>CM060362.1:45348485-46773533 GCA_030545235.1 Helianthus tuberosus | reverse complement strand
GACGAGGTTCCGTTGTTTAGTACGTTGGCATACCGTCTCAAGCAAACCGCAAAACTTATCAAAATCATCAAGATTCAAACGATCAAGTCGTCGGGACGGATTGTCGTCCGATCGGATTGCCATCCGATTAAACAACAATCCGATCGGATTGCACTTGGACTTCAACACTTGAACTTTCATAATTTTCAAAGATCATCAGTTTCTAGCGGATTGCCATCTGACCGGAAGACCATCCGATCGAATGACAATCCTGCTGTGAACTTGTTCTCACTAAGTGTCCAACCAACGGATCGCTATCCGATCGAACGACCGTTTGACCGAGCAACCTGAAAGGTAGAGATACTTCTATGTTTTCAAAATGCTACAACAAAAACTTCAAAGCCATCATACACAAACACATCCATCCCAAACGAATGCCAATCCGAATGAATGGCCGTCCGAACAGATTTTCATTTGATCGAATGACCATCCGTTCAGATTATCATCCGATCTAATGACCATTCGTCACTTGTCCACTTTTCACCGTTTAACGCACCGTTCATTCGCTTATGCTATCGTTAACTGTTCAAGCTAACCACTCTAGCACTCCCTTCAATCCATTAACTACCATCGCTATGAGTATACTCGATCCCTTTTTGCTTTACGCACTTTTGGGTGTTACATACGTTACTTATTATAAATCACATCGACACACAACGCAAACACTATTTATACGTTGACCGTTATTGCATGTTACGTGTTACTCGATGAATGCTTGTATGTTATGTTAACACAGTGATTGTTGCCTGACGCCTTAGCAACGATAGTACTATAGTTTGGACTCAGCACCTGTCATGGAAAGGGGTTGTTATGGTTACCTCTTCACATGTCACAGTGGTGATATGTGTTGCGCATTCTACAACTCGCAGTCTTGTCTGTGCATATTTCATTGTCAATAACTTACTAGCTTCGCATTAAACATGATACATGCTGGTTATGCGTAAACGCTTTCGAACTCTACTATTATTATTAAACTTGTATGCTCACCTTTACACTATGTGTATTAACCTCTATTTTAACGTATGTGACAGGTGCTTAGGATGATTGCTTGTTATTCACTGGAATCAAGCTAGGATGGAGTCTAGAAACAAATTAAATAAAATCTAAGTTGTCGGAACACTTGATCTGTCTTTGAGAAAACAATGTATGTAATAACTGCTTTTATTTGATATATTAAGGTATGGGACATAATGATAAATATCCGGTAATTTAGTTGTTATCGATTTCTCCTGGACAATCTGTTTCGCTCAGTTCCGCACCCCGATGATTCCGCCATCGGTTGGGGTGTGACACTTAGTAATAGTCAGATATTGAGGAGCACCCACGAGTAACCTGTAAAAGGTAGGATCTTTGTATGGAACTCCATCTTTAACGAAGGATGTATTCAGAGACAATGGAGTAGGAGTAGCTTGCAATTAAGAAGACTCGCACGTTCCAAAATATTAGGCGCATACTTGGTTTGGCTTAAGAAAAGTCCATCTGGTGTATACACAACTTCGAGTCCTAGATAATAGTTTAATTTTCCAAGGTCTTTAATGGCAAATTCATTATGTAGCCAGGTCATAAAGGTAGAGATGACAGATTCCTGATTGCCAGTTGAAATTAGGTCATCAACATAGACCAGAAGGTACATAACACACTCATTATGTTTGAAAACAAATAGAAACGTCTCGTCTCGGCTCGACTGCACACAAAACCATTGGATAAGAGAAATGTGCTCAGCCTGTGAAACCAGGCCTGAGGTGCTTGTTTGAGACCGTATAGAACTTTGTTTAGCCTGCAAACATGATTAGGGAAACGTGAATCCGCAAACCCTTGTGGTTGCTCCATGAAAATGGATTCATTAATGTGGCCATCCAAGAAGGCATTATTGACCTCCAACTGATGCAAGTTCCAATTATTAATTACTGCAAGTGAAAACACAATGCGAATTATGGAAGCTTTAACAACCGGACTGAACGTGTGGTGATATACCATCCCGGGTATTTGACTAAATCCTTGAGCAACTAGGCGAACCTTATATCGGTCAATGCTACCATCTACTTTGTGCTTAATTCGAAACAACAATTTGGACCCCACAATGTTTTGATCACAAGGTCGAGGTACAAGGGACCAAGTGTTGTTGTTTGAAAGGACTGATAATTCATTGTTCATGGCCTCAACCCATTGTGGTTGTTTGAGAGCACTTTTATATGATTTTGGTGTGTCACTGGAAAACAAGGTTGAGTATAAAGGATGTGTATGTGTGTAGGCAGAGTAGGTTCTGTGTTTAGGTTTGAATATACCAGACTTGGAGCGAGTTGTCATAGGGTGAGACAAGGTAGCAGGCTGGTCATTTGTAGGCATGGTACCAGGAGGGTTCGGTTAAACTGGAGGCTCAGAGTGAGTTAGGGCTTTAGATTGGGTTATGTCAGGGTGGTTTTGAGTAGTGGTTTGGGTGGTTTCGGAGTGAGTTGGGGTGGCGTCAATTGTTTGGGTCATGTGTGGTCCTAACGTGAAGACCGAATAGGGCGTTTAGGCCAGGCCAGGTTGGTTCAGGGCAGCGCTAGGAGCAGGTGTGTTAGGAGTAGGTGGAGTAAATTGGGCTGCTTTGGGGTCATCAATACAAGCACAGCAAGGCCTAATGGTAGGTTAAGTTTTTGGTATGGTGGGAGGAGATTTTTCACAAATATTCTTAGATGGTAAATCATCATAGTAGGTATGCCATGGTAATAGATAACTATTTTGAGGGATTTCACCATTTTTTAAAAGAAATATACTTTCATCAAAGCAAGCATGACTAGTGATAAATATGCGAGACACGTCTGGTTCAAAACTTTTATATCCTTTATATTGGGTACTATAACCCAAGAAAATACACGGGAGGCTCCGTGGTCAGAGCTTATTCTCTGAGTAGTCTCGGAGATACGGGTAGACACGACAACCAAAAGCTCTAAAATTATCATATGTAGGTTTTATTTTGAAAAGTTGTTCAAATGGAGACTGCCCGTTAGAACCGATGTAGGCAGCCGATTAAAGATATATACAGCTGCGCAAAAAGCATCAACCCAAAACGATGGAGACATGTTGGAATTATATAAAAGTGCCAAGCCAGTTTCAACCACATGCCTATTCTTTCTTTCCGCTCGCCCATTTTGGGGAGGCGTATACGAGCAAGATAAGCGATGAAAGGTTCCATTATCCTCCAACAATTTTTTAACACGATTGTTTGTAAACTACGTACCCCTGTCGCTTTGAAATATTTTAATCTTTGTAGAAAATTGGGTTTTAGCAAAATTGATTAAAGCCATGAAGATGGTTGCAAAATCAGCTTTGCTTTTTAGAGGATATAGCCACGTAAATCAAGAATAGTCATCAACAAAGATGACATACAATCGATATCCATCCCTAGATGTAATAGGGGATGGTCCCCAAAGGTCACAGTGCACCAAATCTAGGGGATTAGTGACACGTTTCTTATTTGGAGAGTATGGCAGTCGCTTGCTTTTAGCCATTTCACAACATGAGCAAACAATAGGTTTGGGCAAAAAAGACGTAACCTTTAAACATTCTGTTTTATTAAGAGACAAAATTGTATCAAACGATGCATGGCCCAAACGAAAATGCCACAGTTTACAGGATGCTTTTAGTGAGGAAGTTGAAGTAGCAGGAAACGACTTCGGTCCGTTATTCAAAACATAAAGGTCGTCTTCACACCGACATTGGGCGAGCACCCTTCTCGTCGAGCAATCCTGATTATAAAAATTTGGTTGCGAAAACAAAACATCCACATTATTGTCAGTCATTAGTTTGCTAACTGAAAGAAGATTGCGAGTCATATTCGGAACAACCAACACATTATTTAAATGTATATTAGGTGAAATAGTGGAGTGGCCTTTTAAAGTGACCGGAAGAGATTTACCGTTTCCGAAGGTAACATTGGTGTAGCCAGACACCGAGATGGCCTGATTTATGTTCTTAGTAGTGTTTGAGAAGTGGTCGGTCGCACCCGAATCCGTAGTCCAATCCGGTATATTCGAAATCACATTGCATTGAGCATGAAAAGCACGCGCAAGGTCATCATTAGGTTGTGTAGAATTTGAAGCAAATGATGCCATATTGGGGCAACGATTGGCATAGTGGCCATCAACACGACACAACTAACAATGTAGTGTCCTCCTACCACGACCACGGGCACCATTGAAAGACCCACAAGAACGACCTCCTCGACCCCTAGATGAAATAGGTCAGTTATATTGCAACTAAAACGCTGCGGGAGGGCTGGCATTGGACCCTTGAATAGACCGCCGGAAGAGCTCGTGGCCCTCGGCCTGAGCAAGGAGGTCCCGAAAAATTGGACCAGGTTTGGAGGCACGAACCACAGTGGAAAACGTTTTAAACGATGGGCTAAAGCCGCATAGGAACCAGTGCAACTTATAGGCTTCTTGGACCGGAGGACCAACGACGTTGAGTTGGTCGCACAACATCTTGAACTTCAGCCAACACTTCCTCAGATAGACTGGCATGGAGTATGAGGATTGCCTTTTGGTCATCAGATTGCCACTTAATGAGGTCAGGGTTAGGGGAGGGTTTATTCTCGACCAATATTTCAGCAGCAGGAGGGACAGTGCCATCCACATGTGGCAACAGATCTTGAGAGGCAAGGATCAGTTGCATATGATATTTCCACTGGAGGTAATTAGAGGAATTGAGTTTGATTGTAAGCATATGGAAGATAGTGTTGAGAGGGACCAGAGAATTTGTGGATGAGGAGGAGGCCATTGTGCCGAAAAAGTAAAGACGCAGAAGGAGAGATCACAGGCTCAATGATACCATGTGAATAAAGAGGGGAGGAGAAGGATCACAGGCTCAATGATACCATGTGAATAAAGAGACTTTACTCTGAATGGTTTGCATACCTCAAAGGGAGGTTGCATAAGAATATATAGATACAAAACTTACAGAAAGGTACAACTCAATTGAGAAATTTATAGGCTACACACATATACAATTATACTTTAACAAAAAGCATACAAAAACGTTAACCGACTTTTGCAAACACTATTACATTAAGCTAATTAAGCATTATGGTTTTGGGGTGTTGATGTGGTAGGTGTGGGGAACACCGCATCATCCCCATGTCTTGCAAAAAGATACAGTGTAGAGAGGATGGTCGTCCCCTTCATCACGCAAAAATAGAAGGATTTCGGATGATGCAGGGAAGAAAGTTGATGTGGAGGTGGAGGATGGCGGATGTTAATGTGAGAGAGAGTGGTTCCCGGGGA
This sequence comes from Helianthus tuberosus, assembly GCA_030545235.1. Classification (NCBI taxonomy): domain Eukaryota; kingdom Viridiplantae; phylum Streptophyta; class Magnoliopsida; order Asterales; family Asteraceae; genus Helianthus; species Helianthus tuberosus. The sequence continues at coordinate 46,768,230 of CM060362.1, read as the reverse complement.
AGAGCCTCGAGCATAACACACAAACATTTTGTCCACTTGTATTTTCACGCCCTTCAATAGAAATTAAGGGGCTCCTTTACGAATAGGGCTGTTCATAAAGCTCGTGACTCATAGCTCAGCTCGTAGCTCGCTCGAAAGAAGCTCGAGAAAAACTAGCTAAAAAACTCAATTTGAGATAAGTGAACCAAGTTGGCTCATTTTGTAACCAAGCCCAGCTCGAGCTAAGCTCGGCTCGGCCCATGGCTCGGCTCGTTCTTAGGCTCGTTTAACTCTGACGTAAAGCTCAAGGCAAGTTTAACCGCCTGAATTAATTTCGAGCTTGAGCTCGACCCCACCCTGGCTCGACTCGGCTTGACTCGTTTACAGCCCTATCTACGAACAATAGGACTTTATTATCACATAAAAACGAACAACATGTAAAGAAATTAAACACGATTTTTAGGTTAACGACCGAGTGTTCTTAAGAAAAACATTTCAAAAAACCAGAGATTTATTTGATGCTTGTAGCATAAAAAATTCTAGTGAACAATCAGATATTATTACTCCAAATCCCTAACTATAACTTTGTAGTTTGTACTCTAAGTCTTTGTTGAGATATCTCAGCTTTTTTTTTTACTTCTGTAGCGCTTCGTTCTTAGATGAATTATAAAATCTCTTACTTTTCTTCTGATTTATTTGTAGAACCATGGTCGAAGATATTGAGGTACGTTCTATACATTTTATAAGGGTGGAAGGAGCGCCTAAGGGTACTACCCTAGCCCCGTCCAATCATGCGCTGCCATTTTTATTCTATACCTAAGTATCCTAGAATCACTAAACATTGGTGTCGCCTACCCACAAGTACTCTAGAGTCATGGACCCAACCCTTTTACTCCACCCACCAATCACACACACTCTCAAACCACTCTCTCTCCAAACAATGACAGCAAAGGTTTGCCATGTAAAATACCCTAAGCTGAACCGGGGGGGGGGGGGGGGGGGGGGGTGGCGGCGGTGCATGGAATGATGTTTGATAATGTTCCAACTATATATTTAATAATATGGACTCTCTTAGAAGATATGTTGGATCAATGTGTTAGCTTATCATATGAGAAAAAGTAACACCTCGATGCTTCTTTTCTATAATGTTGGATCGTTGTGTTTGATAAACCTTGACCACCTCATGTTATTAGATAATATTGGACCTTATTATATAACTTATGTTTATAATTTTTGTTTACAATTTGATAATTTTTATGTTTCTTCGTTTTGTTTGTTTGATTTAGAAGTTGGCGCAAAGACGTCTTCTTGGTACAAAGAAATTGTTTAACTAATTTTGTTTGTTTGATTATTACAAAGACCTTGTTTGATTGTTACAAAGACCTTGTTTGATGCTTCTTTTCTATAATTGTTTAACGGGGGGGGGGGGGGGGGGGGGGGGTGGCGGCGGTGCATGGAATGATGTTTGATAATGTTCCAACTATATATTTAATAATATGGACTCTCTTAGAAGATATGTTGGATCAATGTGTTAGCTTATCATATGAGAAAAAGTAACACCTCGATGCTTCTTTTCTATAATGTTGGATCGTTGTGTTTGATAAACCTTGACCACCTCATGTTATTAGATAATATTGGACCTTATTATATAACTTATGTTTATAATTTTTGTTTACAATTTGATAATTTTTATGTTTCTTCGTTTTGTTTGTTTGATTTAGAAGTTGGCGCAAAGACGTCTTCTTGGTACAAAGAAATTGTTTAACTAATTTTGTTTGTTTGATTATTACAAAGACCTTGTTTGATTGTTACAAAGACCTTGTTTGATTGGTATAAAGAAACATTTTATTTCTACTTTATAAAGAAGGTTTAAATATTTTAGTTTATAAAAGAAGAGAACCGCTTTGAGGAAGGATATAAGAAGGTTCTCCTGTGATTCCTAAGAAGAATTTTGTGCTAGATGATGGTATATAATGTTTTGAGGGATGTAATCAGAGTTTAAGATCAACACACATAATACAAGCACTCATCATTTGTGTGTTAAAAGAGTCTTGTAGAACTAAGGGAGCATGCACATAAGTAAAGCTTACATATCTCCTTTCGAAAATCTTACCATTTCTATACTTCCATATTTTCCAAACATTGAAAATAACAGCTTCAATCATACATTTCCACTCGTTTGACCCGTTTAAATTTTTAACTGCGTGAATGGCTTCAACTCCTCTAGTCGACGAATCTCGCCCATTTAATTTGCTAAGGTAAAAACCTTAGTTTTGATCTATCTTTTAATGATCGGTTGTAACTCCTAGATTTTTCTGCCTCCACCACTATCATGAGTAATAATTGTGAGAAAGTGAGCAGCAACTCATCAACGGTAAACTCGCTATATCAACGGTAAGTGTGCAGTAGCAAACCTGTTCAAAGGGGTGGTCGGTCGGGGGATAAGATTTTGTTTTGGCTTGATCCTTGGTTATTTGATGTTCCGATGAAGAATAAATTTCCAGCGCTGTTCCACTTAGAGATTGTGAAGAATTGTAGCGTGTGTGACCGGATCGAGGGTGATGGCCTTTGGCTCTGGAGGCATGACCCGGAGTCGGTAGACGAGATGGCAGAATGGCAGGAGTTAGTGACTGTTTTGTCCTCGGTTTCGCTGTCTTATGGTCCGGATAAGTGGAAGTGGACGGGGTGCGGGTCTAAGGAGTTATCGGTCGCGGCTGTGAAGCAGTTCTTGGTTTCTAGACGTGATTTTAGCAACCGGTTTGTTATGGAGTGGTGTAAAAGGGTCCCTACAAAATGTAACATTTTTGCTTGGCGTGCGGATTTAGATCGTATCCCTACGGTTGAAGCTCTTGAAAAGAGGGGAGTGACGGTGATTGACGACACGTGTAATTTCTGTAATGAAGGTTTAGACTCGGTGACTCACATCTTCACTGCTTGCCCGGTAGTGTTGAGAGTTTGGGAAAAAATCAGTTTTTGGTGCAGGATTCGGAATTTTTTCATTTTTTCTTTCAGAGATATTCTAGAGATTCATAATCTGGGAGACAAAGGGAAGGCGGAAAGAGAGGCGGTTCATGGTGTCGTGCTCACTTCTTGTTGGGTGCTGTGGAAGGTGAGAAATAACTTGAGGTTTAATGGTAAAAAGTGTAGTGTTGAGGAGATATTTAGTGAAATTAGAGTTGTTAGTTTTTTTTGGTATAAGTATAGAGCTAAGAAAGGTAGCTTCGATTGGGGGGATTGGTGTAAATTTGTGAATATGTAATGTTGTCTTGTGGCCGTCCCGGTTTTCGGGTTCGGTGGCGTTAATGAAGTTCACGTTTCAAAAAAATCATCTTACAAATTGTTATGTCAGTGTTTTTAATATCTCAATTCTTTTTAAAAGCGTTTTTAACATCTCAATTCTTTTTAAAAGCTTGTTAACTGGAGACCTTATAAAGCCTATTAACCGGAGACCTTATAATTATGGGTTAATGGATTTAAACACCCCCAACTATGGCCATTTGGCCGATGGCACTCTCAACTTTCACTTTGTCTCAGACCACTCCCAACTTAACACATCGATTGTCATGGCACCCCCTCGTTAAATATTCACTAACCAGGTTACTAAAATTAGCCTATGTGGCAATTTTATCTGATGTGGCATGATGACGTGGAAATGGATCCTTTATAACTCTTTATCCTACATGTCTATTAGTCTTCCACACACTCAATTATAAACCACCCACCCATCCCCATAACCCCCTTCCTCTCTTTCGTCTGCTTTATCACCACCATCGCCAAACTTACCACCATAGCCAGCCACAGCAGACCCAGCTTCTCCGGTCGCCACGAACTTAAAAATAAATCGGCCTGGTTCAAATGCAATTGAGTCAAGCCCCCTCCAAACCGCCATCGTTTGCCGACAAATGATCCATCTCATATCTTAAACCAATAAGTTAAAGATTCAGGTTCAATAATGACGGCGTTGCCAACCAACGAGATCAAAATCAGTTGTGCTCTCAAATCGAGGGTTGCAATGTTATTCTTGTTATTCTCCGGTGGTCCGATACAACGGCGACAGTTGTTAGATGGTGGAGGTGGTGCAGTGGTGATTGTTTTTGTGGTAGAGGTGGTGCGGCGATGAATCATAATCAGTATACAAACTGGATTCTTCTGTTCCAATGATGATAGATCTGGAGATTTGAGGTTTGCTGGCGAAAATGGGTTTTTTTTTCTTTTTTTTTTGCTGGCATTAATGGGTGGTGAACGGAAATAAGATATCCTTGGTCAATGTTTATCCCTTTTGATTTGTCTTTATATACACAATTCAAATTGCGAGAAAATCTATCATATATCATATGACAGAATCTTCTACACCTAATTTAAAGATTTGAAATTGATTTATAAATTGACTTCCTTTATTTCTTTTGCTTAAGTGTCTCTATTTTGAGTTACAATTGTTTAATTATATTGCTTAAATGGATTATCATATCAATGGTGGTGGTTTTACGGTTGTGGTAGTGGTAGTGGTAGTAGTGGTGGTGAACGGTGAATGGTGGTGGTTGTGGTGGTGAGCAGTGGTTGCAGTGGCTTTGAGCGGTGGTTGCAGTGGCTTTGAGCGGTGGTGAACTGTTTTTTTAAGGTGTTAAGGTGTATAAAAGATCCATTTCCACATCATCAGGTTTACATTACACGTCATACATGCCACGTCAGGTTAATATGACACGTAGGCTAATTTTCCTAACCCAGTTAGTGTTTATTTAACGACGGGGTGCCATGACAAACAATGTGTTAAGTTGGGAGTGGTGGGAGCCAAAGTCAAAGTTGAGAGTGCCATCGGCCAAATGACCATAGTTGGGGGTGTTTAAATCCATTAACCCTATAATTATTTATAAACTAGGTTTAAAGAAGTTCGCCGCGTTGTGGCGATCTTCTTTTATTATTTAGTCTGTGTTCACATGTGTTTTAAAATCACTAAGAGCGTGTTGCGAACGAAACTGCTGACAAGAATAATAGGAAAATTTAGAAAAAAAACACTAAAAGATAACCGAAAGAAAATCAACAAAAAAAGTTGTATAGTAACGATGTTGTTCGTATGAAACCCGTGGTCAGAGATGAGCAAATTGTTCTGGGTATCGGTACCAAATTTTCCGAACCGAAAGATCTTAAGTACCAATTCGGTACTGACTTTTGGCGTTCCTAGTATCGGTTCACTACCATTTTTTACCTTCCTATATCGGTACCGTAACCGGTATTTTCGGTATCAGTACCGATTCTGTATCGGCTGGCACCGAGCTCATCCCTACATCTGAAACTAAAAAAAAACTAAAAGTTTAAGAAAATCAACAAAAAAAAAGTTGTACGATACCGTTGTTCGTACAGCAACCGTGATCAGGGATGAGCAAATGGTACCGGATAGCAGCACTGAATTTCTCGAACCAAAAGATTTCCAATATCAATTCGACACCAACTTTTGGCGTTTTCTGTATTAGTGCCGGCTTTTACCTTCATGTACTAATACCGAACAGGATCGTACCGGTATTTTCGATACCAGTACTGGTTCGATACCGGTTGACACCAAGCTTATCCTAACCCCTGATATAAAAAAAGGATTAAAGCTAAAAAGTAAAGAAACTAACTATTAGAGTAAACTGCCATTTTGGTCCCTGTGGTTTGGCCAGTTTTGCCACTTTAGTCCAAATCTCAAACTTATTACATCTGGGTCCCTGTGGTTTGCATTTTGTTGCCATTTTAGTCCAAAATCCAAAAACCCTCCATTTTGACTGTTGAAAACTGGTTATTTTGTCCTTTAGTGCAGGGGCATTTTGGTCCATATTAATTTATTATAACATTTCAATAATTAATAACATCATCTTCAAGAACATCATCAAACATCATCATCAAAACCCAGAAAATCAATAACATCTTCAAGAAAATAAAGAACACAGAAAATCATCTTCAAGAACATCATCAAAACCCAGACATCGTTCATCTTCAAACATCATCATCAAAACCCAGAAAAATTACAAAAATCAATAAACAATTTCTGAACAAAAACAAATAGACAAAAAACACAAGATGAATTACCATTCTCCTTCTCATTAATCTCTCAAGAGCTCACATCCGATTTCTGAACAAAATCAATAAACCAACTAGTTCAGTACAAATAAACAAAACCCAGAAAAATTACAAAAATCAACAAACGATTACAAATCCGATTTCTGAACATCCATTGTATTTGTGAACATCATCAAAACCCAGAGATGCAAATTCAAGTAACCACCAGATTCAAGTAACAAAAACCAATCCAAAAACACAAGATAAATTACCTAATGTGTGACAACCGGTAATTTACGCCTTTAATTACGTGATTAACAAGCGATTAACGCGACAATAAATAGTGTTTACAACACAAATAAACTTAATTAGGCCTTTGGAGTGCCTAGGAACGTCTATACGACTGTACATTGCGCGAAGGGCGACTTACGAAAAATCTGCTGGATATTACGCGACAACGAGCTGAAACCGTACGAAATACTAACGACACCGACAAATATGGATGTTACACGAATATTTTATGCTTATGGAGTTTGGGTCGCGATATCGGGTCTCGTTGGAATTACGGGCCACTTACACATGAGATGGGCTTGTGGGCCCTGGGCCCAAGTCCAAAACCCACAAGCCTAACCCTGCACATTACATACAAGATCTCTATGAAATCTTACAAAATCTATGCAAGATATTCTCAAAATCTTCACAAGATTTACATAATCTCTACAAAATATTTATAAAATCTCCCTAGGATTTTTGTCTCAAAAAGATGAAACACAAGATCCATGTAAGATCACAAAATCTCTATAAAAGGGGTCCATAACCCTCATTTATCTTCATTGTGCAGATTCCAAAACACACACACATACAAATTACCAAACACCCTCTCATTTTTACTCTCACCCTCTCGATTACACTCAAACAAACAAAAACATAAAACTTTGATCCCTTGCCCTATACATCTCGATCCTACTGTAAAACCCACACAAAAGTTCTACTTTCACACCTTGACAAACAAATGAGTCCCTCACATCTCAAATACCTACACACACCAACAAACCCCTGCTCTCTCGTGATGCCTCTGGCCGAACGACAACCGGAGCCGGAACCGGCGACCGGCGAGCTTCTCCGGTCGATGTGTTTGCTCGGTGGAACACCTACACCCCCACCCCCATTCGACTCAGAGATGGACCACCACCACCACGAACCGGTGGTGGTGCGGCGGCGACCAGCGGAGAAGAAAGAGAGAGAGGCTGAGAAGGAAGAGGGAACCGGCGGACCGGCGGTCAACGTCATTGACCGGCGGTCGGCTCGTTTAACCGGCGGTCCATGTCTTTATCCGGCAAGTTATCCGGTTCCGGGTTCAACTTGTTTCGGGCTCGAGTCAGTTTTGGGGAGTCAAGCAACAGAGAACGAGATGGAGACTTGGACCACCGGTCAGTTTGGTTATCCGGCGGTCCTCGACATTATCCGATGGGTTTCACGATAGGTGGTTCAACGGTTCGGTTTCGAGGTGTATTGTGGCTCGGTTCAGTTTCAGGTATGTGGTTCAAGACCTCGGGTCAGTTCGGGTCCTTCAAGGCCAGCCGCATCTCGGGTTCAGATTGGTTACGGGTGAGTTTTGGTTCGGTTCGGGTCACGCGGTTCAGTCAGCGGCTCAGTTCGGTGGACTCAGTCAGCGAGTCAACTCAGTCAAGCGAGTCAACTTAGTTGACTCGGTCAACTAGTCAACTCAGTCAATGGTTCGGGTCAACAGTGGTCGAGTTTGGTTCGGGTCAAGCACGGATCGGACGGGTCAGATTTCACTCGGCGGGTCGACTCGGTCAAACTAGTTGACTCAGTCAGCTCATTCAAACGTCACGCCACGAAGACGCGGTAAAGAATTTAGGACGCAAACATTAATCTCGTTAATTATTTCGTTATTTTGTAGTGATAACGAGCTCGAACCGATTTAACTATAATTCACATTCGATATAGATATTTGACAAAATTACATATAGTTGAATCTTGAGTAAATTGTGTTGAATTTTTGAAAATAAAACGACAACTTTTGTTGTCGAGGGCGTCCAAAACAGAGGAAACTCTGCCCGTTTTTCTAAAAAAATCCGTAAAACGAAACACGTTTCTAATATAAAGACACTTTATATACAAGTGTATAATATTTTCGACGACACTTTACAAACATACGAAAACGGCAATTCTTTATAAAATAAATATGTTTTATATATTTGTTTCAAACGTCAAACAAAAACAACGATTCTTTTATAAAATAGATATAACTTATCTATTTATTTCAAACGTTGTACAACGTGGATTTGTTTTTAAAAAATAAATATAGTTTTATATTTATTTCAAACTTCGAACTACTCGATGATTCTATCGCAAAATAAATATAATATTTTATATTTATTACGAACGCCGAAACGGCATATACATATATTTTGGCAAAAATATACAAGACGCAATATATATAATACGAGTTTATTATATAATACTTTCATACGAATATTCCTACATACTCAAACGACTTCTCGCGGCAGTTTAACTTAGTCATTTTCATTAAGTTAACTATTTACCGTCAAATCGTTCGACTAACGATTCGATAGAGCTCGGTAACACGTAGATTAGTTACCGCATGATTTAGAAACTTATGAGAAATTCCGTGTTAGGAATATTGTAGAATACACGCTAGCAAGACAAGTCTTGGAAACGACGTCACAAAGACGTATATAGCTAGCTTTGCACAGGAATATTCAGGTGAGTTCATAACCCCACCTTTTATGGTTTTACATTTTTATAAATGTTTTCGGGGTGGAAAGACATGCACATTCTACAAAACATTCAAAGTGTTCAATAAACATGAATTACATATTTCTAAACCATTATACAAACAAGTTTTTAACTAACACAAATGGTTTACGAAAGGTTTATGATAACTATACCGGTTTTTCAAACAAAGCGTATTTTTGTAAAGTGCATACAACGCTTACTTGTTTTCTAAATTGGGGAAATGATGAGTACAAAAACATTCATGTGAAACATTCAAGTGAAACATTCAAGTGAAACATTATAGATCATGTCTCGAATAGGGTACCATAAGCACCATTAATCAACGTATACATTCAGACCGCGGAACAAAAGGTTAAATCTAATGGGTTTCAGGCAACCCCACTCTTGGCCTACTTCTACCAATGAGTGCTTCTGTGTCTCAGTCAAGTCGACAAAAATGCCTAGGTTTGGTGGCTTCCTATGTCGTGACACATGTTAGTGGCCTTGCAACCCACTAGCGATCTCATACATTCAAACAGTCAAAGTGCTCGGTTGCGAGATACATTCAAACATTCATAGTGCTCGGTGGCGAGATACATTCAAACATTCATAATACTCATTTACAAGATACATTCAAGCATTCATAATACTCATTTACAGATACGTTTTATGAGTTACATACCATGTTTTTCATTCAAGTATTTAAACATTCAACAATACAACAAAAACCGGTTACTCAAAAAGATTTATTTCAAATCTTTTACAAACAAACTATGAACTCGCTCAACTTTATGTTGATTTTTCGCATGTTTCTTTCTCAGGTTACAGTTCTGAGACAAGGCACGGTTGGAATAGGAGAACCATGAAGAGTCGAGTACTTAGTGGCGTTCACATACTAAAAGACTTAGCTTATTTTGCTTCCGCTGTGCAATGAAGATACCAGTCCAGTCACGCCAATGCTCTGATATTTCGGGGTGTGACATAATGTAACTTGAATCCGATTCGATTTCTGAACAATAACACTCTTTATCTTCAAACCCAGTACCCTCATCACCATCTCGCCAAGCACCACCACCTGCCACCCCCACCACCCCCTCTCGCTGCCAAGCACCACCACCACCGTCGCCGTTCTTGGCGTTGTCGGAGACGGCACCTTCGTCTGCCGCCGCTGTCGTGCCCATCTCTCTCCTCCGATTACTCTCTCTCTCCTCTCTGTTTGTGTCGTCGCCGTACGCCACCACCGTGGATCTGAGTGTGAGATCTTCATCTGGATCGGTACTGTGAGGATTATCGATGGATCTGGGTTGCAACAATCGATTTAGAGAGAGAAGAGAGAGAGTCAGTTAGGTTTTGTTTGGGGATGATAATTAAGAAGATGTTGAATGATTTTGAAGGTTTTCGTTGAACAAGTGTGAAGAGGATGATGCCGACATAGATTGCTGTGAAGAGGATGATGCTAATGATTTATTTAAAGGTTTTCGTTGATTAAAAGTGATTTTGAGGAGAACAACTGTATATGTATATATATATATATATATATAATATAATTAATATTGTTTTAATTAATTAAAAGAATAAATTAAAATGACCAAACTACCCCTGCACTACAGGACAAAAAAGGGACCTTAAAACAGTCAAAAAGAGATATTTTTAGATTTGGACTAAAATGGCAACAAAATACAAACCACAGGGACCCAGATGTAATAAGTTTGAGATTTGGACTAAAGTGGCAAAACTGGCCAAACCACAGGGACCAAAATGGCAGTTTACTCTAACTATTATTATAATATTAAAATATTAAAAGTATTAAAAAAAACTATATATTATAGTAATATTAAAATCATTATTCATTTCAATTCGTTTAGTAACATATAGTAATAATATATAGTAATGATACCGAACATGATCGTACTGGTATTTTCGATACGAGTAATGGTTCGATATCGGTTGACACCAAGCTTATCCTAACCTCTGATATTAAATAAAAGATTAGAGCTAAAAAGTAAAGAAAATAACTATTAGTATAATCATAAAATAATAAAAGTAATAAAAAAAATTATACGTTATTATAATATTAAAATCACTATTCATTTCAATTCGTTTATTAATATATATATATATTGTGTATTATAATATATTATAATATAATATATATATATATATATATATATATTAATTATTACTATTATTATTATTATTATTATTATTAAAGATAACAAGTAAAGAAAATAACTATTCTTATAATATTAAAATAATAAAAGTAATAAAAAACTATATATTATTATAATATTAAAATCACTATTCATTTCAATTCGTTTAGTAATATATAGTAATTCGTTTATTAATATATAGTAATATACAGTAATAATAATATATAGTAATATATAGTAATAATATATAGTAATAATGGAGTTAATTTAATTCCTTAAATAATCCAGTTTCTTAAAAATCTATAATTCCTTCTAAAACATCGTAAGAATCAAACACACTCTTAGATCATGTCTAGTGGTTAACACCCCACCCTTTGGCGTTTTGCGCCATGTGGCAGCCTAGTCAGCAATGAGGCATTATGGGGCGTTTTCTAAAGTGGGTGTATTGGGGATGTGGGCATTATGGAGCATTATGTTTGTAATAAAATGAAATAAAAAAAATCAAAAAAATCTGATTGGTCTTACAAAAAGGAAAATGACACTAGTACAAAACCAATTTTTTGGTGGTGTAAATTTCATGTTTTTGGTGCTATCTTAAAATAGAAAACACCAAATAACAAAACACACCACTTAAAAATACATTACACACCACCATTAAATGCTTACAAGTTATACACCACCAAAACAATATTATTTGAGGCTAAGGTTGCTAATAGCACCAAAATACATAATAAAATTGATTATTTTACTCGTAAATACAAAATAAAGTTGACTTTTTGAGGCTTAAACTTTTAAATAGCACCAAAACAATTAACTTCTTTCTTCTTCTCTTTCTCTTCAACTCATTTTTTTCCTCATTCTAATCTCATAAAACCTATAAGCCCTCATTCTTCTTCAATCTACAATACCATCAAAATAAGCCATTCTATTTAAAGATATCATATTTGTAATATGTTTTCATTTCATATTTCATTTTTTATACAAATTATTATACTTTTCTATAAATTTTAACATTTGTAATATTATATGTACATATGAACATTGGTTAATTTTAGAAATAATAAATTTAAAGTTTGAATTAAAACAATTTAAAAGCCCCTCCCAATTTAGTTCCCGATTCCCCTCAATGTTTTTTTGATTTTCTCACACCCAAATTAACTTCTTTCCCCCTTACCCTAATTCTTCTTTCAGTTATTCTCCCAAACTCAATCGATGTCCATGTTCCTTCCATAAATCGATCATCGCAAATTCGATTTCTTAATAAGAAGCTATTGTAGAAACCGTCCTCTCCACCCATTAATCATTCTCATTCGTAAAGGTCCGTTCAATCTCTCAATTACCTCCATTTCATCACTTCTGGTACATTTCCTAACAGCCCCTACATATTAAGAGCACAATCTTCTCTTTATTTGCATGCTATATTGTGTGTGTGTGTTTTTTTTTGCTTTCTATGATTTTTTCAAACGACAGGTGACATGGATACTAATTGATAAGACTAGGTTAAGTGTTTATTTGAGATCAAAGTTTTATTATTGCAGAGAAACTCATTAGAATACTGATGTAAGTTGGGCTGAGATTAGAGTTGTATGGTTATATGATCTCATCATAATTATTAAGTTTTGTGTATCTAGGTGATTACGTCATAGGAAATTTGTTCACTTTGGATGGAATAACGAGTTTGAATATGCTCTCTCAAGCAAGGAAATTCAATGATGTAATGTTTCAAAATCCATTTTTCTTACACATATACAAGAAATAGATTTTATATTGGAACATATTACATTCATAGATGGTGTACGTAAGCGTATAACTTCACAACATCCATACAGTAGTATAAAGAATCTGAAAGTAGGGAGGATTTTTAGCCATGAGGAACAAGGAGAATTGGGACTTTCTGATTAAGTTTTGTTAGTATTTTGTTTCAATCCGATCAAGTATGTTAGTTTCAATTTTAGTAACTTTCTCTATTCCTAAATAGACATGTGCTCTATTGTTTGTCTTCTTAGTATCACATGCATTCTTGTAAAATTTAATTGGATATGTTGTAATAATAAAAAGGTTATATTAAACATTCATTTGAATTTAGCTCCCTTTTTGGGACAAAGAGGGCTTTACCGTAATGGTACCCCTACAGTCCGTCTAGTGAATGGTGATAGCATACTTTTGATATAAACATATAGAAGTAGGTAAAAAGTCCTTAATATGTTCTATAATTTTTACTTTTGTAGTAAACATTGGTCGCTTATAATATAATTGTTTGCCCGGACTTCAAATTCGGCTATATTGTTGATTCTATAAATGAAGGGAAGACTCATGTAAATTACAAGCTCGTCAAGATCATTTAAGAAGTTTTTGAGATTAATTTTAAGTGGCATATGGCACAGATATGTGAATACTTTATTTGTTTAAAATAGCGGTTAAAGTAATTCATTGTGAATATGATGCAGTGCAAACAACAGAAAGGAAGTTGGGAATGTGGGTATATGGTAATCAAAGATATGAAATAGTTTATCGACTCTATACAACATGATTTGGTTAACCGAGTGAGTTTTCGTAAATATTCATAAACTTTGTTTATTGCATTAAATTATATATATTTGAAATCTAACTTTTGTGTTTATTTGATTTTAGCTTTGGAATGAAGAGGGGTATTTTGTAGAATCTCAAATTGAGAATTTAGTGGTAGATTTAATGTCGGGATTTATTAAAAAGATGTTTTGATCTTGTAAGCATTGGTTTGTGTTTCATACTTTTGTAATTCCGTATACTTGAACGGGTTGTCGGGTTGTTTAATACTAGTTAACTTTTGTCGTGAGCATGTGCATTTGTGTGTAATTGGAATTATATTAGGAAATATATGGAATTTTGCACAAATATTAAAAATTTATATTTTTTCTTGTCTTATTTTTTGGTGCTATGGAAATTTGTTTTTTGGTGCAATGTAGATTTGTTATTATTTGACACGTGTTAGTTCTATATTAATTTTTTGGTGGTGTGTTTAAAGATTTAATGGCGCAGGGACTTGTTTTTTATCATTGATTTTTTGGTGGTGTGTTTGAAGATTTAATGGTGGTGGGACTTGTGTTTCATCATTGATTTTTTGGTGGTCTGTTTGGAGATTTAATGGTGCTGTTATTGAACAATACCAACAAATCTCATTATTTGGTGGTATATTTGTTGGTGCTCTATAGTACAACATAAAATAAAGCATAAAATACAGCACCAAAAAAGTTATTGTGTACTAGTGTGAAGGTGATTGGACACAAGAAAAGGGGCTGCGCGTGGAATATAGCACGCCGGAACTGATTTGGAGCAAGAACACGCCCACGGAGGCGGAGGTGGTGATGTTTTCGGGCGTGTTTGGGGGGAAAAACGCCGAAACACGACAACTACAGGTGGTAATTAAATAACTGCAATAACTAAAAACAAGAGCACATTTATATTTATTGTGTAATTAAAAGCAATAACTACAATACTAGAAACAATAGCACATTTATATTTATTGTGTAATTAAAAAGCAATAACTACAATAAATAAAAGTTGCCTTTCGGGAAAAAAGAAGAAGAAAACAATAAAGAGTAAACTGTCAAAATGGCTTCGGAGATTTGGTCACTCTTGTCACTTTAATTCAAAACTCAAACCTTTTAAATATGGGTCTTTGTAGTTTCAATTGTATTGCCATTTTCATTTAAAAACCAAAATCTGGTCAGATTTTTCAGTTAACATTTAGTTTTTTTTTTTTTTTTGTATTTTTCTTCCATTTTAATGAAGGGCAAAATCCTCTTTTATAACTGAAAAATATGGATGTTAACTGAAAAAATAGGAGGAAAAGACTATTTTGTCATTCATTAAAAGGGATGAAAATGACAAAAAAAAAAAAAAAAAAAAACTAGATGTTAACTGAAAAATCTGACAAGATTTTGCTTATGGATAAAAATAGCAACAAAATTGAAACCACAGGGACTCAGATTTAAAAGGTTTAAGTTTTAAAGTAAAGTGACAAAAGTAACAAAACCTTAAGGACGATCTTGACATTTTACTCAAACAGTAAATCAAACAAGTCAAATCATAAATATATTCATTGCATCAGAAAACCTAATTTTCTGTTAATTTATTTATAGTTAACATGTATCTAATTTCTAAGAAAAATATATATTATATAAGAAATAAATAAACAACCTTACTTATAACAAAATATACAATTTACCATGCGAACGAATAATAATCCAAATTTGCCTACATAAAATGAGCAAGTTCTCTTCTTTTTTCTTCGAAAGGCCATGATCAAATTCTCTTTCTATGCTTCTTTTCAAAGTGGATCATCTTAAATGGTTCAAATACACTTTAGTACTTTAGGAATTGAACACATAAGATTCATCACTACAAAAAGGATAATAGTCCTGGACCGCTAGCCGAGCGCGATAGGTAAAAGAACCTTTTTGACAGGACCCGGAATTTGAATTTAGTTTGGATTGTTAAAACAACAACTCGGTGGGGGACTTATAGTCATTGAAAGCTATACATTTTCAAAGAAGATATTGGTCAAGAAAGAATCATAGACATGTTAATATAAATGGCCACATATAATGTGAGTAGCGGATATGGGAGGAATGGCCCCCTACCACATAGTAATCGGACTGTGACGATTCAAATTTATTTATTTTGAAGGTGGAGTGAATGTGATGTGAAACTTTATCTAAAATTAATTCAAATCTACTTCAAATAAGGACAGTGACCTAAGAGCATCCACAATAGCTCATATTTAAAGGGTATTTTTTTACATTTTTCCACCTCACCCATTTTTTCTTATTGTGGGCATCATTTCTTCCATATGTATTTGGGATGCATATTTGGTGAAGAATGACTAAAATCGAGTATGTTGTCAGGTGGTGGGGCCAAAGGGTGGGGGTTGGGTGATAAATTAAATGTAAAAGGTGGTGATGATGTGGCAATATTTTTAAGTGTTTTTGTGTTTTATTATTGGGTTGGTTTTTGATGTTTTTGAAGGGTGAGTATTTTTCTGATGTGACAGCTGACTGTACATGTTTTAGGTGTTTTTAATGGTTTTTATTGTGGATGCTCTTAATATAACACTCTAAGTTGGCTATGGCTGGTGTGTCACTATGTGAAACTTTATCTTAAGTTAATTCATATCTACTTAAAATGAAGACACGGACGCTTTAATGATCAAGTGTCGGTAATATTAATATAATATTATTACCCGGATAGGGCTGGTGTGTCAAAAGTACATAAGAGGTCAGAACATTATTCCAGAACATTATTCGATAAATTGTAAAATTTTACATTATTTCAAATAAGTCAAAATATCATACAAAACATTTTAAATTTTTATTAAAATCCATGTGCGTCTTTAATCATTCGAGCTACCAGTCCACGCCTTCTCGAAATCCATGGAAACCTAATGTACATAAGATGGAAAAATATATGCCTTAGTAAACTGAAAATTTCGTCACTTTCATTTAAAAAGTGTTTGCTCACATGACACATCACGGTTCATGTGGTTTCAAAATCATGTGAACGACATCCATTATTAGCATAAAATTAGGGGTATTTATGTACTTTTATATATTTGTTTT
This sequence comes from Helianthus tuberosus, assembly GCA_030545235.1. Lineage (NCBI taxonomy): Eukaryota > Viridiplantae > Streptophyta > Magnoliopsida > Asterales > Asteraceae > Helianthus > Helianthus tuberosus. The sequence goes on along the minus strand of CM060362.1, from coordinate 46,751,708 downwards.
TTCAATACTTTACTCTTGTTATTCACCCCCCCCCCCCCCCCTTTAAACTAGCTTAATCTTCAACCATAAAACTCTATTTCACCATTTTATTCTACATTTTCGATAATATCTACCCATATTTGAACCCACACTATTAGCGATCAACACCCACTCGAGCAACCATCTTTTTCTCCGGAAACATCATCCACATGTCCAATGAACTGTCACACACCTCCGGGGGAGTCCTAATATACCATCCTATCCTCCAGTCACCTCCCTATTAGATCTAAGTTAGATCCTTTTCCCCTGTCTTCTTTTTGAGTTCCCCATTCCGAATCAAACAACACTATAAGGGGATTGGATTATGATGCATGTGAATGGTACATATAAAATATATCAATTACACAAGTTTACATTTGTAAAAATGGAAACCACCTAAACCAAACAACACATATAACAGGCAAGTGTACCTATCATATACGCGGTATAGTATGGGTAAGAACCAAACATCGATCCTAAGGATAAAGTGGCTCCTAATAATCTATCGACTGTTAATATATAACCGTTGTAAGAATGATTTGTGAAGAGACTAATGAGTCAAGTAAACACAAATTGTGGATTTAGAGAATTAAGATTAGAGAATTAATCATTTAGACTTTGACTCATCTTGACAGGAATGACTATCAGTTTTAATTGGTTAAAAAGACTATTATACTTTAGCTCAAAAAGTGTGTGAAGTGATAAAATGGATTAGAGCCTTACCAGGGTTAATCTCACAAAACTATAGAATCAATATTATAAACACACACCAAAAACTAATCTTGTGAAACAAGTTTTAGTTACCATCCTTTATGACTTAGGAGTTTCTTATATTGTTCTAGACCGAGTGAATTACTCTCTATGTTACTCAATTTAAAGCAAACCCTAACTAGTTTTCAAATCCTTTTATTCGGACCATTCCTCGTAAGTTTTACCAGTTATATCACTAATTTTTCTATTGCGAGTTCAGGATTCAAGCCTCAGATTATAAGTGCACTTTTATCACCTAGAGATAATAAGTGTTGAAATTAGCATGCATAACTTCATAGAAAAATAAACAAGGCAACACAAACCAAATCTAAAACCAATAATAACAAGTAATCATACACATCACAAGATCAAAATAACCAAACTTACTAAACTCACACAATCATACGTAAAAATCAATGATAAATCAAAGCAGAACAAGAATCATCTTAGCCTAAATGGCTTACAAAAGTTTAGCCTAGCATAGTAATGTGAAACAAACCAAAACTAGATCGAAAAGAAGTCATGGATGTGATAGAATCTGAAATGAAAGCAAACCGAATCGATATACGCAATCAAATGCAAATCGAATGGATAGATCTTTAATTCTTTAGGCTTCTAGACCTCAGGAACTTCAATTCTGATCCTAAACAACTTTCCCTGCCTCCAAAATTGTGTTCTGTTCCTTCTATTGTGTTATGTTGCATTATTTGCCGTCGTAGGCTCTAAATATATGAAATTTGGGGTTTCTGCGTTTGGGCCCACTTTGGGTCGATTATGGCCTGTAACCTTTAAGTGGGTTACGGACCGTAAAAAAAGAATCAAGGCCCACGAACCCATCAAACCAGTCAAGATTCATACATTACACGTCCCATGATTCATTTCCTAGCTCAAGATATGACCGTTTGAAGTTCATCTTCTTCCAATGGCACTGTTTTGCTCAGTTTTGCCTTATTTCTTAAAGTTTTCATCCAAACTCTTCGTGAACACCATCTAACCTTGCATATTCACAATATGAAATAATAAGGACCATAATCTTATATAATTCGCAAGATAAACCCGTTAAATGTACACAGAAATCATGTTGCTCTACGAGTACATCAAATATCCCCACACTTAAGCATTTCTTGTCCCTAAGCAATACAACCATTATAAACAACCAAAACAATTTACACAACTTTCAAATTTTAATAACATGCTATTTGCATCCCAATCCTTAAAATCTGCTCCCAAGACTTTCAAAGCTAAGGGGTTGACGTCCTAAACAAGTCCACTTTAGTACATTAAAAAAAATATATATACATAAACACGTGTTGTCCACCTAACAGAAAAAACACATAATTCATACCCCTCACAATATACACTCCACTCGGTTATTTTCTAAATCTAGCATAAGATGTGCTAGTAACTACTAATTAACCTCACAACCTAGATATAACTACCATCCTCACATGCTTGTACAGAAATCAACAACCTATAACAACAAATTTCTGTATATTCGTTGAATCATGCTACTATTTTGGCTAAATAAATGAAGATAGGCTAAACAAAGATATACTTTTGGGGGAACATAATAGGTTAAACAAACGAAACAAATTTAGGCTCATCAGAGCTTCTAATAGGGTATTTTAAGGTAGGAATATGAAACGAAAAAGGTTAAACAAAGGCTTAAAATTCTCCTACGTTTACCTTAATCATATTTGGATAGTAATTACCGCATCAACTAGCTAATTGTATAACATACACAAGTTCTGCAATGAATAGCTATACTAGCATCTCTCAACAAACGAAAGTATTATATATAATAGTAAAGGCTCAAACACTCTCGTAAATGGAAGGATTAGAGTAACCGATATGAACTAAAATGTTTGACTAATTGGCCTTCTTAACTAATCAGGTGTCTTTTTATATTTTTCTTTCAAAAACTGTGTTGTTTGCGGAATACTCTATCTTAAAACTTACAATCAAATTTGAATTTTTAACTCAAGGGATTAGAACATCGCATAAACTGAAATTTTTACAAGTTATGATTTATAATTGAATGTTTTTTTTTCTAAAAACATAAGGACGTTATTTCAAAGTTTAACTTTATTTGGCTCAACACAATTCCCCTATCCCCATACTTAAGATGTATGTTGTCCCCAATGTATAAAACTGAAATAAATAAGAGATAGGAACTCTGAAACTTCCATGGAATAGGCAGACATGCAATTCTGAATTGATCTCCATCCAAAGCAATCCATCATGCAATGCCTTCTATATGGACATATCTGCATTCTCATCAGACAAACTTGCATATAAAGTTAAAACAAATTTAAATTGCAACACCATATGTTAGATAATCATAATATAACCAACAGACATCCATACATAATAAGAAAGGGGGTCACAGAATTGGGTATAGCTCGTATGTATTCTAAGCAGGTACGGTTCGTACTAATGTCAGGCTAAGTTTTATGACTTTTTAATAAACTGAACAGTGTGAAACAACGAGAATTGGCACAAAACACAGTTTGAAAAACAAAAAGACTTTGGGTTGCCTTCTGGCAACGCTAAGTTTACAGACTAATCTTCAGCCAGACTCACACCCCAAATTTTATTTTTGTGTGGGGTGAAGGGATTATTCCTTCAATTAGATGGCTTTTCCTTCATGCATTTTCCACTCATACCATTTAGTTTGATTTCCAAACGGTAAAACTAAAAATATATTTGAAAAGATTTAATGGGCCGGGCCACCAAGATTTACACTTACCTACACCAAACCTGATCTGAGTGATGTAGTGAATCAGACGATCATCTTTATTGCTTGTTGAACCTTTATAATGCTTCTTTGGTCATCTCTTCTCCTTCAATGTTGACTGGTCCAACTTATGTCTTACCGTCTTTCGTGATGTCTTGAGTTTGGGTGGAGATCCACGATCATTCTCATTCACGGATTGGCTATCTTCACCATAGAGTGGAGGGTTGGTTATCTTATTCTTTGGAGGTTCATCTTCAAGGTCCCACGTCTTATCATCCTCACAAGAAAAATGTAAAGTATGAAGTCGATATATAGAATCATGCATAGAAAAACAAGACATTAATAAAGTGGTGTCATTAGAAACTTCATGCTCATAATTAACTGATCTGAAAATAAAGTATGTTTCACAGATGGGTGGGTATTCGAGGTCAGCATCCGGCTCGCGGATGGGCGGGAATTGTGGCTCAGCTGTATGATTCGATTTATCTTGAACAACAATCCCACTAAGAATATGTTGCACAAATGTGTATTCTTCTTCATCGGGATCAATTCTATCTTCATCGAATCTCAGTTCACCTTTCAATAAGCATAAGCATATGGATGCTTCTCCATTCCCTAAGTCCTCATTGCACTCACACTCTCGAGATATGATAAGTTCCTCCTCCACTTGGTTCTCTATTGTATCATCATATGTGGAAGTCTTTTTGAAGTCTTCTGTAGCTTTTATCTCCTCAAAGTCATATGGTTATTGATCTTTGTCAACCCTATGTTCTCTCCATTATTGTCCAAGAAATCAAGATTGAAGTTATGTTGAATTAAATGGACTTGTGCTAAACTTTGTGGCATTGAAACATGCACTTTGTCCTTTATTGTATCCAACTGTTTGCATAGAGTTTTAGCTGTCACACCCCGACCACGTTAAAACAACAAACCGCGGCGGAAACGTCGGGGAGTGAGGCGACAGAATTATTGTTTCAACAACCATGGTAATTAAAGTTTTGTATTATTGATTAAAGAGTTTACATTGTCTTTAAATATAAACAAAACATAACATAATAATTGTCTTTTAAGTCACTAAGGCCCAAGTCCGCCTAAGTGTAGCACAAGCATCATCATGCATTAGCACCTGAAACAGATGTGAAAATAGGTACGTCAGCATAAAAATGCCCGTGAGATACATAGGTTTTGTTTGTGTAAGATTCATGACTTGTAGTTAAAAAAAAGAGTTTAATAAAAAGTAGTCATGAACCTTGTAAAATGTGTTTCTTTGTAAATCATGTGAAAATCGATAAGAAAATAATATGATATGAAAGAAATATGCATGGTTAAATAAATAACCAAGCAAAAGTGATTTTGTATAAAATAGGTAATTTGTAAAACAATGTTGTGTTCTTGTAAAAATGTTTCATGTCCTTGACTAAGTGGTTTAGATAATGAAACAATGTATAATACAATAAAAGCACTTATATAGGAAGTACCAGCGGCGTATCCACCATGCTTTTATCATATAACACATAGCCCCGTTACATAAGTCACTTATCAATAACCAACCAAAATGTCTTGTTTAATGTTAAAAGGTTTATGTATAAACCATGTACAATGTCATGTGTGAAATGTATCATGTATAAACAAATGTAATGCATAGCAAGTAGAAAGTATCTACTTAACTACTTGAAAATGTTAATGAGCTAACAATGTTATGTACGGTGAATAACTAGTAGTTACTCAACCCCGTAGGAAAATGTACAAAACAATGTTTTTGAATAAATCTAAGTTTAAATCAAATGTTATGTTTTGTAGAAAACAATGCTTTATGATTACAAACATTTATGCAGTATTGTTTATTCGCATACATTCAAGCCTTGCGACTGTGGCGACAAACTTTTAACCAAATTAAAGGTTCTTCTAAGTTATGTATATTGGATTATGTCATTCCCAACTTCCAAACAAACCTAGGAAGTCGGAAACGGGAGCTGTCAAGTCCTATGGTACCATTACATACTACCGAGCGGCGTAGCTAATGTTAATGAATGTATTATTATTCTGATTAAACACACCAAATGTCATAACCAATGTAAGCATGTGAAAACCATGTACTAAGTATGCTAAGTAAACATACATAGTAGAAATGTTCATGTAAAACAATGTGCTAGCATGCTTAACATACATAGCAAAACATGATTGAAAACACGTACTATATGTGTACTAGATGAAACTAGCATGATTATGTCATAAAAGCAAAGGAAGCATGAAAGTAACAAGTATGCACATGTGTATCACCCCAAAGTATTTGAAAATGGTAAAAGAGGGGAACTATGTACTCACTTGGGATTGCCTAATAGTCTTGAGAATAAGACCAAATAAGGCTTCAAGGATCACGAATCAACCGACACCTAGTATAGGTAACTATGTTAATAATCGGATCCTAAATCGCGAGATAGGATAGAATGATGTTCTATAAATCAAATGAGTAATTGAACTCATATGGTATGATTTACTAGAGCTAACATTCTGATTTGGAAGTCTACCTAAGTGCTCTTGACCCGTTTCGACCGTTATGGTAGTTTAAGCTACTATAACGCGTCGGTTGCGTGAAACTATGGTCGGATGGTTATCTAGATGCTATGTCAAGTCTTACATGCCCAATTATACCTAAAGATGTTACTAAGTCAGATTATATGTCAAAAATATGTTCACATATGCGAAATACGGATTTATGCTTCAAAAGGGCATTTTGGTCATTTTCTATGGGCATATAAGCTAACTAACAAATAACTAACCAATCCTAGGTGATCATAAGGTATAACCTCAGAGGTTATTCCCTATGCAACTATAATCACAAAACATGCTTGGTCGGATCCTAATGATCGACCAAACGGGTCGGGTTCGAAAGTCTAAGCGGTTGTTTAGACGGCTTAACTTATGACCCTAAACAAGCACTAAACTAATAGTGACGAGTTAAACATGTCAAAACATGTTTAACTAACTTAGAAAACTGATTTGGTATCAAAACAAAGTGTTTTGATACCTAAAAGTAGTTCCGTTGCAAAATGGGTGCTAAAACGCATTTTGACCGAAACTAGACTCGTCAGTACACCTAGTTAACGTGGTAATCAGTAGGTATAATCGCTAAGGATTATAACCATCGTGATTACAATCACGTTGCAAAGTTCAAACGAACTTTGCGTTGACCATTGACTGGTCAAACTGAAAGTCAAACACTGTTTGACTTTTAAGCTAGAAAGCAATAGAAGAATGAAGGAATGCTTACAAAAGGTCCTTGCCTGAACTTGATCTTATAATTCTCAGGTGTGAAGTTATAAAAACATCAACTTAGAGAATTTAGATCAAGTGTGAGTTGCAACAAATGAAATGGTAGGCTATTTATAGTTGTTGCAAACTCACAAGATCAAGACATGTGTTTGTGTGGCCAACAAGCAATGATCTTGACCCTACAAGTGTTAGGAACTGATTTGTGGACTTGGAGAACACTTAAACTTGGCCTCCACACAAGAAATTTGCAGAAAAAGTCCTTGAAGTTGCAACAGAATGCAGAAAATCAGTTTCTGTCGCAGGGCCTTTTCACGCGGCCCACGTAAGCTAAGGGATGGGCTTACGCGGCCCGTGTGGACAAGTTTAGCAGATCTGCTATATTGGTCCCTGCACATGTATTAAGCTCATTTCAGGCCCTTTTGACCCCCGTTAAGCCATTTTCAAGGATCTACAAGGTCAATAAAGTTTAGAGGACTCAAAATATGCTCGGAAAACTCTCGGATGTCGGCTCGTTTGGTCATACGGTCGCGTTATTCGCTAAATTACGATGAAACTCAAACGGACGAGAAAACAAACCAAATTAAGCGACGAATGGAATTTTTGCATGCCGATCACTAAAATAAAAATATTTTAGTGTGTAAAAAAATTTTGGATGTCCAGATGTGGTCAGAACGTAAGATATGCGCGTAAATGCAAACTTACGTCGTTTTGACACTTTAAGTCCCTATAAGATCAAATAAGCATGTTTTCGCACACCGAACCTATCAAAGCTTATTTCTAAGCTATGTTTAGGTTGTATATGGTATGTTTAGCTTATGATCAAGTTTCAGACTGTACGTTGCCATATGAAAAGGCAGACTTTTGCAAATTGACGCAAATAGTCCCTCTGAGCGAATAAACTTGTTTTTGACATACCAAACCCTTTAAAACTTATTTCTAAGTTATATAAAGGTTATTTAAGGTATGTTAAGCTTATGTTGCTGTTCCGGAGTGTTTTTCGCGTTAAACTAATTACGTTTACGCATCAGTTTGCGTACAACTTTCTAGAAAGCGATATAGAGTTTAAAATCAATCAAAAATCAAAACGTGCAAAATGTCAAACATAAATAACAAACATTGGAATCAAAACACATTGTTTTATTAATATTGGATTGATTAGAGTCTGTAAAATGATTACACAAGCACAGATGCCACAGTAGCCATTGGAGGATATATATATATCACGATGGTATTCTATCATCTCCTTACGTTCTAACCTTCCTGGATATGGAATCCTTGGCTTGTATTCACTTAGAACACTTTGGATCGGTTACAACCCGTAACCTTTAATATGATCCGGCTCGACGAGACATTCAAGATTCATATATTACATGTCTCGTAACTCATTTCCTAGCTCAAGATATGACCGTTTGAAGTTTAGCTTCTTCCCTGTTGCACTGTTTTGCTTAGTTTTGCCTTGTTTCTTTAGGTTTTAAACTGAACTCTTCACGAACACCATCTAACACTGTAAATTCAATTTATGAAGGAATAAGTACCATAATTTTATATAATTCACAACATAAGCCCATTAAATACACATAGAAATCCAGTTGCTCTACGAGCACATCAGATTGAATTGTGATGAACCCCTGCTACTGATTTTAAAGTTGGATGAACATTTCCAAGTTCCGGAGGTAGCTCAAGTCTGTAGGCTACTTTTCTGATTCTTTCAACGATCTTGAATGGTCCAACATAGTGTGGTGCAAGTTTTCCTTTCTTTCCAAATCGGATCATACCTTTCCAATACCTTGAGTAGGACGTGATCACCGACTTGAAATTCTAAGGGCTTGTGTCATCGATCCGCGTAACTCTTTTGACGGCTTCTAGCTGTCTGAAGGTTATCACGAATCTTCTTGACCTTATCTGTAGTCTCTAGAATGAGTTCACTGTAAACTGGGCTTTACCTATCTCATTCTAGCAGACCGGTGAACGACATTTTCGACCATATAAAGCTTCGAAAGGAGCCATGTTGATGCTAGAGTGATAACTATTGTTGTAGGAGAATTCGATCAATGGTAGATGCGAATCCTAACTACCACCAAAATCAATCAGACAAGCTCTAAGCATATCCTCCAGTGTCTGGATTGTTCTCTCAGATTGACCATCTGTTTGTGGATGATATGCTGTGCTCAAATTAAGTTGGGTTCCCATGGCAGATTGCATGGTTCTCCAAAAGCGGGACAAGAATCGAGCATCTCTATCAGATATGATGGTCAAAGGAACGCCATGTCGAGATACAATCTCATCAACATAGATTTTAGCAAGCTTGTCAGCAGATAGATCCTCACGGATCGGAAAGAAATGTGCTGACTTTGTAAGACGATCAACAACAACCCAAATGGCGTCATGACCTCTCTTAGTGCGCAGTAGCTTGGTAATGAGATCTATAGCAATGTTTTCCCATTTCCAAACTGGAATCTATGGTTGCTCCAATAATCCAGAGGGATGTTGATGTTCTGCCTTAACCTTAAGATAAGTAAGGCATTTAGAGACATATAAGGCAATGTCTTTCTTCATACCCGGCCACCAATACTGGGTTCGAAGATCTTTATACATTTTGTCTACACCAGGATGACTAGAATAACGAGACTTATGAGCTTCATCCATAAGCAAGGAGCGAAGATTATCTATACTTGGGACCACAAACGGCCCATGAAATAGAATATCCCAAAGTCTTTCAGTTCAAGCTCAGGCTTAGTATGACACGGTAATTCTTTACCCATCAAACCTTGTGTAACACAAGTATGTTAAGCCTGAGAAATGCGGGTTAGAATGTCAGATCAAACCTGAACACAGTGAAGCTTGACACGTTCCTTATGACTCAATGCGTCAGCCACGACATTCGCCTTACCAGGATAGTAGCGAATTTCGAAATCGTAGTCGTTTAGGAGTTCAACCCAACATCGTTGCCCATGTTAAGTTCTTTCTGATTGAAGATATGCTAGAGACTCATGTGGTCAGTAAACACTACACACTTTGTACCATACAGGTAGTGTCTCCAGATTTTGAGAGCAAAAACTACAGCACCTAACTCAAGATCATGAGTTGTGTAGTTTTTCTCGTGTACCTTCAACTGTCTTGATGCATAAGCTATGACTTTGTTTCTTTGCATAAGAACGCAGCCAAGGCCTAAGTTAGATTCATCACAGTACACGACAAAATCGTCGTTACCCTTGGGCAAAGATAGAATAGGGACATCACAAAGTTTCTGTTTCAAGGTCTGGAAAGCTTCTTCCTGTTTGGATCTCCACTCAAAAGGTTTATTCTTTTGAATTAAAGCAGTGAGAGGAACCACAATCTTGGAGAAGTTTTCTATGAAACGGCGGTAATAATGTGACAACCCTCAAAATTACAGGTATCCGTACAATTAATTAATATTAATTCATGCTTAATGATTGTGCTTAATTACAACTGATGACTTAAACTGCTTTATGATTTCTACATCATACATACATGTGCATCACATTTCATACTGTCACACCATTTATTACATATAAACTTTAGTGACACACTTGATGCACAAAGCACAGTTAGCACAGTGAGCGGATAATTCAGAAACATGCTGACAATGCCAGTACATAGACAGACAATGTTTTGAGGCCCAGTATGAGCTAGGGACAAGGTACTACACTAGTATGGAGTGTAGGGAAGTAAGGACCATAAAACTGCGTCACTAGGTGATAGTTTAAGTGTCGGAAAGTGCATAAAACCCACTCTAAGTGCAGAATTCTGCATTAATCAATAAAATTCAGCGTTTAACATGCTAGTAATGTGCAAAAACATGGCAAAATGGTCCTGTATGCTTTCCTAAGTACCGGGAATTAAAAGTGTCACAAAAAGTTACATAAAAGACACTATACGGAATAACTTAGCACTTTAACGGATCGGTATCTAACCGAACAACCGGACATTACCCGGAACACTAAAATATTGTTAACAACATTGTTTTACTTTTTCTGAGTTAGTTATGGTTCCCGAGCACCCTAATATATTATAAAATGCACCATACACATTAAACATTAGATAAAATGTTTAACCTTCCACTAACTTAATTATTTACCATTTAAACCTTACAATTTACCCCCTCCCATATAACCTACGGCCACTAGGGAAGGCCCCACCACAAGAATTACCAATCTTACTAAATATATTCCATAATCTTGCATTGGATTTAGTGTGATCTTGTTAGTACTATATGAAACACTTTAACCTTTGGGTAATAAGGTTTAGAAAATTATAAGAAGGATAATAATCTCTTACCATCTCCACTCACTACAACACTCTCTTCCCCCACAAAAAAAGCTATGGCCGATCACCCCTCTTTGCATTTCATCCATTTTCAATTTTCATACATCCAATCCAAGGTTGTTTCAAGGTGAAACAAGGTGATTAAGAAGGTGTGGAGCACTCGGATCTTGAAGGAGCTCTACCACAAGCTTTTATCCACTCATTTTTCTCCATTGATCTTCCCTAGCTTTAAGCTAGTTGTAAGACTTCTTTAAACTCTTGATACTTCATATTTATGGTGGTTAAAAGATTTACTGTGATGAAATAACTAGAGCACTAAAAGACTTGAATCTTGAATCATAAGATGAAATAAGATAAAAGAATGAGGAAATATTATGAAGATGATATTATTTTGAATGTGATGATGTTTGCTTGATGATTACTAGTAATATGATGATTGATCATCATATGGAACTTGTTAGAGTATGATTAAAACCATGGTTTAACAAGTTAGAGATGATTATGTGCTCTCATGAAATAATCATCTTCTAGACTAAACATGAGCTTGAAAGTAAAAAAAAAAATGATTTTCTTACAAAGTAACAAACCAAACGAACTAGTAAACTTGTGAACCCAAGACTTGTGTATGATTTTCCAAGAAAAACCAAGTTAAAAAGATGATTTTTTTAAAGATCATAATATTTCTTGCACTTACATTAGTTTTAGAAATAAAATAAGTGTAGGAAGGCTAGTAAAACATGAAGATGTTGTAAATAAATATTTTTGTAAAATGAGTTCACAAGTTGTGAACATCTAGAAATCCCGAGAATGAGATTTTTACAAAAGTAAATATATTTTGGGAAGGTAACTAAGGCCACTAAACGCCTTACCAAGTCACTACGCGTTTTTATAATTCATCATGTTCATGTTGTATATTAAATGGAATAGTTTTGCACTTGGTAAGTGTAATATTGTTTAGAGTAAGTTTGTTGACGGTTTGAATGATTTTTGGAAAAGAAAATGATATGCTTATTAGCATAGACACCTCCATTTTCAAAGGAAACTATGGCGAAATTTTCTAAAAACTCAAACACTTAGAAAATATTTTCTAGACAAGTGTTTACTAGTGTATTTTTAACTTTGTTTTTCAAAATAAACTTCGCCATAGGTATTGTTACAAAAATACAAAGTATCGGAGGTTGGTTTTTGTAAATAAAAGTGGATAAATATATATTTGGAATATATATTTTATACTAAGACACTTGTGTGAATATTTGTTAGTATGTGGAATAGTTATATTATTTTAGGGTAAAATAATATAACTTACAAATTACCAAGACAATTACAACTCCAAGATAATACCAAAAATTACAAGGAATAAATATTTAAGTTACACACTTGATATTGTGAAATCGAACGCAAAAAAAAGTAACTTATGAAATATTCCGGAAAATACTTTTACGAATATATTTTTGGTAAATATTGTTTTGGATACAAGAAGTGAAAATATATTATTTTTTGGAAAAATATACTATTTTTTGGAAAAATATATATATTTTGGAATACGTTATTTTTGACAAATAAATTATATATATTTTCTAAGTGGGACTTAAAAATATATTATTTCGGATCTACAATATACATGTATAAATACCCCCATCCTTGGGAAGGAAATACGGAATTAAAATACTTGTGAAGTATTAATACATAATTATTGATTAAACAATTATTCCAAAACTAAATATAATTTAAGTTGAAATATTAATTATTTTGACAAACAATTATAACTTGGAATAATATTGGGAAACACAAGAAACAAAACTCAAAACATTAAACTCTAAGCTAAGGCACGACCCGTTCATCTAATAGACGTTAGTACACTGTAGGTAGTCGTGATTAGCTGCGGAGATTTGAGTTGACGATACAGAAGACGCACTACTGTGAGTTCATGTCCCCCTTTTCTTTTAACTGTTTCCAGTTTTATACTTCGTGGGTGAAATACATGTTACAATTATTATAGACATTTTTATACATGGCATGGTTAGCTTAAGGAGGGTTTACTACTTAGATCATGTGAAAGGTGGGTATAACACTTAAGGCCATTAATCCTCGTTGTAGGACCGAGGGACATGAGTGATAGATCTATTTGGGTGTAGCGAGCCCACACCCATGGGGACCAGGGTGGCCCATGTGGTGACTATGTCTTATTTCCGGAGACAAGTTTGCTAGGTTTGAGTACTTCCTGCACCATTTCACACATACCAGTGGCTTTGCAACCCATTGGTGATCTCTTTTTCCTTATTGCTACATACCAGGGACTTTCATACATACAGATATACTTTAAAGGTTTATACATACTCACATACACATGAACTCGCTCAATTTTTGTTGATTTTTCAAACTACATGTATTTCAGGAAACTAGTGGATCTGGAAGGGTATGCATGTGTTGCCAAGCTGCGTTTGAATAAAAGATGTTATCCACGATTGTCGAGTTTAAGGGGGGTGTATCTTAATCTTGGACGGGATACACGTCTCTATACTCAGGTTTTATTTAAGTACTTTTGTTGAGTCTTTGTGAACTCGTTTAAACACGTCATGGTTTGTAACTTTATTTGGTATTAATGTTTTCAAACAATGGTATTGTGGTAGTTTTCTAAACTCTTTTAATAGATAAGCATCCCATGTTTCTATCATATAGTATTGTTATGATTGTTGCTATGGTATTAAAAGGTCACACCAAATAAACCACGCTTCCGCAAAAGTCAGGGTGTGACAGCTTGGTATCAGAGCCAGGTTTATAGCGAACTTGGATTCTTTCTCGAGTCTAGACTATGATCATCAGGGCTCTCACGAAAACATTTTCAAACATTTTTTACATTGCATACACTAAATGTCCAGATCCAGGGAACATACATTTTTACAAACAAAAGGCACAAATACACATTTCAAACTTATATTTATAATTCAGTCTTAGAGACTGAGGGAGGATCAGTCTTAGAGGCTGAGGGAGGATCAGTCTTAGAGGCTGAGGGAGGATCAGTCTTAGAGGCTGGGGGAGGATCAGTCTTAGAGACTAGGGGAGGATCAGTCTTAGAGACTGGGGAGATTGAGTCTTAGAGACTTGGGAGAATTTAGCCTGAAAGACTAGGGAGTTCAGTCTGAGAGGCTCTGTGGTATAGTCTGGGGAAGACTAGGATGATTACTTGCTTACACTGTCATTACTTACATGCTTATTTGCTGATTGTTGATATATGTGCATATGTGTGATTGATTTGTTACAGACACCATGTCATCATCCTCCGAGAATGGAGTGTCAGACACCATAGATCTGATAGCTATAGTATCAGATGACGAGATCCTTCCAGAGGACGAGGTTTTCTCTTCAGATACCATGAGCAGTGATGACGATGACTTTCAGCCCTTCGCCTTACCGGATTTCGGAGATGATTTACCTTTAGCTGATGGTTTCCATGATGGGGATCTGCCTGTCATTCAGATCCCTGCTCCTTTCCCGCTGGCTGCATTTCCTTTGGAGTAAATTCAGATCCCTGCCTCTTGACGATATGTCCGTTAACGACGTCGATATCTTCGTAGAGGGTCCCCCTGAGGATGACCAGGATGGAGGGGCTCCGATTGATGATGATGTTGCTATTCCTGTTGATGAGATTCCAGTTGTCGATGCCATTGTTTTTTCCACCTGTCGAGGTTCTTGTAGTGGAGGTTTTATCTGACCAGTCTGGTCACAATTCGTCTGGTCCCGATTCGTTTGAGTCCGTGTCATCTTCTACACTTCATGCACTGGGATTACAGCGGTATCCCTCAGAAACTAATTCCGACACTGCGATGTTTGCAGTGCCCGTTCCACAGCTGGGTTTTGGGTTCGTCCCTGACTTCCCACACGATTTTGAACTAGACCATGAGATGGAGTTTATCCCTGAGGAGCAGCCTGTTGAGGCACCTGTTATCCCAGATGATCAGCACCTTGTTGTACCCGCTGATCATGAGCTTGCTCCCGCAGACCTAGAGCCTGAGTTAGCACCAGAGCTCGTTTTTGCTCACGACCCTTTACCCGTGCATGACCCTATCCCTGCTGATGACCCAGTTGTTGCACCACCAGTTGTTGATGTCCCAGTTATTGCACCACCAGTTGTTGATGTCCCAGTCATTGTACCTCTTCCTGACCCTATACCTGTACTTGTTGACCGTGCTCCATTTGCTACCCATGATGACCCTAGATATGCTCACAACCGCAATGGGTGGATTGAGGATGACGATGACTATCCTCCCCTTGTCAGACCAGTTATTCCCCCTGCTGCACCTGTCCAGGCACCTGTTGATGTCACACAGTTTTACCCACACGTGTCAGACGTTCATCGCACTGATTTACCAGTTACTTTTCTTCAGGACATTCCTCCTCCCCATCCAGGGGAAGGACCTTCTAGTCAGCAGCACACTCACATACCTTTTGTGTCCGGAGCCGATCAGTTCATGCCGCAGTTTCCACACATAGCTTCTTCTTCTGCACCCACGGGCGAGCCATTCATGTGGTCTTCGCCCAACGTCATGCCTTCATCAGATCCATATCATCCATTTCACGTTGGGTACTCTACGGGTGATATACTTTTATCCTTGCAGTTACAACAGTATATGTTGAGTCGGAGAGTCGCTGAGCTAGAGAGGATTCCGCGTCCTCCATATGGTGCTGGTCCATTACAGTTTGCTATCCCACCTGCTCCACTATTTCCTTACCCAGATTTCGACATCCATTTTTTGACTATGGAGCAGCAGATTGCTTGTTTGTGGCGTATTGTTCATGCACTCGAGGAGGATTTGGTGCATTTGCGCCATTTGCTTTTCATTCCTCCACCTCCTCCTCCTCCCCCATCAGCTTGAGGTTTGTTGCAGATAGCATATTTTGATGAGAGTGCAGCTATTGAGCCTGATTGCACAACATTTTGAAGACCACATGATGACTTATGACTTTTGATATTTGACTTTTGGTTGTTGTAGATTGTTAGACGATTCAGACAAGGGTGATGTGAACCTTAGTCTCTTTTGATATACGATACAATTATGAAACTTGTAAACTGTACTCGTGGTCTTGACATATGAATGGTCAATCGCAACATTCTCATTATGCACGTTGATGAATTACTTGTTTATGCTATGATTATGATGCAATGTGCTTGCCTGCTTAATGAAGGCCTAATTGTAATGTTCTCAATAAACGTGCTACCAATATAACAGGAATGTGCTATGATTGTGATATACGTGTTTGTTCGTTATACTCTCATTAGATATGATTCCATTTACTTGCTTGTACCATGAGTGTACTGTTGCTTGATGTGTTGATATGATGATTTAATACGTGCAAATACATATGATCTCCAAACAACTATTTTCATCCCCCGAACAGACAAGACCTAACTAACCCGAACTTCTTCCTAGAAGATGTCTCATCAAGAGATCACTCGACTGACCGAGGCGGAATGGCAAGCGCATGCCTCACGAGTCATAGCTCGGCACGAGGTTCTTCGATACAAACGCAGCGAAGGTACCTCAAGGAATGATCCACCTAACGGTAATGTTTAAGTCATCCAAGACACATTGCAACACATTTGGAAAATCCCCCAATGTGCTTTGCTAATACTTACTGTAATAATGATTGCTTGGGTACAGGTTGTACCTACAAACAGTTTCTAGACTGCAAACCCCTGAACTACGGTGGCACTGGAGGTGCCATAGCTTTTGTAAAATGGGTTGAGAATGTGGATGCTGTGTGCGAATGAGCGGTTGTATGCTAGAGCAACAAGTCCCATACGTTTCCGGATTGCTTTAAGATGAGGCTCTGTTTTGGTGGAACCTTAGGGTTCGAGAAAAGAGCAAGGCTGCAACATATGCGTTAACATGGAGTGAGCTGAAGGAAATGATACGTTGGGAGTATTGTTCTCAGATGGAGATCCAAAAGCTGGAATTCGAATTCTGGAAACTAAAGATGGAAGGTCCAAAAGTGGTGGAGCATGTGTAGAGGCTTCATGATTTGTCGCGAGTCGTTCCGTACCTGGTGGAACCCGAATTGAAGAGAATGGAGCAATCCATTTGGGAACTGGCGCTTCAAGCCTTGAGCTTGATGATAGCATCAACGCCCCCAACAACGATGGTTGCGTATATGATGAGTCTGGCGCTCACTAAGGAAGCACTTAGATTGGAAAGACTTTCAACCCGCGACGAGAAGAAGGAAACTCCGATAGAGTCATCTGAAAAGAACAAAAGGAAGCTCAGTGAATTCTAAGGAGGTGATCGGGAAAATAACAAGAACAAGGCCAAAAAGGGAAAGGAGTACAAGGGTAAACTACCTAAGTGCGATGAATGTCAACGTCACCATACCGGGCAATGCAAAAATGGAAAGTGTGATAACTGTGGTAGAGTGGGACACTGCAAGGAGGTGTGTTGGCGCCGGACGAAATGTGGAAATCAAGGTCAAGTTGGTAGTAGAAAACACGAAGTAAATGACGACAACAGTAACTATCAGGACGGAAATGGTGACAATCAAAAGCGTAGGCAAGAGTGTTTTAACTGTGGTGACATGGGGCACTTTCGGAAAATTGCCCAAGGAAGATTAATCAAGACCGTGAAGTGTTAGATCGTTCGTGTGACCCTAACGAGTCAATCTGAGTAGTTCATCATCAAGAACAAAGGCGGAATCAGTGTAAATGATGTCAACACAACTTGTTCTTTTCTAATCTTTATCTATTACTGATTTCCTGAGCTTTTACAAGTTCAAATGACAAACGGACAGCACCTCAGCTCAGAGAACATGACCTGATTCCGTATGAAATGAACATGCACAACCCCTATTTATAGATGAAGTGATTTCGTTTGAATGTGGCATGACTGGTTCAAACGAAATTAAACTTGCTAATTTCGTTTGTACTGGCCCATGTCTCTTTCAAACGAAATTACCTACTTTAACATGAACAAACCCTAAATCTGATCCTGTTGTGTGCTCGTTTATCCTATCTAGACATAAGACTCGATTAAGACGAAGTTAACAGACAGTAGATGCACCAACATACTCCCCCTTGGATGTTGACGAAGTCTTCGGCATCAAGTCTTTAGCCTTTGTCTTTTTCCAAATTGTCTTGACATTGTAAAAGCTTCCTTCAATCTTTTATCTTCCATCAACAGCTAGCATGAATCACAGAATCTGAATCTTTAATATCTTCAAGCTCCCCCTTGAATGTAGATCCAGGAACTGTATCTGACTTTAAGTCTTCAGACTCCCCCTATCAATAGGCTGGGATTTTGCTTAGTTGCTTTCATAAACTTATACCTGATACCTGCACAATCTCTACCTAAATATAAGATATATGACAATAACAGTTTCAATTCCAAACTTACCATTCAATCTCATTTGTTAGAATTTGTCAGAATTAGAAATCCACTTAAGCATTCAGGTCCAAATTAATGACCCTAATTACTCAATTTATCTACCAAGTCCAACTTAATGACCTTGGTTGATCTGAGATAAATCACACTGACATTCGTTCAACTTTTTCAAACAAATTTTCTGAAATTTACAAGTTTCAAATTAATGAACTTATTTTTGACTTTTCAACAATCAGATTTTATTAAGATAAGCTCTCCTCATCCTCCAGTCCAGAAACTTCCTGCATCTGATTCAATTCGAATCTGAAGATCAGCTTTCCACTTTGGTTTGTCGGAAAATAAAGCAGAAGAGTAAAATCTTTTTGGATTTTTTAATAAAGTTTCTAAACTAGAAATGAATTACAGAAATAAAATGCAGTAAATGTAAACTATTTACAAACATATTTTGGTGAGCGTGTTAGGGAATCATATCAGCTATTCGACAAGTCACAAGTACCGTTAAGCTTTAATTACATTCTCAGAATTAAACAATTCACTTAGATTGTCGATATACTGATCCACTTAAATTTTCACACACATTTCAATCTGTCCAGGATACGGATTTAGTGTTTTAAGACTTAAACTTATTCATGTGTCCCACCTCTTGAATATACTCCCGTACCTAGATCCCAATATTCAGTCTTACAGGTGAGTATACCATAGATAATATCTGTAAGGGGTTAAATTGCGAAACCGTGAGAGCTCAGGTCAGAACTTCCGTTCAGCAGAGAGATGAGGGTTCGACTTTAGTGGGTCCCCTTTAGAGGATTTTTTTTTTACAACAGCATTGATTAGCAATTTTATTGTCTCATCATTTTATGCTGAGGGCGGCGCTATATTTCAAGCAATCAGTAAAGTATTCTCCGGGGACTAGGCCATTGCTTCCGCATTATCAGAAGTCCCGAGATAATACTCCAGATATCACTGAGTATAAAGACCTAGTATCTCAGAAAAAGGGATCTTTCAAACGAAATTTCAGGGGTTACCTATATATCCAAGTAGTGTTCCCCACGAAATAAGTAAGTAAAGATTTAGGTTTATATCTCGAACAAACCTACTAAATGTGTAAAAACCTATCAGCACATCATCAGTGAGACTGTTTAAGACTTTTTAGACTTTACGTATCTTTAGCATACCGTAACTGTCAAGCCAATGTACTATCATTTTCCCTTTTTACACAAGCTCTTTTCTGGTTTTCTATTGTTTTTGGATTTTGAAAAAATCTCATGTTTTTGTATTTTTGAAATTTTTACTGTTTTTGTATTTTCTGAAAATATTACCCTACTCTCCCCCTAAATACCAAAACAGGTAAAAAATTGACAAACCATTGCAGATTGCTTCTCAACATCATCTACAATGTCTCCTTCATCAATGCCAATAATATCCTCCAACACGCACAGATCATTCACTCTAGGAGCCCTCATGATAATCCATTCTTCGGGAATAACAAATCCTGGTTTCAAGATCAAACATTCTTTGTCTGTAAAGTGCGTTGTATACATGCGATCACAGATCTGAAATATGCTTAGAATATTATTCTCAAGCTCGGCAATGTAGTTAACTTTTTAAAACATGACAATCCCATTTGATAAGGTTCCTTCTCCAACTATTCGACCACCTTGATTACCTGCGAATCCCACGTAACCTCCATTAAACCCTCTAACATCTTACAATAAGGTCTTCTTCCCCGTCATGTGCCGAGAAGCTCCACTATCCATAATCCATCGTGAAACGGATCTTGGAAGCTCCTGCACATTTCAAAAACACTTAGTGAGATTTTGATGCAACCCAAGCCTCTTTTGACTCGGGTAACTTGACATTAATGTGAGATTTTGCAATGTATAAGAAAATTTTTGTCATTCATCTTCAAGCTATCTTCAGATCCAACCTCAACCTTTTTGTATAAGAAAAACTCATCTTTCTTAGGTTGACCAGTTGGTTGATATTTCTTTTGAACATTCTTCTTCTCTGGTGGAGTAGAAGATTGTTTCTCCAATTGTTCATAATAATCCAAAGGAACATCCATCTTTACCGGAGTGGTAGAAGAAGATTGTTTTTCTGACTCTGAAACCTTTGGTTTTGGAACACTTGATTTCTTTTCAACCACTTTTGGCTTCCATGTTTGTTAAGACGATGCAACCCGTTTGTAAAACTTGTCATTTTTAGTTACCATATTCTTAACACGTTCAGTTTTGATCTTGGTGTTGTCATTTTTCAAAACCTTTTTCTCAACAACCAATGGAGCTTTTCCCTTCACATCATCTTTCTTTCTTGAATTCATCACAACTTCAGTCTTAGGCTTCAAGTTGGTACACTTTCGTGCAATATGTCCAACTTGATTGCATTTGAAGCATGTTCGGGTGTCAACTACCCGACTTGTGCCTTCAGACTGAGGCTGTGAGGCCTTCTTCTAAAAAAAATCTTCATTTGTTTTCGAAAAAATCTTAGATTCTTCATCAGAAAGTGAACTTGAACTCGAAACAAATACCTTTTTCTCAGCAAACTTCTTGTTTTGAACATTTTTTTCTGATAATTCTTACCACCCTGATAACCACCTGACCATCTGTTTCGATTATTGTTATAAAAACGCAGTGAAACAACAGGTTTCTTGTAGTAAGCTTTATCTTTTTCAAAATTCAATTGTCTCTCCGAACGTTTCAGATTTTTAAGTTCAGAAACATCAATTTCGACCAACTTGAAAACATTTTTCAATTTGTCCACATTCACATTTTCCAACGGAAATTCAGAATCCGAATACAACTTATCCGATCCCGACATCTTGTACATCACAAGATCAGGTTCTTCACTTAAGTTGTTTTTGGATTTTGATTTCGGAATGTATTTGTCCAGAAAATACTCTTCATCCTCAACTGAATCACTATCAGACTTCTAAACACTTTCAGCCATGCCTTGCACAATCTCAGTTTGAACACTATCATCAGATGAAGAAAATGTAACATCAATTGACTCTGGAAGTTTGATTTCATTTGTTTCATCTTCATCATTAACCAACCCAGATGTTTTATTTGAAAAATTGTTTAACACTGGCGGTGGAACCTGATGATACCCAACCCCAGTTCCATCCGAGTAAACATCTTCGCCTGCTATGTTTTTCCCGATGGGTTTAGGAACAATGTGTTGTAAAAAAAGCTTGCAGAGTTGTAACTGGTTCATTTCAGATTGATACGCTCATTCTCAATCTTAGTTTCTTCAAACTGAAGCTTCAATTTAGCAATCTCATCTAGTTGTTGGTTGATTTGCTCTTCTTTGTATCTACGAACTACAGTTAAATGCTCATTTTCTTTATTGGTTTTACCGTTTCTTTCATCAGAATCTTTTACCGTTCGTTTTAGTTTGTCAAAATTTTCTGAAAGTTGACGATTTTCTTGAATTAGCTTTTCATTCTCTTTCCTAATTCTTTCTACTTCAATTTTATCATTTTCAATTTTCTCAGTTAAATTTTTAGCTCGATCATTTGAAGCTTTTAGCATTTTATCACGGTCTAGAATCTGATCTTCAACCTTTCTGACTCTTGTTGTCAGTTCTTCAACCTTTGTATCACTAAGATAAGTGAGTGTACTACAAAACTTGCAGTTTTTCATGCAACTTTTGCAGTCACTATCACCTTTGACTTTCTTACCTGACTCTCTTTATGAAATGTTTGAACTGACCTTGCTTTTAGACTCAGTTTCAGACTTAGAGTCTACCTCAAGTTCCTTTGCAGCAAGCACTTTGTCAGCCATCTTCTCCAAGTTTTCAGCGGTGAATTCTTGTGAAGTATCAATAATCCCATCATCAATCTTCTTAGACTGTGACTCATTCTCTTTTTCTTTTTCTTCTCCACCTCCCCACCATTCTCTCTGTAATGCTTCTTCTTATATAGCAAATTCCTCAATGAAAGCTTGTATACTAAGAGTTTTTGCATTAATAGCAATATTTCCTTGAAGATCAAGGTAACATTCTCTATCAGCATCCCATCTCTTTGCTCTTCTGGCTTCACTGAACACTTTAGATAATCTCATCATCTTGAATTCTGCTCTACCCTTTCTACTGAGGTATTTTTCTTCTTCAGTTCTGGTGTCTTTCTAGGAGTAATCTTTTCTGCTATGAAAGCGTATCCTACTGCATCTTCCTCTGGTAGCAGTTCACTCCAATCGAAACCTTCGTCATCATGAATAACAGGAAGAGCTCTTGATTTTTCTTTGGGGGCATCCTCAAGCTGCTTCATTATAGGCGGTTCTGATTAATTCTGATGATAGATCGCTCTTTTGTAGTAATCCTCACGGAATGGATTTGCAGTATCATCAGCAGGAGCGTTACGACATTAACGTTTGAAATGTCCTTTTTGTTTACACCTGAAACACGTGACTTTTGATTTGTCAAAGACAAGTTTTGTGGACGGCCCACCGATAGAATGTCTACCAGTAATCTCTATGAACCATTGTGCACGTCGGACTGCACTGGCCATACACCACCTGATATCGATCAGTTCCATCTCTTCAGGATCTATTTGATCTTAGTCCTCCTTAGTCAGGTTGGTGTTTCCTATCTTGCCCGCCACAAGGCTCTCGTATGATTCTAACACCGATGCTAATAACACCATATGTTGTTTTGCTGACTCTTCACTGAAATTTTGAGCGTTTTTCAGATCCACAGCAATGTTACATTGAAACAGATTCTTTGATGCAAATTGGCTTGGAGTTGCTGAAGAAGATCCACTATGAAAACCATTGTGAGGAGTTTCTTGATTCACATTATTTGAACTCTCTGCAGAAAATGCTGTTCTTGGAGAACCAGTCTTTGGTAGATTTCCTCTGTAGTATAACTCCACATTCTGCTGATAAGATGAGTTATTGACTTTGCTAGATTTCTTGATCTCCAACTCGTGACTCTCCAGTCTTTCGATAAGCAGATCCACTGTCAACTCTTCAGACTTGATTGTATTCTTCGGCATTAATGCAAAATACTGCCAATCTTGTTCATTCGGCAGCGAGTCGAACAGTTTGTCAACCAGCTCTTCTTGAGTATATACAATTTTGTGTCTTGCCAGCTCCAATTTCAGATGCCTGAATCTTTCAATCATCTTGGAAACAGACTCGTTCTTTAAACAACCAAATAAATCAAACTCTTTTCTTAACAGTTTCTTTTTGTTTTTGACTATCTCAGCACTACCTACACATTTTACCCTTAGTTTCTCCCAAAGATCTTTTTAATTTTCATATTCAATCAAAAAAATTATATCATCTCTCACAGACTGATGAATCAACGCGATGCACTTTTGTTCAACAACATATCTTTCAATCTCATCAGTATCTGTCAAACTTTCACCAAACCGTCGTCTAACGTAACCATTCTTTAAACTTTTCCAGCTTGGATATGCAAAAGCTTGAAGCCACTCATCAAACCTTGTAGCCCACCTATTGTAATCTTCAATTGCCATCAACTTGGGAGGTTTGTTGTACGTCCCATAGGCACTCTCAACACTTAATGCATCAGAAATAGTCTTCTTTGCACTTGGTGTTGGTGTAGTTTCATTTGTGTTATCTGAAGTGCCATCTCCCGAACCACCGGTAAATGCAAACACATCACATAAAGGATTCATGAAATCATCCATCTTTCCAGTACCTGAAACAGTCAACAAACACTTAGAAAATTCTTAGTTTTGAAAAAATACAGATTCAAACGAAATTAGTTTGAATGGAATTGCTCAAACGGTATAAGTCCTTCAAACGGAATTATGCTTTCTCAAACGAAATCTCTAATTTCGTTTGAGATTTCAAACGGAATTACTAAGTAGAATATAATAACCACTTTCAAACGATATCTCTAATTTCGTTTGAGACAACACCTCATTCAAACGGAATTACTTGTCTTGTATGAACTTTCAAACGAAATTACAAT
The DNA here is from genome assembly GCA_030545235.1 of Helianthus tuberosus. Classification (NCBI taxonomy): domain Eukaryota; kingdom Viridiplantae; phylum Streptophyta; class Magnoliopsida; order Asterales; family Asteraceae; genus Helianthus; species Helianthus tuberosus. The sequence continues at coordinate 46,727,333 of CM060362.1, read as the reverse complement.
AAGGTGCACTCTCAAGCGAAATCAACCAGACATTTCAAGCGAGATACTCGTTTCAAACGGAATTAACCAGACTCTTCAAACGAAATCAGATATAATGTGCACTTTCAAACGAGATAACCAGAATATTTCAAACGAAATTATGTATTTGATCAAGTTTTAAGCTGATTTTAGGTCCAAATCTTTCACGGATTAGTTAAAACTATGTTTCGCTAGATATATGTGAGTTTTAAGCCATTTCAACAGTTAAATATCGTTCAAATAAGAAAAGAAAGAGTAGAAGTAAGAGAATCCGATGAAATCTAGCTGAATTGGTATGAACTCCTCGTCATGAGCTCTGATACCACTTGTTGGATCGTTCGTGTGACCCTAACGAGTCAATCTGAGTAGTTCATCATCAAGAACAAAGGCGGAATCAATGTAAATGATGTCAACACAGCTTGTTCTTTTCTAATCTTTATCTATTACTGATTTCCTGAGCTTTTACAAGTTCAAATGACAAACGGACAGCACCTCGGCTCAGAGAACATGACCTGATTCCGTATGAAATGAACATGCACAACCCCTATTTATAGATGAAGTGATTTCGTTTGAATATGGCATGACTGGTTCAAACGAAATTAAACTTGCTAATTTCGTTTGTACTGGCCCATGTCTCTTTCAAACGAAATTACCTACTTTAACATGAACAAACCCTAAATCTGATCCTGTTGTGTGCTCGTTTATCCTATCTAGACATAAGACTCGATTAAGACAAAGTTAACAGACAGTAGATGCACCAACATGAAGGAACACCCAACATCTGAGCTCGTGAAGCACACCAAGATCCAGATGTTATTTGATACCAGTGTCGACCATAGCTTCGTATCTCATGAATTTAAGAATATAGTCGGTTTAGTAGAGGGATAAGTTAGATGACCCGCACTCGATAAGACTAGAAAATGGGAAGCCTCGACGTGGTAGCTGGGATGGACCAGATGTCGAGCAATCAAACAGTGGTTGTTATCCGCACCCCGATGACAAGCGACGTGGAAATCGTCACTCATAAGGCAGGATACGCCTCTACAACTTACTAGTGCTTGAAGACACGGAAATTTTCGCGTAGGGAATGCGTTGCCTTCTTGAATCATTGTCATGGGCAAAGAAGCCGAAGACCTGCCAGAATTATCTCCACAACGACAAGTTGAATTTCGCATCGATCTGATTTCAGGCGCCGCGCCTGCTGTTAATGCACCTTAGCGACTTACACCTTCAGAAATGCAAGGATTGACATTGTAGCTTCAGTGGTTGACAGAGATGGAAGATAACAGACCAAGTTTTCCGCTTTGGGTAACCCCAGTTTTGCTCGTCAAGAAGAAGGACGACAACTTTCGTACGAACATCAAACTGCCAGTAGCCGAATGAGCTAACCAACAAGAGTCGGGGACTCTTGCTAAGGATTAACGAATTATTTATTTAACTAACTGTGAGGATTCAACTACTATTTCACGACTGATCGATGATCGAGTGTCATTAGCTGTGAATTTAGGAAGAGAGTATACCGGGAAAATTGTGGGACAATAACTTGTTCTAAACGTACACAAAAATGGTGTTTCCTACACGATGCACAAAACAGTTTTACACAAAATATGAAACTTTGAAAACTTGTGTTAGATCCTTTGGGAACCCAGGCCAAAACTCGTAGAGATTGTCACTTAGGAACCACACATGTTAACTCAAGCAAACCCCATTATCCTGATAAATATGCTACATCAGTTAACCAAACAGAAAATACTAAAATTTCTTTTGTTGGGATTTCCGCTTTTAGCGAGTAGATATTTGCATCTCCACTCCCCCTAATGGTAGTTGCATCGCATTAACTTTCTTCGCTGAGAGCGAATAAACATTTGCTTCGAATGCTTGGTCATTTCTTCATTTTAGCAAAGACTCATTGTTTCAGTACTCGGGGTATGTCACACATACATCATTTGCTACGCATGAGGTTTCGTTTTGAATAAACATTTCATTGAAATTCAAATATTATTTTTGTAACAACTCTCATCAAAAGTCATATTTATTACTTTAATTATCCAATAGGAAACCCTAATTAAGACACCCAAGTGATTCTGCACAAACCCTAAAATTTTCAGAATAATCAGAATCAGGATCAGGGCCCCTAAAACTCACGGGGGGGGGGGGGGGGGTAAACCCTAGTTACGATTATCTTCAAATCTCGTTTTCAAAATTGAAATTTTCGAATCTGTCAACTCAGCAGGCCTAGTCCCACACGTGGCAACCCTATGACAATTATGTGTCCCTTACGGACCGTAAGGGTTGAGTCTTACGGTCCGTAAGCCTGACAAAATTCGTGTATAAATAGCAGACATTGGCACTTGATATTCTGCATACGTTTGACGAAGAAATTCGTTTTAGGCACTGTGTTACGTTCTGTTTACCACAATTAACACACACGGATCACTAATCGACGCCGCAATCAGGGTAATAACTCGATCGCTGATACGATTCAATGTCCGATTGATTAAAATATCCAATGGATGTTTAAGTGCTGCCCATATTAAGGTTATGCTTTGTCATTCGTCGTTAATTCGATGGATGTTTAAGTATCGCACTTTGTCATTCGTTGTGAGAGTTTGATCTCGTGAGTTATCGTAAATGCTGTATTAAGTTACTGACCGAATTGTGTGCCTGTTATTAATTTAGGTTAAAAGGCTAATCAGTAGGCTAGACTCTGCTCAAATTAAATCTGCAATGTGAGTCATTCTCTTTTTATCAACTATTTTACAATACCTCAAATTATTTTCAAAAGTTATAATTACAGGGACTAAGTCGTGGATATCTTGAATCACTGGCTAGTGGGGTATTGTGCACATTACTAATTTTCTCCCAGTTAGGTTCATTGACCTACTAGGGATAATCATCACTGTTTAGGTTCATTGACCTAATAGTTGTATGACCATCGTCACCATTGTGACATGTCACCATTGTGACACAGCGCCAGATAAAAATAAGATAGAAGCCATTGTAATCGCTCTTATGCTGTAATTAATAACTAAGCATCATTTTATATAAATAGAATGATTCACTCAGTATTTCCCGCTGACAAAATCTTTTTCAAACATGTTTCAGATGATCTGTTATGATCCAGGAAAAGTGTCGTGAAGCACTACAAGCTTAAAGAAGTGGCTCATGATAAAATAAAGAAACATGTTTTGTAAAATAAAAGATTTCTTTGTGAAATCAAATGATTGTAAATTACCGGGGTTTTATCCCGAGTTGTGAAATAAAATAATCGGGAAATATTTCAGTTTTAAAAGATCCTGATGAAAACTTCCGCTGTTAATTAAATACCACGGGATTTCTGTCCCGCGGCTCCTTAAACGGGTCAAACCGGGTCGGGGGTCGTGACAGAAAAAGGTGGTATCAGAGCCACTGATCGAGCCACTGATTTAAGCCAATTAAGTATTTAGAAAATACTTAATTTTTTATTAATTGCTATTTTGTGATTATGTGACTAATTGTGTACAGTATGGGTAGATCTGTATATGCTAGCCAATATAGCAATTAATGCGAATCCTTAAATAAATTGACTCAAAGTTTTAGCACCTTTATTATCTACAGTCTAGAAACCTTATTCAGTAAATAAATAAATTTATAAATAAAACCTAGTGTGTTTTAATTTTTAGTTGTTTTGTAGTTACACAGTCTGGAATAATATTTAAAGGTTTTCTATAAAAATTTTGTTATAATTAGTAATGGTGTGTATTTTGCATAACAGCATGAGTGACTTGTCTGACGCCCTTCAGAATTTAAATCTCTATCCTGTAAGAATAGAGGTTTCCAGAGATTTCAATAGGTATATACCAGACATAGAAGAACCTATAGAATTCAACGCTTTACCTCTCGAGAAACCCAAGCCTAAGAAAATGGAAATTGGGGAAAGCTCTAGGAAAATTGAAGGGTTACCATCTCAGGAAGAGCTAGATTTTATATTGGCAAGCTATAATACTATTAAGCCTGTTAATGAAAATGTTTTTATTCACTCTCTTGAAACACAACTACCAATGAACTTAGAACCAACTATTCTAAACCCTTCAATCCACTCGCAAATAGACGAATGGTTAACTAATGAAATACAGTTCCAAAACAATCCCTATAAGCTTTTTCCTCAGTTCAATCCAGAACATTTATCAAATCCACCAATGAGTAACGAGAATATGGCTGAACTCCGCCACTTTGGCGAAGAACTAATGGATGCTGGGAACAGGATCCAAGAGATTGGGGGACAAGATCTCCTGGAAATACGATGAGAGGGAACGCCGTTACTAGAATATCATATGACAAAGGATAGGGGATTTATGGAACTGTGGTTGTGTAATAGTAATAGTAAAATCAGTATGTGTAAAATAAATAATAAAACGGTTGTATATAGAAGCATGGTATAATCTATAAAACAAATAAAATTTTAGAAAATTTACAATTTTGTTTGTATATTCGTTTACGTGATTATATGCAATTAATTGTGACATTGGATTATTTCTTTTATACTAATTATTTATCTATAAATTAGATATCAGATGGAAAACGCTAATAATGAACCAGTTAATGAGGTTAATCAATCTGAGCAACAACCGGGGGATCAATATATGACTAGGCAGGATATAGAAAATATCCTTGCTCAAGGGATAGCCAACGCTATTCCAGCAATAGTTGCTCAAGGGATAGCCAACGCTATTCCAGCAATCATTGCTGCTGTTAAAAATCCAATCGAACCGCAACAAATCGTTCCTAGCAAACGTATTTCCGAAGATAACTTCAGTAATAGCATAAACGGAGGCAATGATCATATTAATCACGATAATGAACCACGGCAAGCTCCGCTTCCTAAAAAAATGAAAGTTGCAACGCCTGGTTGCACTTACAAAGAATTTCTTGCTTGTAAACCCACTGAGTTTGCAGGCAATGAAGGAGCGACTGCGGCACTGCGTTGGTTAGAGAAAACCGAGGCAGTAATTGCCATAAGTAATTGTGCTCAGGATGATCAGGTCATGTACGCGTCAAACCTTTTCAAAGAAGGGGCGCTAGAATGGTGGAATACGGTGTTACAAGCAAAATGAAGAAGGATGGCGTATGCTATGAACTGGGAAGAATTTAAGAGCTTTGTAGGAACAAAATTCTGTCCCGAGTATGAAAAGGAACAAATGACAAATAAGTTTCTAACCCACCGGATGGTGGATGTAGATTGTCGAGGGTATACTTCGACATTCTTCGAGTATGCTCGAGTGGTACCAACCCTGGCTTCGCCAGAGCCGGTACATATTTCTCATTATATTTGGGGATTGATTGCTGAAATCCGTAATATCGTCAAGGCTGCGAAACCTCGCACGATTGATGATGCGGTGGATTTAGCCAATACATTGACTGACGAACTAGTACGGACAAGAGAAGAAAATAGAAGGAAGGAAGTAGCCCAAAAGATTACCCAAGAATTCCGTCTAGGTAACCATAACAATTTCAAGAGAAGAGGGAATGGGTAATCTTCCACTAGCCCATTTTGCAATTCTTGCAAAAGGAAGCATTTTGGAAGATGCAAAGGATATTGTAATTTTTGAAAAATTCCGAGGCATCAAGAAGAAGACTGCAGGAGGAAGAAATTTTCAGTCTGCTACAACTGTGGAGAAGCTGGACATCTTAGGCCAGATTGTCCAAAATTGAACAAACCATCTGACAATAAAGCCAAACCTGCAGAAGGAGCAAAAAGGAATGTAAGAGCCTTCCAACTGACTGCTCAGGAAGCAGAGCTCATTCCAGATGTGATAGCTGGTACGTTCTTAGTTCACAACGTTTACACAAAAGTATTATTTGACTCTGGTGCAAACCAAAGTTTTATAAATACTTCATTCTGCCAAACTCTTAACTTACCTTTAATCAGCATTAGGCAAATTTCTACAGTAGAAACGGCAGATGGGAATTCAGTTAAAATAAATAAGGTTCTGCAAAATGTAGAAAAAGAACTTTTAAGTCATAAATTTTCTACAACCCTATTATCTATGAAATTAGTTGAATTCGATGTTGTGTTAGGAATGGATTGGTTAGTAAACAACCATGCTCGAATTATCTGTGATAAGAATTTTATAGAAAATTTTGCAACCACTAGAGAAGTAATAATGATTACAGGAAATAAGCCATGTAAACCCATAAAATTCATATCAGTAATGAAAGTTGCTAATTATGAACGAAAGCAAGGAATAGTATATATGATTTCAGTAATCATTAATACTAAAGATAAAGAACTTAAGGAAATTTCTGTAGTTTCAAAATACCCAGATGTATTCCCAGAAGAGTTACCAGGGTTACCACCAGATAGGAAGGTAGAAATTAGAATTCATCTAATTCCAGGAACTATACCGATAGCCAAGGCACCTTATCGGTTAGCACCCACAGAAATATTAAAACTGAAAAAGCAATTAGATGAATTATTAAGTAAAGGTTTCATACAACCTAATTCATCCCCGTGGGGAGCACCAGTGTTATTTGTAAAGAAGAAGGACGGTTCAATGAGAATGTGTATCGATTATAGAGAATTAAATAAGGTTACTATTAAGAATCGATACCCATTACCTAGAATTGATGATCTTTTTGATCAAACTTCAAGGAGCTAGATATTTTTTCTAAGATCGATTTAAGTTCCGGATATCATCAATTGAAGGTACAAGAAGAAGACATACCTAAGACTGCTTTCAGAACTAGGTATGGTCATAACAAGTTTACAGTCATGCCCTTCGGGTTAACGAATGCACCTGCAGCATTCATGGACATGATGAATAGAATCTGTAAACCGTATTTGGATAAATTTATAATTGTCTTTATAGACGATATACTTATTTATTCCAAAAGTCAGAACGAACATTGTCAGCACTTGCATGCACTCTTAACTTTGTTAAGAAAAGAGAAGCTTTACGACAAATTCTTGACGTGTGAATTTTGGCTGCCAGAAGTGCAATTTCTAGGTAATATGATGAATCATGAAGGTATTCACGTAGATTCTGATAAGATAGCAGCAATTACCAAATGGAAGGTTCCGCAATCCGCAATGGAAATTAGGAGTTTTGTAGGTTTAGCTGGATACTATAGACGGTTTATTAAGGATTTTTCCAAGATAGCTATACCATTAATTAAGTTAATCTGTAAAACAGTTAAGTTTGAATGGAGACCTAAACAAGAAGAAGCCTTTAGGATCTTAAAGCATAAATTAACAAATGCCCCAATCCTAACCTTACCAGAAGGAACAGAAGATTTTAAAGTATACGGTGATGCTTCAAAGATTTGGATGTGTGTTAATGCAACGCAAAAATGTAATTACGTATGCATCAAGGCAATTGAAAAAGCACGAAGAAAACTGTACCACTCATGACTTAGATTTAGGAGCCATAATTTTTGCCCTTAAGATTTGGAGACATTATCTGTATGGAAGTAGGTTTACTGTCTATACAGATCATAAGAATTTAAGATATATATTTGAGCCCAAAAAAAAATTAAACATTAGGCAAAGGAGATGGATGAAAATCCTAAGTGACTACGACTGTGATATTTAGTATCACGAAGGAAAGGCTGAAGACGGCTAGAAATCACCAGAAGGGTTATACAGATAATAGACAAAAGCCGTTGGAGTTTCAAGTTGGAGACAAAATGCTATTGAAGGTATCTCCTTGGAAAGGAGTTGTTAGATTCAAGAAGAAAGAAAAGCTAAGTCCAAGGTACGTAGGACCATTTCCAGTGATCCAACGTATAGGACCAGTTTCTTATCATTTACAACTACCGGGAGAGTTAGCTGGAGTAGATGATGTATTTCATGTATCCAATCTCAAGAAATGTCTATCAGACGAATCTTTGGTAGTACATCTCCAAGATATAAAGGTAAACGAAAAATTAAAATTTGTAGAGAAACCTCTTCAGATAGAAGATAGAAAGATCAAACGATTAGTGTTAGTTTAAGTAAAGTGGGATTCAAAGATAGGACCCTAATACACTTGGGAACTGGAATCAGAAAAGAAGCGAAAGTATCCTCAATTATTCCAGTAAATCTCGAGGACGAGATTTTTATTAAGGTTGAGAGAATGTAACAACTCTCATCAAAAGTCATATTTATTACTTTAATTATCCAATAGGAAACCCTAATTAAGACACCCAAGTGATTCTGCACAAACCCTAAAATTTTCAGAATAATCAGAATCAAGGCCCCTAAAACTCAGGGGGGGGGGGGGTAAACCCTAGTTACGATTATCTTCAAATCTCGTTGTCAAAATTGAAATTTTCGAATCTGTCAACTCAGCAGGCCTAGTCCCACACGTGGCAACCCTATGACAATTATGTGTCCCTTACAGACCGTAAGGGTTGAGTCTTACGGTCCGTAAGCCTGACAAAATTCGTGTATAAATAGCAAACATTGGCACTTGATATTCTGCGTACGTTCGACGAAGAAATTCGTTTTAGGCACTGAGTTACGTTCTGTTTACCACAATTAACACACACAGATCACTAATCGACGCCGCAATCAGGGTAATAACTCGATCGCTGATACGATTCAATGTCCGATTGATTAAAATATCCAATGGATGTTTAAGTGCTGCCCACATTAGGGTTATGCTTTGTCATTCGTCGTAAATTCGATGGATGTTTAAGTATCGCACTTTGTCATTCGTTGTGAGAGTTTGATCTCGTGAGTTATCGTAAATGCTGTATTAAGTTACTGACCGAATTGTGTGCCTGTTATTAATTTAGGTTAAAAAGGCTAATCAATAGGCTAGACTCTGCTCAAATTAAATCTGCAATGTGAGTCATTCTCTTTTTATCAACTATTTTACAATACCTCAAATTATTTTCAAAAGTTATAATTACAGGGACTAAGTCGTGGATATCTTGAATCACTGGCTAGTGGGGTATTGTGCACATTACTAATTTTCTCCCAGTTAGGTTCATTGACCTACTAGGGATAATCATCACTATTTAGGTTCATTGACCTAATAGTGGTATGACCATCGTCACCATTGTGACATGTCACCATTGTGACACAGCGCCAGATAAAAATAAGATAGAAGCCATTGTAATCGCTCTTATGCTGTATTTAATAACTAAGCATCATTTTATATAAATAGAATGATTCACTCAATATTTCCCGCTGACAAAATCTTTTTCAAACATGTTTCAGGTGATCAGTTATGATCCAAGAAAAGTGCCGTGAAGCACTACAAGCTTAAAGACGTGGCTCATGATAAAATAAAGAAACATGTTTTGTAAAATAAAAGATTTCTTTGTGAAATTAAATGATTGTAAATTACCGGGGTTTTATCCCGAGTTGTGAAATAAAATAATAGGGAAATATTTCAGTTTTAAAAGATCCTAAAGAAAACTTCCGCTGTTAATTAAATACCACGGGATTTCTGTCCCGCGGATCCTGAAACGGGTCAAACCGGGTCGGGGGTCGTGACAATTTTTGCTAAATTCTAAATACTGATTTTTGATTCGAATGACATGCAATATTGTAATTGTTGACTCCCTTGTTATCAAGTCAGCCCACTTTCTTGAAACTTCTTTTCTTTCAGGTTACGTTCATAGTTCATCTTCGTAACCATGCTGAGATCCCCTTGTTGATGCATACGTTTACTGTCAGGTTACACTTAAACCTAGTTCAATTGTTTGAACTAATCCATTTCGCATATTCACTTAAATACGCCACATGATGTATTGAGAGCATCATGATCAAATGTTTTTGCAAAGGTTCTTTTGTTTCGAGTCATAGTAGACATGATTGGTCTACAACTCCCCTAAATCGTTGGTTGGTTTCGATACCTTGCGGTGATACTTTCATAAAATTAAAGCTTGCGCTAATTTAGTTGCGCACCTCATACACAGACCTAATTGTTTATTTATTGACTTGTTCAAAATCCGTTTTGTTTATCACGGTTAAAGCGGTCTCAACACAGTTGTGTGTTAAGACAATGGTACATAAATTCATTTTATATCACGGTGTACCTCTTAACGATTCTTTCATTATCAGTTGAATGCTTTGCGATACTTGTTACTTTTCACCTTCGACCAGAAACAATGGTTCTTTGATGTTCCGTACCTAACTGAAAACTCTATGACATTGTGTAAATCAAATCTTCAGGCTTGTGTCCATACATTTTCATTTCATCTCAGACACGGTGAACTTGTTCAGTCACCACTATAATTGAATTATGCCACTACGTTACAAACTTGTAGCTTATGCTAATCATGGTCAACCGTTTCACACAAAACTACATATACTTTTGTTTGACTTGTCATTTAAACATCCCTGATGCAACTACGAATCAAGACATTGATACACCAGATTCACTTGTATTTCATTCGGTGTACTTTCACAATTCAATAATGTCAACACCCTAATCCTTGTCGTTTAATTATTCAAGTTGTTAATTTTGAGTTCATATAGTGGGTGCTATGGTTGGTGAAAACTCGTTTGTGTATTGTGACCATTTGTTTGAGAATCCTTTGGCCAAAACTCCTTTGTTACACCTCGGCTAACTAAGTTACGCTAGATCTTTCATCTATACGTCTCGTGTCCTTTGACATCAAATGTTAGGACACACACCTTTTAACCATTGGGTTCTTGTTGTCGAAATACATCCTAGGATTCACCTGATATGAATAAGGTTTGATTTGGTTTTATGGTTATCTACCTCAGTACTATTCACATGCATACACGCGTATTGAAACCTTAAGTAGTAAGGTAGTACAAATTTCGGGACGAAATTTTCTTAATAGGGGGAGAATGTGACAACCCTCAAAATTACAGGTATCCGTACAATTAATTAATATTAATTCATGCTTAATGACTGTGCTTAATTACAACTGATGACTTAAACTGCTTTATGATTTCTACATCATACATACATGTGCATCACATTTCATACTGTCACACCATTTATTACATACAAACTTTTGTGACACACTTGATGCACAAAGCACAGTTAGCACAGTGAGCGGATAATTCAGAAACATGCTGATAATGCCAGTACATAGACAGACAATGTTTTGAGGCCCAGTATGAGCCAGGGACAAGGTACTACACTAGTATGGAGTGTAGGGAAGTAAGGATCATAAACCTGCGTCACTAGGTGATAGTTTAAGTGCCGGAAAGTGCCTAAAACCCACTCTAAGTGCAGAATTCTGCATTAATCATTAAAATTCAGCATTTTAACATGCTAGTAATGTGCAAAAACATGGCAAAATGGTCCTGTATAGTTTCCTAAGTACCGGGAATTAAAAGTGTCACAAAAAGTTACATAAAAGAAACTATACGGAATAACTTAGCACTTTAACGGATCGGTATCTAACCGAACAACCGGACATTACTCGGAACACTAAAATATTGTTAAAAACATTGTTTTACTTTTTCTGAGCTAGTTATGGTTCCCAAACACCCTAATATATTATAAAATGCACCATACACATTAAACATTAGATAAAATGTTTAACCTTCCACTAACTTAATTATTTACCATTTAAACCCTACAATTTACCCCCCTCCCATATAACCTAGGACCACTAGTGAAGGCCCCACCACAAGATTTACCAATCTTACTAAATATATTCTGTTGGACCGTGTGCGACCCTAAATAGTCACTAAAAGGTAGTTCATATTTGAATACAAAGGCGGAATCAAAGTATACAAAGTCACAACAGCTTTATCCTTTCAATTTCCTTTCTATTAATGCTTTCTGAGTAGATTTTGACAGCAATTCGACACCTACAGCATGACCTGATTCTGCTCCACACCACTCAAATGAACTCAGCTAACACCTATTTATAGGTGGTCTGATTCCGCTCCAAACTACTTATCCATTTCGAGCGGAACCCCTAAGATCATCTCGAGCGGAATCACGAACTTGACATCTGGAGCGGAATTACAAGTTTAACCTGATTTCGCTTCAAATGACATAAATGTCATTTGGAGCGGAATTACAATCTAAATCCACTTTTTTCATATCCAAGCTCCAATCTAACCTATCTAGACCTAAAACTCAACTAAGACGTAGTTAACAGGCATTCAGTGCACCAACAGACTCCCCCTTGGATGTTGACGAAGTCTTCGACAATGAGTCTTCAGTCTTGGTCTCTTTTCAACTTTGTCTTTACTTGTAAAAATTCTTTCTTCACAGGTTCATATTCTCAACCTAGCTCTATCTTCAATCTCCCCTTTGACTGTTGATCCAGAACTCTAGACTCCCCCTTTCACAGACTCCCCCTCTCGATCAGCTAGGGCTCAAATTCTGGTTCAAACTTTGTCATTTTCATCACCATGGGGATTCCTGCATAATCTCTACCCAAATATAAGATATATAACAAGTACAATATCAATTAATACTTACCATTCAACCACAATTGATATTCTAATCAGTGTTTAGAAATCCACTTAAATATTTAGGTCCAAGTTAATGACCCTGATTAATCAATTTATCTACCAAGTCCAACTTAATGACCTCGGTTGATCAGAGATAATTCACACTGGCATTCAGTTCAACTTGTTTTTTCTGAAAATTACAAGTTTCAAATTAATGAACTTGCTTCAACTTTTCAACTTCCACAATCTTATCATGTTTAGCTCATAACTCATCTTCCAGTCCAGAAACTTCCTGCATCTGCTTTCAACTTTCGAATCCGAAGATCAACTCTCCACTTTGGTTTGTCAAACAATAAAGCAGAAATGAAAAATCTTTTTGGATTTTTTAATAGAATTTCTAAACTAGAAATGAAATACAAAACTAAAATGCAGTGAAAGTAAACTATTTACAAACATATTTTTGGTTGAACGTGTTAGGGAATCATATCAGCTATTCGACAAGTCACAAGTACCGTTAAGCTTCAATTTCATACTCAGAATTAAACAATTCGCTTAGATTGTCGATATACTGATCCACTTAAATTCTCACACACATTTCAATCTGTCCAAGATACGGATTTAGTGTTTTAGAGAATTAAACTTATACGTGTGTCCCACCTCTTGAATATACTCCCGTATCCAGATCCCAATATTCAGTCTTACAGGTGAGTATACCACAAATGATATCTGTAAGGGGTTAATAAATTATGAAGAATCATGAGAGCTCAGGTCAGAACTACCGTTCAGCAGAGAGATCATGACTCAACTTTTGGGTGTGTCCCCTTTAGAGGATCTTTTTTACAACAGCATTTGCTAAGCAATTTTATTGTCTTATCATTTATGCTGAGGGTGATGCTATGTTTCAAGCATTGCGGAAAGTATTATTCGGGGACTAGGTCAGAACTTCCATTCAGCAGAAGTCCCGGAATAATACCTCAGATATCACTGAGTATAAAGACCTAGTATATCAGAAAAAGGAATCTTTCAAACAAGATTTCAGGGGTTACCTATTTATCCAAGTAGTGTTCCCCACGAAATAAGTAAGTAAATATTTAAGTTTATATCCCGAACAAACCTACTAAATGTGTAAAAACCTATCGGCACATCATCAGCAAGACTGTTTAACGCATTTAAACATTCCATTTCTTTAGCATACCGTAACTGTCAAGCCGATGTACTATCATTTTCCCTTTTTACACAAGCTCTTTTCTGGTTTTCTATTGTTTTTGGATTTTGAAAATATCTCATGTTTTTGTATTTTTGAAAATTTTTTATTGTTTTTGTATTTTCTGAAATATTACCCTATACCTCCCCCTAAATACCAAAACAAGTAAAAAATCGACAAACCATTCCAGATTGCTTCTCAACATCATCTACAATGTCTCCTTCATCAACGCCAAGAATCTCCTCCAATACCGATAAAAGCTTCATACCATTCAGTTTTAGCAAATACTGAAAACGTGTTTTATCAAATGCTTTGGTATGTAAATCAGCTTTTTATTCGTCAGTGTGGATTTTATCAATTCGTATCAACTTCTTCTCGAAACAATCTCGAATGAAGTGATGACGAATTTCAATGTGTTTGGTTTTTGCTTGATGTACTGGATTTTTAGTAATGTTAATCGCTGCCTCATTATCAACAAAGATAAGGGTGTTTAGAAATTGCAAACCATAGTCGCGCATCTGTTGCTGGATCCACAAGATCTGAGAGCAGCAACTGCTAGCAGATACATACTCCGCTTCACATGTGGATAAAGCCATAGAGGTTTGCTTTTTTGCAATGCCAGGTGACCAATCGTGATCCGAAAAACTGACACCCTATTGTTGTTGATTTAGCATTAACTTTGCAATATCCGAAATCGGAATCGGAATACCCTTCGAGCATGAAATCGCCTTCTCCTGGATACCACAACCCCAATGATGGAGTTCCTTTTAGGTAGCGTAATATCCTTTTCACAATCACCATATGCGAAGCTCTCGGGTTAGATTGAAACTTTGTTGCGAGGCAGATTGGGTACATAATATCGGGTCTTGAAGCTGTCAAATACATCAGCGATCCGATCATGGAACGATACATCGTTTCATCTACCTTCTCTCCGGTGAGATCAGGGTTTATCCCGTGATTCGTTACTAATGGGGTGGAAGCTGGAGTATAACCTGACATCCCGAATTTCTCCAAGATATCATGAACGTACTTCGTTTGATGTATGAAAATTCCTTTGGGTAGTTGATCAACCTGCAATCCCAAAAAGAATTTCATCTCACCCATCGATGACATTTCGAATTTCTGCTTCATAACTCGTTCAAAATCTTTGAACAAATTTTCATTTGTTGACCCAAATATGATGTCGTCCACGTAAATTTGAACTATCAGAAGATGTCCATCGACCTCTTTGGTGAAGAGAGTGGCATCCACTTTTCCTCGAATGAAGCTGTTGGCTAGTAGGTGTTGAGACAATGTCTCGTACCAAGCTCTCGGGGCATGGTGTAAACCATACAGCGCTTTGTCTAGCAAGTAGACCTTGTCTTTGTGGATTGGATCGGTGAAGCCCGGTGGCTGACCGACATAAACCTCCTTTTTTACCTTCCCGTAGAGAAAAGCCGATTTCACATCTAGCTGATATACTTTGAAGTTTTTCCTTGATGCAAATGCTAGGAATATTCTGATCGCTTCTAGTCTAGCAACTGGAGCATATACTTCAGTAAAATCTATACTTCACTTGGTGTTTATCTTCCTTTGACCATCAGGCAAGTCGACTAACTTCCACACACCTAACTTTTCAAATTGACTAAGTTCCTCCTGCATCGCATTGACCCAAGAATCTTCAGTAAGTGCCTCTTTATAAGTCCTTGGTTCAACCTGCGAGATAAAACAACTCAATGAGTATTCAGTTTGTAACGGAGCAACTTTTGAATAAAAACATGTAAGCCCTTTATCAAGTTGTCTTCTAGTGCGGACGCCTGTTTGCAACTCTCCAATGATCAATTCCTCTAGATTATATGAAAGAGTTCGTGGCATTACTTCGCCTGGAACATCTACATTGCCTTCCAGATTAGAAATATTCTGATTTGCACCTTGTTCACTGACTGGGTTTATTTGACTTGAAATCTGAATTTGCTCCCCCTTAGAATCTGAATCACCACAATAAAAAACTAGCATGTTCTCAGATTCTTGATTATCATTCTGTGTCGTCTGATTATCTTGAGCAACTTCATTTTGTTGGACATCATCATGTTCACCAGCATTGCTTGGACCTGCTTCATCATCATTTAAAGCTCGTTGCGGTCGTCTTGAATACTCAGCTGGGAACCTTTCTTGCGATTCTTCATACTCTCTTAGAATATCCAACTCGTCAAAGAAATCTTCTTCTTCTTCTTCATCCTTTTCTTCTTCCATGTCAAACGAATCCCATAATTTATCATAATTAAAACGCCATGAGTCACCGGGATTCTGAGGCGGCATAGTATACCCCTGACACTCAACATGTTGTGCTTCGATGATCTGCTTCATGCTTGGAACAAAGACCCGTCTTTGTGGACTTGAGTAACCCACAAATATTCCTTCGATACTCTTTGGACCAAACTTACCAAAAGGCTCTAGAACTGTACAAGGAGACCCAAAAGGTTCTAAAAACTTCAGGGTCGGTTTGCGGTTATTGATCAACTCAAAGCATGTCTTGTTAAATTTCTTTATAGTGAAAACCCGGTTGAGTGTATAGCATGCGGCGGAAACTGCTTCTGCCGAAAAATTTATCGGTAGCTTTGAATCAGCAAGCATTGTTCTGGCCGTTTCGATTAGCGTCCTGTTCTTTCTTTCAGCTACTCCATTCTGCTGCGGAGTATACGGAGCACTAAATTCATGCAATATACTTCTTTCATCACAATATTCTTCCATTTTGTTGTTCTTGAACTCAGTACCATTATCACTTCTAATTCTTTTGATACGCCTTTGGTACAGATTTTCAATCTTTCTGAACAACGCCATCAAACTATCAAACATTTCATCTTTCGACTTCAAGAATGATACCCACGAAAATCTGGAATAATCATCAGTAACCACAAGACAGTAGAGATCCCCTGTAATACTTTTGACATTTACTGGACCAAACAGATCCATATGTAGTCTCTCTAAAGGTCTGGAAACTGAATTGACTTGCTTTTTTGGGTGTGACTTTTTCTTCTGCTTGCCTTTGATGCAACTAATGAACTCCCCTTCCAGATGAAAACCTTTGATATTAACTCCAAGAACTAAATCATTGTGCACCAAGTGATTCATTTTTCTAAGATGTATATGCCCCATCTTTCGGTGCCACAACTTCGATTCTTTCTTTGTTGCTCTAGACACAAAACAATGAGCCTGACCCGTGGTTGTAGTAGCTACACTCATGTCCAACACGTACAGATCATTGACTCTTGGAGCGGAATTACAATCTAAATCCACTTTTTCATATCCAAGCTCCAATCTAACCTATCTAGACCTAAAACTCAACTAAGACGTAGTTAACAGACATTCAGTGCACCAACATATTCCATAATCTTGCATTGGATTTAGTGTGATCTTGTTAGTACTATATGAAACACTTTAACCTTTGGGTAATAAGGTTTAGAAAATTATAAGAAGGATAATAATCTCTAACATCTCCACTCACTACAACACTCTCTTCCCCCACAAAAAAAGCTACGGCCGATCACCCCTCTTTGCACTTCATCCATTTTCAATTTTCATACATCCAATCCAAGGTTGTTCAAGGTGAAACAAGTTGATTAAGAAGGTGTGGAGCACTCGGATTTTGAAGGACCTCTACCACAAGCTTTTATCCACTCATTTTTCTCCATTGATCTTCCCTAGCTTTAAGCTAGTTGTAAGACTTCTTTAAACTCTTGATACTTCATATTTATGGTGGTTAAAAGATTTATTGTGATGAAATAACTAGAGCACTAAAAGACTTGAATCTTGAATCATAAGATGAAATAAGATAAAAGAATGAGGAAATATTGTTAAGATGATATTATTTTGAATGTGATGATGTTTGCTTGATGATTACTAGTAATATGATGATTGATCATCATATGGAACTTGTTAGAGTATGATTAAAAACATGGTTTAACAAGTTAGAGATGATTATGTGCTCTCATGAAATAATCATCTTCTAGACTAAACATGAACTTGAAAGTAAAAAAAATGATTTTCTTACAAAGTAACAAACCAAACGAACTAGTAAACTTGTGAACCCAAGACTTGTGTATGATTTTCCAAGAAAAAAACCAAGTTAAAAAGATGATTTTTTTAAAGATCATAACATTTCTTGCACTTACATTATTTTTGGAAATAAAATAAGTGTAGGAAGGCTAGTAAAACATGAAGATGTTGTAAATAAATATTTTTGTAAAATGAGTTCACAAGTTGTGAACATCTAGAAATCCCGAGAATGAGATTTTTACAAAAGTAAATATATTTTGGGAAGGTAACTAAGGCCACTAAACGCCTTACCAAGTCACTACGCGTTTTTATAAAACATCATGTTCATGTTGTATATTAAATAGAATAGTTTTGCACTTGGTAAGTGTAATATTGTTTAGAGTAAGTTTGTTGACGGTTTGAATGATTTTTGGAAAAGAAAATGATATACTTATTAGCATAGACACCTCCATTTTCAAAGGAAACTATGGCGAAATTTTCTAAAAATCAAACACTTAGAAATTATTTTCTACACAAGTGTTTACTAGTGTATTTTTAACTTTGTTTTTCAAAATAAACTTCGCCATAGGTATTGTTACAAAAATACAAAGTATCGGAGGTTGGTTTTTGTAAATAAAAGTGGATAAATATATATTTGGAATATACATTTTATACTAAGACACTTGTGTGAATATTTGTTACTATGTGGAATAGTTATATTATTTTGGGGTAAAATAATATAACTTACAAATTACCAAGACAATTACAACTCCAAGATAATACCAAAAATTACAAGGAATAAATATTTAAGTTACACACTTGATATTGTGAAATCGAACACAAAAAAAAACGTAACTTATGAAATATTCCGGAAAATACTTTTACGAATATATTTTTGGTAAATATTATTTTGGATACAAGAAGTGAAAATATATTATTTTTGGGAAAAATATATATATTTTGGAACACGTTATTTTTGACAAATAAGTTATATATATTTTCTAAGTGGGACTTAAAAATATATTATTTCGGATCTACAATATACATGTATAAATACTGTCACGACCCCCGACCCGGTTTGACCCGTTTCAGGAGCCGCGATACAGAAATCCCGTGGTATTTAATTAACAGCGAAAGTTTTCATCAGGATCTTTTAAAACTGAAATATTTCCCGATTATTTTATTTCACAACTCGGGATAAAACCCCGGTAATTTACAATCATTTGATTTCACGAAGAAATCTTTTATTTTACAAAACATGTTTCTTTATTTTATAATGAGCCACTTCTTTAAGCTTGTAGTGCTTCACGGCACTTTTCCTGGATCATAACTTATCACCTGAAACATGTTTGAAAAAGATTTTGTCAGCGGGAAATACTGAGTGAATCATTCTATTTATATAAAATGATGCTTAGTTATTAATTACAGCATAAGAGCGATTACAATGGCTTCTATCTTATTTTTATCTGGCGCTGTGTCACAATGGTGACATGTCACAATGGTGACGATGGTCATACCACTATTAGGTCAATGAACCTAAATAGTGATGATTATCCCTAGTAGGTCAATGAACCTAACTGGGAGAAAATTAGTAATGTGCACAATACCCCACTAACCAGTGATTCAAGATATCCACGACTTAGTCCCTATAATTCTAACTTTTGAAAATAATTTGAGGTATTGTAAAATAGTTGATAAAAAGAGAATGACTCACATTGCAGATTTAATTTGAGCAGAGTCTAGCCTACTGATTAGCCTTTTAACCTAAATTAATAACAGGCACACAATTCGGTCAGTAACTTAATACAGCATTTACGATAACTCACGAGATCAAACTCTCACAACGAATGACAAAGTGCGATACTTAAACATCCATCGAATTAACGACGAATGACAAAGCATAACCCTAATGTGGGCAGCACTTAAACATCCATTGGATATTTTAATCAATCGGACATTGAATCGTATCAGCGATCGAGTTATTACCCTGATTGCGGCGTCGATTAGTGATCCGTGTGTGTTAATTGTGGTAAACAGAACGTAACTCAGTGCGTAAAATGAATTTCTTCGTCGAACGTACACAGAATATCAAGTGCCAATGTCTGCTATTTATACACGAATTTTGTCAGGCTTACGGACCGTAAGACTCAACCCTTACGGTCCGTAAGGGACACATAATTGTCATAGGGTTGCCACGTGTGGGACTAGGCCTGCTGAGTTGACAGATTCGAAAATTTCAATTTTGACAACGAGATTTGAAGATAATCGTAACTAGGGTTTACCCCCCCCCCCCTGAGTTTTAGGGGCCCTGATCCTGATTCTGATTATTCTGAAAATTTTAGGGTTTGTGCAGATTCACTTGGGTATCTTAATTAGGGTTTCCTATTGGATAATTAAAGTAATAAATATGACTTTTGATGAGAGTTGTTACATTCTCCTTGCCTTAATAAAAATCTCGTCCTCGAGATTTACTGGAATAATTGAGGATACGTTCGCTTCTTTTCTGATTCCAGTTCCCAAGTGTATTAGGGTCCTATCTTTGAATCCCACTTTACTTAAACTAACACTAATCGTTTGATCTTTCTATCTTCTATCTGAAGAGGTTTCTCTACAAATTTTAATTTTTCGTTTACCTTTATATCTTGGAGATGTACTACCAAAGATTCGTCTGATAGACATTTCTTGAGATTGGATACATGAAATACATCATGTACTCCAGCTAACTCTCCTGGTAGTTGTAAATGATAAGCAACTAGTCCTATACGTTGGATCACTGGAAATGGTCCTATGTACCTTGGACTTAGCTTTTCTTTCTTACTGAATCTAACAACTCCTTTCCAAGGAGATACTTTCAATAGCATTTTGTCTCCAACTTGAAACTCCAACGGCTTTTGTCTATTATCTGTATAACTCTTCTGGTGATTTCTAGCCGTCTTCAGCCTTTCCTTCATGATACTAAATATCACAGTCGTAGTCACTTAGAATTTTCATCCATCTCCTTTGCCTAATGTTTAATTTTTTTTTTTTGGGCTCAAATATATATCTTAAATTCTTATGATCAGTATAGACAGTAAACCTACTTCCATACATATAATGTCTCCAAATCTTAAGGGCAAAAATTATGGCTCCTAAATCTAAGTCATGAGTGGTATAGTTTTCTTCGTGCTTTTTCAATTGCCTTGATGCATACGTAATTACCTTTTTGCGTTGCATTAACACACATCCAAATCTTTGAAGCATCACTGTATACTTTAAAATCTTCTGTTCCTTCTGGTAAGGTTAGGATTGGGGCATTTGTTAATTTATGCTTTAAGATCCTAAAGGCTTCTTCTTGTTTAGGTCTCCATTCAAACTTAACTGTTTACAGATTAACTTAATTAATGGTATAGCTATCTTGGAAAAATCCTTCCATTTGGTAAACCTTCCATTGCGGATTGCGGAACCTTCCATTTGGTAATTGCTGCTATCTTATCAGAATCTACGTGAATACCTTCATGATTCACCATATTACCTAGAAATTGCACTTCTGGCAGCCAAAATTCACACGTCAAGAATTTTTCGTAAAGCTTATCTTTTCTTAACAAAGTTAAGAGTGCATGCAAGTGCTGACAATGTTCGTTCTGACTTTTGGAATAAATAAGTATATCGTCTATAAAGACAATTATAAATTTATCCAAATACGGTTTACAGATTCTATTCATCATGTCCATGAATGCTGCAGGTGCATTCGTTAACCCGAAGGGCATGACTGTAAACTTGTAATGACCATACCTAGTTCTGAAAGCAGTCTTAGGTATGTCTTCTTCTTGTACCTTCAATTGATGATATCCGGAACTTAAATCGATCTTAGAAAAAATATCTAGCTCCTTGAAGTTTGATAAAAAAGATCGTCAATTCTAGGTAATGGGTATCGATTCTTAATAGTAACCTTATTTAATTCTCTATAATCGATACACATTCTCATTGAACCGTCCTTCTTCTTTACAAATAACACTGGTGCTCCACACGGGGATGAATTAGGTTGTATGAAACCTTTACTTAATAATTCATCTAATTGCTTTTTCAGTTTTAATATTTCTGTGGGTGCTAACCGATAAGGTGCCTTGGCTATCGGTATAGTTCCTGGAATTAGATGAATTCTAATTTCTACCTTCCTATCTGGTGGTAACCCTGGTAACTCTTCTGGGAATACACCTGGGTATTTTGAAACTACTGAAATTTCCTTAAGTTCTTTATCTTTAGTATTAATGATTACTGAAATCATATATACTATTCCTTGCTTTCGTTCATAATTAGCAACTTTCATTACTGATTTGAATTTTATGGGTTTACATGGCTTATTTCCTGTAATCATTATTACTTCTCTAGTGGTTGCAAAATTTTCTATAGAATTCTTATCACAGATAATTCGAGCATGGTTGTTTACTAACCAATCCATTCCTAACACAACATCGAATTCAACTAATTTCATAGATAATAGGGTTGCAGAAAATTTATGACTTAAAAGTTCTATTTCTAAATTTTGCAGAACCTTATTTATTTTAACTGAATTCCCATCTGCCGTTTCTACTGTAGAAATTTGCCTAATGCTGATTAAAGGTAAGTTAAGAGTTTGGCATAATGAAGTATTTATAAAACTTTGGTTTGCACCAGAGTCAAATAATACTTTTGTGTAAACGTTGTGAACTAAGAACGTACCAGCTATCACATCTGGAATGAGCTCTGCTTCCTGAGCAGTCAGTTGGAAGGCTCTTACATTCCTTTTTGCTCCTTCTGCAGGTTTGACTTTATTGTCAGATGGTTTGTTCAATTTTGGACAATCTGGCCTAAGATGTCCAGCTTCTCCACAGTTGTAGCAGACTGAAAATTTCTTCCTCCTGCAGTCTTCTTCTTGATGCTCCGAAAGTTTGCAAACATTGCAATATCCTTTCCATCTTCCAAAATGCTTCCTTTTGCAAGAATTGCAAAATGGGCTAGTGGAAGATTGCCCATTCCCTCTTCTCTTGAAATTGTTATGGTTACCTGGACGGAATTCTTGGGTAATCTTTTGGGCTACTTCCTTCCTTCTATTTTCTTCTCTTGTCCGTACTAGTTCGTCAGTCAAAGTATTGGCTAAATCCACCGCATCATCAATCGTGCGAGGTTTCGCAGCCTTGACGATATTACGGATTTCGGAAATCAATCCCCAAATATAACGAGAAATAAGTACCGGCTCTGGCGAAGCCATGGTTGGTACCACTCGAGCATACTCGAAGAATGTCGAAGTATACCCTCGACAATCTACATCGACCATCCGGTTGGTTAGAAACTTATTTGTCATTTGTTCCTTTTCATACTCGGGACATAATTTTCTTTCTACAAAGCTCTTAAATTCTTCGCAGTTCATAGCATACGCCATCCTTCTTCCTTTTTCTTGTAACACCGTATTCCACCATTCTAGCGCCCCTTCTTTGAAAAGGTTTGACGCCTACATGACCTGATCATCCTGAGCACAATTACTTATGGTAATTACTGCCTCGGTTTTCTCTAACCAACGCAGTGCCGCAGTCGCTCCTTTATTGCCTGCAAACTCAGTGGGTTTACAAGCAAGAAATTCTTTGTAAGTGCAACCAGGCGTTGCAACTTTCATTTTTTTAGGAAGCGGAACTTGCCGTGGTTCATTATCGTGATTAATATGATCATTGCCTCCGTTTATGCTATTACTGAAGTTATCTTCAGAAATACGTTTGCTAGGAACGATTTGTTGCGGTTCGATTGGATTTTTAACAGCAGCAACGATTGCTGGAATAGCGTTGGCTATCCCTTGAGCAACTATCGCTGGAATAGCGTTGGCTATCCCTTGAGCAACGATATTTTCTATACCCTGCCTAGTCATATATTGATCCCCCGGTTGTTGCTCAGATTGATTAACCTCATTAACTGGTTCATTATTAGCGTTTTCCATCTGATATCTAATTTATAGATAAATAATTAGTATAAAAGAAATAATCCAATGTCACAATTAATTGCACATAATCACGTAAACGAATATACAAACAAAATTTTAAATTTTCTAAAATTTTATTTGTTTTATAGATTATATCATGCTTCTATATACAACCGTTTTATTATTTATTTTACACATACTAATTTTACTATTACTATTACACAACCACAGTTCCATAAATCCCCTATCCTTTGTCATATGATATTCTAGTAACGGCGTTCCCTCTCATCGTATTTCCAGGAGATCTTGTCCCCCAATCTCTTGGATCATGTTCCCAACATCCATTAGTTCTTCGCCAAAGTGGCGGAGTTCAGCCATATTCTCGTTACTCATTGGTGGATTTGATAAAGGTTCTGGATTGAACTGAGGAAAAAGCTTATAAGGATTGTTTTGGAACTGTATTTCATTAGTTAACCATTCGTCTATTTGCGAGTGGATTGAAGGGTTTGGAATAGCTGGTTCTAAGTTCATTGGTAGTTGTGTTTCAAGAGAGTGAATAAAAACATTTTCATTAACAGGCTTAATAGTATTATAGCTTGCCAATATAAAATCTAGCTCTTCCTGAGATGGTAACCCTTCAATTTTTCTAGAGCTTTCTCCAATTTCCATTTTCTTAGGCTTGGGTTTCTCGAGAGGTAAAGCGTTGAATTCTATAGGTTCTTCTATGTCTGGTATATACCTATTGAAATCTCTGGAAACCTCTATTCTTACTGGAGAGAGATTTAAATTCTGAAGAGCGTCAGACAAGTCACTCATGCTGTTATGCAAAATACACACCATTACTAATTATAACAAAATTTTTATAGAAAACCTTTAAATATTATTCCAGACAGTGTAACTACAAAACAACTGAAAATTAAAACACACTAGGTTTTATTTATAAATTTATTTATTTACTGAATAAGGTTTCTAGACTGTAGATAATAAAGGTGCTAAAACTTTGAGTCAATTTATTTAAGGATTTGCATTAATTGCAATATTGGCTAGCATATACAGATCTACCCATACTGTACACAATTAGTCACATAATCACAAAATAGCAATTAATAAAAAATTAAGTATTTTCTAAATACTTAATTGGTTTAAATCAGTGGCTCTGATACCATCTTTTTCTGTCACGACCCCCGACCTGGTTTGACCCATTTCAGGAGCCGCGGGACAGAAATCCCGTGGTATTTAATTAACAGCGGAAGTTTTCATCAGGATCTTTTAAAACTGAAATATTTCCCGATTATTTTATTTCACAACTCAGGATAAAACCCCGGTAATTTACAATCATTTGATTTCACGAAGAAATCTTTTATTTTACAAAACATGTTTCTTTATTTTATCATGAGCCACTTCTTTAAGCTTGTAGTGCTTCACGACACTTTTCCTGGATCATAACTGATCACCTGAAACATGTTTGAAAAAGATTTTTTCAGCGGGAAATACTGAGTGAATCATTCTATTTATATAAAATGATGCTTAGTTATTAATTACAGCATAAGAGCGATTACAATGGCTTCTATCTTATTTTTATCTGGCGCTGTGTCACAATGGTGACAAGTCACAATGGTGACGATGGTAATACCACTATTAGGTCAATGAACCTAAATAGTGATGATTATCCCTAGTAGGTCAATGAACCTAACTGGGAGAAAATTAGTAATGTGCACAATACCCCACTAGTCAGTGATTCAAGTTATCCACGACTTAGTCCCGGTAATTATAACTTTTGAAAATAATTTGAGGTATTGTAAAAAAGTTGATAAAAAGAGAATAACTCACATTGCAGATTTAATTTGAGCAGAGTCTAGCCTACTGATTAGCCTTTTAACCTAAATTAATAACAGGCACACAATTCGGTCAGTAACTTAATACAGCATTTACGATAACTCACGAGATCAAACTCTCACAACGAATGACAAAGTGCGATACTTAAACATCCATCGAATTAACGACGAATGACAAAGCATAACCCTAATGTGGGCAGCACTTAAACATTCATTGGATATTTTAATCAATCGGACATTGAATCGTATCAGCGATCGAGTTATTACCCTGATTGCGGCGTCGATTAGTGATCCGTGTGTGTTAATTGTGGTAAACAGAACGTAACTCAATGCCTAAAATGAATTTCTTCGTCGAACGTACGCAGAATATCAAGTGCCAATGTCTGCTATTTATACACGAATTTTGTCAGGCTTACGGACCGTAAGACTCAACCCTTACAGTCCGTAAGGGACACATAATTGTCATAGGGTTGCCACGTGTGGGACTAGGCCTGCTGAGTTGACAGATTCGAAAATTTCAATTTTGATAACGAGATTTGAAGATAATCGTAACTAGGGTTTACCCCCCCCCCCTGAGTTTTAGGGGCCCTGATCCTGATTCTGATTATTCTGAAAATTTTAGGGTTTGTGCAGAATCACTTGGGTGTCTTAATTAGGGTTTCCTATTGGATAATTAAAGTAATAAATATGACTTTTGATGAGAGTTGTTACAAATACCCCCATCCTTGGGAAGGAAATACGGAATTAAAATACTTGTGAAGTATTAATACATAATTATTGATTAAACAATTATTCCAAAACTAAATATAATTTAAGTTGAAATATTAATTATTTTGACAAACAATTATAACTTGGAATAATATTGGGAAACACAAGAAACGCAACTCAAAACATTAAACTCTAAGCTAAGGCACGACCCGTTTTTCTAATAGACGTTAGTACACTGTAGGTAGTCGTGGTTAGCTGTGGAGATTTGAGTTGACGATACAGAAGACGCACTACTGTGAGTTCATGTCCTCCTTTTCTTTTAACTGTTTCTAGTTTTATACTTCGGGGGTGAAATACATGTTACAATTATTACATACATTTTTATACATGGTATGGTTAGTTTAAGGAGGGTTTACTACTTAGATCATGTGAAAGGTGGGTATAACACTTAAGACCATTAATCCTCGTTGTAGGACCGAGGGACATGAGTGATAGATCTATTTGGGTGTAGCGAGCCCATACCCATGGGGACCAGGGTGGCCCATGTGGTGACTATGTCTTATTCCCGGAGACAAGTTTGCTAGGTTTGAGTACTTCCTGCACCATTTCACACATACCAGTGGCTTTGCAACCCATTGGTGATCTCTTTTTCCTTATTGCTACATACCAGGGACTTTCATACATACAGACATACTTTAAAGGTTTATACATACTCACATACACATGAACTCGCTCAACTTTTGTTGATTTTTCAAACTACATGTATTTCAGGAAACTAGTGGATCTGGAAGGGTATGCATGTGTTATCAAGTTGCGTTTGAATAAAAAGATGTTATCCACGATTGTCGAGTTTAAGGGGGGGTGTATCTTAATCCTGGACGGGATACACGTCTCTATACTCAGGTTTTATTTAAGTACTTTTGTTGAGTCTTTGTGAACTCGTTTAAACACGTCATGGTTTGTAACTTTATTTGGCATTGATGTTTTCAAACAATGGTATTGTGGTAGTTTTCTAAACTCTTTTAATGGATAAGTATCCCATGTTTCTATCATATAGCATTTTTTTGATTGTTGCTATGGTATTAAGAGGTCACACCAAATAAACCACGCTTCCGCAAAAGTCAGGGTGTGACAAATAACCCGCGAGACCAAGAAATGAACGAACCTCAGTAGGAGTAGTAGGTGTATCCCAATCCTTAATCGCGCCGATTTTGGCGGGATCTACATGTATACCTTGTTCGTTAACGATGTGCCCCAAAAATTGAACTTCCTTAAGTCAGAATTCGCACTTGGAGAATATGGCGAAAAGCTGTTCTTTCTTTAGGAGCTCCATTGTAAGACGGAGATGTTGCTCATGATCAACTTGAGTCTTAGAATAGATCAGAATGTCATCAATGAAAACGATGATGAACTTATCCAAATAAGGATTGCAAACCCTATTCATCAAGTCCATGAAAACAGCAGGTCCATTTGTTAAACCGAAAGGCATAACAGTGAACTCATAATGACCATATCTGGTACGAAAAGCTGTATTGGGAATATCTTCTTCAAGAACTCGAAGTTGATGATACCCAGAATGAAGATCAATCTTTGAAAAGCAAGTTGCACCCTGTAGCTGATCAAAGAGATCATCAATGCGAGGTAGGGGATATCGATTCTTGATGGTAAGCTTGTTGAGCTCACGATAATCGATACACATCCTGAATGATCCATCTTTCTTTTTCACAAATAGGACAGGAGCACCCCAAGGTGAAAAGCTCAAACGGATGAATCCTTTGTCAGAAAGCTCTTGAAGCTGCTTAGACAACTCTTGCATCTCAGACGGTGCAAGACGATAAGGTGATTTAGCAATAGGATTTGCGCCAGGTACAAGATCGATACGAAACTCAACTTGGCGTACAGGGGGTAAACCAGGTAATTCTTCTGGAAATACCTCAGGATAATCTCGAACAACAGGGATATCTTGGATAGTCTTACCCTTGCCTTTTTCCTCTACGACATGTGCCAAGAAAGCAACATATTTCTTTCGTAGGTATTTTTAGGCTTGGGTGCAAGACATAAGTTTATGGCTACTAACAGGTTTCTCCCCACGAACTTCTAAGATCTTACGAGTCGAAAGCGGTATACGAACAATCTTCTCAAAACAAACCACTTCAGCATGGTATTTGGCTAACCAATCCATTCCTACTATAACATCAAAACTCCCGAGTTGCATCGGTGTGAGGTCAATAGGGAAAAGATTGTTATTAAGGTTCAACTGGCAATTTCGAAGAACAGAGTCGAGTACAACAGGTTCACCACTAGCTATTTCTACTGTCAAGGGCTTTCCTAGTTTTGTTCAAGTCATCGAAAGAAAAGGCTCAAAAGTTAATGACACAAAACTCTTATCGGTACCCGAATCAAATAGAACAGAAGCCATCATGGTTGTTAACAAAGAACGTACCGTTCACCACTTCATTATCTGCGCGAGCCTCATTAGCATTCAGATTGAAAGCTCTACCACGAGTCGGTGCCTGATTTGCGTTTGCCAATCTCGGGCAGTTGTTCCTATAGTGGGTTAGATCCCCATAGTTGAAACATGAACCAGGTGGATAGTGAGGTCGTGCAGGATTCTGGGCAGGATTTTGTGCATGGTTTTCTATCGCTTGGTTAGGAGCGAAATGGCAAGTGTTCGCAAGATGACCAGATTTACCACAGTTCGTGCAGATACGGCATTGCACTTGTGGCTGATGGTGGCTATTACATCTGTTGCATAAGGGTGCGTTACCATCATACTGCCTCTTGGCAGCAGGTTGTGCAGGCTGATTAGGAGTAGCCTGGTTAGTCTGAGCAGTGACAACGAAATTCTTGGAAGTCTTACGCTTCCTTGATTTCTTTGAAGACTCAGCAGACTTCTTGCCCTTTTTCTCATGGGTGCCATCAGACTGTTTCTGCTTCTTATCACCTTCCCTGTGGAGTTTACCCTTCTTGACTTGCGATTCAGTAAGGGTTGCAGCTAGCTCAATGGCCTGTCGGATGGTTGTAGGGTTACTGCCAGTGACAATATCCTGAACATGATCTGGCAAACCGTCTATGTATTTCTCAATAGCCTTATCCAAAGGCGTGACCATTGTAGGACAGAGCAAGAGTAACTCCTCGTATCTATCAGTGTAAGCCCGGTGTTCACCACTGTCTTGTTTTAGGTCATGGAACTCATTTTCAAGTGCCCTCTGCTCGTGACGAGGACAAAATTCTGTCATCATGAGAGCTCTAAGTTCCTCCCATGTCTGACCCAAAGCAAGATCAGCACCTCTGTCTCTCATTACCCCATTCCACCAGGTAAGAGCCCTCTTTTGGAACACACTTGCAGCAAACTCGACCTTACGGTTGTTAGGACACTGAACATGGCGAAAGGTGCTCTCAAGACTCTCAAACCACTGTAGGAGCCCAATTGCTCCTTCAGAACCACTAAACTTGAGTGGTTTAGCCGAGTTAAAACTTTTGAAATTGCATGGAGCAGGTGCATTATTGTTATTGTTGGCTTGGTTAATTTGAGTTATGAGATTAGGTAGCATAGCAGCCATCTGCTGTGCTATAATAGCTGCCAGTTCGGCATCAGGTTGCTGAACATTACGTCGAGGAGGCGTTCTAAAAGAGAAAACATGAGAGAAAACAAGTGAGATGATGTGATGAAAGAAATGAGATAGCAATAAAATCGACAAAATGAAAGGATGGTGGTCATTTGTTTATTACCTCGTAACAAACAGTCGACACACAGTGACAAATCAAAGTAAATAGGTCATAATAATGTATCGCCGAAGACATGCTCGCCTATAAGTGAACACTCACCCCAAGAGTTCCCAGGTAAGAGTGACTGGTCCGATACTGCGGATTTGTACGAACACTCTAGCCTTAGACAGAAAACTCAGGGTACAGGCATTCACTCTTCCAGTTTGCACGTGTTCACATTATTAAGACCCAAACTTTGACGAGATTTTGAAAAATTTGGAAGGCACACGGCCAAAAGAAATCATCTAAGGATAGATGATTGATTTCAAAATCATTTTGGAATTTTGTGTTCATGTTTTGGAAATCACCTAAGGATAGGTGACGTGTATTGTTTTAAGCTCTAAACACAAGAAAACTTGTGTTAGGGTCCTAGAAAGTTATAGTCTAGGTCAAAGCATTACTAATAACCTAATTCCCTATAACCATTGGTTGTCACACCCCGACCGCGTTAAAACAACAAACCGCGGCGGAAACGTCGGGGAGTGAGGCGACAAAATTATTGTTTCAACAACCATGGTAATTAAAGTTTTGTATTATTGATTAAAGAGTTTACATTGTCTTTAAATTTAAACAAAACATAACATAATAACTATCTTTAAAGTCACTAAGGCCCAAGTCTGCCTAAGTGTAGCACAAGCATCATCATGCATTAGCACCTGAAACACATGTGAAAATAGGTACGTCAGCATAAAAATGCTTGTGAGATACATAGGTTTTGTTTATGCAAGATTCATGACTTGTAGTTAAAAAAAAGAGTTTAATAAAAAGTAGTCATGAACCTTGTAAAATGTTTTTCTTTGTAAATCATGTGAAAATCGATAAGAAAATCATATGATATGAAAGAAATATGCATGGTTAAATAAATAACCAAGCAAAAGTGAATTTGTATAAAATATGTAATTTGTAAAACAATGTTGTGTTCTTGTAAAAATGTTTCATGTCCTTGACTAAGTGGTTTAGATAACGCAACAATGTATAATACAATAAAAGCACTTATATATAGGAAGTACCAGCGGCGTATCCACCATGCTTTTATCATATAACACATAGCCCCGTTACATAAGTCACTTATCAATAACCAACCAAAATGTCTTGTTTAATGTTAAAATGTTTATGTATAAACCATGTACAATGTCATGTGTGAAATGTATCATGTATAAACAAATGTAATGCATAGCAGGTAGAAAGTATCTACTTAACTACGTGAAAATGTTAATGAGCTAACAATGTTATGTACGGTGAATAACTAGTAGTTACTCAACCCCGTAGGAAAATGTACAAAACCATTTTTTTTGAATAAACCTAAGTTTAAATCAAATGTTATGTTTTGTAGAAAACAATGCTTTATGATTACAAACATTTATGCAGTATTGTTTATTCGCATATATTCAAGCCTTGCGACTGTGGCGAAAAACCTTTAAACAAATTAAAGGTTCATCTAAGTTATGTATATCGGATTCTGTCATTCCCAACTTCCAAACAAACCTAAGAAGTCAGAAACGGGAGTTGTCAAGTCCTATGGTACCATTACATACTACCGAGCGGCGTAGCTAATGTATTATTGTTCCGATTAAACACACCAAATGTCATAACCAATGTAAGCATGTGAAAACCATGTACTAAGTATGCTAAGTAAACATACATAGTAGAAATGTTCATGTAAAACAATGTGCTAGCATGCTTAACATACATAGCAAAACATGATTGAAAACATGTACTATATGTGTACTAGATGAAACTAGCATGATTATGTTATAAAAGCAAAGAAAGCATGAAAGTAACAAATATGCACATGTGTATCACCCCAAAGTATTTGAAAACGGTAAAAGAGGGGAACTATGTACTCACTTGGTATTGCCTAATAGTCTTGAGAATAAGACCAAATAAGGCTTCAAGGATCACGAATCAACCGGCACCTAGTATAGGTAACTATGTTAATAATCGGATCCTAAATCGGGAGATAGGATAGAATGATGTTCTATAAATCAAATGAGTAATTGAACTCATATGGTATGATTTAATAGAGCTAACATTCTGATTTGGAAGACTACCTAAGTGCTCTTGGCCCGTTTCGACCCGTTATGGTAGTTTAAGCTACTATAAAGCGTCGGTTGCGTGAAACTATGGTCGGATGGTTATCTAGATGCTATGTCAAGTCTTACATGCCCAATTATACCTAAACATGTTACTAAGTCAGATTATATGTCAAAAATATGTTCACATATGCGAAATACGGATTTATGCTTCAAAAGGGCATTTTGGTCATTTTCTATGGGCATATAAGCTAACTAACAAATAACTAACCAATCCTAGGTGATCATAAGGTATAACCTCAGAAGTTATTCCCTATGCAACTATGATCCCAAAACATGCTTGGTCGGATCCTAATGATCGACCAAACGGGTCGGGTTCGAAAGTCTAAGCGGTTGTTTAGACCGCTTAACTTACGACCCTAAACAAGCACTAAACTAATAGTGACGAGTTAAACATGTCAAAACATGTTTAACTAACTTAGAAAACTGATTTGGTATCAAAACAAAGTGTTTTGATACCTAAAAGTAGCTCCGTTGCAAAATGCGTGCTAAAACGCATTTTAACCGACACTAGACTCGTCACTACACCTAGTTAACGTGGTAATCAGTAGGTATAATCGCTAAGGATTATAACCGTCGTGATTACAATCACGTTGCAAAGTTCAAACGAACTTTGCGTTGACCATTGACTGGTCAAACTGAAAGTCAAACACTGTTTGACTTTTAAGCTAGAAAGCAATAGAAGAATGAAGGAATGCTTACAAAAGGTCCTTGCTTGAACTTGATCTTATAATTCTCAGGTATAAAGTTATAAAAACATCAAGTTAGAGAATTTAGATCAAGTGTGAGTTGCAACAAATGAAATGGTAGGCTATTTATAGTTGTTGCAAACTCACAAGATCAAGACATGTGTTTGTGTGGCCAACAAGCAATGATCTTGACCCTACAAGTGTTTGGAACTGATTTGTGGACTTGGAGAACACTTAAACTTGGCCTCCACGCAAGAAATTTGCAGAAAAAGTCCCTGAAGTTGCAACAAAATGCATAAAATCAGTTTCTGTCGCAGGGCCTTTTCACGCGGCCCGCGTAAGCTAAGGGATGGGCTTACGCGGCCCGTGTGGACAAGTTTGGCAGATCTGCAATATTGGTCCCTGCACATGTATTAAGCTCATTTCAGGCCTTTTTGACCCCCGTTAAGCCATTTTCAAGGCTCTACAAGGTCAATAAAGTTTAGAGGACTCAAAATATGCTCGGAAAACTCTCGGATGTCGGCTCGTTTGGTCGTACGGTCGCGTTATTCGCTAAATTACGACGAAACTCAAACGGACGCGAAAACTAACCAAATTAAGCGACGAATGGAATTTTTGCATGCCGATCACTAAAATAAAAAATTTTTAGTGTGTACAAAAATTTTGGATGTCCAGATGTGGTCAGAACATAAGATATGCGCGTAAATGCAAACTTACGTCGTTTTTGACACTTTTAGTCCCTATAAGCATGTTTTCACACACCGAACCTATCAAAGCTTATTTCTAAGCTATTTTTAGGTTGTATATGGTATGTTTAGCTTATGATCAAGTTCCGAACTGTACGTTGCCATACGAAATGGCAGACTTTTGCAAATTGATGCAAATAGTCCCTGTGAGCGAATAAACTTGTTTTTGCCATACCAATCCCTTTAAAACTTATTTCTAAGTTATGTAAAGGTTATTTAAGGTATGTTAAGCTTATGTTGCTATTCCAGAGTGTTTGTCGCGTTAAACTGATTACGTTTACGCATCAGTTTGCGTACAACTTTCCAGAAAAGCGATATAGAGTTTAAAATCAATCAAAAATCAAAACGTGCAAAATGTCAAACATAAATAACAAACATTGGAATCAAAACACATTGTTTTATTAATATTGGATTGATTAGAGTCTGTAAAATGATTACACAAGCACAGATGTCACAGTAGCCATTGGAAGATATATATATATATATATATATATAGGGTAAGGTTCATGCGAGAACCACCCTTATTGCGAGAACCGCGAGAACCAATGTGAACACAAAATAAAATCTAAAAAAAAATCAAAAAAGCACTCAAATTTTTTTTTTATTTTTTTTAATATTTTTTTAAAAAAAATCGCTATTTTCGTTACTAAAAAAAAAAAAAAAAAAAAAAAACTTTTTTTTTTCGAGTAACAGTTATCCATGCACATGTGCATATGTATCATTACTTCAACAAATTTGGTAATACGTTATTAGGAATAGACAATTGCACTTTAATTTACAATACTATTAGTAATACACTACTTTTTACATTACCAATATTCAAAATGCACATGTGCATAATTAGGTATAACCATGATATAACGTGTTTTGGTACAAAAAGTTTGTGATTTTGAATTGAGAAGTAGGCCCATATACATGTTTTTTTGGTTAGTTATATCTAGTGGTTGATGGTTTGGTTATAGTTGTCAATTTTTTATGTAATATGTTGATTGGATGGTATAAATGGTGTTCATACATGTAATAAAGTGAAAATATTGTTAATGATATTGTATTATGGATGGTATGAGGTAATGGTATTGTATAATGGATGGTAGGAGATAATGGTAGTGTATTATGGATGGTATGATAGATGAAAGGGAAAGTGTATTCAAAGTGGTGTACCAAAACACCTTATTTCATGTTGATACATATAAATGCACATGTGCATTTCAAATATTGGTAATGTAAAAAGTAGTGTATTACATATGGTAGTGTAAATGAAAGTGCAATTGTCTAATATGTGTAACGAATTACGGAATTTGTCAAAGAAATGACAAAAATGCACATGTGCATGCTTGTGTATTATGGGTGGAATGATAGATGAAAGAGAAAGTAGTGTACCAAAACACCTTATTTCATGTTAATACATATATATGCACATGTGCATTTCTAACATTGTTAACGTAAAAAGTAGTGTATTACACGTGGTAGTGTAAATGAAAGTGCAATTGACTATTATTTGTAATGAATTACGGAATTTGACAAAGAAACGATACATATGCACATGTGCATGGATAAATGTTACTCGAAATTTTTTTTTTTTTTTTGAAATTTTTTTTTTATTTTTTTTATTAACAAAATATAGCGACTTTTTCAAAAAAAATAGTAAAAAAATAAAAAAATATATTTGGGTGTGTTTTAGATTTTTTTAGGAATTACTGTTTGTGTTCACACTGGTTCTCGCGGTTCTCGCAATAAAGGGTGGTTCCTAACGGATCTTTGTCCTATATATATATATATATATATATATATATATATATATATATAGGGGAAAGTTCAAATGAAAACCACTAGTTATTGTGAAAACTCGAAAACTAATTAAAAACCACTAAAAAGGAGGGGGGAAGACTTTTAATGAAGGAGGGGTAAAATTGGAAAAAAAAATATATAACTTTTCAAACATTTCCCATTTCTCCATACGTTATCATTTTAAAACAAAAATGGCACCATAAGATCACAAATTTTTGTATCTTTCATTCAAGTATATTGGAGCATATTTTTTATGACATAAAAAAAGATTTATGGTGTCGTCTTGTTTTCAATACTATTATTATAATAGTGCACATGTGCAATATAACATGTACTACAATTGCATTACATGCTTAAAATTAGCTTTTTGAGTCTAGTTTAGCTTTAAGGGTTAGTTTTTTTGGAGGTTTAGGATTAGGATTAGCTTTTTGGGTGTGGGGGGAGGGGGGGTTTAGGTTTTTGGGGGGTGGGGGGTTTAGGTTTTTTTCGGGTTTATGTTTAGGGTTTAGTTTTAGGTTTTCAGGAGGGTGGGGGGTGGGGGGGTTTAGGTTTTTGGGGGGTGGGGGTTAGGCTTTTGGTGGGAGGGTGAAATTAGGTTTTTGGGGGGGTGGGGGTGGGGGGTTTAGGTTTTTGGGGGGTGTCGGTGGGGGGTGGGGTTATGTGGTTTAGGCTTTCCGTATTAGTGTACTCCACATGTGCAGTACAACCAAAATTTTTTTTTTTTCATATATCAAAACCAGCGAAATTTATAAAAAAAAAATATGTGTGTTTTTTAGGCTTTTTTTAGTTAGTTTTCGAGTTTTCACAATAAAAGTGGTTTTCATTTGAACCATCCCCTATATATATATATATAATGGTATTCTATTATCTCCTTACGTTCTAACCTTCCTGGATATGGAATCCTCGGCTTGTATTCACTTAGCACACTTTGGATCGGTTACAACCCGTAACCTTTAATACGATCCGGCTCGACGAAACATTCAAGATTCATATATTACATGTCTCGTAACTCATTTCCTAGCTCAAGATATGACCGTTTGAAGTTCAGCTTCTTCCCTATTGCACTGTTTTGCTTAGTTTTGCCTTGTTTCTTCAGGTTTTAATCCGAACTCTTCACGAACACCATCTAACACTGTAAATTCAATTTATGTGGGAATAAGTACCATAATTTTATATAATTCACAACATAAGCCCATTAAATACACATAGAAATCCAGTTGCTCTACTAGCACATCAGATTGAAGTGTGACGAACCCCTGCACCTGCTACTGATTTTAAACAAGTACGAAGATTGAAAAACCATATCTGAGTGGGTGCCATAAATTATGGCTAGACAATTCCAGGCGAGGAGGAAAAGCAATTTGGTGAGTTTTCCACCTCCGCGTCCACCGCCTCTACCATTCACCAAAAAACACGATTCAATCACCCACCCATCGTTTCTCTCTCACTCGCTCTCTCTCTCTCTCTCTCTCACACTCTCTCTCTTTCTCTCCTTAGTTCAATAAGTTTTTCATATACAAATTCCCCGTAATTACATTGTTTATACCGCAAATCCTAGATGAATAGTTACGTAAAAAGAGGTTTTGGACACAAATGGAATCAAGAATCAGAATGATGAGGAAAAATTACAGAAAGTCAAACTGGAAATTGGAATCATGTTTAATAGTTTTTAGTTTGTTTGAATGTATTTGAAATTATGATTCTTCTGATGCATGCCAGACAACCTAAACTAAGAGCTTTATTGTTATATGAACTATTTCACCAAGTGATATCTACGTACAAGAAAAGAATCCATTAGCGGTAGTGGTTGTGCTCAAAGCATATATTATACCACTTCCGATCTGCTATGGATTTAAATTTCAGTCCGGTATCTCAAGTTTTGATTAGGGATCCTGGATCCTAAATAGATTGGTATCCTCATAAGCTAACAATATTGACTTGATATTTGTACTAGTTGTTTTATGTGTCTCCATAGGTATTTGGTAATGACTAAATCATTAAATAAACAGAGACTCATTGGAACCTTTATATAAGATTGGGGATCCCGGATCTTGAAGGATCTCGGTATCATGAATATTAATGCTACTAACTGTTATTTGTTCTTTATTTCGACTCTTACTCGCAGGAACGTTTATATGACCAAGTCATGACCTGGATACTAGCATTTACAGTTGGTATGCATGTGGGGAATGAGTTGATTTAATCTACCACTATCATAACTGAAGACCAAGTATTCCCTGGGAATCCCAGACAATTAGTTGTGTTTCCTTTTGTATTTAAAGGACTAAATGGTCGATTAGAAACACACGACACACTCTCTCAAACATTGAAACACTTAGCTTTTGATCAACTATAGCTCACATTGTAATTCTTTATGAAGTTTAATAAGAAGAATAGAGGTAGGGAGGATTTTGGTCTCGGCTCCTGAGTGCTAGGACCCGGATACAATGTTTAGACGGAAGTTTGGATAGGGATAATACTAGTTCGGTAGAAATTTCGGCAGCATAACGTTTACTCAACCCGATTTTATTAGCTTCCATTCCATACCGAAAGAGCATACATCATTAATCCCTAGGAGAGAACACACAGTTTATTTTCCTCTCAAATCCTGAAACTACCAAACTTTCCAAACTTATGAACCTAAGCGCATAACACTACTATATATAGGATATGCTCATGCGCATCACTACGTGCGTAGGACTCTGGCGTGGGTAGGACTTCAGTGCAGGCTAATGTCATGTGCTCCTAAACTCTCCTAATCACACATATAACTATACAATATTTAACACACACTCTATTTATCATATTCACATAGTAACGGACACACAAAATGCACTAACACCGAGGATTTATGCTGGGATCCCCGACGATCAACGACTTTCCTCATAATATCTTGAGTCGTTTATTGCTTTATCACACACACATTGATCACTAAATTGCTTTCCTAATTTTTGACCAAAACACCATGGAAGCTTCCAATTCCTTTCTCTCATGTGCTTCACAGTTATTTTTTCTACATTTGGGACAATGTACATCTTAAGCGTGGGGATGTGGAGTTGTAATAATTTAGTCGAAATAATAAAAGTTATAGAAACTCACTAGCCAAGCATGTTAATCGATATTGCTAACCCTAAATCATTCCGTGTTAGGTGAGTTAGGAGCCCGTAAATTGAAAGTCTTACATTTCATTTGGATGAGAGATACCAACATGGTTATGTCATTGCAAAACTTGAGCATTTTATTACTTTTCATCCGTTATTACATAGAAACTGTCACACCCGACCCGCAGTGGATATGATACGGGGAATGATGATTTTCAATAATAACTCATGACACTATCAAATGTTTCAATATTTAAAGCACAACCATTTTAAAATGTCACATATCATAAAAGTATTCAAATAGTTCATACATGATTTACATTACAAGACATAAGACACAGTTTCTGTTTATTTTTCTAAGGCCCATCCTACGTGTCATCTTTTCTTGATCCTCACACTTGATTACTTGTATCACGTTAGAAAAATATATTTTTTGGGTCAACAAATATGTTGGTGAGTAATTTCCTCATTTTCTAAAATAAGTTTTATATTTATTTTAGGAAAAAATATTTTAACATGCTTTTCAAGGTTAGTATAAAGATTATCACATATCACCAACACAACCAACAAAGCCATATATTACGAGAACACACAAACAAGAAACTATACAAAGCAAACCTAATAGAAGACTCAAACACTGTAGCGTGCATTAGTCTCAAGCCTTGAAGATCGAGTCTAATATTGGTGGCAATACTAGGCTACAATATGAATAAGGAAAATCGAAAGGGGAAAATGGAAGAAATCACACATAGGTTGCGAAAATTTGTTCCACGAGAATTACCCCATGAAACGGGAGGAAACATCGAATGAATTGTCCTAAAAATATGAATATAGAAAACATACTAAACGACCAATTAATAAACATTGAAATAATATCCTAACACTTGAGGACTTTTGTATACTCAAATTATATATAAAGTCCTAACAATAAGATTATGTTAATACCCGGATACAATGTTTAGACGGAAGTTTGGATAGGGATAATACTAATTCGGTAGAAATTTCGGCAGCTTAACGTTTACTCAACCCGATTTTATTAGCTTCCATTCCATACCGAAAGAGCATACATCATTAAACCCTAGGAGAGAACACACAGTTTATTTTCCTCTCAAATCCTGAAACTACCAAACTTTCCAAACTTATGAACCTAAGCGCATAACACTACTATATATAGGATATGCTCATGCGCATCACTACGTGCGTAGGACTCCGGCGTGGGTAGGACTTCTGTGCAGGCTAATGTCATGTGCTCTTAAACTCTCCTAATCACACATATAACTATACAATATTTAACACACACTCTATTTATCATATTCACATAGTAACGGACTTGCAAAATGCACTAACACCGAGGAGTTATGCTGGGATCCCCAACGATCAACGACTTTCCTCATAATATCTTGAGTCGTTTATTGCTTTATCACACACACTTTGATCACTAAATTGCTTCCATAATTTTTGACCAAAACACCATGGAAGCTTCCAATTCCTTTCTCTCATGTGCTTCACAGTTATTTTTTCTACATTAGTGACAATGTACATCTTAAGTGTGGGGATGTGGAGTTGTAATAATTTAGTCGAAATAATAAGAGTTATAGAAACTTCCACTATAAGTCAACCAACATATGTTAGTCATGGTTATTTGATTAAACCATGCAATGTTTTAAGCCCCAAATTTGGCTTTGATTATAAGTTTTACGATAGATTTTCCTAAACAAGCCAAATTTTTAAAAAGAAAATATTAAGGAGTGCATGGTTAATTAGCGAAAGAAACTCACTAGCCAAGCATGTTAATCGATATTGCTAACCCTAAATCATTCCTAGTTAGGTGAGTTAGGAGCCCGTAAATTGAAATTCTTACCTTTCATTTGGATGAGAGATACCAACATGCTTATGTCATTGCAAAACTTGAGCATGTTATTACTTTTCATCTGTTATTACATAGAAATGACTAAGGCAACTTAGGATACAAACCCTTAGTTAACATGGTCAGTTGTTTTCCCTACCCATAACAATACTTAGTTTACCCACTTTTAACCTTAACCTTTTCATTTGTCAAAACCCAGTTTATATACCCAATAAATCCTTGCAAGCCTTTTCATTTTAAATCCTCTTTACTATGAAATCCGGTCTGAGTAATCGGTAAAAGATGTTTGATGTTAATGAGATCAGACAGAGTGAAACCCTCATTCATGTAGTCATTTTTAATCATCATGCATTGCAGACTCCATTCTTGAGGAAGATAGTTAAGAAGCTTCTTTTGATCTTTGTTGCACAAAGTTACACCAAATTCTTTAGTTTTCTTTAACCTACTGGTAACATCCACGAACCTTGTAATGTGACTTGGCATACCTTCACCCTTCACACTATCGAAAGTATCATAATCTTTCTGAATTGATGTAACAACCCTCAAATAGGTGCCACAACAATCCGTAATCGAAACTCTAAACATTTACAACAAAACTCGGCATGAAAAATGAAAAACATAAGGTTTTATCGACTGTCGCGGGGTGCGACAGCCCTACACATACGTCTTGCGGGTCACGAGACCCTCATAAACCGTCTGAGACACGCGTTGGACATGTGTCGTCCACGTGTAAACGTTACTAGTTGAGACATGACAGCTATGCCCTAGCTAGGGGGTCTCGCGGGGCGCGACAAGCTCAATTTCCAACTATAAAATTAGCTCTAACCAGCCATTCAAACCTGCTCAGAATTTCTCTCTCGGTACACTGGTATTATACCCAAAATACTGAAGTGCCAAACCTCTGCCCGTAATCAGGGTAATAACTAGAATCACTGGTACGGTACTTTGTCCGATTGATTGAAACTGATCTAACAGATGTTTAAGTGCTGCCTGTATACGGCTATACTTTGTCATTCATTGTGGGTTTTGATCTTGTGATTATTGTTAAAGTTGAATTGAGTTGATACACTAATAGTGTGCATTATGTGTTTAATTAGGAAACCAAGCTTTAACCAACAGGCTAGTAAAGACACCTTAAATCTGCAATGTGAGTCATTCTATTTTATTAAATGCTTTTAGAACCCTAAATGTGTTCTAGTTATATTACAGTGATTAAGTCTTTGTAATCTTACTAGGAAACTACTGTCGGTATGTGGGGTTTTGTATACATTACTTGTCTAGCATTACTATTGGACGACGAGAAAGCCAATAGTAATATGACCATCGTCACAAGTAGGGGTGTTCAAAAATATATGTATCCGAAAATCCGATCCGAACTATCCTATATATGAATCCCAGATATCCGAAAATTCGGATATCCGAAATTCGGATATCCGAGTTTTCATTTTCGGATAGTGATTTTGAAAATTTTCGGATATCTGGAAATTTAATTTTTATTTTTTATCGGATATCCGAATATCCGAAAATATCTGAAATATCCAAAAAATATCCAAAACTTTCCGAAAAACATCCAAAACTATCCGAAAAATATCCAAAAATTTATATTCTGATATCCAAAACTATCCAGAATATCTGGTTCGAAATATTAAAAAAATTGAATAACTAATGGATATTCGGATATGCGATTCACTATTCGATCGGATATCCAAAAATTCAGATACGGATTCGGATAGTGAAATTAGGTATCCAAAAATTTCAAATATTCGAAATTCGTATATCCGAACTTTCGGATATCCGGTTTTGAACACCCCTAGTCACAGGAACTTGCCGAGTGACAAATACCATTAAAAGTGGTCTCTTTGCTATTGGACAACGAGATAGCCAATAGTAACATTGTGAGATATAAAAAAATGTAAAAAAAACTCTTATTGATGTAATTATAACAAATGTGTTTTATACAACTGAATGAACTCGCCAGTATTTTTCGGTTTCCCTGATCAAATGTTTTTAAAGTGTGTTTCAGGTGATTTACTGTGATGAGAAGAAAAGTGTTATGAAGCACACAAGCTTAAATAAGTGGCTAAATAAACATGAATAAAACGTGTTTTTATAATCAAGAATTTATCCCCGTGAAAATCCTTTATGTAAATACGGGTTTTACCCCACAGTTTATGAAATGAAAATTTCGGTGCTTTGAAACTCTGATATTTTTCCTGACACCCGGTCCAAATAAGTTTTCCGCTGTGATAATTTAATAAATACCGGTACCAATTGTATCTGCTCACAACTCCTGCTCGGGGTAGGGTCAGGGGATGTGACAATCAGATCCTTATTTCTTCCTTCAAATCAGAATTACCTTTCTTGCGAGAGGGCTGCTCTTTTGTGTGATAGGCGTTGTTTCAAGATGAAATCAGTTCAGTTTTGGTTGAACTGTTCATCTTCTCGGCTGGAATCGACTCTAACACTAACCCACAGCAAGGAACTTAGCTTGTGAGTTTGCTGAGCCTCTGATTCGGCCAAGTTTAGTAACAGAAAGTTTTCTTGATAAAAGTTTGAAAGTTTAACTTCAAATCTTAGCTTGGTCCTCAACATAGTGAGAGTTGTTATCACATTGCCAAGGAAAATATGATGTACCAGGTGTTTTGATATGAAGTTCTTGTAAAAAGATAGAAAAAGTAGGAGATTATACAAGAAAGTGGAGTGTTAGTGAGTGGCAAACTCACTTAAAAATTTTCTAGAAGTTGACAGCAGCAGGTGCATGAATCCAGGTTTCTAGAGAGAATTTCGGAGTTGTTGAAGTGGGAAAATGAAGAAGTGGGTTGGTATTCATAGGCGGAGAAATGATTTGAGACGACAGGTGATTACGGACGACAGGGGCCTTTCGTGCGAAAGGGCCTTTCGCACGAGAGGGTCCTTCCTATTGCTCGAAGGTTCGAGTTCGTTGTTTTGCGCGCGTTTTGTCGGTTTTAAGCGTTTTAAATATGTAAGTGAAATGCATAAGTGTAATGTATAAAATAATGAATATATTAATGAATTTTTCATGTATAAACAAGTATGGATTTGCATATAAATTGTATCAAGTATGCACGTATAATAAATGTATAACAAGTATTTACGAATAGGGCTGCAAACGAACCGAACGAACACGAACAAGACCTTTTTCGTGTTCGTTTGTTAAGAAATATATGTGTTCGAAAACCGTTCACGAACACTTATCGAACGAGATTTTAT
Organism: Helianthus tuberosus; assembly: GCA_030545235.1. Lineage (NCBI taxonomy): Eukaryota > Viridiplantae > Streptophyta > Magnoliopsida > Asterales > Asteraceae > Helianthus > Helianthus tuberosus. The sequence continues at coordinate 46,683,984 of CM060362.1, read as the reverse complement.
GTTTGTGTTCGTTTGTTAAGGATATGAACTTGTTCGTGTTCGTTTGTGTTTGTTTGTTAATCTTAGGCAATGAACGTTGACAGACACAAATGAGCACAAACTAATGTTCATGAACACAAATGGAAACAAACGAACACAAACAATCGTTCAAGAACAGAATATATAATACACCCACACTTATTAGGTATTTAATTTGTCAGAATTTTGAATTATTTAATTAAATATAAAAACTAAAAACACTAATTTAGTATCAAACACAAATGAACACGTTACCGAACGTTCACGAACGTAAACGAACGAACACGGCCTCTGTTCATGTTTGTTCATTTAACTAAACGAACGAAATTTCTTGTTCGTGTTCGTTTTGTTTAGTAAACAAATGAACATAAACGAACTTCCTGCCGAACCGTTCACGAACTGTTCGCCGAACGTTTGGTTCGTTTACAGCCCTATTTAGGAACGACGTACAACAAGATGTATAAAAAGGTCAAATTTTCATTATGATTCAAGCCTCGGATTAAAATGATTGAAAATGAAAGATGAATACAAAGAGAATACAAGTTTCTATAAATAGAAATACAATCAAACTTGCTAAATAAGGAAAGTTACAAAAGCGAGGCATTACAGTCTCCCCTCCTTTAGGAAATTTCGTCCCGAAATTAAAGAGGAAGATGCAACGAAAAGATGTGGATATATAGTTTTAATCTTACTTTCGAGTTCCCAAGTAAACTCAGTGCCACGTTTTCCTTCCCATCGAACCTTAACAACATGAATTTGACTGCGCCTCAATTGCTTGACACCTCGATCCATGATCTCGATAGTTTTCTCCATGAAGTGCAGAGTCTCGTTGATTTGAAGATCTTCGAGTGGAACTTGAAGTCCTTATTCAGCTAGACATTTCTTTAGGTTGGAGACGTAGTAGGTAGGATGAACATTGTTGAGCTCTTGAAATAAGTCCAGTCGATACGCTACCTTGCGAATCTTTTCGAGAATCTCGAAAGGACCCACGTTGCGAGGAGCGAGTTTCCCTTTCTTACCAAATCGAATTATACCCTTCCAATGGGATACCTTGAGAAGTACAAAGTCACCAACGTTGATTCCAAAGGTCTGCGACTCTTCTCAGCGTAACTCTTTTGTCAACTCCTGGCTTTAAGCAAGTTGTCTCGAATCTAAAAAATCTTATCTGTCATCTCTTGTATAAGCTCAGGACCGATGATTTGAGCTTCTCTGATCTCGTGCCAACAAATGGGGGAATGGCTCTTACGACCATACAATGCCTCGAACGGTGCCATTTGAATACTCGCGTGGTAACTGTTGTTGTTGTACGCGAATTCGATCAAAGGCAAATGCATATCCCAGTTGCCACCAAAATTGATTATGCAAGAACGAAGCATATCCTCTAGAGTTTGGATAGTGTGCTCGGTTTGACTGTCGAATTGAGGGTGGAAAGCAGTACTAAGATTAAGATGAGTACCAAGAACGGATTGCAGCGTTTGCCAAAGGCGAGAAGTAAAACGACCATCACGGTCTGAGATAATGTCAATGGGGATACCATGACGACATGTGACAACTCACGTTTCACCTCGTATTGTTTTCCATTACGTATCACCGCGTGTTTACTTGTTATTGGATGATAAATAAAATATGCTTAATGTTTAAATAGTTGAGATAATTTAAAAATACATGTGCGTATAAGTAAGTATCATTATTAGTATTATTACTTATAATTTAAACGAGGTCGCACATCATGTTTGACAAATTGTGCAGCTGCATACTTTATACCTGGTCACACCCCCCTCATAATTGGGCTTGCCCACTGATAAACCCAGAGTTGACGGACCGCACAGTCCAAAACATTGGGCCATACCCAATATCGCACACCCCTTTTCTAAGTCAGACCGCACACACACAAGTGTGCATGTGTGCGGGATCTTTTTGACAGCTGGAATGCACCATCGAGTGTGCGGTATCCAGGGGCTGATTATAAATGTTGGTCCCAGTTTGGACTTAAAAACTTCTTTTCACGTAATATGGTAAGTGATTGTAATAGATGTGAAAATAGTGTACGGAAATAGAAATCAGACTTTCAAATAACAAGACCTAAAGAATTATCAAGTTTATATCACTTTCAAACAAAATGGTTTACAAGGTGATTGTAAGATTATTATCTATTACAAATGAATACCTGAATTCTGAGGGTGAAAGGACAATGGAGTTTGTAGTATGTATTGAATACTAAGCTTAACTCATTATCCTTTACTTAATGAGCCTTCTATTTATAGACTGCTTGAATACATGAATAAACATTTGTTTATTCATGTATTATTTCATGCAAAAAGTAGCTTCTTGACATATTCATCGAATCCAATTATCAAATGGCTTTTGTCATCACGATATCCAATAATGTCAACTTGCTTCGGTTATTGTGGCAGTATAGAACTGATTTTTAGACAAGTGGGGGTTTTTATCAGAATTTCTGAAAAATCAATTCATCAGAAATTCTGGTGAACAAATCATCAGAAAATCTGATGATCAAAATCGTTAGAAACTGATGATATTTTATCAGAAATATCATCAGATCTATCAGAAAGACCTTCTCTGATAATCTTCTTCAGCTCTTGATCAACTTATGATACTTTGAAGTAGATATAGTTCTTTTTAGTTGTCCTATCCATTCTTCTTCTTCTTGTTGTGATCTTCAAGACTTTTATCTTCTTCATAGATCAAGCTGAATCTGATTTTCTTCAATACTTACAAATAAAGTTTCCTAACAGTTTCCCCCTAAGTATTTTAAGAAAATGAACTATCTATATCAAACATAAACAACCTTTAACTAATCCTTGAAAAGAAAGTTCAAACAACTAAGTTTAGAAACATAAAACAAAATCAAACCAACCATTGTTCAGAACAAACAGAAATAAAATATTGTTCTCAAAAACAGAAATTTAATCTCATGAATTCGTTAATTGAACTTCCCTCCACTTCTGTATTTGTCTCCTAGTTTCAGCCTTTTCTTGTAGGTAATTGCCATTTGAGTTGTCTTGTAAAGTTCCTTGTACCATCCTCTGGATTCCATCCATTTTTCAATGCTATCTTCAATTGCCTTTCTCTGTTGTTCATTGTTCTTCCCCTTCTTCTTGAGCTGCTCTTGCTTCTCATTCATGCAGTTCCTTATATATTTCAGAGTTTGATTAGAATACCTGCATATCTCACTGATTCTGAATAGAGCTTTCTCATTATGTGCATTTTTTAAGACCACACACATTTCTGGTTTGTCAAAGATTGCTCCAGTTCTCACTTGTTTAGAAGGAATTTCAGCTGGGATTGTGTTGTCAGGAGGAGGTATTAGCACCTTGTTGCTGTACTCAAAATTGATACATAAATCAAAGTTAGTATACATACGAAAAGGCTTCTCTTCATGGGTATAGCGAGGGCTCCTTAAAACAAAAATTACTGTCCGACAGTTTTCTGTAGTTGGTTAAACAGCTCCTGCAACCCTCCTGGTGCAAGACGGTAGAGAGTACGAGTAGTTAGAACTGCTTCTGGCGAGAGGTCAAACTGGGTTCCTACCTAACAGTTGTAGAGATGATCCTGGAAGTTCCTCAGGTAGCACATTGAAGGTAATCACGAACAACTAGTGGATCCTCGATCCTCTTTTTCCTAACCTTACGTCAATAACAGTTGCTAACACAGCGGGGTAATCCCTCCGTAGACACTCCTGGCTTTCGTTGTTGAAATGACGCTAACCGGTTGCGCCACTATGATGCGTTAGAACAGATAACAATTCTCCACTAAGGAGAGGGATACGTAAAATCTTCTCCTCACAATGTACATCTATCATGAACATAGAAGAAAGGTCGATGTCGAACACTTGTCCCATAAGGTCGAGTTTGCATCCAAACGATCATATGAGGTGTCCATTGTCTTGCCATTAGCCGATTCCACCACAGGTTGGGTTTCAAGAAGCATCAGGGTTATATAGAACAGAGACAAAGTGATTCGTTACCAAGAACAGGTATGCCACCATGTTATTACAATCCTGACGTCGTCCACGCCAATCCCAAATGCCCCTCCATGAGCATCATTTCCTGTGTGGTTGTACTCATTGCGAGGATTTCCAGTACGACCTTCGTTTCCTTGGTTGTCATCGTTTTGATTTAGCGACAGCCACTCCAGGTCGTAGGCACCTTCATTTCTATACTGTTGGTTGCCATTTCAAGTTCCTTGATGTTGCCGTGACTGTTGCCTCCAACGCTGTTGTTTGAAACTGAGCTCTACGATCTTTCATCGACACGGCCCATCTTTTCATATTCCGTGCCACGTTCTAAGGCGCTACCCCTGGTGCTGGCAGTTTCGCGTTCCATACCATGGTCAATTGTCACCGTTTATGTCTCGATTAATTTGTAAAATATGACTCCCATGAGTTGCTGACTGGGGTTAAGGATTCGATTGGAGTCTCAAATCGTTGATGTTCGTTGCTGGTAACTAGGGCCGTTCAAATGCTGAAGTCCATCGTTCTTAAAAGTTGACTGAGTAATACACGGTATGTTACGAGAGTGTTGCAGAAATGATCACACCTCAGGATCTAAGATGTCAATACATGAGTTCCAGCAAACGGAGACGAGTGAGAAGGGTATCGATCAATCATTCGACGCTGCGACATCCAACTCAGGGATGTTCGTATGAGTACCTAACATTCTACACGGTTCACTAGGTATTCAGATGGGTGTTCAGGTAATACTCGATAGCATCGAGATTCGAAAGGATCCAGAGAGGAATGAAAAGTTCACATTCGAGTAGGGGACAATCACCGCTATGACCCCTATGGGTTTGTTATGTTTCACATCGATCAAATAACGGAACGGAACCCCTTTTTCACTTATTAAGCCTCACTAGGACTCGCATGCACCCCACATTATTATTATATGTGCACCCACAATAATATTGTGATTTGCATGCTCAGCTCCTCTTAACTCATGTCAAATGGTTCCTCAAACTCGAGTAGCAAACAAAGAGCATCACGAAGTGTAAGTCATGAATGTTTAGGGGAATACCACCCTATCAGTCACATAACACATACAAGTAATACGTGAATTCATACTGTTGTACTAAATGTGCAATCACATGCAATATCATATGTAAGTGTTCACTAGTTATGCAGTACAATGAGTACACGAGAGACGAACCTTGCAATCTAGAGCGGAGTGTCATGGTCGTATTCACGTTTTCAGAACTGTTCGGTTATAGTCTGGTTTTACAAAAACGTTTTTCCTCTTTTTAAAACCAAGTTCACTATAAACCTGGCTCTGATACCAATCTGTCACACCCCCAAAATACCACACGCGGAATCACCGCGGGGCGTGTGACGTACCAGGATTCAAGCCACCAATCACATTGAACTCATAGATATATTTAAATAAAACTTTCATTTGTTAACATTAAGTGTTACAACGTTACAAATAATTCACAGTATGCAGCGGAAGCATAATTCGTTTGTTAAGTATTTATAAACCACATGTGAAAACCATTAGTCTTGTGTTGCGATTCCATGTAACTCGACCCATGACCACTCCAGCCTCACAGACAGCAAGTTCCAACAATATGCACCTATAGACCTGCAAGGCATGTAACAACGAATCAACAACAAAGTTGAGCGAGTTCACAGTTGGTTATCCAATTTATAGTTGTGTCAAAACCACGAGTTCATTCAGAAACCATGAATTATCCAATTCATTGTTTCCCAAACCATAACCAGTGGGGGCTACCCAATGTAACCACTAGACCATTACCATATCGACAACTGACTGAGAAAGTTGTGCCCTACGTCAATGTCTATCATCATTGACTAAGTGCCCAGATCCATTAGTCCACGCCCGTCCTCCCGTCACGGTATGAGGCTTGTCAACCCTAATAGCGCTATTAACTAATGACCCGCTCTCCATTGGCCCGGCGATTAAGTCGATATAAAAAAATGAGGGGCTTAATGATAGAGTTTTATCTAGTATGTTATAGGTTGTCGTCCTTCCAACTGAGGATGGAGGTACGTAATCTTTCCACGGAGAATACGCAGGTTAATGTTGTCATCCTTCTCAACGAGGATGGAGGTACATATTTTGTTAAAGGTGAATATGTAGGTTTCGTTTTAGCTTCTTAACCCATTCCCAGACCACCGGGAATCCCATGCCTTGTAGAAAGTGTGAACTCACCTTGGTTTGCTCGGGAAGATTAGTTACTTGTTTATCGTTGGATACCCCAAATCCTAATATGGTTCCAATGACAGTCAGTTTCATTTACACGGAAGTCACATATATATATTCTACAAGTGATAAGCAAGTATGGTGCATATTATCACAAACGTTGTAACAAGTATTCGGCCATATGTATCTTCACATTACCAGTTCATATATCACACCACTCACATTAACAACTCAACCCTCACTCAACGATCATGCATTTAATAACAATAACTCATAACCTTCAATAGTCATTCAAATCATATGTTTTGCACATAGTAAGTCATGTAAGGTTACACATTTAAATCTAGCAATAAGATCACATACCAAAACAATATTGAATTAAAAGACTAATGCCCGACAACCCTTTTAAAAACTGTTATGTAATTGGACCTTCAAAAGTATTTGACAATCGTTTATTACTGGTTCAATACAACTCATATGGGTTCACCTTTTTATAAAAGTTCAATTCAATTGTTTGACTGCAAGAATTTAATGATATGACACTACAAATGCAACTTTGATTGTTTCATCATGTTACTTCCCAATTATCCACTAATTCCGGTCACCTCATTACACAATCTCAACAGTAGGCATTACAAGGAACACATCAATTATAAGGAACATGCCATGAGTACACATGTCAACAGGTGTCCATTCCTATTATAATTGTACATATCATAATTACACATATCATCTCATCATTCCATTCAGTTATTGATATAGCCATGTATTAAAAAGAACTTCACTATTAGACAATCTTAAATCTCAGTCAATCATCATGATACTCCTATAGTGAGAAACATGTTTCGTCAGAATGAAGGGCGACGAAACTCCATGTTTTGTCGTGAAGGTTTCATCGTGCATGAATGTGTGGCGAAACATCAAGTTTCGTCGTGAAGATGTGTATGACGAAACCCCTTGTTTCGTCGTGAAGATGGGTAGGACGAAACCCCTTGTTTCGTCGTGAAGTAACATCATTCTGTCATGGCGCATCTGCAACCCTAATGCCTTAACTGCTTCCACGAATCGACTTAATCATCATGATTAACAAACATTCAAGTTCACATACTTTTCTAACCGACTCACCACATGGCCGATTATATCTATTGGATTTACATCAATCGTTTATCATTCTAATCATTCATTAATTTTCTCATGATCTAACTTGACATTCATCCACCTTGTTCATGGCATCACATCATATTTCACAAAGCATATATATCAAAATCACACATAAACAAGATCAACAATTAATAATTAACATAAGCATGAATCCACTAACCAAGAGTTCGACCGAATAAGATGATGCTTTGATGGGGAGGGGTGTCTACTGTCGCCACTTGTCTAGAGGGATGTAGGGTTTGCAACTAGAACACATAACTCACGTATACATGAAGAAAGGATGGGATTGGGAGTTGATCAGTGGGTCGAGTCGTAGTAAACACAAGGAAGTAATTCTAATGGAATTGGGCCGAGTAGTTTACATATAATAGCGGCTCAGTAGTCTTTGTGATGGGTGCGGCCCACATACGTAGGTGTGTAATATAAACAAAGTTATCGTAAGTTTCAGTTTGAACTCAACGGAATTATACTAGTACAAAACATATAGCACATAAGAGAGGAATAACGAGAAATTATAAATCACAGGCTTAACCGTCACTAACCTACTAAGCATAAACTATAACACAACTCGTGGCATTTAATCATAACCAATTGCGTATAAGGAAATGTGAAAAGGAATGATACTAAGTTATGTTGACCTTGAAAGTTCGGGTTGTCACATCATCCCCAACTTGAAAGAAATTTCGTCCCTAAATTTAGGACGTAGTTACTGAGGAAGCTAGTTAGGTTGCGTGGTTTCCTAGTTTTCCTGGGGTATCATATCATCCCCCCGTTGGTTTGGAATTTCGTCCCGAAATTCCGCAGTAGCTTCAGCCTCAGTAGTGGTTTCATTGTTTTCGAACAACTGGGGATATTTGTGTTTCATTTGGTCTTCTCGTTCCCATGTAAACTCTGGGCCACAACGGGAGTTCCAACGAACTCAAACAATAGGTATCCTGGTGCGGTTGAGAATCTTGACCTCCCGGTCCAAGATTTCCATTGGTTCTCCGACAAATCACAACTGATCGTCGATGGTGAGCTCCTTGAAAGGAACTATGAGAGTTTCATCTGACAGACACTTCTTCAGCTTCGATACATGGAATACGTTATGAACTCCACTGAGTTCTTCGGGTAGATTCAATCTATAGGCCACCTTGCCAATCCTCTCCGTGATTTCGAATGATCCAACATATCGCGGATTGAGTTTGTCTCGTATACCAAAAGGAACTACACCTTCCCAAGGTGAGACTTTAAGTAGTACTCGATCCCCAACCTGGAACTCGAGTGGTTTCCTGCGCTTATCAGCATAGCTTTTCTGACGGTCACGAGCTGCCGCTATTCGCTGTCGTATCTGAGCAATCTTCTCTGTTTTGTCTACGACGAGTTCTGGGCCAGTGATTTGGCTGTTTTCAACTTCTGTCCAATAAAGAGGTGATCGGAACTTCCGTCCATACAATGCCTCGAACGGAGCAGCCTGGATGCTGGTGTGGTAACTGTTGTTATACGGAAACTCCACTAAAGTTAGATGCCGCTCCCAGCCGTTACCAAAGTAGATTACACATGATCGAAGCATGTCTTCAAGAGTTTGGATGGTGCGTTCAGTCTGCCCATCTGTCTGTGGATGATATGCTGTGCTCATGTCTAGACGTGAGCTAAGGATTTGTGCATCGCTTACCACAAATCAGATGCAAATCATGGGTCGCAGTCAGAGATAATGGAGGTTGGCACCCCGTGCCTAACAACCACTTCTTTCAGGTAGATGACTGCAAATGTAGAAAACTTATCTGTTTCCTTGATGGCTAGAAAGTCTGCTGTTTGCGTGAGATTTTCAACGATCATCCAGGTGATATTGTTTCCGCTTCGAGTTGTAAGTAAACTAGCGACCAAATCCACGGCACTCTGTTTTCACTTTCCATATAGGTGTTTCTGGTTGCTAACACTTCACCTAGACTTTCCCACAAGTCAAACATCATTCCCATATCTAGCTAGGTGGGCCTTCATGCCCGATTACCAGTACACGTTTTATAAGTCCTAATGCCTCTCATCAAAACCCAGATGACTAAAATATCGAAGCCGATGTGTTTTGCTCAACACGAGTTCCCTACAGAAGCTGGTTGCTTCTCCATGCCCCGCATGGGTTCAACTTGGAAATCCTCTTCCTTCAGTTCTCCAGTTTGAACAGAGCGAGTCTGATCAGATAAGTTAGAGTCGATAGTGAGCTGCAAAAGCTCGTGCACGTTCAAGTCTCATAGTTGTAATTATCCTAAAGTTTCCCTCCAGCGATGCCATTAACTGATTTAGCTCTGTCGAAGCCAAGGTACATGGGAGGCTCTTATGATCGGTCTAAATAACGCATCTGGTACCGTCCAAGTAATGCCTCCATTAAAAATCCCAAGGCCACGGTTTTCACCGCCAGTTGTGTGTCGTGCAGTTCCTCTTTGTAACTCCATCACGTAAGTCATCACTCTCTCGTGTTGCGTCGGTGTGTAACTGGGACTCTGATTCGGACCATCATGGTATACCACTAAATCACTCGCACCCTCGGGTAAAGACGATGCTCGGTGCGTTGCAGAGTTGGAATTCGAAAGCTGAATAAACATCCTCATGATTCGTCTTTCGCGAACACAGCAAACACAGCACCCTGTTGTATTGAAGAGATTTAACCGGTGCGATCTTCGAAAATCGCGTGATGAATCTGCGATAGTATCTAGCGAAACCAAGGAATTGCTGCATCCCTGAAGAAATCTCTGGTGTCGATCAGTTTCTAACAAAATGCATCTAAGCGAGATCCACATGTATTCCCACTCTGTTGGCTACATGATCAAAATACATCTCTCGAATGTGACATTTAACAAGACTTCGCACGTAATGGCTCCTCCGACAGAAACCCTGAGATAGGATACATATGCCATCCATGGTATCCCTTTCTCCTGGTCATGATTCAGAACGTCGTTGACAAATACGGTCGATTCATGTAATCCTTGAAGTTGCTGGTGTGTTGATCAACTCAATAATCATGGTGTACAAAGTTGAAATGGCTGCATTGCGTTCGACATGCTGTTCTAAGAGCATTCTCCTCTAGGACTTCCATCTGATGATAGTTCGTTCGCTAGCCAATCCTCGAATGGAAGCTTGTTCCTCGCAACTGGTCAACGGGTTGTCAATACGTGTTGAGGCAAAAGGTTCTTGACTGTCACCTTGTTGAGTTCTCGATAGTCAGTATACAAACGAAAAGGCTTCTATTCATGGGTATAGCAAGGGCTCCTTAAAGCGAAAACTCCTGTCCGACAGTTTTCTGTGGGTGGTTAAACAGCTCCTGCAACCCTCCTGGTGCAAGACGGTAGAGAGTACGAGTAGTTAGAACTGCTTGTGGCGAGAGGTCAAACTGAGTTCCTACCTAAAAGTTGTAGATATGATCCTGGAAGTTCCTCTGGTAGCACATTGAAGGTAATCACGAACAACTGGTGGATCCTCGATCCTCTTTTTCCAAACCTTACGTCAATAACAGTTGCTAACATAGCGGGGTAATCCCTTCGTAGACACTCCTGGGTTTTGTTGTTGAAATGACGCTAACCGTTGCGCCACTATGACGTGTTAGAGCAGATAACAATTCTCCACTAAGGAGAGGGATACGTAAAATCTTCTCCTCACAGGGTACATCTATCAAGAACACAGAAGAAAGGTCGATGTCGAACACTTGTCCCACAAGGTAGAGTTTGCATCCCAATGATCATATGAGGTTTCCATTGTCTTGCCATTAGCCGATTCCACCACAGGTTGGGTTTCAACAAGCATCAGGGTTATATAGAACAGAGACAAAGTGAATCGTTACCAAGAACAGGTATGCCACCATGTTATTACAATCCTGGCGTAGTCCACGCCAATCCTAAATGCCCTTCCATGAGCATCATTTCCCGTGTGGTTGTACTCGTTGCGAGGATTTCCAGTACGACCTTCATTTCCTTGGTTGTTGTCGTTTTGATTTAGCGACATCCACTCCAGGTCGTTGGCACCTTCATTTCTATACTGTTGGTTGCCATTTCAAGTTCCTTTATGTTGTCGTGACTGTTGCCTCCAACGCTGTTGTATGAAACTGAGCTCTACGATCTTTCATCGACAGGGCCCATCTTTTCATATTCCGTGCCACGTTCTACGGCGCTGCCCCTGGTGCTGGCAGTTTCGGTTTCCATACCATGGTCAATTGTCACCCTTTATGTCTCGATTAATTCATAAAAGTTGACTCCCATGAGTCGCTGGCTGGGGTTAAGGATTCGATTGGAGTCTCAAATCGTTGATGTTTGTTGCTGGTAACTAGGGCCTCTCAAATGCTGAAGTCCATCGTTCTTGAAAGTTGACTGAGTAATACACGATATGTTATGAGAGTGTTGCAGAAGTGATCACACCTCGGGATCTAAGATGTCAATACATGAGTTCCAGCAAACGAAGAGGAGTGAGAAGGGTATCGATCAATCATTCGACGCTGCGACATCCAACTCAGGGACGTTCGTATGAGTACCTAACATTCTACACGGTTCACTAGGTGTTCAGATGGGTGTTCGGGTAATACTCGATAGCATCGAGATTCGAAAGGATCCAAACAGGAATGAAAAGTTCACATTCGAGTAGGGGACAATCACAGCTATGACCCCTATGGGTTTGTTATGTTTCACATCGATCAAATAACGAAACGGGACCCATTTTTCACTTATTAAGCCTCACTGGGACTCGCATGCACCCCACATTATTATTATATGTGCACCCACAATAATATTGTGATTTGCATGCTCACATCAGCTCCTCTTAACTCATGTCAAATGGTTCCTCAAACTCGAGTAGCAAACAAAGAACATCACGAAGTGTAAGTCATGAATGTTTAGGGGAATACCACCCTATCAGTCACATAACACATACAAGTAATACGTGAATTCATACTGTTGTACTAAACGTGCAATCACATGCAATATCATATGAAAGTGTTCACTAGTTATGCAGTACAATGAGTATACGAGAGACGAACCTTGCATTCTAGAGCTGAGTGTCATGGTCGTATTCACGTTTTCAGAACTGTTCGGTTATAGTCTGGTTTTACAAAAACATTTTTCCTCTTTTTAAAACCAAGTGCACTATAAACCTGGCTCTGATACCAATCTATCACAACCCCAAAATACCACACGCGGAATCACCACGGGGCGTGTGACGTACAAGGATTCAAGCCACCAATCACATTGAACTCATAGGTATATTTAAATAAAACTTTCATTTGTTAACATTAAGTGTTACAACGTTACAAATAATTCACAGTATGCAGCGGAAGCATAATTCGTTCATTAAGTATTTATAAACCACATGTGAAAACCATTAGTCTTGTGTTGCGATTCCATGTAACTCGACCCATGACCACTCCAGCCTCCCAGACAGCAAGTTCCAACAATATGCACCTAAAGACCTGCAGGGCATGTAACAACGAATCAACAACAAAGTTGAGCGAGTTCACAGTTGGTTATCCAATTTATAGTTGTTTCAAAACCACGAGTTCATTCAAAAACCATGAGTTATCCAATTCATTGTTTCCCAAACCATAACCAGTGGGGGCTACCCCATGTAACCACTAGACCGTTACAATATCGACAACTGACTGAGAAAGTTGTGCCCTACGTCAATGTCTATCATCATTGACTAAGTGCCCAGATCCATTAGTCCACGCCCGTCCTCCCGGCACGGTGTAAGGCTTGTCAACCCTAATAACGCTATTAACTAATGACCCGCTCGCCATTGGCCCGACGATTAAGTCGATATAAAAAAATGAGGGACTTAATGATAGAGTTTTATCTAGTAAGTTATAGGTTGTCGTCCTTCCAACTGAGGACGGAGGTACGTAATCTTTCCAGGGAGAATACGCAGGTTAATGTTGTCATCATTCTCAATGAGGATGGAGGTACATATATCACACCACTCACATTAACAACTCAACGATCATGCATGTAATAACAATAACTCATAACCTTCAATAGTCAATCAAATCATATGTTTTGCACACAGTAAGTCATGTAAGGTTACACATTTACATCTAGCAATAAGATCACATACCGAAACAATATTGAATTAAAAGACTAATGGCCGACAACCCTTTTAAAAACTGTTATGTAATTGCACCTTCAAAAGTATTTGACAATCGTTTATTACTGGTTCAATACAACTCATATGGGTTCACCTTTTTATAAAACTTCAATTCAATTGTTTGACTGCAAGAATTTAATGATCTGACACTACAAATGCAACTTTGATTGTTTCGTCATGTTACTTCCCAATTACCCACTAATTCCGGTCACCTCATTACACAATCTCAACAGTAGGCATTACAAGGAACACGTCAATTATAAGGAACATGCCATGAGTACACATGTCAACAGGTGTCCATTCCTATTATAATAGTACATATCATAATTACACATATCATCTCGTCATTCCATTCAGTCATTGATATAACCATGTATTAAAAAGTACTTCACTATTAGACAATCTTAAATCTCAGTCAATCATCATGATACTCCTACAGGGAGAAACACGTTTCGTCAGAATGAAGGGCGACGAAACTCCATGTTTCGTCGTGAAGGTTTCATCGTGCATGAATGTGTGGCGAAACATCAAGTTTCGTCGTGAAGATGTTTATGACGAAACCCCTTGTTTCGTCGTGAAGATGGGTAGGATGAAACCCCTTGTTTCGTCGTGAAGTAACATCATTCTGTCATGGCGCATCTGCAACCCTAATGCCTTAACTGCTTCCACACATCGACTTAATCATCATGATTAACAAACATTGAAGTTCACATACTTTTCTAACCGATTCACCACATGGCCGATTATATCTATTGGATTTACATCAATCGTTTATCATTCTAATCATTCATTAATTTGCTCATGATCTACCTTGACATTCATCCACCTTGTTCATGGCATCACGTCATATTTCACAAAGCATATATATCAAAATCACACATAAACAAGATCAACAATTAATAATTAACATAAGCACGAATCCACTAACCAAGAGTTCGACCGAATAAGATGATGCTTCGATGGGAAGGGGTGTCTACTGCCGCCACTTGTCTAGAGGGATGTAGGGTTTGCAACTGGAACACATAACTCAGGTATACATGAAGAAAGGAGGGGATTGGGCCGAGATGATCAGTGGGCCGAGGAGTAGTAAACACAAGGAAGTAATTCTAATTGAATTGGGCCGAGTAGTTTCCATATAATAGCGGCCCAGTAGTCTTTGTGATGGGTGCGGCCCACATACGTATGTGTGTAATATAAACAAAGTTATCGTAAGTGTCAGTTTGAACTCAACGGAATTATACTAGTATAGAACATATAGCACATAAGAGAGGAATAACGAGAAATTATAAATCACAGGCTTAACCATCACTAACCTACTAAGTATAAACTATAACACAACTCGTGGCATTTAATGATAACCAATTGCGTATAAGGAAATGTGAAAAGGAATGATACTAAGTTATGTTGACCTTGAAAGTTCGGGTTGTCACAATTTTCTCAATAAAGACTATTGGATTGGTCATTGGTTTGTGTAGAATTTCCCAGCTTCCATCATTCCTGAGTTAAACAATATTTTTTCTTATAGGAGAGAGTGGCCTTTCTGGGTTGTCTTCTGGACCTTTCCAGTAGTAATGCTTCAAGTGATCTTCAGGGTACATGATTGTGTGTAGATCACCTTTCAGCATTGTGAATTCTCTGAGATTTCCCTCTGGATCTTCTCCAATCAATGTTTTGATCTCTCTGTGCAGATAATTCCACCATCAGCTTCTCAAAAGCCTCATCCATGCTGCTGTTGTTGGCTCTTAGGAACTGAATTTCTTCAAGGATTCTTCCTGAACTTGAGCTTTCCCCTGTACTTGCAACCTCAGCCATATGTCTCTTGATTTCTTGCAGTTCTTTGAGAGGTTTCTTGAATTCTGATGAGCTCTCTCTGTTTTCTGATGACTCCTGTAGTTTGTTGAGGGTTGTAGTGTTATCTTCTGTTTGTTTCTGTACAGCTTTGACAGTTTCTACTAAAGCTTTAATATCTAACTTTTGATTTCTGATCTCTTCTAGTATCAGATCGAGCTTTTCTTTTGTTGTTGATTTCCTAATACAAACAACTACTAAATCATCAAGTTCTTTGTGCAGTTTATCAGTTGACATAGACTGATGTTCTTTGGTAACAGGAGGAACAACAGATGTTCCACCTCTAACACCAGCATAAAACACATTCTCTGCTGTTCTGAGGTTAGCAGGATTGAAATATTCCATACCCTCTATACCCTCACCAGAAAATTGAAACTCATTCAAGTTCTGGTTTTCCGCATATCCTTGAACATTTTCAGGTTCTGCATGAGTTGTTGAGAAACTCTTAATTTTCTCAACCAAGTATCCTTGATCAGTAGACTGATCTCTACCTGTTGCCACCACATTTTCCTCCTCAGAATCTGATTCAGAAAATGGGTCTTTAGTTCCACTCACATCTTGTCTTACAGAAACAGTGCGTCTTTGTGAGATTTCATAATTTCCTTGAATTGAATCTTCAGAATCACTCTCAGAATTATGAACAGTATTAAATTTAGAGTGTTGTGCACCTGTTTCTCCCATATGTGAGATTTCTGCATGATGTTTATCTGCCACAGGACTCATGTTCTCATTTTCATCAGCTTGATGAGGTTCTGATTCACCCTGTTGCTCCATCGTTGGTGTGCTTGACTCTTGTGCATCATGCTCCATAGGGGACACACTATCAAAAACTTCTTTGTTCTCTGGCTTCTTCCTTAACATCCTTAGGTATTCTGCTCTGTAAGTTGAATCTTCTGGTATCAGGTTCATCATTCTTTCTGGCAGAACAGGCACATCATAATCTGAATTCCACAACAGTCCAGGGTCTCATGATTTCTATACTCCACATATTTTCTGATGCTAGAATTTCTAGGTTCCTTTCAGAAAATGCATCAGAAATTATGACTGACAGAAATCTGGGAAAATGTAGATGTGAATCTATCCTTCCAGTGTTAGTCAGAATTGATCTTCTGATCGGATTAAATATTTCTGTTACAAAATCAATATTCAACCCACTAATGAGGCTGAACATGATTATCAGAACATTCATATTTATCTGATATGTACCTCCAATTTTTGATGATAAACACTTGTTCAGAATTTCCATTAACACTTGCCAGAAGGCAGGTAGCTGATTCCTCTTGAATTCACTGATTTTTGAGATCTTTGTCTTGTAACCCATTACTGCATCAAGTAGTGAAAACATATCTTCCTTTTCTAGTGCTTCTTCATAGCTTTGGCTTAAGGGTAGTTCCAAACATTCCCTTATTTTCTCTGATGAAATTGTAATGAAGATATCTCCCCATACATGTGCTGTAAGCTCGATTTGATTTAGAGTTTGAGTGTCTTTACAACTTGTTGTATAAGTTTTTCTGGTACCTCTCTGGTCTTTGTAAGAGCTTGAGCTATAGGGCATCTGATTAGAAATTCAATCAGGATTTGACACTTTGTATCATATTCTTCAATATTGTCGTTCATCGCTTCATTGTTGCTCTTTAATGGAAGAAATTCAGCTTCGGTGATTAGTGGAATAGAGTGTTCAACTGGTGGCATATTGATGGTGATAGCAGCCATTGAGAATTGAGGTTTTTGTTTCAAAAAATGGTTTTTAGGGTTTTGAGGTGAAAGGTTGAAGATGAAAGTCTCTGTGTTTGAATGAGGTATATATAGTGTTTGTGAGACAGAGATCTTTTGAGGGTTTTTTCGTAGGTTGTTTGTATTTAAGATGGTTTATGACACCTTAATGATGTTTTCAATCCGTTTTAGGAAACAACCGTTTTTGAAAAACCTTTGGTTTATCTCTAATTTAATATAAATCCTTTATTTGAAAATCAGAGAATCCAAGGGTTTAGCAGATAAACACTAATGTCCAACTTGCACCTTTTCTTCATGTGGGACCTCTTTTGTTGCAAAAAGATCCAATACCAGCCCTTTTAAGATTGTGTATCTTCCCAAGTTTTCCTTTTGATGATATATATCAGAAAATCCTTGAATAGATCTTTATGAGTTGGATTTTTCTTCAGGTTTCATCAGAACACATTTGATTCATATTTTGAAATTGAATCGCCATTTTTTTAGATGAGAGGGAATAAGCAGAGTTTTGAAGATTTTTACTTACATAGCATTTCTGAACTTCACATCTTTGTTCTGATCTTCCGGAAGTGTTGTAGAGCAGAAAAAAATTTAATATAGCTTGTTCCAATCCTCAGAAAAAAAAATTTATAGAAAAAAATGTTTTGTTACAAGGTTTTTTTAATCTGTTTTAAAGCAATGTTTCCTGATATTTCTTCTTATTTTCTGTTGATTTAACAAACTTCTTGGTTGTCAAGAGACTTTTATGAAGATTCATGGTTTGGACATATCATCAGATTTTCTAGTGAGTCAACAGATTTTTTATTTATTTTTAATAGAATTTCTTTTTGTGCTACACCAGATTTCCCATGTTTTTATCAGATATGCAGATTTAGTTCCCAATAGATTTATTGTCATGTTTTTGTGTTTTTATTTTAAGGTAAAGAAAAAATAAAGCAAACTATATATATAAAGACAAGAAAATATCACTAAACACACACAAAAACAAACAAACAACTGCTACTCATTGAGCACATTGTACATGCACTTCACATACAACCAGAGGTAGGTTATATGACCACTGTGATTTGTTGATGGAACCAGGGTTGGATCACTTATGTTTTCTTGTAGCGCCAGCTGGGCCCTTGGATACCCGTTTCTTACTCCTCCGAAGTCCAGTTGACTGGTTATCACCTTGGTTACAAAGCGAGGGTAGATCATAAAAGGTTGATGGTTGTGTATGTTTTCTTCCAAGTCTCTCATAAGAAACTTAGAAAAGTTGTACGGTTTCTCTTGTACAACTGCATGAATCACCTCCATCATCCAAAAAGACAGCTCGTTGAAGTGTCCAATCTTCTTAGAGAAGCAGACACTGAGCTGTGTCACCAAGTACTGGAAAGGTGGTATGAAACCAGACTTGCTGATCTGCCTTTACACATTGTATGTATGATAGCCCATATCCCTCAAGGTTTGTTCCACCATTTCCTTATCCAGGAAGGTGTTTTCTTGATCATCACCCAACTGGAGGACATCTCTGAGAGTTTCCTCCTTTAAGGTGATAATGACCCCTATAACCTTACTTTCTATCCACATGGAAGTATCACTGAAGACGATTTCAGCATTCCACCAGAATTCTTGAAGAAGTTCTGGATAGATAGTGACATGTGCAGATACAGCAAAGCCCAAGGGACTTCGCATAATCAGGTTGTACACATACCTGCAATCTTCCCATGCAGGACCTTCCAGATTAGACCTAAGTCTAAGGTTATGATGTATGTGAAGAGGGAGAGGGAAGTGTGTTTGTTTCGTTACTTTTGGGTAAGCCATTCTAAAATAATAAATTTTTTATAAAGAGCTTTTGAAGGGAAGATTGTTTGATGTGAAGAAAGTCTTTTTCAGGTTGTTAATATTTATAGATGAAAATGATAGTTATGCCATAAATGTTATTAACAGCCAAAGATTTTTCATTTTCATTTCAATCTCTTCATTTAAGACGATATCTGTTGCAGTGAGAATATGACAGTCTTCTAAGCCTCATGTTGTAAGTAAGCATTGAATAGCTAGGCGGCTACTTTCATAGCCCCTAATCATTTTTATGCCACCGTGTCTCTTAAATTCCTTATGAAAGATGACGTTGCATGCATTGGAAGTGTAAGAAAAATTCAATTTTCTGCAAAAATTTTCCCTGTGACGACTGATTTTCTCTGCTGTGACCTTCAATTTATCTTAATGCATGTTAGTTTCCCCCTTTTTGATTTTTTAATTAAAACAAAAGAAAAAAATTCAAAAACAGACTATTCACAGTTTTGAATTTATACACATGTGGGATATGCATGAAGATGGAAACTTCATAAAATTTTATGATGATCAGTGATTATTCTGATGTTTTATTAAAGTTTCTGATTTTTTATCAGAATTTCTGATGATTTCATCAGATTTTCTGATACTACTTCAGATTTTCTGATAAATCATCAGTTTCATTGATGATTTATTAGATCTTCTGATATTCCATCAGATTGATGGATTTCTTTATCAGAAACTTGTTGAATTATTCTTTGATTATCATAACTTTCACCTTGATGTTCATCGGTTTGGTTTTCAGATTGTGGCCTTTTATTTTCTAAAACATCTTCATCTTTTATGTTAACCATGCCAAGTTTGCTGATTAAAAAATTGTGTCTCTTTTCATCAAGAGGTTTTGTAAAAATGTCAGCAATTTGGTTTTCTGTTGGGACAAAGTACATTTCTGTGTTACCTTTTTCAATATGATCCTTTATGAAGTGATATCTGACATCTATGTGCTTGGTTCTAGAGTGATGAACTGGATTTTCTGTTATTGCTATTGCACTCTTTGAATCACATAGGATGGGTATCTTTGTCAGATTTACTCCATAATCATTTAGCTGAGTTTGCATCCACAACACTTGTGAACAGCAACTTGTTACTGCTACATATTCTGATTCAGCTGTTGATGTTGCAACACAGTTTTGTTTCTTACTTGCCCAACATACCAATTTCTTTCCCAAGATTTGACATGCACCAGATGTTCTTTTTCTGTCAATCTTGCAACCTGCATAATCTGCATCTTTTGTAAACCAAGAATTGATTAAGAAGTTTGAAAGTGTTTCATACCAGGGTCTTGGAGCTTGCTTCAAACCATACAAGGCTTTGTTTAACTTGTAAACAAGATTTTGAAATTTTGGATCAACAAAGCCTTCAGGTTGATGCACATAAACTTCTTCCTCAATCTTACCATTCAGGAATGCAGATTTCACATCCATTTGATATACTTTGAAGTCTTTGGATGCAGCATAAGCAAGAAAGATTCTTACTGCTTCTAATATGGCCACTAGTGCAAAGGTTTCATCATAGTCAATGCCTTCTTGTTGACAATAACCTTTGACCACTAACCTTGCCTTATTCCTTGTTATTATGCCATTTTCATCTGATTTGTTCCTGAATACCCATTTTGAGCCTATACCTGATTTGTCATTTGGCTTAGGCACCAGATCCCATACTTTACTCTTTTCAAACTGGTCAAGCTCTTCTTGCATAGCTTGAATCCAGTCTGAGTCATTCAGAGCTTCTTTGACAGTCTTGGGTTCTATTTTGCTTAGAAACCCAGCAAATGCACATTCATGTGCTGTTGCAGATCTTGTTCTTACACCATCTTCTGGATTTCCAATGATGTCAGAATGAACATGTCCTTTTATCTATCTTAACTTGTTGTGAAAAGTTGTTGGTTCGGATGGATTTGAAGTTTCCCCTGAACATTTGCCTCAGTTCTATTGTTTGAATCAGAATTTTGATTGTCAAAAATATTTTCATTGTTCTGATTCATTTGTTCTACAGGGATAGCACATGAATCATCTAGAGATTTGTTTGTTAGAGATATATCATGTTCTAAGAAGTCTCCAGTTATCATTTCAAAAAGATGTTCATATTTTTCTTGTTTATCAGAAAAGTTTATTTCCTTCATATATTCATCAGAAACTTCTGTTTCTGATGAGTCATCAAAAGATACATATAAACTTTCTCTAATTATCCTAGTGTTTAGAATGAAAACTCTATAAGCTTTTGAGGACAAAGAATAACCAAGAAAATACCCTTTTCTGCTTTTCTGTCAAATTTCCCATGGCTTTCAAAATCATTGAAAACAAAACATCTACAACCAAATGTGTGCAAAAATTTTACACTTGGAATTCTTCCATTTATAATGTTGTAGGGTGTTTTATTGTGCCTTTTATTGATTATGGACCCGTTTTGGGTAAAAAAAGCATTTGCTATTGCCTCTGCCCAAAAGTGAGTGGGCAATAAGCAAACATTGTTCTGCCTGATTCCACTAAAGTTCTATTTCTCCTTTCTACCACTCCATTCTGTTGGGGTGTTCTGGGAGCAGAAAAGTCATGAGAGATTCCTTTGCTCACAAGGAAGCTCTCAATTTTTGAATTTTTAAATTATGTTCCATTGTCTGATCTGATCCTTCGAACTGTTAATTTTAACAGATTTTCAATTTTTTTGATAAAATTAATGATCAGATCTGGAGTTTCACTTTTGTTTCTTAAAAATTCCACCCATGTGTATCTGGAAAAATCATCTACAATTACAAGTATGTATTTCTTCCCAGAAAATCTTTCTGTACTTATGGGTCCACAAAGATCCATATGTAAAAGTTCCAAATTTTGTGTTATAGAAGATTCAGAAATTGCTTTGTGTGAACTTCTTTTGGATTTACCCATTTTACACGCCTCACAAATTTTATCTTTCTTTGAGGATATAAAAGGTAATCCTTTTACCAGACCTTTGCTTGCTAATTTGCTTAAGTTTTTAAAGTTTAAGTGGGCTAATCTTTTGTGCCACAGCCAACTACTTCCTTTGTTAATTTTTGAAAACAAACATAATTTTGGATGTTCATTTTCTTCTTTGAAATCAAAATAGTAGATTGATTGCCTTATCCTTTTCCACTTTAATAAATTTTGTTATCATCCATACCAATTAACAAGCATTTTTCTGGTAAAAAGGTTACTTGAAAACCTTTATCACAGAATTAACCACAGCTCAGCAGATTGTACTTTAAGCCTTCTACATAGGCTACTTTTTCTATGGTCAAACATCCATACCTTATGCATCCATATCCCATAATCCTCCCTTTTACTCCATTCCCAAAATGTACCATTTTATCCAGTTTTGAAACAAAGTTACTGAGTAAGCTCCTGTCCCCAGTCATGTGCTTGGAGCTTCCAGAATCGTAGTACCAAATCTGCTGCACATGATGGTCCTGATATGGAAAAATTAGAGGGTTTTTGGTACCCAGACTTGCTTGGGTACACTTTCTGATGAGGTTTTAATCAAATTGGTTTCTCTTGATGGTCTTTCATCAGAATATCTGTTATATGCTGAGCCATAAACAGATTTTTCACTTTTCTTTTGGAGATGATGTTGAACAAGCTTCAGTATGTCAACACACATACAAGATTCAGATTTTATTTCTTGTGATGGAATGAGTTGATAATTTTGAATCAATGAGTGAACTGCTTCTGTAATTTTTAAAGATTTTTGTTTGCATTCACTCCTTTTTTCTTTAAAGTTGGGGTTTTCAAAAGAATACTCAAAACTGGTTGTTTTGCATGATTCAGGATCAGATTCTGATGTTTGTTCATCAGAAATCTGATGTGTTGCTTTCACAAAGATGGTGGGTTTAATTTCACTTGTTTTCACATACCCTAAACCCTCTCCTATGTTCTTTGGTGTGGACTCAATAAAGTTTATGAATTCCTTAGCTTGTTGAAAACCTCATACATTAATTTCCTTATCATGAATTTCTTGTAAATATCTTTTCTTTTCTTTTCATAAAATTCAATTTTAGCCCTGTGATCTAAACTTTCTTCTATTAGTAATTGGTTTTCAAGTATGATTTTATTCATAGTCCTTTGCAACTCATCAGATTTTTTACTATCTGATTTATGTTTATCTTGCAGATTTAGAAAATCTGACATGAGCTTGTTTAGTTTGTGTTCAAGATCAAGATTATCTAAATTTACCTTTTTTTTTGAAGTTTCTGGTAGTTCATCAGAAAGTGCCATAAGGCAGAAATTAGCCATCTCTTCTTCTTCTTTATCAGAAGAATCATCAGATAGCCATGTATTTGTCCCTGCAATCAAACTGACTTGTTATTGTTGCTTCTTCCAGCTTTTTCTCATAATAAGCAACATCTTTCAGTTTCTTGGTTTTGCATTCTGATGCATAGTGGCCCCTGTGTTTGCATTTGTAACACACAACTTTAGCCTTTCCCTTATCCTTAGATCTACCTTCTTCCCTAGATCTACCATCGATCCTCCCTCAGTCACTTTTCTGGTACCTTTGGCCTCCACCCCTCAATCTCTACTCAAAGGTTTTAGTGAGCAGTGCAATTGCTTCAGCAAAAGCTGAAAAATCGGATGATGTATCAGAAATTTCAAGATTTTGACTGTTTGATGATTGTGGATCGTTGGTAGGTATTCTTTGTGAGTTTGAGATTAAAGCTAATGATCCCCCTCTTTGAATGGATTCTTCAAACATTTCTTCTTCTCTGGGGACCAGAATGCTATATAAGTCATGAAGACTCATATTACCTAGTTCTAAGGTTGAGGACAAAGTCATGCTTAGACTTCTCCATTCTCTAGGTAAGGCATCCAGAAATTTTATGTTTCTTTCATCATTTGATTTTGTTATCCCAAATTTCTTTAGCTCATTCAAAAGTTTTGTAAATCTTTGATATGTTTCATTTAATCTTTCATTAGGTAAGCTTTTGAATCTCTCATATGAGAAAACATTGTTTGTTCTTTTGTTTCTTTTCATCCTTTCTCCTCCTTCACAAAGATTTTCCAACTGATCCCATATTTCCTTAGCTGATGCACACGTATCAACTTGTGAAAATATGTCATTAGGGATAGCCATTATTAAAAGTGACTTTGCCCTTTCATCTGCAGCCACCTTGTCCTTGTCTTCTGGGCTCCAAAGTATTTCACTTTTGGGAGCCCGGGAGGCAGGGATTGCAGTTGATTGATCAGTTGCTGGAATAGCTGGTATTTCATTCATTGGTACACGTGGACCCCTTTCAATGGATTGAAACAAAGCTCGGTTATGACCATTAAGGAAATTGACCATCCTGATTTTCCATTGGTGTATTCCTCTCTGACCAGAGTCGGAGGTTTGGACATTGAACCAATGTTAAAAGCATTATTCCATGTTTGAAAGCTGGCCATATTTAGAGAAAAGAAGATGACCGATTGATCGTTTGAAAATGATTTATTTAATCTGCTCTTATACCACTTGTTGGTCCTAGTTTGGACTTAAAAACTTCTTTTCACGTAATATGACAAGTGATTTCAATAGATGTGAAAATAGTGTGCGAAAATAGAAATCAGACTTTCAAGAAACAAGACCTACAGAATTATTAAGTTTATATCACTTTGAAACAAAATGGTTTACAAGGTAATTGTAAGATTATTATCTACTACAAATGATTACTTGAATTTTGAGGGTGAAAGGACAATGGAGTTTGTAGTATATATTAAATGCTAGGCTTAACTCGTTGTCCTTTGCTTGATGAGCCTTCTATTTATAGACGGATTGAATACATGAATAAACATTTGTTTATTCATGTATTATTTCATGCAAAAAGTAGCTTCTTGACATATTTATCGAATCCAATTATCAAGTGGCTTTTGTCATCACGATATCCAATACTGTCAACTTGCTTCGGTTATTGTCGTAGATAGAACTGATTTTTAGACAAGTGGGGTTTTTATCAGATAATCAGAAATTCTGGTGAACAAATCATCAGAAAATCTGATGATCAGAATCGTCAGAAACTGATCAGATCTATCAGAAAGACCTTCTCTGATAATCTTCTTCAGCTCTTGATCAACTTATGATACTTTGAAGTAGATATTGTTCTTTTCAGTTCTCCTACCCCTTCTTCTTCTTCTTGTTGTGATCTTCAGGACTTTTATCTTCTTCATAGATCAAGCTGAATTTGATTTTCTTCATATCATCCAAAACCCTACACTCTTTCACAAAACATTCTCCCCCAGCCGCCGCCTACCTCTCTCTCTCTCTCTTCCCTTTTTAGCAACCTTTTCTTTATTAGAAAAACCCTAGTCTATCCATCCACCTCAGAGAATTTCAGAAGAATTGTGGCAGTTCTCCACCTCTAAAGCATCCTCCTTTTGAAGATTCTTCCTTGTTTCTCACACACTATCTTCTCTTCTTCTTGTTTCTCTATTTCAGGTTAGCAAGTCTGATTGCTTTAATACTCATATTCCTTCTTGATTCTTTTTTATTGACTATGTGAATGATTGTGCAAATTGTAATGCTTGCAATATGTGTTTGATGTTTAGTACACTTATAAGTGTTGATGGTTTTGAAGTAATATAAGATTCATAGATCTAGTGTATGATGCTCATGATAATTTGATCATTGATGATGAATCCGTAAATATTGGGTAACATGTTTGTTAATGTCTCTAATAACTGATGATCCTTGATATGTTGCATAATGATAGGGCTCCTTGTATGATATAACCGTTTTAAGCAAGAATGTATGTCCACTAAATTGTTCTAGAATTCATGATAGGTTGATTTGAATGGTTCTTAGAAGCGTAGATCTGATTTTATAAAACAGATGAATGTTTTGATTTAAAATGATTAGATGATTCCGGTTAGATAGTGTTTAAGTGTGATTCACTACCGATTCTAAGATAAGGTTAAGAGGATTGGGATTCGGGAACATGTTTCAGGTTCGTATGAAATGATAATTGTATGATAATTGGATTGTGAAATTATTTATGACTAATGATATGAATGATAGATATCACGACTGAAAGAGGAATGATGAAAAGGTTGTTGTACTGTTTGTTGAAATGAAATTGTCACTTGATTTGAATCTGCTAATGAGAATGTACAACTTAGTTTGCTTAATGCACAAACATGCACTACACACCGCATATTTATAAGGGTCACACACTCCCAAAAAGTACAACCCTAATTGCACTATGTACAAGGGGCGGATGCGAGGTCGCACACTTGCAGGACCGCACAGTCATCATGTACAAACCACTAAAGCACTGGGTGCAACCCAGTTATGCTTAACCGCACATTGCTAGTGACCGCACACCTTGGCTGAACAACTTTCAGAACACAATGTACAAGCGTAGGATGCGTGATCACACACTTGTCAGGTAGCTGCACATTAACAAGTGGGCTGCACAGTCTTATATTTAGGCTTTATCCTTAGTAGGCTGCACACTCATAGTGGGCCGCACAGTGCTATGTCTTTGGGCCATGTCTTAGTAGGCCTCACCCTCCTGTTGGGCCGCACACTACGAGTAGCCCGAACCCCTACTAAACTGCACCCTTATCCGCTGTTCACTTTATCTTGTGAACGACGACTACTACTGTGATACAAATACTTGTATTGAATATATAATGGTGTATAATACATGATTACAAGCACATTGTTTGTTAAATACGTGTAATACGTGACTTATTTGCATACGGTCCTAATATTGGTAATCATAATAGGACGTGATTGACCAAGCTTAGGCTAAATATACGATCTACCGAGCAACCAAAGGTGAGTTCACACAAAAACTAAAAGCATGTATTCCCAGTGGTTTGGGAACTTCACATACCGAGGTAACGATATAGTAAATCAATGATACTCTTAATTCATGTTATAGATACTAAAAGAAACTCAACCATGAAAGTCCCTTTATATTTATACTGATTAATCTCCGGTTGGGTGAACGAGATATTAGTTTATAGCACTATTAGGTTTGACAACCTCACACCGTGCTAGGAGCCGGGCGTGAGCTATTATCTGGAAATCCAGTCAATGATGGTAGAGATTGACCACAGGGCAAAGCAACAATTACGTCAAAGTTTCGGTACTGCACGGTTTAGCAGTTCACATATGGGGTAGCTCCCCATGGCATGTTTTGGATAACATGGTAACTTAAATAAATTGATTTTTTTTTGGGAAAAAACGAGAAGACCTTTTCGAAAACCGTTAACTCGCCAACTTTATGTTGACACACTACTGCATGCTTGCAGGTCCGTAAATGTTGCGCTGGAGTCTGCTTGGAAGAGTGTGGTGGTCGTCTAGAATCTGATGACGGATTCCTAATTTGGAACTTACGTTTTAAACTATTTATGTACTTCATGCTTCCGCTAAACATTTTAACACTACTTTAAACTAACTATGCTTTGAACTTTATTTCAAATTTATTATGTTTTAGACGTAAACGTTATGTCACTAAACATATAGGTGATGGTTTTATTTTAATTATATTAAATGTTCAATATGATTGTTGGCTTGATCTTGGGCAGTTACACGCCTCGCGGTAGGACTCCGCATGTGGAATTTGAGGGTGTGACATGACAGATAATTTCATTCGTGTAGATACGAGCCAATTTCTCGACTTTGTAATCTTCATCAAAGGGGAGGAACTGAGCTGATTTGGTCAATCGATTGATGATTAACCAAATATTGTCATGACATGTAGAAGTACGAGGAAGCTTAGTAAAGAAGTCCATTGTAATACTCTCCCATATCCAGACAGGAATTTCTGGTTGTTCGAGTAAGCCAGAGGGACGTTGATGTTCAGCTTTAACCTTGGAAGAAGTGAGACACTTGAAAACGAAGGTGGCGATATCTTTCTTCATTCTAGGACACCAATAAGACGTACGCATGTCGTGGTACATCTTATCAGCACCAGGGTTAATAGAATATCTTGATTTGTGTGCCTCCTTCATCAGAAGTTCACGAAGGTTATCACGATTAGGAATCCAAACACGATCAAGATAGTGCATAACACCATTGGATTTGGTTACAAGGCTTTCTTCTACACCACATTTCATCTTGTTATAGAGGTTACCCTCGTTAACAGATGAGTACTGAGCTTCTCAAATGTGGTTTCAAAGATCGTCCACAAGTTGGAAGCAACGAACACTCTTAACATGAGTTTTACGACTAAGAGCGTCGGCCACGACATTCACTTTGCCTGGATGGTAGCGAATTTCGCTTTCGTAGTCGTTTAACAGCTCTACCGAGTGATGTTGACGCATGTTAAGTTCCTTTTGATTGAAGCTGTGCCGGAGGCTCTTATGGTCGGTGAGGACCACACCCTTAGCACCATAAAGGTAGTGTCGCTATATTTTCAATGCAAAAACAACTGCACCAAGTTCAAGATCATGCGTAGTGTAGTTTTCCTCATGTATTTTGAGTTGCCTCGACGCGTAAGCGATCACCTTGTCTTGTTGCATAAGAACGCAACCTAGACCTTGGTTTGATGCATCACAATACACGACGAAATCATCGTTACTATCGGGAAGAGCGAGGATAGGAGCATTACAAAGCATGTCCTTAAGTGTTTGGAAAGACTCCTCTTGTTCGGGACCCTCAAACAAAAGGTTTATCTTTTTGGGTCAGGGAAGTGAGAGGAAAGACCATTTTGGAAAAGTTCGAAATGAAGCGACGATAGTAACTAGCTAGATCAAGAAACTAAGACTAATCTAATATTTCGGAAGGAGACTTAGGAGTAATCCAATTCTTCACAGCTTCAATTTTCGCAGGGTCAACGTGAATACCAAGTTCATTAACGGTGTGACCAAGGAATTGAACTTCTAATAACCAAAATTCACACTTGGAGAATTTGGCGTAAAGTCGTTCAGCACGCAAAAGCTGAAGGATAAGACTCAAGTGTCCCTCGTGCTCTTCTTGAGTCTTGGAGTAGATGAGGATGTCGTCGATGAAGACGATCAAGAAACGGTCGAGATAAGCTTTGCAGACACGCTTCATCAAGTCCATGAAAACCGTAGGTGCGTTGGTAAAACCAAAGGGTATGACCACGAACTCGTAGTGACCATAACGTTTATGAAACGCGATTTTGGGCATATCTTCTTCTAGGACTCGAAGTTGATGAAAACTAAAACAAAGATCAATCTTGGAAAAGCATGCTGCGCCTTGTAATTGATTGAAGAGATCGTCCACATGAGGAAGAGGATATCGGTTTTTTACTGTAAGGTTGTTGAGCTCACGATAGTCAATTAACATCCGAAAAGATCCATCTTTCTTCTTGACGAACAGAACGGGAGCGCCCCAAGGAGAAGTACTAGGGCGTATAAAGCCTTTATCAAGATGTTCTTGAAGTTGGCTAGATAGCTCTTGCATTTCCGAGGGTGCTAAGCGATAAGGAGACATAGCGACAGGCACTAAATCGATACGAAAGTCAATAGAACGAGGAGGAGGAGCAGGGAGATCCTCAGGGAAAACACCAGGAAAGTCACAGACAATAGGAACGGTACTCATGCTTGGACCCTTATCCTTCTTTTCCACAACGTGGGCAAGAAAGGAGAAGGAACCCTCACACAAGTATTTGTTCGCTTGAGTACACGACATAAGCTTAAGAGCTTTAGAAGGTTCCTCGCCATAGACGTGTAGAGAATCACCGTTAGGAAGAGGAAGACGAATGAATTTCTCATAACAAATGACTTCAGGACGAACTCGCCTAAGCAAATCCATGCCTACTATGATATCGAAGCTACCCATTTGCATAGGTATGAGGTCAATCAAAAACGTATGATCATTAAGATTCAAAGAACACTTAAGAAGAACAGAATCAACAGAGACGGACTTATCGTTAGCGACTTCAACAGCGAATGGTTTAGGCAACTTAGAACGTCTACACTTAAGCAAACATTCGAATTCAACGGATTCAAAACTTTTATCTGCGCTAGTATCAAATAAACACGAAGCATAAACATTGTTAACGAGAAACATACCGTTGATGACGTCATTGGCATTTTGAGCTTGAGCTGCAGTGATGATAAAAGCTCTGCTACGCGCTTGCTGAGGCGACTACTGCTGCTGTTGGTTGTTGTTGTTGGTGTTGCGCTGGGGACAAACGTTTGCACTTTTATAACACAACCGACCGGTGTTGGCTTGAGGTTGAGCTTGGTTAGGTGCGGGGTCTTGGGCTACAACGACTGTTTGGTTTTGATTTACGAGTGTCTTTAGGCCATTGCGACATTGGTTGGCAAAATGCCCAAACCTATTGCATTTCGTGCATAGGCGGAATGGTAAGTGAGCTGGATGATGGTATAAACATGTATTACACTTGGGATGAGTCCTAGTGTATGCCTTCTTGGATGGTTCAGGATGGGTAGGAACAACTGGCTAAAGTAGCTGAGGGTTTGGCGGAGTGACTACCGCATAATTATGGCTTGAAGCCTTCTGATTTTTGCCTTTGTTCTTGGATGGTTTGGATGGTGAGGGTTCAACGATGGTATTATCGGTTGTGGCTTGATGAACATTCTTGGACGAAACCTTGTCAGAGGTTTCGTGTAGAACGTAGTTGTTGTTAAGCTTGGCGGCCAAACGATAGGTATCTTCAAGGGTTTTGGGGAGGCAGATTCGACGAGGTTCATGATTGAAGGGGAAGGCATCGAATATACTTCGAAATAGCCTTGTCAACAGTGTCGACTTGGCCAGGGCACAAAGCACTAAGCTGCTTGAATCAAGCTGTGAGGCCAGTGTTGTCGTTCCCCACTTGTTTCAGATTCCAGAATTCATTCTCTAGTTTCTGAAGTTCATGTGGAAGACAAAACTCGTCCTTCATCAACTTCTTCAAATCAGCCCAGGGTAAGGCATGGGCGACTTCGTTCCCACGGCGTTACGCTCGGAGGTCCACCAATCAAGGGCTCTTGATCGAAAGACACCCGTCGCATTGAGGGTTCGAAGGTTATCGAGGCAACCTCTTTAAAGAAACGTTAACTCAATGTTATCGAATCATTGGAGTAACGCGGTGGCACCCTCTTCGCAGGTGAAGGTTAGGGGTTTACAAGCCATGAATTGTTTGAAGGTAAATGTCGACTTAGGTGTTTCCACCTTAGATTCAACGGTGGCATTGGGCGATTCGGTGTTGGGTGGTGGTTGGATCTTGCTAACGATATCAGGGATGACCTTGGCCATTTGCGTCGCCATGAATTTCATGAGATCCTTCTTCGACATAGAGTCACCGTCATTGCTGTTGGAACCCTTCTTCGAACCAGACTTGGATCCCGACTTGGACTTCTAAAGAATCGAAAGAAGAATAGAGGATGAGACTTGATCATAAAAAAATAACGTTTTGCATTTATGAGCATGTAAGTATCACGGAACACGTGTAATTCACATAGTTGCATGAGTATAACAAGTATTTCACAAAGTAAACATGTATAAATGCGTAAAGGAGTATAAATTTAGTTTGTTCATGAGAATTATTATTGTTTTTTTATTGCGAGAGACGTGCGAACTGTGTATCGGCTTTGAAATGAACGAGGTAACAAGCATTAAAACACATAGAAACTGAGATAACATAAAAGAGAGGTAACGTAAAATATGGAATGTCTCGGAATGTAACTAAGACTTTTCCAAACTAAATCGAAGATCCTTTCTAATTAGGGAGCAAGGGTATGAAGAAGCGAGGAATTGTGGAAGGTATGATAAGAAGCGAGAGTATTACATCAACAACAAAGGAGAACCACTTGTTCATCCAAGCAAAGTAGTGTATAACGATGTTCTTACAGTAATCCCTTTATCCGGAGAATACTATTCAAAAGTCGCGAGAGATAAAAATTATGTGAAAAGGCTGGATAAATCATCAGAGATGTCATGACAGCAAGTCTAAGACAGGGAGATAAAGAGACGATGAAGAAGAATGTTGATGATATGGTGGATGAATTGAAGAAGGTTGCTGACGAAGAGAAAGTTGATGTGGAAAAAGAAGAAGCTGATGAAGAAAAGCAGTTGGAAGGTGATGAGAAGTTGGAAAGATCGGTTGAAATGGATGATGCTACAAGTGGTATCAGAGCCAGTGAAGAAGAGATTTTTACAATTCAGCCGAAATTTCTGTTTCTACACCTTTCTTTTTCGAAAAACAAAATTTTTTTACGGTCAAAATTGGTTCAGTTTTTCACATATTGCTCGGAATTATGAAGTAACAAATCCTTGTGATTTTCAGAATTAAATTCGACTTAAATCATCGAATTTTTGAGGTATCGCTTTTACGGTATCGTACAAAAAGTGACATCAGCAGGTTTACTTGTGATTTCGCTCTTACGGTCATCTTTCAGCAGATTCCGCTCTTAGTGACATTTGAGGATCGCTCTTAGTGACATTTGAAGTTCTGATTTTGTGACACTTAAGGTCTTCATCATTGTGACACTTAGAATTTTGTGTACTTCGAGTTGCGTGAACCGTTTGAAAAGTTAATCAAGTTGTGAAAATCATTTTTCAAGAGCATGTGACAGTTCTTTAATTTCGAGGTGTAAAGTTTGTTGGAACTTGTGATAATTAGTTTGTCGACAATTTAAAAGTTGGTTAATATGAATTGATAAGAGATGATGTGGTTTGTGTAGGTGTACATGTGATAGACATTAAAGTTGTCGATTTGTATAAATCCAAGAAAGTTGCGCATGTGTATCTGATCATTAAAACTAAAAGGTCCAATCGAATTGTTACGAGAATTAAACTTGTCGGCAGGTTATGAATTTAAAAATGTACATGTGATATTGGTTTAAATGTCAAGTATTTCATGTGATTGTTCATCGAAGATAGTGTAACATTGTAGTCGAGGTGTCAGTTTTGTTTGAAACTTGTGATACTAGTTTTGTCATCAATTTAAAGGCTGCATGTTACATGTGAAATTCAATTAACAAATTAGTGGGATAGTGTGAAAGTTGTCAGTTGCATATGTTTGTTTGTTTCAAAGAAAAATTTAAAAAAAAAATTAAGTCCACTAATTCATACGATTTTTAAAGGTATTAAGCCCAAGTTACTTACTCATTGTTGCGGCCCATATAGAATCATTTGTTTAAACAGTTTGTTGTTAGACATATAGTGTTGGTTATTGCATGATATGTTGTTAAAGCCCAAAATGTGATTTCTAGTTTTAATCGACACATATTTGCATCACATGGTTTACTAAATATTAGTTTGCATAAGAATTACTTTTGATCACATGGATTGGTTTATTGTACAATAAGTTCATATAAAGGAGATATCCACTTCACACGGTGTATTGCCAAGTCTTATGGTTTGAGGTTTGGAGTTTAGTCGGTTTGCACGGTTCGATAAATCGTTTTGTCAGTCAAGTTGCGTATTAAAGACATCGACTAGCTTGAAAATTCGTAAGGTTTGGAGTTCAAAGGGTCAAGTTGTCAAGTCGTTTGAATTCGATTCTGGTCTTAAAAGTTCGCACAGTTGGTCAACTTTCAGTCCACACAAAATATTCACCAGTTCGACTCCAAGTTGCAAAATTCAGATTTAGCTCCAAATTACTTTGTGATTCCGCTTCAAACAGAAATCTTGCTTGAAAGTATATTCTTGTGATTTCACTTGAAAGAGATGACTTTTGCTAATGCTTACGATCTAAAATGTGCCGAAAGGTGCAGAAAAGTCATGGAAGCAGCTGAAGCAAGACGGAGAAAGCTTGAAGAAGAGGAAGAAGAGGAAGAGAGATTAAAAGCTGAAGCTAAAGCTGAGAAAAAAAGAAGAGCTGAATTTTTACAATCAAACCGAACAGTCAAAGAGGTTCCTGAATTTGAAGTCAAAGTTGATGCAGAACCTGTTAAAGTTCCTGAAAAGTGCATGAATTGTGATTCTTTAATCAAGCAAAACAATGAGTTGCTGCACAACATAAACAGATTGAAAGAATCCTATGATACAATGAACAGAGAAATTAACAAGTATACTGATTCAAACGGTGAACAAGTTGTGGCAATGAATACGTTGAAGAAAGCGTACCTGAGACAACTTGATGATGTTAACTTTCACATAAAGAAATGTGCTGATCTGGAGTTGAAGTTGGCAACACAAAAGATAGAAACTGAAAGAGTTAACAAGTTATTAGAAAGTTACTCATGTTCTACTTTTGTTGTTGACAGGATTTATCCGATCGTGGAAGAATTAAAGACGTTTGAAGAAGTGAATACGTCCGAAGAAAAGAAATCTGTGACAAAAGATGAAGATAAAGTGAAGATTTCTGGTAAGAAACCAAGTGTGGTCTACACTAGATGTCCGCCCCCGGTCGAAAATGGATTTTTACCGCGAAATCCAAATTCCGAAAAAGTCGAAAAGGCAATAAACTTACAATGGGAGTTTGGGCCGTCGGATAACTTGCCAGAAAATATTGATGTCACGTACACGTCGTCTGATACTGATCATGAGTCAAAGTTGATAAAAAGTGTGGTTGATCAGGTGTTAGATAAAGATGACATAGAGGAGTCAAAACCGGAGTCCAAATCCGAGTCAAAGTCTGAGTCCGACAAGTCAAAGTCAACAATTCAAAAGGACAAACGGGTTTATGATAAGAAATTTTTGCTATCAAAATCTAATTTGAATGACGAACCGGTCAAAGTAGCATATACTTTGAAAGATTCTGACAAATTATATTCTGATGAGATTTTTCCAATAAGAAGTGTCGGATTTGAAATGATTCAAAAGGTTTTCAAAATTACGGAAATTAATATTTCTGAAATAAAAGATTTACATCTTATCGGAAAACCTAAACAATACACTTCAAGAGATCAACAAAGATTTAACAAGAAAATGGGTTACAATTGTGGTTACAGTTTCCAAAAGAAACCAAACCATAATCGTAATTACAAAAAGAAAGGATTAGGATTTAATCAACCGAAAAATTATAAAAATGAAAAATTTTCTAAATCAAAAACTGTGTTTGTTTCAGGAAATTCGCTAGATGATGAGGAAAAACAAGCATTCAGAAAACAGACAAATCAGGAATTCCTTGCCAAGAAGCAAGAAGAGTTGAAGAAAAATGCTGTTCCAAAGAAAATAGAAACCAGAACCTGTTTTCAGTGCAAGATTGCTGGTCATATTGCTAGGGATTGTCCAAAGACATTCAAACCAAAACAGGAAGTCTCTGGTAAACTAAAAGAGAAAGTGATCGAGAAAACTGAACTTTCAACCCGAAAGTTTACAGGCTTTGAAAATTCAACCTTTGAAATTGGTGAATGTTCAAAGAATGTGGTAAAAGGAAAAGATAATTTGAAAAATAAAAAATGGGTTGTTAAGGGTTCAGGAAACAATTCTGGTGATGAATCTGATTTCACAAAATCAGAGGAGCCACGTGTTGATAAAAAGGTTGAAAAATCAGTTCCAACTATGAACGATGAGAATTTTCCATCTCTACGAGTTGAAAATTTTAAAAAGAAAGTTGGAAAAGTAGAAATTTCAAATCAATTTTATTCTGACAAGAAAAAATTTGATGTTGATAAGGCTTTCAACGGAACTGTGAAACATATTTTTGGCAAAATGGTCAATGGTAAGGCTAAAGGTGTTAAAGAATTTTACGCTGCCAAAAGAGGAGGTCACAGGTCGGTGGAAAGTAAATATGAAGAAGATGTTGTTACACCCAAGGAAGGTCAGGCTTGGGTGGATATATTTTTCAAACAGTAAAACCTGACTTGCCGGAGATCCCAAGTTGGTAATCGTGGATCATGAATCGGCATCATTCTTATGTTGTTTGTTTGAAAATTGAAAATTTTTGGAAATTTATATTGCAGGAATTGCCGGAACTCCCAGGTTTGTAAGCGAGGAGTAGGAATCGGCACCTTGAGAATTCAATCAACAGATGATGATTGGTTGAAAATGCTTGATTAGATTGATTTTAAAAGTGGTAAATCAGGGACATTAAGTTGTATCTGATTTTCTACAAGTGGTTGAAAAACAACATGATGATTTGATCCCCAATTTTTTCAAGTGATAAAATCAACAAAACTTATTTTCCGGAAAAACCATTTGATTAAAACAAACTTAAATGTTTTGAAATCGATGGGAAAATAGTTTGTTGTGAGGGGGAGTTCTGATTGTTTATGCCAAGTGGATGGCGAATTGAGGCAATTCGATATCAGTTGTCATGTTATTGTACAGTTTGTTTTCAAATTTCCTAAAATGTGTGTGCATTTTAGGGGGAGTAAGAAATTTTAGAAAATCCAAAAACATTTGAAAATTTGAAAAAGCCAAAAACATGATAAAATGAAAAATGAGTTTTTGTTGCATAAAAGAGGAAATGATAGTACATCAGTGGACGATCACAGCATGCTAAAGATTTGGTAAGATAAAAAAGTGATAAACGGTCTCACTGATGATGTGCCAGTAGGTTTTTATACATTTAGTAGATTGTGACGAGATATAAACCTAAATTTCAAACTTGCTTGTTCTGTGGGTTAACACAAACTTGAATATATAGGTAACCCCTGAAATCTTGTTTGAAAGGTCCCTTATTCTGAGATACTAGGTCTTTATGCTCAGTGATATCTGGGGTATTATCCCGGGACTTCTGATTTTGCGGAAGCAATGGCCTAGTCCCCGGAGAATACTTTCTGCTTGCTTGAAATATAGCACCACCCTCAGCTAAAAAATGATGAAACATTGAAAAATGCTAATCAGGGCTGTTGTAATTCAAAAGATCCTCTAAAGGGGACACACCTAAAAGTCAACTAGGCTCTCTGCTGAACGGAAGTTCTGACCTGAGCTATCACGGTTGCATAATTTATTCCCCTGACAGATATCATCTGTGGTATACTCACCTGTAAGACTGAATATTGGGATTTGGATACGGGAGTATATTCAAGTAGTGGGACACACGGATAAGTTCAAGTTCTTAAAACATTAATATCGTATCTCGGATCAATTGAACTTTGTGTGAGAATTTAAGTGGACCAGTATACTGACAATCTAAGTGAATCGTTTAGAACTTAAAATGTAATGAAGCTTAACGGTGTTGGTGATTTGTCACAAAAACTGATATGATCCTCTTACACAAGCTCACAAAAATATTGTTTGTAAATATTACTTTACTGCATTTCTTTTCAGTCAAAAATCCAAAAAGATTTTAGTGTGTTTTAGCATAAATTTTGAAAAATCTAAAAAGATTTTCGACAACTGATTTTGGAGAGCTGATTTTCAAAATTCCAAGTGCTAAACATGATGAACAAATGGTTTGGGTGAAAGTGTTTGAAGATTTTTGAAATGAAATGAGAAAAGTTTTGCTATAAAATGTTTTTCCTGCATGTGGTAAATTAGACTTGAAAATCTTATCCACAAAATGGTTATCAGAAAATTTATTTTTGGGTAGAGTTTTTTGCAGGTTAACCAGGTTCCAAAACCTGAGTGTGATAAAGTGCCAGGTTACTATCTGAATCTGTGGAAAGTGAATTCCAGACTGCGATCCTAGCTTAGCGAAAGGGGGAGTCTGAGGACATCGAGAGGGAGTCTGAAGATATTAGAGCCAGATTCAGATTCTGAAGATTACAAGAAAGAGTAAAGAGATAGATTGAGGATTATTACAATGACAAATACTTCAGAGGAACATCGAAGACTGATAAAGATTGTAGATTGACAATTGAAGACTCGACACTGAAGACTCCGTCAACATCCGAGGGGGAGTTTGTTGGTGCACTACGTCTGTCAACTACGTCTTATGTCGAGTCTCGGGTTCGTTGCGAAGATCGGGTTCGTTGCGGAGATGTTAAAGCATAATGTCATGATGACATCATCAAGATGACATCACCATGACATCATTACACAACAAGACAAAAATGGATTGCATGTAAATGTTAGATTTCGCTCATGTGGTCAGCATGATTTCGCTTATTTGGATAATGATAGGTATCGCTTTTATGACTTGTACACATAAGCGAAATCAGACATGTATATATATAGGAGGTTGTTTGAGCGAAATTAGATAGAAGTTCTAGGTGATTGTCTTCCGGTTAGCCACGAAGTGCTGCCGAAGTGTTGTCAGGTCTGTAATCGTTCGTATATCAATATAAACAACAGTTAAAGGTGAATAGTTGCTGAATTACACCGAAACACTTGTTTCCGCCTCTTGTTTTGGTGAAAAACTCTTCTAACCGACTCGTTCGGATCCAAAAACGATCCTACACTGATGATGCTGCTGAGGAACAACAGAAGAAAGAAGAGATCAGAAGCAGACGGAAGAAAAGGCCAAGGTGCCTATCACTGAGGTAAATACTTCAACTGAATCTGAAGTCTTAGATAAAAATGTTGAACAGTGCAAGAAATGCATGGAAACGTGCAGTGCTTGTACTGAAAAAGATGAAAAATTCAGAACAAGAGATCTAGAATTTACTAAAATTGAAAAAGATTTCAAAGAAAAAAGCAAAGAAATGTTAGAAAACGAAAAGATTTTGAAAGATAATGACGAAAAGCTAACACAAAGATGCAAGATTTTAGAAAAAGAAAATGAGAGTTTGAAAGAAAAGTGTTCAGTATTGAAAGAAGAGTGTGTACAAAAAGAAAATGCTTTTCAAGAAATGAATAAAAAGTATGATTCAATAAAACTTGCATATTATATTACAAAAGAATCATATGAAGACGTGAAGAGTCAAATGAAACTTGTTCAATCCAGATTGAAACATTGTTCTGAAACATCTAATACGCTTAAGCGATAGTATGAAATAAAACAACAAGTTGTAAATTCTTACATTGAAGTTTTTGCTAAGCAAAAGCGTAAAATAGCTGATTTAGAACAAGATAACAATAAGTTACACAGTTATCACGCTTCATCATATGTTCTTGAACGTATTTTCAATTTAAAACCAATGATAAAGATTCTGAGTAGAACAAGAAAGGAAATTGGATCAGAATATCATCAGGTTCCACCACTGTTTGAAGAAAAATTCACATTCCATGATGACGAGAAGGTGGAAAAAGCTTTCAACGTGGTTGATCAATTGCTAGATAATATTGACATAACCTATTCCAAATCTGATGATTCTTGTGATTCAGAGGTGGTAGGTAAGGTCGTTGAAAGAGTTTTGAAAGAAGAGTCTGTTGAAACAGGTTAATCTGAATCACAAGATGAAAATAAAGGTAGTTTTCATGAAGGTTATCTGAAAAACTCAAAATCTAAGAAAAAGGAGAATGATGATTCAAAAGGATTGGTTTATACCATGATTGGATCGGACAAATTATTCTCAGATCATGAAGTCCCGATTCAGAATGTGATTTCAGAAAAGATTGACAAAGTGTTCAAGTAGGTAGAAATTGAAAATTTTGAAATTGCAAAGTTTGCTGGAAATAGTAACAAAACTTTTTATAACAAACCTAGTTTCAAGAAGAAAAACATGAAGGTTGGGTTATGTTATAAAAAGAAACAGAATTGGAAAAGAAATGAAACGCCAAACCATCAGAAAAAGATGGACTTTTTTCACGGAACAAGTTCTGAGGAAGAGAAAGAACTCAAATTTAGACGGCAGTCTAATGAATAGTTCGATGGTCAGAAAAAACAACAGGTTAAAGATGTGTCCAAGAGAACATGCTTTAAGTCTGATCAAATTGGACATCTCAGTCGAAAATGTCCAAATCTTAAATCTGTTGGTGTTGAGAAGAAAAATAAGTCAAATGTTGTGAATCAGAATTCAACCAAGTTTGAGACTAAACAAACTTGGAAGCCGAGAATGTCAAAGACTGAATCACCACAAACTTGGAAACAAGTGACACCCAGATTTAGAACAACACAAAGTTGGAAAACAACTGTTGATGCAACGAAACCAAACCAGCTTTGGAAACCAAAAGTTGTTGTTTAAAATCAAAACAGTCAGAATGAATCACATTTTTACAAAAGAAATGTTTCAAAAGGATAAACCTGGGTGGTTAAGAAACAATCTATTTCTGATTAGAAAACTGACTCAACCAAAACAGTTCAATTAAGGATGAAAAGTCGTTTGTATCAAACGACAAAAATTTTCAGAAATTAAACAAAGCATATTGTGTTAAAATGCCTAAGGTCAAACAGACCTGGGCTAAATTGTTCAAGTAATTTGTCACACACCCAAAAACACCCCAAGCGGAAACCCCCGCGAGGCGTGTGACGTACCAGGATCTAGCCACCAATCACATTGAACTCATACCAGATTTTAAATAAAAGTTTCCATTTATTTCACAAAGTAATCTCAAATCACAACATAAACAAATACGTTCAGCGGAAGCATAATGTAAATCGTTACTCAGGTGTTTCAAAACAAATGTACGAAAACAATGAACATATATTCAAGAGCCACGACCCATGACCACTCCAGCACTCCCAGATAGCAAGCTCCATAACCATGAATCTAACGACCTGCAAGCATGCAGACAAGTGTATCAGACAACGCTGGTGAGTTCAAAGTTTGTTAACGCGTTTAGTTACCAGTTATAAGTTTAAAACATTTTAGAGATTCGATGTTGTTAATAACTCGATTACCGTAGACGGCTCCAGATTATTTGCCCTTCCCCAATGCTGTATCAAACATTGGTCAAGTGGTTAAGGTAATTAGTTCACGCCCGTCCTCCCCGGTACGGTGTGAGGGTGCCAAACCTAATAGCGCTATCAACTAATAACCCCGTTGCCTCCCCGACAACCAATTTGGTATATGATGGGACTTAATGATAAATATGAGTGTATTAACCAACATCCCGAGTTTAACATTCCAGTCAAACCCAATAACCCAGTATTCCTCCCCGGAATACCTACCAGATGTCCCTCCCGGGACGCATGCTTGAAAAAAGAGCAGTGAACTCACCTTAGATTGCTCGGATTGTTAAGTTACTTTACCCATTCCAAGTTGGTCAACCAAACCCTACCGTGGTTACCAAAGATGATCAGTTCCATAGTAATTAAATCATGTATTTTCCACAGTTTGCATTCATCACAAAGATCTCTTTATAACATGTAGCAAGTACTCAGTTCGCATACAAGTTCACATCCCATGTGCATGACAATACAGAACATGTGGGTTTGCTACTATCACAAGTAACATCAGATTTCTTGTTCTTAATTAACATTGTTAACATGCATCATCAAATACATCATAGACTGTATTCATCACAAAAGTCACTGTTCATCATATAGCAAATACCCAGTTCTTAAACAAGTCCACATCTCATGTGAATGTCAAATAACAGCACACAACACATAACAGACGAGTTTGCTATTCACACAGATCAAACCAGATTTCTTATTCTGGTTAACATACAACATAGAGCTTAAGCACAAACATCTATCATCATAAACATCATAACTTTACTGTTGGTTTACACACATGCAGCACTCTTTGTGGATTGCTCCTTTGGCGAAGAATCCTCCGGCGAAGGTCTAACCTTCGTCGGAGTTAAGTACGGCGAAGAGTCCCTCGGCGAAGGATTATCCTTCGTCGACCACTGATTCTTCATCGGGTTGTCCTTTGCCGCACCACACACCAGACAGTTACAATTCCTTTGTTTCAGCCTTGACAGATGCTAACACGTTTTACAGTTTTCAAATCGGATCAAACGACACTTTCAACCACGAACATGTACCATAAACATACACAGTCATTAGCCATTCAACCATAAAGTTCTTAATCATCATACAACCATACTAACAATCATTGACCCTACTCATCCTATGACCGCACACAATCAGAATATCAGTTCATCAGGATATGAATTCATAAATCAGAATCATCAAAATGTAACAATCTTAAACAGTATCATACTTATTAATCATCGAATTTCACACATATACAACCCTAGATCATCAATCAATAATATGCACTTTATTCAGTTTTGGGATATCTTTTTATCATAATTGTTTTGGTCAAAAAATTTGTTGAGGATAATGCAACCAAACTCTCTGTTACGGGGAATGATGCTTTAAATGTAGAACAATGATAAGGATCACTTCTATGTAAATTGCACAAATGACACAAGGATTTATACGGGGAAAAAGCCCTTGATCAAGAGTTGATCTCCGGCACAAAAAACCCCGGGTGATGGAAACTACCGATCACCAAGCTTAAATAAATCAATAAATGTTTACAACTTCGGATAGTAACGAGCTAGGTACAAGGGTCACTATGGTGAAATGTGTAAAAGTGAGTGGAAACTGTTAAGTGTTTGTCGAGAGCTTCAAGAGTGTGATTGTACGAGAGTGTGTGTAGCTGAAAAATGGCTAAGTGTTCTAAATACTAGCTCGTCACCCCTTTAAAAATAGAAGTTAACTACGCTAACAAACTATCCGACTTTTATGCCAAGCTCCCACGTTCTCCACAACGTCCATTTCCAGTCAAACGTGTGCGAAATACCCGT
Source organism: Helianthus tuberosus (assembly GCA_030545235.1). Taxonomy (NCBI): domain Eukaryota; kingdom Viridiplantae; phylum Streptophyta; class Magnoliopsida; order Asterales; family Asteraceae; genus Helianthus; species Helianthus tuberosus. The sequence continues at coordinate 46,641,793 of CM060362.1, read as the reverse complement.
GGAATATTCCATAGTAACGTTGCCAAGACCAAGTCAAGCTTGTTACTCCTGCAAAATAATACGGAACACAAACAAACAATCGTTAGTATGAGGATCCTTAAGGTGATCCATGATCCTGAAGCTCTTCTGAGGATCACTATCTGTCACAGAAGTAAGGATCATTAATTAGGATAACAAGTAAGGATCACTAATTGTTAGAAAATCCTCCCCTGACAATTGCCCCCAAAATATAAGGAGTGATATGTAAAATGAGCGAATTATATTTTCTTGATCTTATCCGCAACTAACTATCGTAAATATAGCCGTTGTTGTAGAACTATCTGTTGCAACTATGACGTCACAGAGGTGACAACCCTGCACAATCATGATTATAAATTGGAGATAGAGATATGATCGTTTGCATTTAAATTTCAGAAATACTCCCTTTATAACTGCATCCGAAGATAAATAGGTATTCTCTCTTCATCTTCTTCCTTTTTTTGCTCTGTTTTCCGTCTCTTCCCATTGTTCTGTCAAAGATGTTGCTCCGGAACTCCCCAGCTAAGGATCACCCTAAGAACAGCCCACCGAAAAGCCAGGGGATCATCGAAGATTCCATAAAAGAACGCTGCTGTTTCAACGATGCACAGATTGATAGGATCCGCCACTGCTTCCTGGCGAACACCGAGTTTAGACCTTTTGATCCCAATGCCCTGAGTGATCATGTTTCCGACAACTGGGTTGCTTTTCCTGTCACTCCGTTTACCATAGGCTATACATATCCTTTTCCAGCCTTCACCAAATCTTTCTTTTCCCTAACTGGCATTTCTTATATCCAAGCCATGCCGATGATATGGAGGGTTTTGTATACCCCTGAAAGAATCATCGAGCAGGAAGGGATAGACCTAGGAATGTCAGAGCTGGGAGTGTTGTATGATCTTACTACCTTTGGTTCTCATCGTTATTTGTTCAAACGTAAACCTGGTGAGGAACACCCGATCTTCAAAGCTACCAAGAATGATGCTAACTGGAAGCGGCGTTTCTTTTTTGTCAAAAGAGATTCTCTCAATGATGGAAAGGATCTACCCAAAAAATGGGCTACCCATGGTAGGGTGGAGGATCCTGAGAAGGATCACCAGAGAACTTTCCTTTGATATAAGGATCACTTATATATTTTTACTTTCTTGTTATGCAGCTATCACCGTCTCACACCTCAGACAGTCTCCTGCTGCCAAAGAGAGACTCGTCGCTTTCAAGAAACTTGATCCTGAAACAAGATCTTTCAAGACAACCACCCAGGATTCTCAGGAGGTATCCTCAGGCTCTGTCACGATGTCAAGTAAGTATCTTTGTTTAAAATTTTAAATAAATAGTGAAATATAAGTGAAGTAAAGATACTTATCTTGTTTTGGTTGTGTAGGTGCTGGAAAATCCACCAAGTCTGCTTCAAAGTTCAACGTCACCTATCTCACCACCGTCAGATCCTCCAAAAGAAAGGCTCCTACCAGCCCGACAGCTTCAGTCCCCAAGGCACCCCTCAAAGGAAAGGGAATCAAGAAGAGAAAGGCCTCTGAAGCTGAGGATCTGCAGGGTCTGCCTCTGATCCGCCACCAATTCCTCGAGTACTTCAACGATGTAAGGATCACTGTCTCTGCTTGTATATCCTGCTGACATATCCTGTTGATTTGAGGATCACTTGGTCCTGACCTTATCTTTTATCCCCTTTGCAGAAATTCACTGAGATTGAGGATTATGTTGGCCACGTTGAGGATCAGGATAGGAAGATTGCCGACCTCCAGCAGGTTGCATTGCTAAAAGACCTCAAAATTGCTGATCTTCAGAAGGAGCTCCAGGATGCCAAGACTAAGACGGCTAAACTTCTGATCGACCTTGACTATGAAAAGCATGATCTCATAGAAGGTGCAAAGGTCTCTACTGCCATCACAATGTATCAGACAAAACTAAAGATGGCCCAGGAAGCTCAAGATCCTAACTTCGACAGAAGCAGCTGGGAGGTTGAGGACCGGAAAGCAAGGTTGGCTGATTTTGAAGACGATGAAGAGGCTGAGGAAGTTTTGGCAATCGAGGCTGGAGGCAAGGGTGAAGGTGGTGAAGCAAGTGGAGCCGGAGGTGGTGATGCAGGGAAGGTTTAGGCTGCATGATTGGGCGATGATGGAAACTTCTAGACATAGCCGGAGCCCAATTTTTTAGTTTGATGGTTGTTTTGTTGTACAATTTGATGGTTTGTACTGAACAATAGTTTTTAGGATTAAGGATCATGTATGATCCTTTGGACAATAGGTAGGATTGCAAATGGTGGAGGGATCCTCTGTTTGGGGGATGAAACCATTGTGATCTTATATTCCTGCACTACTTTTGAACCTATTATCATGGACACCCTTTACCTACCCCAGCGGACGGGCCACGTATTGCTGGTAGATGCTCGGGGTAGGTAATTTTGACAACCTTTTAAGGGTTAATCCTCTGTTAATAAATAAAACCTTAATCTTTTGTCGCTTATCTTGTATTGTTATCCTTTTTGTCTCTTTAATTCTCAATTGTTTTGATGTACATTTATTGAATAAGCCATTTTGAATAAGTCAGATTGAAAATATTTTAGGATATGATCCATAATCAAATATCCTATAGTTAAAGAATCCCAAAAAGTAATATATTTTAAGGATCACAAGTTTAGTTGTCAAACTTTAAGGGTTATTCAAATAAACAATGAATAGAATTAAAAATAGTTAAGGATCATACCTGAGGATCCAAGTTAGGATCCTAACCATAATTGGGATAACTATAAGACAAACCTTAGAGAGAAGTAAGGATCAAGGATCCCTAGTTGCTTATCTTCAAGGGCCTGAAATACAGCACAACTTGGGACTAAGCCAATATAAGATAAGAGTTAGCAACTGGGGACAAGCCCAAGGATAACTGGGGACAAGCCCAAGGATCGTATGTAAACTGGAGTATGGCCCAAACTGGCGACTATCCAAACTTAGTGACATGAAAATGTCAAAACCTTAGCTAACGTGAAAACGTTAGAAACCTTAGGAACGGATGTATGGCACGTCTACCATTATACGTAGGATCCTAGGTATAGCCAGTACAATGGAATTATCAGCCCCTAGAGCGAGTACTGGTCCCACTGCCTTGAACTATACCAGGATCATCATGTGCTACAGGCGGAACTGGGGTCAAGCCCAAATAACTGGGGTTAAACCCAAGGAACGGATTGCTTCTGCAGATAACCAATATTTTGCTAAGGATACCTGAAATTTCAAAACTTAAAATCACGTAAGAGATGGATAAAGGACACATGATCCTTATCCTTATATGAGAAAATAAAGAAATGAAATAGTTTAAGATTAGGATATTACTGTCACACCCCGACCACGTAAAGTAACTAGACGTGGCGGAAACGTCGGGGAGTGTTGTAACAGAATTAATTGTTTCAAATCCATGGCAATTGAAGTTTCGTTTTATTAATCAAACATGAAAGTTTACATTGTTTTAATACAATAAAATAAGTACAACTATGATCTTCCAAGTTTTTAAAGTTGCTAAGGCATGAGTCCATCCTAAATGTAGCATGTATCGACAATCATTTCAAACCAGTACCTGAAACATGTGTAAAAATAGGTACGTCGGCATAAAAATGCCTGTGAGATACATAGGTTTTGTGAAAACATAATTCATGACTTATGTTTAAGAAAATATTTAGTCATGAACCTTGTAATTTGCTTTGTCTTGTAAATCTTTTGAAAAACGATAAGATCGGATGATATGTATAAATAAGAGAATAGTGTACGGTTAAATGAATAACCATGTAAAAATGAGTTTGTATAAGATAAGTTGTTTGTAAATTAATGTCTTGTGAAAAGTATGTTATTCGTATAAAATGTTATATGTATCAAATTGAAATGATTTAGATAACGATACAATATGTAATACCATACAAACACTTATATATAGGAAGTACCAGCGGCGTATCCACCATGCTTGTATCATATTACACACGCCTCGTTACTTAATCACTTACTCAAACCAAACCAACAATGTAAGATGTCTATGTTTAAACCGATTGCCAAACGTTTTGAATAATATGTTAAAATGTTTATATGTCCAATGTAAATCATGAAATGTGTAACCAAAATGATATGTATAAATAAATGTAAGGTTAAACAAATAACCTTATGGTAGCATATTAAAAGTATACTTTGGATTTGTAAATAACATATTAAACTATGTTTTGGTTTCATAAATAACATATCAAAATATGCTTTGGATGTGATAAATAACATATTAAACTATGTTTTGGTTTCATAAATAACATATCAAAATATGCTTTGGATGTGATAAATAACATATTAAACTATGTTTTGGTTTTGTAAATAACATATTAAAATATGCTTTGGATGATTAACAAAATATATGTTGGTTTTGTACAATACCACACATGAGAGTATATCAAACTATACTTTAATAGTGCGATTTAAGAATTCATTCAGACCTAGTGCATCAAAATACACCTTTGAGACTATAAGGATACCACAAAGGAAATCCCTATTTGGATGGAGAAACAAATTGGTTTCAGACATTCCATGACAACAGGAATGGGGTGTCTAATCCTATAGCGCTATATCATACTAACAATCGGTCTGGTGAACAAAATAAGTACATTTCAACAATTTATGTTATAGCCTTTGAAAAATCAGTGTTTAAACCATAGATAGTCATTCAGTTTGTCAACAGATAAGTACTAACATGTATAATCAATTATACTTTTGGAAAACATGAAAATAACAGATAGGTACACATGCTTCACCCCAAAACAGTTTGAAAACAGTAAAAGAGGGGTCTATGTACTCACATTAAGAGTGCTTAGGAGTCCTTGTGTAACAACCAAACAATGCTAGAGATCACGGATATCAAACGACACCTATTATAGGTAACTATGTTAATAAACCGGACCTAAATCGGAGGATTTAGATAGAATGAGGGTTAGTAAACCAAACGAGTATGGAGACTCGTGTCATATGGTTCAACAAAGTCTACATACTAAATGAAACCTATCCTAAAAGCTTTCGACCCATCGCGACCCATTTAGGTAGCTTATGCTACTTTAACGCGTCGTTCGCGTGAAACACGTTTGGACCGCCTAACTAGTCCTATGACAAGTAGAATATGCCTAAACATGTTACATAATCAGTTATGTGACAAAGGTTTAGGTTACATATGCTTAATTACCAATTATACATGAAAAGGGTATTCTGGTAATTTACCTAAGGCATATAAACTACCTATCATACAACTACTCAAACGATGTGACCATAGGGTATAACCTCGGAAGGTTATTTTCTCTACCTACTATGGTCACCTAATGTATTTGGTCGGATCCTAATGATCGACCAAATGGGTCGGGTTCGAAGGTATAAGCGATTTATTAGATCGCTTACCCTACGACCCTAGACAACGTGGTAATCAGTAGGCATAGTCCCAAGGGACTATAACCAACGTGATTACACTCACGTTGCGAAGTTCAAACGAACTTCGCATTGACCATAAACTGGTCAACGCAGAAAGTCAAACAAAGTTTGACTTTCAGACTCGAAAAGCAATAAAAGAACGAAAGAATACTTACGAAGGGTCCCCGAATGCTAATCTAGATCGAAATAACTCAGGTATGAAACAAAGGTTCAAACTTAGAGTCTTTAAGATCAAATTCTAGTGATTTTTGACGTTGGGGTGATGGGGTATTTATAGTTTTCGGGTAACCGTTAAGATCGTTTGTCGAATATCGTGCCATAATCGCATCCGTACAAGTGTCAGAACCTTATGGTGGCTTAAAATGGTTCTTATCAGCTGACTAAGCATGTGTGAGTGTGTGGTTGTGGATTAAACAGCTGGATCTGCTGTTAAATGCAGTTAATCTGGTCCAGAAGGCGGACGCGGCCCACTTCAGGATGCACATAAACTCAGGCGGGCCGCCTGGCCATGTCAGATCAGAACAAAGTTTCAGAAATGACAGTTTCAGTCCCTGCACGTGTTTAAGCCCATTTCCGGCACTTCTAAGGCCCGTAAAGCCAACTTTAAGGCCCTAAAATGATGCCTAAACATTGTGGACATGAAACATGCTCATAAATATGTCGGATGTTGGTTCGTTTGGTCGTACGAACGCGATGTTCGCTTAATTACGACGGAATGCGCACAAGCGCGAAAAACGATCCAAATGACGCGACGAATGGATTTTTGGCAAGCCAAACACTAAAGCATAATATAGTCATGCTTACATAAATTTTTGGATGTCCAGATGTATTCAGAACGTAAGTTATGCGTGAAAATGCAAACTTGTGCACTTTTTGACGCTTTTAGTCCCTGAAAGACCCAAAAGTTTGTTTTAGCATACCGAACCCCTTAAAGCCTATTTCTAAGCTATTTAAAGGATATTTATGGTATGTTTAACTTATGGTCATGTTCCGGAATGTTTGTTACACTTCAAATTGGCATACTTTCGCAGTTTGTCAAGTTTAGTCCCTGTAAGCGAATTAACTTGTTTTTTGCCATACCAAAGCCTTTAAAACTTATTTCTAAGTTATGTAAAGGTTATTTAAGGTATGTTAATCCTATTTCACTATTCCGGAGTGTTCGTTGGATTAAACTGGTTATATTCACGCATCAGAGCGCGTATAACCCTCCAGAAAGCGATTTAAAGCTTAAAATCGAACAAGAGTTGATATGTGCAAATGATACACATATTTTTACAAATCCCAAGTATGAAATACAATATTTCATTGGTTTGGAGTTTGTTTGATGGTTGTAGTGACACAGGTGTCACAATTACCAAAGTAAGGATCACTGATACTTTAAGGATCCTTCAAGGATACCTCTAATCGTAAGGATCATCTGTATCATGAGGATCCTTCTCACATGAAATATTTCTTCAAGTGGACATCATTCCAAGCTCTTGGTAGCAAATCACCTTCCATGGTTAGCAATCTATATGCCCCCTTTCCTGCTTCAGCTTCAATCAAATAAGGGCCTTCCCATTTTGGAGCCAATTTTCCATCAACAGGATTGGTGGTATTCTGAAATGCTTTCCTTAATACCATATCTCCAACTTGAAACTTCCTGATCCTGACATTTTTGTTGTAAGCACCAGCCATTCTTTGTTGATAACTGGCCATCCTTATCCTAGCCAGATCCTTAATTTCTTCAATAGTATCCAGGTCTTGAGCCAAGTTCTCATCATTTTCCTCAGGATCACGGGTACTTGTTCTAGCAGTTGGAACCACCATTTCTGTTGGGATCACTGATTCTGCCCCAAATACCAAAGAGAATGGCGTTTGACCAGTAGCATTCTTAGGGGTTGTCCTATCAGCCCAAAGCACATAAGGTAATTCTTCTGCCCATTTCCCTTTCTTGGATCCAAGCTTCTTTTTCAAATTGTTGATGATGATCTTGTTGGATGATTCTGCTTGACCATTAGCTTGTGGGTGGACTGGTGTTGATGTTATCATCTTAATCCCCCAGCTGTCACAAAAGTTAGTGGTTCTGCCCCCAATGAATTGGGAACCATTATCACATATAATTTCAGAAGGAATACCGAATCTAGTTATAATATTTCTTTTAATGAAGGATATAACTTCCTTTTCTCTAACTTGGGCAAAAGCTTCAGCCTCTATCCACTTGGAGAAGTAATCAATCATAGCAAGCATGAATACTTTTCCACCAGGTGCCTTAGGGAGCTTACCAACTATATCCATACCCCATCTCATAAATGGCCAAGAGGAGGATATAGGATGTAAAAATTCAGCCGGCTGATGAAGGATATTGCTGTGTCTCTGACAAGGATAACATCTCTTAGCATACTCCACAGCATCTCTTTTCATAGTTGGCCAGTAGTATCCTGTCCTCAGGATCCTTGAAAATAATGCCCTACCCCCAGTGTGGTTTCCACAATCTCCTTCATGGAAGTCTTTTAAAACTTCTTGGATTTCAGGATCCTCAATGCATCTTAAGTATGGTCCTGCAAGAGATCGCTTATACAACATATTATTTAAAATTGTGAATTGAGATACCTTAATTTTGAAAGCCCTAGGGTTTTCTCCTGTAGGAATCTCTCCATGTTGTAAATATCTCATGATTGGTGACATCCATGATCCTGATCCTGAATGGGATTGAGTATCCTCACTAGGGATAACTGCAGAATTCTTTCCTATCTCCATAGCCACATGATCCTTGATAGCCGGGGTCAGGATATGGATAATAGGGATCTTGATATCCTCCGGGACCTTCAAAGATGATCCTAAGTTAGCCAATGCATCAGCTTCTGTATTTTCTTCCCTTGGTACCTGTGTCAAACTAAAGGAAACAAAGGAGAGTGCCAATTCTTTGACTATCTCTAAATATTTGGTTAGCTTTTCACCTTTAACAGCATAGGATCCATTAAAGTGGTTTGTAATTAACAATGAATCTACCTGTACCTCAAGATACCTGACCCCCATATGCTTAGCAATTTGCAAACCAGCAATTAAGGCTTCATATTCAGCCTCATTGTTAGTGGTTTGGAACTCACAAGCTATAGAGTGGGGTATTATGTCCCCCTGTGGCGATTTTAGTAGTATTCAAAGCCCTGTGCCTTTGACATTTGAGGATCCATCAGTATAGAGTATCCAAGGATCCTTGGTCTCCTCTAGCTGCTGGACTTCTAACTCAGCTTCTTTTTGTAAATCACTACTGAAATCAGCCACAAAGTCAGCTAATGCTTGGGATTTGATGGCTGTCCTAGGCTCATATCTTATATCATAGGCACTAAGCTTCACTGCCCACTTAGCTATCCCTCCTGACATCTCTGGTTTCCTGAGGACATTCTTAATTGGAAAATTAGTTTTAACAACAATAACATGAGTTTCAAAATAATGTCTCAACTTAGTAGATGCCATAATTAATGCAAGAATAAGCTTTTCAATGTGTGAATACCTGGATTCGGCATCAAGTAAACTTTTACTTACATAATAGACAGGATGTTGTGTACCTTCATGATCCTTAACAAGGACCGCACTTACTGCTTTTGAGGATACTGCAAGATACAAGGATAGCACATCGCCTTTTTCTGGTTTCATCAAGGACGGGGCTGAGGATAGGTAATCTTTGAGAGCTCTTAAGGCATTTTCATGCTTCTCAGTCCACTCAAATTTCTTGTTCTTCCTTAGGATATCATAGAATTCTTTGCACTTCTCTGAGGATTTGGATATAAATCTGTTCAAAGCTGCTAGCCTGCCTGTTAGCCTTTGAACATCCTTAGCATTGGCCGGAGATTTAATGTTCACTATTGCTTTGATTTGTTCTGGACTGGCTTCAATGCCTCTCTTTGTCACCATATATCCTAAGAATTTACCTGCTTTAACACCAAAGTGACATTTTGAAGGATTAAGCTTCATATTATATTTATCAAGGATATTGAATGCTTCCTCCAAGTCTCTTAGGTGATCCTCAGCCTTTATTGATTTTACCACCATATCGTCTATGTAAACCTCCATAGTTTGTCCAATCTAATCCTTGAACATCATATTCACCAGCCTTTGATAAGTTGCACCTGCATTTCTTAGTCCGAACGGCATAGCAATATAGCATTATATACCGGTTGGAGTCATGAAGGCTGTATCCTCTTGATCGGATGGTTCCATTTGGATTTGTTGAAATCCAGATGATGCATCCATAAAAGTTAACAGTTCATGACCCGCAGTTGCATCCACCATGGAGTCAATGTGGGGTAATGGGAAAGGATCCTTGGGACATGCCTTATTTAAATCGGTAAAATCGACACATACCCTCCACTTTCCGTTTTTCTTTTGAACAACAACCACATTGGCCAACCATCTTGGATACTTGACCTCTCTAATCATACCTGCCCAGAGCAATTTCTCTACCTCTTCCTGAATAATGGCATTTCTTTCCGGTGCAAACTTTCTTCTCCTTTGATGGACTGGTTTGAAGGACCTATCAATGCCAAGTTTGTGAGTGATTACATCTTTAGATATGCCTGTCATGTCTTCGTGTTTCCATGCAAAGGTAGTCTTTCTCCTTTTGAGGAAGGATATGAGGTCTTCCTTCATATCGCCAAGGATCCCTGATCCGATATAGATTTTGGATTCAGGATCATGAGGATCCATGAGGATTTCTACCACATCCTGCTCTCTTGCCTCCAAGACATCCCTTGGAGGATACTTTGATTGCTATTGCTCTCTTGACTTCGAGGCTGGTTTCATCGATGAAGTATAGCAATTCTTAGCCTCCTGCGATTCACTATCAATCTTGACTATTCCCTGAGGACTAGGGAGCTTCACACATTGATGGTAAGTAGATGGGACTGCCTTCATATCGTGTATCCAGGGCCTGCCAAGGATAACATTACAACAAGATAAACAGTCAATAACACAAAATTTTTGATAAGAATGTAGGCCTTCAATGTATATTGGGAGCTTAATGTCCCCCAGGGTATTCTTAGTTTCGCCACTAAATCCCACGAGCACGGAGGATCTTGGTATGATATCTGATTCAGGGATACCCATCTTCTTTAGAACATCAAGCTGGATAATGTTCACTGAGCTTCCTCCGTCTATAAGGATCCTGCGGACAAAATGGTTAGAAATGAAGAGAGTAATAACTAAACCATCATGATGAGGATCCTGGATATCAACACGATCATCCTCATCAAAGGTTATGACTTTTCCTTCGGAGACACTTGATGTTCGAACGGGTCTTTCTCCATTATCCATTTTAGTTTCCTTTGCATGCCTTTTAGCTGCTGAGAAGGATGTGCCACAAATGTCTGATCCTCCAGAAATAAAGTTTATTACTTGTGCATCTGCTGGAGGGGCTGGAGCCTTCTCAGGGATCCTCTCAGGATCCTGAGTCCTTGACTTTTTTCTACCCAACAATTCTTTTAGATGCCCCTTGCTCAACAAGTATCCAATTTCCTTTCTTAGGGCAATGCATTCTTCTGTAAGATGCCCAAAATCTTCATGGTATGCACACCACTTTGATTTATCTTTGGTTGCAGCTGGTCTGTCATTTTTTCTGGCCCATCTGGCTTTATCACCTAGATTCTGCATCGCAAGGATTAGTTCGTTGTTATCAACAGAAAAACAATATTCAGAAATCGGAGGATAATACTCATCATCCTCTTCCTGATCAATAGCATGCACGTTCTGATTATCAGATCTGTTGTAGGATCTGAACTTGTTGTTCTTGAACGAGGATCCTTGCTTCTCTTGCTTTGAGGATCCTGCTAACCTCTCATGGATCCTTTTGTCATCCTCGAGCCGGATGAACCTAAGTGCCCGGGTTCTTACCTCATCTAGGTTCCTGCATGGTGTCATAACAAGATCATCATAGAACAATGAATCCCTAAGCAATCCCATCTTGAAGGCCTCAACAGCCGTGGCTATATCCAAGTTGGGAATGTCTAAGGATTCTTTACCGAATTTGGTAATGTAATCTCTTAACGATTCATTATGGCCCTGGGTTATCCTATATAGATCACTAGTTAATCGTTCAAATTTTCTACTACAAGAAAACTGATTATTAAATAGGTTAACTAGATTAGCAAATGAGGTAATAGAGTAGGGGGAAGACTTAGCAACCATTTGAGAGCTGATCCAGTAAGAGTGGATCCGAATCCCTTGCGCATGCATGCTTCTTTTAACCTTTCCGGGATTGGATTGATCTCCATCCTCTCCCTGTATTGTGCTATGTGTTCTTCAGGATCCGTCGAACCATCATACAGCTTCATGGTTGGCACATGGAACCTCTTGGGTATCTCAGAATCACAAATTGGTGGTGCAAAACGAGATATCTTGTGGCTCCCATCTGCAATCTCTGGGATAGGTTTGACCACTCCTGGAACACTTGATATCATATCCTTCAATTTTTGCAATTCTCTGGCCATGGCATGATTGATACCTGGATCCTGCATAAGGCCATGGTTAGTAGTATAAGAATTATTAAAAGTGTTACCTCCCATTGGATTCAAATTAGGAAGAATGGATGTTAATCCATATTGTTGGGGTTCTGGAATGATCGAAGGACCAGTAGAAGCATTGGTCTGCATCGGAATAAAATCTCCCTGATGGACATCTGAACTTCCTGTTTGCAAACTCCTCAAGGATCCTGGCATCTGGAAGGATCCCTGAAACTGGGAGGATCCTGGAACAAAGGAGGATCCTTGAACCTGGGATGATCCTGGAACAATGGAGGATCCTTGAACCTGGGATGATCCTGGAACAATGGAGGATCCCTGAACCTGGGATGATCCTGGAACAAAGAAGGATCCTTGAACCTGGGATGATCCTGGAACAATGGAGGATCCTTGAACCTGGGATGATCCTGGAACAAAGGAGGATCCTTGAACCTGGGATGATCCTGGAACAAAGGAAGATCCTTGAATTTGCTGCGCTCCTGAGTATCTTCCTGAATTCATGAAGGATCCCATATGCTGAGGATAGGATCTTGCTGGCTGGAAATATGGACCTAATGCCTGGGTCACTGTTGTTGTTCCGTAGTGCACTCCTTTTGGTCCACCCACATATTGAACATCTAGAACCACTGATGGCTGAGAAGTAATCACCGGAGTATCAAAATTCAAAGATCTGGGCATCAAGGGGGCATGATCCTCTGCCGTTTTCTTTTGTTTCTTGAGATCTCCGATTTCTTTGAGAATCCTTTCATTGGTCTTATCCTGTTACTGTATATGATCCTTCATCTGCAAAATTAAAGTAAACATGTCACTAGTAGTGGGAGTGTAAGAAGCAGAAGAAGCTGGAGGTTTGGAGAAAATGGGAGTTGGTTTCTTCTCGGCATTTTTCTGAGGTCCAGAAGGTGGTGGAGGCAAAGGTGGAATGCCCTGAGATGAATTGACCGCAGACATTGCAGTAGAGGTATTCTTCAATGAGGAAGCCATGTATTTGTATGCAATGAACCGGAATGATCACCAATAGAAAAACTTCTTAGAAATGAAGCACCAATTGCCCCACGGTGGGCGCCAAACTGTTTTGGACAAAAAATCTGTTGAGGATAATGCAACCAAACTCTCTGTTACGGGGAATGATGCTTTAAATGTAGAACAATGATAAGGGTCACTTTAATGTAAATTTCACAAACGACACAAGGATTTATACGGGGATAAAGCCCTTGATCAAGAGTTGATCTCCGGCACAAAAAACCCCGGGTGATGGAAACTACCGATCACCAAGCTTAAATAAATCAATAAATGTTTACAACTTCGGATAGTAACGAGCTAGGTACAAGGGTCACTATGGTGAAATGTGTAAAAGTGAGTGGAAACTGTTAAGTGTTTGTCGAGAGCTTCAAGAGTGTGATTGTACGAGAGTGTGTGTAGCTGAAAAATGGCTAAGTGTTCTAAATACTAGCTCGTCACCCCTTTAAAAATAGAAGTTAACTACGCAAACAAACTATCCGACTTTTATGCCAAGCTCCCACGTTCTCCACAACGTCCATTTCCAGTCAAACGTGTGCGAAATATTCCATAGTAACGTTGCCAAGACCAAGTCAAGCTTGTTACTCCTGCAAAATAATACGGAACACAAACAAACAATCGTTAGTATGAGGATCCTTAAGGTGATCCATGATCCTGAAGCTCTTCTGAGGATCACTATCTGTCACAGAAGTAAGGATCATTAATTAGGATAACAAGTAAGGATCACTAATTGTTAGAAAATCCTCCCCTAACAATAACACCATCATCCGATCATGCATCTCATATTAACACCACAATCTATCATCTAAGCATGTAACCTCTAGTATCATCTAATGTATAACAAATCAGTAAAGAACATACTAACCGAGAGATGGATGCGGAATACAAGAACAGGTTTCGCGAAGAAAGGAGGCTTCGAAGGATCGGAGACAGCCGTCGAGTTACAAGGGAAGGAGAGAAACTTAGGGTTTGATTATGATGCAACACTTGCAACACAAATATGCGTACAGTGTGGTTTTTCTGGGTTTGGGCTCAGGAAACTGGCTGGGCCGAGGCCCCTTTTTGGCGAACTATCAACTTGACGAAATCCTAATCTTCGTCAAAAGTGATATCGACGAACTCCTATACTTCGTCAAGGAGTGATGTCGACGAACTCCTATCCTTCTTCAACTTGGGTTTGAGAATTAAGTGTGATAAGCCACTACACAATATAAACAATACCTTGAAACCTCGGGTTGTCACATCATCCCCAACTTGTAAGAAATTATGTCCCAAAATTTGATAAACCATCACAGGGAAGTGGAGTGATGAATGGAGTGATGAATCAAGATGACACTGGATCAAGATGAATGTGGATTTTCCTCTGGTGTCACATCATCCCCAACTTGAAAGGGAATTTCGTCCCCAAATTCGCCAATGACAGGAAAGGTTGATTCAACCGCCTGAACAACTGAGGATACTAGAGCTTTATCAGATCTTTACGTTCTCACGTGAACTCCGGTCCACATCTTGAGTTCCATCGAACTCTCGTGATAGGAATTCGACTATGCCAACGAAGCTTGACATCCTGGTCCATGATTTTGATAGATTCCTCGACAACTGCAACTTGTCGTTAGCCTTAGATTCTAGTAAAGGTATCACAAGTGTTTCAACAGGCAAACACTGCCTTAGATTCGAGACACAAATGACATCATGTACGTTTCCCAATTCGTCGGGTAACTCGAGTTTGTAGGCCATGCCCCTGATTATTTCCAGAAGTTTGAATGGCTCAACGTGACGTAAATTCATCTTGCCACGCTTCCCAAAGCGCACCGCACCCTCCCAGGGTGAGATTTTCAATCATGACACGTTCGCATGCAGTGAACTCCCAGTGTTTCCTAAGCTTATCAGTTTTCCTGATGGTCACGCGTTGCCGCCAAACTATTTCCGATCTAAAAAATCTTTCCAAGAGTTTCGAGTACAAGTCCTAGACCTGTGATTAGGTTGTCACCCACCTTAGTCGAACAAGGAGATTGGCATTATCGTCCTTGCAATGCCTCAAACAGAGCTTTCTGAATACCAGAATGGTATCTGCTGCAGTAGGACTCATCCAAAGGTAAGTGTCCTTCCAATCTTTACTAAAGTCAATCACACACATACTCGCAGCATGTCTTCGAGTGTCAGGATGGTTCGTTTACTCAGACCGTTTGTCCTACGATGATAAGTAATGCTCATGTCTAGACGTGAGCCAAGGATGTTGTGTATTTCCTGTCATGAATCAGGTACAGATCAAAATCGGAGGTAACAGGAGTTGGCACCCCGTGCCTAGAGACCGCCCTGCAAAGGTAATTACTTAGATGATACGAAGACTTTGTCAATTTTCCTTGTTTGCAAGAAAGTGTACCGGTTACATGAGACAATTAACGATCGCCCAGGTGATATTGTTTCCTTGTTTGCAAGAAAGTGTACCGGTTACATGGTAGTCTGTTCCCATTTCCATATGGGTGTTTGATGCGTAGTCGAGTGTTATATTTATTAGGTGTATATTTTAAGCCCCTTTAACACTTTTTAGTTAAGTTTTAAATTTATAAAACACGATATTTACTAACACTAGACACACATATGGGCAAGTGCACCCATCATGAGCGTAGTATAGTGTTGGTAAGATACCGAGGTCGTCCAAGGACACAAGAGCTTTTAGTACCGGTTTATCCTCAACGTCTAATCAAATCAAAAAGTTTAGAAAAAATGTTTTAACTAAGAAAAAATAAAAACTAACTAAAATACTGAAAAATGAAAATAAAAAGAAAAACAGATAGACAAGATGAATCACTTGGTTCCGACTCGTATCTAGTGTAACCTTTGATTATTTCCGCACTTTTACACTATTTTAAGAGATTATCTTATTTATTGTAGTAGGCCCCTCTTTTGAATGTGACGTTACCCTCACCCAGTAGTTTGAGTCATCAAGGATACAATCCTAAAAGCGTGGATTATTGGAAGATAATTAATTAAGTTATTAATGCAAATTATGGTAGGCCCCTCTTTTGGAGGTGACGTTACCCTCGACTAAGTAGTCTGAGTCATCAGGGATACAGTCCTAAATAGCCTGGTTATAGTATTAATAGTAGTTAACTTATGAGGGGATCAAAGAGTTTGGACCCCCGCCATCCAATACCGTTAAGTATTGAAGGAGGTCCTACTAAATTTGACCCAGGTCCATTGCAGGACCTCTAAACGCTGAACAATGGCAAGACCTTTACTAAACCGTTCCCTTAACCCCCGACCAGGTAGCCAACATACCTCCATATAGACCGTGGAGATATGAATGGTGAAAATCTTTTATTTTATATAGACAGTAAAATAATGCCAAGACACCACAGACAAACGATAAGGAAAGATCACCTTCAACATAAGCAACTAGTTATTAAAGTCATTAATACAAAACCAAGTAAAAAGTGCGAAAAGATTAGAAATAAAAAGTATTACACTAGACACTTTGTCTTCACTAAGTGATGTAAGAGACTTAGGAAAACATGGCCTTGATTGTCAAGAACACTTACAATCAATCTTGAATCCCGAGACGACTCACACACTCTACGATGGACAATGGATGATGTTGGTGGATGATGGTGTTATGGTGGTGGTGGGTGGTGGGTGAAGTGTGAGAGAGGTGGTGTGCCAAGGGATGGTTTGAGCTTGAGCCAAGCACTTCTATTTATAGGCTGAACAGAAGCTCGGGCACGGCCCCGTGTCCACATCCTTCTCTTTCTTCATTTAATGCAGTTTTGTCTTTTTAGTTGACCACGCCCCCGTGTCCGCTGAGCACGACCCCGTGGTGCAGAAGAATCTTTGTACTATGAAGATTTGCTAGATTGTGCGAATCTTATAGTTGACCACGGCCCCGTGTCTGCTGAGCACGGCCCCGTGCTGGGCAATAGAAGCTTCTACCACTTTGTCTTTTCTGCTGACACTTGGGCACGCCCCCGTGCTGGCTGAGCACGGGGCGTGTTCAGTCTTCTGTTGTCTTGTTTTGCTTGGGAAGATGCTGTCGTGGGGTCGGGCATGTCACGTCTTGTTCCTTTTCTTGTATTTATGTTAGATTTTGATGTCTTTTTGCTTCTTTTGTTAATTTGAGCTCATTTCATCATGAAAATACAAAAGGAAGACAAAAGCACACTTTTCCAACAATAGTACTAAAAAGGGTTAGTTTTATGCCACATTTGATGAAATTTATATGTTGCTTTTTGAACACATCAAATACCCCCACACTTGAATCTTTGCTTGTCCTCAAGCAAAACTCTTTAATATGTGGCTATTACACTCCCAAATGGAATGGGTAGAAAAGAAGGTTTTTGGGCTTGTCGTAGAGTGTCGGGATTTCCAAGATTCTTTATTTAGTTTTATTTTTATTTATTTACAATCCTATTCGTCATGATTTATTTAAAACATTTCATAAGATAAATTACTTATTTGGGAATAACATGCCTCTTTAAAATTCTATTTATATACAAGTTCACATACCTCACGGGGATCACTCAACACTCGGCCGAAGATGTATTTTTGTGCATCGCTCGAGAGCGGCATGGAACTTACTCCTACCATAAGCTTGCCAAGCAATCAATCCTCCTCCTTTTTAACTTATATACCTTTGTAAATATCAAGAGGACTTTATGGGTGAAGGGTTAGGCTTGGGTTAAAGGTAGGTGGTTGGGTTAGTGGTTAGTAGAAAAAGGGCTAAAAGCGTAACAAGTGTTGGTTTTCGTAAGACTTTCTATTTTTGAACTTTTATTTTGATGAAGCTATTATTCAAACAAAGTTATTCTTGATGAATTTGTTTGTTTTATTTTCCTTTGCTCCATCATCAACACATTTTTTTTTAAAGTCATACGAAAAATCGAACTTGTTACTAAAACAAAGGGGTAAAAATGAAAAAGGTTTTGGTGGGTAAAAAGGGTTTTGGTTTGGGTTATGAAATGAAAAGGTTTAGGCTCAAAGGGGTTAACTAGGGGGATTTTGGGTAGGTGGTAAAAAAAAGAAAAATAATGGTGTAGAAATAAAAAGGGTTAGTCCTAATGCCTCATTTACTTACTCGGGTTTAAGTTGATAAGGACTGGGAATGTATCGTCATGGCAAGTTCTAGAGTCGTAAGAACCAAGCGGCTATTCACACAAGAAACGAAAAATGAGCATTTAGTTTAATGATATGTAATTGTATGCTCAATAAAGGCTCAAAACTCACTTTTGTGGGAATGGGTTTTTATGTGATCAAGTATATATAATCAAATTTTAACTAAGTTTGTCATGCCTTTTCATAATTTTCTTATGTTGGTTCTTTTTATCACGACGCTATCGGTTGTAAATTCGTAAAAATATAACCTTTTTAGAACTTGAAATTCCCGAGTTAAACCTAGACAAGTAAAAAAATGAAAATTTTTGAAAAAAAAATTGGGGTGATTAGCATTTCCAATAGAGTTTTGTGTAAGGCGTATTTAGGACTTGCAAGATTCAAGGTTTTAGCATCCCCCCCCCCCCACACTTAAATTACACATTGTCCTCAATGTGTCCCAAAAATAAGTTTTTAGGTTGATTGAATGTGTAAAAAGGTGTAAAAAGCAAAAAAAATTGTGTTACTGGTTACCTGGGCACGACCCCGTGTTGAGTGGACACGACCCTGTGCTCAGGTGCCAGTAACGAAAACTTACAGAAGGTGAACACGGGGGCGTGTTGGTTGAACACGACCCCGTGTCTGTCAAGGTCTGCTGAATAAATACAAACAGCAGGTTCAGGGGGTTGGGCACGGGGGCGTGTCGGCTGGACACGACCCCGTGTGGGCAGTCTGCAAAGTTGAAAAACAGGTTTCTTTCTTCGGTTTTCCTGTCCCGGCTTTAGTAGTACTAATGCTTAGTACTTTAAGCCCCGTTTGTACCTATTTAATCAATAAACACTCCACCAAAACATAGCAAACATCCTACTTTTACTAACATTCAACATCCATGTCAAAGTTAAAAGGAAAATAAATGCAGAAAATAAAAGAAGTTAGGGAAAGTAAATTGTTCAACACTTGGCACGCAGGCCATCAATTGTTCAAGAGTAAAAAAAGGGTTAACCTGGGAAGTAATCAACCAACCGCTTCCTCCTCCGCTCCTCCCGCCTACTCCATAGCATCGTCATCATCATCATCATCCCCTCCATGGCCTGCAATGTGGTCCCGAATATATCCAATATCATCTTGGATATCGGATATGTTTCTCTCGATAGCTCCAACCCGGTGGTATGTGTTGCTTGTCATGTTATAGGTGTTCCTGTGCGCATAAGGTTTTCCTGCAACAAATCATGCAAACTTTGAAAGTTAGGAAAACCGCCTCCCGAGGAGGATGATTGGCCCGGATCACCATGGGGTTGGTATTGGCACTGATGATGTTTCAGAGCGTGGAGGACGAGTGCTTCTTGCGGGTTCCATGCATGACTTTGCATCCTTTGAAAGCTCACTGTCCCGTCTTCCGCCTCATAAATTAGGTTCATTGAGCGGCATATGTGTATATCCACCATGCCCGACCATGGGCTCCTCTCAAATGACCTAGGTATGTGAGCGAAGTCCCTGAAGAGACGGTACACCCATCCCCCAAAGAAGATAGGAGTCGGTGCACTAGCAAGGCGGTTATGATGCATGTTTCGGAGCATGAGGAACGGAACATCAAGCGGCCTGCGGGTGTGGATGCAGTGGAGGACAACAAGATCTCTTAACCCAATGACGCCACTACTATCATGCCTTTGGCTAAGAGAGTAGCCGAGGAGCGTATGGATGTATCTGTAGAGCGGATCCCTCAGCTTCGTACTCTTAGTGATGCTTGGATTGTAGTACCCTTCACCAATCTGAGCCCAAATGGCTTGGCGTTCGTTCTCACCTATCTCTCGCATTCCCCTAGTATTTTCCTCGTTTCCCGCATCCTCTTCCGCATACAACCCGATAATCGATCCAAACTGAGCCATAGAGATCGAATACCTCGTTCCGCCACATCGGAATGCTACCCCATCATTGTCGAACGGGTCGCACCTCGAGTTGAATGTGAAGGTGCTATAGAATTCCAAAGTGCATTCATGGACGGAACGGAGTCGAGTTGTTAAAGCGACTCTGAGTGGCGCCGTGACAATGTTGTTGAACCGGTCGATTTGATTCACCATAGTTAACAGATCCGTGCATGCCTGCCTAGGGTATCCCTCCGGCCTTGTTTGAAGTATCTCGTATCTAGCCCTAGCATCGAGCTCGTTGGCATTAAATCTTGTGAACTTCCTAGCCATCTGAAAGAATACACCAAAAGTTAGCACGAAACAGAAGTATTTTCGGACGAAATTGCAAACAGTGAGCTGGACACGACCCCGTGTTCAGCGGACACGGCCCCGTGTCCAGGAGTCTGTTACTCTAAAATTCCATTTTTCGACCCGGTTTCGAAAACTTGAAAATTTTTGGTCCAATAGGTGCGGTTTCCCCCGAAAATGAAACCCTAAGTACCGTTTTTCCCAAAATAACTCGTTTACCCTATTAATTTTATCTTTTTTGGTTCAAGAACAAGGGTTTGAGGTTTTTTGTGCGAAATCGGGCAAATCTATGAACAATACAAGTGTTTACTTCCCATAACACTAATCTAACTAAATGCAAACAGATCTAAGCAAAAATTTGAGGTTCGATCCGGATGAACTTCAAGAACCCTAGATTTTTCCCCAAATTTTTGGTGTTTTAACTACATGCAAGTAACTAATCTAACTAGTAGAAGTCATAGAATCATACCTTGATGTTGTTAGAGTGATAGGAGACGTCGGAAATCTGCGAAAAATCGCCTGGAACCAGAGCTTTTTCGGAGAAACGGGGCGTGTGGAATGAAGTAACTGTTTTGAAAAGGGGGTTTTATCCCGTCTGCAGCGTGAAAACGCCCCCGTGTCCAGCGGACACGACCTCGTGCCGAGCAAAGTTTTGAAAAAAAAATTTACGTGCTCGTGTGAGTGCGCTTTGTTTCCCATAAGCTTTGGCCAGAAACTTACCGCTTTAGATGTCGTCCCAATCGTTCGTAACTTACCAGGTATGATGTTAGTTTCATTCGTCCACCGTTTGAAACGAGATCTCTTCCTCTTCATCCTCAATGAATCCTTGATAGAGTTTTAGCCGTTGGCCATTGACTTTGAATGGAGGCCCATTTCGAGATTTAATTTCTACTGCACCGTGTGGGAAAATATGGGTGACAGAAAAAGGTCCTGACCACCTAGACTTTAATTTACCAGGAAACAGTCGAAGTCGTGAATTAAACAAAAGAACTAGGTCTCCTACCCAAAATTCATTAGGTTTAATATGTTTGTCATGTAGATTTTTCATTCTTTCCTTATAAATTTCAGAGTTTGAGTATGCATAATTCCTAAGCTCGTCTAATTCATTTAATTGACAAAATCGATTTTTACCAGCAAACTCTAAATCTAAATTTACATTTTTGATTGCCTAGTAGGCTTTGTGTGCAATTTCTACTGGCAAGTGACAACTTTTTCCATAGACTAGCTTATATGGGGTTGTGTCTATTGTTGTTTTATAAGCAGTTCGAAAGGCCCATAAAGCATCGTCTAATTTATCCGCCCATTCTTTTTTATTTAACCCTACGGTTTTTTCAAGTATTCGTTTTAGACCTCTATTAGTCACTTCGGCTTGCCCGATTGTTTGAGGGTGATATGCTGTTGAGACCTGGTGATAGACCTCATATCTTGTTAAAAAAATTTCAAGTTGATGGTTTCAAAAATGGGTACCTCTATCACTTATTAAGGCTTTAGGTGTGCCAAAACGAGAGAATAATTTTTTCAGAAATCTTACCACGACTCTTCCATCATTTGTTGGAAGTGCCTCGGCCTCGGCCCATTTAGACAAGTAGTCTACTGCCACATGTATATATTTGTTTCCTTTCGATGGTGGGAAAGGTCCCATAAAGTCGAGTCCCCACACATCAAAAATTTCACAAACAAGAATGCCATTTTGTGGCATTTCGTTTTTGGAAGAAATATTACATGTTCTTTGGCAAGCATCACATGTCTTGACAAGACTTTGGGCGTCTTTGTAAATGGTTGGCCAATAAAATCCTGAATCGAATACCTTTCGTGCGGTACTAGCGGCACCATGATGCCCTCCGTATGGACCTTCATGACAATGGCGGAGAATTCTTCGTGCTTCGCTACCATGTACGCATCGTCGGACGAGTTGGTCGACACACATTTTGAAAAGATATGGATCTTCCCAAAAATAGTGTTTCACATTGGCAAAGATTTTTTTTCTTTGATGATGTGGCCACCCTTTTGCGACTATACCGCTAGCTAGGTAGTTAGCATAGTCGGCGTAGCATGGTTCTTCCTTGTATTCCACCATTTCTAGGGACTCAGTTGGGAATTTTTCGTTGATTTGCTCGTCCCTGGTTGCCTCCAAAGCTGGGTCTTCTAAGCGTGAAAGATGATCTGCAGCAGTGTTTTCTGCTCCTCTTTTGTCCTTGATTTCAATGTCAAATTCTTGGAGGAGTAGAATCCACCGAATCAAACGTGGTTTTGCGTCCTGCTTTTTGAAGAGATATCAAATGGCTGCATGATCTGTATAGACTATAGTTTTAGAAAGAACAAGATAAGAACGGAATTTATCAAAAACAAATACCACAGCTAGTAATTCTTTCTCAGTTGTTGTGTAATTTTCTTGTGCATCATTAAGTGTTTTACTAGCATAATAAATTGGGTGGAAGTGCTTTTCTTTTCTTTGTCCCAAGACAGCTCCAACTGCAAAGTCACTAGCATCACACATGATTTCGAAAGGAAATTTCCAATCAGGTGCTATCATGATAGGTGCATTGACTAACATTTCTTTTAAGGTTAGAAATGCTTGATTGCAATCCTAGTCAAAGATGAAAGGAGCATCTTTTTCAAGTAATTTTGTTAGAGGCCTAGAGATTTTAGAAAAGTCTTTGATAAACCGCCTATAAAATCCGGCATGCCCTAGGAAACTTCTGATAGCTCTCACGGAGGATGGAGGTGGTAATCTAGAAATGGTATCTATTTTGGCTCGATCCACCTCCATTCCTTCGCTTGAGATCTTGTGACCGAGTACTATTCTCTCCGTTACCATGAAATGGCATTTTTCCCAATTAAGGGCGAGGTTAGTTTCCTCACATCGGGATAGCATTCGTTCAAGGTTATCGAGGCATTGATCGTATGAATCCCCAAAGATAGAAAAGTCGTCCATGAAGACTTCCATCGTTTTTCTATCATGTCATGGAAAATGGCCACCATGCAACGTTGGAATGTTGCGGGGGCATTACATAGACCAAACGGCATGCGTCGATAAGCAAAAGTTCCATAGGGACATGTGAAAATTGTCTTTTCTTGGTCTTCGGGTGCTATCGGGATTTGAAAGTAACCTGAAAAACCATCCAAGAAACAATAAAATTTATGACCGGATAATCTTTCTAACATTTGATCAATGAAGGGTAAAGGAAAGTGATCTTTTCTTGTTGCTTCATTTAATCGTCTATAATCTATACATACTCTCCATCTTGTGACGGTTCTCGTTGGTATTAATTCAATCTTTTCGTTAGTTATTACCGTCATACCTCCTTTCTTTGGAACTACTTGAACGGGACTCACCCAAGGACTATCGGAGATAGGATTCCGGCGTCAAGTAATTTGATGACTTCGTTTTTAACCACTTCTTGAACATTTGTATTTACTCGACGTTGTGGTTGAATTACCGATTTATAGTCATCATTCATCAAAATTTTGTGTGTGCACATGGAAGGACTAATTCCTTTTATGTCTACAAGTTTCCAAGCTATTGCGTTTTTGTGTTTTTTCAAAAGACTAATTAATTTTTCTTTTTCTAAGCTATCTAATTTAGATGAAATAATTACATGTAAATTACCATCTTTGTCTAGAAAAGCATATTCCAAACCTTTTGGAAGTTCTTTGAGCTCGAGTGGTGGGTCTTTAGGAGACTCCTTATTTGGTTGCTCATTTCGATCAAGAACTTTAAAAGTTTGTTCTATGGCGACCTCTTCTTCAACAAAGTGGTCAATCTCTTCACTTGTATCGGGTGGTTCATCTTCATCTTCAATTAGGGGGTCATTATTGCCGAAAGGATATTTCATTGAGCGCTCGAGATCGACACTTCTTTTAAATGCCCATAATTGAAGAGGTAGATTGTTGAACTTCCGGTTTTTCAAAGCTTCGTGAGTTTTTACAAATGGTCGTCCCAACACTAGAGGAGCGTCATCGAGGATGACAAAGTCGGTCGGGATTACCATTTGATTTGTTTGAACCAATACATCCTCAACTATACCGATTGATTTTATTACTTTCCGATTGGATAGAAAAATGGGTATTTGAAGTGGAGAAAAATCACTAATACTTAATTTTTTGAAAATGTAATTAGGCATTATGTTAACACAAAGATCTTTATCGATTGTGACATTACTAATAAACGAATTTTGAAAGAAACATGGAACCGGTGTAATGTTAATTTCAAATGGGTCTTCTTTTATTAGCGAATTTTGATCATTAGTTAACTTAACACTTACCGTTTCGTCAATTTTAGTGTTAGTGTTTAACTCTTTTAAAAACTTAGCATGAGTAGGTACTAAACAATGATTTTCAAAAGAAGGTGACAAGAGATTAATTTCTTCAAAATTAGACTCTTCTTGAATTTTAACTTTGTCGGACTCACCTTTTTCGTTGTTTAACTCATGTGTCAGTTTTTCACTTATTTGTTCTTTCATTTTTACACTTTTGGTTATCTCTTCCTTTTTTTAATTCTTCTCTTGCGTGGGACTCCTCTTCCCTTGCGCAAGATTCTTTTATACAGCGATCGATAACTCTAATGTGTTCTAATATCCTATCGGTCACTTCGGTTATAGAAAAAGAATCGGGATTTTCAAAGCTTGAATCCGGTTGTTCGATCCTTTGTTCCTCATAATACTCATATGAAGTAGATGGTTCGCACCATTGTTCTTCATTGTAAGCATATGATGGATAAGGGTCGTAATTTTGTTCTTCATAATACTCATATGAGGTGGGTTGTTCACGCCATGGTTCCTCATAATAAGCATATGAAGGTGGTGGCTCATATCTTGGTTCCTCAAAGTATGAGTAAGAAGGCTCATACCTTGGTTCATCAAAATATGTGTATGAGGGAGGAGGTTCATACCTTTGGTCTTCATAGGATGTGTATGAAGTCGATGGCTCGTACCTGGGTTCCTCATAGTAGGTGTATGAATTGGATGGTTGATATGAGTGATTATTTTGAACCGAGTGTGTGTTACGACAATTAGTGCAATAATTACCCCTATAATCATCCTCCTCATAGGTGTAGTTGTAACCTCCTGAGTATTGATCCATAAGAATCACTCAGCAGACCACAACCAAGTCTCGAGATCAGAAAACAAAAATAAAAACGGAAACAGAGGCTGGACACGGCCCCGTGTTCAGTGAGCACGGCCCCGTGTACAGAATCTGTATCTGGGCGTTTTAATTAAATTTACTGATTTTGTTGAGCACGGGGCGTGTTCAGTGAGCACGGCCCGTGTTCAAGCTTCTGTTACTGGGTGTTTATGAAAAATCTGCAGCACGGCCCCGTGTACAGCTTACTGTAAATGCAAAACTAAACTAAAATGCAGAAAAATGTGCGCGCGTTTTAAAAAGGTTTTGACAAACTGATTAGGCCGTCGATTTTAAGCTTTCTTAAAATCCTTGTGTCCCCGGCAACGGCGCCAAAAACTTGATGCGTAGTCGAGTGTTATATTTATTAGGTGTATATTTTAAGCCCCTTTAACACTTTTTAGTCAAGTTTTGAATTTATAAAACACGATATTTACTAACACTAGACACACATATGGGCAAGTGCACCCATCGTGAGCGTAGTATAGTGTTGGTAAGATACCGAGGTCGTCCAAGTGCACCCATCGTGAGCGTAGTATAGTGTTGGTAAGATACCGAGGTCGTCCAAGGACACAAGAGCTTTTAGTACCGGTTTATCCTCAACGTCTAATCAAATCAAATCAAAAAGTTTAGAAAAATGTTTTAACTAAGAAAAAATAAAAACTAACTAAAATGCTGAAAAATAAAAAGAAAAACAGATAGACAAGATGAATCACTTGGTTCCGACTCGTATCTAGTGTAACCTTTGATTATTTCCGCACTTTTGCACTATTTTAAGAGATTATCTTAGTTATTGTAGTAGGCCCCTCTTTTGAAGGTGACGTTACCCTCACCCCAGTAGTTTGAGTCAGTAAGGATACAATCCTAAAAGGGTGGATTATTGGAAGATAATTAATTAAGTTATTAATGCAAATTATGGTAGGCCCCTCTTTTGGAGGTGACGTTACCCTCGACTAAGTAGTCTGAGTCAGCAGGGATACAGTCCTAAATAGCCTGGTTATAGTATTAATAGTAGTTAACTTATGAGGGGATCAAAGAGTTTGGACCCCCGCCATCCAATACCGTTAAGTATTGAAGGAGGTCCTACTAAATTTGACCCAGGTCCATTGCAGGACCTCTAAACGCTGAACAATGGCAAGACCTTTACCAAACCGTTCCCTTAACCCCCGACCAGGTAGCCAACATACCTCCATATAGACCGTGGAGATATGAATGGTGAAAATCTTTTATTTTATATAGACAGTAAAATAATGCCAAGACACCACGGACAAACGATAAGGAAAGATCACCTTCAACATAAGCAACTAGTTATTAAAGTCATTAATACAAAACCAAGTAAAAAGTGCGAAAAGATTAGAAATAAAAAGTATTACACTAGACACTTTGTCTTCACCAAGTGATGTAAGAGACTTAGGCAAACATGGCCATGATTGTCAAGAACTCTTACGATCAATCTTGGATCTCGAGACGACTCACACACTCTACGATGGACAATGGATGATGGTGGTGGATGATGGTGTTATGGTGGTGGTGGGTGGTGGGTGAAGTGTGAGAGAGGTGGTGTGCCAAGGGATGGTTTGAGCTTGAGCCAAGCACTTCTATTTATAGGCTGAACAGAAGCTCGGGCACGGCCCCGTGTCCAGTGGGCACGGCCCCGTGTCCATATCCTTCTCTTTCTTCATTTAATGCAGTTTTGTCTTTTTAGTTGACCACGCCCCCGTGTCCGCTGAGCACGACCCCGTGGTGCAGAAGAATCTTTGTACTATGAAGATTTGCTAGATTGTGCGAATCTTATAGTTGACCACGGCCCCGTGTCCGCTGAGCACGGCCCCGTGGTGGGCAATAGAAGCTTCTACCACTTTGTCTTTTCTGCTGACACTTGGGCACGCCCCCGTGCTGGCTGAGCACGGGGCGAGTTCAGTCTTCTGTTGTCTTGTTTTGCTTGGGAAGATGTTGTCGTGGGGTTGGGCATGTCACGTCTTGTTCCTTTTCTTGTATTTATGTTAGATTTTGATGTCTTTTTGCTTCTTTTGTTAATTTGAGCTCATTTCATCCTGAATAAACAAAAGGAAGACAAAAGCACACTTTTTCCAACATTAGTACTAAAAAAGGGTTAGTTTTATGCCACAATTGATGAAATTTATATGTTGCATTTTGAACACATCAGAATTATAAAAACGTAACAATCTTTAACAGTATCATACTTGTTAATCATCGAATTTAACACATATACAACCCTAGATCATCAATCAGTAGTATGCACTATATTCAGTTTTGGGATATCAATTTATCATAACACCATCATCCGATCATGCATCTCATATTAACACCGCAATCTATCATCTAAGCATGTAGCCTCTAGTATCATCTAATGCATAACAAATTAGTAAAGAACATACAAACCGAGAGATGGATGCGGAATACAAGAACAGGTTTCGCGAAGAAAGGAGGCTTCGAAGGATCGAAGACAGCCGTCGAGTTACAAGGGAAGGAGAGAAATTTAGGGTTTGATTATGATGCAACACTTGCAACACAAATATGCGTACAGTGTGGTTTTTCTGGGTTTGGGCTCAGGAAACTGGCTGGGCCGAGGCCCCTTTTTGGCGAACTATCAACTTGACGAACTCCTAATCTTCGTCAAAAGTGATATCGACGAACTCCTATACTTCATCAAGGAGTGATGTCGACGAACTCCTATCCTTCTTCAACTTGGGTTTGAGAATTAAGTGTGATAAGCCACTACACAATATAAACAATACCTTGAAACCTCGGGTTGTCACATCATCCCCAACTTGTAAGAAATTATGTCCCGAAATTTGATAAACCATCACAGGGAAGTGGAGTGATGAATGGAGTGATGAATCAAGATGACACTGGATCAAGATGACTGTGGATTTTCCTCAGGTGTCAAATCATCCCCAACTTGAAAGGGAATTTCGTCCCGAAATTCACCAATGACAGCAAAGGTTGATTCAACCGCCTGAACAACTGAGGATACTAGTGCTTTATCTGGTCTTTACGTTCTCACGTGAACTCTGGTCCACGTCTTGAGTTCCATCGAACTCTCACGATAGGAATTCGACTATGCCAACGAAGCTTGACTTCCTGGTCCATGATTTTGATAGATTCCTCGATAACTGCAACTTGTCGTTAGCCTTAGATTCTGGTAAAGGTATCACAAGTGTTTCATCAGGCAAACACTGCCTTAGATTCGAGACACAAATGACATCATGTAATTTTCCCAATTCATCCGGTAACTCGAGTTTGTAGGCCATGCCCCTGATTCTTTCTAGAAGTTTGAATGGCTCAACGTGACGTAAATTCATCTTGCCACACTACCGAAAGCGCACCGCACCCTCCCAGGGTGAGATTTTCAATCATGACGTGTTCGCCTGCAGCGAACTCCCAGTGTTTCCTAAGCTTATCAGTTTTCCTGATGGTCACGCGTTGCCGCCAAACGATTTCCAATCTAAACAATCTTTTTAAGAGTTTCTAGTACAAGTCTTGGACCTGTGATTAGGTTGTCACCCACCTTAGTCCAACAAGGAGATTGGCATTATTGTCCATGCAATGCCTCAAACAGAGCTGTCTGAATACTAGAATGGTATCTGCTGCAGTAGGACTCATCCAAAGGTAAGTGTCCTTCCAATCTTTACTAAAGTCAATCAAACACATACTTGCATCATGTCTTCGAGTGTCAGGATGGTTCGTTTACTCAGACCGTTTGTCCTATGGTGATAAGTAATGCTGATGTCGAGACTTGAGCCAAGGGTGTTGTGTGTTGCCTGTCATGAATCAGGTACAGATCAAAATTGGAGGTAAGAGGAGTTGGCACCCCTTGCCTAGAGACTGCCCTTCACAGGTAATAACTCACAGGATACAAAGACTTTGTCAATTTTCCTTGTTTGCAAGAAAGTCTACCGGTTACATGAGACAATTAACGATCGCCCATGTGATATTGTTTCCGTTTCAGGTTTCAAGTAGGATAGTGGCAAAATCCATGGTAGTATGTTCCCATTTCCATATGGGTGTTTCTGGTTGCTGGCACAAAGCAGAAGGTTTCTGACGTTCCACCTTGACTTTCGCACAAGTCAAACATCGTTCACATACTCGGCTATGTGGGCCTTCATGCTCGGTCGCCAGTACAAGATTTATAAATCCTAATATCCTCTATCAAAATCCAGACGACTAGTACAACGAGGTCGGTGTGCTTTGCTCAACACAAGTTCCCTATGGTTGCCATATAGTGGAATCCATATTAGTTCCATGAAGTAGCGAATATCGTCCAACTTGCCAAAAGTTGCTCCTCCATGCCCCGCATGGACCCAACTTGAAAATTCTCTTCCTTTAATGCTTCGGTTTGAACAGGGCGAGTCTGATCGGGTTGGCTAGAGTCGATGGTGATCTGAATGCTCATACGTATTTAGGTTGCATAGTCGTAATCGCTCGAGAGTTCCACTAGTGATGCCATCACATGTTTAGCTCTTTCGAAATAAGGGTACACGGGAGGCCCTTGTGATCGGTCTAGGTAGTGCATTTGGTACCGTCCAAGTAATGCCTCCAACTTAAATCCAAAGACCACGGTTTCCACCGCAGATTGTGACTCGTATAATTCCCCTTCGTAAATCCACTACGTAAGTTATCACATTCTCGTGTTGCATCGGCGTGAAACTGGGACTCTGATTCGAACCATCTTGGTATACCACTAGATCATCAGTACCCTCAGATAGAAGCGATGCTCAGTGCATTGCAGAGTTGGGTTTCAAAAGCTGAAAAGACGTTCTCCTATTTTGTCTCCCATGAATTCACAGCACCGCGTTGTGCTAAAGAGGTTAAAGCTGCGCAATCTTCGAAAATCCCATGATGAATCTGCGATAGTATGTGGCGAAACCAAGGAATTGCTGTATCCCCGAAGGAATCTTTGGTTTCTATCAGTTTCTAACAAAATGGATCTTAACGAGATCCACGTGCATTCCCACTTCGTTGATTATATGACCAGAAATGTACCTCTC
Source organism: Helianthus tuberosus (assembly GCA_030545235.1). NCBI lineage: Eukaryota > Viridiplantae > Streptophyta > Magnoliopsida > Asterales > Asteraceae > Helianthus > Helianthus tuberosus. The sequence goes on along the minus strand of CM060362.1, from coordinate 46,611,380 downwards.
GAATTCAGAAGTTACTTTTAACAAGACTTCGCGCGGAGTGGCTCCTCTCTCGTGAGCTCTAAAATAAGACTCAAATGTCGCTCATGATGTTCCTTTCTCTTGGAAATGATTCAAAACGTCATCAATAAACACGGTCCATAAATGTGGTCCATAAAGCTGTTGGTGTGTTGATTAACCCAAAGGTCATGGAATACAAAGTCGCAATGGCCGCATTGCATTTGATATGCCGTTTTAGGAACATTCTCCCCTTGGACTTCCATCTGATGATAGTTCGTTCGTTAGTCAATCCCCGAATGGGAGCTTGACCCTCGCAACTGGTCGACGGGTTGTCAATACATGGTCGAGGCAAACGGTTCTTGATTGTCACCTTGTTGAGTTCTCAATAATCAGTACACATACGAAAAGGCTTATCTTCACGGATATAACTGGGGCTCCCCAAAGCAAAAAACTAGGTCCGACAAAGCTCCTGTCCAACAGTTCATGTAGTTGATTAGACAGTTCTTGCAACCCTCCTGGTGCAAAACGGTAAGGAGTACGAGTAATCAGGGCTGCCTTTAGCGCGAGATCAAACTGAGATTCTGCCTAACAGTTGTGGAAGTAAACCTGAAAGTTCCTCAGGTAGCACACCGAGAGGATTCACGAACAATTCATGGATCCTCGATCCTCTTTTCGTTAGCCTTAACGTCAGTAACGGTTGTTAACATAGCGGGGTAATCCCTCCGTAGACACTTCTGGGCCTTCGTTGTTGAAATGATGCTAACCTTTACACCACTCTGACACTTTAGGTCAGATGACAATTCTCCACTAGGGAGAGGGATACGCAGAATTTTCTCCTCACCGGGTATATCTACGCGATATCTGGATAAACAATCCACAATAACTACAGCATCGAAACCATCAAGGATAATAGAAGGAAGGTCGATGTCGAACACTTTTCCCACAAGGTCGAGTTTGCATCCCAACGAAAATCTGAGGTTTCAATTGACTTGCCATTAGTCGATTCCACAACAGGTTTGGTTTCAAGAAGCTTCAGGGTTAAACATAACAGAGATTCGATGTTGTTAATAACTCGATTACCGCAGATAGCTCCAGATTATTTTCCCTTCCCCAATGCTCTATCAAACATTGGTCAAGTGGTTAAGGTAATTAGTTCACGCCCGTCCTCCCCGGTACAGTGTGAGGGTGCCAAACCTAATAGCGCTATCAACTTATAACCCCGTTGCCTCCCCGGCAACCAATTCGGTATATGATGGGACTTAATGATAGATATGAGTGTATTAACCAACATCCCGAGTTTAACATTCCAGTCAAACCCAATAACCCAGTATTCCTCCCCGGAATACCTTCAGATATCCCTCCCCGGGACGCATGCTTGAAAAAGAGCAATGAACTCACCTTAGATTGCTCGGATTGTTAAGTTACTTTACCCATTCCAAGTTGGTCAACCAAACCCTACCGTGGTTACCAAAGATGATCAGTTCCATAGTAATTAAATCATGTATTTTCCACAGTTTGCATTCATCACAAAGATTTCTTTATAACATGTAGCAAGTACTCAGTTCGCATACAAGTTCACATCCCATGTGCATGACAATACAGAACAGGTGGGTTTGCTACTCTCACAAGTCACATCAGATTTCTCGTTCTTAATTAACATTGTTAACATGCATCATCAAATACATCATAGTCTGTATTCATCACAAAAGTCACTATTCATCATATAGCAAATACCCAGTTCTTAAACAAGTCCACATCTCATGTGAATGTCAAATAACAACACACAACACATAACAGACGAGTTTGCTATTCACACAGATCAAACCAGATTTCTTATTCTGGTTAACATACAACATAGATCTTAAGCACAAACATCTATCATCATAAATATCATAACTTTACTGTTGGTTTACACACATGCAGCACTCTTCGTGGATTGCTCCTTTGGCGAAGAATCCTCCGAAGAAGGTCTAACCTTCGTCGGAGTTAAGTACGGCTAAGAGTCCCTCGGCGAAGGATTAACCTTCGTCTACCACTGATTCTTCATCGGGGTTGTCCTTCGCCGCACCACACACCAGACAATTGCAATTCCTTTGTTTCAGCCTTGACAGATGCTAACACGTTTTACAGTTTTCGAATCGGATCAAACGACACTTTCAACCACGAACATGTGCCATAAACATAACAGTCATTAGCTATTCAAACATAAAGTTCTCAATCATCATACAACCATACTAACAATCATTGACCCGACTCATCCTATGACCGCACACAATCATAATATCAGTTCATCAGGATATGAATTCATAAATCAGAATCATCAAAACGTAACAATCTTAAACAGTATCATACTTGTTATTCATCGAATTTCACACATATACAACCCTAGATCATCAATCAGTAATATGCACTATATTCAGTTTTGGGATATCCGTTTATCATAACACCATCATCCGATCATGCATCTCATATTAACACCGCAATCTATCATCTAAGCATGTAGCCTCTAGTATCATCTAATGCATAACAAATCAGTAAAGAAAATACTAACCGAGAGATGGATGCGGAATACAAGAACAAGTTTCGCGAAGAAAGGAGGCTTCGAAGGATCGGAGACAGCCGTCGAGTTGCAAGGGAAGGAGAGAAACTTAGGGTTTGATTATGATGCAACACTTGCAACACAAATACGCATACAATGTGGCTTTTCTAGGTTTGGGCTCAGGAAACTGGCTGGGCCGAGGCCCCTTTTTGGCGAACTATCAACTTGATGAACTCCTAATCTTTGTCAAAAGTGATATCGACGAACTCCTATACTTCATCAAGGAGAGATGTCGAAGAAATCCTATCCTTCGTCAACATGGGTTTGAGAATCAAGTGTGATAAGCCACTACACAATAACAACAATACCTTGAAACCTTGGGTTGTCACATCATCCCCAAATTGAAAAAAAATTTGTCCCGAAATTTGATAAGCCATCACAGGGAAGTGGAGTGATGAATGGAGTGATGAATCAAGATGACATTGGATCAAGATGACTGTGGATTTTCCTCAGGTTTCAAATCATCCCCAACTTGAAAGGGAATTTCATCCCAAAATTCTGCAATGACAGCAAAGGTTGATTCAACCGCCTGAATAACTGAGGATACTAGAGCTTTATCATATCTTTACGTTCTTACATGAACTCCGGTCCACGTCTTGAGTTCCATCGAACTCTCGCAATAGGAATTCGACTATGCCAACGAAGCTTGACTTCCTGGTCCATGATTTCGATAGATTCCTCGATAATTGCAACTTGTCGTTAGCCTTAGATTCTGGTAAAGGTATCACAAGTGTTTCATGAGGCAAACACTGTCTTAGATTCGAGACACAAATGACATCATTTACGTTTCCCACTTCATCGGGTAACTCGAGTTTATAGGCCATGCCCCTGATTCTTTCTAGAAGTTTGAATGGCTCAACATGATGTAAATTCACCTTGCTACACTTCCCAAAGCGCACCGCACCCTCCCAGAGTGTGATTTTCAATGATGACACGTTCACCTGCAGCGAACTCCCAGTGTTTCCTAAGCTTATAAGTTTTTCTGATGGTCTCGCGTTGCCGCCAAACGATTTCCGATCTAAAAAATCTTTCCAAGAGTTTCGAGTACAAGTCTTGGACCTGTGATTAGGTTGTCACCCACCTTAGTCCAACAAGGAGATTGGCATTATCGTCCATGCAATGCCTCAAACAGAGTTGTCTGAATACCAGAATGGTATCTGCTGCAGTAGGACTTATCCAAAGGTAAGTATCCTTCCAATCTTTACTAAAGTCAATCACACACATACTCGCAGCATGTCTTTGAGTGTCAGGATGGTTCATTTACTCAGACCGTTTGTCCTACGGTGATAAGTAATGCTCATGTCTAGACGTGAGCCAAGTGTGTTGTGTATTGCCTGTCATGAATCAGGTACAGATCAAAATCGGAGGTAACAGAAGTTGGCACCTCATGCCTAGAGACCACCCTGCACAGGTAATTACTCACAGGATACGAAGACTTTGTCAATTTTCCTTGTTTGCAAGAAAGTGTACCGGTTACATGAGACAATTAACGATCGCCCAGTTGATATTGTTTCCATTTTGGGTTTCAAGTAGGACAGTGGCAAAATCCATGGTAGTCTGTTTCCTTTTCCATATGGGTGTTTCCGGTTGCTAGCACAAAGCAGAAGGTTTCTGACTATCCACCTTGTCTTTCGCACAAGTCAAACATCGTTCACATACTCGGCGATGTAGGCCTTCGTGTCCGGTCACCAGTACAAGATTTATAAATCCTAATATCTCCTATCAAAACCCAGACGACTAGAACATCGAGGCCGGTGTGCATTGCTCAACACAAGTTCCCTACGGTTGCCGTATAGTGGAATCCATATTCTTTCCATGAAGTAGCGAATATCGTCCAACTTGCCAAAAGTTTCTCCTCCATGCCCCGCATGGACCCAACTTGAAAATTCTCTTCCTTTAATGCTTCGGTTACATGAGACAATTAACGATCGTGTAGGCTAGAGTCGATGGTCATCTGCATGCTCATACGTGTTTAGGTTCCATAGTCGTAATCGCTCGATAGTTCCATCCAGTGATGCCATCACATGTTTAGCTCTTTTGAAACAAGGGTACACGGGAGGCCCTTGTGATTGGTCTAGGTAGTGCATTTGGTACCGTCCGAGTAACGCCTCCAAGTTAAATCCAAAGACCACGGTTTCCACCGTAGATTGTGACTCGTATAATTCCCCTTTGTAAATCCATTACATAAGTTATCACCTTCTCGTGTTGCATCGGCGTGCAACTGGGACTCTGATTCGAACCATCATGGTATACCACTAGATCATCAGTACCCTCGGATAGAAGCGATGCTCAGTGCATTGCAGAGTTGGGTTTCAAAATCTGAAAAGACGTTCTCCTGTTTTGTCTTCCATGAATTCACAGCACCCCGCCGTGCTAAAGAGGTTAAAGTTACGCAATCTTCCAAAATCCTGTGATGAATCTGAGATAGCATCTGGTGAAACCAAGGAATTTCCGTATCCCCGAAGGAATCTTTGGTGTCAATCAGTTTCTAACAAAATGGATCTTAACGAGATCCATGTGCATTCCCACTTCGTTGATTATATGACCAAAAATGTACCTCTCGAATTCAGAAGTTACATTTAACAAGACTTCGCGCGGAGTGGCTCCTCTCTCAGGAGCTCTAAAATAAGATACAAATACCGCTCATGATGTTCCTTTCTCTTGGAAATGATTCAAAACGTCATCAATAAACACGGTCGATTCATGTGGTCAATAAAGTTGCTGGTGTGTTGATTATCCCAACGGTCATGGAATACAAAGTCGCAATGGCCACATTGCGTTCAATATGCCGTTTTAGGAACATTCTCCCCTTGGACTTCCATCTGATGATAGTTCGTTCGTTCGTTAGTCAATCCCTGAATGGGAGCTTGACCCTCGCAACTGGTTGACAAGTTCTCAATACATGGTCGAGGCAAACGGTTCTTGACTGTCACCTTGATGAGTTCTTGATAATCAGTACACATACGAAAAGGCTTATCTTCACGGATATAACTGGGGCTCCCCAAAGCGAAAAACTAGGTCCGACAAAACTCCTGTCCAACAGTTCCTGTAGTTGATTAGACAGTTCTTGCAACCCTCCTGGTGCTAAACGGTAAGGAGTACGAGTAATCAGGGTTGCCTCTGGCGTGAGATCAAACTGAGATTCTGCCTAACAGTTGTGGAAGTAAACCTGAAAGTTCCTCGGGTAGCACACCGAGAGGAATTACGAACAATTTGTGGATCCTCGATCCTCTTTTCCTAAGCCTTAACGTCAATAATGGTTGTTAACATAGTGGGGTAATCCCTCCGTATACACTTCTGGGCCTTCAATGCTGAAATGATGCTAACTTTTACACCACTCTGACATTTTAGGTCAGATGATGATTCTCCACTAGGGAGAGGGATACGCAGAATTTTCTCCTCACCGGGTATATCTGCGCGATATCTGGATAACCAATACACACTAACAACTGCATCGAAACCATCAAGGATAGTAGAAGGAAGGTCGATGTTGAAGACTTGTCCCACAAGGTCGAGTTTGCATCCCAACGAACATCTGAGGTTTCAATTGACTTGCTATCAGCCGATTCCACAACAGGTTTGGTTTCAAAAAGCTTCAGGGTTAAACAGAAGAGAGACGAAGCGATTAGTTACCAAGAACGTGCAGGCCACCATGTTGCTATATTCCTGGCGTCGCCTACGCCAATCCTAAATACCCTTCCACGAGCATCATTTCCAATGTTGTTGTATTCGTTACAAGGATATCCAGTGCTGCAGTCGTTCCCTTGGTTGTTGTCGTCTTGATCTAACAACGCCCAATCCATGTCGTAGGCACCTTCATTTCCATACTGTAGGCTATGATTACGAGTACCTCGATGTCGCCGTGAGTGTTGTCTCTAATGCCGTTGCTTTAAACGGAGCCCTGCGATCTTTCACCAACAGGGTTCGTCTTTTCACATCCCGTGTCACGTCCTAAGGCGCTACTCATTGTGCTGGCAGTTACACATTCCACCCATAGTTAATTGTCATCGTTTATGTCCCGGTTAATTCGTAAGAGTTGACCCCCATAAGTCGCTGACTAGGGTTAGGGATTCGGTTGAAGTCAATTTGCTGGAGTTCGTTGATGGTAATCAGGGTCGTTCTAATATTGAGGTCGGTAAGGCACTAGGTTCATCCTCTTATCCATCGTTCTTGCAAGTTGATTGAGTAATACACGGTATGTTTCTAGAGTGTTGCAGAAGTGATCGCACCTCGGGATCTAATGCGTCAATACATTGAGTTCCAGCAAACGAAGAGGAGTGAGAAAGGTATAGACCAATCATTTAACACTGCGACATCCAACTCAGGGACGTTCGTACAAGCACCTAACATTCTACACAATTCACTAGGAGTTCAAATGGGTGTTCAGATAATACTCGATAGCATTAAGATTCGTAAGGATTCAGAGAGGAGTGAAAAGATCACGTTCGAGTAGGAGACAATCACTGCTATGACCCCTATAGAATTGTTATGTTCCTCATTGGTCGAATAACGGATCATAACATCTTTTTCACTTGTTAAGCCTCACTGGGACTCACATGCACTCCACCTTATTATTATGTGTGCACCCACAATAATATTATGATTTGCATGCTCATCTCAGTTCCTCCTAACTCATGTCAAATGGTTCTTCAAACTCAGGTGTCAAACGGTGGCTATCAAAATGATAAAACCACATAAATCCAAGGCATCATAATGTGAACAAACAATTCATGTAATCATGCTATAGTGACGAGTGTGTGTCTGTACGCTACATCATAAACAAATGTGTACTAGTCATGTAATGTGTGTCTGTAATGCTTGAAAAAGAGCAGTGAACTCACCTTAGATTGCTCGGATTGTTAAGCTACTTTACCCGTTCCAAGTTGGTCAACCAAACCCTACCGTGGTTACCAAAGATGATCAGTTCCATAGTAATTAAATCATGTATTTTCCACAATTTGCATTCATCACAGAGATCACTTTATAACATGTAGCAAGTACTCAGTTCGCATACAAGTTCACATCCCATGTGCATGACAATACAGAACATGTGGGTTTACTACTCTCAGTAGTCACATCAGATTTCTAGTTCTTAATTAATATTGTTAACATGCATCATCAAATACATCATAGACTGTATTCATCACAAAAGTCACTGTTCATCATATAGCAAATACCCAGTTCTTAAACAAGTCCACATCTCATGTGAATGTCAAATAACAACATACAACACATAACAGACGAGTTTGCTATTCACACAGATCAAACCAGATTTCTTATTCTGGTTAACATACAACATAGATCTTAAGCACAAACATCTATCATCATAAACAACATAACTTTATTGTTGATTTACACACATGTAGCACTCTTCGTGGATTGCTCCTTTGGCGAAGAATCCTCCGGCGAAGGTCTAACCTTCGTCGGAGTTAAGTACGGCGAAGAGTCCCTCGGTGAAGGATTAACCTTCGTCGACCACTGATTCTTCATCGGGGTTGTCCTTCACCGCACCACACACCAGACAGTTACAATTCCTTTGTTTCAGCCTTGACAGATGCTAACACGTTTTACAGTTTTCAAATCGGATCAAACGACACTTTCAACCACGAACATGTACCATAAACATACACGGTCATTAGCCATTCAAACATAAAGTTCTCAATCATCATACAACCATACTAACAATCATTGACCCAACTCATCCTATGACCGCACACAATCAGAATATCAGTTCATCAGGATATGAATTCATAAATCAGAATCATTAAAACGTAACAATCTTAAACAGTATCATACTTGTTAATCATCGAATTTCCCACATATACAGCCCTAGATCATCAATCAGTAATATGCACTATATTCAGTTTTGGGATATCCGTTTATCATAACACCATCATCCGATCATGCATCTCATATTAACACCACAATCTATCATCTAAGCATGTAGCCTCTAGTGTCATCTAATGAATAACAAATCAGTAAAGAACATACTAACCGAGAGATGGATGCGGAATACAGGAACAGGTTTCGCGAAGAAAGGAGGCTTCGAAGGATCGGAGACAGCCGTTGAGTTGCAAGGGAAGGGGAGAAACTTAGGGTTTGATTATGATGCAACACTTGCAACACAAATATGCGTACAGTGTGGCTTTTCTGGGTTTGGGCTCAGGAAACTGTCTGGGCCGAGGCCCCTTTTTGGCTAACTATCAACTTGACGAACTCCTAATCTTCGTCAAAAGTGATATCGACGAACTCCTATCCTTCGTCAAGGAGTGATGTCGACGAACTCCTATCCTTCTTCAACTTGGGTTTGAGAATCAAGTGTGATAAGCCACTACACAATAACAACAATACCTTGAAACCTCGGGTTGTCACATAATTGATTAGTGTGAATGTGCAGGTCCTTCCAACGATGGTTGAATGTCAGAAGAAATAAAGGAGCAGCCTAGCACAAGAGAAGGAGGTTGCTGATCCCTGCATCTGAGAAACATGGATTTTTTTGTTTCTGTACATAAATAAACAATATTTCAAAAACCCTAAAAATTGAAAATTTTAAAAATCAAAAATATGTTTTTTATTCTGTCAAAAAATTGAAAAATGAAAAAATATGTGTTTGTTTTTACAATTTTTCAAAAATAAAAAAAATCAAAAAGATGTTTTGAGTGAATATGCCGAAACCCTCACGGCTGAACAAACATGATTAATTTCACAAAATTGGAAAACGGTTTTCAAACTGTCAAATATCAATGTGTTGTAAATCATGGGGGTACTTTAGGCGTTACATATTATATTTTCTACAAAACAGAGCATGTGAAGCAGAAAGTTGATGGCGAGACAAAGCTATCAGTATCAGGTTGTCAAATTTTCTCTAAATGTTTTGAATTTTAGGGGGAGTAAATGTTGTTAGAAAATACAAAAACATTTGAAAATTTGAAAAAGCCAAAAATATGAGAAATTCAAAAAGAGTTTTTGTGTACAAAGAGGAAATGATAGTACATCAGTAAACAATCACAATACGCTAAAGAAATGGAAAGTCAAATGTGATAAACGGTCTTACTGATGATATGCTAGTAGGTTTTTACATGCTTAGTAGATTGTTTTCGAGATATAAACCTAAATATAAATACTTACTTATCTCGTGGAGAACATCTCTCGAATATATGGGTAACCCCCGAAATCTTGTTTGAGAGATTGCCAGATTCTGAGATACTAGGTCTTTATACTGTTTGATATCTGGGGTATTATACCTGGTCTTCTGATATTGCGGAAGCAATGGCCTAGACTTTGTATAATACTTTAGGCGCTTAAAGATTACCCTCTTCATAAAAAGTGATAAAATATCGAAAGATACGAATCAAATGCAGTTGTAAAGAAGATCCCCAAGGGGGACACACCTAAAGTCGAGCCTTCATCTCTTTGATTGAATGGTAGTTCATACCTGAACTCTCAAGGTCTCGCACTAACCCAGAGTACAGATATCATTATGGTATATTCACCTGTAAGACTAAAATCTAGGGAATTTTGATACGAGAGTATATTCTGAGGTGGGACACGCAAATAAGTTAAGTTCCTAAAACACTAAATCTCGTATCTCGAATCAGTTTAACTTTGTGTGAAAATTTAAATGGATCAGTATACTAGCAATCGAGGTGAATCGTTTAGAACTTAAAGTGTTTATAGCTCAACGGTGCTAGTGATTTGTCATAAACAGGTATGATCCTCTGACACAAACTCAAACAAAAATATTGTCTGTAAATATTTCTTTACTGCTTTATGTTTCAAAAAAATACAAAAAGATTTTGATTCTATTTTATTTTCGACAACCGATGTCTAAAACCTGAGTTTCAAAATCTAAGTATGCTGAACTTGTTTCTGAAAAATAAACAAGTTCATTTATTTGAAACTTGAGGTTTTAAAATGAAAAATTTCAAAAAACAGTTTGTGAATCCTCCAAGGTCGTTAATTTGGACTTGGAAGATCATTTGTGAGGTTTTGGATTCTTAAAACTATCAAATTCATAAAGTCATTTGATAGGGGGAGAGAGCCAAGTTATTCCTGGAAATTACATATTGTTATATTTGTGATTAGAGCCAGGTTCACAAGTTTGAATCTTAAATTGTCAAATTTCTTACAAAATGTTTGAGATTTGCAGATGTTAAGCCAGATTACTATCCTGATAGCCGAGTCTAAGGGGGAGTCTGAAGACGAGCTCATCGCAAGGGGAAGCTTGTAACCGAAGAACCAGGTGTGGATCCTTAAGCACGAAAGCTTTACGAAAGGGGGAGCCTGAAGAAAAGAGTCAATCGAAAGGGGAGCTGATTCAGAGCGCAAAATCAAGAAAAGATTGAAGAGGGAGTCTGTGGTTTCTGAAGATGTCAAAGCTTCATAAAGACTCAGGGAGAGAGAAAAGACAAGATGCTACGAGATTGACTGCGGCAATATCCAATGGGGAGTTTGTGAGTGCACTAATGTCTATCGCCTCCGTCAATCCAAATCGTAGCAGAAAACTATTAAAGACAATGTTTTATTGTGTTAAATCCAGGAATAAGTCTAGTTTATACAAGGTCCTATGGTTCATTTTAAGAACTTTTGGAGAACTATTGATATTTTGAAGACTTTTGGCACTTTAGATGATCTAGAGAGAGAAAGTGCTACAAGGTGATTCACGGTGTTTGGATCTTGTCAAATATTCAATCGAATCATCATATTATTAAGTTCTTGTGTTCCGTCCACACACGTGCAAGGATTCCGCACATCGTACGTGTCGTTTCGCAATCGTTCGGGAGTCAAACACAATCCTACAACGCGTTCACAGGGAAACGTGCTTTGGCCTATAGGTAAAATACTCTAGTCGAGAAGCGATTAACGGTATTTTACCCATCCAGTTACTACACGTCCCTAATCGATAGAAAAATCTAAACTTTGGCGGGATTGAAAATCGAGGAATGGGACTAGTTGACAAGATGCGGGTTTCACCCCTAACTTGCCAACGTCATACCCTAAGTGTGGTTAGTACTCGTCAGGTCAAGAAAGTTAATTCCAACACTTTGATGAGGGTCCACTAAAGTTTTGAATTGGAAATTTACCATCAAGATGTTGATTTCACTCCGAACTTGATGGCGTAATTCCGTGAAAAATTGAGTAGGCGGATTGAGAGTCACTAACCAAAGTATGGGTTTCACACCTATTTTGGTGAAATCGTCTCGTTTGTATGATACGGGTGTCTTCAACATGTATATTGTGTAAAACATCTTAGGAAAGACATATTGTATAGTTAAGACAAAAGAAGTAGAAAGAAGCAATTTAGGAAGAAGTAACATGTTAAGCAAGAATAAAAAACGGTCAAGTTTGGTACTCACTTTAGACTAGGTCGAACATGGCAATTCTACCTAATTCCCTATAGTTATGGCTCTGATACCAATCTGCCACACCCCAACTAATGCCGAAAACATCAGAGTGAGACGAACGAGATTGCTCGAGACTTCCTAACACTATTTGTGACAATAATTATACCAAAACTGATTTCATTTCATAACAACATTGTCAAGTTACAATACAAGGAAATTCAAATAACAGCATTGTTTCAAAATACAACAAGATAATAATCAAAATACAACATTGTTTCAAAAAGATACAACAAATACAACATCCTAATCTAGTATAACAAGGCGTGTATCCAAAGTATCCCTACTAAGTTTCATCATCTCAACATCATCAACCTGCAATATGTTTAAAAATACATGGTTCAATACAAAAGTATTGGCAGGTATACAAGTTTAATACATAGCATATGTATAAGAGATTTAAACGAATCCACATGGAAAACTATGTTAACATGATTAACGTAAAACTGGCATGCGAATACTCAAGTCAATCCTCTTATTACTACAAGTGTTAAATTTAACATGACCACAAGACTATGGGTGGTGTGTTACTCCTATAGCGCTATACATGTTAAATGGAGGCTCGTAGGAAGTTAATGACAAGTTTATCACACAAAAGAATCATCCAGGTAAACGAAATAAGTATAACGAATTAGCGTGCATGTATTGGATTGTTTGTGCATTTGTATAAAAGTCTAAATGTAACTGTGTAGGTTAATAGGTAAACATATTGCACCCAAAGTGTAAAATGGAAAAGGGTGTTCGAGTATACTCACGGTTTTGCTAATCTTCTTAGTTAATCCCGCTAGCGAAGAGTTGAGTTAACGATGAGCACAGGAACGCCAAGGTTACCCTGCAGGGGGTAAACGAAGGCGTGAGTTTGGGGAGTTAAATCGGGAGATTTGGATTTGGAATTGAAGTACTTAATATATAGTATAAAAGTACAATTAAAACAGAAATTATATTCTGTCCAGGCACTTGTCACAACACTGAGTTTCTGTGATTTTTACGGGTCCTGATTTGCCCGTCAGAATCAGTAACAAGGAACGTGGAAAAAGAATAAACAAAAACCGAAACAGAAACTGTTCGGGAAAAAGGACAGTTCGCACAATAGAAACCTTTTGCGCGAAAGGGATCACCCTTTCGTGCGACTAGGACCTGTTTGAACCGAACTTCGTCTTTGAACGTTTTAACTATTATTTAGTTATGTTTGTGAGTCCAGTTGTGTTATAGAGATATTATAATAATAGTCTAGAGTATCATAGAAGTCATGCATGGAGGTATAAACCTCATTATAGTTCACCAAAGCACATATTAGTTAACAAAATTAACTAACCGGTTCGTCATGAATAATAGAAACAGAAATAACATAATTTAAATAGCCAAATAACCGAATAAGAACAACCCGGGTGGGCCAACTCAACATGGAAAGAATTAACTAAGTGTTGGAGGCTAGACGGGGTTAACTTATTCTAGGGCTAGGAGATTGTTTGGGTGTTCGTTTTACAAGTTCAAGTGAGGTGGTGGAACTAGATTGGAAGCCAAGGCTTCCATGTTCACACACTGTTATATCAGAATCGTTCATATCGTGAATGAGGATCTGACTAACATTCAACACTTAGAAATTATCGGGACGGGATGAACCAGAACCTTTCGTGCGAGAGGGCTGCTCTTTCATGCGATAGGCGCTATTTCGAGATAAAATTAGTTCGGTTTTGGTTGAATTATTCATCTTCCCTGCCGGAATCGACTCTAACACTAACTCACAGCTATGAACTTAGCTTGTGAGCTCGTTGAGCCTCTGATTCGGCCAAGTTTAGTAACAGAAAGTTTGTTTTATAAAAGTTTGGAAGTTAAACTTCAAATCTTAGCTTGGTCCTCAACATAGTGTGGAGGTGGAAAAATGAAGAAGTGGGTTGGTATTTATAGGCTGAGAACTTACTTGGGACGACAGTTGATTACGAACGATAGGGGCCTTTCATGCGAAAGGGCCTTTCGCACGAGAGGGTCCTTCCTATTGCTCGAAAGTTCAAGTTCGTTGTTTTGCGCGCGTTTTGTCGGTTTTAAGCGTTTTAAAAGTGTAAGTGATATGCATAAGTGTAATGTATAAAATAATGAATATATTAATGAATTTTTCATGTATAAACAAGTATGGATTTGCATATAAATTGTATCAAGTATGCACGTATAACAAATGTATAACAAGTGTTTACGAACGACGTACAACAAGATGTATAAAAAGGTCAAGTTTTCAATGATTGAAAATGAAAGACGAATACAAAGAGAATACAAGTTTCTATAAATAGAAATACAATCAAACTTTCTAAATAAGGAAAGCTACAAAAGCGATGCTTTACATTGTTGATATTGTAGGTCCTTGAAATTGATACAAAACAACCTATTCCTTGTTGTTAATACACAAACAAGTGTCGAATCCAAGTTTGCATACAAACCAAGCAAGAACACAATCAATACTAGAAAGTTATCACTTCAAAACATTTACTTGTATTGATTTCAGCAGAGTGACATTACAAAGTTCACCAAAATGCTCTCCTACTCTCTAAGTGTGCTCTCTGCTGAAATAGAGGGTATCTGCTGGTATTTATAGCACATACCAGCAGACTTACATTCAAATAAGGCACACAATATGGAAATATAACGAAATACATAAAGACATCATCGAAATAGAATGGCCATGTATCAAAATAGACATGCATGTCTATTTCGATATCTCGGACAACCAAACATAGCCTATTTCGATGTCTTTTATCTTTCGACCTCTATTTTGATGTAACACAACATTTTCTAACTCTTGTTATTAATCTGTGACAGGAGGATGTCACAGATTACACAACTTACAAACCTACAAACAGAATAATTAAAACGTAAACATTACCAGTTCAATAACGACGTACAAAATGATAAACATACACACAAACTACAGACACAAAATGCACCAACAAACTCCCCCTTGGCTATAGCTTGGTCGTCGATCTTCCATGCCTCTACCATGCTTGATTAGGATCCGACCATTTGCTTCCTGAATTAATGCCATAATAGTAACAAATACGTACTATCAGCTGAAACTTCATCGCTTGTCATGTATCTTCTTCATCGTGATAAATCTCGCTGTGCAATAGCCTTGCAATATGTTTCTTTGACATATTAACAATCCAGATGTTGTCGAATATACGAAAACTAGGCGTGTCATCTTGGAAAACTATCACAGCTTTAGTTGTACCCGAATCATAGTACCACAAAATCATGTATCCCAAGAAATCTTGTGGCATCTTCAACAATGGAATCACTGTCATAACATCCGGTGCCTTGTACTTGATATGGTAGCAGCCAATGTTTGTTTCTATATTGAAAGTAAATCTTATTTGAATACGTTCAGGGAACTGTGGCCGATATAACTCATTCTTCCAAGCATTTATCTTTCCCCACCTGATTCTTCGTTCAAACAAATTTAGAAGAGGGTTGTCGGACCGTTTAATCATCTTGATATGAGCCAGAGCTGATACATCATCATGGGGTAGTGTAAGAATCCTCATAACCGAATTAAAATACTGTATCCCAAACTCCCTCTTGATAGCCACACATTTCAGATATTTAAGAGTTTGACGGAGCCTCGGTCCCGATCCGACATGTTCGGTGCGTTTATTACGACTAAGAAAGGAGTAGAAGATAGATACAACACCGAGCAGTCACTTATAATCTGGTCTCTATTGATTATTCAACAAGTTACAGCACCACGAGACCAGTTGGACAGCATCTCCCCTCAGGGACCAAAAGCTTGTCCAAATGGGAACCCCACTTCCCTATTTATAGACAACCACCTATGTGTCCATCCGTCCGGATTATCATCCGACCGGATGGACATCCAGCTGGATGGTCATTCGTCCGGATTGACCTTGACATTTACTAAACCGTGTCCAACTTTCTCCTATTCTATACAATATTCAACACACGCTATATCTAATTATTCGCACAGTGGCAGACGTATGAAATATGCACCAACATTAACATAGATCCAACTGAGTATATTTACTTTCAATTCATCATCTTCCAACTGCATGTAAAAAACTTGTCGAAGAGGAGGTTGTGGCTTAACAATACGCCTCATATATTCAGCTCGCCATTTTGTATGTCTCCTTTCCTTTTCTTCCGGATCACGCATATCATCAGGAGCTGTATCGGGGTTTGCCAATCTCTGTTGGATATCCTTTTCACATTGACTAATCATCCTTTCTTCGATTAGAAGGAACACACTTCCATCCTCACGAACATATTTCTTTGAATCTATGCCTGATTTCACAAAGTCGATTCCATCTACACCTTCCAGTTCACTTACATCACTGTCAATTGAATGAACTTCAGCCTCAGAAATATTAACATTCTCCATTTCAAATAAGGTTGTCAACTGAGCTTCAGTTAGATCATGTATTATTTCTCCCTCTTCTAGTGGTTCACCTATGAAGGGATGTATCTTCAGATCAACAATCTTTGAAGATCCTGATCTCTCTCCAACTCCTTCAGAATTACATCACCAATGCCTTCACCACCACTCTCTGAATCCACCATTTTAGACGACTCCCCCAAGGAATTACTCCTTTGAGTTTTTCGTTTTATGCTTTGTACGTAGCTCAACCCTAGGAGTTGTATCAACAGTCACTCCTCCAGACTCATCAGTCGGTGCAGTCGAGGTAGTGGTTGGATTATGCAAAACTATGGCCATAGAACCACCAGCTAGCCTGGAAGCAGACATACCAGGTTGTGAGCCACTTGGAACATTGTCTGGATTACCTGGATCTTCCTTATCTTCATCTCTTTTCCTGAGTACTTCATGTGGCCTACACCGATCCTATCAAAGTACACCAACCTTTCCAATAACATCATTAAAGGTTTCCATTACACCTTGGAATCCAGCAAGTATCCTACCATCACAACCTTCTTGCTTTTCATGATAAGTTGCGTTCTTCTCAACAAATCTTGTATTATCCTTCAGTTTTTCAATTTCTACTGTCTTAATTGCGTTGACATCTGACAGTCTTTTGAGTTCAACCAGCTGTCTATCAATGGTCGCCTTCATAGCATTCATCTCGAGCTGATTCTTGATTAATGAATGGTGATTAGCGGTCATAAAATGCCCTTGGTGAACGAATTGGGCCGAGAATTCTTCGAACTGGTGAATTAACATAGCAATCTTATCTTTATCACTCAATTCTGCACCCCTTTTTCTTCTAGGTTGTTGTGAGGAAACTCTGAGCTACTTCGGTTACAGATGGAACTGCCATGGACGGTGTTTGTTCAGCTTGAATTGGTTCGGCTGGGACAGTTGGTTCCTGAATATCTTGAGGAGACTATGGTGCACCAGATTGAAGTATCTCAGATATTTCATCTTCAGTAAACGCATGTTGTGCAGCTGTAGGAGTTTAAGTTGGTTGCACGACAACTGGAACATCGACTGAGAGCTGATCTGAACTAACCCTTTTCACTATCTCTTCACCCTCTGCCTTTTTGCCCTTCTTTTTCGAATCCAACCCGTCATCATCATCATCATCATCTTTATCACCTTCATTCTCATCCTTTACTGTATCATCCTAAGCATTATCATCACCCGCATCATCTTCACCTTCTTTAATTGTAACTGCCTTTTCTTTACCCTTTCTACTTACACCTGCCTCAGCATCCTTTCTCTTTTGCTCAATCATTGCATCAAGTTTCACATCTTCATTATCAGAATCACTATCAGCATTCCGCCATTTATTATCAGCAGGTGTTACGTATGTAGGACTTCCAAGATAGCCGATCATCTTTCTAGGCATATGACCCTCTTTGTACATGCTCATCCTTTTCACAATCGTCAAAGTTCCTTCATTGATAGTATCAATCGTCAGAATGTCCTCACTTTCTTTAACAAGCCCTTCCAATTGTGAATCGATAATCATTTGCAAGAATCTTGGATACATCCAGAACTTGTAGCTTTTGCGTGTCGTTTTCTCAACATTTTCCTTCATGTTTTCAAAAATCATCTTTGAAAAGTTGAAATCTTTGTTGAGAATCAACGCAGTCATCATTGCTAAGATTCCGGTATTCGCCATATCATATCCTGCTTTTCTGTTACTAAGAAATTGAATCAACACAAGCAATAAGTACTTGTATTGCAAAGGCAGTGTAGATTTGTGTTCCCAAGACATCGCCAATGCATTTCATCCATCAGAGACACCCCTAAATACATCTATCAGAAATCATGGAGGGATCTGACTGTTTGTCTTGAAATTACAACATGGTTCTTATAATTTCTTCCGTCACATTCACTTCTTTCTCAACAACTTTCCCTTGAAGCACTTCCACATTATCGACCTTCTCAACTTTCGCTGAATCCCAAAACGCTTTAATGTGACTTATGTAGGTCGTATGTTCTTTAGTAATGGCATAACGAATCTTTGACCTCCTCATGAACTTTAAAATTTCTTCAAAATCAGCTGATGGCTTGTTTTCGTCGCCAAGATATGCCCCCATGTTGTGTCGGGGTTCAGACATTATCTATACTTCGGACTTCTCCTTCGGTTCTGACTTACTGTGTGGCCGTTTCTTTTCCTTTTGGGGTGCCATAACTACAAAACAACTTATGCGTAATGAGAAGTCGAAAATGTAATGAATATGCAGATTGAAATGGCTGTTGTTGAGGATGAAATATTGATAGCAGATGTATTTCGATATACCATGTATCATATGTATTTAAATATACCATGTATCAATTTCCTCATCTATATGGATAAAACATATTTCGATATATAGGTTATCGAAATAGAAGATCAATAACCACATACAAACTGTATTTCGATACCTCATGTTTCGATGTCCCTATTTCAATATGTGTTTTGTATTTCAATAGGATCCTATTTCGATAACTCCCTATGTCGATGAGATCTCATATCGAAATAGGAGGAGTATATAAAGAGGGCTTTTCTTCTCCTTTTCTATTTCTCCCCAATTTTGAGCCCTAATACGTTGCCAAGATTTCTTTTTTCGTTCCTTTTTCACCAAAAAAACTTCATTATCTCACCAAAAAACCTTCATCATCTGAGGTATATGCTTTCATCGTCGAAATTTCATCATCGAAATATCATCATCGAAACATCATCATCAAAACATCATCATCGAAAGGCGTCGAAACATTGTTAATGGACATTAAAATCATATCGAAAACATAATCTTAAGATTAAAGTGTTTATTGAACTTAGTGATATCGATTGTAAGTGCCATGGTAAGCGCACCATGAGCCTTGTAGTCTCTAAGTAACTGCTTGTCTTCTAGGTGTAAGTGGTCGGAACAGTCTTAGGTCTAAGACCATCTGTAATGTTGACTATTGGTTGGTGTGGTCACTACAAAAAGATGATTCCACCAAACCCTACAACTGATGAAAAAGCCCTATGGTATGGAGTAAAGGGAAGCGTGTACATTGTCACACTCCCTGCCTTCCAAAGGTGCTTAGAGGACGGGCCAGGCTCATCATAGCGACGATCCTGTCTATCTTTCTTTTCAACAGGATTAACCTTAGCGGGCACTGATCCTTCTTAGTGGTTCTATACACTGATTAAACTTTTCACATGCTGTTTTTAGATTAGTTTCTAATACAGTTCTATAAACATAATCATGCATTTTAAGTCTTTCTCCTTTAATGATTCAATTCTGGATGGTTACTTTTCTCAGTCTGATTGTCTTTCATTATCTTCTGTATTCACATTCTAGTTTTGTCTATTTTATTTAGAGTTATTTCCCTATTTCATAGATTACATATTAATAGAGAACTTATTAATGAGAGCTACCATGTCCACGGATTAATATTCGGTATCTTACCCTATCTATACTATAATACGATATGTATGCTTGCCTCTTACGTGTATAGTTTAGTTTTTAATGCGATGTTTTTTATAACTAGTATGTGCACTGTGATAATTTGTGTTGCTATTTGCACACATCAATGTCAAAGAGTGAGATTGTGTATGCAAAGAGAGATTAAAGAGAGAAAAAGAGTGTTGGGTGGGGTGGGTATTATTTATATTTTTTATTTGTTTTATATTTTTTTAAACAAATATCTTATGAACAAACAGGATATTTTGATCTTTTCATAAAAAGATAACAGAAAAATTGGATGGGGTAACGAAGTGGATGTAAATGGTAAGAATTGAAACCATGCGAACCCAGATACAAGAAAAAAAATTTGGATGAGTGTGACAAAAATGACCAAACCACATGGACGGTAGCCGCCATGTTTAGGTTGAAGCCCTCTTGTTTAATTAGGATCTATTTTAATAACATGGAAATAAGAATAAATGTTTAGGTTGTTCAAGCCAAGGATCTATATATATTCTAAAGTTTAGTTATATGTTCTATTTTAAAACCAAAATTTATGGTTGTTTTAAATGCACCAGCCTATAAAAATCCTATTAATTGCATTTAATTTACTTAATCTATATACTATTATAAAAATGAAAAGTGATGGACATGGATGTAATTTCATCACGCGTACAAACTTTAAAGCATTATATACAAGATACATCAAGCCATTTGAGAGGGGGTGGAATCAAAGTTTTAAGACACTTCAGGGTTAGTATAGGGATTTCACCAATGCAAATTCATTAAAAGCCTGTAAATTGAAGACGTCCCCTTCGTTTCCACTCCCATCCCCATTATATATCGATCTAGGGTTTCCTACCTTAATCAATCATCCTCTCAGTTGCGTTTGAATCCAAATCAGAGACCTACAATCGGCCCATGATTCCTCTTCGTGATTTTTTTGGCTGAATCACGTAATTCGCTTTCTACAAATGATTGCTGAGTTCTTGGATCTGTTATTATACGGTTAATCGATTGGTTTTGAATTACATTTGCAGGTTGCTGAGTTTTTGGATCTGTTTATCAGTGTTGTTGGGTGGATCTGTATCGATTGTGTCGTTGCTCGATGGGTCACGTGTGTGGCGGTTGTTCACTTGATCAAAGCTCGGTCGTCGGTCAGTTTTCCTAATCCCTAATTTTTCAATTTTATGTTCTAATCTAAGTGACCCCATATCCTATGTAAATCGAAATTTGTATCTAAGTTCTCTAATTGGTGTTTTGATGTTTGCATTCAGTAATCACGTCTGGTGCTCCGGTGACTGGCAACAACACTTTTAATCAGGTTGGTGATATGACGGTAGATAAACTTTTTCTGTGATATAACTATGATTTATTATTTCAATTTCTAACCCTAAACTGATCCATGATATCGCTACTCTCCTTGAACATCCGATTAAGAAACCGGTGATACAGGAATTCCAATGACCCTTGATTTTTGTTCCGACTGCTATTGCGTTTGACCGGATAACACTGATTTACCACTCCCTTTTCATGGTCGTTACACCTTTATGCACTTTATTTGATTTTGTTCTTTGGTTTTTCGTTTCATATCTGTTTGTGATAGGCTGAAGGTTCAGATTGTTAGCGATACTTCCTAGGTGATATCCATATATGATTTCCGTTTTCAGTTTTTTAGATAACTTGCAAATATCGTCAATTAGGGTTTGGTATAAACAAAAAAACTATTTTACCAGAAAAAAACTTCAGTGTGTATTTCACTTTTGTATATTGTCTATGCAAATTGTTGCCATCGCCCCTTGCTTTAAATATAAAGTTCGAAACAAGTCGATAACTCTCTTAAGTTATACGAGTCTAAACTTGAACCTAGACAAGCTTAAGAGAAGAAAGTCAGTGAGATTTGGTTTGGGCAAGTCTTTAAATCTCAGGTGTTAGTATCAGATTGATTTTCATAAAAATGTAATAAATATATTTTGAACACCACCAGAAATATATTTTGATATGAAGAAGCTCTTGAGTCTTGAACGACAGGAAATGCTAAAACATAGCATGTTGCCAGTATGTTGCTTATTAAATGGTTAAAACTGGCATATTTGGTTATAAATGGTAAAGTATGTCACATTAATTAGTTAACAAAAAGTATGTTATATATCCGTAAAAAGTGCACAGTACATTGCATTTTCTTGTGATTTGCTTTTAATAGTTTGCTCAAAATCGTGTCGGTCTTTTTCAGGGAGTTTTGGATGGAAAGTACGATGATCTACCCGAACAATCATTTTACATGGTTGGTGGAATCGATGAGGTTATTGCTAAGGCCGAGAAGATTGCGACGTGTGTGTGAAGAAAGAACTAAGGGAACTGTATAAATTTAGTTGAGTTTTTTTTGTAGATGGCGGATCCGTTGACTACATTGATGAACGCAGTTCAAGTAATGAACTTTCTGAAGGCGCTCATCACGAAAACTCTTCGTGAACGAGAGGACGCTGTTATAGAATCGTCTCGTGGCCCACCACAAGAACCACCGTTAGATAAAAACGGTGATCAAGGGCCGAGATTGAGCCCACATGTTCAACAAAACCATGATGAAAATGAAGTGAAGACGGCGGGAAGAAGTTTGTTAGTCTTCTGGTAATCTCATCACCGTATTTAAGCTTTTGCTTATTTAAAATTTAAAATTAGACTAAGTTGTACAAGTGTACAACAAATATTATTTCATCATCAATAGAAAAAAGTCATGTTTTCAGTATCACACATAATTGTCAATACATGTGGTAGTTTTGGCCATTTACTGAAGGAGTTGATTTGGGCGGTATTTTATCTCGAACGAGTCAATACATGTGGTAGTTTTGGTCAGTTTACTTTAGAGGAATTGGTCAAACGGGTTGAGAGTTTTCTCACACACAATGTTCTTAACAAGCTTTACATAATGATTCAGCTTAATAACGAATGTGTTAATTTGGGCTGCGTTGTTATCTCAAACGGGTCAAATCAAAATATTTAGCTGAAAGAGAATTGGTCAAACGAGTTGAGAGTTTTCTCACACACAATCTCTTAAGTAGCTTTATAATGATCAAGATTAATAATATTGTTTTTGTATTTATAGTTATAACACGTGATTAATCTATTGAATTGTTTTAAAATCGGACAAAAGTGATTTAATATGGAAAAGTGATTGAATTTGTTCATTACACAGTCATTTGCATTTCAAAATGTTGATTATACCCCTGTTATATATTAAACTTGTGAACTTATAGACTTATAGTAGACAGTTGTTGCAACATGGAAAAGTTAGGTTACCTCGAACGAGTCAATACATGTCAATACATGTGGTAGTTTTGGCCGTTTACTTAAGGAGTTGATTTGGGCGGTATTTTATCTCGAACGAGTCAATACATGTGGTAGTTTTGGTCAGTTTACTTTAGAGGAATTGGTCAAACGGGTGAGAGTTGTCTCACACACAATGTTCTTAACAAGCTTTACATAATGATTCAGCTTAATAACGAATGTGTTAATTTGGGCTGCGTTGTTATCTCAAACGGGTCAAATCAAAATATTTAGCTGAAAGAGAATTGGTCAAACGAGTTGAGAGTTGTCTCACACACAATCTCTTAAGTAGCTTTATAATGATCAAGATTAATAATATTGTTTTTGTATTTATAGTTATAACACGTGATTAATCTATTGAATTGTTTTAAAATCGGACAAAAGTGATTTAATATGGAAAAGTGATTGAATTTGTTCATTACACAGTCATTTGCATTTCAAAATGTTGATTATACCCCTGTTATATATTAAACTTGTGAACTTATAGACTTATAGTAGACAGTTGTTGCAACATGGAAAAGTTAGGTTACCTTGTTTGTTATGTACAGGATATGAAACGACTTGGACAGATGAAGGCGTTGGACATGGAGGCTATCATACCTGACATCATTGACCAGATCAAATGAGTTAATAAGTCAACTATGCATGTATCCTGTATGATCTGTTGTAGCTGGCTAGCTGCAACTAATGAGTCTATTTTGATCAAAGTTTTTTTTTTTGGGAAACAATGGTGATTTTGAATAAAACTTTGAAGTTTATAGTAACTTTTTTTATGTATTTTGCGAGCTCGGTTATTTTTTTCATTTTACATATTATGTTTGCTCAAATGTAGGGAAAACATACAACCCAATCATAATGGCCATGTTTCCACCACGTTAGGGAAAACATACAACCCAATCATTTGCATTTCAAAACACTTGAAGAACTGTTAGGGTTTGTTAATTTTGTTGGTTTATAAACTGCTTTCTCATCTATAAAAGGGAACAAAACCTGCAATTTGAATTTTAGATGTCAAAACTGAATTTATATGTATATGTGTATGTAGTATAATATATATATATATATATATATATATTTAACATCTATTTTACACCATCTAAAACAATGAAAAAGGAAAAATAAAAAATTTGAAAACTGTGACGTCTTTTGAAGAGGGTTGAGAAACCACACGTCCATAGATTTGAAGTTTTGTGAGACCACGTGTGGTGGGGCGCAAACCTCTCTCAAAGCGTTTTAAAAACGCGGGGGAACACTGTACCCACGGGCGTTTTGGCCCTTTTTTTACTGGTGGTGCTGCCAGAAAGCGCCGAATGAGGAGTGGACTTTGGTCAAAATAACCATGGTCAAACGGCTAACTTTAAAAAAAATGGTTTTTGTTTTGAAAATCTATACTATATTCGCACTTTCGTACCGTGTCACGCACTATCTATATCAGTCGTCGTTCCAGAAAAAACAATAACTATTATGCATGTCGTGCATCGCACGGGTGTTCCCCCTAGTCTATTTAATAACAGGGAAATAAGAATAGGGTCATGCTAATCACACACGGTCAAAATTATTTTCACATCCCAAAGCGCCGCGCTATGGCCAAAGCGCAGCGCTATGCTCGACAAAAGTGCTTCGATTGACATTTGAGACATTCCCTACTGTTTGACAGACATAAAGCTGATTATGATGTTTTGTCGTTAACCCTAAGCGCCGCGCTTTGGCCATAGCGCGGCGCTTCGACCCAAATTTTCACTTTTAAAAGCAAGCTACTGATTGAGGTTGGCCTGGTCTTCGTTATTTGTTCTTCTTCTTCTTCATAAAAAAAAGCTTGAGGTTTTTTCTTCTTCGGAAAACGATGTCGTGGTTAAACAACTATATTTTCGGTCAATATTCTGACGAGACAGTTGTTCCTGATTCTTACGAGGGGACCGCTATTTCTGACTCGTATGAGAAACCGGTCTCGTCCAACTTGAGGGAGGCAGAGGTTGTATCCGGCATTCGTTATCGTGATAACACGGTGACGCTGGATTTGAATACCCCTGTGGAGGACCCTTACGCACAACAAGGTTATTCGAATTTCGGTTACGGTGGCGAGTACAGCTTTGTACAGCAGGAGTGTGGTCCAAACGACAGTTACGGTTGTCAACAGAGCTTACAAGGTTATTCGAATTTCGGTTACGGTGGCGAGCACAACTTTGAACATCAAGTATATTCGAACCTCGGTGACGATGGTGAGCCGGGGGATGTGTCTGTTGACGAGGAAGGCTGTTACCCGGTTACGTTTTCGTTTGATACAACGCAGACCTTTTCGTCACGTAAAGAGTTGGTGCGTTGGGTACAAGACACAGCAAAAGACAACGGTTACCTCATTGTGACTAAGAGGTCGAATAAAAGAGGAGAGAATTACAAGATTTGGTTTCAATGTACTTTTGGTGGGGAGCATAAGAGTATAGCTACACAGAGGAAAACGGGTAGCAAGAAAATAGGCTGCCCGTTCGAGATGATCGGGTTTTCGGAATCATCCGGAAGTGTTTGGAGGATCGAGGTGACGAAGGCGAAGCATAACCACACTCCTATTGAAAACTTAGAGGGTCACGCGTATGCGAGAAGGCTTTCTTCGGAGGATACAAAACTGGTTAAGAAGGCATGACGTCGACAAACAAAACGTTTACGGCTGCTTGTGCGGTAATTTCCGCTGAGAAGTCAGAGAACTACCTATGGGTGTTGCAGAGGATCAAGTCTATGCTGGTAGGATGTATGGAACCGCGCGTGATTTTAACAGACAGGGATTTTGCGCTAATGAACGCGTGTGAACAAGTTTTTCCAAAAGCGCATAAGTATCTTTGTCGGTTCCATATTCAACAAAATATTAATAAGAACAGCAAGAAGAAATTCTCTGACAAGGAATGGAAAGAATTCGTACGTAGATTTTGGTTATTGTGCGAGTCTACGACCGAGGAAATATACAGGTATAACTTGGAAAACCTTGAAGCACAGCTGAAAGAAGATGACCGTGAACGTAGGTATTTCTTACATAATTATGTTCAAATTTTATATAATAACAAAAACTGACTATTTACGTTTTTTTTAATTTTAGAGGTTTTTGATTATTTGAAGAAATCCTGGTTGGATCCGTACCGTGAAAAGTTTGTATCATGCTGGATTAACAAAACTATCAACTTTCACCAAACTACGACCAACAGGGTTGAGGGCATGCATGCAACACTAAAAAGTCACTTTCCAAGTCATCGCAACACACTGGATAAACTTGTACTGTATGTTGATCATGTTGTTGATAGATAATACACCGAAATTAGTACAAGCTTTGAAACAAGCCTCCGAAAAGTGATGACGCACCACAAGAAGCAGCCCATGCTTGCATATATTCTCAGAAAGGTTTCAATATATGCGATTGAGCTTTTGAGTAGGGAACTAAAACGTAAGGAAGACGGGTTGAGAGCCTACGGTGCAAGCTGTGGTTGCCAACTTTTTACCAGCTGTGGTTTGCCATGTGCCTGTCGTTTGGAAAAGTTGGAAAATAAAGGTAATTAATATCTTTGACCTTTCTCGTTATGATTCTGCCACCTAATTTGTTTTCATCCACAGTTCAGCAACTCCGGATCACACACATAGACGTGTTCTGGAAGAAGCTTAACTTCAAGCCTGCAAAGAAAAACATAGAGGATATCGATGTAGACGCGGAATTTGAAAAATTGAAACAAAAGATCGATCCAACACCCCCTCAAGTGAAAAGGAGCTTCTTTGAAAAATTTCAGCAAATCCTCAATCCAGGGAACAATAACAAAAAACCTCCTGCTGTTCTGAAGAAAACTCGTGGTCGCCCAACATTGAAAACGCAGGAAGAAAGAAAGGTTGAAGCCGCTAGAAAAAGCCCGTACATTCCGTCGGAAGAAACTTGGGTCGAGGCCTCAGATGATCTTCCCCGTCACAGCTCGTACATATCACCCGAAGATTCTAGAAGACAAAAGAATACCAAACCGATCAACCTGCACCCTGATTTCCCGATGATCAAGCTCGGTCCTAAGACGGATATAGCGATCCGCAACTACGCATCTCAGATTCCCGAAGTGATCCATCCATACATCGTTAGAATAAAGGACGTGAAACCAGATGGTCATTGTGGGTTTCGATCGGTGGCTGTTGGGTTAGGAGTGAAACAAAATTCATATTTGATGATCCGGAAACAACTTATAAAGGAGTTACGTACGAAAGATTCGCTTTGGAGGCAGTTTTTCGATCCGGAAAACATAGGACATTATGATGCGCTGCTTAGACGGATCGATTTCAAGGGGGTGGGACGAGCAGATATCGAAAATTACATGACGATGCCTGAGACGGGGTTTCTTATTGCCCAACGATACGGTGTGATTGTTCACACCTTCGACATGCGTGGGAGCTGTACAATTTTCCCTCTGCTGGGCGGGCCAAACGAAGCTGAGGAACCTCACCAGGTGGTTGCGGTTGTGTTCGTTGACCATGGGCATTTCATACATGTAGAGCTTGGAGGTTGTTATCCAATGCCTCTCCCAAACCCACTCTGGACAGCACACAGAACAGAGCGCGCAGCAGCCTGGCATACATTATACAGGGATCAGATCAACACGTACGAAATGCTTACGTATCGTGCCCCTGACCTTAATGTAACCCCATATGTTCACGATGTATGTTAAATGTGTTTAATAATAATCACGTTTGTGTTTGTTCAATATATGCGTTACATCACGTTAAAAACCGAATGTCACCGACACGACCCAATCAGATTCAATACGCACTTGTACGACCCAAAATGACCATATACATCATAATACTACAATTAATGAAAAAATACATCATGTTCATGTGCGGTAGGCAGTTGATACACATAACACCTCTTACAGGAGTACTTGTGCTTTCAAACCCAAATGATACGATATAACGGAATAAGACATCACACGTAACCGATTTGACCCGGAACTTGCAGTATACTCCATATATAATAAAAAATGATGTATAACGGAAAAAACGTAAAATTTAGACTATTATCGACGCGTTTGTGAATTAAAAACAATTTTAAAAAATTTAAAAAAGGCCCAAAGCGCCCCGCTATGGCCAAAGCTAAGCGCTTTGACCACAAAGCGCGGCGCTTTGGTCCCTCGTTATACCTGAAGCGGGGCAGCTTCTCCCCCATTTCAACACAAAACACACACAAAAGGTGCGATTTACACACACTTGAGCCGGATCATCAACGTTTTCAAGCTTTCAACCGCTAAAAAAAGGTACGATCTAACTTCATTTATTGTTTTGGTTCAAGTTACGTGTTACAGTTTGTTTGATTTTTGTTTGATTTGGGCGTTTGGATCGATCGGATGGGGCTGTTCTTCATCACGAAGAACCAAAGCGCCGCGCCGAGGCCAAAGCGCGGCGCTTTGGTTCATGTTTATTTTTTTTTAATTTAATATTATTTGTTTAATAATATTTGTTTAATATTATTTGTTTAATATTATTTGTTTAATAATATTTGTTTAATATTATTTGTTTAATAATATTTGTTTAATATTATTTGTTTATTATTTTATATTTAATATTATCTTGTCAACGTGCAGGGATGGATTCCTTCGATGACGAGATTGAGCATATGGAGGCTGAGGGAGATGTGGGAGAGGAGGGACAGCCGGCATGTCCGTACCTGTAGTTTCCGCCGGCGTCACGGGCGAGGGGGAGATGCGCGAGGTTGCGCACCATCCCCGTTGGGGAGCATGTAGGGATAGACTGGGGCCTGCTGGAGACAGTGGGAGAGGCCGCGCGGGCGCGTGAGATAGTTGGACTAGATACTCCTTGGTCGCGCCTATTTGAGTTAGCGATGGAGGACTCGTACCCTGAGCTTACGTGGGAGTTTCTTTCCACGTTTACATACGCGCCGCATCCGGCGGATTACGTGGAGGACCCGGATTTTCCAGTCCACGAGGTTACATTCCGTCTCGCCGGTCAGGAGTTTCAGATGAGTGTGCGGCAGTTTGCTGTCCATACAGGTTTGTTTAAATAATATTATTTATTATTTTATATTTAATATCATTTGTTTATTTAATGTTATTTGTTTATTTAATATTATTTGTTTATTATTATTATTATTTGTTTATTTAACGTGTTCGTTTAATTTAACAAAATAAACTAGGTTAACAGTTTATAAAGACGCACTTATATTATATACGTTCTATAAAAATAATGACGTAAAAAAACGTAATTATAAAACAACGTATTATAAAACTCAAATACAATTTTTTCCTCCAAAAAACACTACCAAACTAACCCACATCCCACCTATTTCAAATAAAAAACAACACAAATTCCAGCCAACGCTTTTTGTCTTTTTGCACACTCAAAGCGCCCCGCTTTGGCCATAGCGGGGCGCTTTGAGTGTGCAAAAAGACAAAGGTCGTGTGCGAATAGACCAGGCCTAAGAATAAATAAGAATAATATATGAATGGAATTATCAAGGATCTATTTACTATTGAAGACACTAAAAATATCACAATGTCTCCAACCCAGTCCATTGTCATCTCTACACTAATTTAGTCCACTAACCATAGCTAATTAACTTATCTTTAACCATGGTTCTTTCTAATCAACTAACCACGGTTAACTCTCCCTCCATTTTCCTTTTTAAGCACCTCATCCTCACCACAACCAAAACACTTTCTAGTGACAAAATCAGGAACAATAACACCATAAACCCAAACAACAAAACCCCTAGCAGAAACAGCTGATCTTGAAGCCTCAACTTAACTATGGCGTTTTACATGGATGAACAACAAGTATGGAAGTGCCACAAACATCCATCCAGGCGGCGAAAAACCGGCATCTGCCCTAAATGCCTCCACGACCGCCTCGTTACCCTTTGCCCAGACTGCGCTCACCCTCGCCCTTGCGCCTGCTCTCCCACTCCAGCCGAATATCCATCGTCGTCTTCCTCCTCGTCTACAACCTCGTTTTCGCTCTTTCCATTCTCTAGAACCGGTAGCCGCCATGCTACAAACTTCTCAAACAACCCTGAAGGTGATCCAACGTTGCGCAAATCGCGATCAGTGGCTATATCATTCCTCCGATCGCGATCGCGCCACGTAGGAACTGGTACTGGAACAGGTACAGGAACTGGTGGATGTGAAGTTGAAACAGCTGTGAATAATAACAAGGGTTTGCCACCTAAGGTTACAAAGAGTAAAAATATTTTTTGGTCTATGTTTCATAAGAGTAAAAAGTGTGATGTTCATAATAATGGAATGGATGAGGATTTGAATAATTGTGAAGATGTGACTGGTAAGGATGATTATTCGATGATGATGCGGTCTAGATCGGTAGCTGTCGGTGCCGGAAACCGGTTTACTCCGGCGAGTTCTAAGAAGGGGTGGTATTTTCCGAGTCCGATTAATGCTTTCCGTAATTCGAAATCTCCTCGATCTGCCCATATTACATAGGTTTATTATCAAGTTGATAAAGTGTTGCTTATTTTTATATTTGATATTTTTTGATGTAGACAATAATTATTGCATTCAACTAGAGATATTAAAACGAAGCTGAAAAATGATGAGAACACATACGAAATAATGATTTTGGCCCTCTGGGTTCTTTAATGCTATATGTTTTGTTAAACAGTTTAGCTAGTTAAATAATTAAAGAGTAAATTGCACAAAACGTCCTTTATGTTTTCTCAAACTTACATGTTTCAGCCTTTATGTTTAAAACTTGCTAAAAACATCTTTTAAGTTTATTTTTGTCACGGGTTCAATCCTTTACGACTAAACAAGTTAATTTCGCCAGTTAAATTCCCTCACATGCATAACATGTGAGGGTATATTCGTCATTTTGATTGATATTCTTATAAAACCCTCTTTATCTATTTTAGTTTCTTGTGTAAGCTTCACCGATCCACAAAATATGTTCCCGTTCTTTTTCTTTCAAATGGCACACACACATTCCATTCAAGATTAGTAGAGAGAGAAAGTTTCAGCAGAGGAGAAAGGAAGAGGCGTCTTATAGAAAGAGAGAAACTGGAGAGAGTGAGAGGAGGAGGAGGAGGAGGATAGAGAGAGAGAGAAACCGGTCGGTCTCTTCTGACAACGAAGACAAACAACAAAGATGATCGATAACGATGGTGTGACGACGAAGATAGTGGTTTTCCATGGTAGAGATCGTGGGAGCTACGGTGGTGACAGGTGGTTTATAGCAGAAGTACATGGTGGAGGTTAGTGGTGTTCTGGAGGTAGGTTTTGGATGGTGGTTTCCAGTGGTCTTGGAGTTGAACAGTTTCCGGCGATGTGGACAATAATATTATTCTGGTATAACAGGTTACTCTCTCGACATCTGTTGATTCCTTCGTTTGTTACATTGTGTCTCCTCGGGTAGTTTTGATGGAAACTTTGGATGTGGTTCATTGATCTGACCGGTGGAATTGAATGGTTGTTGTTGATGCTGTTACAGGTTGTGGCAGTGGTGTGATGAAACTTATGATCGAGTTCGGGACCGTCTGGAGGCGACTCAATGTGGGGGTTAACACAGTCAATGGGTCAAGAATGGTCAACTGATTAATTTAGTCAGTCGGGTCAGGTTGTTTGTAAAAAGTCACTTGGTTTGTGAGTGATGATCGGAATTTTGTGGGTGATCTAAATTGATTAAATTTAGATTGTCCAGGGAAGGGTTTTCAGTGGGCTTTATAAGAAGGTCAACTAAAATGATATGATGAATATACCCTCACATGTTATGCAACTGAGGGAATTTAACTGGTGAAATTAATTTGGTTAGTCATAAAAGATTGAACCCGTAACAAAAATAAACTTAAAGAATGTTTTTAGCAAGTTTTAAACATATAGGTTGGAACCTACAAGTTTAAAGAAACATAAAGGACGTTTTGTGCTACTTACTCATAAATAAAAGTTATCAATGTTGGGTTAACCCACTTTGTAGAGGCATTGCCTCTTTGAATAAGGTCTCAGATTCAACATGGGCATATACAATTATTTTAGGATTATTGTTGTAATAGAATATGATCAAACTTGCCATTCAAAAATAATAATAATAAATAAATAAAATTAGACACGTTATATTTTATGTATCTGTTTATCTTTTTTTTTTTTTTTTAACATTGTATCTTTTTATCTACTAACATGGGTTTGTTTTGAGAGATCCTACGTAATTTAATAAGTGGGGTTATTTTGAAAGTGTTCGAATTTAAAGTTTGATGTTTTAATTTTTAATTTGTTTAATGATTAATTTTTAGAATTAATTTTTAGTTCTAAACTATTTATTACCTTTTAATTTCCAGCAACTTATCACGTTTTAAATTATTTATTACCATTTAATTTCGGGAAATTGGATTTAAATAATCCGAACTTTCACCTCTTGGCCAATAACACTCCGAACTTTCAGTTTGGCCAGCAGCACTCTCAACTTTCATCCTATTTTCCCAAAACACTCCCAAACTAACATATCACTAACCAAGTTAGTTTTTAAGTTTTATTTATTACACAAACAGTCCCTGTAGTTATAATTTACTAGTTTTAAGTTTTATTTATTACACAAACAGTCCCTGTAGTTATAAAAAAAATCATAAAAATTCAAAAAAATTCAAAAAAATCATAAAAATTCAAAAAAATCAAAAAAATTCTAAAAAATATAAAAAAAAATCTAAAAAAATCTAAAAAAATCATAAAAAATCATAATAAATCATAAAAATTCTAAAAAATATAAAAAAATCATAAAAAACCGTTTCGACCCGTACCGTTTCGACGCGAACTGTTTCGACGCGTACCGTTTCGACCCGGACCGTTTCGACCCGTACCGTTTCCACCCGGACCGTTTCGAACCGTACCGTTTCGACCCGGACCGTTTCGACCCGTACCGTTTTCGACCCGTACCGTTTCGAACCGTACCGTTTCGACCCGGACCGTTTCGACCCGTACCGTTTTCGACCCGGACCGTTTCGACGCGAACCGTTTCGACGCGTACCGTTTCGACCCGTACCGTTTTCGACCCGTACCGTTTCAACGGTACGCGTCGAAACGGTCCGGGTCGAAACGGTACGGTTCGAAATGGTCCGGTTCGAAACGGTACGGGTTGAAACGGTCCGGGTCGAAACGGTACGCGTCGAAACAGTTCGCGTCGAAACGGTACGGGTTGAAACGGTTTTTTATGATTTTTTTAGAATTTTTTTGATATTTTTTAGAATTTTTATGATTTTTTATGATTTTTTTTATTTTTTTAGATTTTTTTTTTTTAGAATTTTTTTGATTTTTTTTGAATTTTTTTGAATTTTTAGATTTTTTTTTTATTTTTATGATTTTTTTTATAACTACAGGGACTGTTTGTGTAATAAATAAAACTTAAAACTAGTAAATTATAACTACATGGACTGTTTGTGTAATAAATAAAACTTAAAAACTAACTTGGTTAGTGATATGTTAGTTTGGGAGTGTTTTGGGAAAATAGGATGAAAGTTGAGAGTGCTGCTGGCCAAACTGAAAGTTCGGAGTGTTATTGGCCAACAGGTGAAAGTTCGGATTATTTAAATCCAATTTCCCTTTAATTTCTAACTTATAAGTTAGTTCCAACTAATAATTCTTCAAATCTTTGTTATTCGTATTCTTGAATCTCAGGCTAAATATTTAAAAGAAGTTTATTTATAATATATTTTCAATGAGAGATAAGGATGGAAACAAAAACAATCAAAGCAGCAACAACAAATACGAAAATGTGTTATTTGAGTTAAAGCAACTGGTTGTTTAAAATGTTATTGAATCACTAACGGTCTGTTTGATATGGGGTAATGGAATGGATAGAGGAATGAAATGGATAAGGTAATGGAATTGATCATTAACATTGCATGTCTTATTTGGTTAACATGTGAGAATGGAATGAACCATTACATTTTGTTGTTTGGTAAGTGAGAAAAGACGAAGGAATAAAATCGGATGGCGGTGGTCAATGATGGGCGGCGATGGTGGGTGGTGATAGGTGGCAGTTGTAGTGGCGGCGGCGGTAGTGGGTGGAGACGCCGGCGAGTGGAGACGGCGACGGGTGGTGACAGCGGTGCTGGTGGTGGTGGCGGCGACGGTGGTGGCAGGTGGTGGTGGTGGTTGATAGCGATGGCGGAGGTGGGTGGCGACAACGCTGGTGATCAGAGGTGGCAACAGCGATGGTTAATGGCGGCGAAGGCGGTGGCGGGGATGGAGGCGGTGGCGGCAATGACGGTGGCGGGTGACGGCGGCGAACGACAGTGGTGGTGGGTGGTGGCAATGGTAGTGGGTTGTGGTGTTGTTAATGAAGGGTGAAGAGGGAATGGAATGAAAAAAAACAGGGGGAACGGATGGAATGATTTTTAGGGAATGGAATGCATTTTGGAATGGTCGATTCCATTCCATCAACCAACCAAACACTCTTTTATTCATTCCCTCTCAATGATCCATTCTTTCTACCTCTCATTCCTGCATAACAAACGCTACCTAAGTGTACACAGGTCCGCATTTAACAATTCAACCCACCGACCCAAAATGTCAATCCAGCACGATTGAAACCTAAACAACGTCTTAACAAAGTCTATAACTATATATAGTATTATATATTGACACGTTTTGGGCTGTTTGTTTACCTCTTAATGGTTTAGACCTCTTACTGGTTCAGCACTTAATGGTTCAGACTGCTTGTTTCACGAGCAGATGTCTGAATGGTTCAGACATTTGCCTCTGAATGGTTAAGATTTATACAGAGTCTGAATGGTTAAGACCTCTAATTTGAATTGGTCAGACATTTGCCTCTGAACGATTAAGCATTATACAGGCTCTTAATGGTTCAGACATTTTACTGGTTCAACACTTAATGGTTCAGACCTCTTACTAGTTCAGCACTTAACCATTCAGATGTTGTCAAACAGTCCCTAAGTTTTAAATATTCTTTTTATAATTAACGTCTACATTATATTTGTAATCATAAATTTATAATTGTTCTTATATCATTAATTGGAACCATTTATTGCATTAAGTTTTTTTTAATTAAATTTGGACGAACCTTTGTCTGTATCTTTGGGCTGTTTGTTTATCTCTTAATGAGACTTTTAATGGTTCAGACATCTTAGTGGTTCAACACTTAATGGTTCAGACTGTTTGTTTCACGAGCAAATGTCTGAATGGTTCAGATATTTGCCTCTGAATGGTAAACATTATACAAAATCCGAATGGTTAAGACCTCTAATCTGAATTGGTCAGGCATTGTTCATCTGAACGGTTAAGTATTTTACTTATACAGGCTCTTAATAGTTCAGACCTCTTACTAGTTCAGCACTTAATAGTACAGACATTGGTTCAGCACCTAACTATTCAGATTTTGCCAAACGTCTTTCTTTCTGCACATACAGATAAATCAAAAGGATGTTTGTCAAGAATGAAAGACGACAATAAGAGTCTGTGTGGATATGATGTCACATTTCTAGAGAAGAATTAAGTTGTTATATGTGAGAGACTTCTTTGACTCGATTAGTTGTAGCTAGGATATATGTTTCTTTATGATTTTATATTATATTAACATGTGGCTAATAAATATATGTAACATGCTACAATCATTGAGTATATCATATATTATAGTGCAGATTAAGTTTAGCATGTGGTTAATATTTTTTTAACCACGTTTTTATATTAAAGCGAGACTTGTTTAAATAATCTTAAGCTATAAATATTTAATGTGATCTTGTTGGCGTTTTTTGTTTTTTGTTTACAGTTACACCAAATAATATTCATCACGTACATTCCCTTCATATTTTATAAAATATGGTCAAAGATATGAATTTGATTGGTAAATTATAACATGGTTAATGATATCATCTATTTGTTTACAAAACTTTTTAAAATGTATTTTACTATAATATTCTGTTAACTATGCAAAATTTTAATAAGTAGCATGTGTATGTTATTAGAATTTTATAAAAAAAAATGCTAAAATTAAATGGACCGCATAGACGGGTTAGACACCCATAACAATTGTAATTGGCATAAGTTGAACCGGCACTTGATCGAATTGGTTTTAAATAAAATAAAATTGTAATATATATATATATATATATATAGAGAGAGAGAGAGAGAGGCCGGTTATCATACAAATGTCCTTATCGTACATTACGTACGCTACAATCTCAGCCGCCAGATCATCTTCCCGCATTTTAAAATCGCATGTTGTTTTTTTATAACAATTTCGCATGTGATAATTTTTTATGAATTCGCATGTTCTTTTTGTGTACCAATTTCGCATGTGATAATTTTGATGAAATAGCATGTTGTTTTTTTTATAACAATTTCGCATGTGATAATTTTTTATGAATTCGCATGTTGTTTTTTGTACCAATTTCGCATGTGTTAATTTTTGATGAAATAGCATGCTGTGTTTTTGTAACAATTGCGCATGTGGTACAAAAAACAACATGCGAATTCAATGCAGTAAGATGATCGGACGGCTGAGATTGTAGCGTACGTAATGTACGATAAGGAGATTTGTATCCTACCCTTTACCTATATATATATATATATATATATATATATATATATATATATATATATATATAATTACGCTAAAATAAGAACCACCTCGAGTTGTAAGAACCGTGAGAACTTTTTGATCCGGGGCGAGGTGGACCAAAATTTTTTTCATAAACGTAGATACGTGTATTATAAACACATTTTTAAAAAAAATTTCAAAAAAAAAATGTCGTGTGTGTAGTTTTGAGCACCACAAGTTTGTGTTTACGGGTACCGTAAATTTTCCGGTAAGATTTACGGTACTCGTAAACACAAACTTGTGGTGCTCAAAACTACACACACGACATTTTTTTTTATTTTTTTTTACAAATGTGTTTATAATACACGCATCTAGGTTTATGAAAAAAAAATTTGGTCCACCTCGCCCCGTACGGTGTAGTTCTCACGGTTCTTACAACTCGAGATGGTTCTCATTTTAGCGGTCCCCTATATATATATATATATATAGGTAAAGAGTATCGTACAAATTAGGTTATCGTACATTACATACGCGAGAATTTGAGTCGTACACGTGTCCTGATTCAGTTTTTCTTTATTAAGGTTAAATCAGACAATTAATTCAATCATCTGAGGGCAAATTCGTCTCTTCATTCAATCAGCAAGATGTTCGTTACACTAATATACCGGTAATTATAATTCAAATCAGTTTCAAATTTTTCATAATTCTCAAATTGCAGTTTCCGTTCTTCTGTGTTAGGGTTTCATTCAATTGTTTTTTTTTTCGATGGATCCACAGAGCAGCACTGGACGAACAGATGTTGATTTTGAAGAAACTCGATCGATCGTTGATCATGCTCAATTATCTACATATCAGAGAGTTTCGATTGAGGATGTTTTAAATCCGCCACCTGCAAATCCAAATCCAATTGCAAGTACAAGTGTTGTAAACGAGTTTTTTAATGGTAATTATGTTAATTCAGATCTCTAAATTGATTTTAATCGTAGCAATGATTTTATATTGTAGTAGTTGTTTTTTGAAGTTTGAATGTTGATTATATTTTTTATATGAAAGCAACATGCACAAATTCGCATATTATTACTATTACAATTTGCATTTGATTTTTTTTATGCGTTTTCGCATGTTATGGTATAATAAATCGCATATATAAAACAGATTAATCAAAATCATCATTTTCGCAAGTTATTGTTCATACAATTCGCATGTGTGTTTGTTCTTTTATGATGGAATTAATATATCGCATGTACTACTCCGATAATTCGCACGTGTTTTTGTTTTCTGATTTTGGTCTTTGTAGATGAAAGGGTTTACATTCCGGAGGTTCAAGCATCAGCTACACCTGTTGTTGGAATGCAATTTATCTCTTTTGAATAAGCATATGCGTTTTACCAATCATATGCTAAGTTAGCTGGTTTTTCTATTCGGAAAGGTGGTGAAGTACACAGTGGTGGTATAATCAAAACTAAGTATTTTGTTTGTTCTAAAGAGGGTCATAAGCCACTGTGTATTGACGATCGTTCGAAGTAAAAAAAGCAATTCAAAACAAGGAACAGGGGGACTATTAGAACTGGATGCAAAGCTCAACTTATGATTTGCACTGTGGATGGTAGATTATATACAGTAAAGAGATTTGTTGATGGCCATAATCATAAGTTTGTATGCCAAGATGATATTCACATGTTGCCAGCTTACAGACAATTGTCAAATGTCCAGGAGGAGTTGGTTTGGGAACTAGGCACTTTAAACCTTGGTCCTGTCAAAGCCTTCCATATAATGAGGAAACGGTATGGTGGTTTCGAGAACGTTGGTGCCACGGTTGATGATTGCAAAAATTTTAGGAAGCGAATTAACATCTATATAGGAGAATATGACGCTGACATGGTGATTAATAGGATGACTGACAAAAAACAGTATTTAGCTGATTATTCGTTTGAATATTCTGTTGATAATGACAAACGGTTAACTGGTTTGTTATGGGCTGATGGTTTATGCAAGCTTAACTATATGGAATTTGGGGATGTGATATCGTTCGATGCAACTTTCAAGACAAACAGGTAAGTTTTTCAAGACAAACATGTTTTTTTTACTAATTTCCGCATGTTATAGGTCTTCATGAGCTTGTAATATCGCATGTGTAGACATGTTGAAGGATTGATTTTGAGTATATCGCATGTTATACTATTTGTTTTCACATGTGATATCTGTTTTTCGCATGTTTTAAATGTGATTTCGCATGTGTATGTTCAGGTACAAGATGGTGTTTGTTCCGTTCACTGGCATTGACAACCACTATCGAAATGTAACGCTTGGAGCTGGGTTGTTGGCATCGAAGAGCATTGAATCATATAAATGGCTTCTGAATTCATTCTTAAAGTCATTTGGTTGGCAGCCAAACGTTGTAGTGACGGATCAAGACCCTGCTATGAAATAGGCTATTGAGGAGGTTTTACCTATTAGCAGACACAGATTGTGCATGTGGCACATAATGAAAAAAGTGGCAGATAAGGTATAGCATGCTATATTGTCTTTCGTTAGCGTTATGTTTTTTATATCAAGTTATAGGCTGATATAAAAAGCATTAATTGTTATAGGTTGGACACGAGTTGTGCAATAACGATGAGTTTAAAAGGAGGATGTGCGACATTGTATGGACTGATTCCATTGAGCCCGAAGAATTCGAGAGACAGTGGAAGTTGGTGATGATTGAGTTCGGTCTCACAGAAAACAAATGGATTGATGATATGTTTGTGATGAGATCCATGTGGATTCTGGCTTTTTACCGGCACCAGCCAATGTCGGGACTTATGAGAACAACTTCAAGATCAGAGAGTGAGAACCATTTTTTCTGTCAGGTGGCTAATTCACAACTCACTCTCGTAGAGTTTATGAATCATTTTGATGGTGCAATGGATGTCCAACGGTTTAATCATAGAAAGAATGATCATATTTCAAGATATACTGAGCCTGCTGATTTAAGCGGAACTTCTTTGGAAAAAGATGCTGCTAAGAGATTCACCAGGTCTATATTCTTTGATCAGCAAATAGAGATTTGTGGTACAATTTCTGAATGTCTGCCGATGGACACCAAAGTAGAGGGTCCACAGATCAGGATATTGTTGAAGGACTTTAAAGCCCATGGAGATGGTTACTGGAGGTACTATAGCATATATATTTGCAATATGCGATTTTGGTTATGTCATGCGATTTTAAATTTTATTTAGTTACATGATTTTTAGACATGTGAAATTGTTATGTTACACATGCGATTTTAATTTTTAATATAATTTTTTTTTGTTTTTTCTAGGTGTGGTTCAAGAATCTTGAAAATGATGTAACTGCACAGTGTAGCTGTTTGCGTTTTGAGCAGTATGGGCTGCTATGCAAACACATCTATTTTCTTTTCAAGATGTTTGGTTTTAAAGAAATACCAAATAAATATGTTACGAAGAGATGGACGAAGGATGTGGTGCCGAATGAGTTAAATGTGAAGTATAATCTAAATGTGGGTGGCAAGGATGTGCAACACAAGGCTAAACGTATTGCTCGTGAAATCATCCACACAGGGGAGTATTTGGTTAGCAATTTGATTTCTGACCTTGATCAACTTGTTTTAGTGAGGGATCAAACGATGCAGCTTAAAGAGAGAGTTGATCAGAGTCGCATTACCAAGCAACTTGATCCAAAATTTGACCGATTTTCAAAGTTGATTGGTTATCAACAACCAGTAACTAATGCTCCTCCTACTGTCCGTGTTCCGGATGGTATAAGAAACAAAGGTCGCGGCTCTCATAAAAGGATTAAATCTAAGAAGGAACAAATGATCAACCGCAAAGGGAAAAGGTCAAGGACATGTAGCGTATGTAATGTAAAAGGTCATGACATTCGGACTTGCGAGGAGCTGAAAGCCAAACAACAAGGTAAACAGCAAAAAAAGAAGTCGAAGGGCGTCCATATCGAAAATTTTTCCAGAGACAAAGACAATGAGGTCGAAGACGACGAAGAGGAAGATGAGTTTCAAGATTACAGTAGTGATGATGGATCTGAAGAAGAAGATCAGTGGGAGGTGGTTTCGGAAGATGATGAGGATGAGTAGTTTTTTTTTCTAAATGTACATGCGAATTCACACGAAACACATGCGATTTTGTATTCATCTGTTTATATCATTTTCTCATGCGATTTTAGTGTATAAACATGCGATTTTATATGCTTCAGTTTATAATAATTCTTACATGCGAATTCACACGAAACACATGCGATTTTGAGTTATCTAACATTTTTAGTATATGCGATTTCACTTTTAGTACATATAATATGTGATTTCACTTGTTTTTTATGTGACAGATGGCAATATCATTCATGCGATTTAATATTTATAAGCAAATATAATATGTGTTTAAAACATGTACACCAAATATAAATATAGTTGTTATTGTCTAACACAGCCACAACCACAAAACGATTAAAAAGAGAATTTAGTTACTTGAAGCAAAGATTTTGTCACGTTCAAAAGAGCTGAACTCCATCTTCTCCTTCACAGTGTTTAGAGCATCTGTCAGGAAAGAGAAGGCTAAGTCATCAGCTCGAGATTGCTCCTTTATGTGTTCCAAAGCTCTTTCCTTGAAGCTTGATGGTGGTTCTTGAAGTAGGTGTTCCCATATATCTTGATTTTTCTTGATTTGTTCAAGAATTTTGCCCTGCACATCAAGAACAAGATGAGAAGAGTTGACATCAGCGCTTAGTTCTGTCAACGTGCGAGTTGACAAAAGCTCTTTGATTGCAATGTTTTTTAACTTTTCATCATCTTCAGATGCCATTTTTTTGTTGGTCTGTTTGTGTTTGTTCTATGTATGTCTTAATATGGAAGTTCGTTGTATCTAGGTGTTTTATATTAATATAGTAAATTTATTATGTAGGTAGGGTGCTAAGTTCAGTACTATTTATTGTAAAATTGATCATTACATGTCAAATTACAGTCACATCGGTAATAGATTAAGTTTTTTTTATATAAAATACTTCTAATTTAGTTTTTAAGATTCGTTAATTTTTTATTTTTTTTTTGCATTTTTAGGACAGTAATTTGAAAATTGTTGCAGTGTTTTATTCGAAATCGCATTTGAAACATAAACAAATTCGCAAACTTTAAGAAATCAGAAGTTAATTCTTTTTTAATGAAATCGCACGTTTTAAAGCATGAATTCGCAAATTATATCAAATTTCAAAGATTATTAACTTTTAATTATAGTCGCATGTGTATTATCATGAATTCGCACTTTATTGTACACCTTTAGTGTTTTTCGCATATAATGTTATATGAATTCGCAAACTTTACAAAAAACACACCCTTTCTTTTAAATTTTCACCCTGCATCATCTTCTTCGATAGTCGGTCCA
Organism: Helianthus tuberosus; assembly: GCA_030545235.1. NCBI lineage: Eukaryota > Viridiplantae > Streptophyta > Magnoliopsida > Asterales > Asteraceae > Helianthus > Helianthus tuberosus. The sequence goes on along the minus strand of CM060362.1, from coordinate 46,569,309 downwards.
TCGATTTGTTTCAGTTTTGAATTTCCAAATTCATCAGAAGTTGAATTCGAAGAAGGATATGGTGGATTGGAATCGATCGTTTTTTGAGTAATTGTTATATTTTTTCGATTACGTTTTTTATTAAGAATCTTACGTTATGATTTTGAGGTTTTGTTTGCTGATTACCAAGGTTTTTTATTTCGTAATGGACGATTTTAACCTTGGTGGTTTCATATATATATGTTTATTTGATTAATTTAATAGTTAAACACGGGGTTTTTTATTTCGTAATGAACCACACCTAGGAAAAACCAAAAAAATTATATTAAAAATTAAAATCGCATGTGTAACATAACAATTCCGCATGTCTAAAAATCATGTAACTAAATAAAATTTAAAATCGCATGACATAACCAAAATCGCATATTGCAAATATATATATGCTATAGTACCTCCAATAAACCATCTCCATGGGCTTTAAAGTCCTTCAACAATATCCTGATCTGTGGACCCTCTACTTTGGTGTCCGGCAGACATTCAAAAATTGTACCACAAATCTCTATTTGCTGATCAAAGAATATAGACCTGGTGAATCTCTTAGCAACATCTTTTTCCAAAGAAGTTCCGCTCAAATCAGCAGGCTCAGTATATCTTGAAATATGATCATTCTTTCTATGATTAAACCATTGGACATCCATTGCACCATCAAAATGATTCATAAACTCTACGAGAGTGAGTTGTGAATTAGCCACCTGACAGAAAAAATGGTTCTCACTCTCTGATCTTGAAGTTGTTCTCATAAGTCCCGACATTGGCTCGTGCCGGTTGATGTGTGTAAAATGCAACATATAAATTACATCAAATAAGGCATAAAACTAACCCTTTTTTAGTACTAATGTTGGAAAAAGTGTGTTTTTGTCTTCCTTTTGAATTTACAGGGTCAAATGAGCTTAAACGAACAAAAGGAACAAAAATACAGCCAAAACCAACATAAATACAAAGAAAAGGAAGAAACGTGGCATGCCCGACCCCTCGACAACAACTCCCAAAGCAAAAACAAGAAGAAAGCTGAGCATGGGGCTGTGCCCAGCCCGACACGGGGCGTGCCCAGCCCGACACGGGGCGTGCCCAGATCAGCACGGGGCCGTGTCCAGAATGGTCAACCCTGGCACAAAAGACAAACCTCTAGAAGCTTCTATTGCCCACCACGGGGCCGTGTCCAGTGAACACGGGGGCGTTGCGAAAGTACAGCAGGCGCATTAATTGTAATTGCGAATTACAATTAATGAAGAGAGAGAGTGTCAGACGGACACGGGGGCGTGCCCAGCGGACACGGGGGCGTGTGGAGCTAATAAAGACAAACTGTATTAATGAAGAAAGAGAAAAGGGTGGACACGGGGCCGTGTCCAGCGGACACGGGGCCGTGTCCAGGCTTCTGTACAGGCTATAAATAGGAGTGCTTGGCTCAAGCTCAAACCATCCCTTGGCACACCACCTCTCTCACACTTCATCCACCACCCACCACCATCACAACACCATCATCCACCACCATCATCCATTGTCCATCGTAGAGTGTGTGAGTCGTCTCGGGATCCAAGATTGATCGTAAGAGTTCTTGACAATCAAGGCCATGTTTGCCTAAGTCTCTTACATCACTTGGTGAAGACAAAGTGTCTAGTATAATACTTTTTATTTCTAATCTTTTGCACTTTTTATTTGGTTTTGTATTAATGACTTTAATAACTAGTTACTTATGTTGAAGGAGATCTTTCCTTATCGTTTCTCCGTGGTGTCTTGGCATTATTTTACTGTCTATATAAAATAAAGGATTTTCACCATTCATATCTCCACGGTCTATATGGAGATATGTTGGCTACCTGGTCGGGGGTTAAGGGAACGGTTTGGTAAAGGTCTTGCCATTGTTCAGCGTTTAGAGGTCCTGCAATGGACCTGGGTCAAATTTAATAGGACCTCCTTCAATACTTCACGGTATTGGATGGCGGGGGTCCAAACTCTTTGATCCCCTCATAAGTTAACTACTATTAATACTATAACCAGGCTATTTAGGACTGTATCCCTGCTGACTCAGACTACTTAGCCGAGGGTAACGTCACCGCCAAAAGCGGGGCCTACCACAATACTGCATTAATAACTTAATTCATTATCTTCCAATAATCCACCCTTTTAGGATTGTATCCCTGCTGACTCAAACTTCATACACATCCTATGAAGACCAAAGGTATGAACCTCCTCCCTCATACTCATATTTTGATGAACCAAGGTATGAGCCTTCATACTCATACTTTGAGAAACCAAGATATGAGCCACCACCTTCGTATGCTTATTATGAGGAACCATGGCGTGAACAACCCACCTCATATGAGTATTATGAAGAACAAAATTACGACCCTTATCCATCATATGCTTACAATGAAGAACAATGGTGTGAACCATCTACTTCATATGGGTATTATGAGGAACAAAGGATCGAACAACCGGATTCAAGCTTAGAAAATACCGATTCTTTTTCTATAACCGAAGTGACCGATAGGATATTAGAACACATTAGAGTTATCGATCGATGTATAAAAGAAGCTCGCGCAAGGGAAGAGGAGTCCCGCGCAAGAGAAGAATTAAAAAGGGAAGAGATAACTGAAAGTGTTAAAATGGAAGAACAAATAAGTGAAAACCCGACACATGAGTTAAACAACGAAAAAGGTGAGTCGATAACGTTAAAATTCAAGAAGATTCTAATTTGGAAGAAATTAATCTCTTGTCACCTTCTTTTGAAAATCATTGTTTAGTACCCACTCATGCTATGTTTTTAAAAGAGTTAAACACTAACACTAAAATTGACGAAACGGTAAGTGTTAAGTTAACTGATGATCAAACCTCACTAATAAAAGAAGACCCATTTGAAATTAACATTACACCGGTTCCATGTGTAACACCTGTGTCATTTCAACCATCAAACAAATGCCAAACCAATGAAATATTGTATTTCATACTTTGGACTTGTATAAATATGTGTATCTTTTGCACATATCAACTCTTGTTCGATTTCAAGCTCTAAATCGCTTTCTGGAAGGTTATACGCGCACTAATGCGTAAATATAACCAGTTTAATGCAACGAACACTCCGGAATAGTGAAATAGGCTTAACATACCTTAAATAACCTTTACATAACTTAGATATAAGTTTTGGAAGGTTTGGTATGGTGAAATCAAAGTTTAATTGCTTACAGGGACTAAAGTTGACAAACTGCGAAAGTATGCCAATTTGAACTGTAACAGACATTCCGGAACATGACCATAAGTTAAACATACCATAAATATCCTTTACATAGCTTAGAAATAGGCTTTGAGGTGTTCGGTATGCTAAAATAAACTTTTGGGTCATTCAGGGACTAAAAGTGTCAAAAAGTGCACAAGTTTGCATTTTCGCGCATAACTTACGTTGTGAATACATCCGGACATCCAAAAATTTATGTAAGCACTAAAATATTTTATTTTAGTGTTCGCCATAAGAAAAATCCATTCGTCACGTCATTTGGATCGTTTTTCGCGCTTTTGCGCATTCCGTCGTAATTAAGCGAACATCGCGTTCGTACGACCAAACGAACCAACATCCGGCATATTTTTGAGCATGTTTTGAGTTCCCTATACTTTAACTTCATTTTAGAGCCTTAAAATGAGGTTAACGGGGTTCAAACCCATCGAAAAAGGCCTTAAAACACCACAGGGACCAAAACTGTCAATTTTGAAACTTTTCTGAACCTGGTACATGCTAGCGTAGCGCGAGCCCTATAGGCTTTACCAGTCGCGCTACGCGACTGCCTATGCTGGACAGAAAACATGCAGAAATATCAGTTTTTCGCTTTCGGGACCAGATTCGATGTATTAGCCGTTGTTTAATTCACAACCACACATTCTAAACTTGCTTAGTCAGCGGATAAGGATGGAATTTAGGCACCATAACTTTGCAACACATGTATGGATGGAATTTAAGCACCTAAACACCATAACTTTGCAACACATGTATGGATGGAATTTAAGCACCTAAACACCATAACTTTGCAACACATGTACGGATGGGATTAAGGCACGTTTTCCATGAAACGATCTTAACGGTTCGGGTATTCCTATAAATACCCCATACCCCCCATTGTTCTTAATCACTAGAAACTTGATTTGAGAAACTCTAAGTTGAAACATTTGTTTCATACCTGAGATTTTTGAATCAAGTTTAGCATTCGGGGACCCTTCGTAAGTATTCTTTCGTTCTTTTCCTTATTTTACTGCTTTTCGAGTCAGAAAGTCAAACTTTGTTTGACTTTCAGCGTTGACCAGTAATGGTCAATGCGAAGTTCGTTTGAACTTCGCAACGTGAGTGTAATCACGTTGGTTATAGTCCCTTGGGACTATGCCCACTGATTACCACGTTGTCTAGGGTCGTAGGGTAGGCGATCTAATAAATCGCCTATACCCTCGAACCCGACCCAGTTTGGTCGATCATTAGGATCCGACCAAACACTTTAGGTGACCATAGTAGGTAGGGAATAACCTTCCGAGGTTATACCCTATGGTCACATCGTTTAAGTAGTTGTATGATAGGTAGTTTATATGCCTTAGGTAAATTACCAGAATACCCTTTTCATGTATAATTGGTAATTAAGCATATGTAACCTAAACATTTGTCACATAACTGATTATGTAACATGTTTAGGCATATAACACTTGTCATAGGGCTAGTTAGGCGGTCCGAACGCGTTTCACGCGAACAACACGTTAAAGTAACATAAGCTACCTAAACGGGTCGTAATGGGTCGTAAACACTTAGGTTAAGTTTCATTTAGTATGTAGGCTTTGTTAAAACCAAATGACACGAGTCTCTACACTCGTTTGGTTTACAAACCCTAATGCTACCCGATCTTCCGATTTAGGTCCGGTTTATTAATGTAGTTACCTATAGTAGGTGCCGTTTGATTCCGTGATCTCTAGCTTTGCTTGGTGGTTATCCTAGGACTTCTGAGCAATCTCAAGTGAGTACATAGACCCCTCTTTTACTGTTTTCCAAACTGTTTTGGGGTGGAACACATGTGCCTACTTGTTACATTCATGCTTTCCCGTTTTCACATCATATACCTGCTATGTTCGTTAATACATTATAGTACATGATTTCAATACACTTTATGCTATGTATGTCCATTATGTGCATACTTAGTACATTGTTTTTCATTGCTTTTCTGTTGCATATGCTTATCCAGCATATGAACACATTATACTACATATTGAACCGTTGTAAACATTTGACTATGTGAACCGTTGTAATCATTTGACTATGTGATCCGTTGATATCTGTGAACCGTTTGTATCTGTGATCCGTTGATATCTGTGAACCGTTTGTATCTGTGATCCGTTGATATCTGTGAACCGTTTGTATCTGTGAACCGTTTGTATCTGTGAACCGTTTGTATCTGTGAACCGTTTGTATCTGTGAACCGTGTGAACCGTATTTGACTATACATGAACATTTCTACACTTGTTAAACATTTCATCTTGATAGTTTGGTTTGAGTAAGTGATTAAGTAACGAGGCGTGTGTAATATGATACAAGCATGGTGGATACGCCGCTTGTACTTCCTATATATAAGTGTTTGTATGGTATTACATATCGTAGCGTTATTTGAATCATTTCAGTTTGAGACATATAACATTTTATACAAATAACATACTTTTCACAAGACATTGTTTTACAAACAACTTATCTTTTACAAACTCATTTTACTTGGTTATTCATTTAACCATGCATTATTCACTTATTTATACATATCATCTGAACTCATTGTTTTTCAAATGATTTACAAAACAAAGCAAATTACAAGGTTCATGACTAAACATTTTCTCAAACAAAAGTCATGGAATCCTATTTTCACAAAACCTATGTATCTCACAGGCATTTTTATGCTGACGTACCTATTTTCACATGTGTTTTTCAGGAGCTGTTGCATAAGATGATCAGGATACACATAGGCAGACTTGGGCTTTAGTGACAATAAAAGATGCAAGACTAGTTAATTATATTGTATTCCTTTGTTTGTTAAGACATTGTAACACTTTTAATCAATAAAACGAAACTTCAATTGCCATGGATTTGAAACAATTAATTCTGTTACAACACTCCCCGACATTTCCGCCACGTTTTGTATGTTCTACGTGGTCGGGGTGTGACAGAAAAGATGGTATCAGAGCCAATGGTTATAGGGAATTAGGTTATTAGTAATGCTTTGACCTAGTCTATAACCTTCTTAGGACCCTAACGCGAGTTTACTTGCGTTTAGTCATAAAACAATACCGTCACCTATCCTTAGGCGACGACCACAACAAGAACATAAATTTCAAAACCGCTTTGAAAACTAATCATCTGTTCTAGGATGATTGATTACTAGGTTTTGAACCCTCTATTTTAAGGTTTTGAACCCCTTTGAATTTTCAAAAATCTCGTCAAGGTTTTGGGTTTTAAATAATGTGAACACGTGCAAACTGGAAGGGTGAATGCCTGTATTCTGAGTTTTCTGTCTAGGCAAGCACTTCGTATACATCTCAACCAGACGCGAGACCAGTTGTGCTTACCTGAGAATTCTTGGGATGAGTGTTCACTTATAGGCGAGCATGTCTTCGCGATACATTATTTTTGACCTATTTACTTTGATTAGTCACCATCTCATTTGTTTGCCTTTGGTAACAAACAAATGGTAACAATCTTCATGTGTTGTTATTTTCTTTTGACTACCTTCGGCTTGTTTCCTCCTATGTCTTCCATTTTCTTCATTATACCTTTTCATTTCAACAAGACTCGAGTGTCCGGACCAGGTGCTACAACTGCTCAACAAATAGGCGTCGTACTCCAGAAGACCGTTGATTTAGCTATTACCATGACTCGTCTCAAGGATGAAGCCGTATAAGGGAACTGCTCCTTGGCGCAATCAATGTCACTGGCATCATCTGAATCAAATACCCTGTTTCAAATGTTCCCACGGTGGACGATGGAGACATTTGGTTAACATGTGCCGCTTTGCAATCCAAAGCAAAGCTGTTACAAATCCTGCTGCTGCTCAACCTTCAAACTCTGCTTCATATGTCGCTTGGCATATCTGGCGCCTCAACCTCATGAACTTTCTACTTTGTGTATCGACGTAAGCACGCCTAGTGCAAGGTGTCGGAACACCTCCCGTTACACAAACTCAAAAAAAATCCATGTAGGATCTTTCTATCCTCATAATTAGATCCTTGTGGATGGGTATCATTCATCGGAATCCTTAATTGAATTCTTTGTATGATTCAATACGTACATCACAATTCAATAAGGATAAAGCCGAATTCCTTTTAAGATTATCCTATCTTAATAGATAGATTCTTGAAATGATTAAAGTGCCAAATGAAATCCACGAATTGGATTCCTGGTGTGCTTTAAGTATCCGCGTCCAGAGATAACAAATTAATAAACAAGTTAAACAACTATGTGATTATGTACTTATGAACATTACAAGACAAACTGTGCGGACTATGCAAGGAATTACGTAATTATGGATGCATACATAATTATGGAATTTAGTGCACGGAAACCACAGCGAGCTTTGTCATTGTTCAGTGTTTAGAGGTCCTGCAATGGACCTGGGTCAAATTTAGTAGGACCTCCTTCAATACTTCACGGTATTGGATGGCGGGGGTCCAAACTCTTTGATCCCCTCATAAGTTAACTACTATTAATACTATAACCCGGCTATTTAGGACTGTATCCCTGCTGACTCAGACTACTTAGCCGAGTGTAACGTCACCGCCAAAAGCGGGGCCTACCACAATACTGCATTAATAACTTAATTCATTATCTTCCAATAATCCACCCTTTTAGGATTGTATCCCTGCTGACTCAAACTACTGGGGTGAGGGTAACGTCACCTTCAAAAGAGGGGCCTACTACAATAACTAAGATAATCTCTTAATTATGTGCAAAAGTGCGGAAATAATCAAAGGTTATACTAGATACGAGTCGGAACCAAGTGATTCATCTTGTCTATCTGTTTTTTCTTTTATTTTTATTTTCAACATTTTAGTTAGTTTTTAATTTTCTTAGTTTAAAACATTTTTCTAAACTTTTATTTTGGTTAGACGTTGAGGATAAACCGGTACTAAAAGCTCTTGTGTCCTTGGACGACCTCAGTATCTTACCAACGCTATACTACACTAAACGATGGGTGCACTTGCCCATATGTGTGTTTAGTGTTAGTGAAATATCGTGTTTTATAAATTTAAAACTTGGCTAAAATAAGTGTTAAAAAGGGCTTAAAATATACACCTAAAATAAATAACACTTTACCGCACATCACCGGTAAAATGCCGGAATCCACATGGATCTCATCACAAACATATCATCAATCCATATTTTTTCTGTGAGACCGAACTCAATCATCACTAACTTCCACTGTCTCTCGAATTCTTCGGGCTCAATGGAACCAGTCCATACAATGTCGCACATCCTCCTTTTAAACTCATCGTTATTGCACAACTCGTGTCCAACCTATAGCAATTAATGCTTTTTATATCAGCCTATAACATGATATAAAAAACATAACACTAACGAAAGACAATATAGCATGCTATACCTTATCTGCCACTTTTTTCATTATGTGCCACATGCACAATCTGTGTCTGCTGATAGGTAAAACCTCCTCAATAGCCTGTTTCATAGCAGGGTCTTGATCCGTCACTACAACGTTTGGCTGCCGACCAAATGACTTTAAGAATTAATTCAGAATCCATTTATATGATTCAATGCTCTCCGATGCCAACAACCCAGCTCCAAGCGTTACATTTCGACAGTGGTTGTCAATGCCAGTGAACGGACCAAACACCATCTTGTACCTGAACATACACATGCGAAATCATACTTAAAACATGCGAAAAACAGATATCACGTGCGAAAACAAACAGTATAACATGCGATATACTCAACATCAATCCTTCAACATGTCTACACATGCGATATTACAAGCTCATGAAGACATATAACATGCGAAAATTAGTAAAAAAAAAACATGTTTGTCTTGAAAAACTTACCTGTTTTGTTTTGAAAGTTGCATCGAACGATATCACATCCTCAAATTCCATATAGTTAAGCTTGCATAAATCATCAGCCAAGAACAAACCAGTTAACCGTTTGTCATTATCAACAGAATATTCAAACGAATAATCAGCTAAATACTGTTTTTTTGTCAGTCATCCTACTAATCACCATGTCAGCATCATATTCTCCTGTATAGCTGTTAATTCGCTTCCTAAAATATTTGCAATCATCAACCGTGGCACCAACGTTCTCGAAACCACCATACCGTTTCCTCATTATATGGAAAGCTTTGACAGGACCAAGGTTTAAAGTGCCTAGTTCCCAAACCAACTCCTCCTGAACATTTGACAATTGTCTGTAAGCTGGCAACATGTGAATATCATCTTGGCATACAAACTTATGATTATGGCCATCAACAAATCTCTTTACTGTATATAATCTACCATCCACAGTGCAAATCATAAGTTGAGCTTTGCATCCAGTTCTAATAGTCCCCCTGTTCCTTGTTTTGAATTGCTTTTTTTACTTCGAACGATCGTCAATACACAGTGGCTTATGACCCTCTTTAGAACAAACAAAATACTTAGTTTTGATTATACCACCACTGTGTACTTCACCACCTTTCTGAATAGAAAAACTAGCTAACTTAGCATATGATTGGTAAAACGCATATGCTTGTTCAATAGAGATAAATTGCATTCCAACAACAGGTGTAGCTGATGCTTGAACCTCCGGAGTGTAAACCCTTTCATCTACAAAGACCAAAATCAGAAAACAAAAACACGTGCAAATTATCGGACTAGTACATGTGATATATTAATTCCATCATAAAAGAACAAACACACATGCGAATTGTATGAACAATAACTTGCGAAAATGATGATTTTGATTAATTTGTTTTATATATGCGATTTATTATACCATAACATGCGAAAACGCATAAAAAAAATCAAATGTGAATTGTAATAGTAATAACATGCGAATTTGTGCATGTTGCTTTCATATCAAAAATATAATCAACATTCAAACTTCAAAAAACAACTACTACAATATAAAATCATTGCTACGATTAAAATCAATTTAGAGATCTGAATTAACATAATTACCATTAAAAAACTCGTTTACATCACTTGTACTTGTACTTGTACTTGCAATTGGATTTGGATTTGCAGGTGGCGGATTTAAAACATCCTCAATCGAAACTCTCTGATATGCAGATAATTGAGCATGATCAACGATCGATCGAGTTTCTTCAAAATCAACATATATTCGTCCAGTGCTGCTCTGTGGATCCATCGAAAAAAAAACAATTGAATGAAACCCTAACACAGAAGAACGAAAACTTCAATTTGAGAATTATGAAAAATTTGAAACTGATTCGAATTATAATTACCGGGATATTAGTGTAACGAACATCTCGCTGATTGAATGAAGAGATGAATTTGCCCTCAGATGATTGAATTAATTGTCTGATTTAACCTTAATAAAGAAAAACTGAATCAGGACACGTGTATGACTCAAATTCTCGCGTATGTAATGTACGATAACCTAATTTGTACGATACTCTTTACCTATATATATATATATATATACATATACAGGGAGGAGCTCATGCGAGAACCACCTTTATTGTGAGAACCGCGAGAACCAATGTGAACACAACCTAAAATAGCTAAAAAAACCTAACCCCCCCCCCCCACCCAAAAAACCTAACCCCACCCCCACCCAAAAAAAACCTAAACCCCCCTCCCCCACCCCCCAAAAACCAACCCCCCCCCCCCCCCAAGCTAAAATGCTAAAAACTAAACCCCCAAAAATCCTTAAAAAATCTAAAAAAATAAAAAAAAACCTAAAAAATTTTTTTTGAATTTTTTAATATTTTTTATGTTAAAATCGCTACTTTTAAAAGCCAAAAAAATATTTTAATTAAAAAAAAAATTGGCTTCGAAAAGTAGCGATTTTTTTATAAAAAATATTAAAAAATTCAAAAAAAAATTGTGTGATTTTTAGCTATTTTTAGGTATTTTTGGTTGTGTTCACATTGGTTCTCGCGGTTCTCGCATGATCTTCTCCCTACATATACATATATATATATACATACATATATATATATATACATACATACATATATATATATATATATACATACATACATATATATATATATATATATATATATTACTATACATATATATTTAAGTATATAAGATTTAAAGTTTTACTTTTCATACGTATACGAAAGTGTTTGTCAACTAATCTAGAAAGATGTTGGTGTTGTATTTTCGGATATCAGGATAACGTACATACTATTTGTTGGAAATTTTGTGAAAATATCATTTTTCACAAATATAGGAAAATGTTTTTTCCTATTTTTGGACTACAATAAATATAATAAAATGAGCGGGTTTTATATATTTATTTGTGGGTTTGTGTTCTATGTCGGAAGAGCTTCGCGACGAACTAAACCACGTCCAAAACGGATCTAAGATGAATGAGATATCGATGCTCAAAGTTTGGTGTTTGAAACTTAAATGCTGAAAAACTAGGAAAGTGGCACCTTGTCCCACATCGGATGAGATATGGAACTTAAAGGGGTATTTAAGTGGCAACTCTCCATCATTATTGTTTCATGGAAGCACTCACTAAGTGTACTCGCGAAGGGTGCGGTGCACCCTAACTCGCACTCGCGCGTGCGCGTGGCGTGGGCGATGAGGCGCAATGTGGCGCTTTGATGGCGCACTTCGCACGCTCGCATCGCCGCGAGCCGCTTGAGAGACGCCTTTGTATTTTGGACCACGTGCGCGTGGTGGATCACAGAGGCTGCAAGGACCAAGTGGTGAAGTGACGTGCAGGTTCGAGGCGCGTGACGTGGAACAAAGGCGCGCTGTGACGTGCGTGGCGCACCAGAGTGAGCCAAAACGACGCGACTGTGTGGCATGCTCGTATAGGCTCACAGGTGATGTGGCACACGTGCGCAGGCGCGCATGGACCTGGGTCAGTGTGGCGCACGCGCGCATGGCAGTGAGCCAAAAGGACGCAGCGCGCATGAGGGTGCAGACCTGCGCGCGCACCAGTGTGTCTTGCGCGCGCGCGTGCGCAGAAGCTTCCAGGAGCAGTTAATGTTGTGCAGTTACGTTTCAGCAATCGAAACTGACGAAGTTAATGCGTTTGACTGAGAATTAAGTGACGAATTAAAGTGCATTAAAGACGTTTAATGCAGTTTAATTCACCCATTAAATTCAATTTTCAGTTTCTTCAAGACCTGCAACTATAAATAGGAGCATCCTATTGCAGAACAAACACACCAAAATTCACAGCTTACAATCTTCTTCTCTCACAAAATTTTTCTCTCGTCTTCAAGCAGCAAGGTACACATTCGGGTTGGAGTCAAGACCGGCAGTGCAACTGCTTGCAGCTGTTGTATCCTGGAAACAAACGTGATCTCCTGGAAGACACGAAATTTGTTTTAAGGGACCCGTGTCTAACACTATCCTCAGCCAAGAACAGTTTTTCTGTTCGAGTTTCTGTTCTTGTTTTTCCATTTTTCAGTTGTAATTGTATTGTATTTTATTTTGTTTCCGATTTGTTCCTGTAATTCAAGTTAATAAAGAATTTTTATTTAATTTTACACGAATGGGTTCCTACAATCTTAAAACAAATTTTTAAAACACCGTTCGTGTAAGACACTAACAATTCTGCTGTGATTCTAAAAATTTTTCTCTCACAACAGTTTGTGTTTTAGAAAGGTTTTTTCCTGTTTTGGTTCAAAGTAGCAACTTTGTCAAAACAGATTCTGCTTCTACTCCTTTCTGTTTTTTAGTTCTAAAAATCTACTATTGTAGTCTTCAAAGTTGGACTTAAAAGCTACACGGCTGGTCTTGCGCACTCATAAAATAATAAATTAGCACATTTATTATTTTGAAAACAGTTTTATTAACTCGTTTTCTTGGACCTTTTCAGAATGTCGACTGAAAATGTGAACACGAGCAATACCAACGTTGTTGTCGGTACCCCTACCAACACTGTGGGAGCGTCCACAGTGGCAAATCATGCTGAAAGACCTGAGAAGTTCTCGGGTCTCCACTTCAAGAGGTGGCAACAGAAGATGTTCTTCTATTTGACCACCATGAACCTTGCGAGGTTCTTGACTGAAACCGCTCCCTAACCTGTGGAAGGGGAGACCGACGCTCAGGCTCTGAGCGCGGTAGAGGCTTGGAAGCACTCGGATTTCATATGTCGAGGCTATGTACTCAACGGTCTCTATGATGCCTTGTATAATGTGTACTACAATATCAAGACTTCCAAAGAATTATGGGAGTCTTTGGATAAAAAGTACAAAACGGAGGATGCGGGAATAAAGAAATTTGCTGTCGCCCGTTTCTTGGACTTCAAAATGGTTGATAACAAGACTGTTATGAACCAAGTCCAAGAGTTGCAAATTATACTACATGACATCCACGCTGAGGGAATGGTACTTAGCGAAACATTTCAAGTGGCAGTCATGATCGAAAAATTACCTCCTACTTGGTTGGATTTTAAGAATTATCTTAAACACAAGCGAAAGTAAATGACGATTGAGGAACTTTCCGTCCGTCTTCGTATAGAAGAGGACAACAGGGTGGCCCAAAAAGGCACCATTTTGCAAGCCTCGGCTAAGGCAAACATGGTGGAAGTTGGGGAGTCCTCAAAAGGTAATAAGGGAAAACGGGGTAAAAAGGACAACAAAGGGAAAGCAAAGGTTAACAACCTTGGACTGAAAAAGGGGGTTGTGAAAAAGAAGTTTGCGTCTTTCCAAGATACTTGTTACAATTGTAACGAGACGGGGCACCGTGCTAACCAATGCAAGAAACCTAAGCGTGAGCGTGCGCATATGGTTGATGAGGATGGTATGCCTTTGATTGCAATGATAACCGATGAAGCGGCTATGATTGAAGAAGTCAATACGATGGGAGAAAACCCAAAAGGATAGTTCGTTGACACGGGTGCAACCCGCCATGTTTGTGGAGACAAGGATCTTTTCTCTACATTCAAGGAAGCGTCGGGTGAAGAAAAGATTTATATGGGAAATAAAGCTACAAAAGCATCAAAGGGTAAGGCACTGTCATCCTGAAGATGACTTCTGGCAAGGAGTTGACCTTGACCAAAGTGCTTTATGTTCCAGAGATACGGAAGAATCTCGTGTCGGGATGGATGCTCAACAAGTTTGGATTTCGTTTAGTGTTTGAATCGGACAATTTTGTCTTGTCTAGACGTGGTACTTTTATCGGAAAGGGCTATGCCCTAAATGGAATGTTTAAAATGAATGTAATGGTTGTGAACCAAAACAAAAGTATGAATGAAATTTCTACTTCTACTTACATGATTGAGTCTTCTAATGTTTGGCATCGGTTGAACGAATAACCGAACCCGTTGATTTAATTCATACCGATGTGTGTGATTTAAAAGCGGTTCCCACCGTGGAGGAAATAAGTACTTCATCACGTTTATTGATGATTGTACTAAATATTGCTACGTGTATTTACTAAAGAGTAAAGACGAAGCAATAGAGAAGTTTATCTTGTACAAAAATGAAGTTGTGAATCAACTTAAAAAGAAGATAAAAGCTTTGAGAAGCGATCGAGGAGGTGAATATGTTACACCTTTTGAGGATTTATGCGCAAAAGTGGCATTGTACATGAGTGTACACCTCCTTATTCTCCACAATCAAATGGTTTTGCGGAATGAAAGAACCGCACATTGAAAGAGATGATGAACGCCATGTTGATCAGTTCGGGAGTGAACTGAGAAATGTGGGGGGACGCCATTCTCTCAGCAAACTATCTTTTGAACAAGATACCTTTGAAAAATAGGGACGAAACTCCATATGAGTTATGGAGAAAAAGGAAGCCTTTGTACAAATACTTGAAAGTGTGGGGGTGCCTAGCTAAGGTGATTGTATCACCTCCTAAGGCTCTTAGGATAGGACCCAAAACTGTTGATTGCATTTTCATTGGATATGCACATCAAAGTAGTGCACATCGTTTTCTTGTACATGAGTCCAAGTATCCCGATGTACATAAACACACTATCATAGAGGCAAATCCTAACATCGTCTCATATTTTGAGAATGTGTTTCCTATGTTACGACAAACACATGCGCCTTCATCAAGAGTGGTTGATGAAGCAGGTCCAAGTTCATCTACATGGTTAGATGAAACAGGACCCAGTTCATCTACAGGATTAGATGAAAGACATGAACGATCCGAGGTCGAGGAGGGTTAGCTTAGACGAAGTAAACGACAAAGGGTTGAAAAATTATTTGGTCCAGACTTCATGAGCTATATGGTTGAGGGTGAGCCCAATACCTACCGCGAAGCGGTTACCTCCGCAGAAGGACCTCAATGGCAAGAAGCAATCAAGATTGAAATTGATTCTATATTGCAAAATCATACTTTGGAGTTAGTAGATCTTCCACCTGGTTGTAAACCACTTGGATATCGTTGGATATTCAAAAGGAAGATGAAAGCCGATAGAAGTATGGTTAGTAATCAAAGGATTTAGACAAAAGGATGGTCTAGAATACTTTGATACTTACTCGCCTGTAACGCGAATAACCTCTATACGATTGGTTCTTGTAATTGCGGCTCTAAGAAATTTGGAAGTTCACCAAATGGATGTAAAGACCGCATTTCTAAATGGTGATTTAGAATAAGATATTTACATGGAACAACCTGTGGGTTTTTCCGCGCCAGGAAACGAGGGCAAAGTATGTAAATTGGTCAAGTCTTTGTATGGCTTGAAGCAAGCTCCCTAACAATGGCACCAAAAGTTTGATCATGTCATGATTGACAATGGTTTCAAAATAAATGAGTGCGACAAGTGTGTTTATTTTAAAGACACACCAAGGGGTTACGTGATTTTATGTCTTTATGGAGATGATATGCTTATCATTGGGAGTGATAATAACATGATCAACGAAAGACATGTTGAAAGCGAGGTTTGACATGAAAGACATGGGTCTCGCGGATGTGATTCTTGGAGTAAAAATCACTAGAACCCAAAATGATCTTGTGTTGAGTCAATCTCACTACGTGACAAAGATCCTTGGGAAATTCAATTCGGACGATACGAGTATAGCTCGAACTCCAATTGATAATACCCAACGCCTAAGGAAGAATAGAGGCGAAAGTGTTTCTCAGTTAGAGTACTCAAGGATCATTGGTTGTCTCATGTATCTAATGACATGTACTAGACCCGACTTAGCATATGCTGTGAGCAGGCTAAGTAGATACACCAGTAATCTGAGCGAGGATTATTAGAAAGCTATCATGAGGGTGCTTAGATACATAAGATACACAAGTGACTATGGATTGCATTATACCCGTGATCCAGCAGTGATCGAAGGATACACTGATGCGAACTGGATATCGGATATAAAAAATCATAGATCCACAAGTGGATATGTGTTTACACTTGCTGGCGCAGCTATAGCTTGGAAGTCTTTCAAGCAAACGGTTATAGCTAGATCCACGATGGAATCCGAATTCGTCGCTTTAGATAAAAACCACAAGACTAGTTATATATATTGGCGTCCTTCCCAACCGAGGACGGAGGTACGTATTCTACCCAACCGAGAATACGCAGGTTAAATGTAGGCGTCCTTCCCAATCCGAGGACGGAGATACGTATTCTTCCCAATCCGGGAATACGCAGGTTTAGTGTAGGCGTCCTTCCCAATCCGAGGACGGAGGTACGTATTCTTCCCAATCCGAGAATACACAGATTTAGTGTAGTCTATTAGTGGTGAATATACATGTTTCATCTTAGCTTCTTAATCCCATTCCTAACCCACCGGGAATCCCATGCCTTAAGAGTGTGAACTCACCTTGGTTTGCTCGGCATGACTAGTTAGCTAACGGTCAGGGTTGGTCAATCACGTCCGAGTGTAAGAATTGATGAGGATCGCTAGGGGTTGATGACCAAAATCTTGAGTCTTGATTCCTTGTGTTTCCTTGATTCGTAAGCAGATGTGGAGAGGCAGAAATTGTGGGATCGCAAGTGTAGGGATTTAGGGTTGAGGAGTTATGAACATCATGTTGTTTAAATAATATGGGAGGATGTGGTTTAAGGTAAGGTGGGTAGAATTAAAAACGTCTTAGGCTGGAACTTTGGGCTAGGCAAAATACCCATATTAGCCAAAAACATATAAAGGGTTGTGAGGGTGTTGGGCCGCAAAACAAAGAACTCAACAAAAAGATTGGGTAGCAACAATTTGCTGTGAATAATTATTCAAATGTATTATATATATGTTTATATCATCAACTAATATCAATGAAATATGTTTGTTGTTGATTTTTTTTTATTACACAATCAACAAATAGCAATATCTATGCTAAGGTTTGGGCCTCAAAAGTTTTGAGCTACGCGAATGAGTTGGGTCGACAAGCGAGATAGGTGTTTTGGTTCGAACGGTTTGAGTCGGTTCAAAACGATATAGATTTGGTTTCGACTACACGTTTACACACTATAATTTAGACAAATATATAGTTAATTTGTAAGGCTGAAACAAATGTTTTTTTTATTACCTCGAGGTTACGGGTTGTCACATCATCCCCAAGTAGAAAGAAATTTCATCCCGAAATTTAGTACACAGTCACTGGAGAAGCTAGTTGTGTTGGGCGTTTTCCTGGGGTATCACATCCTTCCCCCGTTGGTTTGGAATTTTGTCTCGAAATTTCGAAGTAGCTTCTGTATTGGACTCACCTTTCATAACCACTGAGGGTATATGCGTTTTATCTAGTTCTCCTGTTCCCAGGCGAACATCTGGGCCACGACGGGAGTTCCAACGAGCTCGAACAAGGGGTATCCTGGTACGTTTGAGGGTCTTGATCTCCCAGTCCATAATTTCCACCGGTTCCTCGACGAAACGTAACTGGTCGTCGATAGTGAGTTCCTTGAAAGGAACAATGAGGGTCTCATCTGACAGACACTTCTTCAGATTTGACACGTGGAATACGTTGTGAACTCCACTGAGTTCTTCGGTTAGGTTCAGTTTGTAGGCCACCTTGCCTATTTTCTCTATGATTTCGAAAGGTCCAACATATCATGGGTTGGGCTTGCCTCGTTTACCCAAAACGAACTACACCTTTCCAGGGTGAGACCTTAAGTAGCACTCGATCCCCAACCTGGAACTCGAGTGGTTTCCTTCGCTTATCAGCGTATCTTTTCTGACGGTCACGAGCCGCCGCCATTTGTTGTCGTATCTGAGTAATCTTCTCTGTTGTGTCTACGAAGAGTTCTGGGCCAGTGATCTGGTTGTCGCCAATCTCTGCCCAACATAGAGGTGATCGGCACTTACGTCTGTACAATGCGTCCAACAGAGCAGCCTGGATACTGGTGTGGTAACTGTTGTCATACGAAAATTCCACCAAAGGTAGTTGCCGCTCCCGGCCATTACCAAAGTCGATTACACATGCTCGAAGCATGTCTTCATGGGGTTTGGATGATGCGTTCAGTCTGCCTATCCGTCCGTGGACAATATGTTGTGCTCATGACTAGATGTGAGCCAAAGGATTTGTACATCGCTTGCCACAAATCAGATGCAAGTCATGGGCCGCGATCAGAGATAATGGAGGTTGGCACCTCGTGCCTAGCAACCACTTCTTTCAGGTAGATGACTGCGAATGTAGAAGACTTATCCGTTTCCTTGGTGGCTAGAAAGTGTGCTGGTTACGTGAGACAATAAACGATTATCCAGGTGATATTGTTTCCGTTTCGATTTGTAGGTAGACTAACGACCAAATCTATGCCAGTCTGTTCTCATTTCCATGTGGGTATTGCTGGTTGCTGATACTTCACCTTGACTTTCCCACAAGTCAATCCGTCATTCACATACCTAACTAGGTGGGCCTTCATGCCCAATCACCAGTACAAGGTTTATAAATCCAAATGTCTCCCATCAAAACCCAGACGTCTAGAATATCAAGGCCGGTGCTTTGCTCAACTTAAATTTCCTACAGTTACCGTATAATGAGACCACATTCGTTCTATGAGGTAACGAGTATCGCCCGACCTGTCAAAGGTTGCTTCTCCATGCCCCGCATGGGTTCAACTTGAAAATCCTCTTCCTTCAGTTCTCCAGTTTGAACAGAGCGAGTCTGATCAGGTAAGTCAGAGTCGGTAGTGAGCTGCAAAGATCGTGCACGTTCAAATTTCATAGTTGTAATCATCCTAAAGTTTCCTCCAGCAATTCCATTAACTGATTTAGCTCTGTAAAAGTAAAGGTACACGAGAGGTCCTTGTGACCGGTCTAAATAACGCATCTGGTACCGTCCAAGTAATGCCTCCATCTAACATCCCAAGGCCACGGTTTTCACCGCCAGTTATGTGTCGCGCAGTTCCTCTTTGTAACTCCATCACATAAGTCATCACTCTCTCGTGTTGCGTCGGTGTGTAACTGGGACTCTGATTCTGACCATCATGGTATACCACTAAACCACCCGCACCCTCGGGTAAAGACGATGCTCAGTGCATTACAGGGTTGGGATTCCCACTTTGTTGGCTACATGATCAAAATGCATCTCTCGAATCTAGATGTGACATTTAACAAGACTTCGCACGTAATGGGTCCTCCCATAGAAGCGCTGAAATAGGATACATATGCCACCCATGGTGCTCCTTTCTCCTGGTCCTGATTCAGAACGTCATCAACAAATACAGTCGATTCATGTGATCCCTGAAGCTGCTGGTGTGTTGATCAACTCAATGATCATGGTGTACAAAGTTGAAATGGCTGTATCGCGTTCGACATGTTGTTCTAAGAGCATTCTCCTCTTGGACTTCCATCTGATGATAGTTCGTTAGCTATCCAATCCTCGAATGGAAGCTTGTTCCTCGCAACTGGTCGACCGATGACCAATACATGGTCAAGATAGGCGGTTCCTAACTGTCACCTTTTACGTTCTCGATAATCGGTACACATACGAAAAGGGCTTATCTTCACTGGTATAACTAGGGCTCCCCAAAGCGAAAAACTAGATCCGATAAACTCATGTCCAATAGTTCCTGAAGTTGATTAGGCAGTTCCTGCAACCTTCCTGGTGTAAGACAATATGGAATACTAGAAACAAGGGCTGCTTCTGACATGATACCGATCTGACATTCCACCTGATGATGTGAAGGTAAACATGATAGTTCTTCTGTAGCACTTAGGGAGAATTCACGAACAATTGGTGGATCCTCGATCCTCCTTTCCTTAGCCTCGACATCCGTAACGAGTGTTATCATGGCGGGGTAATCCTTCCGTGGACACTTCAGGCCTTCACTGCTGAATTGATGTTAACCTCTGCACCACTCAGATGCTTTATGACAGACGAAAACTTTCCCCTCACAGGGTATAACTGTGCGATGTCTGGTTAACCAACCCATACTGACTACTGCATTAGCACCATCGTGGGTAGTAGAAGGAAGATCGACGTCGAAAACTTGTCCCACATGGTTGAATTTGCATCCCTACAACCATTATGATGCTTCAATTGACTTGCTATCAGCCTTTCGAGAAGCATCACGAAGCGATTAGCTACCCGTACAAGCTTCCAAGTTGCCACCATCCTTGCGTCACCCACGTCAACCCTAAATGTCCTTCCATGAGCATCGTTTCCAGTGTTGTTGTTTTCATTACAAGGATTTCAAGTACTGTCGTTGTTCCTTTGGTCGTTGTCTTCTTAACTTAACCACGGCCAATCCATGTTGTAGGCACCTTTATTTCCATACTGTAGGCTAGGGTTACGAATACCTTGTTGTCGCTATGACTGCTGCTCCCAGTGTCGTTGCTCGAAACGAAGCCCTACGATTCTTCACAATCAAGGTCCATCTTTCCACATTCTGAGCCACGTCCTAAAGTGCTACTCACTATGCTGGTAGTTACACATTCCACGTTATAGTCGATTGTCATTGCTTATGTCCTGATTGATTCGTAAGAGTTGACTCCCATAAGTCGCTGACAAGGGTTAAGGACTCGATTGAAGCCAATTCGCTGGTGCTCGTTGCCGGTAATCTGGGTCGTCAAAGTACTGAGGTTGGTAAAGTACTACACTCATCCTCCTGTCCTGTCCATTGATGTTGCAAGTGGCTTGAGTAATACATGATATGTTATGAGAGTGTTGCAGAAGTAATTGCACTTCGGGGTCTATGGTGTCAATATGTTAAGTTTCCAGCAAACGAAGAAAGGTGAGAAAGATATAGACCAATCATTATCGTTGCAACATCCAACTCGGGGATGTTCGTACAAGCACCTAACATTCTACACAGTTCGCTAGGCGTTCAGATGGGTGTTCAGGTAATACTCGATAGCATCGAGATTCGAAAGGATCTAGAGAGGAATGAAAAATTCACGTTCCAGTATGGAACAATCACTGCTATGACCCCTACAGGTTTGTTATGTTTCACATTAATCAAATAACTGAACGGAACCCCTTTTTCACTTGTTAAGCCTCACTGGGACTCGCATGCACCCCACATTATTATTATGTGTTCACCCCACATTATTATTATTATGTGTGCACCCACAATAATATTGTGATTTGCATGCTCATCTCAACTCCTCTTAACTCATATCAAATGGTTCCTCAAACTCGAGTAGCAACCAAAGAGCATCACGAAACATAAGTCATGAATGTTTAGGGAAATACCACCCTATCAGTTACATAACACGTGCGAGTAATACATGAATTCATACTGTTGTGCTAAAAGTGCAATCACATACAATATCATATGTAAGTGTTCACTAGTTATGCAGTACGATGAGTATATAAGAGACGAACCTTACAATCTGGAGCTGAGTGTCATGGTCGTATTCACGTTTTCAGAACTGTTCGGTTATAGTCTGGTTTTACAAAAACGTTTTTCCCCTTTTTAAAACCAAGTTCACTATAAGCAATGGCTCTGATACCAATCTGTCACACCCCCAAAATCCACAAGCGGAGTATCACCGCAGGAGGTGTGACGTACCAGGATCTAGCCACCAATCACATTGAACTTATAAAGATAAAATAAAACTTTTATTTATTTAATATAAGTGTTACAATACAAGAGTTATTATCCAGCGGAAGCATATTACAATTTGTTATGAGTTCCATAAAACAGGTGTATAAAAACCATCATGCTTGTCTTGTGATTCCTTGTAACTTGACCCATGACCACTCCAGCATCCCAGACAGCAGGTTCCAACAACATGTACCTAAAGGCCTCCAAGGCATGTAACAACGAGTCAACAACAAAGTTGAGCGAGTTCACAGTTGGTTTTCCGTGTTATAGTTGTTCCAAAAACCACGAGTTATTTCAAAACCATATGTTATCCAGTGTTTCCCAAACCATAAACAGTGGGGGCTACCCCATGTTGTAAACCACTAGACTAGTTATATATATTGGCGTCCTTCCCAACCGAGGACGGAGGTACGTATTCTACCCAACCGAGAATACGCAGGTTAAATGTAGGCATCCTTCCCAATCCGAGGACGGAGGTACGTATGTAGGTCCCGTGAGGCGTACGGATCGTAACAGAATCATCGATCTAACCTGGAGTGCGGAATCCCCTAGATCAGATTTCACAGAAAATGAGTAGAACAGAAATCACGAACACGATACACTTTCAATCCGGTCTTCTATTGATTTTCCAACACAAATGTTTACAATCAATTCAAGACCCACAAGAAATCTCTCAGCCACTCTCTGTAGATTTCTCTAACTCTCTCAAATGTCTACTCTAAACCCTTATGCCATGCCTTGTTTATATAGGACAAGGTTTGCACATGGGCTTTGGTCTGGGCCAGGCCATTCTCCAAGCCCATAACACCAAATAACTCCCTAACCAATAATGCTAAGCCCAATACAAAATATCCAAAGACTAAATAATCAAACTATTAAGCTGTTGTCACAAAACATGCACCAACAAACTCCCCCTTGACAATAGCTTCATAGTGTAACTTTGTCTTCAAATATCTTGCAGTCTTTTGGTCTTTGGATAGCGTCAGCTACACAGTTTCTGACATCAACAAACTCCCCCTTAGCTGATGCTTCCAATCTCCAAAACATTCATTCGTTGTAGATCAGGGAACTAGCAATCTTTGGTTAAGCAAGTATCTTCAAAATTCTCATATCTCTTTCTCTTTCTGCAATGTAGTAGAAGGATCCTACCATGCATCTTCACATGTTCTTCACTTCACTCTCAATCTGCACTTTACTTGTATTTTGCACTTCATTTTGATAACCGCATCAATCTGTTTAGAAACACAAGCAAGTATCTCGAAAAACCATTAGCCTTTTTCACATTTAAAGATAAACCAATATTTTATCTTAGTTTGCAAAAACAACTACCTGTCAGTTCAAAATGGAAGTCTTTTAAAAAGAAATCTTTTTGGTATTTTTGATATTTTTCAAAACAACTAAACAAACTAAACTAAACTCAAAAAAATATTTACAATACTTCTTTTTGTGAGTATCATGTGCAAGAAGATCATATCAGCACAATCAAACTGTTTCACACCATTAGTTAATTCTTTATGTAATTTTTCATGAAAAGCAGTTCAAGACGATTACCAGTATGTTTGTCCACCTAAACAAAATGCATGAACATTTCAAGTACCATTACCATATGATACGTTAAGGTAATATTAATTCTGATATATTAGCGTGTCCCACTTCAGGATATACCCCCGCGATCAAGGTATGCACAAAGATTCATCGTAGTAGGTGAGTATACTGAATTCATCCGTTTTGTTTTTCAACGTTTAGATATATGGTGAACAGGTCAATACTTCCGTACAGCAGAGAGACCAAAATATCTAACGAGGGCTAAGACAAATACCATTTTTGGTACGATTTGTGCATTTTGCACTTATTGAATGACTCTCTATGAGAGCTTCTTCATTTTCAGGGTTTTGGCATTTTTAGCTCTTTTAAGATATCCTGGGTGTGTCTAGGTCAGCATGTATCTGGATGCAGCAGAAGGACACCCCTGATATCCCCAGATGAAATAACAGTATAAAGACCCAAAACTTCAAATTTTGGCAATCTATCAACGCAAGATTTAAGGTCATTAAACCATACACCACTGATGTGTTCCCCACTCATACTCAGTGCATTTATGTTTATATCACATTGGTAAGTTGATTATTTCATGCTTTTGCATACTGGTACATCATATGATGAAGCTGCTATCACACTTAAGCAATTTTGTTCAGTTCGAGTGTGACAGTCTAACTTGCTGATGTACAATCATTTCTTCTTTTTCATACCATGAA
Organism: Helianthus tuberosus; assembly: GCA_030545235.1. Taxonomy (NCBI): domain Eukaryota; kingdom Viridiplantae; phylum Streptophyta; class Magnoliopsida; order Asterales; family Asteraceae; genus Helianthus; species Helianthus tuberosus. The sequence goes on along the minus strand of CM060362.1, from coordinate 46,544,928 downwards.
AACTCATTTTTCCAATTTTTCAATGTTTTTGGATTTTTTTTAAAATTTTATACCTTACTCCCCCCTAAACTCACGCACTATCTAAACTCTTTTTGGCTTAGGGCGATTTCTCCCCCTAATTTTTTTTTATGGAGTAAGTTTTAAAAACACAAACAAACTCCCACTTTAACCTGACTACAGTTTTTCACGTTTTAAGTTTAAAAACAAACAAAATGATCACAGAAGTAAATAGTTCGTTACCCATGTTAACCTACTATTCACCTCAGATGCTTTACAGGAATAACCACTGTCGAACACATCAACAGTCCTTCTTGGTCATCCTGCATTCACTCAACAACTCAGTTAGACTTTAGAACCCAAGCCCTGATAGTCTCGGGTTTTCCAAATTCATCCATTACAGGAACATTCATCCAATATCCATCACACTTCAGTGGAGTCTTGGGTAAATTTTTATCTTGATACCTTCTTCTCCCATAATTATACCATGAATTTTGAAAAAAATTTGGATGTTGTTGAACATTCGAGTTACTAAAACCCCTATGTTTGTTTCTTCTTTGAAAATTTCGATTACCAGAAGTCTGGTATCGATTTTGATTTCCAAAATTTTTATTTTGACTTTGAAACCGATTTGATTTACCACAATATTGACTAAATTGTGGAGAAATACTTCTTGGTCTATCAAAACGTTTCGAAGTTGAGGGTTTTGATTGAGATTCAGGTTTCTTTGTCTAACAACTTGTTTTTACATTATTGCTTGACCCAACCTGATTCCCGTCTTTAACCTCATCAACTTGTTGTTTACCTTTTTTCAAAGGACAACAACTTGCCACATGCCCTTTGTTGTGACATTTAAAACAGGATCTTTTCTTATAAGTTTTCTTTTTGTTTGATCCCTTTTTAAATGTGTTGGTCTGTTTGTCTTCAGTATTCTCATCCACTTTATGAGGTGTGTTGTTAGACCCAACAGATTCTTTCAAAGAAACTAGACTATTTGGTAAGTCCACAACTATCGGATCCACTACCTCTTGTGCAGTAGTTACAAAATCAATTAGCTCTTCTTCTTTTGGTAGAAAAGAGTAGTCTTGATTTCCAGAAGATGAAGCTTTAGTAAACCCCACCCCTGTTTTATCATTACTCCTTTTTAAACCTTTTTGAATTTGAGTCCTGACTAACGAAGAATTTCCAAAATTGTTTAACTTCCCCTGAAGTTCAACGATTTTGGCTTGTGCATCAGCCAATTTTGTGCACTTCTCTGAAAGCTCGTTAGTCTTTTCTTTCAGAGTTTCACGTGCCAAATCAATGATCTGTAACTGTTCATTGACTTTGCTTGTTAAACTACTGATTTCTTGTTCATTTGATTTGAGTTTTTCTAAAGAATTTTGTAAGGATCGTGTTTGCGACCTAAACGAGTCGGTTCAGAGGAATTCTATCAAATACAGGTGCGGAAAACAAGTATTTGACTTAAAACAGCTGAATCTTCACTTTAACACTGATTTGTATTGATATGAACACAATTACAATCAGTTCTCACACCGGCAGCACCTCGGTATGGAAATCTTTCATAAAACCACTTCTGATTTCGCTTGACACTAACCTCCTATATATAGACATTGAGATTTCGCTTCAGCATCACTCAAGCGAAATCTGATATGATGATTTCACTTGAGGCTTCAAGCGAAAACTCAAATACATTACACACTTTCAAGCGAAATCTTCTAATTCTTTCACATTTTCTCGTTCTACGTGCCCTGATCTAATCTATCTAAAGTAAGACTCGATACAAGACGAAGTCGACAGATGTAGTGCACCAACAGACTCCCCCTCAGATGTTGACGAGTCGACTATTGAATCACACCAATGCTGTGTCTTCACATCTTCATACTTGATCAGTCTCTGGGCTTTTCTCTCTCTATCTTCTTCTCCAAAATCACCTTGCTCTATCAGACTCCCCTTCACGATTTGCTGGTATTCATTTGTTCTTCAGCAACATCTGCTTTAGGATCGATGTCTGACTCAAATGTTGTTTACAAGATCATTGCCTGGCTTTTATCTAATTCTCTTGATCAGATCTCTTGATTCCTTAAGTTCATCAGCATTAGCAACTAGCAAACTTTAGATTCATGATCAGAGTCTGACTTTTGTAAGCTTTGAATGAATTAACCTGGCTCACCTGTAACAATCTTAACCCAGAAATAAATTTTCTAAATTTAACAATTTAAAATGCACCAACAATCTGATATAATCAGATAACTCTCTCCCATATCACAAATCAATGATGAACCAAATGTAGGTTTTAAAAATACCAAATGTAAGGATTTTAACAAACCTTTTGTCATTTTAAGATTCACTCCCCCTCACAACCAAGTCATCATGTTTAGCATTTGAAATTTTGACAATCAGCTTTCCAATATCAGTTGTTGAAAATCTTTTTGAATTTTTCAAAATTTTATGCTAAAACACACTAAAAATCTTTTTGTAATTTTTGATTGTAAAGGAATGCAATAAAGAAATTTTTACAAACAATATTTTTTGTGAGTTTGTGCAAGAGGATCATATCAGTTTCTGAGACAGATCACTAACCCCGTTAAGCTTCATTTCATATTAAGTTCTAAACAATTTACCTAGATTGTCAGTATGTTTGTCCACTTAAATTTTCACACAAAGTTCAATTGATCCGAGATACGATATTAATGTTTTAAGCACTTGAACTTATTCGTGTGTCCCACTACTTGAATATACTCCCGTATCCAGATCCCAATATTCAGTCTTACAGGTGAGTATACCACAGATGATATCTGTCGGGGGAATAAATTATGCAACCGTGATAGCTCAGGTCAGAACTTCCGTTCAGCAGAGAGCCTAGTTGACTTTTAGGTGTGTCCCCTTTAGAGGATCTTTTGAATTACAACAGCCATGATTAGCATTTTTCAATGTTTCATCATTTTTTAGCTGAGGGTGGTGCTATTTTTCAAGCAAGCAGAAAGTATTCTCCGGGGACTAGGCCATTGCTTCCGCAAAATCAGAAGTCCCGGGATAATACCCCAGATATCACTGAGCATAAAGACCTAGTATCTTAGAATAAGGGACCTTTCAAACAAGATTTCAGGGGTTACCTATATATCCAAGTTTGTGTTAACCCACAAAACAAGCAAGTTTGAAATTTAGGTTTATATCTCGTCACAATCTACTAAATGTGCAAAAACCTACTGACATATCCGCAGTAAGATTGTTTATCACATTTTTATCTTTACATTTCTTTAGCATGTTGTGATAGTCCACTGACGTACTATCATTTCCTCTATATACAACAAAACTCATTTTTGAATTTTATCATGTTTTTGTCTTTTTCAAATTTTCAAATGTTTTTGGATTTTCTAAAAAATTTACTCCCCCTAAAATGCAAACACATTTTAGGAAATTTGAAAATAAACTATACAATAAAGTGACAACTGATATTGAATCGCATCAAATCGCCATTCACTTGGCATAAACAATCAGAACTCCCTCTTATCACAAAACTATTTTCTCATTTAGATTTCAAAACACTTAAGTTTGTTTTAATCAAAATGATTTTTCCGGAAAATAAGTTTTTATGATATAATCATTTGTAGATTCGGGGTGTGGTTCATCACATTGTCTATTCTTAACCACTTGTAGCAGATCAAGTACAAATTAATGTCCTTGATTTACCACTTGCAAGTATGCACCATCTATATCAATTGTAAAAATTACCACATGTAGAACACAATATCACTTGTAGGAATGTTACATCTACATCACCATTTTACCAATCAAAATGCCGATTCCTGCTTCACACTTACCAACCTGGAAGCTCCGGCGTAGTCATACAACCTGTAAACATCCAAACACTATCAAAAATTTTCAATAAAAAAAAACTTCAAACATTAGACAGATGCCGATTCCTGATCCACGATATAAACTTGGGATCTCCGGCAAGTCCTAAGACTTTAAGGAAAACAAACTTCCACCCAAGTCTTATTTGACTTGGTGGCTTCCAATTCCTGAGCAGTAGGGTTGTAAGTTGCCTTTTTAGTTGCATAAAAATCTTTAACCCCCTTTACTTTACCATCAATCATTTTCTTGAAAATTTTCTTAACAATTTCATTAAATGTTTTTTCAATATCAAAATCTGAGCTTTCTACTTTATCAACCATTTGTTTAATCTCTTCCACACTCAGTGATTTAATGTCAACATCATTCATCAAATCTTTGATCTCATCTTGTGACTCTTCTGATTTTGAGGAATCAGAATCATCTCCAGATTGTACATCTGATTTTTTAACAATCCATTTTTTATTGTCTTTTGCACTCTTTTTGTACAATCTTTTAGAATTTTCACCAACTTCATTCTTTGAATTTTCAAAATTTTTGAAGTTTGTAGTTGGTGAATCATTCTTTTCAACCACTTTTTCTTTAAGTTTTTCATAGACTCCCTGTTTTCTGCTGACTTTGTTTGGACAGTTGTGAGCGATGTGTCCAACAACTTGACATTGAAAACAAGTTCTTGTATCTTTTAGTTGAAAAACTCCAATTTGATGAAAAACTCCAGTTCCTGTTCTTTTTCTTTCAGCAAGGAACTCTTGATTTGATTTTTTCAAGAATGAGCTATTTGACTCCTCTTCATAGCTTTTACCTGCAACATATGTCATTTTTGATTTAAAATCTCTAACATATTTTTCATTTTTACGATTTTCAGGTGGAGTAAAACCAAGACCTTTCTTTTTGTAACTACAATTTTGATTTGTTTTCTTTTGAAAACTAGAATCAGAATTGTAATTCTTTTTCCCTTTTTTCTTGTTTAACCTTTGTTGAACTCTAGAAGTGTATTTTTTAGGTTTTTCAGTAGATTTTAGATCCTTAATTTCAGAAAAATTAATTTCCGTCATTTTGAAAACCTTTTTAATCATGTCAAAACGAACACTTCTAATCGGAAACTCTTTGTCAGAGTATAATTTGTCCGAATCATTTAAAGTATATGCAACTTCAAATGTTTCATCATCCAAATTTGCCTTTGATAACAAAAATTCTTTACTGTAAGACCGTTTTTCCGATGATTTTGAACTGTTGACTGACGAACTTGAACCCCCAGACTCAAACTTTGACTCAGACACCTCCTCAGTATCCAACACCTGATCGACCACCTTTTTGATTAACTCAGACTCATGATCAGTATCAGACGAGGTAAACGTGATATCAATGTTATCTGGTAAAACGTCAGTTGTCTCGGATTTTAACTTTATATTGACTGCTTTTTCGACTTGCTCCTCATTTGGTTTTCTAGGAGAATACCCTTCCCAGATAGGAGGCGGACACTTGTTGTATTTAACAGTCAATTTCTTACTAGTCTCATTCTTTTGCTTCTCATCCTGAAATGCTTCAAAACCTGCAACAGTAGGATAAACTCGATCAATAACATAATCAGAACAAGAATAACTCAGTAATAACCTTCTGATCCTTTCATTCTCAATCTTTTCTTTCTCCAACTCTTGCTTTAGATTAGCATTTTCTTCGATGTAATGATTAATTGCCTTTTGCTTTGCCATCAACGTAGAATTTGTCATCGTTAAAGCTTTTTCTCTTTCAGAGTTTGTTGTTTGAAGACCTGTCACAGTTCTGTTTAACACGCTATACGATTCTTTCACATAGCTGATGTCAGATAGTAGCTTTTCTATCAATTTTTCTCTATCAAACAGTGTAACATCTTTTTCTTCACAACTCTTGCAAATTTCCAAACATTTCTTGCAAGGCTTTTCAACTTCAACAATCTTTTCAATCTCGATTGCTTTTACCACTTCAATCACCTTTTCTTCATCATTTACCTTCTCAGCTTCAGTCACCTTTTCTTCAACAACTACTTTGACTTCCTTATTCTGTTGTTGTTCTTTAGCAGCTTGTTTCTCATTCAGTTTCTCCATGCGATCTGCAAAATAAAAATGAAAACTTTCAGGAGAAAGATGTTTTTTAGCAATATTAATATGTTTCTCTTCTTCATCATCACTGCTAATCTCAATCGATGTTTTATCAAACTCTACAGATTTTTCAGACTCAGCATCTGAAATACCAGAATCAGATGGTGTTTGATCAAAAACAACTTCTTTTTCTGAAGTATCATCATTTTGCACACTCTCATCTGTACTTAATGATTCAGAATCAGCACTTTCTGAACTTTCTTCAGATGTACTCGATTGATCTTTCATTGTTTCACCAATTGATCTCATCAAAGTAGCAAACAAATCTGGTTCTCTAACAATCTTTGCAAAGAAAGCTTTGAAATCTCCCTTTTCATCAACAAACATATCCCAGCTGAATCCTTCAGGTAGTTGTTCATCATTTTGGTCCACTATACATGCTGTGCTGTTAGAAGAAATGTAGTTGCTCCAATTGAAATCTACCAAACATCCTTTCTTTGAATCTTCAATCTTTCTACCATGAGCCGTCTGTAACTCTTGTGTCTGACCAACTTGCTGATAAATGGCTTTCCGGTAGTAGTCATCCTTTCCAAATGGATTCTGAGCACCACTAACTTCTCTGTTCTTGCATTCCCGCTTAAAATGACCTTTTTCCCTGCACCTGAAACACGTAACTTTAGATTTATCAAAACCTAAAGTAGAAACACAAGCATCAAGAAAGTCATTTCTCCCGGTAATTGTTTTGAACTTTTCAGCACGTCTAAGAACACTTGCAAGACACCATTTGATATCCATTAGTTCCATCTCTTCTGCATCTATTTGGTCATAATCCTCTTTGGTAAGCATAGGATTTCCAATTCGACCAGCCACTAAACCTTCATATGAGATAAGCACGGAACCAAGTAATGCCATATGATCTTTCGCAATGTCTTCAGAAAAACTTTGACCTTCTGGAAGATTTAGAGCTATGTTGCATTGAATCACACAACCATTTCCCATCTTTGTGCTTTGAGATTGAAAACTTTCTGATGAGCTTTTCAGATTAACACTCGGATACAATGAGAAACCACTGTTGCTTTTGTTTGAGTTTTGATCAGTCTTTTCTGTAGAATCTCCAACACTATAAGCAGTCTGAATTTTCGGACTTCTCTCAGCTTCTGAAGTCGGAACACTACCCTTGTAATACATCTTTACATCTTGTTGACCACTTGGATTATTCATCCTTGCAATCTTCTGCTGTTCCAAATCCTGACTTTCAATCTTTTCAATGAACTGAGAGATCGACAACCTATCATAAACTCCGGTATTCTTCAATATCATCAAATAAGTTCCCCACTCTTTCTGAGGTAACGCATCAGCAAGTTTATCCACCCATTCCTCATTTTCTTTTTTAATGTTCATCATTGACATTGTTCTCACTAAGTGACAATATCGTTCAATGAGTTTCTTCGTATCTTCTCCGGGCAAACTTGTGAACAAATCAAATTCCTTTTTAAGCAATGCCTTCTTGCTTTTAATCATACTCGTACTGCCTTCAACCTTGATTTTTAGAGCATCCCATATTGATTGTGATGTTTTGTCATGTTGAAGTAGTATGAAGATGTCTTCTTTGATGGCCTGTTGAAGTAAACTGATCATCATCTTTTCAGCTCGGTATATTTCCCGTTCTTCCTTACTAAAATCTGAAAGCTGTTTTTCAGTCTGCATTTCGGTTTGTGGTGGAGTATACTTTGTCAGAATACATTCCCATGATCTTAGATGATTTGCTTGCACCCAGTTTTCGAATCTATCTTTCCATCCGTAGTATTCCTCAATTCCCATAAGCTTCGGGGGTTTCTGAGTCGTCCCCGTTTCGTTTTCTGAATTCATGTTCTGAGCAATGGAAGATGAACTAGGTGATGTTGCAAATGTGTTGTGGAAATCGTTATCCATGTTTCAATAACAGATTCTTTCAAGCGAAATAGTCAATTTGTAGCTTTCAAGCGAACTGGTCAACTGAACTTTCTTCAAGCGAAATAATCTTTCAAGCGGTACCCTTCAAGCGAAACAATTAAACTGAACAACTCTCAAGCGAAATTCTTGAAGCAAAATACTTTGAAGCGATCCTGAAAAAGAACCCTGAAGCGAACACCTTGAAGCGAAAACAAACTCTGTTTAAAGCGAAATGTTAAGTGTCGCTTGAAGTTTCAAGCGATATCGTCCAATAATACTGAACTGTTCAAGCGAACTCCATTTAAATGTCGATTTTGATCACTTTTAGGTCGAATTTTGCTGTGAAACTTTCAAGGGTTTGTTATCTAGTATTTTTAAACAATCCGTGAGAAATTGAATCAATTTTGACCGTGAAAAATTTCTGAACTGATGAAAGAAGGTGTAGAAGTAAGAAATTTTGATCGATTTCGGCTGAATTTTGCAGAACTCCTCCTCCTGAGCTCTGATACCAATTGAAAGGATCGTGTTTGCGACCTAAACGAGTCGGTTCAGAGGAATTCTATCAAATACAGGTGCGGAAAACAAGTATTTGTCTTAAAACAGCTGAATCTTCACTTTAACACTGATTTGTATTGATATGAACACAATTACAATCAGTTCTCACACCGGCAGCACCTCGGTATGGAAATCTTTCATAAAACCACTTCTGATTTCGCTTGACACTAACCTCCTATATATAGACATTGAGATTTCGCTTCAGCATCACTCAAGCGAAATCTGATATGATGATTTCGCTTGAGGCTTCAAGCGAAAACTCAAATACATTACACACTTTCAAGCGAAATCTTCTAATTCTTTCACATTTTCTCGTTCTACGTGCCCTGATCTAATCTATCTAAAGTAAGACTCGATACAAGACGAAGTCGACAGATGTAGTGCACCAACAAATTTGACTCTCTTTTAATCAAAAGAACATTTAACTCTTTTCAGTTTTCCAAATCAGCTAAGAGAATTTTGTTTTGCTCCGATGGGCTGTTAACTTTACCCTATAGTTCAGTGCAATTAAGACATGTATGACTTACAGATTCTGATGATACCTTCATCTCTGATGTAAGTTCATTCACATCCTTCAAGCCCTTTGAAACTTCTGCATCCTTGTTCTCAGCAGTTTCCTTATCAGCTTTCTTCTTCTCCTCTTCTACCTCAGGAGCTACTTCTCCTATCTTTACAACTGCAAGCTCAGCTACACATGCTTGATCACATGTATTTAATCTTGAAGGAATCTGATAACGTTTTTCTAAAGCTTCCCACAGCTCTTGAGAAGTTCCATACTTCTGAAAGGTATGTTTAACGCTCTCAGGCAATGACTTCTTTATTGCTGCTAAAGCTTTCTTTTCAGCATCAACCACTCGTTTCTCAGATTCATCCATCTTATCATAAGACATCACTATAACTCTTCCATTAACACGACGTGTGGGAGCAAAGTATCCATCTATCATACACGTCCACATTTCAGTATCTTCACTTTTCATAAACAACTCAAACTTTTCTTTCCAATCAGCATATTCTTTGACGTTCGTAAGCTTTGGCGAATTATTAACAGTCTCCCTTCCATTGTTCATCTTAGCTATCACGCAGCGTAAAAGTTTAAATGAATTTTGGTAACCTGTGTCAAAATCCAATTCTAACTTCTCTACTAATCCTTTTCAAGCTTTTACCTTAAGCGAACTGAAAAAACCGTACAATGATTCGTCTCGAAATTACGATTCCAATGATATATAATGTCAAAAACCTATTCCCGGATTTTCCAGAGTCTTTTTTTTTTTTGCCCTAAAAATCCAAGGAATTTAACGGTGCAAACGGTTTCCTGTGACGAGTTACGGATAATTTTTTAAACACGAATCAGTGAAATCTTTCTTACGTAAGCTACAAAAAATTCCACCCTTCCAAAATGGTCAGAAAAGGTCCGAAATGAACACCCTTATCCGAAATCAGCACCCCTGATCCGAAATGAGACTGATCTGATCCGAAATGCTTGTTCTTAATCCGAAATGCTTAAATACTGTCCGAAATACAACTGTCTGATCCGAAATGATCTGAAATCCAAGGTTTTTGGTCCGAAATGATGCAGCTTTATCCGAAATTGATGCGGATTAGACGAAATTGACTGATTTCTTGTCCGAAATCAATCCGAAATGCAGTATGCTTATCCGAAATTGATCCGAAAAGCTTGTTTCTTGATCCGAAATCCAAGTTATCAATCCGAAATGCTTGATTTTGATCCGAAATCCTTGATTACTATCCGAATTCAGCAGCAGAACTCCGAAACAGCCTTCAAAACGTCCAAAAACTCCAATCTTCTGCAGAAACGATTCTGAACCAAGCCAATCGAGAGCCAAAAGCTCTGATACCAATTGTAGATCCCGTGAGGCATGCGGATCGTAACAGAATCGTCGATCTAACCTGGAGTGCGGAATCCCCTAGATCAGATTTCACAGAAAATGAGTAGAACATAAATCACGAACACGATACACTTTCAATCTGGTATTCTATTGATTTTCCAACACAAATGTTTACAATCAATTCAAGACCCACAAGAAATCTCTCAGCCACTCTCTGTAGATTTCTCTAACTCTCTCAAATGTCTACTCTAAACCCTTATGCCATGCCTTGTTTATATAGGACAAGGTTTGAACATGGGCTTTGGTCTGGGCCAGGCCATTCTCCAAGCCCATAACACCAAATAACTCCCTAACCGATAATGCTAAGCCCAATACAAAATATCCAAAGACTAAATAATCAAACTATTAAGCTGTTGTCACAAAACATGCACCAACAACGTATTCTTCCCAATCCGAGAATACGCAGGTGTAGTGTAGGCGTCCTTCCCAATCCGAGGACGGATGTACGTATTCTTCCCAATCCGAGAATACGCAGGTTTAGTGTAGGCGTCCTTCCCAATCCGAGGACGGAGGTACGTATTCTTCCCAATCCGAGAATACGCAGGTTTAGTGTAGTCTATTAGTGGTGAATATACAGGTTTCATCTTAGCTTCTTAATCCCATTCCCAACCCACCAGGAATCCCATGCCTTAAGAGTGTGAACTCACCTTGGTTTGCTCGGCATGACTAGTTAGCTAACGGTCAGGGTTGGTCAATCACGTCCGAGTGTAAGAGATGATGAGGATCGCTAGGGGTTGATGACCAAAAGCTTGAGTCTTGATTCCTTGTGTTTCCTTGATTCGTAAGCAGATGTGGAGAGGCAGAAATTGTGGGATCGCAAGTGTAGGGATTTAGGGTTGAGGAGTTATGAACATCATGTTGTTTAAATAATATGGGAGGATATGGTTTAAGGTAAAGTGGGCAGAATTAAAAGCGTCTTAGGCTGGAACTTTGGGCTAGGCAAAATACCCATATTAGCCAAAAACATATAAAGGGTTGTGTGGGTGTTGGGCCGTAAAACAAAGAACTCAACAAAAAGATTGGGTAGCAACGATTTGCTGTGAATAATTATTCAAATGTATTATATATATGTTTATATCATCAACTAATATCAATGAAATATGTTTGCTGTTGATTTTTTTTATTACACAATCAACAAATAGCAATATATATGCAAAGGTTTAGGCCTCAAAAGTTTTGAGCTACGCGAATGAGTTGGGTCGACAAGCGAGATAGGTGTTTTAGTTCGAACGTTGAGTCGTTTCAAAACGATATGGATTTGGTTTCGACTACACGTTTACACACTATAATTTAGACAAATATATAATTAATTTGTAAGGCCGAAACGAATGTTTTTTTTTATTACCTCGAAGTTACGGGTTGTCACATACAATGGCAGATCAAGGCACATTCGACGTAGACACAACACGGTAGGACAACTTATCTCAACGGGTGTGATCTCAGTTTGTCACACCCCGACAACGTAAAACAACAAACCGTGGCGGAAACGTCGGGGAGTGCTGTAACAGAATTATAGTTTCAAACCATGGATATAAAGAGTTTCGTTTTATTGAATATTAAACATTGTCTTAAAGTTAAACAAGCAAGTCAAACATAGTTTATCATCGTTATTAAATCACTAAGGCCTCGTCCAGTCCTAAGTGAGCATGCATCCTACTCGCAATCAACACTAAGCAACTTCACCTGAAACATATGTAAAAACAAAGTCAGCAAAGAAATGCTGGTGAGTACATAGTTTTTGTGTGAGTATCAGATTCATGGCCCGCTTGTATGTTGAAACAACTTGTACAACTTCGTTAATTGATATTAGAAAACCTTGTTTTGTAAAATGTTTGTATTGTAAATGAATAACCAAGTCAAATAGATTGGTCATAATTTATAAACCTCGATGCCATGAATCTTAACCCAAAACATTTGTTTATGGAAACAAAATCATAAATCATTCTTGTAATAAAACTCGTATGGTTTATATAGCTTTGTAAACATCGTTGTGTAATATTGTTTAATTCGTTCTCGTTATAGAACATCGTCCATTCGTTTAAATCGTTCAAATCGTTCCAAATCGTTCAATCCATTCACTCGTTCAAATCGTTCTCGTTTTAATTGTGAAAACTACTTTTGGTCGTCTTGCTAATAACATTCAAACCTTTGTGACTCGTCCATCGTTCAACTCGTTCTTGCATTAAAAAACCTCCAAAGGGTAAGTTAACAATCATCAGATTCAGTCGTTACCCACCTAACCCACACATAACCATGGGTGCGGTCTGATAACGGGATTTGTCAGATCCTATGGTACCATAACCTAATACTGGTCGGCTTGATCAATGCTAATGAATGTCATTCGTTATGTAACTACCACCAACAAGTTCGTTCACATTATCGAAATCGTTATTAGTTTTGTATAAACCATCTCAATCGTTTTTATACATATGAATCACCCCAAATCAATCGAAAACAGTAAAAAAAGAGGGGATCTATGTACTCACCTTTGGGTGTATTTTTATATGTTAACACAATCCCTCAATTTATTCATCCTAAATTAAATAAGAATGATTTAATAATCAAAAACCCATAAAAATACCGAAGTTTCTCCGATACTTAGAATTTTCACATAACTTTGAGTTTTCTCGAAAAGTTATTATTTTTTTATTATTTTGGTGTATTTGTGTATATATATATAATCAAGCGTAAAACTCATAATCATGTCAACACTAGCACATCATCTTACACATATTGTAAAACACATAGGACATTGTAACACATAAAATTTACTTATGAACAACCCATTCTAGTGTATGTTGAAAAACACTTATTTTAGCGTTTCGGTAACATTTTTGGACGTCGGAAGTCACGTATGACTAACCAAACACCAAGTAGACTTAATATAAGTTAAAATACTTGTTTTTATATCAAATATATCAGTTTGGTTACTGACCTAAAACAGTTTTGCAAAAATACTTCGAAAAGGAGATTATTGACCGTTTTACTGCATAGTTTTGCATCAAACATTACCCGAACCATCCCAAATCGAAACGACTTGAAATTTTAACACAACCCATGTTATTTACTGAATAAAATAATGGTTATACTCATGATAGTGCAGGTCTTAAACAAAGCATATAAATCATGCAAATTTCACATAATTTACCACTTTTTAAGCTATATGTACAACATGCAAAGCTATCAAACCTATGTCAAAGTTTCATGCCACTATAATACATCAAATAATATTATTTTTAGTGTTTATAACCATATCTAAAACAGATTTTGTCATTTAACCATTTTTCATCATCTCTTGAGCTTTAAATCAACATACTTTCACATGTACAAGTGCCTAAAGCATACCATCATAGCAACATCATTTTTTTATGAGTTTAAAAGCATCAAATATGAGATTTATTCAGATTTATTTGCTGAAGTAATTTACATTTAACATATCATACATAAATCACCAAATACTTGCATTTTTACAACCATTCAAGAACATGTAACAACATAAACAAGTACTTAACAAGATAACAAACTTCAAAACTCATATATACACATACATATGTACGGTTATACATACATATATATACACCATCATTTTTGCTTGTTTCAAGACCCATTTCATTTTAGATTTCAAGTTTAGTGAAAATCCCAAGATTCAAGAGAAACTTCAAATCATCAAGAACAACCAAGAATCAAGTGATTAAAAAATAATGTTATACCTTCAAGATTCAAGTAGGTTGTAGGATGAGATTTTGATGATAGGAAGCTTGTAATCACTTGACAACACCTTGGATTCACCTTAGATCTTCACACCACTTGAAACGCGCTTGGAATAGGACTTGAATGTGAAGAACAAAGCTTGCAAAAAGATGAAGGTGGAGAGAGAGAGGGGGTACAGTTTAGAGGGAGGAGAGAGAGGAGTGATTGAGTGTTGTGAAGATGTTGAGTGATCTTGTGGGATTATAAGGAAGGTATGAAAGATATGAAGTGGGAATGCACTTACACTTGTCCACACAAATCAAATGAAATATTTTCATAATCTTACAAAATATTTGGTGGGGCCACATAAAGGTGACTGAAAATTTGAAGGGGGAGGGGGTCCAAGTGTAAGTTTTTATATAAACATGCTATATGTAGGCTAAAACGGGTATTTAACTGGATACCGGGTATTTTATCTAGCGTTTAAACCCCGGTTTATGGCATTCTAAATTATTTTTAATATTCTATAAAATTAATCTTGCCAAAATATTACTGAAATAAATTTCAGTTGCCGAGATTGGCTGCGTTGTCTGCGTTTTGCAGTAGAAGCACTGTGTCGCGCAGAAACACGCGGTACGCCCTTAAACTTGAAAAATAACGTTTTTAAGCGTTTTAATTTATTTTTTTAATTTATTTTTCAGCACGGACCTGATTAAAATAGAATTTTAATCATAACAGAATATTTTTGGGTTTTAAATATTATCCGGGCGGTCACCAACGTTCGTTTCGTAGTTTTGTCGTAAATAGTTCTTTAGTTCGAATAAACATGTTTTTGCCATACCGAATCCATCGAAACTTATTTCTGAGTTATATAAAGGATATTTAGGGTATGTTTGGCTTACGTCACAGTTCCGGAGTGTACGTCGCATTAAACTGATTGCGTTTATGCACCAGTTGTGCGTATAACATTCCAGAAAGTGATTTAAAGCTTGAAATAGGAATCGAATCAAATTGTAAAATCATTAAACACAATTGTACATATAATAACACCAAAACACATATAATAACACCAAGGCACATTGTTTTATTGATAACTGACATTGTTTTACATAATACAATGATTACAGAACACAGTTGTCACAGTCTCCCCTACTTTAGGAAATTTCGTCCCGAAATTTTATTTAGAGGATTCTTCTGAAAACAAATGCGGATATTTCGCCTTCATCTGGTCCTTACGTTCCGAAGTAAACTCAGGGCCACGTTTGGATTCCCAGCGAACTTTGACTAAATGAATCCGTTTGTTCTTCAACTGTTTGTATGTACGGTCCACTATCTCCACAGGTTTCTCGACAAAGTGCATCGTTTCATCAATTTGAATTTCGTCGAGAGGAATGTGAAGATCAGCATCAGCTAAACACTTTCGCAAATTGGACACGTGAAAAGTCGGATGAACGTTTCCAAGCTCTGGAGGTAGTTCTAGTCGATAGGCAACCTTTCCAATTCTTTCAACAATCTTAAATGGTCCAACATATCGTGGTGCAAATTTTCCTTTCTTTCCAAATCTCACCACTCCCTTCCAAGGTGACACCTTGAGTAGGACACGGTCTCCGATTTGAAATTCTAAGGGCTTGCGTCCCAAATCCGCATAACTCTTTTGACGGCATCTAGCTGTCACAAGATTATCGCGAATCTTCTTGATCTTGTCCGTTGTTTCCAGAATGAGCTCAGGTCCAGTAAGCTGAGCTACACCGATCTCATTCCAACAGACCGGTGAACGACATTTTCGACCGTAGAGAGCTTCGAATGGTGCCATATTAATACTAGCATGATAACTGTTGTTGTAAGAGAACTCGATCAGTGGAAGATGAGAATCCCAATTACCACCAAAGTCTATCATGCATGCTCTAAGCATATCCTCCAAAGTTTGAATCGTTCTCTCAGATTAACCATCTGTTTGGGGATGATAAGCAGTGCTTAGATTTAGTTGGGTTCCTAACGCAGATTGCATGGTCTTCCAAAAATGAGATGAGAATCGAGCATCACGATCGGAAATTATATCTAAAGGAACACCATGTCGTGATACAATCTCGTTTACATAGATCTTGGCAAGCTTCTCAGCAGAGAAATCCTCACGGATTGGTAAGAAGTGAGCAGATTTTGTCAAACGGTCAACTACAACCCAAATAGCATCGTGACCTTTAGACGTACGCGGTAACTTAGTAATGAGATCCATGGCAATGTTTTCCCATTTCCAAACCGGTATCTCTGGTTGTACAAGCAAACCAGAAGGTCGTTGATATTCAACTTTGACTTTGAGACAAGTTAGGCATTTCGATACATACAAGGCAACATCCTTCTTCATACCAGGCCACCAATACTGAGTACGAAGATCCTTGTACATTTTATCAGCACCATGATGGATAGAATATCGAGACTTGTGAGATTCGTCCATTACCAAGGTGCAAAGATTGTCCTGATTCGGAATCCACAAACGATCCTGGAAATATAGCAACCCATCGTCTTTCCTTTCGAGTTTAAGCTCAAGTTGAAGCGGTGGCTCATTTTTCAATAAGCCTTTGATCACACAAGATCGTTGAGCGTGAAGGACACGAGATTGAATACCAGATAAAGTTTGAACAGAATGAAGCTTGACTCGTTCCTTTCGACTAAGCGCATCGGCTACGACATTCTCCTTACCAGGATGGTAGCAGATCTCGCAATCATAATCGTTTAAGAGTTCAACCCAACGTCGTTGCCTCATGTTCAGCTCCTTCTGATTGAGAATATGCTGGAGACTTTTGTGGTCTGTGAAAACCACACACTTCGTTCCATAGAGGTAGTGTCTCCAGATTTTAAGCGCAAAAACCACAGCTCCCAACTCAAGATCATGAGTTGTGTAGTTCTTCTCGTGAACTTTCAGTTGTCTTGACGCATAAGCTATCACTTTAACTCGTTGCATAATAACGCAACCAAGTCCTAGATTCGACGCGTCACAATAGACAACAAAATCATCGTTTCCCTCAGGTAGAGATAAAACAGGAGCATCATAGAGCTTCCGTTTCAGCGTTTGGAACGCTTCTTCTTGCTTAGGTCCCCACACAAAAGGCTTATTTTTCTGAGTCAAAGCAGTGAGTGGAACCGCGATCTTCGAGAAATTAGAAATAAACCGTCGATAATAACCAGCAAGACCAAGAAAAGAACGAACTTCTGTAGGTGTCGTTGGTGTATTCCAATCCTTAATTGCAACAATCTTGGATGGATCTACATGAATACCCTGCTTATTGACAATATGACCCAAGAACTGAACTTCTTTAAGCCAGAATTCACACTTAGAGAATTTAGCAAAAACTTGTTCCTTCTTTAGGAGTTCCAATGTCAAACGAAGGTGTTGTTCGTGATCGGCTCAAGACTTTGAATAAATGAGAATATCGTCGATAAACACAATGATGAACTTATCTAAATAAGGTTTACAAACCCTATTCATTAAGTCCATGAAGATAGCTGGGGCATTTGTCAAACCAAAAGGCATGACAGTGAACTCGTAGTACCCATATCTCATATGGAATGCAGTTTTGGGAATATCTTCTTAGAGAACACGAAGGTGTTGATACCCAGATCGCACATCGATCTTGGAAAAGCATGAAGCACCTTGCAGTTGGTCAAACAGATCATCAATTCTAGGTAGGGGATATCGATTTTTATGGTAAGCTTATTAAGCTCACGATAATCGATACACATTCGAAAAGATCCATCTTTCTTTTTCACAAAGAGAACAGGATCTCCCCAAGGCGAAAAGCTCGGACGGATGAATCCTTTATCAGATAACTCTTGAAGTTTTTTCGATAACTCTTGCATCTCCGATGGTGCAAGACGATAAGGTACTTTCGCAATCGGGTTGGCATTGGGTACAAGGTCAATATGAAACTCAACTTGACGAACTGGAGGCAAACCAGGCAGTTCATCGGGAAACACCTCTGGATAATCCCGAACAATCGGAATATCCTGAATACTCTTGCTCTTGCCTTTCTCCTCGGTGACATGTGCCAAGAAAGCAACATATCCTTTTCTCAAATATCTTTGGGCCTTTGTACACGACATAAGCTTCAAACCGCCAGATGGTTTCTCTCCACGAACTTCCAGAACATCGCCAGACGGAAGAGGAATACGAACAATCTTATCGAAACAAACCACCTCAGCATGATGTTTGGTTAACCAATCCATCCCCACGATAACATCGAAACTCCCAAGTTGCATCGGCGTGAGGTCAATGGGAAAAAGATGGTTATCAAGGTTTAGCTGACAATCACGAATAACAGAATCGAGAACAAGAGGTTTACCAGTAGCAACTTCGACAGATAAGGGTTTCCTCAGTTTAGTTCTAGGTATCGCAAGCAAAGGTTCGAAAGACAATGAAACAAAACTTCTATCGGCACCAGAATAAAAAAGAATAGATGCAGGTCGATTGTTAACAAGAAACGTACCATTAACCACCTCGTTGTCAGCCCTCGCTTCGTTAGCATTTAGATTGTACGCTCGCCCACGGGCGGGGTTCACATTAGCATTCGCGTTTGCATTCACCTGCCTCGGGCAGTTGTTGTGGAAGCGACCAAACTCTCCTCAATTGAAACATGAACCCGGTGGGAATATAGCAGCATTCCCCTGAACTGGAGCTTGATTCTGAACAATCTGATTCTGGCCCGAATGACAGACGTTGGCTAGATGCCCAAGCTTACCACATGTTGTGCATTGTCTACAAGCTAGTTGTGCAACATGATGACCGTTGCAACGAGCACAATGAGGTGCGGTACCAGCATATGCTTTCTTCGCAGGCTGTTGAGCTGGTGGGTTCTGAGGGTTCTGAGCAGTTTGTGCAGTTACTGCAAAATTCTGAGCACCCTTTCGCTTCCTCGACTTCTTCGATGACTTACCTTCTTTACCCTTATCCTTTTTCTTGTCCTTCCCAGAATCAGTCTCCTTCTTTTTATCACCCTTGCGGGTGAGTTTACCCTTCCTGACTTGAGACTCAGTCAGGGTAGCAGACAACTCGATTGCTTGGCGAAGGGTAGTAGGATTAACACCGGTCACAACATCCAGTATGGAATCGGGTAGACCATCGATATACCTCTCTATCGCTTTCTCCAACGGGGTAACCATAGTAGGACACAAAAGACTGAGCTCCTCAAATCGATCCGTATACGCACGGTGTTCTCCCCCATCTTGTTTTAGATCGTCAAACTCTCGTTCCAAACCTCGAATTTCGTGACGGGGACAGAACTCTCTCATCATGAGAGCTCGAAGCTCTTCCCATGTTTGTGCCAATGCCACTTCGGCACCCATGTCGCGCATCACTCCGTTCCACCACGTAAGAGCACGCTTCTCAAACACACTAACCTTACGCGCATTCAGACACTGCACATATCTGAATGTGCTCTCGATACTCTCAAACCACTGCAGGAGCGCAGTTGCTCCTTGCGACCCAGAAAACTTTAGCGGCTTAGCAGAATTGAAACTCTTGAAATTACATTGTGCATTGTTGTTGTTATTATTGTTGTTGTTGTATATCTCGTGAACTTGGGTCACAACACCGGGAAGCACAGCAGCCACTTGCTGAGAGACCAGGGTTGTGATTTCTTCAATAGTAAAAGATTGTGCTTCACGTCGAGGAGGCATTGTCTAACAAGGAAACATGAGAGACGAGTGAGGTCGACACTTAGGAAAAACAAAAGAGGTATCGAAAATATCAACGAAACATAAGGAAGGCGATCATTTGTTTGTTACCTCGAACAAACAAACGACACGCAGTGACTAATCAAAGTAATGAATCAAAATAATGTATCGCGAAGACATGCTCGCCTATAAGTGAACACTCACCCCAAGAGTTCCCAGGTAAGAGTGACTGGTCCGATTATGTGGATTTGTACGAACACTCTAGCCTTAGACAGAAAACTCAGGGTACAAGCATTCACTCTTCCAGTTTCCACGTGTTCACATTATTTAGACCCAAACTTTGATGAGATTTTGAAAACTCAGAAGGCACTAAGCCAAAAATGAGTCAAACTGGAAGGGTTCAAAACCTTACAACAGAGGGTTCAAAACCTAGTAATCAATCATCCTAGAACAGATGATTAATTTTCGAAGTAGATTCGGATTTTGTTTTTTTTTTTTTTCAATTCTAAACGCAAATCAACTTGCGTTGGGGTCCTAGAAAGTTATAGTCTAGGTCAAAATTTTACTAATAACCTAATTCCCTATAACCATTGGCTCTGATACCAACTCTTCTGTCACACCCCGACCACGTAAAACAACAAACCGTGGCGGAAACATCGGGGAGTGCTGTAACAGAATTATTGTTTCAAACCATGGATACAAAGAGTTTCGTTTTATTGAATATTAAACATTGTCTAAAAGTTAAACAAGCAAGTCAAACATAGTTTATCATCGTTATTAAATCACTAAGGCCTCGTCCAGTCCTAAGTGAGCATGCATCCTACTCGCATTCAACACTAAGCAACTTCACCTGAAACATATGTAAAAACAAAGTCATCAAAGAAATGCTGGCGAGTACATAGTTTTTGTGTGAGTATCAGATTCATGGCTCGCTTGTATGTTGAAACAACTTATACAACTTCGTTAATTGATATTAGAAAACCTTGTATTGTAAAATTTTTGTATTGTAAGTGAATAACCAAGTCAAATAGATTGGTCATAATTTATAAACCTCGATGCCATGAATCTTAACCCAAAACATTTGTTTATGGAAACAAAATCATAAATCATTCTTGTAATAAAACTCGTATGGTTTATATAGTTTTGTAAACATCGTTGTGTAATATTGTTTAATTCGTTCTCGTTATAGAACATCGTCCATTCGTTTAAATCGTTCAAATCGTTCCAAATCGTTCAATCCATTCACTCGTTCAAATCGTTCTCGTTTTAATTGTGAAAACTACTTTTGGTCGTCTTGCTAATAACATTCAAACCTTTGTGACTCGTCCATCGTTCAACTCGTTCTTGCATTAACAAACCTCCAAAGGGTAAGTTAACAATCATCAGATTCAGTCGTTACCCACCTAACCCACACATAACCATGGGTGCGGTCTGATAACGGGATTTGTCAGATCCTATGGTACCATAACCTAATACTGGTCGGCTTGATCAATGCTAATGAATGTCATTCGTTATGTAACTACCACCAACAAGTTCGTTCACATTATCGAAATCGTTATTAGTTTTGTATAAACCATCTCAATCGTTTTTATACATATGAATCACCCCAAATCAATCGAAAATAGTAAAAAAAAAGAGGGGATCTATGTACTCACCTTTGGGTGCATTTTTATATGTTAACACAATCCCTCAATTTATTCATCCTAAATTAAATAAGAATGATTTAATAATCAAAAACCCATAAAAATACCGAAGTTTCTCCGATACTTAGAATTTTCACATAACTTTGAGTTTTCTCGAAAAGTTATTATTTTTTTATTATTTTGGTGTATTTGTGTATATATATATAATCAAGCGTAAAACTCATAATCATGTCAACACTAGCACATCATCTTACACATATTGTAAAACACATAGGACATTGTAACACATAAAATTTACTTATGAACAACCCATTCTAGTGTATGTTGAAAAACACTTATTTTTGCGTTTCGGTAACATTTTTGGGCGTCGGAAGTCACGTATGACTAACCAAACACCAAGTAGACTTAATATAAGTTAAAATACTTGTTTTTATATCAAATATATCAGTTTGGTTACTGACCTAAAACAGTTTTGCAAAAATACTTCGAAAAGGAGATTTTTGACCGTTTTACTGCATAGTTTTGCATCAAACATTACCCGAACCATCCCAAATCGAAACGACTTGAAATTTTAACACAACCCATGTTATTTACTGAATAAAATAATGGTTATACTCATGATAGTGCAGGTCTTAAACAAAGCATATAAATCATGCAAATTTCACATAATTTACCACTTTTTAAGCTATATGTACAACATGCAAAGCTATCAAACCTATGTCAAAGTTTCATGCCACTATAATACATCAAATAATATTATTTTTAGTGTTTATAACCAGATCTAAAACAGTTTTTGTCATTTAACCATTTTTCATCATCTCTTGAGCTTTAAATCAACATATTTTCACATGTACAAGTGTCTAAAGCATACCATCATAGCAACATCATTTTTTTATGAGTTTAAAAGCATCAAATATGAGATTTATTCAGATTTATTTGCTGAAGGAATTTACATTTAACATATCATACATAAATCACCAAATACTTGCATTTTTACCACCATTCAAGAACATGTAACAACATAAACAAGTACTTAACAAGATAACAAACTTTAAAACTCATATATACACATAGATATGTACGGTTATACATACATATATATACACCACCATTTTTTATTGTTTCAAGACCCATTTCATTTTAGATTTCAAGTTTAGTGAAAATCCCAAGATTCAAGAGAAACTTCAAATCATCAAGAACAACCAAGAATCAAGTGATTTAAACATAATGTTATACCTTCAAGATTCAAGTAGGTTGTAGGATGAGATTTTGATGATAGGAAGCTTGTAATCACTTGACAACACCTTGGAATCACCTTAGATCTTCACACCACTTGAAACATGCTTGGAATAGGACTTGAATGTGAAGAACAAAGCATGCAAAAAGATGAAGGTGGAGAGAGAGAGAGGGGTACGGTTTAGAGGGAGAGAGAGAGAGGAGTGATTGAGTGTTGTGAAGATGTTGAGTGATCTTGTGGGATTATAAGGAAGGTGTGAAAGATATGAAGTGGGCATGCACTTACACTTGTCCACACAAATCAAATGAAATATTTGTGACAAATCGAAATTTAGAACCTTTCGTTGTACCCTGGTGTAACTTGCTTGAACGTTATGTGATTAGTTAACTTGTTGGTTTAATGATATAAGTGAACATCCTATGTGATTATGTGTTATGCGTATATGTATGCTTGTATGTATAGTATGTGTATATGTTTAAGTGAGCCGAGAACCATGAACATGACTCGAGACCATGCGGTCTCGAGTGAACAATGAAGAAGTGGGCCGGATGGGCCACGCACCTCATTTAACCCAACTGAAAGCCCATTAGGGTGCACTACTTGGAACAGATATATAACCTTGGTGGATAGCCATGTTTGCCATTTCTTTGGACAACACACTCACTCTCACACACACCTTCTCCTACACACTCTCTCTCTAGAAAAACCTTAAACCCTAGAGAATCAAGCATCACCTCCCCTCTTCTTTACTCTCGGATCAAACCGGCAACCACAAGAGCTCTCGGATTCAAGCCTAAGATCTCCCCTGAAAACTTAACCGGTTAGTGATTTATGTGCTCTATTCGGTTGAGGATGATGTGCAATATTTCGATTGATAGTTATGTGTGATGAAAATACTTGGTAATGTGTTTGCTAGTTAAAGTTTTATGCATGATTAAGGTGTTTGATCGGTTTGATGAGTTCTTGTTGCTATTGATACATGCTTGGTTCCAAATGCATAAAATGAACAAACATCCTCTTTTGTGGAAAGCATGAATGTTGAATGATAAATGTCTTACTAAGATAAGCTAGAATGATAAGAATGATAGTTAGAAGATTTGTTATGATCATCTGATTTATAACGATACGAAACAAATGTTTTGCTTGATGATCTTGGTATCTAGTTTAGGTGTTATGATGCTTGTCCGAAAAATGCAAGAGTTTATGTAGGATGAACATGTGTTGAATGAGGATATGAATATTTGAATATGTGTTGAATGTGTTTGAATATGATATGAACATGCTATGAACATTTGAAAAATACTTGTTTGATCCATTTTAGTAAATTGTTAGACAAGAAAACATGTTTAAATGGATAGTACACATTGTTGCATGAAATCAAAATCTCATTGGCTAAGTACAATGTCGGAAATCAGCAAATGTCCCAACCGAGACCTTCAGACTCGACTCGAGATCATCACATGACAATTTGAGACCTCAGATTTCGACATGGGTTGCGAGTCGAGAACCCCTAGTCTCGACTCGAGACCATAATTCATCAACACACATCATGACTATAGACCATGGTTGCGAGTCCGGTTGCGACTCGAGACCAGTACATGCGTGACCCGAGACCTCCTCAGATTTCGACTCGAGAATTTGTAAGCTATAACTAGAGACCGCACAGTCTCGACTAGAGACCGCACAGTCTCGACTCGAGACCATACACATATGCACGCTATTTGGACTTTCACACTGTTACGGGCCTAAGTGATTGGGCCGAACCGCTGGGCCGCATGTGCTACTGTTAATTGAGTATGTTGTGCACTGTTGTTCAACTGCCATGATAAACGTGTATGCCATGATCGTTACTTGTGTATGAATACGTGTAGAAGATACGTGCACTACTTGGTTTGAACCTGACTTGAATGGTATCTATGTTAGGACGTAGTTGACCACTTACAACTTAATTGACTTTTCTGTGTATCTGCCGAGCAAACCAAGGTGAGTTCACACCCTCTACAAAGCATGGGATTCCCAGGGGTTGGGAATGGGGTTAAGGAACATGGGTTCCTCGTCCTCCTTGGGTAGGACAGTATTGGTTCAGGAATGTAATTCCTCGTCCTCATGGACAGATAACTCGTACTAGACCAAAACTCTATCACGAAGTCCCTCCTTTTTATATCGACTTAATCGCCGGGCCAATGGCGAGCGGGTCATTAGTTAGATAGCGCTATTTAGGTCTGAAAAACCTCACACCGTGCCGCAGAGGACGGGCGTGAACTAATGGATCTGGGGCACGTCAATGATGATAGACATTGGCAGTTTCAGGGCACATAAACATGACTACAGTCAGCAGTCGATATGGTAACAGGTCTAGTGTATACATGGGGTAGCCCCCACGGCCAAAATGCCAGATAACTAACACGGGGTAGCCCCCACGGCTGGATAGCCAGAGTAACCGGGAATAAACAAGTCACGTTTTTAACTATGGGGTAACCCCCACGGCAGGATGCCAGATAAAGGAAACTGGTTTTGAAACAACTTAAAGTGAACACCCAACCGTGAACTCACTCAACTTGTTGTTGACTCGTTACTACATGCTTTGTAGGTCTTTAGGTACTTAGCTGGAGCTTGCATGGAAGAGGGTCGTTGTGGGACATGGACAGCTGTGTGCCATGTTAAACTTTGAACATTTAAACTCATGTTTTGGTTTTAAACATTATGCTTCCGCTTGCAACTTAAACTATGTTTTGATTGGACACCAATTGTATTTGGTTGGATTTTATAACTACTTGTATGCTTGTTCAATATGATTGGTGGCTGGATCCTGGTCAGTCTCGCCTCCAAGCGGTAGTACTCCGCAGGTGGATTTTGGGGGTGTGACAGATTGGTATCAGAGCCATTGGTTATAGTGAACTTGGTTTTAATAAGGGGAAGAAGTTTTATTAAAATCAGACTATAACCTGTACAATGCTCTACGATCCACAACGACGCTTCAC
This sequence comes from Helianthus tuberosus, assembly GCA_030545235.1. Lineage (NCBI taxonomy): Eukaryota > Viridiplantae > Streptophyta > Magnoliopsida > Asterales > Asteraceae > Helianthus > Helianthus tuberosus. The sequence goes on along the minus strand of CM060362.1, from coordinate 46,519,386 downwards.
TCCACATGCAAGGCTCGACATTCTAGGTGATATGATCTGTGTATATATTGCCTACTTGTTAGTTTCATAGTACAATGCTCATGGTATGCTTGGTTAGTATAACTACTGTTGCTTGAACACGTGTGTACTTACTCACTTCTGTCGTCGCATTTTCGCGAACCCCTCTCACTCACGTTCTTCTTGATATGAAGATCATGTCTGGACGCGTTAACCTGACACAAGCCCAGTTGACGACTCTGATTAACGAACGAGTTGCTGCGGCACTGGCAGCTGCACACGCAGGAGGTATATCCTGCAGTCCAAACTCATTCTAGGATCTGTAGATTCTACTCTCATGAACCAACCTTTGTGCTAAAATCTGTCTTTTATTTCACCCACAATAGGTCAACATGCTCAGCCACCCGTGTGTACTTTTAAAACTTTCATGGACTGCCGACCCACTACTTTTAGCGGCACTGAAGGAGTCGTAGGCCTCCTCCACTGGTTTGAGAAGCTCGAGTCAGTTTTCGAAATGTGTGAATGCCGTGAGGCGCGCAGGGTGAAGTATGCTACCGGTATTCTCGAGGGTTTAGCCCTCACATGGTGGAACGCTCAGGTCCAAATGTTGGGGTTGGTTGCTGCCAACGCCACCCCATGGGAAACTTTTAAGGAAATGATCAAGGAAGAATACTGCAGTCGGGATGACATTCATAAGCTGGAAGTCGAGTTCTTCAACCTCAAGATGACGGGGTCAGAAATTGAGGCGTACACTAAGAGATAGAATGAGCTTCCTTTACTGTGTCCTACTATGGTGGACCCCCCAATTAAGCGAATTGAACTCTTTCTCAAGGGCTTAGTGCCAGAAATCCAAAGTCATGTGACTTCAGCGAACCTCGCCACTATCCAGCAAGTTGTTCAGTTGGCTCACCGTCTCACGGATCAGGCGGTGGAGCAGAACAGGTTACCAAAGCGCATAGGTACTGCAACTACTTCAGGTGCCCCTAGTGACAACAAACGAAAATGGGATGGAGCTTCAAGCAAGGGTTCAACTTCTGTGCAATCTCAGTCTCAGCAGAGAAAGACTGATGACTACAAGAGCCCCAGTCAGCAATCATCTGGTGGTCAAAGTCATGGTGGGTACAAAGGGAATCACCCCAAATGCAATCGCTACAGCCTGCACCACAGCGGGCCATGCACCAGGGGTAACTGTCATCGGTGCAACAAGCCAGGTCACGCTGCAAAGGATTGCAGGAGCTTATATCCCGCCAATCAGAATCGTCAGCAAGCTCAACAGAACCAACGTCAGCAGCAACAAGGTGATAACAAAGGGTGCTTTCAGTGTGGAGCTGAGGGCCACTTCAAGAGAGATTGTCCTCAACTGAACAGGAACCAGAACAACAACAACAATCAGGGGAATAGTAACAATGGGAACAACATCAACAATGGTGCCAGGGGGCGGGCGTTCGTGATTGGCCAAGGTGAAGCAAGGAATGACCCCAATGTTATGGCGGGTAAGTTCCTTCTCGACGACTTTTATGTTACAGTTTTATTTGATTCGGGTGCCGATACTAGCTACGTGTCACTAGAAGTTAGCTGGATGCTTAAGCGTATTCCAACACCTTTGAACAACAAACACACTGTAGAGCTAGCAAATGGTAAGAGTTTAGAGGCCACACACGTAGTCAAGGATTGTAAACTTGTTCTTACTAACCAGACCTTCTCTATCGACCTTATTCCTATTGTCTTGGGTAGTTTCGACGTTGTCATTGGGATGGATTGGTTATCCCAACACCGAGCAGAGATTCTTTGCAACGAGAAGATTGTTCGTATCCCTAGTTCCAATGGTGAACCTCTCATGATTCGTGGCGACAAGAAGGGTGCTGTTGAGAACGTCATCTATTTCCTTAAGGCCCAGAAGTGCTTGCGAAAGGGTCACACTACCATTTTGGCTCTCGTTACTGACACCTCGGAGAAAGAGAAGAAGATAGAAGATTTTCCAATTGTACGCGACTATCCTGAGGTATTTCCTGAGGAATTACCTGGTCTTCCGCCTCATCGCCAAGTCGAGTTTCAGATTGAACTAGCTCCTGGAGCTGCGCCTATAGCTCGTGCACCTTATCGTTTAGCTCCATCAGAGTTGGAAGAACTCTCTACGCAACTACAAGAACTCTTGGATAAGGGTTTTATTCGTCCTAGCTCATCGCCCTGGGGAGCTCCAGTACTATTTGTGAAGAAGAAGGACGGTACCTTCAGAATGTGCATCGACTACCGGGAACTCAACAAGGTGACGGTGAAGAATCGTTATCCTCTACCGCGTATTGACGATTTTTTCGACCAGCTGCAAGGGTCGAGCTACTATTCGAAGATCGATTTGAGATCGGGTTATCACCAGCTGAGAGTCCGAGAAGAGGACGTCTCCAAAACTGCCTTCAGAACTCGCTATGGGCACTATGAGTTTTTAGTCATGCCTTTTGGGCTGACAAACGCACCTGCGGTTTTCATGGACTTGATGAATCGAGTGTGCAAGCCTTACCTGGACAAGTTCGTTATAGTCTTCATCGACGACATCCTGATCTATTCTAAGAGTCAGGAGGAACACGAGCAACATCTACGACTCATTCTGGAACTCCTTCGAACAGAACAGCTTTATGCAAAGTTCTCGAAATGCGACTTCTGGCTTCGAGAAGTCCATTTCCTAGGCCACGTGGTAAACAAGGATGGGATTCACGTTGATCCATCCAAGGTGGACTCGATTAAGAACTGGCCTGCACCTCGTACACCAAAAGAAATTCGCCAATTCTTGGGATTGGCAGGTTACTACAGGAGGTTCATTAAGGATTTTTCTAAGATCGCACAGCCTCTCACCTCGCTAACGCAGAAAGGCGTTGTTTATCGCTGGGGAAATGCACAGGAAATAGCATTTCAGCACTTAAAGGATAGACTTTGCAGCGCACCGATCCTTTCCTTGCTAGAGGGCACAGACGACTTTGCGGTTTACTGTGACGCATCAATTCAGGGCCTTGGTTGTGTGTTGATGCAACGAGATAAAGTTATAGCCTACGCCTCACGCCAACTCAAAGTTCACGAGAAGAACTACACTACACACGATTTAGAGCTGGGAGTTGTTGTTTTCGCACTTAAGTTATGGCGACATTACCTGTATGGTGCCAAGTGCGCCATTTACACCGACCACAGGAGCCTCGAGCATATCTTCAAGCAGAAGGAACTGAATATGCGGCAACGACGATGGGTCGAGCTACTGAATGACTACAAGTGCTCAATCAGGTATCACCCGGGCAAGGCCAATGTTGTGGCTGACGCCCTCAGTCGAAAGGACACCGTGCCTAAGCGCGTGCGAGCGTTACAACTCACGATCCATTCTAGTCTCCCTTCCCAAATACGAGCTGCTCAGATAGAAGCACTGAAGCCAGAAAACGTCAGGGCCGAAGCCCTACGCGAATCAAGGCAACGCTTAAAACAGAAGGAAGACGGCGCTTACTACGTAACGGGACGCATTTGGATCCCACTCTATGGCAACTTGCGAGAGCTCGTGATGGAGGAAGCACACAAGTCTCGCTACTCGGTACATCCTGGTTCGGATAAGATGTACCACGATATCAAAACTACGTATTGGTGGCCTAGCATGAAGGCCCACATAGCAACTTACGTCAGCAAGTGTTTGACTTGTGCGAGAGTCAAGTCTGAATACCAGAAACCCTCAGGCCTACTCCAACAACCAGAGATACCGCAATGGAAATGGGAGCAAATTTCCATGGATTTTGTTACCGGCATGCCTAGATCTCAACGAGGTAACGATACTATTTGGGTGATCGTGGATCGACTTACAAAATCTGCACACTTCCTGGCTATCAAGGAGACGGATAAATTCTCCACTCTTGCAGAAATATACCTCAAGGAAGTTGTTTCGAGGCACGGGGTGCCCACCTCTATCATCTCGGATCGAGATGCACGTTTTACTTCAGAACTGTGGCAAGCAATGCACAAATCCTTTGGCTCATGGTTAGACATGAGCACAGCGTATCACCCTCAGACGGACGGGCAGTCCGAGCGCACTATTCAAACCTTAGAAGACATGCTTCGTGCATGTGTAATCGACTTTGGAAACCGCTGGGAAAAGCATCTGCCACTTGTGGAATTCTCGTATAATAACAGCTACCACACCAGCATTAAAGCTGCTCCGTTTGAGGCATTGTACGGACGTAAATGCCGGTCGCCTCTTTGTTGGGCAGAGGTGGGGGATAGTCAGATAACTGGTCCAGAACATGTGGTAGACACAACCGAACAAATTGCTCAAATACGAAGACGCATGGCGGCAGCTCGTGACCGTCAGAAAGTTTACGCCGATAAGGGCAGGAAACCACTAGAGCTCCAGGTTGGGGAGCGGGTACCACTCAAAGTCTCACCCTGGAAGGGTGTGGTTCGTTTTGGTAAACGAGGCAAACTTAACCCACGATACGTTGGACCTTTCGAAATCATTGAGAAGATAGGCAGGGTGGCCTACAGACTGAACTTACCAGCAGAACTCGGTGCAGTTCACAACGTTTTCCACGTGTCGAATCTGAAGAAGTGTCTGTCAGATAAGACCCACATAGTTCCTCTGAAGGAACTCACTATCGACGAGCAGTTACGATTCGTCGAGGAACCAGTCGAAATCACGGACCGGGATGTTAAGGTCCTCAAGAGCACTAGAATACCTCTCGTTCGAGTTCGTTGGAACTCACGTCGCGGCCCAGAGTTCACCTGGGAGCGCGAAGATCAGATGAAACAAAAGTATCCCCAAATGTTCGCAAACAGTACGACCACTACTGAGGCTGAAGCTACGGAATTTCGGGACGAAATTCCAGATCAACGGGGGGTGGATGTGACACCCCAGGAAAACCGGGAAAACCATACAACTTAACTAGCTTCCTCAGTGAGTGCTTACCAAATTTCGGGACGAAATTTCTTTCAACTTGGGGATGATGTGACAACTCGAAATTTAGAACCTTTCGTTGTACCTTGGTGTAACTTGCTTGAAACGTTATGTGATTAGTTAACTTGTTGGTTTAATGATATAAGTGAACAACCTATGTGATTATGTGTTATGCGTATATGTATGCTTGTATGTATAGTATGTGTATATGTTTAAGTGAGCCGAGAACCATGAACACGACTCGAGACCATGCGGTCTCGAGTGAACAATGAAGCAGTGGGCCAGATGGGCCACGCACCTCATTTAACCCAACCGAAAGCCCATTAGGGTGCACTACTTGGAACGGATATATAACCTTGGTGGATAGCCATGTTTGCCATTTCTTTGGACAACACACTCACTCTCACACACACCTTCTCCTACACACTCTCTCTCTAGAAAAACCTTAAACCCTAGAGAATCAAGCATCACCTCCCCTCTTCTTTACTCTCGGATCAAACCGGCAACCACAAGAGCTCTCGGATTCAAGCCTAAGATCTCCCCTGAAAACTTAACCGGTTAGTGATTTATGTGCTCTATTCGGTTGAGGATGATGTGCAATATTTCGATTGATAGTTATGTGTGATGAAAATACTTGGTAATGTGTTTGCTAGTTAAAGTTTTATGCATGATTAAGGTGTTTGATCGGTTTGATGAGTTCTTGTTGCTATTGATACATGCTTGGTTCCAAATGCATAAAATGAACAAACATCCTCTTTTGTGGAAAGCATGAATGTTGAATGATAAATGTCTTACTAAGATAAGCTAGAATGATAAGAATGATAGTTAGAAGATTTGTTATGATCATCTGATTTATAACGATACGAAACAAATGTTTTGCTTGATGATCTTGGTATCTAGTTTAGGTGTTATGATGCTTGTCCGAAAAATGCAAGAGTTTATGTAGGATGAACATGTGTTGAATGAGGATATGAATATTTGAATATGTGTTGAATGTGTTTGAATATGATATGAACATGCTATGAACATTTGAAAAATACTTGTTTGATCCATTTTAGTAAATTGTTAGACAAGAAAACATGTTTAAATGGATAGTACACATTGTTGCATGAAATCAAAATCTCATTGGCTAAGTACAATGTCGGAAATCAGCAAATGTCCCAGCCGAGACCTTCAGTCTCGACTCGAGATCATCACATGACAATTCGAGACCTCAGATTTCGACATGGGTTGCGAGTCGAGAACCCCTAGTCTCGACTCGAGACCATAATTCATCAACACACATCATGACTATAGACCATGGTTGCGAGTCCGGTTGCGACTCGAGACCAGTACATGCGTGACCCGAGACCTCCTCAGATTTCGACTCGAGAATTTGTAAGCTACAACTAGAGACCGCACAGTCTCGACTAGAGACCGCACAGTCTCGACTAGAGACCGCACAGTCTCGACTCGAGACCATACACATATGCACGCTATTTGGACTTTCACACTGTTACGGGCCTAAGTGATTGGGCCGAACCGCTGGGCCGCATGTGCTACTGTTAATTGAGTATGTTGTGCACTGTTGTTCAACTGCCATGATAAACGTGCATGCCATGATCGTTACTTGTGTATGAATACGTGTAGAAGATACGTGCACTACTTGGTTTGAACCTGACTTGAATGGTATCTATGTTAGGACGTAGTTGACCACTTACAACTTGATTGAATTTTCTGTGTATCTGCCGAGCAAACCAAGGTGAGTTCACACCCTCTACAAAGCATGGGATTCCCAGGGGTTGGGAATGGGGTTAAGGAACATGGGTTCCTCGTCCTCCTTGGGTAGGACAGTATTGGTTCAGGAATGTAATTCCTCGTCCTCATGGACAGATAACTCGTACTAGACCAAAACTCTATCACGAAGTCCCTCCTTTTTATATCGACTTAATCGCCGGGCCAATGGCGAGCTGGTCATTAGTTAGATAGCGCTATTTAGGTCTGACAAACCTCACACCGTGCCGCAGAGGACGGGCGTGAACTAATGGATCTGGGGCACGTCAATGATGATAGACATTGGCAGTTTCAGGGCACATAAACATGACTACAGTCAGCAGTCGATATGGTAACGGGTCTAGTGTATACATGGGGTAGCCCCCACGGCCAAAATGCCAGATAACTAACACGGGGTTGCCCTTACGGCTGGATAGCCAGAGTAACCGGGAATAAACAAGTCACGTTTTTAATATGGGGTAACCCCCACGGCAGGATGCCAGATAAAGGAAACTGTTTTTGAAACAACTTAAAGTGAACACCCAACCGTGAACTCACTCAACTTGTTGTTGACTCGTTACTACATGCTTTGCAGGTCTTTAGGTACTTAGCTGGAGCTTGCATGGAAGAGGGTCGTTGTGGGACATGGACAGCTGTGTGCCATGTTAAACTTTGAACATTTAAACTCATGTTTTGGTTTTAAACATTATGCTTCCGCTTGCAACTTAAACTATGTTTTGATTGGACACCAATTGTATTTGGTTGGATTTTATAACTACTTGTATGCTTGTTCAATATGATTGGTGACTTGATCCTGGTCAGTCTCGCCTCCAAGCGGTAGTACTCCGCAGGTGGATTTTGGGGGTGTGACAATATTTTCATAATCTTACAAAATATTTGGTGGGGCCACATAAAGGTGACTGAAAATTTGAAGGGGGAGGGGGTCCAAGTGTAAGTTTTTATATAAACATGCTATATGTAGGCTAAAACGGGTATTTTACTGGATACCGGGTATTTTATCTAGCGTTTAAACCCCGGTTTATGGCATTCTAAATTATTTTTAATATTCTATAAAATTAATCTTGCCAAAATATTACTGAAATAAATTTCAGTTGCCGAGATTGGCGGCGTTGTCTGCGTTTTGCAGTAGAAGCACTGTGTCGCACAGAAACACGCGGTACGCCCTTAAACTTGAAAAATAACGTTTTTAAGCGTTTTAATTTATTTTTCAGCACGGACCTGATTAAAATAAAATTTTAATCGTAACAATATATTCTTGGGATTTAAATATCATCCGGGCGGTCACCAACGTTCGTTTCGCAGTTTTGTCGTAAATAGTTCTTTAGTTCGAATAAACATGTTTTTGCCATACCGAATCCTTCGAAACTTATTTCTAAGTTATATAAAGGATATTTAGGGTATTTTTGGTTTACGTCAAAGTTCCGGAGTGTACGTCGCGTTAAACTGATTGCGTTTATGCACCAGTTCTGCGTATAACCTTCCTGAAAGTGATTTAAAGCTTGAAATCGGAATCGAATCAAATTGTAAAATCATTAAACACAATTGGACATATAATAACACCAAAACACATATAATAACACCAAGGCACATTGTTTTATTGATAACTGACATTGTTTTACATAATACAATGATTACAGAACACAGTTGTCACACAGTTGACTATGTTAGGTCAAAGGAGAACATTGCGGACCCGTTAACAAAAGGCTTAAGCACAGATAAGGTGTATGGGTTGTTAAGAGGAATGGGACTAAAGCCCATAGATGAAGGGAATATGAGGGAAACCTAACCTAGTTGACTGGAGATCCCAAGATCTAGGTTGAATAGGCAAACTTAATCATAAACCCAAAGGGAGTCACTGTGGGGGGTGCCCCAAAATTCATAAAGGGAGTTGTATACTTCCTAGTCCATTCCAACCAGTGACATGAAGTAAGGTTAAGCATGTTGAGGTTAAGGATTTTGAGTAAATCCAAATTAACCATGATGCTTTTAATGATTCAGAGGAATCACCTATGTTAGAGAGAAGCGGGGTCGCTTCGAACGGATTTGTGGGGAGGCACAAATCCTAGAGCTCTCGCAGAACCAGGAACGTGTTCCATGACCATAAACGGACACAACCATAAGGACTTGACTCGACTAGGGAGTGTATTGTGTGAATGTATATTGTCGCCTACATAAATGGGGGATTGTTCAAAGACACCGCGTCTACAAGACCCTAGGAGGCTAAGTATGCTTCACAAATGTAGGTTCAAAGGTTACACCTACCTATCTTGCAATACTCAACTGTTGAACGTGTATCGTTGAAACTTGATAGATCGATTTCTATTCATGTGGGGGATTGTTGGAGATTTTATGAAAATAGCATTTTTAACAAATATAGGAAAATGTTTTTTCCTATTTTTTGGACTAGAAATAAATATAATAAAATGAGCGGGTTTTATATATTCATGTGTGGGTTTGTGTTCAATGTCGGAAGTGCTTCGCAACGAACTAAACCACGTCCAAAACGGAGCTAAGATGAATGAGATATCGATGCTCAAAGTTTGGTGTTTGAAACTTAAATGCTGAAAAAGTGGGAAAGTGGCACCTTGTCCCACATCGGATGAGAGATGGAACTTAAAGGGGTATTACTTAAGTGGGAACTCTCCATCCTTATTGTTTCATGGAAGCACTCACTAAGTGTACTCGCGAAGGGTGCGGAGCACCCTAACTCTCAATAGCACACGCGCGCGCGCGTGGCGTGGCGATGAGGCGCAATGTGGCGCTTTGATGGCGCACTTTGCACTTCGCACACTCGCATCGTCGCGATCCGCTTGAGAGCCGCCTTTGTATTTTTGACAACGTGCGCGAGGTGGATCACAGAGGCTGCAAGGACCAAGTGGTGAAGTGGCGTACAGGTTCGAGGCACGTGACGTGGCATGAAGGCGCGCGGTTACGCGCATAGTGCATGGGCCCTGATGTGACGTGCGCAGCGCACTAGAGTGAGCCAAAACGGCGCGACTGTGTGACATGCTCGTATAGGCTCACAGGTGACGTGGCGCACGCATGCAGGCGCGCATGGACCTGAGTCAGTGTGGCTCACGCACGCATGGCAGTGAGCCAAAAGGACGCAGCGCGCATGAGGGTACAGACTTGCAAGCGCACCAGTGTGTCTTACGCGCGCGCGTGCTGCAGAAGCTTCCAGGAGCAGTTAATGTTGTGCAGTTACGTTTCAACATTCGAAACTGACAAAGTTAATGCGTTTGACTAAGAATTAAGTGACGAATTAAAGTCCATTAAAGACGTTTAATGCAGTTTAATTCACCCATTTAATTCAATTTTTAGTTTCTTCAAGACCTGCAACTATAAATAGGAGCATCCTATTGCAGAACAAACACACCGAAATTCACAGCTTACAATCTTCTTCTCTCACAAAATTTTTCTCTCATCTTCAAGCAGCAAGGTACACCTTTGGGTTGGAGTCAAGACCGGCAGTGCAACTGTTTGCGGCTGTTGTATCCTGGAAACAAACGTGATCTCCTGGGAGACACGAAATTTGTTTTAAGGAACCCGTGTCTAACACGATCCTCAGCCAAGAACAGTTTTTCTGTTCGAGTTTCTGTTCTCGTTTTTCCATTTTTCAGTTGTAATTGTCTTGTATTTTATTTTGTTTCCGATTTGTTACTGTAATTCAAGTTAATAAAGAATTTTTATTTAATTTTACACGAACGGATTCTTACAATCTTAAAACAAATTTTTAAAACACCGTTCTTGTAAGACACTAACAATTCTGCTGTGATTCTAAATTTTTTTCTCTCACAGCAGGTTGTGTTTTAAAAAGGTTTTTCCTGTTTTGGTTCAAAGTTGCGACTTTGTAAAAACAGATTCTGCTTCTACTCCTTTATGTTTTTTCCTGTTTTTGGTTCAAAGTAGCAGGTTGTAGTCTTCAAAGTTGGACTTAGAAGCTACACGGCTGGTCTTGCGCACTCATAAAATAATAAATTAGCACATTTATTATTTTGAAAACAGTTTTATTAACTTGTTTTCTTGGACTTTTTCAGAATGTCGACTGAAAATGTGAACACGAGCAATACCAATGTTGTTATCGGTACCCCTGCCAACACTGTGGGAGCGTCCACAGTGGCAAATCATGCTGAAAGACCTGAGAAGTTCTCGGGTCTCCACTTCAAGAGGTGGCAACAAAAGATGTTCTTCTATTTGACCACCATGAACCTTGCGAGGTTCTTGACTGAAACCGCTCCCCAACCTGCGGAAGGGGAGACCGACGCTCAGGCTCTGAGCGCGGTAGAGGCTTGGAAGCACTCGGATTTCATATGTCTAGGCTATGTACTCAACGGTCTCTCGGATGCCTTGTATAATGTGTACTACAATATCAATACTTCCAAAGAATTATTGGAGTCTTTGGATAAAAAGTACAAAACGGGGGATGCGGGAACAAAGAAATTTGTTGTCGCCCATTTGATAACAAGACTGTTATGAACCAAGTCCAAAAGTTGCAAATTATGCTACATGACATCCACGCTGAGGGAATGGTACTTAGCGAAACATTTCAAGTGGCAGCCATGATCGAAAAATTACCTCCTGCTTGGTTGGATTTTAAGAATTATCTTAAACACAAGCGAAAGGAAATGACGATTGAGGAACTTGTCGTCCGTCTTCGTATAGAAGAGGACAACAGGGTGGCCCAAAAAGGCACCATTTTGCAAGCCTCGGCTAAGGAAAACATGGTGGAAGTTGGGGAGTCCTCAAAAGGTAATAAGGGAAAACGGGGTAAAAAGGACAACAAAGGGAAAGCAAAGGTTAACAACCTTGGACCGAAAAAGGGGGTTGTGAAAAAGAAGTCTGCGTCTTTCCAAGATACTTGTTACAATTGTAACGAGACGGGGCACCGTGCTAACCAATGCAAGAAACCTAAGCGTGAGCGTGCGCATATGGTTGATGAGGATGGTATGCCTCTTATTGCAATGATAACCGAGGAAGCGGCTATGATTGAAGAAGTCAATACGATGGGAGAAAACCCAAAAGGATGGTTCGTTGACACGGGTGCAACCCGCCATGTTTGTGGAGACAAGGCTCTTTTCTCTACATTCAAGGAAGCGTCGGGTGACGAAAAGCTTTATATGGGAAATAAAGCTACCGCAAGCATCAAAGGGGAAGGCACTGTCATCCTGAAGATGACTTCTGGCAAGGAGTTGACCTTGACCAAAGTGCTTTATATTCCATAGATACGGAAGAATCTCGTGTCGGGATGGATGCTCAACAAGTTTGGATTTCGTTTAGTGTTTGAATCGGATAATTTTGTCTTGTCTAGACGTGGTACTTTTATCGGAAAGGGTTATGCCCTAAATGGAATGTTTAAAATGAATGTAATGGTTGTGAACCAAAACAAAAGTATGAATGAAATTTCTACTTCTACTTACATGATTGAGTCTTCTAATGTTTGGCATGGTAGACTAGGACATGTAAATTTTAATTCATTACGACGTTTAATTAAATTGAATTTGATACCAACATTCCATATCGAGTCCGATCACAAATGCGAGACATGTGTTGAATCCAAACTAACGAGATCATCGTTTAAATCGGTTGAACGAATAACCGAACCCCTTGATTTAATTCATACCGATGAGTGTGATTTAAAAGCGGTTCCAACGCGTGGAGGAAATAAGTACTTCATCACGTTTATTGATGATTGTACTAAATATTGCTACGTGTATTTACTAAAGAGTAAAGACGAAGCAATAGAGAAGTTTATCTTGTACAAAAACGAAGTTGAGAATCAACTTAAAAAGAAGATAAAAGCTTTGAGAAACGATAGAGGAGGTGAATATGTTACACCTTTTGTGGATTTATGCGCAAAAGTGGCATTGTACATGAGTGTACACCTCCTTATTCTCCACAATCAAATGGCGTTGCGGAACGAAAGAACCGCACATTGAAAGAGATGATGAACGCCATGTTGATCAGTTCGGGAGTGAACCGAGAAATGTGGGGGGACGCCATTCTCTCAGCAAACTATCTTTTGAACAAGATACCTTTGAAAAATAGGGACGAAACTCCATATGAGTTATGGAGAAAAAGGAAGCCTTCGTACAAATACTTGAAAGTGTGGGGGTGCCTAGCTAAGGTGATTGTACCACCTCCTAAGGCTCTTAGGATAGGACCCAAAACTGTTGATTGCATTTTCATTGGATATGCACATCAAAGTAGCGCACATCGTTTTCTTGTACATGAGTCCAAGAATCCCGACGTACATAAACACACTATCATAGAGGCAAATCCTAACGTCGTCTCATATTTTGAGAATGTGTTCCTATGTTAGGACAAACACATGCGCCTTCATCAAGAGCGGTTGATGAAGCAGGTCTAAGTTCATCTACATGGAATCGAATCGAATCAAATTGTAAAATCATTAAACACAATTGCACATATAATAACACCAAAACAAATATAATAACACCAAGGCACATTGTTTTATTGATAACTGACATTGTTTTACATAATACAATGATTACAGAACACAGTTGTCTCACATTTGACTATGTTAGGTCAAAGGAGAAGATTGCGCACTCGTTAACAAAAGGCTTAAGCACAGATAAGGTGTATAGGTTGTCAAGAGGAATGGGACTAAAGCCCATAGATGAAGGGAATATGAGGGAAACCTAACCTAGTTGACTGGAGATCCCAAGATCTAGGTTCAATAGGCAAACTTAATCATAAACCCAAAGGGAGTCACTGTGGGGGGTGCCCCAAAATTCATAAAGGGAGTTGTATACTTCCTAGTCCATTCCAACCAGTGACATGAAGTAAGGTTAAGCATGTTGAGGTTAAGGATTTTGAGTAAATCCAAATTAACCATGATGCTTTTAATGATTCAGAGGAATCACCTATGTTAGAGAGAAGTGGGGTCGCTTCGAACGAATTTGTGGGGAGGCGCAAATCCTAGAGCTCTCGCAGAATCAGGAACGTGTTCCATGACCATAAACGGACACAACCATGAGGACTTGACTCGACTAGGGAGAGTATTGTGTGAATGTATATTGTCGCCTTCATAAATGGGGGATTGTTCAAAGACACGCGTCTACAAGACCCTAGGAGGCTAAGTATGCTTCACAAAAGTAGGTTCAAAGGTTACATATACCTCTCTTTCAATACTCAACTGTTGAACGTGTATCGTTGAAACTTGATAGATAGATTTCTATTCATGTGGGGGATTGTTGGAAATTTTGTGAAAATAGCATTTTTCACAAATATAGGAAAATGTTTTTTCCTATTTTTGGACTAGAAATAAATATAATAAAATGAGCGGGTTTTATATATTTATTTGTGGGTTTGTGTTCTATGTCAGAAGAGCTTCGCAACGAACTAAACCACGTCCAAAACGGAGCTAAGATGAATGAGATATCGATGCTCAAAGTTTGGTGTTTGAAACTTAAATGCTGAAAAAGTGGGAAAGTGGCACCTTGTCCCACATCGGATGAGAGATGGAACTTAAAGGGGTATTACTTAAGTATGAACTCTCCATCCTTATTGTTTCATGGAAGCACTCACTAAGTGTACACGCGAAGGGTGCGGAGCACCCTAACTCGCACTCGCACACGTGCGCGCGCGTGGCGTGGGCAATGAGGCGCAATGTGGCGCTTTGATGGCGCACTTTGCACTTCACACGCTCGCATCGCCGTGAGCCGCTTGAGAGCCGCCTTTGTATCTTTGACCACGTGCGCGTGGTGGATCACAGAGGCTGCAAGGACCAAGTGGTGAAGTGGCTGCAAGGACCAAGTGGTGAAGTGGCGTGCAGGTTCAAGGCGCGTGACATGGCACGAAGGCGCATGGTTACGCGCATAGTGCATGGGCCCTGATGTGACGTGCGCAGCGCACCAGAGTGAGCCAAAACGGCGCGACTGTGTGACGTGCTCGTATAGGCTCAAAGGTGACGTGGCACACGCGCGCAGGCGCGCGTGGACCTGAGTCAGTGTGGCGCATGCGCACATGGCAGTGAGCCAAAAGGACGCAGCGCGCATAAGGGTGCAGACCTGCGCGCACTAGTGTGTCTTGCGCGCGCGTGCGCAGAAGCTTCCAGGAGCAGTTAATGCTGTGCAGTTACGTTTCAGCATTCGAAACTGACGAAGTTAATGCGTTTGACTAAGAATTAAGTGACGAATTAAAGTGCATTAATGACGTTTAATGCAGTTTAATTCACCCATTTAATTCAATTTTCAGTTTCTTCAAGACCTGCAACTATGAATAGGAGCATCCTATTGCAGAACAAACACACCGAAATTCACAGCTTACAATCTTCTTCTCTCACAGAATTTTTCTCTCGTCTTCAAGCAGCAATGTACACCTTCGGGTTGGAGTCAAGACCGGCAGTGCAACTGCTTGCGGCTGTTGTATCTTGGAAACAAACGTGATCTCCTGGGAGACACGAAATTTGTTTTAAGGGACCCGTGTCTAACACGATCCTCAGCCAAGAACAGTTTTTATGTTCGAGTTTCTGTCCTTGTTTTTCCATTTTTCAGTTGTAATTGTACTGTATTTTATTTTGTTTCCGATTTGTTCCTGTAATTCAAGTTAATAAAGAATTTTTATTTAATTTTACACGAACGGATTCCTACACTATGTAACAATAAACTACTTATATATTACTATATACTATTTAAATTTTATATAATATACAAATGTTTTTTAAAGTTCATTATGACTTTGTCCGGTTTTCTAGTTTGTTTTTTAAAGTTCATTATTACTTTGTCCGGTTTTCTAGTTCGGTTCAGTTGGTCCAACCTGTGAACCAATGGCGGTTTGTTTTCAAATATTGGTTATAAGGTTTATGACTTGGGAGTTAGGATGCATGAAATAGAATCAGTATCTATATAAGAAATATTTATGTATGCGGTATGCCGCTGTTATGTTTAATTATACTTTAATCTATTATAAGGGGGAAGGGGCGTAAGCGGGTAGCTCTACCAGCAACCTAAACACTATCGTCACCAGTGGTGCGGGTAGGGCCCGACGGGTAAAGGTTGTGTTGGGTAGAAGCCACATGGTTATGTGAGTGAGTAAAGAGAGTCAAATGTTACGAGAAAAGGTGCTCAGACCCTCTACATTTGATATAGTGGCATCACTGCCCTAAAAGGTGGTGAAGTTCTCTTTACTATTTTATTTACTGTTTTCAAGGGTACATAGTTCTATGTTGATCATGAGAGCTATATCTTTTGATCACATGCTCAGGAAAATCTCTAGGGTTATGTGTGTTACATGCACCTCTATACTTGCACTTTTGAAATGTAACTCCGTTTTTAGCAAGTATTACTACATTCATTGCCTTGATCTAGCCACTTTATGCATGTGCAATTATATATCATGGTACATTCGTACTTTAAACATGAGAATATATATATATATAGGATCACGCTAAAATGAGAACCAACTCGAGTTGTAAGAACCGCGAGAACTACACCGTACGGGACGAGGTGGACCAATTTTTTTTTTTCATAAACGTAGATACATGTATAAAAACAACATTTGTAAAAAAAAATTCGAAAAAAAAAGTTTTTGAGCACCTCAAGTGTGCATTTACGGGTACCGTAAATTTTCCGGCCAGATTTACGGGTCCCGTAAACACAAACTTGTGGCGCTCAAAACTACACACACGACATTTTTTTTCTGAATTGTTTTTTACAAATGTTGTTTTTATACATGCATCTACGTTTATGAAAAAAAATTGGTCCACCGCGCCCCCTACGGTGTAGTTCTCGCGGTTCTTACAACTCGAGGTGGTTCTCATTTTAGCGTTCCCCTATATATAGGATAAGGATCATGTGAGAAGTAGTAGGCTAAATGAGAAACTTGAGAAGCATTTTGGACCACACATTTTCCCTAAGCAAAAAAATGCAAAAAAAAGGTGAAAAAATCCAAATTTTCTTTTTTTTTATTGAAAAATCGCAGCTTTTTCTTTAAGAATTAAAAAAAAAATTTAATTTTTTTTTTTTTGATTTATACACATGTGTATATTGTTAATCTTTTAACTATACATATATGTATATACATGTTTAAAATTGAAAAATAATTGTTATTTAGGGTTTAGCATTAGTATTTAGGGTTTAGCATTAGGGTTTAAGGTTTAGCTTTATGGTTTAGGGTTTAGCTTTAGGGTTTAACATTAGGGTTTAGTATTATGGTTTAGCAATAGTATTTAGGGTTTAGCATTAGGGTTTAGCTTTTGGGTTTAGTATTAGGGTTTAGCTTTTGGGTTTAGCTTTAACTTTTGGGTTTAGCTTTATCTTTAGGGTTTGTATTAGGGTTTAGTATTAAGGGTTTAGCTTTAGTGTTTAGTTTTAGCTTTTGGGTTTAGCTTTAGGGTTTAGCATTAGGGTTTAGCTTTAGGGTTTAGCTTTAGGGTTTAGAGTTTAGGGTTTAGCTATAGGGTTTAGCATTAGTGTTGATGGTTTAAGATTAACAATATACACATTTTTTCAATTTTAAACATGTATATACATATATGTATAATTAACAATATACATATATGTATAGTTAAAAGATTAACAATATACACATGTGTATAAATCAAAAAAAAAATTCTTAAAGAAAAAGCAACGATTTTTCAAAAAAAAAAAAATATTTGCATTTTTTTCACCTTTTTTTTTGCATTTTTTGCTTAGGGAAAATGTGTGGTCCAAATTGCTTCTCAAGTTTCTCAAATAGGGTGGACTTCTCTTAGGATCCCTACCCTATATATATATATATATATATATATATATATATATATAGTGGGTGTTTGGGGTTCCTTATTTTGAAGGTAAAAGGACTTTTGAAGGGCAAAAGGACTTTTGAAAAGTGTTTGGCTTTCCTTTTGAAGGGCAAAAGTCCTTATGATTTGCTAAAAGTCAGGATTTCCTGACTTATTTTGGGTAAAAGTCCTTTTACAAAAGTTGAAAATAAGCTAAGCAAAACATGCCCATATATATGCCTTAGAAATATGGTGTGAGTATTTATGTATGATTATGTAGCTTTAGAAATAAAATAATTGTGTAATCCTACTTTGGAATTTACAATGTATGCTGCAGGTATAGTCATGTATATCACTTATGTTAAATGTATAATAACTAATAAGAATCACTAAGGGTATGTGTAGTGGGCGGTATGTGAGGGGCGGTATGCCTTATAGCGCCGGCACACCGCCACGGAGGGCGCCATCGATCGGAAAACCGGAGAAGGCGCGATGTGTATGGCGCCGGTATGGAGGCTTCTTTTCAAAAATGGACCAATCAAATTCAGTTAAGGTTTTTTTAATTAATTAATAAAATTGAAAATTAATATTTAGGTAATGATTGGTAGGGGCTTTATGACTACGGGCTCTAGTGACATAACGCCCCATAAAGCCCCTGTGTGACGTGGCACGACACGTGTCGCATAACGCCCACAAAGGGGCTTTATGACTACGGATGGCCTAAGGGTTTTAAACACTATAACAAGTAAAAACTAATAAGATAATCTTGTTGGCTCAGGTCGATCGTATCGAATTATAGTAATCACGATGACAGGCAATTTGATAATTTTAGTATTGCCCAAAAATAATAAAAAATGATGCAAAATACAAAAATTACAATCTTTCTTTTTTGCAAATTAAAAATTAAGCTCGACGATTGTCACAAATAACATTCAAGTTTTAAAACTGTTCCAATTAACTAACTTAAAAAAATTATATTCCTACCAGGTGATTCAAGATTATTTTAATATTCCAATTCTATATACATCTGAAATAGCATGTCACCATTCCTTCATAACATTAATTTAGTTTTATCATTTATTAAATAACAAGTAACAAGGCCCGCGCGCGTTGCTGCGCGGGTACAACGCAAAAATCGAATAAATTAGTCCAAGCGTTATGTGATGCGTTAACCATACGAACGTGCATTTCAACGTATCCAATTGAACTCAATGTAACCTATATAAGCATTCAGATTGAATCAAAACGTAAAGTAAATCGAATTTATATTGTACAGTCATAACGTATTATATGGTATTAATTAGGGTTTTTAAAAAAGGAGAAAAACCACAATTTGATTCCGCTCATTTCGGAACAAAATTTACGAAAGGTACATAAAATAAGCACGAAAATGTATTATATTTGACCTGGCTCGTTTCCTAAAAAATTTTACGTCGAAACGTAGAGCAACTCGAATTAATAAAAATACATATATAAAAATATGCACGTAAAAATGGTTTTTCTAAACGAACACGTATTATATTTGACCTGACTTGTTTCCGGAAACAATTTATGTCGAAACATAGACACACTCAAATTTATACCGACACGTTCATAAAAATATGAATGTAAAAAAGTAATTAACAAAAGAGATTAACGAACGAAAGTTATTTAGAGAAAATTCATTTAGAAAAAAAACTACGGGCTAAAAATGTCAATTGCTAAAGTAGAGGATATTAAAAATGAGGAAAGAACTAAAATTGTCAAGTCCAAAAGTTGAAGGGCCAACCAAAACCGGTGGGAAATTCCACCGACTTTGGTTGTTGAAACAAACATAGAACATAAACAAACTCAAATTTATACCGACACATACATAAAAATATGAATGTAAAAAGTAATTAACAAAAGAGATTAACGAACGAAAATTATTTAGGGAAAATTAATTTAGTAAAAAGCTAGGGGCTAAAAATGCCAATTGCTAAAGTAGAAGATATTAAAAATGAGAAAAGGACTAAAATTGCCAAGTCCAAAAGTTGAAAGGCCAACCAAAGCCGATGGAAAATTCCACCTAATTTGGTTTTTAAGATAGTATACAATTACATGGCTTGAAAATGCCAAACATAGGTTAAAAAATTACAAGAAAAAAACTGAAAAAATTGCAAACAACAAATTTTAGAGACTTCCAACAAAAATGCAAAATTTGTTTACAAATGCCAATTAAAAAAAACACATTTTTTAAAAAAGAACAATTTTTTTTAAAAAGCAGAATTTTTTTTAAAAAACACATTTTTTTAAAAAGCACAGTTTTTTTTCAAAAATTTGTGAAAAGTTATAAAAAAAATTCTAAAAAAGCAAATATTTCTGAAAATGACATTTTTTAAAGAATGTTTTTTTTAAAAAGGCCAGTTTTTTAAATTGCGCACAATTTTTAAAAAATTGGCATTTTCTAAAAGTTATTTGCAATTTTTTTTTAAAAATCTCTTTTTAATTTGTATGGCTATTTTTAAAAATTTTTAATATTTTCACAATTTTTAAGGGTTTTTTTTTTTGCATTTTTTAATTCATGTTGTCGTTTTTAAGTCATGATATTAAATAATAAATAATGGAAAATAAAAGAAATGCATGTTGGATGGTTTACTTGCTATTTAGGTAAAATATATATGATCAGAACATCAAGGTAAATTTAAATGACTTGATTGATACAAAAAAAATGATAAGTGATCTCAGTGGCTAAACTAAAACATTAACTCACGGGTATCCCAAAAAAAATTCACCGTGCAATCATACAATATTAAAAAAACGACAATAAATAAATAAAGTAAAACAAATACCTAATAGATTCGTCCGATTCTTTTTTTCTTGGCATATAAACTGATTTGGTTGGGCTAACATATAACATTATAACTGAGCTTTAATATAAATTGATTGAGCTTATTATATACAATCTTCATTAATGAATGCTTACTCTTAATAAATCGAATTTAATAAACTGATTTGGGCTTATTATTTACAACTGCAATTTGGGCTTACAATTTTTTAGAGGTGTCCTCATAGTTGTTTAGAGGTGTCCTTTGTATAAAAACCGAAAAAAAATTTATACTATCGGTACAAAGTTGAGTTGTAGCCCTTGCTACGGCTAATTACCCTGCAGGTCCGCCCAGAGTGATCTTATTAGAACAATTTTAAAACTTGATTACTATTTTACAAACTTATCCCTTAAATTCGCGTTTAGCGATTTTTTTTTTTTTTTTTTTTTTTTTTTTTTGAGTCTTTAAAGTGTGTATGCGTGTTTTAAGTGTGGCTTGAGATAAAAAAAAATAAAAGAAGGGGGAATTCATGACTAACTCATGGTTAGTAATAGAAGTCACTAGATTCAAGCATAACTTGGTTGGGAAAAATTAATAAGGCTCGTGAACATCGCGCTCCCAGGTCGGGTTCGTGCCAAGAGTGGAACGGGCCACATCTCGCCAGCCGCTTCACCTTTTTTGTTTGTTGGTAACAATCCAATTTTTTTAATAAATTTATTGTAATTATATACACCCATCAATCACAAATATTTTCACACAACTCTTTTTATTTACCCTATAGATTCTCTATAACCCTCTGCAACCTTCATTTCTAAATTTACAAATTGTTTATACACAAACCTATGGCTTATTCATCATCTTCCTCCGATGAATTCAATGAATTTTATGTGATCTAGGTGACGGAGATGTCACAAATTATTATGGAGGATGAAGAAAATATGTCACAACCAAGTACAAGAAGAGTGTGCTTAAATAGTGATTGGGACGGTGATTAATTTCTAGTTATTTTCGTTTATAATGTAATTAATTTTTTTACTGTAGTCGATATTTCTTTTTACTACTAGGGGTGAGCAAAAGGAAAAACCCGACCCGACCATTACCCGACCCGACCCGAGAACCGATCAAACATAAAATACAGAACCGATTCACTACCCTAAATATAGGGTCGGTTCCGGTCTATAGGTCCAAGTCGGGTTTCACCATGAAAAGAACCGAGAACCGACCCGACCCGACCCTATTTTATATGAAAAATTGGAACCGATCTAAATACCTAGGTACTTGGGTTCGGTTCGGGTTGGGTATATTTTCGGTTCGGTTCTCGGTTATTTTCGGTCCGGACCTAAACTTGCTCACCCCTATTTACTACAATTAATATTTATTTTTAATCATGTTTCATTGTAGGTGCTCACAATAGATTCGTGCCCAACTACTTTGCTGAAAAACCCGTCTACATCGATGAATTATTTAGGCGTCGATTTTGACTGAGCCATCGCTTATACTTACGTGTAGGCGAAGATTTGACAAATTGGGACCTGTTTTCACATTACGATGGGATGCTAGCGGCAAAAGGGGATTTACTACTTTACAGAAGTGCACATAAGCAACTCGTCAAATGGCTTACGTCACATTTTGCATTGCATGGGATAAATATTTGAAGATGTTTCATGAAAAAGTTTGTACTAATTTTACAAAGGTGTGGTCAAGCTATACAGCAAGTGGTATTTCCGAAAACCAACATGGAATGACATCCTAAAATTGTATGACACACACAAAAATAGACATGGTTTCCCCAGAATGTTTGGTAGTATCGATCATATGCATTGGTCGTAGCGTAATTTCCCTAATGCATAGCAAAGTCAATTTTCGTGTGGTCATCACAGACATCCAACAACAATGCTAGATGTTGGGGTTTCACAAGATCTATGGGTTTGACGTGGTTGTTTTGGTGTTCCTAGTGCAAATAACGACTTAAACATTCATGGTCAGTCGGAAGTTTTCAATGACATCATAAGCGGTACCGAACCTGATTATGGGTTTATGGTTTCGGGAATGAAATACATGCACGGGTATTATCTTGTTGTTGGAATATATACCCAAGCCATGTAGCAAGTGTTAAAACTATACCGTATTCGGAAGATGATAAAAGAAAGAAATTTACAAATGTTAGGAATCTACAAGAAAGCATGTTGAACGATTATTTGATGTTCTACAGCAACGATGGCACATTTTACAAAACTAGGCATGCTTATTTGCACCTAAAAAATTTTGAGAGATTGTATGTATGCTTGTATCTTATTGTATAACATGATTATCGAAGATGAAGGCAACATAATATACGGATACAATGAAAATGATAAGATTTTCGAAGATGAAGGCTACAAGAGTCAAATATAGGGGCGTTACACAGTGCAGGCACAACAAGCTTTGTGCAGATTTGATTGACAGATTTAGCAATCGCACATATCAATAACAATTTGGTGCATTTTTATTCTTTTTAAATGACCCAGTGTTATTAGTTTTAATGTTATGAATGTTATTTGCTTATTTGAATGTTACGTAGTTTTAATACTTTAGTTATTAAATTAATTTAATTTGTTTTATTTTCAATTTAACAAACAAAAAAATAAAAAAAAAAAGGGGAAGGAAAGAGGTTCATTACCATACAGTATAGGTTGGGATGAAGAGAAGGAATGAAGGATGGTGATATGGCATTGAGGTGGCGGTTAGTTGACGTGGTGCGAGCGTGATATAATTCTTAGTATATTTTTAGCACTTTTTACTCGTTAATCATGCTTTAAATTTATAGAACACGATACAATACAATCACTCTCCACAACACATTAGGGCAAGTGCACCCATCGTTGGCGTAATATAGTGACGGTAAGATACCGAGGACGTCTAAGGACACAAGAGCTTTTAATACTGGAATATTGTCAACGTCTAATCAAACCAAAATTTCGAGAAAATATGTTAGTTAGTAAAATAGAAAACAGATAAAAATAAAATATTAGTAAACACGAGACCAAATTGCACAAATCAACATTTATATTATACCTAAACTGCATTTCATACCTTTCACTATTAAATCGGTAAAACCCAACCTATATGTTCATGTTCTGTTACAGAGGTGAACCTTTAACACAAACATCGTTTGTTTTTCCTGTTAACCCCC
Source organism: Helianthus tuberosus (assembly GCA_030545235.1). NCBI lineage: Eukaryota > Viridiplantae > Streptophyta > Magnoliopsida > Asterales > Asteraceae > Helianthus > Helianthus tuberosus. The sequence goes on along the minus strand of CM060362.1, from coordinate 46,496,020 downwards.
TCACATGCGATGCATGTGAGGGTATTATGGTCTTTTCTCATGCTTTTAATTTACTATATACTTCAATCAAAGGCCAACTCTCTGTCTCTCTTTTCCCCAAGCATCAGCTTGACACAAACATACTCTAAATGCAGATGCAGCAGATCTATCTAGAGAGAAAGAGAAACCAGAGAGAGATCGGATGAGAGAGAATGAGAGCCAAAGCGATGAAAGAGAAAGAACATCGGCGATTAGAGGCGGAGACGGCTTGTGATAATGGTGGTGGTATCACCGGTGAGGAAACGGGAACAATGATGGGCTCTGAGGAGACAACGTCGGCAACTGTGTTGTGGTAGAAAGAAAAAGATCGAAGACGAAGAGAGAGATATACATATATAGAGAGAGAAAGACAAAGAGCAGTAAAAAGAAGAGAACGATCGGAGATAAAGGCCAACAATGGTCTCCGACCACCTGGCCATGGTAACGACCTAACAGTCGACGAAACCATCAGTGGAACCGGAATAAGGAACCAGCAAATTTTTCGCAGGGAATTCGCCGGAGAATTTGGCCGGATGAAGTTATAATTAGTGACTTGAATGTCGAGTGGATCTCCAATGAACGGAGGAACTAGCATTATTAATATGTATATGTTGAGTGTAACAAAAATTCACGATGGGCAATTTGTGTGTTATTATATGATTTATCTATAGATATGATATTGATGATTATAGATATAATATTTTGCTTATAATATTGATGTTTCATGATTTTAGGTATGCTGAGTGTAAAAAATCATGGTGGGCAAACGGGGCGGTGTACGGTGGTCTGAAATTTATGGTCGGAGGTAGTGTGGTTATAGGTTGAAGATGAGAGGAGACGTTGGGTTATAGGTTGAAGAAGAAAGAAGGTATGGATTTGTAGTTTATTTAAAGAAAAAAAAAACTAATTTTAAAATAAGTGAAATGACTAAAAAGCCCTTACATGCAAAGCATGTGAGTAACTTAACTGGGTTTTTTGACGACGTAAATTGTAAAGGTAATAAAATGTAACAAAACATGAACATAAAGGTTGGGTTTGGCCGATTTCATAGTGAAAGGTAAATGTAGTTTAGGTATAACATAAAGGTTGTGTGACACCTGGGTCACTGCGACCAGCAAACAAATACCAAATCAATGAAATATTGTGTTTCATACTTGGAATTTGTTTAAATATGTGTGATCTTTTCACATATCAATTCTTGTTCGATTTCGAACTTTAAATCGCTTTCTGGAAGGTTATACGCAATCTAATGCGTAAATATAACCAGTTTAATGCAACAAACACTCTGGAACAGTGGCATATGCTTAACATGCCTTAAATAACCATTACATAACTTAGAAATGAGTTTTGAAGGCTTTGGTATGGCAAAATCAAGTTTATTCGCTTACAGGGACTAAATTCGACAAACTGCAAAAGTATGACGATTTGTACTGGAACAAACATTCCGGAACATGACCATAAGTTAAACATACCATAAATATCCTTTACATAGCTTATAAATAGGCTTTGAGGAGTTAGGTGTGCTAAAATAAACTTTTGGGTCATTCAGGGACTAAAAGCGTCAAAAATTGCACAAGTTTGCATTTTCAAGCATAACATACATTCTGAATACATCCGGACATCCAAAAATTTATGTAAGCATTAAAATATTTATTTTAGTGTTTGGCATAAGAAAAATCCATTCGTCGCACAATTTGGATCGTTTTTCGCGCTTATGCGCATTCCGTCGTAATTAAGCGAATAACGCAACCGTACGACCAAACGAACCGACATCCGAGATACTTTTGAGCGTTTTTCACGCTTATGCGCATTCCGTCGTAATTAAGCGAATAACGCAACCGTACGACCAAACGAACCGACATCCGAGATACTTTTGAGCGTTTTTTTAGTTCCCTATGCTTTAACTTTATTTTAGAGCCTTGAAATGGGGTTAACGGGGCTTAAAATGCAAAAAAATCAAGTTTTACAAGTGCAGGGACCATTTTTGAAATTTCTGACCAGATTCAATGAACCTGGTCTATTTTGAAGTGTTGATGGTTTAACCCATGGTTTTGCAAAACCATGGGCTGGTATTCAATGAACCTAGTCCATTATTAGGGGCTCCCATGGTTTTAGAAAACCATGGGCACACATGTAAGGTCCAGATCAAAGCTCAGTTTTCGATGAACGATCTTAACGGTTCTTGAATTCCTACAAATACCCACCCTCACTTCCTCCCAAAGCACACTTGAATCTGATTTTGGCTCTCTAAGTTGAAGATTACGCTTCATACCTGAGAATAAATCGGATCAAGAGCTTGCGGGGACCTTCTGTAAGTATTCTTTCGTCTTTCATTCGTTTTTGTCGTTAAAGTCAAACTGCGTTTGACTTTCTGCTTTGACCAGTTTATGGTCAACGCGAAGTTCGTTTGAACTTCATAACATGACCGTAATCATGATGGTTATAGTCCCTAGTGACTATACCTACTGATTACCACGTTATCTAGGCTCAGTGACGAGTCGTAGTTTCGGCCAAAATGCGTTTTCTCGCGTATTTTGTAACCAAACTACTCTAGGATATCAAAACCGTATGTTGTGATATCAAAACTTGTTTTCTAACTTAGTTAAGCATGTTTTAACATGCTTACGTCGTCACTTTTAGTTTTGTGCTTGTTTAGGGTCGTAAAGGTAAGCGATCTAATCAATCGCTTATACTTTCGAACCCGGCCCGTTTGGTCGATCATTAGGATCCGACCAAACATGTTAAGTGACCATAGTAGCATAAGGAATAACCTTCCGAGGTTATACCTTATGGTCACTTAGGTTTGATTAGTCGCATGATAGGTAGTTTATATGCCTTAGGTAAATTACCAAAATGCCCTTTTTACGTCAAAATTCATTTTAAGTCTATGTAACATAATTTTTGATATCTAAACTGATTTAGCAACAATATTAGACATGTTAAGGCATATTTTACTTATCATAGGGCTAGTTAGGCATTCCGAACGCGTTTTACGCGAACGACGCGTTAAAGTAGCATAAGCTACCTAAACGGATCGTAATGGGTCGTAAGCACTTAGGTTAGGTTTCATTTTAGTATGTAGGGTTTGTTAAACCATAGTACACGAGTTCCCATACTTGTTTGGTTTACGAACCCTCATTCTATCTGATCCTCCGATTTAGGTCCGCTTATTAACATAGTTACCTATATTAGGTGCCGTTTGATTTTCCGTGATCTCTAGCATTGTGTGGTTGTTACTCAAGGACTTCTAAGCAATCTCAAGTGAGTACATAGACCCCTCTTTTACTGTTTTCCAAACTGTTTTGGGGTGAAACACATGTGCCTACTTGTTACTTTCATGCTTTCCTGTTTTCACATCATAGACTTGCTATGTTCATTAGTACACTTATAGTACATGATTTACATTACATTGTTTTACTTTACATTTCTGCTATGTATGTTGAGTGAGCATGCTAGCACATTGATTTACATAGCTTTTCTGCTTTGTATGTTAACTTAGCATACTTAGTACATTGTTTTACATTACAATTTGTTGCATATGCTCATCCAGCATATGAGCACATTATATTACATTTTGAACCGTTTGTAACTATTTGACCATGTGAACCGTTGTAACCACTTGACTATGTGAACCGTTGTAACCATTAGACCATGTGAACCGTTATAACCATTTGACCATGTGAACCGTTATAACCATTTAATTATGTGAACCGTTTGTAACTGTTGAACTGTGAAAACCGTATTTGACCATACATAAACATTTCTACAATTGTTAAACATTACATTTTCGTGGTTGTTTGGGTAAGTGATTTAAGTAACGAGGCGATGTGTAATACGATAAAAACATGGTGGATACGCCGCTGGTACTTCCTATATATAAGTGCTTTTATGGTATTACATATCGTAGCGTTATTTAAACCATTTCAGTTTAGACATATTACATCTACAATACAATCTTCACATAAACATCGTTTTACAAATAACTTAAGTTATAGAAACTCATTTTACATGGTTATTCACTTAACCATACATTATTCTTTTAAACATATATATATCATTTGGTTTATTTATCACTTTTCAAATGACTTATGAAAGGAACCACTCAACAAGATTCATGGCTACATTTATTAAACAGTTTCTTTAAATGCCAGTCATGAATCCTATTTTCAAAAAACCTATGTATCTCACAGGCATTTTTATGCTGATGTACCTATTTTCACATGCGTTTTCAGGAGCTGTTGCATTGGATGATCGAGACACATTTAGGCGGACCTATGCCTTAGTGTCTTAAAACGAAGCAAGAACTAGTTAATTTATGTTATGTACTCTTTGTTTCTTGTTTTAAGACAATGTAACTCTCTTGTTTGATAAATAAAACGAAACTTTAATTTCCATGGTTGTGAAACAATTAATTCTGTTACAACACTCCTCGACGTTTCCGCCACGTTTCGTTGTTTTACGTGGTCGGGGTGTGACAGAAAAGTTGGTATCAGAGCCAATGGTTATACGGAATTAGGTTATTAGTAATGCTTTGACCTAGACTATAACCTTCCTTGGACCCTAACGCAAGAAGATTTGCGTTTAGATTTTTAAAACAAAAACCGTCACCTATCCTTAGGTGATAACCGCAATGAGAACATCAATTCCGAATCCGCTTTGAAAATTAATCATCTATTCATGGATGATTGATTACTAGGTTTTGAACCCTCTATTGTAAGGTTTTGAACCCGCTGTTATAAGGTTTTGAACCCCTTTGAGTTTTCAAAATCTCTCCAAAGTTTTGGGTCCTAAATAATGTGAACACGTGCAAACTGGAAGAGTGAATGCCTGTACCCTGGGTTTTCTGTCTAAGGCTAGAGTGTTCGTACAAATCCACATAATCGGACCAGTCACTCTTACCTGGGAACTCTTGGGGTGAGTGTTCACTTATAGGCGAGCATGTCTTCGCGATACATTATTTTTAACCCATTTACCTTGATTAGTCACAATATGTCGTTTGTTTGCCTTGTGGTAACAAACAAATGACCGCCATCTTTGCTTTTGTCAAATTTTGTATCACATCATCCTTTTCATCTAATCATCTCGCTCGTTTCCTTTCATGTTTCCCTCCTTTTAGAATGCCTCCTCGACGCGACAATCAGATAGCGAATGTCGAACTGGCAGAAATCATCGTGCAGCAAATGGTTGCTGCTTTCCCGAATCTTATTGCTCAACTGAACCAAGCCAACAACAACAATAATGCTGCATGCAATTTCAAGAGTTTCAATTCGGCTAAGCCACTCAAGTTTAGTGGTTCTGAGGGAGCAATTGGGCTCCTACAATGGTTCGAGAGCACTGAGAGTACATTTTGTCACGTTCAGTGTCCTGATAATCGCAAGGTCGAGTTCGCTTCCAGTGTGTTTCTGAAGAGGGCTCTTACATGGTGGAATGGGGTGATGAGAGACCGTGGTGCCGAGGTTTCTTTAGCACAGACTTGGGCCGAGCTTAGGGCTCTTATGATGAAGGAATTCTGTCCTCGTCATGAGCTAAGGGCTCTAGAAAGGGAATTTGATGATCTTAAGCAAGATAGCGGTGAGCATCGAGCCTACACGGACCGTTACGAGGAGTTAAGTCTGTTATGCCCAAACATGGTCACGCCTTTGGATAAGGCAATCGAAAAGTACATTGATGGCCTCCCTGACTCAATACAAGACATTGTGACTGGTAGCAACCCTACTACAGTTAGACAGGCCATTGAGCTAGCTGCAACCTTGACTGAATCTCAGATCAGGAAAGGTAAACTTTTTCAAAAGGGTGACAAGAAACCAATCGAGGAATCAAAGACCATGGATGAATAGACTGGATCCCCTAAGAAGTCAAAGAAGCGAAAGGCTTCTCAGAATTTCGCCATGGTCGCTCACAATGGTCAAACCGTCCCCAACCAACCAGCTCAACCCCTTGCTAGGAAACCCTACAACGGAACTGCACCCTTGTGCAACCAATGTAGCCTACATCATCATGCTGGTGCGAGGTGCCGCACATGCCAAGTTTGTGTACTTATAGGTCATACAGCGAGGCTTTGCCCAACTACAGCTTCACCCAACCAAGTTAACAACAATCCTGCTCAAGGTCGTTTTCCACCAGGTTCTTGTTTCAACTGTGGCGAGATGGGCCATTTCCGAAGAAACTGCCCAAAGCTTGCTAATGCGAATCCGGTGCAGGGATGAGCATCTGGCCGAATGGAAGACAACGCTGTTTAGAAATAATCACGTCTTATGTATTATTTTCTTTTGTTGTTAAGGTCCATGAAACAGTTGTTGATGTTGTTTATAAATAAATCTTTTACTTACATTGCAATATGTTTATTGTGGTTGCATGAATAAACAACATATCCCCTGCGATACCGATAATCAAGGGACCGTATTCCTTGAAGAACAGACTACCCCCAAATTTCTTCCATTGTATGATCTCTTGCGTTTTTCACGAAAATCCTAAGTAACCGTTCCTCCAAGGAAAACGAAGTACAAGGCGCAAGTTACAACTCTGGACGAATACCCACTCCTTAATGGGGTACCTAAGGATTTTTCCGTAAGTCCTTAATTGTTGTATACCTTAATTCGAATGTGGTGATTCCTTGTAAAAATCAATTTTTTAGAAGATCATCCTATCTTTTCAGATAGATGCTTGAGGACGTTGAAGTCCATCAACTGGGTTCCTGGTATGCCTTGAATACCCATGTTCAAATCAACGCCAAGTTAATAACAATCAATAACAAGATAATAACAATTAATAACCAAGAAAACAATTATGTGATTATATGCTTATGTGTTCCCTTTTATGTTTTTGTGTGATCCAAATTATGTTATCCAAATCCACATAGAATCTTCCATATCTTTGTATAAGGGATTCATAGTAGGATACCCAAAGGTACTACCTAAAATCCTTAATGGACTTCTACATTGTAGTTAAGTCCCTTGGATTATAAAGTACTACTCCATAATTAGACCCCTTGAGTGGTCTAGTTAAACAGATTGATCCAAAAAATATGGTTAGGAATATCATGTGATGATATAGCTGAAAGGACTCCTTGGTGGCCTAATTAAAAAGATTATCTGTCGATCTAATTAAAAGGACCCTATGGTAGTCTAGCCACCCTCATCACAGGTTTGATTTTCTTCCCGTAAACAATTACAAAACAAACTGTGCGGACTGTGCTAGGAATTATGTAATTATGGATGCATACATAATTATGGAATTTAGTGCACTAGAATCACAGCAAGTTCTGTCATGTATCTAGAGTTAACCCAATTCATTTCCAACTCTGATGAAGCAACCGTTGAAAATGACTCTGTCTGTTCATTTTCGTTTCTAAAGATTATCCGTTGAGGAAATGAATATCCGTTTGTCTAATCCTTCATTTCCATTTCTGATGTAGCAACCGTTGAAAATGACTCTGTTAGTTCATTTTCGTTTCTGAAGATTATCCGTTGAGGAAATGAATATCCGTTTGTTAAATCCTTCATTTCCAATTCTGAAGAATATCCGTTGAGGAAAATGACCCCGTTTGTTTATTTTCGTTCTGAAGAGTATCCGTCGAGGGAAATGAATATCCGTTGATTATTCTTTCATTCCCATTTCTGACGAAGAACCCGTTGAGGAAAATGAATCATCCATTCATTTTCACTTCTGAAGAATATCCGTTGAGGGAAAAGAATATCCGTTTAGTTAACTCCTTCATTTTCCATTTCCGAAGAAACCGTTGAGGAAAATGACTCCGTTCGATCATTTTCGCTTCTGAAGAATATCCGTTGAGGAAAATGACAGGATTATGCCTGGCGTATCGCTGATGATCATTTACCACAAAGTCACAGACAGACTCCTACGAATAAATTTCGGGACGAAATTTCCTAAAGTAGGGGAGACTGTGACACCTGGGTCACTGCGACCAGCAAACAAATACCAAATCAATGAAATATTGTGTTTCATACTTGGAATTTGTATAAATATGTGTGATCTTTGCACATATCAATTCTTGTTCGATTTCGAACTTCAAATCGCTTTCTTGAAGGTTATACGCAATCTAATGCGTATATATAACCAGTTTAATGCAACAAACACTCTGGAACAGTGACATATGCTTAACATACCTTAAATAACCTTTACATAACTTAGAAATGAGTTTTGAGGGCTTTGGTATGGCAAAATCAAGTTTATTCGCTTACAGGGACTAAATTCGACAAACTGTGAAAGTATGACGATTTGTACTGGAACAGACATTCCGGAACATGACCATAAGTTAAACATACCATAAATATCCTTTACATAGCTTAGAAATAGGCTTTGAGGAGTTAGGTGTGCTAAAATAAACTTTTGGGTCATTCAGGGACTAAAAGCGTCAAAAAGTGCACAAGTTTGCATTTTCGCGCATAACATACATTCTGAATACATCCGGACATCCAAAAATTTATGTAAGAATTAAAATATTTTATTTTATTGTTTAGCATAAGAAAAATCCATTCGTCGCACAATTTGGATCGTTTTTCGCGCTTATGCGCATTCCGTCGTAATTAAGCGAATAACGCAACCGTACGACCAAACGAACCAGCATCCGAGATACTTTTGAGCATGTTTTGAGTTCCCTATGCTTTAAATTTATTTTAGAGCCTTGAAATGGGGTTAACGAGGCTTAAAAATGCAAAAACATCAAGTTTTACAAGTGAAGGGACCATTTTTGAAAATTTTGACCAGGTTCAATGAACCTAGTCCATTTTGAAGTGTTGATGGTTTACCCATGGTTTTGCAAAACCATGGGCTGGTATTCAATGAACCTAGTCCATTATTAGGGGCTCCCATGGTTTTAGAAAATCATGGGCATACATGTAAGGTCCAGATCAAAGCTCAGTTTTCGATGAACGATCTTAACGGTTCTTGAATTCCTATAAATCCCCACCCTCACTTCCTCCCAAAGCACACTTGAATCTGATTTTGGCTCTCTAAGTTTAAGTTTATGCTTCATACCTGAGAGTAAATCGGATCAAGAGCTTGCGGGGACCTTCTGTAAGTATTCTTTCGTTCTTTTCATTCGTTTTTGTCGTTAAAGTCAAACTGCGTTTGACTTTCTGCTTTGACCAGTTTATGGTCAACGCGAAGTTCGTTTGAACTTCATAATGTGACCATAATCACGATGGTAATATTCCCTAGTGACTATACCTACTGATTACCACGTTATCTAGGCTCAGTGACGAGTCGTAGTTTCGGCCAAAATGCGTTTTCTCGTGTATTTTGTAACCAAACTACTCTAGGATATCAAAACCGTATGTTTTGATATCAAAACTTGTTTTCTAACTTAGTTAAGCATGTTTTAACATGCTTAGCTCATCACTTTTAGTTTTGTGCTTGTCTAGGGTCGTAAAGGTAAGCGATCTAATCAATCGCTTATACTTTCGAACCCGACCCGTTTGGTCGATCATTAGGCTCCGACCAAACATGTGAAGTGACCATAGTAGCGTAGGGAATAACCTTCCGAGGTTATACCTTATGGTCACTTATGTTTGATTAGTCGCATGATAGGTAGTTTATATGCCTTAGGTAAATTACCAAAATGCCCTTTTTACGCCAAAATTCATTTTAAGCCTATGTAACATAATTTTTGATATCTAAACTGATTTAGCAACAATATTAGACATGTTAAGGCATATTTTACTTATCATAGGGCTAGTTAGGCATTCCGAATACGTTTTAAGCGAACGACGTGTTAAAGTAGCATAAGCTACCTAAACGGGTCGTAATGGTTCGTAAGCACTTAGGTTAATTAGGTTTCATTTTAGTATGTAGGGTTTGTTAAACCATATTACACGAGTTCCCATACTCGTTTGGTTTACGAACCCTCATTCTATCTGATCCTCCGATTTAGGTCCGTTTATTAACATAGTTACCTATATTAGGTGTCGTTTGATTTTCCGTGATCTCTAGCATTGTGTGGTTGTTACTCAAGGACTTCTAAGCAATCTCAAGTGAGTACATAGACCCCTCTTTTACTGTTTTCCAAACTGTTTTGGGGTGAAACACATGTGCCTACTTGTTACTTTCATTCTTTCCTGTTTTCACATCATAAACTTGCTATGTTCATTAGTACACTTATAGTACATGATTTACATTACATTGTTTTACTTTACATTTCTGCTATGTATGTTGACTGCGAATGCTAGCACATTGATTTACATAGCTTTTCTGCTTTGTATGTTAACTTAGCATACTTAGTACATTGTTTTACATTACAATTTGTTGCATATGCTCATCCAACATATGAGCACATTATATTACATTTTGAACCGTTTGTAACTATTTGACCATGTGAATCGTTGTAACCACTTGACTATGTGAACCGTTGTAACCATTAGACCATGTGAACCGTTATAACCATTTGACCATGTGAACCGTTATAACCATTTGATTATGTGAACCGTTTGTAACTGTTGAACTGTGAAAATCGTATTTGACCATACATAAACATTTCTACAATTGTTAAACATTACATTTTGGTGGTTGTTTGGGTAAGTGGTTTAAGTAACGAGGCGACGTGTAATACGATAAAAACATGGTGGATACGCCGCTGGTACTTCCTATATATAAGTGCTTTTATGGTATTACATATCGTAGCGTTATTTAAACCATTTCAGTTTAGACATATTACATCTACAATACAATCTTCACATAAACATCGTTTTACAAATAACTTAACTTATACAAACTCATTTTACATGGTTATTCACTTAACCCTACATTATTCTTTTAAACATATATATATCATTTGGTTTATTTATCACTTTTCAAATGACTTATGAAAGGAACCACTCAACAAGATTCATGGCTACTTTTATTAAACAGTTTCTTTAAACGCCAGTCATGAATCCTATTTTCACAAAACCTATGTATCACACAGGCATTTTTATACTGACGTACCTATTTTCACATGTGTTTTCAGGAGCTGTTGCATAGGATGATCGAGACACATTTAGGCGGACCTATGCCTTAGTGACTTAAAACGAAGCAAGAACTAGTTAATTTATGTTATGTACTCTTTGTTTCTTGTTTTAAGACAATGTAACTCTCTTGTTTGATAAATAAAACGAAACTTTAATTTCCATGGTTGTGAAACAATTAATTCTGTTACAACACTCCCCGACGTTTCCGCCACGTTTCGTTGGTTTACGTGGTCGGGGTGTGACAGGTTGATTTTTGTAATTTTGTCTAAAAACAATAAAAAGATAGAATCACTTAGTTCTGACTCCTCTTTTGCGTATCCTTTGATGATTTCCGCTCTTTGGGCCTTTTAAGAGATTATCTTAGTTATTGTGCCATGTCCCTCTTTTGGAGGCAACGCTACCCTCAGCCAGCTTGGTCCGAGTCAGCAGGGATACAGTCCCACAAGACCGGATTATTGATATTATTAAGTAAGTTATTAATGCAAAATGTGGCATGTCTCACTTTTGGAGGCAATGCTACCCTCGGCCATATTGGTCTGAGTCAGCAGGGATACTGTCCCGCAAGGCCGGGTTAAAAGTTAAATAGTAGTTTATTTATAAGGGGTTCATGCCATTCTTACTTCCCCCGATTTGAGGCTATCTGCCTCAAGAGAAGTCCTGATAAGCTTGAATCAAGTCATCGCAGGATCTATACACTGGACGAGGTAGCAACTTTACCCAAACCATCCTTCTAACTCCGTTCCAGGTAGTTAATGTAAGACCCTAACTCAAAAACCATAAGGTTAATACTAACTATTTGCATTTATGAACTTTAAATGCAAATACAAGTTCATACATGGTATAGAGTCAGTTTATCTTCACGAACATTCAAAAGTTTTACTCAAGTTACATAAGGTTATTGTTGTTAAGAAAGTACAGGAGTTGATTATGCAAAGTTTGAAACTTGTGATAAAAGAAGGATTAAAAAGGAGGGAACCGGGTTGAGGTAGGACTCAAACCCGGGTTCCTTCGGTTTAACAAGTGACGCATTGAGCAATTGAGCTACAACAAATCTTGTTATTTAACCCGACATGTTTTACTTAAAACCTTTACTCGAACCGAACTCTTTTATACTTTGATGCCAAAACAAACAGACGTGACTTAGAAAAAAAAAAAAGAGGTCTCGCATGGAACTCTAACCTGGGTCCCCTCAATTCACAAAAAAAAAACCCTTAAACCAATTGAGCTACTCGTGTCTCTATAATACAACCCGGATCGTTTTATATTTAAACTGGACCCGAAGCTAAAACATCCCCTTTCTTTGACGCTGATGCACGACTTGACACCTTCATTAACCCGACCCGGCTAATGTTGGACATCTGGTGCCTTTGAGACCATCAACCTGACCCCAAACGACTTTTGGTCATGAAAAAATGCTATACATATCGTTAGACGATTCTTTACATGCATAATTACGAAAATTAAAAGTAAATTACTCCACCATTAAAGCTTAGTTAAGGTTACGAAGCACGTGATTAGTTCTAGATAAATTCCACACTTTCAATTTACAAAATCGGTCACATTAGAATCCTAGAGGCTTTTCATGCATCACCCCACTCCCAAATTCAATTAACACTCTCTTAATCTCGCGGATCAAAGCAAATAACATTCTAGGTCTCCAAACTTCAAGTGAGGATTTCTCCTTCAAACCTTTTCTTGTAATTCAAAAGCCCATTTTGCTTATTATTCATCCTCTACAAAATCCCTCTATCAATCTCAGTGACAAAAGGCTAATTTATTCGAATTTAATTGTAGTGGAAAACAGGGCTCTTTGTTCATAGAATTTGGGGCTTTTAGGGTTAGACATGTGTTTTGATGAAATTTAAGGTAGAATACTGTTATATATCATGTTAGAATATTTTTTTTATAAATTTTGGGACTTTTTAGACTTCATTTGGATTTTTGGTGAATTATTCACGTTTTAATCATTTGGAAAATCAATTAAAAATATAGGATAATCATAAATAAATTCAATAAATATTTTTACTGATTATTTCAGGTTATATAAACACTATGGAATTTTTATATATGTTTTCTTAATTTTTGGGGATTTATGAGTTTAATTTGGATTTATACATGTTTTAATTATTTAAAAATAAAAGCTTGTCACAAATAAATTCTATAAATATTTTCACTGATTTTTATAAATTATATAAATGTATTGGGACTTTTATATAATTTTTCTATAATTTTAGATAATTATCTTATTAAAAGATTTAGGAAATTGTTAAACATATAAATTTCCTTTATAATATGTATTATAAAAACTAAAATATGTGACAAACATTATAGCTGATTTAAAAAATTATTAGATAGATTTATTGAACTTATTTAATGATTGACATTTCTGAAATAGTATAAGCTATTAATTTGTTATTTCTAAGAATTAGTCATATTTAATAATTCCAGAAATACTAATAATAATTTGGAAATTTTGCTAAGTAATTATTTTATATAATTTAAGTCTCCAAATATGAGAACCCAATTTCCTAAAATTTATATATTGTTCGTTCGTTGGCACTTTCGTCTATTTATATTTTAGGATGATCATTATTGTTATTGTTTTAGATTTTATCCAATTCTCTTCGTGTGGTAATTCCCATAGATCATTTTTTCACAACCAGTGAGTAGATCTATTTATTTCCCCTTTTTGGTCATTAAATATTTTTGGGGTGTATCATGTGTCTTGTTTTCTACTTGAATAATTAACATGCAAAAATTAATGTGTCGTTACGTGTAACGTGTTCATTGTTTCTAGTATCTATTGTCGCATATACATGTATCTATATGTTTACTCGCTTTGTGTCACAGATTTCTATTGTGGATCTACGGCCGACTAGCTTCCCCACGTCCATGGGTTTAACTTAGTATCGCCACCAAAAGATTCATTCCTCGGGGCTTGAATCTCATTGTTTCTATTGTTTCTGTATTGTGATTGTGGTAAATTGTTGGTTGTTGTTTGTTGTTGTGATTTTGGTGATTGTGGTGATTATGGTAATTAATGCTCTTGTGAGATGTTATGCATGTTTCTATTACACATGAAATTGTATGTTAAAATGTTTCTAAAAGACAAAGTAAAATAAATCAAATAATAAAGAAAGATATTTCATTTAAAATTAGATCGATTCACCAACTTTATGTTGACCAAAACCTTTTTACGCGTGATACAGGTACATGAAATTGTGAGGATTTGAAGTTGAAGATACATAGGATTATGCCTTAGTAATAAACGGGATATTTATTCATGATTAATTATGATTGTGTGTGACAATTTAAAATTTGTAGCCATTAAATATTTAAACTTATAATAGTATCATAAGTTATAGACAATTATCATGCCTTGTACCATTCCATTGTGGGTCGGCGTGTGACAGTGGTAGCATGTGCAATCACTCTCTCTCTCTCTCTCTCTCTCTAAACTGGAAAGGTTAAGTACCGGTAGTCGGGACATCCTGTCTAGGTTGGCATTCGTATAAATCCAATTAATGGATCAGTTTGCCTACCTGGGGACTAACGATGAGAGTACCGATACCTATAAGGACAAAGCATGTGTAACAACCCGACTTTCCGGGTCATTACTTGTATCTGTCATTTCTTGCTTAATTACGTGTACTCCCGGGAATCCGATTATCGTTATGGGTTAGCTATTTTAAACTATGTTTTCAAACGCATTTTAAACGCATGATTACAACGCTTATGCAAAACGCAGTTATCGCTTACTATTTAAACGCACTTTGTAGCATGTTTATACTAAACGCAATCTCAACGCAAACGTCACGCAAACTCGAAACGCATATTTACTTTTATGCATTTTAGTTATTATGTGTGTTATTTGTGTGATTACTTATTTTATGTTATGTGGTTATCTCACGCAACGCTTACTCGCAACTCGCTTAAACGCAACACAACTCTCAACGCACGAAACGAAAGTTGGAAAACTAACTCGCACAACACGGCTGTCCGAATGGACATCCGGTCGAATGGACATCTGCCCGGATGACCATCCGACCGACAGGCCATCCGACCGAACACACTCTGCTCCACCTCCTTACTCTCTCTCACTCGCCTATAAATACTACCCGTACACTACTGTTCACTGATTTGACACCTCCATCCGACCAACTCGCTCTTAAGTCATTCTCAGTCACCTTTCTCAAGATTCAAGGCTTTTCTGTAAGCTTTTCTCCTTAAATCTTGTACAATCATCATCACCAATAACTTCTCCATTATCTTCTCCATCAAAATCACACATTTTCTTCTCGAAATCGCCTGATTTGGACTCCCTGAAGGTGGTTCTCACTCAGTTGCTTATGCAAACTATTGTGTGACGTCATCTCATCAAGATTGGTTCAGATCTAAAGGATTTCCACACCTTTCAACCAAATCTTAACAAGATTTCAACACTTTTCAACTATTTTCAACTTTTCTTCAACTTTCTTTACAAAACCGATGGAATTTAGACTCATTCAGGCTCTTTACTCATTCCCTAGTGGAGACCCGGCTTGAAGATGGAATTTCACCAGAGAGATGACCGATTAAAGGGTTGAACATGAAATCCCATCAAAGACAATGAATCTGGTCGATTGGGGTGATTCTCATCCGGTCGAATGAGCTGGACCTTGGTGTGTTTCCGTTGTTTGACACGTCGACACACCGTCTCCATTAACGTCGTTAAACTTCAAACTTTTTAACTTAGAAATGTTTACAATGTTTTCGAAACAACAGATCGCCCACTCGAGTGGCCATCCGATCGGATGACCATCCGATCGAATGACCGTTCAACCAGGTGACATGTCCTTTATACTAATCCTTGTTCAAAACAACTTGATTAAACTTCAAACTACCAATTTCCTCGATTGAATGGCCATCCGTCTGGGTGACCATCCGACCAGATGACTTGACATCTATACTTTACAATGTTTAAATGCCCCAACAAAAACTTCAAATTTTTAAAACGATTTACAAACACCCACATCTCATTCGAATGGTCATCTGTTCGGATGGCCATCCGCTCGGATGGCCATCCGCTCGACTCCCCATCCGACACTAAACTCATTTGACACTCTATTTATGTCACAACCCCCGACCCCTGCCCTGGGAGGCGGGCGGCCATGGCACGCAGATTCAGTGGTATTGGTGTTTATTAATTTGGCAGCGGAAATTTCATCAGGACCGTAGTTAGGAAATAGTTTACCAGAGTAAACACCACATTTTTATAATTAATAGATATAAGGGAAAAACCCAAGTTTTCATTACAAACATAATTTTAGGGATAAACCCTAATTTATTGAAATAACACTTCTTCTTTATTTAGGTAACTTTTATAGCCACATTTCCAAGCCTTTAGTGCTCTCCAGCTGGCTTCTATTTGGCTTTCACATTTTGATACCTGAAACACGTTTTAAAAAGTTTTATCAGCAAGAAATACTGGCGAGTGAATCCCAGTTTAATCAAAACTGGTTTTATCATTTTACAGCATTGAGGGCATCCGCAATTACATTTGTTTACATCTACTTTAATTACCACCCACGGTACTGTCAATCCTGACTTGTGGTCATGCTACTACTCACAGTGTAGTAACAAGTAATGTATACAAAACCCCAACAAACCGACAGTAATTGTAGAATCACAAATACTCGGTCACTGTTAAATATAATTTAAAACAATTGAGGTTTTGTAAAAATAGTTTACAAAAAGAGGAATTACTCACATTGCTATTTTAGATAATTCCTGGTGACTTCCTGGTTATAATCTAATTAAAATAAATAATGCAATCGCGTTAGTATAATAACCCAATTTACATTAGCTATACCCTCCCCCCAAGACAGAACTCCAACGACTGAGTCGGGCAGAGCCTAGACATGCGTTACGGAGTTCTAGATCAATCGGGCCGAGTAACTAATATGTAACCGGGGGTTATAATACTTACAACGAGGCAGAGCTTCGCTTTTTAGTGGGTTTTATGCCCGGAAATTATTTCTAATATTTAGAAATTGAGAGAGAAAGTTTGATTTTGAACGAGTTTGGAAATGAAGCTCGAACTCCCAATTTATAGGGCCTGATCCGGGGTTTCTGGCGGCCCGCGAGAGATACAAGGGGGGCCTTCGTGCCCCGCGAGCCCTATAGGCTAGGTCCTAGGGTTGCTGAGTTGACCCACTAGCCTCGACACGCAACATGCCACGTGGCGGCACCGGGTTGCGTCTGGTGGCCAGCTGTCGCGTCCTGCGGCTAATGTAGCCAAGGGGGTCGCATCCCGCGAGCGCCCCATAACTCTTGTTTTTATTTAATTTTTGTAAAATAAAGGTATTTCGGGTCCATTTTTCGTATACAGGGTGTATTTTAGGACATATAGGGTTGTTTTAAGAATTTTAGGAGGGTTGTTATATCCTCCCCACCTTGTTTTAGAACTCATCCTCGAGGTCTACTGGAACAGGTGTGGATATTTCCTTTGCATCTCTGATTCGAGCTCCCAGGTGTATTCTAGTCCTCTCTTGGAATCCCATTTCACTTTGACTAGAACTAATCTCTTGTGCTTGAGATTCTTGATCTTTCTGTCTTTGATTTGTAGGGGTTTCTCTGCAAACTTAAGTTTTTCATTTACCTCTATGTCCTTAAGAGGTACCACTAATGATTCATCTGCTAAGCATTTCTTGAGATTACATACATGAAATACATCATGTATTCCTGCCATTTCCTCTGGCGGTCGTAGCTGGTAAGCTACTGGTCCTATTCTTCTAATAATCTCAAAAGGTCCAATATACCTGGGGCTTAGCTTTCCTCTCGTTATGATATTGACTACTCCTCTCCATGGAGAAACTTTTATTAATACTTTATCTCCTACTTAAAATTCCAACGGTTTTCGCCTGTTATCAGCATAACTCTTTTGACGATCTCGTGCTGCTTTTAGTCGTTCCTTGACTTGAGTAATTTTGTCTGTTGTCTCCTGTATGATTTCTGGTCCAGATAGTTTCTTTTCTCCAATTTCTGCCCAACAGACTGGAGTTCGGCACTTTTGTCCATAAAGTGCTTCAAATGGTGCGGCATTGATACTGGTATGATAGATGTTATTGTAGGAAAATTCTATTAATGGTAAATGATCATCCCAATTTCTTCCGGAATCAATTGCACAAGCTCTAAGCATATCTTCCATTGTCTGAATTGTCCTTTCGCTTTGTCTATCCGTTTGAGGATGGTAAGCTGTGCTTAGATTTAACTTGGTTCCCATTGCTTTTTGGAAACTAGTCCAAAAATGAGAAGTAAAACGGCTATCTCGATCAGAAACAATAGATAAAGGAATTCCATGTAATGAAACTATTTCATTTACATACAACTTGGCTAATTGTTCCATACTGAAAGTTTCCTTCATCGGTAAGAAATGAGCAGACTTGGTTAATCTGTCTACAATCACCCAGATTGTATCATTTCCTTTTTGTGTCTTGGGTAATTTGGTAACAAAGTCCATTGTTATCAATTCCCATTTCCATATTGGCATTTCTAGTTGCTGCAATAAACCTGAGGGTTTCTGATGTTCAGCTTTAACCTGTGAACAGGTTAGACACTTAGCAACATAGGTGGCTATATCTTTCTTCATTCCTATCCACCATAAGTTCTTTCTTAACTCTTGATACATTTTATCACTACCGGGATGTATCGTATACTTAGACTTATGGGCTTCTTCTAAAATTCGGTGGCGTAGGTTTCCTCGTTTGGGTAACCAAATTCGTTTCTTATGGAATCTCTAGATTCCATCTGTTCCTTGTTCTAATTCCTTAGTCATTCCTTTTAATTTTTCAGTATCGTCCTTGATTACTGATTCTTGTACTTCTTTAATTTGTTTTTTTAAGTCTATCTGCAAATTTAATTTAAGAGAACATACTTTTCTTGGCTTTTCATGATACTTTCGACTTAAAGCAGCAGCTACTACATTAGCCTTTCCTGCATAATACTGGATATTACAATCATAATCACTAAGAATTTCCATCCAGCGTCTCTATCTCATATTTAATTCCTTTTGCCCGAAAACATATCTTAGACTCTTATGATCTGTGAAAATAGTAAACTTGCTACTGTAAAGATAGTGTCTCCAAATTATAAGGGCAAAAATTATGGCTCATAACTCTAAATCATGGGTTGTATAATTCTCTTCATGATTTTTAAGTTGTCTAGAGGCGTAGGCTATAACCTTTTGATGTTGCATCAACACACATCCATAACCTAACTTAGAAGCGTCACAATATACTACAAAGTCTTTAGTTCCTTCTGGTAACGCGAGTATGGGTGCGTTGGTTAATCTTTGCTTAAGAATTTTAAAGGCTTCTTCCTGTTTTGGTCCCCATTCAAACTTAACTGATTTACAGGTCAGTTTTGTTAAAGGAATAACTATTCTAGAAAAATCTCGGATAAACCGTCTATAATAACCTGCTAGTCCGAGAAAGATTCTCACCCGTTGGTGATTTAGGGACTTTTCATTTAGTAATCGCCTCGATCTTTATGGGATCCACATGAATTACTTCATGATTAACTAAATGTCTAAGAAATTGCACTTCTTCTAACCAAAACTCACATTTTGAAAATTTTGCGTAAAGCTTTTCTTTCCTTAGCAATGCAAGGAGTACATGCAAATGTGCTGCATGTTCCTCTTTACTCTTAGAGTAAATTAGAATATCATCTATAAAGACAATTATGAATTTATCCAGATATGGATTACATATTCTGTTCATCATGTCCATAAATGCGGTTAGGGCGTTGGTTAAACCAAATGGCATGACAGTAAATTCATAATGACCATACCTTGTCCTAAAAGCGGTTATATGAATGTCCTCTTCCTGTACCTTCAATTGATGATATCCTGAGCGTAAGTCAATCTTAGAAAAGAATCGAGCTCCTTGCAGTTGATCGAACAGATCATCGATTCTCGGTAATGGGTACCAATTTTTAATCGTGACCTTATTCAATTCTCGGTAATCAATGCACATATGCATTGATCCGTCTTTCTTCTGGAAAAACAAGATTGGTGCTCCCCATGGTGATGAACTAGGCTGTATGAATCCTTTCTCCAGAAGTTTGTCTAACTGTTTCTTCAGTTCTTGCATCTCTACTGGTGCTAAACGGTAAGGTGCCTTGGTAATCGGTGCTGTCCCTGGTAGTAGGTAAATTCTGAACTCAACCTCTCTATCTGGTGGTAGTCCAGGTAGCTCTTCTGGGAAAACATCTGAGAATTGAGATACTACGGGAATATGTTTCAATTCTTTTCCTTTAGTGTTAATGATTATAGAAATCATATACACTAGGGATCCTTTTCTTGCATAGCTTGCTGTTTTCATTACATAAATGAATTTTGTGGATTGGGTTGGCTTGTCTCCTTTAATTGTGATCTTTTCACCCTTTGGTGAACTTACTTGTATTGACTTTTGATCACATAGAATACTGGCTCGATTGGCTATTAACCAATCCATTCCTAATACGATATCAAATCCAAGCAGATTCATTGGATAAAGGTTAGCAATAAATTTATGGTTTAAAATTTCTATTCTTGCTCCCTGCAAGATTTCAGTAATCTTAATGGATTCTCCATTTGTCGTTTCTACCAGACATTCTTGTTGAAGTTTAGTTAATGGTTGATTGAGAAGTTTGCAGAATGAAGTATTAATAAAACTTTGGTTTACACCAGAGTCAAATAATACTTTAGCAAAAACATCATTAACTAAAAACATACCGGTAATCACGTCTGGAATCATCTTGGCCTCTTCAGCAGTTAGAACAATTACTCTGGCGTTCTTGGTAGTTTTGCTGTTTGTTGCTGGAGCTAGTTTCGGACAGTTTGGTTTAATATGCCCCTTTTCTCCACAATTGAAGCATACTCCATTACTGGGTTTCTTCCTACAGTCTTCTTCCTTGTGTCCCGGTATTTTGCAGAAGTTGCAGTATACGGAACATCTTCCCGAATGTTTCTTTTTACAGTACTTACAGTAAGGTGAGGAAGTAGAACCTAGGTTTTTCCCACGGTTGGAATTACCGTAGCGAAAGTCTTGGGTATGTTTTTGGACTAGGTTCTTCCTCTGGTTTTCTTCTTGGGTACGTACCAATTCATCAGTTAAGGTATTTTCTAGTTCTACAGCTTCTTCTATGGTTTGTAGTCAAGCTGCCTTGACTACGTGTCTAATCTCACTAATTAATCCCCAGATGTAACGGGAGATTAATAGTGGTTCTGGTGAAGCTAGGGTTGGCACTATTCTAGCATATTCGAAGAATATGGTGGCGTAACCCTTGCAGTCTACTCCGGTCATTCTAAGGTTTAAGAACTTATTAGCAATTTGTTCTTTTTCATTGGAATGACATAATTTTCTTTCAACCATATTCTTAAAATCAGTCCATTCCATATTATAAACTCTGTCACTTCCCCTAGACTGGAGAATAGTATTCCATCATTCTAAGGCTGCATTCTTAAAAAGATTGGAGGCAAACATAATTTTATCTTCTTCTGCACATTTGCTTATTTTTAGGACTGCTTCTGTCTTTTCTATCCAATGTAGAGCTGCAATGGCTCCTTCATTTCCAGAGAATTCTATTGGTTTGCAAGACCAGAATTCTTTGTAAGAACAACCATATGACATGGTTCTTCTTCTTTTTGGAATAGGCAATTGAAGTAGCGGCCCATTATTTACGCTGTGACTGGCTTCAGTAGGTGGTCATTTACTTCCACTATTAGTTTTATTATTTTCTGCTTCTTTAACAGTCTTGATGATGTATGACATAGCATCTATGATTCCTTGTGCTACTATGTGTTGGATAGCACTGTTATCTATTTGGTTCCCATTATTATCGTTATTCTGGTTTTCCTGATTCACTTCGTTGTCCATCTGAATTATAAACATTTATCAGGTATTAATATCATGGAATAAGATTTAATGTAAACAATCACACAAACATATTGATCAAAATCATCGAGCATTGCGACATTCTACTCTATATATATATATATATATATATATATATATATTACAGTCTAAAACGGAAATTGAAACATACTACTAGTTATGCATCAATAGGTACTAGGTTATCTATGATTTTTTTTCAAACTACACACATACATATATATCTATATATTATTATTACTACTAGGGGTGGTTTCAGAATTGCATCTCTCGCTCGTCGTATTTCCAGAAGAGCTTCTCTCCCATCTGTTTGATTGTCTCTCCTTCCTCAACTAACTCCTCACCAAAAGTACAGAGTTCCTGTACATTTTCCTCACTCATGGATGGTAGTGGTGTGGGTATTGGTTCAGGGTACTGGGGCATAGGTTCTCCGTATGGGTATGGGTTTTTTAGTATCACCTGGACATATCGATCGGCATTCCAATACGGATCTAAAGGGTTAAGGTTGGTATATGGTGCTATGGGGTTTGGCATTGGGTTTCCCTATGGATAAAGTTCCTGATAATCCCTATGGTTATCCTCCCATGGGTCATACATTAGAGGGTTAGGTGTTGGGACTCTAGGTATCTCATTTGGGTCAAATGCAGGTAGGGGAATTTGATCTCCTTGGTTAAGTTCTATTTCCATTGGTTGAGTTGGGAATAGTGGTTGTGGTGCAATTATATGTTCTAAGTTTGGGTCTGCTGTAGTGGTGGCTAGTATGTGAAAGTTTGCTAGCCGCCTATTGATTATATCTTGGGTCTGGGTATTCATCTCCATATTAGCTGCTGCTAAAGCCCGTTGTTGTTGTAATTTTGTCATTCTCTTCATGCGCTCATGTGCTCCCCGACTGAACCATCCTCTCTTTTTCGTAGGGAATGGTTCTTCGGATTGTGCCTTAAATATGAAGATTCCCTCTTCGGTGTCAGCTGAATACCCCGAAGGAGTAGGCTGGGAGGAAGTTCCTTCAACTCTAGGAGAACTAGATAGGTGACGATGAGCGTGAGATGGACCTTGATAACTCATACTGTAAACTAACAAATTGTCAAATAACACAAAACAATAATATAAAGAT
This sequence comes from Helianthus tuberosus, assembly GCA_030545235.1. NCBI lineage: Eukaryota > Viridiplantae > Streptophyta > Magnoliopsida > Asterales > Asteraceae > Helianthus > Helianthus tuberosus. The sequence continues at coordinate 46,473,011 of CM060362.1, read as the reverse complement.
ATGCATGAAATTATTTCCTAACACAATTAAAATTTTGGTCTCAGCAGAACACTTCTGTGGCTAAAATTACATCAGGACCGTAGTTAGGAAATAATTTATCAGAGTAAAACACCACATTTTTATAATTAATAGATATAAGGGAAAAACCCAAGTTTTCATTACAAACATATTTTTATGGATAAACCCTAATTTATTGAAATAAAACTTCTTCTTTATTTAGGTAACTTTTATAGCCACTTTTCAAAGCCTTCAGTGCTCTCCAACTGACTTCTATTTGGCTTTCACATTTTGATACCTGAAACGCGTTTTAAAAAAGTTTTATCAGCAAGAAATACTAGCGAGTGAATCCCAGTTTAATCAAAACAAGTTTTATCATTTTATAGCATTGAGGGCATCTGCAATTACATTTCTTTACATCTACTTTAATTACCACCCACGGTACTGTCAATCCTGACTTGTGGTCATGCTACTACTCATATAGTAGTAACAAGTAATGTATACAAAACCCGAACATACCGACAGTAATTGTAGAATCACAAATACTTAATCACTGTTAAATATAATTTAAAACAACTGAGGTTTTGTAAAAACAGTTTACAAAAAGAGGAATTACTCACATTGCTATTTTAGATAATTCCTGGTTATAATCTAATTAAAATAAACAATGCACACGCGTTAGTATAATAACCCAATTTACATTAGCTATACCCTCCCCCCGAGACAGAACTCCAACGACTGAGTCGGGCAAAGCCTAGACATGCATTACGGAGCTCTAGATCAATCGGGCAGAGTAACTAATACGTAACCGGGAATTATAATACTTACAACGAGGTGGAGTTTAGCTTTTTAGCGGGTATTATGCCCGGAAATTATTTCTAATATTCAGAAATTGAGAGAGAAAGTTTGACTTTAACGGTTTGGAAATGAAGCTCGAACACCAATTTATAGGGCCTGATCTGGGGTTTCTGACGGCCCGCGAGAGAGACAAGGGGGGCCTTCCCGCCCCGCGAGCCCTATTGGCTAGGTCCTAGGGTTGCTAAGTTGACCCACTAGCCTCGAAACGCAACATGCCAGGTGGCGGCACCGGGTTGCGTCTGGTGGCCAGCTGTTGCGGCCCGCGACTGATGTAGCCAAGGGGGTCGCGCTCCGCGAGCGCCCCATAACTCTTGTTTTTATTTAATTTTTGTAAAATAAAGGTATTTCGGGTGCATTTTTCGTATACGGGGTGTATTTTAGGACATATAGGGGTGTTTTAAGAATTATAGAAGGGTTGTTATAGTTTACACGTTGTTCAACTACTATTCTATGCTCAGGCTAACTCCAACACGCTCCCTTCAATACAAGTATGTGTTTACTAGCTAAACACGCACTGTGAGTATACTTGAACCCATATTCTTTTAACACACTTTTGAGTGTTACATACATTCTATATCAAAACACAACAACATACAACGCAAACACTTTACAATGCTAACAGCTCCCGCATGTTATACGTGTACTTTGAATGCGTGTACTATGCTTAGACAGTGTTACACTCTACTGCCTCTAGCAACGATAGTACTATAGTTTGGACTCAGCACCTGTCGTGGACAGGGGTTGCTAGGGATCACATCACTTTACTTCACGTGTTCGCTTAACATGTGCCGCGCATACTCTACAACGCAGTCTTGTGGTTAAGTGTGAACATACTTTTGATAGTTACTTGCTTCGTCGGTTACGTGATACATGCTGGTTATGCGTAAACGCTTTTCACTACACTATACGTTACTCAAACTTGTGTACTCACCTTTACATTATTATGTATTGAGTTTATTTTAACGTCTGTGACAGGTTGATGTTATACTACGTTGTGATGAATCGAGATAGGCAGTCTAGAAACTACATCAATAGAAATCTAGGTTTTCGGACTTTTTTTGTTCGAGAGAAACTCGTTATCTGTAATAATTATTTGTTGAATATTTGTTGATTGGTATGGGAAAATTAACCTTAAAAATATTGGTAACAATTAGTTGTTATGGATCTCTTGAGCCTAGTGCCACGCCCCGATGTTTCCGCCATCGGTTGTTTCCGCCATCGGTTGGGGTATGACAGCATGTCACACCAAATGTCACGTGGACTAACAACACTTTGATACGTCAAACGTGTCCATGTTAATTCGTGGATGCTATCCAAACACATCATTTTACAACACCCCTGCTTGAGTCATTTAATTAATTCATGATTTTCTTTGGGTTAAGTTGTACGTCAACGGGTAAATATATGCAGGCCATGCAAAAGCTCGGTAATTACGGGTGCACACGTAATTATGAAAGTGACACACGGAAGTCATACTAAACCCTATGATGTGTCAAACCTATGATTTTCAATATTTTATGATGAAATATTATTTTATCATAAGTTCTATTATTTTATTATATTCCCTATGGTTATAATAATGTTCCGTATTTAAACCACTAGAATAAATCTTTAATATTCCATAAGATTCTAATGAATTTCAAATAAATCACCCTATCTTTTTGTATTTTGTCAACCGGCTAGACTTTCGTTACCCTTTGATGCCCTATAATATTTTTCATGTGATTTGTATTCTCGAATTATGGGATTTCCCTAAGTTCCATGATTTCACAATTCCGTGAACTCCAATCAACTGTACATTTATTCTCGTTATGGGTTATACACCTTACGTACGTTTGTTTCTTGTGGATGTCGCCTTATCGTTGTTGTCGTCACCCAAAAATCCCTAACCAACGAATGGCAACTTTAATAGCTGAACAAACGGCCACAATTATTCCTACCATGGTCGTTCGAGTTCAACAGGCGCTCAACGCTAACGCCTCTACGAGTCAGAGCGAAGAGGCTGAAGCTGAATCATCTTCACACGACGACAACCACCAAAGGAGTGAAACCAACCAAGACTACGACATACCAGCTATTCCGCTAAACCAGGTTGCCCCTAATCCTCCACCAGACATAAAAACTTATCAGGAACATTTTCAACAGTGCCCCACCTATCGAAAACATCACCCAGTCAACTCCCTGTGCCACAATTTGCACTTGTTGTGGACATTATGGTCACTTAATCGACACTTGTCGGCGTTATAACCCTCAAATAAAACCACATATGGCTCCATTTAATACCTACCTCGTGATTCCTCCATTTGACTAGCCAAACACACACCTCATGATCCAACTGTATGTCCATCCGGATACTCCACCTATGGATCAGCTGACTATACCGTATGATACCCAACTCGTTCCTTACGATCGAGTCGTTCAAGCCTACCCAGAGAACCAAGATAACTGGAAGGCACATGGATGAGCACTCACCCAGTTCCAAGACAACCATGACGTGGTCTGCACCACGACAAATTTTAATGTTATGAGTTTATTTTATATAAGAAATATTGACTTTGACTTTGTACAAACTGGTTTGAACCATATAAAAATATTTAAATAAATAAATTACTATGGTTTATCGTATACAAGTGAATTAATGTGATTCTTAGTAGTATTTTCAAAACCTAACGAGTCGTCTATTACGACTTGAACATCACAACCTTAATTATTTTCGTAACTTGTGCCCTAAGTTTGGAAAATTCGAGCCAAGAGCACATAGTGACGATAAAATTTTTATGACCTCAAAATTTAGTTTTATTGAAGTAATAATAAAATATAGAGTAAACTACCAAAATCGTCCCTGAGGTTTGGATACAATTGCTAGATCCATCCAAAAAAGTTTCTTTTATCAATTGGACCACTAAAGTTTCAAAATTGTTTCCAGATTGAATCGATAACGTAGCTCTGAATTATGCGTTTTTAGGAGGTTTTAGACGTAAAACATCAAATTGAAGGTCAATTCACGGATGAAATTTGAAACTGAAGACATCATTACATTTGTAATTGTTTTTCGTTCATATATGTGAAGTATCATCATGAAATTCGTAGAAATAAAGATTTTTGATCGAAAAATGTGTCCAGCAACGTTCGTGAGAATGAGCCCTTCGCACGAAGGGATATTACCCTTCGCACGAAAGGGATAATCCCAGTCGTACAAAGACACTTTTTCGTTCTAAAAATAAACTCAGTCGCACGAATGAGTCAAATGCCTAAAAAAGGCATTTTTTGATAGCGATGATGAGATGAGTGTCCAAAAAAATTTGGCGATGGAAAATTTTTTCGAGATTTTAACAACAAATACGAACTACTCGGGGACACCGTCGGGGGCTTCAGAGAATAGATATGATGATGCGATCACAGAGTAGTGAAGATAATGGGGTAGTCATGATACCTATGCAGAATGTTTATCATCTGGGTTATCTCACTATTATTGGGCCAAATCAAAAAATCCTCAATGATGAAAAACGCACTATTGTGGACCAAAATGACAAATTTTCCGCATAGTGGAGTTTTTCAGTGAAAATAGTGGACTGAATTTGCCAAGTTTGAGGGTGAAATTCAGTTATATATTTTAAAGAGGCCAGAATTTGCAAAAATGAGGGGGAATAAAAATTTCATAGAATATATTGAAATTCTGACATTTTTTAAATTCATGACATGCAACACCATTCGGGTGGTTTCTGACTTCAGATTGTCCAGGGATGCATAGGATCTGGATGCGTTAGTTCCTGATCATAGGAAGTTCAAATTCTACAGATCAGGGTCAGATTCATGTCTTAGGGTTTGAGTCATGGGTCTTCGTCAAGCCGGTTAGCAGGATTAGCATTAGGAGATGCAATAGTATTGTCGATACTTAAAAGATATCACAGCTTTGTGATAGTCTAAAGTGTCAGAATGATTAATCTTCGAGCAGATGAGTTGTTTTTCAAACTAACCACCGAGAATGACGATGTTTGTTGATTAAGTTGTTGCCGAAACTAACGGAGAAGACTATACATCTGTTATCGAGACTGAAAGAGGAAGAATGTGAATCTGATCGTGGAAGAATGTTTCTGAGATCTAAATACATTACCAGATGATTTGTTATCCGATGAAGATTTGCTGATCGAGGAGATTATCGTCTACACTGATCAATCATTCAGGAGTGTGCTTAAAGATGATTATGGAAAAAGGGATTTCATATTTTCATGGGTATTCATAGATTTGAAGTTTACCGGTGTGGTGATTCGAAGTTTCTCTCAATTGTCGGTTATTTTTAAAGATTACCTGTGTGTTATTTCAAGTTGGTGATTATTCATGAAGATTGCGGTATAGCAAATCAGAGGAGGTTGGAAACCGTGCAAACCAAGACATGAAGATTCAGTTCAGGGGGAATGCAAGCCCGAATCATCAATCAAGGGGGAATTATCTGAAGATATCAAATGCTTGATTGAAGTTACAGAATATTCAAACACGGCTCTATTTTTCAAAGATCAAGCTTCGACAGTGACGTACAACGGGGAAATTGTTAGTGCATATTCTGTGTATCTGTCACTGTGCGAATAGACTAGATAGAGCGTGTGTTTGAAAAACGGTTTTGTATTGTAAAGTTCCCTTCGCGCGAAAGGACACTAGTCCATTCGCACGAGTGGGTGTGTCCACTCGTCCAAAGCCACTCGTCCAAAGCTTATTCGCACGGGGGTACAGCCTATATATAGAAGTTGTGAGTGAGAGCTGAGGTGAGGTTTTGGAGTTCTCAGAGGGGATTTTTCTCCATCTTGCAAATGATGTAAACTCTTTCGGTATGAATGAAGTTTTCGACTATTCTACTTCTACTTCATTCTTATTAATAATATTCTACCGAATTAGTTCTATCCCGTCCAAACTTCCGTCTAAACCCGCCGGATCCTGGACTCTCAAATTCATCCATTGTCACACCCCGATATTTCCACGTTTTACCGGTGGGCCCGATTGGGAGTATCGTGACGTAGTTGATATCATCATATTCAAACAACACAATATTAAAATGCACAGCGGAAGCAAAAGATAGATTCATTTCAACCGAATATAATTGTAATATTAAGTATCACAAAATAGTTGAAAATAATCCACAGGTGGATCAAATAAAAGAAACATTGTTCAACAGACTGAAATGCATCCAAGCTTGTGAGACTAAGGAGAAAGCCAGCCTATTACGAGTAGTACCTGCACTTAATCTTTTTCGGAAAATACGTCAGTTTACACTTGTAAATACAGTTAACTGACTCATTTTGAAAAGGTTTAATAAAATTGATTTGAATGCACATGGCACAAACTTTTATAACTTGGGATAATTATTTATACATAAACTTGTAAAAGAATTACATGTTTCTTATGCGTTCAGTAGCCCGGGTTGACACCGGATTAGAGCTTAATAGACACACCACATGATATAGTCCCGCGGAGGGTTATTCCCGAAACCGGCGGTTATACCTTATTATTCATATATGCATTAATGGGTGTACGCCTACACCCGTGTACTTAAGTCGTGGCCATTTCGTAAAATGATGCCAAGGATATCCGGGACATGGTCATTAACCCCCCAAAGGCTTTAAGCAACAAAACAATTCAAACGGGTCATTTCAATGAATTAACCATCATACGATTAAACATTCAATGCCCGACCAAGCGGTATTTTATATACCGTACCCCAAGCCCGTATAAGGGAAAATAAGTTAAAAGTATTTACCTTTGCAAGTAATAATCACAACAAGCAAGTGCACGTAGCTTTTACCGGGTCTCCTATTCTGGAACGAAGGTTTATAATAACCTATTAGAATCCTAACGGGCCTTTAATTAAGCCTAAGCTTAGACCGGTTAGTTTTTAAAGGAAGATACGGTTCGAACGCATGATCAAGCGAAGACCGGAATAGAATGTGATTTAGACCCGACAAGTTTGAAGACTTGTATAATATGGGTAAACTAAACACATTCTGGATTTTGAGATAAAAATGATAAGGTTCGACCCGTTTCGGCTAATTTATGCAAACTAGTTACATAAACCGAACCGAACGCGAATAACGCATAACGGGTAACCGAATGAGTCACTAACAGGTTTCTTAATTTAATATGCCTTAAATATGTTGTGATATCAGTAGGATACCTTCCATTATGCCCAAAACGAGTCAAAATCTCAATTTAAGCCCCGCAGGGGTATTTTGGTCATTTTAAAGATTATAAAAGAGATTAAATGTAATTCTGAGATTCGGGTCTGAATTAATCAGTAAAACAACTTAATTTAACAGGCTATATCAGTTGGTGATAAGTCTTATATGACAAAATGGTTTTAAACCCATACTAGGTGTTTAATACGCGTAAAAAGCCGTTTTAAGCGATTTCCGGGTTATACAGGAAATCTGAGTTTTCTGATCAGGTTATAAGGTTCAAAATACTTCATTTATCATATAAAATCAGTAGCCAAAGGTTTGGTGTCAAAATGTTATGTAAAACTCATTTTACAAGCTAAAGGGTATAATTGCTATTTACCGAATCACGGCAATAACCTTAGGTTATGATCAGGTTAAAAAGAATTAAAAATCTTCAAAAATCCCAAAATATTATACTACATCAGTGGGTAAAAGGTTTGGTGTCAAAAATTGGGTTTAGATAGGCTTTACGCTAATTACGCCGTCTAATTAATAAAAAGCTTTCTAATTACGCTATTGAGCATAACTCCTAATCTAGACCTCCAACTGATGTGAAATTTTAGGGACATGTTTATAAATCAGTAACAAAGATTATTGTCCTCTCACATTTCTAAAATTCTCGTTTTAAGGTCAAATGGGCATATTGGTCAACATTTAGCATTTAACGGAAACGTGTAAATGAATCGGACAATCAACGAGCCAATCACAGAGGATTATACCATCATGTAACCTGGTCCTAATGAAGCTCTAAGGCACTTCTAAACCCATCTAAATCGGGTCAGAACTGAATTCAAGCAAAAGTCAAAGTTTTGCGACTTTCGGTTCCGAATCGAGCCTAAACAGAAAATTGTCGGAACGAACAAGCTTAGACCAGTTCTTATACCAATTACCAAGTTATATGAGTGATAAAATAGGTTACACGTCTTCTACATTGCTAATTACATGTTAATTCGCAAATTAAGTTTCTGTTGACTTTTTATAACAAACTTTGACCCGATAAATGATCTAGTTAGAGCGGGAATCAGAGGGTGCCCTTTTAAGGGTTCATTGCCCACATAATTACCAACTTATAACTACTTTCAATTTGACTAATCACTGGACCGTTAGTGACTAATCGTTAAGTCAAACCTTAATTGCGACGTTTTGACTTTTAAGCTATAAACTAAGTAAAACATGATTAAGGAAGGTTAAGGAAGCTTACCAAAGTCAAATGCACGACTAAAGATGCTTAGGAGGTGGTCTTGTGCTTCAGGAAGTTCCAGAAATGAAGTATGGAATCAGTGCATGATTGTTGCAAACAAGGACCTTTATATAGTGGGTTTAATCTCACTAGATTATGACAAACAAGTCTAGGATTGGTCCAAGATGCATACAAGTGTCCCCCTAAGCCTAAAAACCAGTTGGGACAGCCCATGGTATGCAAAACAATCAAATTAAGTCGGTTACATGGATGGAAAGACACCTGTCAGCGTTTTCTGTATCTGGGAGTGCCAGGCGGCCCGCGTAAGGCTCTGCCTAAGCTTACGCGGCCCGCGTGAGGCTCGGGTTCAGGTAAACAAGTTTTTGTTAATTGCAGTTTTGGTCCCCGATCCTTCTAAAAGTTGTTTTACCTTTATTTCTTGCATTATGAGCCCTCTAAATTGATTTCCAAGGACTCCAAGACATAACCAATCTTTGTGTAGTCCTTGGTTAACTTTTGATTACCCGAAAGGTCATAAATTTCATCGTTGACGCTTTTAACCCCTCGTATACGAATTTTATCATAACTTTCTCATACGATAACGAAACTTGGTGAAATTTTTATCATGCATTCTAGTGAGCATAATTAATCGTTACAGAGCTTCGGGTTTGCTAAAAGGTCACTCAGAGGTATACTTTAAACATGTTGACACATTTAACCCCTGTAGTTTGTAATCTTTCACTTTCTTTCACAATTAGCTTCGTATGATCCATGATTCATTCGTTTAAGGGTATAAACATCATGTAGGGTTATTGTAAAGTATATTTATCCATTGTTGACATTTTGAACCCTTATATTTACATACATTCCTTGTTTGTCAACTGCAGTCCCTCTAGAACATTCATTCACACGTTCAAAGCTTATGACACGTGTCAATACATTATTGGACATGAGTTTTCGAGGTGTCACATCCTCACCCCCTTAAAAGAAATCTCAACCTCGAGATTTTCTGAAACAAATGAGGGTACTTTTCTTTCATTGTGGACTCTACCTCCCACATGTACTCGGGACCTCTACGGGCATCCCATTTTACCTTTACAATCGGTACATGCTTCCTTCGAAGCTTCTTAACCCATCGATCCTCGATCGACATAGGCTTTTCAACAAACTTCAAGCTCTCATCGATGTGCACATCTGTATGTGGTATGACTAGTCATTCGTCAGCTAGACATTTCTTCAGATTACAGATGTGGAATACGTGATGAATACCACTGAGCTCTTCAGGAAAATTTAGCTTATACGCCACTGATCCGACACATTCGATGATCTCGAATGGTCCTATGTATCTAGGGCATAACTTTCCCTTTTTGCCAAAACACATTACCCATTTCCAGGGTGATACCTTAAGTAGTACCTTGTCACCTACCTCGAATTTCAGAGGTTTACGCCTCAAATCCGCGTAGCTTTTCTGCCTATCCCTGGCAGCTTTGAGATGATCGCGTATCTGCACAATCTTATCGATCGTCTCCAGGGCTATTTCAGGTCCTGTCAGTTGGATATCCCCAACTTTCGCCCAACATACGGGCGTTCTGCAATTCCTACCATACAAGGCCTCGAAAGGTGCAGCTTTAATGCTGGTATGATAGCTATTGTTATAGGAGAACTCGACTAATGGCATGTGGTTATCCCAACTACCACCTAAGTCAATCACACATGCTCGAAGCATGTCTTCCAAAGTTTGGATTGTACGCTCACTTTGCCCGTCCATCAGGGGGTGGTAAGCCGTACTGAAATTTAAGCGTGTGCCCAAGGATTGTTGGAAACTTTTCCAAATATGTGACGTGTATCTAGTATCTCTGTCAGAGATAATAGACACCGGTACGCCATGCAGAGACACAATATTCTCTACGTAAAGTTGGGCTAACATGTCGGAGCTATAGGTCTCCTTAATGGGTAGGAAATGTGCTGACTTAGTCAGTCTATCTACTATCACCCATATGGTATCATTTCCTTTCTTTGTCTTTGGCAACTTGGTGATGAAATCCATTGTCACTATTTCCCACTTCCACGTGGGAAGTTCAGGTTGTTGTAGCAAACCTGACGGCTTCTGATGTTCAGCTTTGACCTGCGCACACGTCAAACATTTAGCTACATAGGTAGCTATAGACTTCTTCAAGCCTATCCACCAAAAATTTGCTTTCAGATCCTAGTACATCTTGTCAGCTCCAGGATGAACAGAGTATTTAGAACTGTGGGCTTCCTGGAGGATAACATCTCGAAGTCCTCCATAAACTGGAACCCATATTCGTCCATTCAATCTCAGAATTCCGTCCTTGCCATAGGATAACTGTTCTTCGGTTACTCCTAGCTTTTCACCAGGATAGTTAGCTTCCAGCATAGCTTCCTTCTGCGCAGCTAACAACCTTTCATTCAAACCATTCTTTATCTCAATGCTCTTGGCATTGATTCTTATAGGCTTCACCCTTTCCTTTCGACTTAAGGCATCGGCGACTACATTCGCCTTGCCAGGATGGTATTTTATCTCACAATCATAATCATTCAAAGTTTTCATCCAACGTCGTTGCCTCATGTTCAAATCCTTTTGGTTAAACAGGTGCTGGAGGCTCTTGTGATCAGAATAGATCACACACTTGATACCGTATAAATAGTGCCTCCAAAGTTTTAGTGCAAATACAACGGCACCCAACTCCAAGTCATGGGTGGTGTAGTTCTTTTTGTGCACCTTTAACTGTCGAGAAGCATAGGCAATAACCTTTCCTTTCTGCATAAGCACACACCCCATACCGGTGTGTGATGCATCACAGTATACCACAAACTCTTCTATTCCATCAGGCAATGTCAACACAGGTGAATTGCTTAGCTTCTGCTTAAGGATATCGAAGGATTCTTGTTGCTTCGGTCCCCAGTCGAACTTAATATTCTTCCTAGTCAAAGAGGTTAGGGGTGCAGCAATTCTTGAAAATTTTTCAATAAAACGCCTGTAATATCCTGCCAAACCTAAAAAGCTACGAATCTCTGTAGGCGTCTTTGGCTCTTGCCAATTCATGACAGCTTCAACTTTAGCAGGATCTACTTGGATACCACGCTCACTAACAACGTGTCCAAGAAATTGGACTTCTCGAAGCCAAAATTCACACTTATAGAATTTGGCGTAGAGCTTTTCTTGATGAAGCAGTTACAGAATGCAATGGAGGTGCTTCTCATGGCCTGCTTTACTCTTCGAGTAAATAAGAATATCATCGATGAAGACGATGACAAATTTATCCGTGTAGGGCTTGCAGACGCGGTTCATGAGATCCATGAACGCGGCTGGTGCATTAGTGAGTCCAAAAGGCATCACTAAGAACTCGTAATGACCATAACGAGTCCTAAATGCAGTCTTATGTACATCTTCATCCTTGACTTTCAGTTGATGATATCCTGACCTTAAGTCGATCTTGGAAAAGTAACTCGCTCCTTGAAGCTGATCGAACAAGTCGTCGATCATGGGTAATGGATATCGATTCTTGACAGTAACTTTGTTAAGTTCTCGATAATCGATGCACGGACGCATCGATCCATCCTTTTTCTTCACAAACAGGATTGGTGCTCCCCAAGGAGATAAGCTAGGTCTAATAAATCCTTTGCTTAACAAATCATCCAGTTGAGTTCTCAACTCTTTCATCTCTGTTGGTGCCAATCTGTAAGGTGCTCTTACAACAGGTGCTGCGCCAAGAATAATGTCAATCCTGAACTCCACTTGCCTATCTGGGGGTAAACCAGGTAGTTCTTCAGGGAATACTTTTGGATATTCAGAGATAATGGGTATGTCTTCGATCTTAGGCTTAGGTTCATCAATAGTTACTTGCGCCATGTAGATAACACAACCCTTCGTCAAACACTTTGATGCCATGAGCATGGACACTTGCTCAGGCATTCCGTACTTAGTATCTCCTTGGATTGTCAAAGGCTCGCCATGAGGAGCTCTGACAACCACTTGCTTCTTAGCACAAACGATATGGGCTTGGTTGCGAGACAACCAATCCATGCCTATTACTATATCAAAACCGGCTAATTTCAAAGGAAGTAAAGACAATGGAAAAGAATGGTTCCAAATGGATATAACACATCCATCTAACACAGTTGACGATGTTTCTAAGGTACCATCAGCTAATTCCACCTCATATTTCACACTTAACGTTTTAACAGGTAAATTCAGCAATTTACAAAACTTATAATCTACGAATGAATTATCAGCTCCTGAATCGAATAGCACTCTTGCATAAACATCATTTATGACGAAGGTACCTGTGATCACATTGTCGTCCTGGACGGCTTCCTTTGCATCCATCCGGAAGACCCTTGCATTGGTCTTTTTCCCATCCTCAGTCTTCTTTGCAAGTTTTCGGAAGTTGGACTTGATATGCCCTTTTTCATTACAGCTATAGCACGTAGCATCTTTCAACTTTTTGCAATCCAAGGTCTTGTGCTCAGAAGACTTGCAAATCCCACATGCCCTTGGCTGTGAGTGGGATTTCGACTCATATCTGCACTTCCTGAAGTGCTGTTTCTTACAGATCTTGCACTTGGGTTTATCACCCGATTGATGACCATCTTTCTTAGATCCATAATTCTTCTTGTGGTCATTGTTTCCTCTATGTCTCTTATCCGATCGCCGTGAGCTATCATCCTCATGCTTCCTTTTCTCAGCATCAGTGTTTCTCAGTGATCTCTGCCTGACCTCGTCCAGAGTAAGAGATAATGCTATATCAGCTGCAGACCGGAAAGTAGCTGGTCTAGAGGCTTTCACACTGGCCTTAACTTCTGGGGCTAAACCCCCGATGAAACGAGCTATTCTCTTGGGTTCTGGTGTCACAAGGTAAGGAACCAACCTTGACATTGTATTGAAACTGGGAAGGTAGGCCTGACAGTCCAGGTTCTTCATAACCAAAGACAAGAAATCAGATTCGATCTTTTCAACCTCATGCTGAGGGCAGTAGTTCTCCTTGATCAATGACACAAACTGATCCCATGACAAATTATACAATGGGATTTTTCCGGTAGCTTAGATTAATGACCTCCACCAAGCTAATGCCTCACCCTTGAATGACTGAGACACGAATTTCACCACATCCTTATTAGCGCAACCACTGATATCCACTACAGTGTCCATCTCATCCAACCATGTCATGCAGTCTACAGCTCCTTTTTCCCCAGTGAAATCCCTGGGTTTGCATGAAACAAAATACTTATAGGAGCAACCCTTATTAAGGGGCTCTTGATTCAGTACAATCCTTTGAGATGGAACACTTTGCTGATTTGAAGAGTGACGATCGTCATCGTCTTTCTGTGGCTCTTCCTTCTTGGAGGGTGGCCTGCTGTGAGCCTTAGAATGAGTCTTAGGCTTGGAATGCGGTGCAGATAGGGTCCTACTTCGAGTCCCGCTATATTCATTATATTGCCGCTCTATTGCTTTTGTAACAGCATTGTCTATTAATGCTTGCAGTTCTGCACCCGCTATGTTAATTCGGGTATTATCATGATCCTCCCTTGGGTGATTGTTGATCTCATCCGAGTCAGCCATGTAGTTTGAACTGTTACATAAGATATGGACAATAATTTATTTGGGAGTTTATTATGGAATTGTCTTTTATGGCAATTCATTAACCATGGTAAACATAGACCATATTTGGTTAATTTGCTAATCATAGTTATTTAGGATTTTTATTATAATTTATCCTAATTATAAAACAATAACAGTATTATTAGTAGCACAAAAGGCCTAGTCACAGGGACATTTTTAAATCATAAGCCATGATTTCAGAGAATCAAGGCATGAAGGTTTGAACATAGTTCTTTACCTTTTTCTGACAGGGAGTCGTAGACTACTACTGTCTTTTGTCTTATATGACAATGAGTATGGCCCGTAGGCACTACATTACCAATGGATGGTCAACATATGATCATCTTAATTGATGATTTAAACCCATGATTTATAGATCATTAAGTTAGGTTAGGTATCTTTTGGAGAATCCTATTATAAGAATGACGTGTGTGATTTTAACGAATCACATCTGCTAGGAGCGTTAACATTGTTTTCAGATGTTAACAGGGATTTGAATCTTTTAAACAGGTCTTACCATCTTGGCCAAGTCTTATAATGACCTGCAGGCTAGGTTACACTTTTAAGATTCTTATTCAATATTTAATAGGCAGATTATTTTAAAAGGAATGATTTTTAATTTATTTATTTCATGTATAATATATTTATGCATATAATGACAAAAATGAAACTTTTAAATTTAACATTCCATTAATCATTAAAGGAAGTACACATTGCCCTAAACGGGACTTTTAACAGAAATAACTTGCCCACGCGGGAGCTAAACTGAAATACAAGTCCTCGCAGGGACTGATTACTAAGCTAGGTGTCCACGCAGGGACTAAAGAAAGACAAGTCCACGCAGGGACTAAGTACATAGATAAATGTCCACGCAGGGATTGATTGAAATAAGGAAATACAACAATACATATAGGGATTCAATGATCCCTCTTCTTCTTTCCTTTTAATAAGCTTGCTAAGCCCTTGAGGAATCCTATGTTGTTCCTACGCTCTTCCTGAAAGTCTCGTTCCACCCTGCTTAGTCTTTGGAGGATTTCCTCCTGTTCTGGTGGGGAAAACCGTGGCGGTTGCGGATGGTGTTGAAACGAAGGTCGAGCAGGTATTTGATACCCATGAGTTGGGTATCCCACTTCCCAAGGGGCTCCATATGGTCCTTCAGGATGAAGGGCGTTGTAGTTTGCTGCTACTTGGTATGGGTCGGCTTCAGCATAGTTATAGTTAGTGTGAGCCGGCTGCTCAAATGGATTATACGCCGTTGAACCAGCGTATGTAGGAATTGGGTTACCAAAATCCAATGGTGGCGGTGGTGGCGCAACTGGTGCAGAATTCACCTCTGAAACTGGGTTTGAAGGCCCGCCCATTTGTGGGTCTTCATGCAGTGGCGGATAGTGACTGCCACTTGAGTGATGGGGGGTGCTAAAGTGAAAACCCCCCTTCTCGCACGGATATTCGTACGCCTGTTCTCCTATGCCTTGGTGGTTCTGGAGGTGCTTGATGAACCAGCGGCGGTGGTGGCGGTGGTGTGACTGCCACGAAATGTGAATCCTCGGAGGGATCCTGCTGCTGTTGTTGCTGTGGGTTATGAGAGGGTGTAAAATACCACTCATACTGGTTAAACCTCGCTTGGTAACTGTCTGGACCACGGTAGGGTGATCCGTGGAAGGATGATCCATCAGAGATCTCAATGGGATGGTTGGGTGTCCCAGACGGTGGTTCAACTGGATTTGTGTCCTCATCCATGTCCATTGCATGGTCTCCTGAGAAATGGTCTTCAGGTCCTAGTGGGTTAAAACCCACTGGTTCTGAAAGACAGGAGTGGGGTCGCCAAAGGAACGGTGCAAAACGGACCGCTGCAACGGCAAGAAGGAATGGCGGGAGTCTTCGGGCTCGTTTTCTGAGTGCGGCCCAAAGGAGTGACGATAGGGAGGTGTTGAACTATACGAGATAGATCGTCTAGCGGGCTCTAAATAGGTCCTCCATTTCCCTGAGGATCGGCACTCATAGTTGTAGAAGGAGTCCGCCGGTGTGAAGGCCCGGCTTCGTGATCGTTGGGGGCGTTGATCGGCCCCTTACCTCGTCCTCCTCTTCGGAATCTTGGTGGCATTTCCTGTCAAAACAAATGAAAGATACAACAAAGAAATATAAAGGACAAAGTTAGAATTTAAAACAATTTGGATTTGTCCTAAGTTCTTTGTCTAGACTCGAAAATTTTAGGAATGTGCAATTGTGTCATTGAGATTAAACACAAAAGGCTAGTGTTTAATTCACTCAATGTTGGCTCTGATACCAACCTGTCACACCCCGATATTTCCACGTTTTACCGGTGGGCCCGGTGGGGAGTATCGTGACGTAGTTGATATCATTATAGTCAACCAACACAATATTTAAATGCACAGCGGAAGCAAAAGATAGATTCATTTTAATCGAATATAATTGTAATATTAAGTATCACAAAATAGTTGAAAATAATCCACAGGTGGATCAAATAAAAGAAACATTGTTCAACAGACTGAAATGCATCCAAGCTTGCGAGACTCTTATTGATGCTAAGGAGAAAGCCAGCCTATTTCGAGTAGTACCTGCACTTAATATTTTTCGGAAAATACGTCAGTTTACACTGGTAAATACAATTAACTGACTCATTTTGAAAAGGTTTAATAAAATTGATTTGAATGCACATGGCACAAACTTTTATAACTTGGGATAATTATTTATACATAAACTTGTAAAAGAATTACATGTTTCTTATGCGTTCAGTAGCCCGGGTTGACACCGGGTTAGAGCTTAATAGACACACCACATGATATAGTCCCGCGGAGGGTTATTCCCGAAACCGGCGGTTATACCTTATTATTCATATATGCACTAACGGGCGTACGCCTACACCCGTGTACTTAAATCGTGGCCATTTCGTAAAATGATGCCAAGGATATCCGGGACATGGTCATTAACCCCCCAAAGGCTTTAAGCAACAAAACAATTCAAACGGGTCATTTCAATAAATTAACCATCATACGATTAAAGATTCAATGCCCGACCAAGCGGTATTTTATATACCGTACCCCAAGCCCGTATAAGGGAAAATAAGTTAAAAGTATTTACCTTTGCAAGTAATAATCACAACAAGCAAGTGCACGTAGCTTTTACCGGGTCTCCTATTCTGGAACGAAGGTTTATAATAACCTATTAGAATCCTAACGGGCCTTTAATTAAGCCTAAGCTTAGACCGGTTAGTTTTTAAAGGAAGATACGGTTCGAACGCATGATCAAGCGAAGACCGGAATAGAATGTGATTTAGACCCGACAAGTTTGAAGACTTGTATAATATGGGTAAACTAAACACATTCTGGATTTTGAGATAAAAATGATAAGGTTCGACCCGTTTCGGCTAATTTATGCAAACTAGTTACATAAACCGAACCGAACGCGAATAACGCATAACGGGTAACCGAATGAGTCACTAACAGGTTTCTTAATTTAATATGCCTTAAATATGTTGTGATATCAGTAGGATACCTTCCATTATGCCCAAAACGAGTCAAAATCTCAATTTAAGCCCCGCAGGGGTATTTTGGTCATTTTAAAGATTATACAAGAGATTAAATGTAATTCTGAGATTCGGGTCTGAATTAATCAGTAAAACAACTTAATTTAACAGGCTATATCAGTTGGTGATAAGTCTTATATGACAAAATGGTTTTAAACCCATACTAGGTGTTTAATACGCGTAAAAAGCCGTTTTAAGCGATTTCCGGGTTATACAGGAAATCTGAGTTTTCTGATCAGGTTATAAGGTTCAAAATACTTCATTTATCATATAAAATCAGTAGCCAAAGGTTTGGTGTCAAAATGTTATGTAAAACTCATTTTACAAGCTAAAGGGTATAATTGCTATTTACCGAATCACGGCAATAACCTTAGGTTATGATCAGGTTAAAAAGAATTAAAAATCTTCAAAAATCCCAAAATATTATACTACATCAGTGGGTAAAAGGTTTGGTGTCAAAAATTGGGTTTAGATAGGCTTTACGCTAATTACGCCGTCTAATTAATAAAAAGCTTTCTAATTACGCTATTGAGCATAACTCCTAATCTAGACCTCCAACTGATGTGAAATTTTAGGGACATGTTTATAAATCAGTAACAAAGATTATTGTCCTCTCACATTTCTAAAATTCTCGTTTTAAGGTCAAATGGGCATATTGGTCAACATTTAGCATTTAACGGAAACGTGTAAATGAATCGGACAATCAACGAGCCAATCACAGAGGATTATACCATCATGTAACCTGGTCCTAATGAAGCTCTAAGGCACTTCTAAACCCATCTAAATCGGGTCAGAACTGAAGTCAAAGCAAAAGTCAAAGTTTTGCGACTTTCGGTTCCGAATCAGCCTAAAAAGAAAATTGTCGGATCGAACAAGCTTAGACCAGTTCTTATACTAATTACCAAGTTATTTGAGTGATAAAATAGGTTACACGTCTTCTACATTGCTTATTACATGTTAATTCGCAAATTAAGTTTCTGTTGACTTTTTATAACAAACTTTGACCCGACAAATGATCTAGTTAGAGCGGGAATCAGAGGGTGCCCTTTTAAGGGTTTATTGCCCACATAATTACCAACTTATAACTACTTTCAATTTGACTAATCACTGGACCGTTAGTGACTAATCGTTAAATCAAACCTTAATTACGACGGTTTGACTTTTAAGCTATAAACTAAGTAAAACATGATTAAGGAAGGTTAAGGAAGCTTACCAAAGTCCAACGCACGACTAAAGATGCTTAGGAGGTGGTCTTGTGCTTCAGGAAGTTCCAAAAATGAAGTATGGAATGAGTGCATGATTGTTGCAAACAAGGACCTTTATATAGTGGGTTTAATCTCACTAGATTAGGACAAACAAGTCTAGGATTGGTCCAAGACGCATACAAGTGTCCCCCTAAGCCTAAAAACTAGTTGGGACAGCCCATGGTTTGCAAAACAATCGAATTAAGTCAGTAACGTGGCTGGACAGACACCTGTCAGCGTTTTCTGTATCTGGGAGTGCCAGGCGGGCCGCGTAAGGCTCTGCCTAAGCTTACGCGGCCCGCGTGAGGCTCGGGTTCAGGTAAACAAGTTTTTGTTAATTGCAGTTTTGGTCCTCGGTCCTTCTAAAAGTTGTTTTACCTTTATTTCTTGCATTATAAGCCCTCTAAATTGATTTCCATGGACTCCAAGACATAACCAATCTTTGTGTAGTCCTTGGTTAACTTTTGATTACCCGAAAGGTCATAAATTTCATCGTTGACGCTTTTAACCCCTCGTGTACGAATTTTATCATAACTTTCTCATACGTTAACGAAACTTGGTGAAATTTTTATCATGCCTTCTAGTGAGCATAATTAATCGTTACAAACCTTCGGGTTTGCTAAAAGGTCACTCAGAGGTATACTTTAAACATGTTGACACATTTAACCCCTGTAGTTTGTAATCTTTCACTTTCTTTCACAATTAGCTTCGTATGATCCATGATTCATTCGTTTAAGGGTATAAACATCATGTAGGGTTATTGTAAAGTATATTTATCCATCGTTGACATTTTGAACCCTTATATTTACATACATTCCTTGTTTGTCAACTTCAGTCCCTCTAGAACATTCATTCACACGTTCAAAGCTTATGACACGTGTCAATACATTATTGGACATGAATTTTCGAGATATCACGTCCATTTTTCTAACTCAATTAAAAACTAATATTAAATGAAGGGTATATTGGCGAAAATCTTTATTTGTTTTATTTTTTTTTTAACCCAACAACTCTAATAATACTATAAAAAATAATTTGAAAGTTAATTAAACATATAAATCATTATCTATATATTAAAAATAGATGTCAAAAATAGTAAGTTTAATATTATAATATTATATATAGTTTTTTATACTTTTATTATTCTCATGTTATAATAATAATTATTTCCTTTACTTTTTAAGTTTAACAGATTTTCATATTTTTTTTTCTTAACTTAAATGATTTCTTTTTAGTATCACAGGCTGGGATAGGCTTGGTTTCAACTGGTATTGAATCGGTACTGGTTAAATTGAATACATTTTCATATTTTTCTTAATTAGTATTAAGAAGAAAAAAAATAATGATTGCTTTATCAGTATTTTTGAAATTGGTTGTCTTTTCTTTTTTTCTAAATACACGTTGTCATGGTTGTTGATTTGGTAATCAGGTCGCTTTACCCTATATATTAAAAATAGAAGCTAATGAATTGTAACTTTAATATTATAATATTATATTTTATACTTTTATTATTCTCATGTTATAATAATAATTATTTCCTTTACTTTTTAACTTTAATAGATTTTCATATTTTTTTTCTTAACTAAAATGATTTCTTTTTAGTATCACGGACTTCAATCGATACTGGTTAAATTGAATACATTTTCAAATTTTTCTTATTAGTATTAAGAAGAAAAAAATAACGATTGCTTTAACAGTATTTTTGAAATTGGTTGCCTTTTCTATTTTCTAAATACACGTTGTGATGGTTGTTGATTTGGTAATCTGGTCACTTTACCCTAAATTATACGTTTGGAAATTTGGATTACTAATCAGTATTTTTGAAATTGGGTTGCTTTTTTCTTTTAAACAAAATTCACTATCTGAAAAATGAGAATCCACCAAAATAATCTTTGTTTTCATATATTTAAAGCGCTAGATTTTCATTGAGATTCATCACAATAGACACATTTGAATCAACAGAAGCGTTGCTTACTATTAGGTAATAGTCTAATAATAGATACACTAGAGCAACCTGCTTTAGTTTTCATTAATAGTGCAGTTGTGCAGTATTTACGGATCTAGCCTCATATAATCATTTCCTCCAAGATTGTTGGCTTACTTGAATACACAATTTAGTGCTACTCTTTTTTTTTTTTTTGAAAGGATAATTTAGTGCTACTCTAACTAGTGGTCATACTCTTGAATTGTATTAGTAACAATCGGTTATCAACCAGCATGATCTTAATCTAATATCTTTTATTATAGTATTATTACTTTTTCTTATTAATGCTAAGAATTTATATGTTTAATTAGCCTTCAAATTATTTTTATAGTATTATTAGAGTTGTCGGATTAAAAGAATTAATAAAGTTTAATAAATAAAGAGATTGGTCAAAATACCCCTCATTTAACATTAGTTCTTAATAGAGTTAGAAAAGTGGATGAGACATTTTTGAAACCTCAATGGTTCACTTGAAAAAAAAAACTTTTTGGATGAATCTGGCAATTGTGTGCAAACCTCATGGACGATTTTGACAGTTTACTCTAAAATATAATAAATATTTTAGTAAATTTTCTACTTCAGATCAAAAATATCTTTCCTAAAACTTAACGAAAATATTTTTCTAAATAAACCAAGTTGCTTTGTGCATGAAAAATTAAAATACTAATGTTTTACACTTGGTAAAATGTAAATATAGTTAAAGAAAAAAAATGCAATAAAAGTGAGTCTAACTAACATAGTTATGGTTAATATAAGACTATTTAACAAATAAAAATTTCTTAGTAAAAATAGAATTTCCCCTACCGTTGTTTCAACACTCGAGACAAAACTCCAGACTGCCATTCCGAGAATGTAGTGAGCTACTTCTATGATTTATCTTATAACCCCGTACATTTTTCCAACTCATAATTATTGCTTGATTAGTGGAAGTCTAGATCACTGATGCTACTTCATTTCTTCTTTCATTCGACTTTACGTTTGGTTTTCCCTCATTATCGACTTTATCTGCTACCTCACTTCGTATCCTTGACGTTCGCACTAATGTCAATCGATAAAATGATTAACTCATAACCAGTACCGTTGATAGCTTGTGTCGTTGTCACACTTTCGATGTTACTATTTTAGAATTTATCGTCGTTCTCATCCTTTACTCTGACGTTCTAGACTATTGCCATTTTATTTGCCATTATTGGTTTGTTTTGTTATCTTTTTTATGTTATTGCTAGTTCATATTGTGTCGCATCATAACTCATCACGACTTACCTTTCCCCATAATTTATGCAATGTGGGTATTATCTCACTTATTCATAGACCGACTTTTCCCTCATAACTAATGATGTAGGTAATGCCATCATTTAGTGACGCCCTTTTTGGGTTCGAGACTCAAGCATTGGTTGTTTGTATTTATGGTTACGTTTATTTAATTAGTAAGTTTGAGTCGAGTCGTCACATAGTACCAATCCAAACTAGCTAACGAAGCCGGAGAAAGTTGATAAGGACATGGTGGATACGCCGCTGATACTTCCTATATGTAAGTGTCCTTGTCAAACTATCAAAAGCCTCGTTAGACTGGTCAAGAGAAGTTCTATGTAAGTTGTGTTGTTGTCACACCTTGACTTTTGCGGAAGCGTGATTATTGGTGTGACTTTCTTTATACCATAGCATTCAATCATAACAACGTTATATGATAAAAACCATAAGATGTTCATCCAGTAATTAAGTTTAAAAAAATAACACAGCATACTTGTCTGAAACATAGACACCAAATTCAAGTTACAAACCACAACATGTTTAAATGAGTTCACGAAGACTCAACAAAAGATCTTAAATAAACCCGAGCTTAGGACCATGTATCTCGTCCAGGAGTAAGATACATCTCCTAAACCCTAGAGACTTAGATGACATCTTTTATTTATGACGCAACTTGAACATGCAAACACCTGCCAGATCCACTTAGTTCCCTTAAATACATGTAATTTGAAAACATCAACAAAAGTTGAGCGAGTTCATGTGTTTTTATATGAATAAACCTTTAAAGTATGTATGTCCCTGGTATGTAGCAATAAGGAAAAACAGATCACCAATTGTTTGCAAGGCCAATGGTTTGCAAGGCCAATGATATGTGTGAAATGGTGCAGGAAAACTCAAACCTAGCGGAATTTTGCCACGGCATTAGTATGTGGACATAGTCACCACATGGGCCACCCTGGTCCTCATGGGTGTGGGCTCGCTACACCCAAATAGATTTATCACTCATGTCCCTCGGTCCTATGACGAGGATTAATGGCCTTAAGTGTTAAACCCACATTTCACATGATCAAGCAGTAACCCTCCTTAGCTAATCATACCATGTAGAAAACGTTTGTAAATAATTGTAACATGTATTTCACCCTCGAAGTTATAAAACTGAAAACGGTTAAAAGAAAAAGGGGGACATGAACTCACAGTTTTGCGTCTTCGATACTCGTAACTCAAGTCTCCTCAGCAAACACGACTCCCTACAATGTACTAGGGTCTAT
The DNA here is from genome assembly GCA_030545235.1 of Helianthus tuberosus. NCBI lineage: Eukaryota > Viridiplantae > Streptophyta > Magnoliopsida > Asterales > Asteraceae > Helianthus > Helianthus tuberosus. The sequence goes on along the minus strand of CM060362.1, from coordinate 46,449,853 downwards.
TAGACGAACGGGCCCTGCCTTGCCTTAGTATTTACGTTTTTGAGTTACGTTTCTTTTATGTCTCTAATATTATTCCAAGTATAATTACTTGTTAAAATAATAATTATTTTAACTTTAAATTATATTTAATTTTGGAATAATTTGTTAAACAATATTTATGTAACTATACTTCTCAAGTATTTGTATTCGTATTTCCTTCCTAAGGATGGGAGTATCTCATACATGTATTTTTGTATTCTTGTATTTGTTGTTTCCAAAACAATATATTTTTAAGTCTAGCTTAGAACATATATTTAAACTTATTGTGTCCCAAAGATAATGTATTTCAAGAAAATATATATTTTTCCCAAAATTCATATATCTTTTAAATATTCTAAGAAAATATATTTGAACTTCCAAAAATAATATATTTTCTCCTTGTCGAAAATATGATATACTTTGTAATAATCAAAGTCGTACTTTCATTTCTTGTATCCAAAATATTATTTACCAAAAATATATTTATAACGGTATTTTCCAGAATATTTTGTAAGTTGCGTTCTATCGTTCGGTTCCACAATATTGAGTGTGCAACTTATATATTCATTCCTTGTGATTTTTGGTATTATTTTGGATTGTAAATTCTTGGTATTTTGTTAAGTTATATTATTTTAAATCCTAAAATAATATACCTAAAACATAAAGTATACAAATAATCACACACAATGTGTCATTAATGTAAATATATATTCTAAATACATATTTATCCATTTTTATTTATAAAAACCAACCTCCAATACTTGTATTTTTGTAACAAAATCTATGGCAAAGTTTACATTGAAAACCATAGTTAAAACACACTTGTGAATATTTGTTTAGAAAATATTTTTCTAAGTGTTTTTATTTTTAGAAAATTTTGCCATAGTTTCCCCTAAAAATTGAGGTGTCCATGCTATCAAAGCATATCATTTTCTTTTCAAAATCATCATAAACAATCAACAATCAATATTAAGTAACTTATACTTACCAAGTGCCAAAATATTGCTATCTACATAATAATCATGAACTTAAACTTTCATAAAAACTTGTAGTAACTTGGTGGTGTGTTTAGTAGGTTTAGTTACCCCTTAAAGTGCGTTTACTACTTTAAAAATCTCATTCTTGGAAGGTTTAGGTGTTTACAACTCGTAAACATATTTTACAAAAACGTTTCTTTATGAAATCTTCTTGTTTCTCAAGTGTTTCTACACTTGTTTTATCACCAAAAATAGTGTATATTTAAGTAAGAACCAAGATCTTCTAAAAATCACATTTTGAACTTGGTTCTTTTGGAAAACCATTCATAAATCTTAGATCCATAAGATTACTAACTCACTTTGTTTATTATTTTTCAAGAAATCACTTTATTCTTCAAGTTCATGCTTTATATATGAGGATGATCATCTTGTTTTGTCACATAATCATCCTCTCACTTGCTAGATCATGTGTTTAATCACAATCTAGCAAGCTCCTTATGATGATAGACATCATAATCTCAAGAAAACAACAATCAAGTATCATACATACACTAAACAACATTGTTTCATCAAGAGTTCATCATTTGAGAAGCTTATGTTAGAGTTTTATGAATATGTTCTTTAGTGTTCAACAAGATTAACATTGTTCATTATAAGGGCCTTACTACTAGCACAAGGCTAGGGAAGAACACTTGATGTTGTAGATGACAAATGGGTTGGATAAAAGCAATCGGGAGAGGTTCTTCAAGATCCAAGACCACCAAACCTTCTTATATGGTTCCTTACACCTTTGTGAGTATATGGATTGAATGGAAGTGAGATTATGATGGTGGGCTGGTGGGTGCTTGTTCTCGGCCGAGAGGGAGGGAGAGAGGGGGAGGTGAGTTGGTGTTGTGAAGTGAGTGAATGAGATCTAATCCATCATGTTATACTTATACACATATTAGAGCTTTTAACCAATGGTTTTTATGTCTCTTAAGTTCCATGCATAATCTTTATAAGATCCAAGTAAGATCAAAGGAAGATTTGGGGTGGGGCCACATAAGTGACCGTCCACTAAGGGGGGTATTTAGTTTGTGTTTAATGGTTAGTTAGATGATTAGTTAGGATTCTAAGTGTATTAGTTAGTGTTTATGTGTATCATGCATTATATAGTGTGTTAGGGTGCTCGGGGATCATAGCTAGCTCAGAAACATTAAAACAATGTCTCTAGTACAATTTTGGTGTTTCGGGTAATGTCTGGTTGTTCGGTTAGACACTGGTTCGTTAAAGTGTCAAACTATTCCGTTTAGTGATCTTTAAGTACCCTTCTGTGGCGCTTTTAATTCCCGACACTTAGGAAAGCATTCAGGACCATTTTGCTGTATTTTTGCATGTTACTAGCTTGTTAAATTGCTGAAATATGCTGAATTCAGCACTTTAAGTGGGTTTTAGGCACTTTCCGACACTTCAACTATCACCTAGTGAAGCAGTTTTGTGATTCTTACTTTCCTACACACTATACTAGTGTGAAACTTAGTCTCTGGCCCATACAGGGTCTCCAAAAGTTGTTTGTCTATGTACTGACATCGTCAGCATTTTTCTGAGTTATCCGCTAACTGTGCTAGCTGTGCTTTGTGCATCATGTATGTCAGAAAAATTTGCATGTGATAATGAGGTGACACTATGTAATATGTGATGCACATGTAAGTGTGATACAGTAATCAAAGAGCAGTTAATTGTAACTCAGCACAGTCATTAAGCACTAATCATGGTTATTTAATTGTACGGATACCTGGATTTTTTACGGTTGTCACATTCTCCCCCTGTTAAGAAAATTTCGTCCCGAAATTTTAGGCTCTGCTACCAGCTGAAGGGGAGTTGGGGAACAAATGCGGGTATTTCGCTTTCATGTGATCCTCACGCTCCCAAGTGAACTCTGGGCCGTGACCGGCGTTCCAACGAACCTTGACGAGTTTAACACTACTCCTACGTGTCTTGTTAACCTTCCAATCAGTAACCTCAATAGGTTCTTCAGTAAAGTGGAGTGTGTCGTCAATGTGGACTTCATCGGCAGGAATGACAACGGTTTCTTGAGTTGGACTCTTTTTCAGATTAGATACATGGAATGTATCATGAACGCCATTCAGTTTTGCGGGTAGATCCAACTTGTAAGCTACAAGACCAATCCTTTCTAGGAGTTTGAACGGTCCAATGTATCGCGGGTTCAACTTCCCACCCTTCCCAAAGCGTGCTACACCCTTACAGGGTGAAACTTTTAACAAAACCATATCTCCTACTTGAAACTCCAAGGGTTTCCTTCTTTGATCCGCATAACTCTTTTGACGATCACGAGCCGCCTTGATGCGCTCTCGGATCTGTATAATCTTGTATGTCGTCTCTTGAACCAATTCAGGACCAACAAGCTGTCTATCACCCGCGTCTGCCCAGCATAACGGTGATCGACACTTGCATCCGTAGAGAGCTTCAAATGGTGCAGCTTGAATACTCGCATGTTAGCTGTTGTTATACGAGAATTCTACCAAAGGTAGATGAGTGTCCCAACTGCCACCCAAATCCATTACGCAAGCTCGCAACATATCTTCTAACGTTTGAATCGTTCGTTCGCTCTGGCCGTCTGTCTGCGGATGAAAAACAGTACTCAGATTCAACTGAGAACCAAAGGCTTCTTGGAAGGATTGCCAAATCCTTGATACAAATCTTCCGTCTCTATCAGAAATAATCGAGAGAGGCACTCCATGTCGTGCAACTATCTCTCTGAGGTATAGCTCGGCAAGCTTACTAGTGTTGTCTTTCTCCTTGATCGCCAAAAGGTGCGCAGATTTGGTCAGACGGTCTACGATTACCCAAATCGTATCATAACCTCTGGGTGTTTTTGGTAACTTCGTTATAAAATCCATTGAAATCTGCTCCCATTTCCACATGGGTATTTCAGGTTGTTGCAGAAGACCTGAATGCTTCTGATATTCGGCCTTTACCATGGCACAAGTCAAACATTTGCCAACATACGTTGCAACATCGCCTTTCAATCTTGTCCACCAGTAGAAATCCTTTAAATCTTGGTACATCTTATCCGATCCTGGATGAATCGAGTACCTTGATTTATGTGCTTCATCAAAGATCACGTCTCGTAGACCACCAAAGAGGGGTACCCAAATTCTTCCCATGAAACACAATGTTCCTTCCTCATTGGGTACTAATTGTTTCTCCATCCCACGGAGATATTCACCTTCAAGATTCTTTTCCTTAAGAGCTTCTCTCTGCGCGGCACGAATGCGCAACGAGAATAATCATTTCCAAATCCCTAACCTTATGGGCTTGATTCTTTCCTTCCGACTCAAGGCGTCTGCGACCACATTCGCCTTCCCTGGGTGATACTTGATTTCACAATCATAATCGTTCAACAGCTCAACCCATCGTCTATGTCTCATGTTAAGCTCTTTCTGATCGAATATATGCTGTAAGCTTTTGTGATCAGTAAATATCGTGCATCGGGTGCCATACAAATAATGTCGCCAGATCTTCAAAGAAAACACCACAGCGCCTAGTTCCAAATCATGCGTGGTGTAATTTTTCTCGTGAACCTTCAATTGGCGGGAAGCATAAGCTATAACCTTCTGTCACTGCATCAACACGCAGCCTAAACCTTGACGCGAGGCGTCGCAATATACCACAAAGTTATCAGTGCCTTCAGGTAGGGATAAAATCGGTGCATCGCAAAGCTTGTTCTTCAGCAACTGAAAAGCTTCTTCTTGCTTATCTCCCCATTCATACTTCTTGTCCTTTTGAGTGAGGGAGGTCAATGGTTGAGCGATTTTTGAAAAATCTTCAATGAATCTGCGGTAACTGTCACACCCCCAAAATCCACCATGCGGAGTATCACCGCTTGGAGGCGTGACATGACCAGGATCGAGCCACCAATCATATTGAACAATTCAATTAAGTAAATAAAACCAAACATAATACGATTGGTGACCAAAGCTAGTTAACCTTGTTTGGTTTAAACAGCGGAAGCATAAACGTGAGTTCAAAACATAAGTTCACAGTTCATAAGTTTAAAGTCTCAAACATAAGTTCCATAGGTTTATAAAGTTCAATTATTAAGTATGGGATATAACAACCCATGTTCCACAACGACTCCTTCCCCGTGCAAGCTCCAAGCATTTAGCGACCTGTAAGGCATGTAACAACTAGTCAACAACAAAGTTGAGTGAGTTCACGTTTGGTTGTTTAGTTAATGAGTTCGTATCAGGAATCGGAAGTTCGTTTCATAACCAAGTATTATCCATTATTCTTGATTCCCAAACCTTTACGATATTTAGTGGGGGCTTCCCATTATGTATGTTACTAGACTAGGCGTATCCATAAGAGTCCTTCCCAATCCGAGGACGGTGTTAAGTATGAGTGTACGTAGGTTTTACGTACGTGCCCTTCCCATCCGAGGACAGTAGTGAGTGTGAGTGTACGTAGGTTTTACGTACGTGCCCTTCTCATCTGAGGACAGTAGTGAGTGTACGTAGGTTTTACGTACGTGCCCTTCTCAATCCGAGGACAGTAGTAGGTAGTCTAGTAGTGTTGGTAATATAAATAGAGTGATAGTACGAGTAGTTATTCAATCCCATTCCCAACCACCGGGAATCCCATGCCTTAGTAAGGGTGTGAACTCACCTCGGTTTGCTCGGTTAGATTCTCAATATAGCTAACAGTCAAGGTCGGTCAATCACGTCCTAGTATGATTTACCAGTTAGTCATTTAGTGGCTTTCCAATAGAACACAAAGTTCCTACACGTATCTATCACATAACATGCATCACTGTAACGGTTTATGCCCATCTAAGTTTCCCGTCCATTCCCCACTCAAAATCAATCATACGATAATGCACATAACATATATAACATGTTAAATCATTCACAGATAGCATACTCGACATTTAGACACGCAAGTCACAACTTATGTCAATTCGGCATTAATACTCAAAACCGGCTGTTTTCGGACATTTAAATAAAATAGTTAGATTATTCCAAAAATTCCCAAATTTTTATAGAATGTCACAAACATTCCATATTTTATTGTGTAAAAATATCGGGGTCCGGTTCATCACCAATATTTTATAAAAATTCATATTCGGGACTGAACTCAGATTTATGTATTTCTGACCACAGTCCACGAAACAATTTATTAAAAATTCTTCGTAAGTCCGATTTGCGAAATTCCAGTGGGGTAATTACAAATACTTCAGTTATCATCTACAGTAAGATTTTCATGGTCCGATTTATCACAAAACTCAGGTTATGACTGAAAGTACGACACCCATTTATTGCTGTCAAAATTCAGCTTAAGTAGCTGTTACAAATTAACACTTTAAAAATAGTAAACGGAGTCCAAAAATTACGATTCCGGTGCCATTAGAACCGTATTTCATAATAACATATTTTAGATTCAAAATATCGATTTTTCGTTGAGGTTAAGACCTGTTTACAGCCAACGGAAGTGGGCTGTAAAAGTTAGACAGATTCTGATTTCAAGTGTTTACCCATCTAAATCATGTTCGATCGATTCCGTTAACGAGTTTAGTGACCATAACAACATCACATACTAATATTATTCAGCACAACATCAGATAATCAGCCAATCATCATAATCACACAAGATCTACATGATTTACACCACTAGTTACTCTTTAACCAACATGTTCAAGACTTTAGTGCAAGTTCTTTAGTGTTTCATAACTTTAAATCATCAAATCACCTATTAACCACTTAAATAACATGAAGAATGAACGGATCTAAGTTCTTACCACTAGCACAAGGCTAGGAGAGTTCGAGTGTAGAAAAGTGGTGGTTAAAAGCGAATAGAGAAGGTCCTTCCACTTCCGAACGCACCGAGCTTCGTTGTGCACCTTCTAACACCCTTGTATATGTGTGGAATGGAAGAGACTTGATTGAATGATGGTGGTGTATGGGTGGTTGATTTCAGCCGAACTCAAGGAAGGAGAAGGAGAAAGAGTTTTGGTGGATGGTGGTGAATGATAAGAATGAAGATCCAAGGGTTATATAAATAAGTCTTCCAACAATTCTTTAACTCTTGGTCCATGTGCTTCTTAAGTACACAACATATCAAATAATTAATTAAATAAAATCATGGGAGTGTCATTCTTGTCTCCTAACCGATTAGGGGGGGGGGGGTTGGTTTAGTTGAGTGGTGATGGGTGGTTAGGGGTTATGGTTAAGTTCTAAGTGTGTTGGTTAGTTATTTAGATGTTATGTAATAGTATAGTGTGTTAGGGTGTTCGGGGACCCTAACTAGCTCAGAAAAATAAGAATAATGTGTCTGGCAATATTTTCATGTTCCAGGTAAAATCCGGTTGTTCGGTTTGACACTGTTTCGTTAAAGTGCTTAATTAATCCGTAAAGTGTCCTACATATATATTTTTGCAACGTTTTCAATTTTTAACACTCAGGAAGGCGTACCGGACTATTTAGTAACTTTTCTGTACATTACTAGTATGTTAACAAATACATGTAAGCATAACACAGAAATCAGAGAGCAGTTAAGTAATTCCACGCAGTCGTCAGACACTTTAATTATCATTAATAACTTGTACGGAATACATGGGATTTTGAGGGTTGTCACATTCTCCCCCTGTTAAGAGAATTTCGTCCCGAAATTTAGCGCGTGGTTACTGAGGAAGCTAGTTAAGTTGCGTTGTTTTCCAGATTTTCCTGGGGTGTCACATCATCCCCCCGTTGATTTGGAATTTCGTCCCGAAATTCTGCGGTAGCTTCAGCCTCAGTAGTGGTTGCGTTTTTCTTAAACAGTTGGGGATACTTGAGTTTCATTTGGTCTTCTCATTCCCAGGTATACTCTGGGCCACGACGAGCATTCCAACGAACTCGAACGAGAGGTATTCTTGTGTGCTTGAGAATCTTAACATCTCGATCAGTAATCTCTACTGGTTCCTCGACGAATCGCAGCTGGTCGTCGATTGTGAGTTCCTTGAGAGGAACTATGAAGGGCTCATCTGACAGACACTTCTTCAGATTTGATACGTGGAATACGTTGTGAACTCCGCTGAGTTCTTCAGGTAGATCCAACCTGTAGGCGACTTGGCCAATTTTCTCAATGACTTTGAACGGTCCGACATAACGCGGATTGAGTTTGCCTCGTTTGCCAAAGCGAACTACACCTTTCCAAGGTGAGACTTTGAGTAGCACTCGATCCCCAACCTGGAGCTCGAGTGGTTTTCTTCCCTCATCAGCATAGCGTTTCTGACGGTCACGAGCTGCCGCCATTCGCTGTCGTATCTGAGCGATTTTCTCGGTGGTATCTACCACATGTTCTGGGCCAGTGATTTGGCTGTCACCAACTTCTGCCCAACAGAGAGGCGATCGGCATTTGCGTCCGTACAATGCCTCAAACGGAGCGGCTTGGATGCTGGTGTGGTAGCTGTTGTTATATGAGAACTCCACTAGCGGGAGGTGCTTTTCCCAGCCGTTACCAAAATCGATTACACATGCCCTAAGCATGTCTTCAAGGGTTTGGATGGTGCGTTCAGATTGCCCATCCGTCTGCGGGTGATAAGCGGTGCTCATATCTAAACGTGAGCCAAAGGACTTGTGCATTGCTTGCCACAGTTCAGAAGTAAAACGCGCGTCACGATCAGATATAATAGAGATTGGCACCCCGTGCCTTGACACTACCTCCTTTAGATAAATGTCTGCAAGAGTAGAAAACTTATCCGTTTCTTTGATGGCCAGAAAATGTGCAGACTTGGTCAGTCGATCTACGATCACCCAAATGGTATCGTTTCCGCGTTGAGATCTGGGCAGGCCAGTAACGAAATCCATGGAAATTTGCTCCCATTTCCATTTCGGGATCTCCGGTTGTTGAAGTAGGCCTGATGGTTTCTGATATTCAGACTTGACTCTCGCACAAGTCAAGCACTTACTGACGTAGGTTGCTATGTGGGCTTTCATGCCAGGCCACCAGTACGTAGTCTTGAGATCGTGGTACATTTTATCCGACCCAGGATGTACCGAATAACGAGACTTGTGCGCTTCGTCCATCACAAGCTCGCGTAAGTTTCCATAAAATGGAACCCAGATGCGTCCGTTTACATAGTAGGCACCGTTTTCCTTTAGTTCCAGCCGCTGCCTTGATCCTCGTAAGGATTCAGCCCTGATGTTTTCTGCTTTCAATGCTTCGACCTGGGCATCTCGAATTTGGGCAGGAAGGTTAGACTGGATGGTAAGCTGTAATGCTCGTACACGCTTAGGTAAAGTATCCTTTCGACTGAGGGTGTCAGCCACAACATTGGCTTTGCCCGGATGATACTTGATAGCGCATTCGTAATCATTCAAGAGTTCGACCCATCGGCGTTGTCGCATGTTTAACTCTTTTTGCTTGAAGATATGCTCGAGACTCCTGTGGTCGGTGTAAATGGTGCACTTGGTACCGTACAGGTAATGTCTCCATATCTTAAGTGCGAATACAACTGCTCCCAGTTCCAGATCGTGAGTAGTGTAGTTTCTTTCGTGAACTTTAAGTTGGCGCGATGCGTAGGCAATGACCTTGTCACGTTGCATCAATACGCAACCAAGTCCTTGGATGGAAGCGTCGCAATAAACCACGAAATCATCGGTGCCCTCTGGCAATGAGAGGGTAGGCGCGCTACAAAGTCTATCCTTTAGATGTTGAAATGCGGACTCCTGTGCATCACCCCAACGATAGATGACACCCTTCTGAGTCAGCGAAGTGAGAGGTTGCGCAATCTTGGAGAAATCTTTTATAAACCTTCTGTAATATCCGGCCAAACCCAAGAATTGGCGGATTTCTGTTGGTGTGCGGGGTGCAGGCCAGTTCTTGATCGATTCAACCTTAGATGGATCCACATGAATTCCATCCTTGTTTACCACGTGGCCTAGAAAGTGGACTTCGCGAAGCCAGAAATCACATTTCGAAAACTTGGCATACAACCGTTCTTTTCGAAGAAGTTCCAGCGTAAGTCGTAGGTGCTGCTCGTGTTCCTCCTGACTCTTAGAATAGATCAGGATATCATCGATGAACACAATAACGAACTTATCCAGGTAAGGCTTGCACACTCGGTTCATGAGATCCATGAAGACTGCCGGTGCATTCGTCAGCCCGAATGGCATAACCAGAAACTCGTAATGGCCGTAACGAGTTCTGAATGCTGTTTTGGAGACGTCCTCATCTCGGACTCTCAGCTGATGGTATCCCGATCTCAAATCAATCTTGGAGTAATAGCTCGACCCTTGCAACTGGTCGAATAAATCGTCAATACGTGGAAGAGGATAACGATTCTTCACAGTCACCTTGTTGAGCTCGCGATAGTCAATACACATCCTGAAGGTACCGTCTTTCTTCTTCACGAACAAGACTGGAGCTCCCCAGGGTGAAGAGCTAGGACGTATAAAACCCTTTTCCAAGAGTTCTTGTAGTTGTGTGGACAGTTCTTCGAGTTCTGATGGGGCTAGACGATATGGTGCTCGGGCTACTGGCGCTGCTCCAGGAGCTAGCTCGATTTGAAACTCAACTTGGCGATGAGGAGGAAGACCAGGTAATTCCTCAGGAAATACCTCGGGAAATTCGCGCACAATAGGGATGTCTTCAATTCTCTTCTCTTCCGTGGATGTGTCAGTAACGAGTGCTAAAATGGCAGTGTGGCCCTTTCGCAAACACTTCTGGGCCTTAAGGAAAGAGATGATGCCTTCGACAGCACCACTCTTGTCGCCACGAATCACGAGGGGTTCTTTATCAGAACGAGGAATGCGGATGATTTTCTCCTTGCAAACAATCTCCGCTTGATGATGAGATAACCAATCCATCCCAATAACGACGTCGAAACTACCAAGTGTGATAGGAACAAGATCGATAGGGAAAGTCTGACCAGCTAAGACGAGGTTACAACCTTTAACTATGTGTGTGGCTTCAAGACTTTTACCGTTAGCTAGTTCTACCGTGTGTTGGGTGTTCAGGAGTGTTGGGGTGCGCTTAAGAATTTGGCTAACTTTCACGGACACATAACTAGTATCGGCACCCGAATCGAATAAAACAGTAACGAAGAAGTCGTCAAGAAGAAACTTACCCATCACAACGTTGGGATCGTTCCTTGCTTCTCCCTGACCAATCACGAACACACGACCCCTGGCACCGTTGCCATCATTGTTTCCTCCATTGTTGCCCCCATTATTGTTCCCGTTTCCTTGGTTGTGATTCTGATTCTGATTTAACTGCGGGCAGTGTCTCTTGAAGTGACCTTCAGCACCACACGGAAAGCATCCCTTGTTGCCCTGTTGCTGTTGCTGATTCTGCGGTGCTTGCTGTTGCTGCTGACGATTCTGATTCGTAGGCCGTGGGCTCCTGCAATCCTTGGCTTCATGACCCATCTTGAGACACCTCTGACAGTGTCCCTTGTTGCACTGACCACTGTGGTGTCTGTTGCATTTGTTGCACTGTGGGTGGTTTCCTCGATATCCACTCTGCCCTTGACTACCAGAAAAGTGCTGACCAGGGCTCCTATGGTCCTCAGTCCTTCGTTGCTGAGACTGAGACTGAACAGAGGCAGAGCCTTTGCCGGAATTCCCATCCCATTTTCGTTTGTTGTCGGTAGGTGCATCAGAAGTAGCAGCACCAATACGCTTGGGTAGTCTGTTTTGTTCCACTGCCTGGTCGGTGAGACGATGAGCCAATTTGACGACTTGCTGGATGGTACCCAAGTTGGCTGAAGTCACATGACTTTGAATCTCTGGTACAAGGCCCTTGAGATAGAGCTCAATTCGTTTGAAGGGAGGGTTCACCATGGTTGGACACAAGATGGCCAGCTCGTTTGACTTCTTAGTATACGCCTCGATCTCAGATCCCGTCATCTTCAGATTGTAAAATTCTACCTCTAGCTTATGGATGTCATCCCGACTACAGTACTCCTCCTTGATCAGCTCTTTGAAACCATTCCAGGATGTGGCATTAGCAACTGCCAGTCCTAGTAGTTGAACTTGTGCCTTCCACCAGGTTAACGCAGCTCCTTCAAGTGTTCCGGTAGCATATTTCACCCTACGGTCTTCGGGGCATTCGCACATCTCGAAAACTGTCTCAAGCTTTTCAAACCAGTGAAGAAGGCCCACTGCTCCTTCGGTGCCACTGAAAGTGGTAGGTCGACAGTCCATGAACGTCTTGAATGTGCACACAGGAGGTTGAGCATGTTGACCTGTTGTGCGAGAATAAAAGACAAGATTAAGCACGAGGGTTGGTTTGCGAAGGTAGGATCTAAATGTCCTAAGGTGAGTTGGTATGGCAGGTTATACCTCCTGCAGGGTTAGCTGCGAGTGCCTCCGCAACTCGTTCGTTGATCAAAGCCGTCAACTGGGCTTGAGTGAGGTTGATACGTCCTTCGCGTCCGCTCATGATCTTCATAATGAAGCAACGTAAGTGAGGAAAGTGTCGCGAAAGTGTGTAAGTGTGTGGGACGACATTAGAGAGTAAGCACACAAGGTTCAAATAGCAATTATCACGTTATCTAATGCACAGTGAGAACTATCTAACCGACAATATAACATAATCATACCACTTATGGTGTCGAGTCTTGCACGTGGAGCGAGGCGTCGTTGTGGATCGTTGAGCACTGTACAGGTTATAGTCTGGTTTTAATGAAAACTTTTCCCTTATTAAAACCAAGTTCTCTATAACCAATGGCTCTGATACCAATCTGTCACACCCCCAAAATCCACCATGCGGAGTATCACCGCTTGGAGGCGTGACATGACCAGGATCGAGCCACCAATCATATTGAACAATTCAATTAAGTAAATAAAACCAAACATAATACGATTGGTGACCAAAGCTAGTTAACCTTGTTTGGTTTAAACAGCGGAAGCATAAACGTGAGTTCAAAACATAAGTTCACAGTTCATAAGTTTAAAGTCTCAAACATAAGTTCCATAGGTTTATAAAGTTCAATTATTAAGTATGGGATATAACAACCCATGTTCCACAACGACTCCTTCCCCGTGCAAGCTCCAAGCATTTAGCGACCTGTAAGGCATGTAACAACTAGTCAACAACAAAGTTGAGTGAGTTCACGTTTGGTTGTTTAGTTAATGAGTTCGTATCAGGAATCGGAAGTTCGTTTCATAACCAAGTATTATCCATTATTCTTGATTCCCAAACCTTTACGATATTTAGTGGGGGCTTCCCATTATGTATGTTACTAGACTAGGCGTATCCATAAGAGTCCTTCCCAATCCGAGGACGGTGTTAAGTATGAGTGTACGTAGGTTTTACGTACGTGCCCTTCCCATCCGAGGACAGTAGTGAGTGTGAGTGTACGTAGGTTTTACGTACGTGCCCTTCTCATCTGAGGACAGTAGTGAGTGTACGTAGGTTTTACGTACGTGCCCTTCTCAATCCGAGGACAGTAGTAGGTAGTCTAGTAGTGTTGGTAATATAAATAGAGTGATAGTACGAGTAGTTATTCAATCCCATTCCCAACCACCGGGAATCCCATGCCTTAGTAAGGGTGTGAACTCACCTCGGTTTGCTCGGTTAGATTCTCAATATAGCTAACAGTCAAGGTCGGTCAATCACGTCCTAGTATGATTTACCAGTTAGTCATTTAGTGGCTTTCCAATAGAACACAAAGTTCCTACACGTATCTATCACATAACATGCATCACTGTAACGGTTTATGCCCATCTAAGTTTCCCGTCCATTCCCCACTCAAAATCAATCATACGATAATGCACATAACATATATAACATGTTAAATCATTCACAGATAGCATACTCGACATTTAGACACGCAAGTCACAACTTATGTCAATTCGGCATTAATACTCAAAACCGGCTGTTTTCGGACATTTAAATAAAATAGTTAGATTATTCCAAAAATTCCCAAATTTTTATAGAATGTCACAAACATTCCATATTTTATTGTGTAAAAATATCGGGGTCCGGTTCATCACCAATATTTTATAAAAATTCATATTCGGGACTGAACTCAGATTTATGTATTTCTGACCACAGTCCACGAAACAATTTATTAAAAATTCTTCGTAAGTCCGATTTGCGAAATTCCAGTGGGGTAATTACAAATACTTCAGTTATCATCTACAGTAAGATTTTCATGGTCCGATTTATCACAAAACTCAGGTTATGACTGAAAGTACGACACCCATTTATTGCTGTCAAAATTCAGCTTAAGTAGCTGTTACAAATTAACACTTTAAAAATAGTAAACGGAGTCCAAAAATTACGATTCCGGTGCCATTAGAACCGTATTTCATAATAACATATTTTAGATTCAAAATATCGATTTTTCGTTGAGGTTAAGACCTGTTTACAGCCAACGGAAGTGGGCTGTAAAAGTTAGACAGATTCTGATTTCAAGTGTTTACCCATCTAAATCATGTTCGATCGATTCCGTTAACGAGTTTAGTGACCATAACAACATCACATACTAATATTATTCAGCACAACATCAGATAATCAGCCAATCATCATAATCACACAAGATCTACATGATTTACACCACTAGTTACTCTTTAACCAACATGTTCAAGACTTTAGTGCAAGTTCTTTAGTGTTTCATAACTTTAAATCATCAAATCACCTATTAACCACTTAAATAACATGAAGAATGAACGGATCTAAGTTCTTACCACTAGCACAAGGCTAGGAGAGTTCGAGTGTAGAAAAGTGGTGGTTAAAAGCGAATAGAGAAGGTCCTTCCACTTCCGAACGCACCGAGCTTCGTTGTGCACCTTCTAACACCCTTGTATATGTGTGGAATGGAAGAGACTTGATTGAATGATGGTGGTGTATGGGTGGTTGATTTCAGCCGAACTCAAGGAAGGAGAAGGAGAAAGAGTTTTGGTGGATGGTGGTGAATGATAAGAATGAAGATCCAAGGGTTATATAAATAAGTCTTCCAACAATTCTTTAACTCTTGGTCCATGTGCTTCTTAAGTACACAACATATCAAATAATTAATTAAATAAAATCATGGGAGTGTCATTCTTGTCTCCTAACCGATTAGGGGGGGGGGGGGGGGGGGTTGGTTTAGTTGAGTGGTGATGGGTGGTTAGGGGTTATGGTTAAGTTCTAAGTGTGTTGGTTAGTTATTTAGATGTTATGTAATAGTATAGTGTGTTAGGGTGTTCGGGGACCCTAACTAGCTCAGAAAAATAAGAATAATGTGTCTGGCAATATTTTCATGTTCCAGGTAAAATCCGGTTGTTCGGTTTGACACTGTTTCGTTAAAGTGCTTAATTAATCCGTAAAGTGTCCTACATATATATTTTTGCAACGTTTTCAATTTTTAACACTCAGGAAGGCGTACCGGACTATTTAGTAACTTTTCTGTACATTACTAGTATGTTAACAAATACATGTAAGCATAACACAGAAATCAGAGAGCAGTTAAGTAATTCCACTCAGTCGTCAGACACTTTAATTATCATTAATAACTTGTACGGAATACATGGGATTTTGAGGGTTGTCACAGTAATACCCTGCCAAACCTAGGAACTGACGGATCTCGGTTAGCGTCTTCGGAGTCTCCCAATTCTTGATCGCCTCGATCTTTGTGGAATCCACATGAATTCCAATTCCGTTAACCACGTGACCAAGGAACTAAACATCACGCAACCAGAATTCGCACTTCAAGAACTTCGCGTACAATTTCTCTTCCTTGAGCAGCTCTAAGATAGCTCTTAGATGTTGCTCATGTTCTTCCTTTGTTTTTGAATAAATCAAAATATCGTCGATAAACACAATCACAAATTTATCGAGATATGGCTTGCAGACTCTATTCATCAAATCCATAAACACATCTGGCATGTTTATCAACCCAAACGGCATAATCAGGAACTCGTAATGTCCATATCGAGTTCTGAAGGCAGTCTTTGGAATACTTTCCTCTTGTATCCTCAACTGGTGATATCCTGATCGAAGATCGATCTTGGAGTAAAAACTCAAACCTTGTAGTTGATCAAACAGATCATCAATCCTTGGCAAAGGATACCGATTCTTAATGGTCAACTTGTTTAGCTCGCGGTAGTCGATGCACATGCGGAAACTACCGTCCTTCTTCTTAACGAACAAAACCGGAGCTCCCCAAGGCGAGAAGCTTGGTCTGATAAATCCCTTGTCCAAAAGCTCCTGAAGTTGTGTTGACAACTCTTGCATCTCGGAAGGCGCAAGTCGATAGGGTGCCTTAGCTACAAGCGTGGCGCCTGGAACCAAGTCAATGTGGAACTCGACTTGTCTTTGTGGTGGCAATCTTGACAAGTCTTCGGGAATGACTTCTGGATATTCCTTCACAACTGGGATGTCTTCTAGCTTTGGCTCAGCGGCTTCCTTGTCCACAATGTGTGCCAAGAAGGCAACACATCCTTTCTACAAACATCTTCGGGCTTTCAAACAACTAATGATTCTTAGAGGCGTATTGTGCTTCTCTCCATGTACCACAATCGTTTCTCCATTCGCCATCGGAATACGAATGATCTTCTCGTGACATACGATCTCTGCTCGATTGCTTGACAACTAATCCATTCCGACTACCACGTCAAAGCTTCCCAACTCGACGGGCAGAAGAGCAAGCGTAAACTCGTGCTCTCCCAGCTCTATTACGGAACCTCTAAAGACTTCATTCGCTTCTACTAGCTTTCCATTAGCTAGCTCTATCGAGTATGGAATATCTAGCTTACTAGCTACCAACCCAAGCATATTCTTAAATTCTAGGGATACAAAGCTATAATCGGCACCGGTATCAAACAATACAGATGCAAATCGTTGGTTGATAGGGAACGTACCAGTAACTACGTTCGGATCCTGGCGAGCTTCCCTAGCTCCGATGTTGAAAACCCTTCCTTGAGCTTGATTGAGCTTTGGCTATTCTCTCTTGATGTGCCCCACATCTCCACAGTTAAAACAACCTGGTCCCCGACCATTACCATTTCCATTACCACCCTGATTGTTGTTCGCTCCACGATTTCCACTACCAGCTTGATTCCCAAAATTACCACGATTACCATTACCGCCATTTCCTCCTTGAGGGCGGTTTCCATACCCATTACCACCATGGTTATTGTTTCCATTCCCACTGCCATAGCCTCTCTGGCCACTATTACCACGACTAGCACCAACCCAGCATGTCTCCTTCGAATGGCCAACCTTCCCACATGACTCACATTTCCTAACTCTGCACTGGCCGGTGTGATGGTACTGGCACACATCACATTTGGGCAGAGCGCCCATATAACATTTTCCTTTGTTTTCAGCACCAATCTTGACCTCAGCTGGTGGGTTCACATCCTTCTTCTTGTTAGCACTGTTGGTACCCTTCTTAAAGTTTGAGAACTTGCTTTTGTTCTCACCGGATGACCAACGTGAGTCTCCTTCTTCTTCTGGTCAGAGGTCGAGAACGTGATCAACCTGATTGCCTCTTCAGTTAGCGCTACACTCAGATCAATAGCCTCGGTGATCGTAGTAGGCTTTAACGTCGTCACCATACTCATGATTTGGGGTGCCAATCCCCAAATAAAACGCTCAATGCGCTTGAATTCCGGGTCAACCATGTAAGGAACGACGCGAGATAAGCCGTGAAATCTCTGCACATATTCAGCAATCTTCGGACCATCCATCTTGAGGTTCCAAAACTCTGTTTCCAATTTCTGAATTTTAGCCCTGGAGCAATACTTCTTGCGCATGAGTTCCTTCATTTCCTCCCACGTCATGGCATAAGCAGCCTCTTCTCCCAAGGTTTGGACTTGGAGATTCCACCATGATAACGCTCCGTCTAAGAACAATCCAGAGATGTAGGTGACCTGGTGCTCCGGTGCACACTTACTCATTCTTATCACAGAATCAGTTTTCTCCGTCCATCTGACAAAAGCTACAGCACCCCCGGTGCCGTCGAAATTCAGAGGCTTACTGTCTAAGAACTGCTTATAGGTACAGCCTGTACATGCAACATCATTCACCTAAAGCATTAGCGATCGCACATGGAATGTCCAAATGTAACGTAATGTGTCTTTAGTGACTTAAACATCACCAAGAGGTGGGTTGCTTCCCGAGGTACCTCCACTATGCTCAGAGCGTAAGGCCTCGTGTTGTGCTATCGCTCGTGAAATCCGTTCTTGTAACTCGGCCTCAGTTGTGGGCAGTGTGTTATCTCTTCGAGGAGGCATCTTCTAAAGAAGATTGTATAGGTCAGGTCTTATGCATATAAGTATGTAGTACGTGTATGTAATAACATTTATCAAAGAAAGTAAGCACATAACATCCCAATCATAACACAAACAAGTAATTCAACAACGTATATTATGAGAATGATGCGATTGAGCTTTCATATATCAATGACAACAAATATAGTTTTATATGTTCTACAATGTACCATACGTCAAAAGGGACTACAGAGTCACATCAGCCCTGTCCAAATCGTCTATCAAACTACAACAGTCAAAAGTCAGAAGTGGTCTTCAAATGCTGTGCAATCTGGGCTCAATAGCTACACTCTCACCAAAAGTATGCTACCTGCATAAAACCAAAAACTGATATGCTGATGGTTGAGGAGGAGGAGGTGGGGGAACGAATAGCAAACTGTGCACATGCGCTAGCTCCGCCTCGAGAGCATGAACACGATGCAACAGATAGCTAATCTGCTGCTCCATAGTAAGAAAATGGACGTCAAAATCTGGGTATGGCAAAAGAGGAGCGGGTGGAGTCGCGAATGGTGACTAACAAATGCAAGGTGGAGGACGCGAAATCCTCTATAACTCCATGACTCTGCGACACAACATCTCCTGCTGGAGCTGTAAGGATAGGAGTAGCTCATCCCTCGTGTACCCAGTGTAATGGAAGGGATGGTATGGATCAGAAACAGGCATCGTGTTGGGTGGAAACCAAATCAGTGACTCGCCCGATGGTGCAGAAGCAAAAGGAGCAGTATGTGTAAACTGTGGCATGAAAGGAAAAGCTGCTGACACGGGTGGTACAAGGTCAGACGGCTGGCTAGACGGTCCTTCCCCTGGACGGGGTGGAGGAATATCCTGTAGGAACGTGACCGGTAGATCGGTGCGGTGTATATCAGACACATGTGGGTGAAACAGGGCGATATAAACAGGTGCATGAGTAGGTGCAGGTGGAGGAGTAACAGGCCTATCAAAAGGAGGCAAGTCATCGTCGTCCTCTATCCACCCATTGCGGGTGAATGCGTAACGGGGATCTATATGGTCAGCAAAAGGAGCATGGTCTGCGGGTGCAGGTAGAGGGTCAGGTAATAGTGGTGCAGCAACTGGTATGTGTTAGGATCTGAGGCCCTCATGATAGTGTTTGTTTGTAATACTTGAACAATGAATGAATGTAAAACAGAGATCTAATGCAGCGGAATTGAAAGCAAACTTTGTAAACACAATCAAAGGGAAATTACCACTGATTCTATACAATACAAGTGACAAACTAACCTACTGCTTTCTCCTTCCATTATTGCATGCCAAGCACTGATGTTTGACTATCAGTGCTTTCCTCAAGGTTGATCAGTCCTTGAGTGGGCAGTTCTTTAATCAACAGCAGTACTTAGATAGCATCAGTAGATTGAACCAGCGGTGTTTTAATCTTTAACAGTCTTTAGGACTACATCAGCAGTTTGAAGGACAGCAGCTGTTGTATACGGACAGTGGATAGAGGACATCAGATGTTATAAACACTTTCAAGGGGAAAGTCTGGCGTAAACTACTGCTTATTATGAATCCACTGTTGTGAACCAGTTTTGGCTTTAATTATCTGTTCCTCTGATAGGGTTCAATCCCAACAATCTCCCCCTAGAACAGATAATGCCAAAACCCTTCATTATTCTGGATCTTTATTGTCTCGTCAGAAGTTCCTTAACTTGTCCTTTAAATTGCAGTTCAAAATCCATAGAACTTGTATCATCTTCATCCCTACACAGTATAAGCTCAAGGAGATCTTGTAGATCTTCAACACCCAGGCCTAGTGCTTGTTCTCTTGATATGTGCTTTACTTCTCCATTGGATCTGATCAGTGTCAATACATGGGTCTTTTGATCAGACATCCATTTTAGTATTTTTGAACCCAATAGGTTTCTTGGGAGAGATTTATTTACTGATGAGTTGGGAGATTTTGGCCTTGTGAAAATTTGTTGAGTAGTACTCTGAGCTTTTGCTAGTTCAGAATTTTCAGCAGACATTTGTTTGAAAGCCATTTTTATGATATCATTTGCTGCAGCTATATCTTTTGCAGTTTCTTTTTCAATCTACTCTTGTCTCCTCCTTTGATTTAGCTCAATGACTGAGATATCTGCTGATGTGAGCAGTGGTCCAGAAGTATTGATCTGCTATTTTGGCTTTTTGTAGTCAGGCCTTTTTGGGAAGTTAGGATCTGTCATCCTTCTTTCCCTTATCCTTTCATAAGCCTCATCTGTATATTGCTTTGTCCATTTTGATATGGCTTTAGCAGTTCCAACCTTTGCATTCACCAACTCTTGTTTCTTCTTTTTGTACTCCAAGGTAAGATCATCAATGGCCTTTTTTTATTTGCTCCAGTTTGGAGCTGTCTTTTTCTTACCTGGATCATTCTTGATCCTCCTGATTCTGTTTATTTCTTGCTTTAGTGCAATGAGTTGCCATTCACTGAATTGTTCTTCTTTAGCTGGATAAAATTTTTCTTTCATGATAAATGCAAGATAATCCTTTCTCATTTCATTTTGTAGGATAGCTCTTGGTGGCAGATTTGACATATCTTTGCTTAGGTCTCTTGCATAATCTTCCATTTATTTTACCTTAGTGAGTAAAAATTCCATTCTTTCAAAAATGGCTTTATCACCTTGATCTTTACATTCAATTCTAGCTCTTATATCAGCTTGCCTGGCTTTGAGTTTTAGATACTCATCCATATTTGCTGGATTCCTGAAGCCCATGAGAGAAGGAAATCTTCTTTTTGAAGGATCATCCACTGTATAGAATTGTCTCATCTCATCCTTTACAGCTTCCAATTCCAGTGGATAACTTGCAGCAATGGATACAACATTAGCAGGGTTTATTGGTTTGACTAGAGTTGGTGGAATGGATTGTTGTGGTTTGATAACATTGCAAGGTGTAGAGGATAAAGGAATAGGTGCTGGTATATCATCATTATTCTCCTGAAATTTCCTTTTCCATGTGTAAAGCTTTTTGGGTGAAGGGGGTTTTGGTTGTGATGTGACAATGGGTTGTATGGTGATTGTAGAAATGGTGAGGGCAGTGGTAGATGGCTGGCAAACAGCTGTTGAAACAACTGGTGTTTGGGTAGAGGTTTGATGCTTGGAGCCTTTGGGAGGTGGTTTGGAGGCATGCTTTGTGGGTCTGGATGGTGTGGATTTGGGTTGCCTCACTTGTCTAGTGGGCTTCTTCTTTTCATCCTTAGGATTTTCATCATCCCTTGGCTCAGAAGTACCCTGTGCATTCAGCTCCATATAAGCTCTTTTCTCCTGTTCCCACCTGCCTTTATCCTTAGCCTCTCTATCCATTTTTACACTTGCTTTTGCTTCAGCAAGTGCATTTGTTGTAGCATCAATCTTTTTACTACCATCTGGCAAAGGAATGTTTTTAGTCATATTTTCTTTTTCTGGTTCAATATAGAGACCATCTTCAATTCCCTTCTTCTTCCACTGTTTGATTTTCTCCCCCATTTTGGCATTATCTGGAGGGGGGTTATCAATGAAGAGAACAGTGGGAGGAGTAGTGCCAGTGGTGTTCAACAAATGAGCTTTTATTGCCTTGATATCTGCCTGAGTATCTTTAAATCTTGCTTCCATAGTATTTCTGATCTTTTGAACCTGTATTTCATGTTTCTGATCAGCTACTTGGTTTTGATGAATGAGCAGTGGTTGAAACAAATTCCAAAGCTCATTTGCAGCAGGTGCATATTGTGGTGCAAATGCTTGAGCTGGAGCAGCAGTGGTTGGGACCTTTTGGGCTTTCAACAACTGTTGCATCATATTCTTTATTTCAGCAACAGATGTATCAAGATTGTCAATTCTAACCGTCAATTCCTGGTATTTTAAATCATCACCCATTTTAATGGGATCATCTGATTCCCCACCTGCAGTGGTTGTATCAATGTATGATTTAGGGCATGAATCCCAAAAGTCACCCATTGATGCCCCTTGTTCTTGGTACTGGGGTCTTCTTCCTTCAAGACTTGATAACCTTTTGATAGTACCAGTGGTCAAAACAAACTCACTAGTGGTTATCAGAGGTGCTATAGAAGGAATTGCCTTCAAGGGAGTCTGATTGATGAAACAACTAGCCAAATGTAGATCTGTTGATCCAACACTTGTAGTTGCTACTCCACTTGAACTACTGACAGGAAGTACAGGTAAATCAAGCAGTGTAGCCTCCTCATTTGATGTTGGTGGGTTAACAGTGATAGAAACACTAGACTCAGTCACTTGTTGAAGTATATTCTCATTGACAGGTGATTGAGAAGAACTGATTTGTGTCTGGGCAATATCAACTGCTTCCAACAAAGGTTTTATTGATGGTGGAATTTGTGAGGTGGGGATAGGTGTAGAAAGCAAATTTGCCCCGGGAAGTGGGCTGTGGATAATAGAATCAAGTGATTCTAGAGCATCATAATTTGGTGTCCCTGTGCTTACAACCTGATCTTTTTGTGAAGATGCAGGAGGAGTTTGAGGCAAGGGTGGAGATCTTTCTTCCATCTGCTGTGAGGAAGTAGCAGCAGTGCTTATTGGTGACATTTGTGTTGTCACTAGCAGTGGCTCTGGGATCTCATCTTCCAGAGTTGCCTTTTTAGTGGGTTTGAGGGCTTTTTGGATGATCTCTTTTTAGGCTTTTTGGTAATGGCAGGTGTGGGTTTCATAGCAGTGGGTGTGCTACTATGATCACCTGGAGCTGTGGGCTCAACAGCAGATACCTGAGGAGCAGTGGTTGCTGCTAAAGTCTGCTCAGGTACCTCTGCTTGTGTTTTGGAAGGTTTTAACATTCTTGTGAATGTTTCTGCAGTTAAACTGTTTATTTGAAGAGGAGCACCCTATTTAAGCACATGGGCATTTTCTTTTGAAAACCTTTTCTCAAAATAATAACTCAAAAACCTTGGGAATAATAAGAAAGCCTTTTTATCAACGTTTTTGACCAAGTCATTAAAAATCTCTTGGGAATAATTGAAATTTTCTTTTTGCAAAATAGCATACCCCAAGTATTGGATTTTTAATGGAATTTCATTGAACCCTGTGGTCTTATTAGAAACACACATAAGAAGAGTATGAAAGAAAAATCTCATGGCAGGTGGAAAGCTGCCTTTCTGCAGAGTATCTTTCTTCATTTGTTCATCATAACCTCTTTCCTGAAAATCATTTTGATACTCTGTTTTGGAAAATAATTTTTACCTTCATGATCGTTGAGTTTAAAAACTTCAGAGATACTTTGAGGTGTGATAGAAAATTTTACATCTTTTATTGAAGAATTTATTGCTATGACCTCTTTGTCCACCTTTTCGAGGGTTGCATTTTTTCAGAACTCCCTTTGAGTAGTAAGATAGACATTTGCATCATAGGTGAACAAAGTTTTGTACTTTGTGGATGAAAGTGTGTCGATAATGGAATCAAAGATTCTGGTTTCACTGGGTTTTTCAAATATACCCAAGTAATTGTGTGAAAATTTGAACGGAATCTCAATTTTGGGTGAATCCTTTTGTGTGGTTTTACTGGATTTTTTCACCATGATTGAATCGGAGATGACGAAGATGAAATGAAGATGATGAGGGTTGTGAAAGTATTTGGGGAAAACTGCTTTTAGAAAGGAATTTTGAATTCGATTCGACAGTAAAAGCCCTATTTGGGGTTTTTGATCAGGGTTTTATAGACTGAAAAAGTGGTTGCTGACGTGGCAACGGTTACATGATCTGACGGCTAAAATACTGTCCATGTGACAACCTCTGATGAAAATGGATGACAGTTGTTTGGGTAACCACTGATGGGTCAATTATCAGTGGTTTACAAGGGAAAAAGAAAACAGTGGGTGACTTTAGCTATCAGTGGATAGCCTTTGTCAGTGGATTAAATTACTGATTTTTTACAACAGTATTTAACAATGGTAATGAAGGAACAGAGGTTGACTTTTAGTAGTGGATAGTTTTTAACAAACAGAGGTTTGAACCAAAAAGTGGTTATGACAGACTTTTAAGGATTAATGAGGGTTTTCATTTTTAGCTATTTTTAAGGATGGATATTTGATTTTCTGAAAACATTTTTAAGCAATCCAGATCTAAAGATCAACTTTTCAAGGAAAAATGCTTTAACTTAGTACATCTTTCAGTTAACCTTTAGGTTGAACCATGAGACAGAAGAATCAAACCTTTTCATAGCAATCCCTCACAGAGTGATGTCTGATTATGGATAGTTTTGACAGCTGATGATTGTTATCCATTTTAAATGAATCTTTATCAACAGTAGTTAGGGGTAGAGTGATGGTAAGAATTTGAAAGCTACTTTGTCAACAACTGTTAGTGCATCATTGGATCGGCTTTGACAACTTGTTTTGGACAACTGCTGCTCTAATGATGAAGATGATTTTGAATTTTGAGAGCACAATATCATATTCAGCATCTGTCAGTGATGATTATGGGATACCTGCAGGGTCAACCTTTTGACAACCATACTTCCTATGCAAGTTTATGAATGAAATGACTCAAATATAAATACCATTCTCCTTTTGATCCATTTCCAAGGAAATATATCACCAAAAATAAAAGGTTCTATATCTTGACAGGAGTTTGAACTTTTACAATCAAAAACAAGTAAAAGTACAAAATATATCACTCTTAAGAAAAATAAAGAATAATATATCTTGTTTATTTGAGAAAAACCTTTTCAAGAAAAAAAAATTAAAGGTTTTCTGAAAACAGCATCAATAGGATCTGGTACATTTCCAATTATCACTTGTTATAAGATCATGATCACATCATTCTCAAATTTAGGAAAATGGTCAGTAGTTTTAAATACATTTTAGCCACTGTTTGGGACCATTTCCTTGTCAGTTGATTGCAAAAATGAGAAGATATGTTCACAATAGTTTTGAAAGCCTTATCACCATGTGATGATTTTGAAAAGTTTTGACTAGTCCTCTTGTACGTTTTAATTACTGGTGATACTTTTGTTACCTAAACTTCCCTGTATTAAAGATTGCACACAGTTGCTTGATGACCATCGTTAACCCAATTTGTGGACTCTAAAGTGTTTTATATTTATGCTCTTTTCTTTTTTATTTCAAAAGTTTTTGAGATAAACACACTTATGAGTTTTTGTGAATTTTCTTCTTTCCAATTTTATCTTTCCCATCTGTAAGTACTGAAATACTCACTAAGAGGTTTTTATAGAAAGAACACTTAGACCAGAATCATTTTACAGCAATGTTTAGAGAGACATGGTCATTTTTGCACATGCTTATGTCAAATCTCACATTACATATGATTTAGAGTATTTTAACACCCGATTTTGTAAAGAGAATAATCCAACCAAAGTCACCAGATGAATTTCAGATCTGGAACTATTGGTGATTCATGCATGACATCGTATGTTACAAGGATTATGTGTGTCTTATGACATCTTGGTTGTTTTACAGAGTTTTTGAATAACAACTTTGAACGTGATTATTCGTTGCTCTGTTTTTCAACTAAATACGATCAACCTTAGCATCAATGAATTTTGAGCTGAACTTTTTATGTCAAAATGATTGTTAAATCAAATTTGACTGTCCGAGCTCTGATACCAATTGTTAGGATCTGAGGCCCTCATGATTGTGTTTGTTTGTAATACTTGAACAATGAATGAATGTAAAACCGAGATCTAATGCAGCGAAATTGAAAACAAACTTTGTAAACACAATCAAAGGGAAATAGTTTTCAGTAAACACATGTTTCTCATTAGTCGAAAAATTTACAATACAGAAATGATTACAGATATGCTTACATACTAAAGCTCCCCCTCAGCATGATGCTCACTGGTTGATTGCTCAAGATGAAAGGATTGGAGGAGATAAACTCACTCAGTCAACCAAATGTAACAGTACAGGGTACTGTTCCATTTATAGGCAAAACAAACCACTAAAGCATCTAAGCTGACGTCACCATGAAAGTGACATTTAACAACCTAACAACCTTTAACCACTGTTCTTATACAAACACTGTTAACTTAACCACTGATTCTATACAATACAAGTGACAAACTAAACTACTGCTTTCTCCTTCCATTATTGCATGCCAAGCACTGATGTTTAACTATCAGTGCTTTCCTCAAGGTTGATCAGTCCTTGAGTGGGCAGTTCTTTAATCAACAGCAGTACTTAGATAGCATCAGTAGATTGAACCAGCAGTGTTTTAATCTTTAACAGTCTTTAGGACTACATCAGCAGTTTGAAGGACAGTAGTTGTTGTATACGGACAGTGGATAGAGGACATCAGATGTTATAAACACTTTCAAGGGGAAAGTCTGGCGTAAACTACTGCTTATGATGAATCCACTGTTGTGAACCAGTTTTGGCTTTAATTATCTGTTCCTCTGATAGGGTTCAATCCCAACAGTATGTCAACAGGTGCAGGATCATGCTCGACTAGAGGATCGTGAGCAGGTATAGGCTCGGGTGCAAGCATAGGCTCAGGGTCGGCTGGAGCTAACTCAAGATCAGCGGGTATATCAAAAATCTGATCGTCAGGAATGAAGTCAACCTCATGCTCAGGATCAATGTCAGGATCAAACTCATCATCAAACTCAAAGTCCTGTGGAGGAACAGGTGCGGCAGACATAGCTGTGTCGAAATCAGAATCGGTAGGATAACGCTGCAATCCCAGTGCGTGCAAGGTAGTAGATGACACAGACTCGAATGAATCAGGACCAGAATGGTCAGACGAAATCTCAATGATCGGAATCTCAATAAGCGGAACAGCAACGATATCATCGACTGGAGCTCCATCACCATGGGCACCCTCTGGGATGCCCTCAATAAAAAGATCGATATCATCGTCAGACATGGCATCAAGAAGCAGATCCTTGAGAGGAAATGCAGCGAGAGGAAGAGGGGCAGGGATCGGAACAAGAAGCAGATCCTCGCCAGGAAAACCATCAGCTAGCGGTATATCATCGCCAAAATCTGGTAAAGCAAACGGCTGGAAATCATTATCATCGCTACTCTCAGTGTCAGAGGTGAGAATCTCAGGGTCTGGGACACTATCATCGTCTGAAACTATGGCCATAGGGTCTACGGTATCTGATGGCTCACTCTCAGATGAGGACATGGTGTCTGTAATCAAAACAATCACAACATATGCACATATATCAACAATCATCAAATAAGCATGTAAGTAGTAACAATGTAAGCATGTATGCATCCTAGTCTTCCCAGACCTCCCAGTTTCACAAACTGTCCCAACTGGTATCTCAGACTACCCAGCCTCTCAGACTGAACTACCTAGTCTCTCAGACTGAACTACCCAGTCTCTCAGACTGCCCTAGCTAGTCTCTCAGACTAACTCCCCAGTCTCTCAGACTGAATTATAAATGAATTCTTTGAAATGTACTTTGTGTCTTTTATTTATAAAAATGTATGTTTCCTGGATCTGGACATTTCGTGTATGCAATGAAATATGTTATGAAAACATTTTCGTGAGAGCCCTAATGATCGTAGTCTAGACTCGAGAAAGAATCCTAGTTCGCTATGATCGAAGCTCTGATACCAAGCTGTCACACCCTGACTTTTCCGGAAGCGTGATTATTGGTGTGACTTTCTTAATACCATAGGATTCAATCATAACAACGCTATATGATAAAAACCATAAGATGTTCATCCATTAATAAAGTTTAAAAAAAAATAACACAGCATACTTGTCTGAAACATAGACACCAAATTCAAGTTACAAACCACAACATGTTTAAATGAGTTCACGAAGACTCAACAAAAGATCTTAAACAAACCCGAGCTTAGGACCATGTATCTCGTCTAGGAGTAAGATACATCTCCTAAACCCTAGAGACTTGGATGACATCTTTTATTTATGACGCAGCTTGAACATGCAAACACCTGTCAGATCCACTTAGTTCCCTGAAATACATGTAATTTGAAAACATCAACAAAAGTTGAGCGAGTTCATGTGTTTGTATATGAATAAACCTTTAAAGTATGTCTGTATGTATGTATGTCCCTGGTATGTAGCAATAAGGAAAAACAGATCACCAATGGTTTACAAGGCCAATGGTATGTGTGAAATGGTGCAGGAAAACTCAAACCTAGCGGAATTTTGCCACGACATTAGTATGTGGACATAGTCACCACATGGGCCACCCTGGTCCTCATGGGTGTGGGCTCGCTACACCCAAATAGATCTATCACTCATGTCCCTCGGTCCTACGACGAGGATTAATCGCCTTAAGTGTTATACCCACGTTTCACATGATCAACCAGTAACCCTCCTTAGCTAATCATACCATGTAGAAAACATTTGTAAATAATTGTAACATGTATTTCACCCCCGAAGTTATAAAACTGGAAACGGTTAAAAGAAAAAGGGGGACATGAACTCACTGTTTTGCGTCTTCGATACTCGTAACTCAAGTCTCCTACGCAAACACGACTCCCTACAATGTACTAGGGTCTATTAGATGAACGGGCCGTGCCTTGCCTTAGTATTTACGTTTTTAAGTTACGTTTCTTTTATGTCTCTAATATTATTCCAAGTATAATTACTTGTTAAAATAATAATTATTTTAACTTTAAATTATATTTAATTTTGGAATAATTTGTTAAACAATATTTCTGTAACTATACTTCTCAAGTATTTGTATTCGTATTTCCTTCCCAATGATGGGGGTATCGCATACATGTATTTTTGTATTCTTGTATTTGTTGTTTCCAAAACAATATATTTTTAAGTCTAGCTTAGAACATATATTTAAACTTATTTTGTCCCAAAGATAATGTATTTCAAGAAAATATATATTTTTCCCAAAATTCATATATCTTTTAAATATTCCAAGAAAATATATTTTAACTTCCAAAAATAATATATTTTCTCCTTGTCGAAAATATGATATACTTTGTAATAATCAAAGTCATACTTTCATTTCTTGTATCCAAAATATTATTTACCAAAAATATATTTATAACGGTATTTTCTGGAATATTTTGTAAGTTACGTTCTATCGTTCGGTTCCACAATATTGAGTGTGCAACTTATATATTTATTCCTAAAATAATATAACTAATACACAAAGTATACAAATAATCACACACAATGTGTCATTAATGTAAATATATATTCTAAATACATATTTATCCATTTTTATTTATAAAAACCAACCTCCAATACTTGTATTTTTGTAACAAAATCTATGGCAAAGTTTACATTGAAAACCATAGTTAAAACACACTTGTGAATATTTGTTTAGAAAATATTTTTCTAAGTGTTTGTATTTTTAGAAAATTTTGCCAAAGTTTCCCCTAAAAATGGAGGTGTCCATGCTATCAAAGCATATCATTTTCTTTTCAAAATCATCATAAACAATCAACAATCAATCTTAAGTAACTTATACTTACCAAGTGCCAAAATATTGCTATCTACATAATAATCATGAACTTGAACTTTCATAAAAACTTGTAGTAACTTGGTGGTGTGTTTAGTAGGTTTAGTTACCCCTTAAAGTGCGTTTACTACTTTAAAAATCTCATTCTTGGAAGGTTTAGGTGTTTACAACTCGTAAACATATTTTACAAAAACGTTTATTTGTGAAATCTTCTTGTTTCTCAAGTGTTTTCTACACTTGTTTTATCACCAAAAATAGTGTATATTTAAGTAAGAACCAAGATCTTCTAAAAATCACATTTTGAACTTGGTTCTTTTGGAAAACCATTCATAAATCTTAGATCCATAAGATTACTAACTCACTTTGTTTATTATTTTTCAAGAAATCACTTTATTCTTCAAGTTCATGCTTTATATATGAGGATGATCATCTTGTTTTGTCACATAATCATCCTCTCACTTGCTAGATCATGTGTTTTCTAGCAAGCTCCTTATGATGATCAACATTACAATCTCAAGAAAACAACAATCAAGTATCATACATACACTAAACAACATTGTTTCATCAAGAGTTCATCATTTGACAAGCTTATGTTGGAGTTTTTTGAATATGTTCTTTAGTGTTCAACAAGATTAACATTGTTAATTATCTTTTAACCAACAATATATGAAGTAACAAGAGTTCATAAGGGCCTTACTACTAGCACAAGGCTAGGGAAGAACACTTGATGTTGTAGATGACAAATGGGTTGGATAAAAGCAATCGGGAGAGGTCCTTCAAGATCCAAGACCACCAAACCTTCTTATATGGTTCCTTACACCTTTGTGAGTATATGGATTGAATGGAAGTGAGATGATGATGGTGGGGTGGTGGGTGCTTATTATCGGCCGAGAGGAAGGGAGAGAGGAGGAGGTGAGTTGGTGTTGTGAAGTGAGTGAGATCTAATCCATCATGTTATACTTATACACATATTAAAGGTTTTAACCAATGGTTTTTATGTCTCTTAAGTACCATGCATAATTTTATAAGTTCCAAGTAAGATCAAAGGAAGATTTGGGGTGGGGCCACATAAGTGACCGTCCACTAAGGGGGGGGGGGGTATTTAGTTGGTGTTTAATGGTTAGTTAAATGATTAGTTAGGATTCTAAGTGTATTAGTTAGTGTTTATGTGTATCATGCATTATATAGTGTGTTAGGGTGCTCGGGGATCATAACTAGCTCAGAAACTTTAAAACAATGTCTCTAGTACAATTTTGGTGTTTCGGGTAATGTCCGGTTGTTCGGTTAGACACCGGTTCGTTAAAGTGTCAAACTATTCCGTTTAGTGATCTTTAAGTACCCTTTGTGGCACTTTTAATTCCCGACACTTAGGAAAGCATTCAGGACCATTTTTCCGTATTTTTTCATGTTACTAGCTTGTTAAATTGCTAGATTTTTCTGAAATATGCTGAATTCAGCACTTTAAGTGGGTTTTAGGCACTTTCCAGCACTTAAACTATCACCTAGTGAAGCAGTTTTGTGATTCTTACTTTCCTACACACTATACTAGTGTGAAACTTAGTCTCTGGCCCATACAGGGTCTCCAAACACTGTTTGTCTATGTACTGACATCGTCAGCATTTTTCTGAGTTATCCGCTAACTGTGCTTGATGTGCTTTGTGCATCATGTATGTCAATAAAGTTTGCATGTGATAATGAGGTGACACTATGTAATATATGATGCACATGTAAGTGTGATACAGTAATCAGAGAGCAGTTAATTGTAACTCAGCTCAGTCATTAAGCACTAATCATGGTTAACTAATTGTACGGATACCTGGATTTTTGACGGTTGTCACAGTTGTTAATCATGTTCCGAATAACAAAGCTGATGAAAATTTGATAACGACATGGTGGATACGCCGTTGGTACTTCCTATATATAAGTGACCTTGTTAAACTATCAAAAACCGCGTTAGACTGGTCATGAGGAGTTTTGTATAAGTAGTGCTTGAGTTGTCAATCATGATTCAAATAACGATGTGGACAAAAAATTTGGTAGAGACTTGGTGGATACGCCGCTGGTACTTCCTATATATAAGTGTCTTTGGCAAATTTTCAAAAGCACGTTAAACTAATCATGAGAGTTTTGTGTTAGATCGATTTGGTTATGTGTTTGGTGATTCAAATACTATGACTTGGCTCGATTAACTCTATCATTGTGGCGTTTTATGAGATATTTGTTTTCCAAGATCCCAATTCGTGACACAGATTGTAGTTTAGGCATCATGAGAATATCTTACGACTCGGCTATAAAAGTCTCTCGTGTTACAAGTCATTTTTGTAATTAATCCTCGATATGCCTTTTTAGGCTTCACGATGTTATGATTGTATTGTCTATGACCGGCCATCTTGCAGATAATCATTAACACTTTTCCTTTCTGCAACTATGGCATTTAAGAGCGATTCCTCTATCTGGGTATCCAATCCTTTTCAGGAACGCTTCTGCCTTAATCTGATCTAAACTTTACTCTTGATATATCCTTACTCCAATGTATTCTCATCAACGATAGGACTAGTGTGTAACACTTGTTACCTAACATTCCTAAGGAACAATTTGATCCTTAGATTCGAGTTCCTAATACCATTACTAAATCCAATTAGTATCATATCTCATACGCCTATGAAAACCTTGCACATCATCCAACACAAACAGTTTCCCCCTAATTTCGTTACGAAATTCCCAAAAGTAGGGGAGACTGTAACATTCGCCAAAAACGGATCTCCGAAACCCGACTCGGATTCATAAGCTAGATCCATAACGTCATAAATAAAAATGCTAATTCTTATCATTTGTTATTTATTTATACTGCATTGTGTTAAATTAATTAACATAATTATTCAATGGTTTAGAAATATTAGTTATATAACAAGACTTAGTTAGTTCCGTTCGTGTCGTTAAGATATATAAAGGAAATCTTTAATTAAGTTAATGTATCAAATTACATAAGGTTAGTGTTGTTAAGAAAGTACATGGGTTGATATGCAAAGTTTGAAACTTGTGATAAAAGAAGGAATAAAAAGGATGGAATTAGGTTAAGGTGGGACTCGAACCCGGGTTCTTTCGGTTTAACACATGACGTATTTACCAACTGAGCTACAACAGATCTTGTCATTTAACCCGTCACATTTTGCTTGAAACCTCTACCCGAACCGAACTCTTTTCTACTTTGTTGCCAAAACAAACAGACGCGACTCGGAAAAATATGCGGTTGCATAAGGGACTCGAACCTGGGTCCCCTCAATTAACAAACAACCCTTAAACCAATTGAGCTATTCTTGTTTCTGTAATACAACCTAGATCAATTTATATTTAAACCCATCCCGAAGCCCAAACGTCCCCTCTCTTCTTCATTGATCTGCGCGACTTGACACCCTTATTGACCCGACCCGGCTAATGTTGGACATCTGGTGCCTTTGAGACCATCAACCCGACCCCAAACGACTTTGGGTCGTGAAAAATGGTATACATATTGTTGAACGATTCATTACATGCATAATTATGAGAATTAAAAATAAAATTATGCCATCATTAAATCTTGCAAAGCACATGATTGGTTCTAGATCAATTCCACACTTTCAATATAAAAAACCGATAACATTAGAATCCTATAAGCTTTTCCTGCATTACCCCACTCCCGAATCCATTAGCAGTCTCTTAATCTCGCGGATCAAAGCGAAGAACAATCTAGGGCTCCAAACTTAAGTGAAGATTTCTCCTTCAATTCGTAACCTTTTCAGGTAATTTGAAAGCCCATTTTGCTTAATTTTTCATCTTCTATAAAGTCCTCTATCAATTTCAATGATAGAAGGCTAATTTGTTCGAATTTAATTATAGTTGAAACTAGGGTTGTTCGTTCATAGAATTTGGGGCTTTTAGGGTTAGACTTGTTTTTTGATGAAATTGAAAGTAGAATACTGTTATATATCATGTTAGATTATTTTGTGTAATTTTTGGGACTCTTAAGACATCATTTGAATTTTTGGTGAATTGTTCATATTTTAATTATTCGGAAAATCAATTAAAAATACAAGATAATCATAAATAAATTCAATAAATATTTTTAGAAATTATTTCAGGTTATATAAACACTATGGAATTTTAATAGATTTTTTTCTTGATTTTCGGATATTTATACATTTAATTTGGATTTATACATGTTTTAATTATTTAAAAATAGAAGATTATCACAAATAAATTCTATAAATATTTTAACTAACTTTATAAAATATATGTAGAGTTAAATGCTTGGTTGGTCCCTGTGGTTTGCAAAAATTTCATACTTGGTCCTAATGGTTTACTAATTACACGCGTGATCCCAAAAGTTGTCAAAAATGAACTCGGTTGGTCCCCTGACCTAACCTCTGTTAAATTTCTCAGTTAACTATGTGTGAAATGACTATATTACCCTTAAACAATTAAAAGAAATAAAAAAAATATACATATATAAAGAAACCATCACCATCACAGACCATCTCCACATCATCACATTCACAAACCATCACCACCTTCACAAATTAAACGCCTCCAATAATATCCCAACCACCAACGGAAGCATCTCTGGTTTACTAATTAGATGCTCTTGACCTGCCCGAACCCGAACCAAGACAACCACTCCCTCGCCGCCGCTGGATAACACCGTAAAAAGAAAGCAAGAAAGGAAACGTGAGGGAAAATTTTTAAGAAACAAGCTTACTGATCTGCAAATCGAACGAAAGGATGGTGTCGTCGGTCTCCGCCATCTCCGCCGCCAGTGGCGTCGCCGGTCTTCACTGTCGCCACCGTGAGCGGCGGCGCCGCTCCTGCTCCGCTGTTCTTCCTCTATTTCCTCTCGATCTCTGATCTTCTCTGATTCTTGTCGGGCTAAATCATCGCTCACCACCACCCGACAGTGGTGGAGGTGGTCCGTCTTGCTGCTCGAGAGAGGGGGGGTCGTCTGTTGGTGTGGGTTGTCGGAAAGGGGAGCCGACTCCTCCCCATGACTCGCCGGTCAGGGAATGTGAGGGAGGGATGAGGGTGTTGGCAGTAGAGCTCGAGAAGGAAGGAGGGCAGACATGGTGATGGTTTCTTTATATATATATATATATATATTTTATTTCTTTTAATTGTTCAAGGGTAATATAGTCATTTCACACATAGTTAACTGAGAAATTTAACAGAGGTTAGGTCAGGGGACCAACCGAGTTCATTTTTGACAACTTTTGGTACCACGCGTGTAATTAGTAAACCCCTAGGACCAAGTATGAAATTTTTGCAAACCACAGAGACCAACCAAGCATTTAACTCTTAGGTTATGTGTAGTGGGGCGGTATGCCCAACCATAGCGCCGGCATAGCGCCGGGCACACCGCCACGAAGGGCGCCATCAGTCGGAAAAATGGGGGAGGCGCGATGTGTATAGCGCGGTTATGAAAGGTGATTTAATATTTTTGACCGTTTAAAAACGGTCATATCCAATAAAAAAATCAATTTTTTTTATTTTCACACTATAAATAACTCCCAACTCTTCCATTTTTTTAACAAATCATACTCAAATACCCTCTCCTTCTCTATATATTTTTTAAAAAGTTTTGAAGCTACTCCCACCCTATTAAAAAAATGGGTTCCCCGTCGGAAGACTCGTTCACCGATATTTACCGAAGATTTTTTTCACCCGAAGAAGACGCGGAGGAGGAAGAAGCGGTTACGAGTGTGTGTACTTTTATGATACAAGCACTTGAGCACGTTCGGCCTACTCCCCCTCCACGACCCATCTTGCGGCGCACCTATATCTTGCGAGATCGTGAAGCCGCGAACAAGCGTTTGATGAGAGACTATTTTGATGCGACACCGGTTCACGGACCCAATGTTTTTAGACGGCGTTTTTGTATGAGCCAAAGGTTATTTTTGCGCATTTCTAATGATTTGGAAAATACGTATGATTTCTTTAAGCAAAGAATGGACGCGGGAGGATATTTAGGCTTCACCTCAATTCAAAAGGTCACATTCGCGTTACGCATATTAGCATACGGAAACACGTACGACATCAACGACGAGTACTTGAAGATGGCGGAGAAAACAACCCGAGATTGCTTGGAACATTTTTGCTATGGTATTTTTTATTGACTTTTATTTATTTACTTACTTTTATATATTGATTTTTTTAGTAGCTTACTAGTAAAACTTTTATATATTAAATTATATTTTCGGTATATGCCAGTTATATGGAAAACGTTATTTGAGAAATCCCACTTGGAACGACCTTCAACAAATATATGAGGTGCATCTAGAAAAGCATGGAATACCCGGCATGATTGGTAGCTTGGATTGTCGTCAATGGCGTTGGTATAATTGTCCAACCGCATGGTGAGGTCAACATACACGTGGTGATCAAAAAGGGCCAACTATGGTATTACAAGCTGTTGCGTCATACGACCTTTGGGTTTGGTCGGCCTTCTTTGGTGTAGCCGGGTGTTTTAACGATATTAATACGTTAGAGGCTTCACCATTAATAGAGAGCTACATTTCTGGAACTATACCAAAGGCCGGTTTTCATGCGAACGGGAACGACTACGAGCATGGCTACTATTTGGGCGATGGTATATACCCGGAGTATTCGATTATTGTTAA
Source organism: Helianthus tuberosus (assembly GCA_030545235.1). Classification (NCBI taxonomy): domain Eukaryota; kingdom Viridiplantae; phylum Streptophyta; class Magnoliopsida; order Asterales; family Asteraceae; genus Helianthus; species Helianthus tuberosus. The sequence goes on along the minus strand of CM060362.1, from coordinate 46,413,605 downwards.
AACGTTTTCTGAAACTTTCGATGAGAAAAGAAATTATTTTAAAAAATTACAAGAGTCTTCAAGAAAGGATATCGAGAGGTGTTTTGGGATTCTACAGCAACGATGGCATTTTATCAGAAATCCTTGTCGCATGTGGCATAAGGATAAAATACGAATGACCATGTATGCTTGCATCATTTTGAATAATATGATCATTGAGGATGATGGAAAAGCGATATGCCAAAACTACATTCCGGAAGATTTAGTCGAAGGAACCCAAGCAACAATGGAAGAGAGACTCGCAAATGCTCAACTATTGCGATCTAAGGAAATACATAACACGTTGAAGGCAGATTTGGTTGAGCATGCTTGGGCGATTCGCCCAATTCGATACAACAATGACGACGAAGAAGATTCCGAGGAAGAAGAGGTTGAGGAATTCGAAGACGGGAACTTTGAAGACGTAGGTTTGGATGCTGGAGAAAACGAAGAGGAAGAAGGAGAGAACGAAAATGAAGCCGAAGAATAATCTTTGAAGTGTTGTTTTTTTTTATTTTTTTAGTCCAACTTTTTTTTTGGAACCGTTTTTTTTTTATGTTACTGTATTTTTTTATGTGTAATGTTTTTTTTATTTTAGTGTAATGTTTTTTAATTTAATGAAATGAATTTTAATTTTATAAAGTTAGAAAATAATTATAAAAAATTAGAAATTAATAATTGAGTAATGATTAGACGGGGGCTTTATGACTACGGGCTTAAAATGCATAAGGCCTCATAACGCCCACACGCTGACGTGGTGCGCCACGTGTCGCATAACGCCCACAAAGGGGCGTTATGACTACACATGGCCTTATATAAATGTATTAGGACTTTTATATATTTTTTCTTTAATTTTAGATAATTATCTTGTTAAAAGATTTATGAAATTGTTAAATAAATAAATTTCCTTTATAAAACGTATTATTTAAAATTAAAATATGTGACAAACGTTACAACTGATTTATAAAATTATTAGATTGATTTAATGAACTTATTTAATGTTTGACATTTATGAAATATTATAAGCTATTAATTTGTTATTTCTAAGAATTAGTCATATTTAATAGTTCCAGACCTAAAAATAATAATTTGGAAATTCTGCTAAGTAATTATTTTATATAATCTAAGTCCCCAAATAGGGGAACCTAATTTTATAAAATTAATATAATGTTCATTCGTTGGCACTTTCATCTATTTATATTTTAGGATGATTATTATTGTCATTGTTTTAGATTTATCCAATTCTCTTCACGCGGTAATCTCGTGGATCATTTTTTCGCAACCAGTAAATAGTTCTATTTATTATCCCTTTTTTTTTTTGTTATTAAATATTTTTGGGGTGTATTATATGTCTTGTTTTCTATAGTTTTCTACTTGAATAATTAACATGCAAAAATCAATGTGTCGCTATGTGTATCGTGTTCATTGTTTCTATTGTTTCTAGTATCTATTGTCGCATATACGTGTATCTATATGTTTATTCACTTTGTGTGACAGGTTTCTATTGTGGATTCACGGGTAACTAGGTTCCCCACGGCAATGGGTTAAACTTAGTATCGCCACCAAAAGATTCGGTCCATGGGGCATGAATCTCATTGTTTCTATTGTTTCTGTATTGTGATTGTGGTGAATTGTTGGTTGTTGTTGTGATTTCGGTGATTGTGGTGATTATGGTAATTAATGTTGAATCTCATAACATATATTGCACATGTGTAATATTAGTTTGTTTGTTTTATTTATATTTTTTTAAAGAACATATTTAAAAAAATGTTAAACTTAGAGCAAAATGATTGTTTGTATGTAAACGAATACCTATAAGTAGCCGTGTTGGAGATTATTTTGTGTTTGCACTACAAATTTAACACCTCAGAGCATCCACAATAAGGAGATATTTTGGTGTTTTTAGGAAGAGAGAAAGTGATGTGGAGGAGAGAGGGTGTGAAGATGTTTGTGAGTAAAAATGAGAAAAAATGGATGTGTGTGAGTTATGTGAGTGTAGAGAGGGGAGAGAGAAGAAATGTGTTTGTGAGAGGGGCAAGTGAGAGAAATGCTCTCATTGGTTGGGCAGGTGTCACATTAGCACTAAAAAATACCACCTAAAAACACATTTACCGGTGATACTCTTATTCCTAATATCTCTAGGTCTCTACTCACTATAGATTTATGATATGACTTATGTGCAAAATGCAAATCTTTCATGTCATTGCCGCCATGAAACTTACGTTGACTATTACCACCATCTATAATTCTGCATATAACAAGGATAAAGTTTGATTATAAGTCCTATGATGATATATGCTTGGTGAGTTGTCACTGTTTTCATATTATGGTTATTTATCAATTACTATTATAATGTGTTTAATTACTCATCCAATCTTTAGCCTTTTTAAAGCGTGGGTACAAATAATGTTTGTGTATATAGGATTTTGATTTGGGAGCAGCTTCACCATGTTTGATGATCCTTTCAATTTATTTTCCAAATTACTTAACATGTTTTATTGGCCTTAATTAGTTTGATGCTCATTTTCATTTTCTTAACGTAGGGTTGTAGTGGATTTTCTAAAAAGTGGCATAGATGATTGATTTAAAAATTGAATATTTAGATTTGCTTTTGTGATTTGTGGCAACTAATTATTGCTGTAGTTGTTATATACTCTGCATGTGGCTTTGCCCAACAATTGACAAATAAAAACAAGGTTGTAATAAATAGTTTTTGTTTCTTAGTTGAACTTAAATAATGCTTTTGTTTTCTTTATCTGGATTAAGATTTTTTAAATATAATTGATTTATTAATTCTAGTGTAAACTTCCATTTTGCTCTCTGTGGTTTGATTGTTTTAATGGTTTTGACTTAATCCTTTAAAAATAGTCATTTTACTTCCTGATTTACGAAGCCTATCACGATTTCACTCCCCGCTTCAAATGGCATACATTTTTAAACGTTAAAACTTGTCACGTGCATAACACATGATGGACAATTAAGTCTTTTCCCAACCCAGATCTTTTACAGTTACCTTTTAAAACCCTAAATGTGTTATGCATGTGACATGATTAACGTTTAAAAATAGATGTCGTTTGGGGCGGGAAGTGAAATTGTGGTCAGCTTCATAGATTAGGAAATAAAATGACTATTTTTAAAGGATTGGAGCAAAACGTTAAAACGACCAAACCACATGAAGTAAAATGGAATATTACTCTTAATTCTATTCTTAACAAAAAAAAAATACTTCCCCTAGTTATCATAAAGTACTCTTTTAGGAAAAACTAAGGTAGTGATTCTGTCCTATTTTGTTTCAATAATTATAGGCCACTATGAATTTTTAAAAAACAAGATGTTGATTAATTTAATACAGGAAGAAAGGATTATTTTCTAGTAGAAAATTTCTACAGTTAAAACCGTCTTAAAATATTTTGCAATAGAATAATCATATCTAAATAGGTTCCTCACTGATTTTTTTACTACATAAATACACTTGTGACTATGTTAGGATCTGAGTTTCTTAGATTGTGTTGTTTAATTAGAAATGAAAGATGAAACAGAGATTTAATGTGCAGCGGAAATGGAAATAAACTTTAACACACAATCAAGGAAGAATAGCTTTGAGCAAACATGATTTCATTCAGTCAAAAGATTGTATCTATTACAAAATTCAACTGTGCATGCATGCAACTAGACTCCCCCTCAGCCTGAGCTCAGTGATTTGTTCGTACAAGATGACTTGGTGAGAATGAACTAATAGAACAGTACAGGTACTGTTCTATTTATAGTACAAACGAAACCACTGAGCATCTTTGCTGACGTCACCATGAAAATGACATCTAACCTCCTAACAAACTCTAAACACTGATACATATAAGCACTGATTACATAAACACTGATTATACATAAACACTGATAACATAAACACTGCTGCAGCTTTCCACTGTAGTAGCCTAAGCACTGATGCTGAGAATCAGTGCTTTCTTCAAAGGGTGATAAGTCCTTGAATGGGTAGTGTTTTGGTCTTCATCAGTACTTGAGAGACATTAGTGGTTAGAGCTTCAGTCTTTATTCATCATCAGTTCTTTGGCTTATCAGTTGTTTGAGAAGATCAATACTTTGGAGTTCATCAGATGATAGATAACCACTGTCAAGGGAGAATCTAGAACAAGCACTGCTTATGATGACCAACTGTTGAGAACCAGTTTTGGCTTTCCTTATCATCTGTTCTTCGGGGCTTGACTGCATGGGCCAACAATCTCCCCCTAGAACAGATGATGCCAAAACACTTCTTTATTTTTGGTCTTTATTCTCTCATCAGCTTTTCCCTAACTTGGCCCTTGAATTGCAGCTCAAAGTTAAGGGAATCTTCGTCATTCTCATCCCTGCAAAGTTGAAGGTCTAAAAGATCTAGGAGATAAGCTGCATCCAGACCTAATGCATCCTCCTTTGAAATGTGTTCAACTTTTCCATTGGACTTAAGCAGAGTCAATACATAGGTCTTTTGGCAGGATATAACTTTTCTCTCATGATCAGCTCCAAGAGATCTTTCCTCAGTGTAACACCCCAAAAACGGGTTAATTAATTCTATTAAAGTAACTGAAAATAAACGGGTAAATACAGTAAGTGGTAAAAATAAACCCGGTAAATATTAGGATCTAAATAAATAAGTCTAATATTAAATAAAAAGTGAATTAAAGCTTTGGAGGAAATAAAGCTTATAAAAGACCCGAGGTAACGGAGTGTAACACCCCGAAAATATAAAGTTTTATATTAAGAATTTAAAATCGGTAATAAACAGAATAAAGTAACTAGGAATAAATAACCTAGTTAAATCATAAGTCTTATAGTAATAAGGAAAATTGTTGAAATAAACTACATGTAACTTGGAATAAAGTATAGGAGCCAATTGTAGCAAACTTGAAACAAATTTGTTTTAATTAAAATGTTAGACACCAAAACACACACTTTAAGTGTGTGTTCTGGTCGAATTCTCCAGAGAAGCCAGGAAGCTCCCCATATCAAACCCTAACTAGCTCAAAATTGACAAATTGAAAGGGTAAATCGAGCCCAAATCGAAATCCAATCATAGATTAATGATCACCGCAGTAAAGGGATCATAAGGTATATAAAATTTCGTTGTTTGATTTCATCTTGAATTCTAGATGAACACATGAGAATCGAAATAGGGCTTGCATGATCGTTGTTTGGATGAAATTGGAATAAAATCATGTCTAGGGGTAAACCCTAGTCATTATCTTGTTGAATTAATGATTAAACTATGAAATTCATGATCATCCACCATGTGTGTAGTGGGTTTTGTAGAAAAATGATGAACACTAGAATCATGATTAGTAAACTAGTGTTATTTGAACTCTACGAAGTTAATCTTGATATTGAACAATAAATTAGATGATTGACTAGTAAAAGGTGTTAAAATCTTGGCTAAATAAGTAATCATGAACTTGATTGTTGATTTAGTGAAATTATGCCCTTTAGGTGTTTGTTGAAATGCCTAAAAGAAAGCTAGATATGGTGATTTCGAACGAAACGCATATTTAAATGATAAGATGAATTATGCGTTATAAGACATGAATGGAGTTCTAAACGAAGTGTTGATTGAAATCTATAGGCAAAGGAGCCGAGTCTTCAAGCGGACAAGCCGGAGCGGACACGCGCTTGAAAGGAACGCTTTGAAGGTACGTGACTTGTCGTCTCATTACACTTACATAGATAAACCTAGTCGTAGATATGTTTAATATTGATATAGCGAAAATGATTGCGTTTGGTATGTCAATGAAGTGATGTAACTCACTCGACAACCAAACGGGTCAAAATAGTTAAATAAATATGTTGTTGATGATATTGTTTAAAATAGCCGTTTTGGAACGTCAATGAAGTGATGTAACTCACTCGACAAACCAAACGGGTTAAGTAATGGTCGAATTGTTAGTGTTTGAAATGACTTAAACATCACTAGTTAAATTGGGTTATAAAGCGTAAACCATGGAATGGAAGTGATACGCTAAGATTAACGAGCCCGGGAATGGGTAATTATGGCTAGAAACCAACGTTGATGAATTATGCAAGTACGCGACCTATGGTTTCGTTACATTATGTTATTATTTATCCTAGTTAGTTGAATTATAAACGTTGAAGTCAATGACCATCACTTGTTTATTGGTTATAAACAAAGCGTAAGCCATGAAGCGGACATGCTAACTTGTTGCAAAAACATGAACCCTTGTAGAGGGATTAAAGTCCTGAAATTTTACTTGTCAAATGTTCTAGAAAAGCATGTTTAAATCCTTGGAAAACAAGCATGATGGTTATTGAGTAAGTGTCCCTCTTGAAGGGAGCGAAAAACTATAGTGGGTAAACCCGGGATTGGGTAAATTGGTCGTAGACATGAGATGACAATAAAACAAGTTGTTGAATTTGTAGACAAGCGGGTCGAATAATAAAGGAGCCAAAATAAAGGCCAACTGTTTTTAAAATAAAAATTTACATGATTTGTGTTGATAAACGGGTCCGTAATTTAATTACGGTCGCATAGGAAAAAGAATTACGAAAAACGGACTTGTATAGCCAAAGTTATGCAAGTTCTAAGTTGATATTGGTGAATTTTCGTAGCTGGGCAAAGTGCAGCAACAATAGAACAACTTGCTGTAAAAAAGGGGGCTAGGTGTAGCGTCTAGCCCCTAGGCGTAGCGTCTAGCCCTCCCTGATTCCGAAAATTGTTTAATTCTTGTTTGTTTGACCCATATAACTTGTTTAAACTTGTTATTTAACTATCAAAGCTAACTTTTAAGTTGGTTTTGATCATAGGTGATAGCCAAGAGTGCCCGGATTAACATCAAGCTCGAAGAAGAACCGAACACACGTTAAATGAAGCTTCCGCGTCAAATCTTGATTTGTTTAGTTATGAATATGTTTTTGAAGTGATGTAAACATGAGGGAAAGTTAATATGACAAGTTTTTTTGTAAAGACACATTTTAGCATCAAAATGTGTATTTTATTATTAAAATCTTGATTAATTGAGTCGGGTGTTACAAATTGGTAATCAGAGCTCATGGTTGAAGGCAAAGTGTGTTCGGTTCGAAGCTTGATCAAACATCCGGTAAGAATTAATTATTTAGTAGATTTTATTAGATTGTTAGAAAAAGGAATTCGAGTTGATGTGCATGGGAAGAGCGTGTTAACACACTCAAACCCGGAAAGTGCACTAAACATGAATGGTTTAAGCAAGTTACAAACTTGGCCAAATCAAAATGAAAGATGAAAACGATAATGGAACGAAATGTTTGACAATTGATATAAACATTTCAGAATTGAGATGTCTAATGTCGGTAAAAGATGATTAGGTAGTATGAATCCTAATCATAGATTGAATATAAAATAAGTACTTGTAAAGTAAGTATATTTGAATGTCTCGTATAACAATACGGGCAACATTGAATAGCAAGATTAAAAATAAATTGGAAATGTTCAAATGATATGATAACCGCATCTGAAGATGACGGGAGATAAATAATCTAGATGGAGGAAGGTTCGGAAGCATGACAAGGAACATGCTAGCAAAGGACTTAAATCAAGTGATGACTTGAGACAACAGAGTACATCAGGTCGAGTATCAATCAGGTACACGTTATAAATTACGACAAGACAAGTAGAATGCGATAATTCACATAATGAACGATAGTTGCATATGAGCATATATGATTAGTGAATGAAAATACAAACCAACTAATGTGAATGCTAAGGCATAGGGGATAAAGTTTGGCTGTCATAAGTGAGGAAATTCACACAGACAAGTCAAAGGGGTAGAATAAAAGAATAAAGGACTTGACTGAATAAAAGCGATGGATTTCGCTAAGACGAACCGAATAAATAAAAAGTGCAAGATATTAACAAATCTATATAAAAGGATATGGGATAGTGTAGAAAGGAATAATGCTTGAAATAGTAAGGAAAACGCAAACTAGCGAAACAAGAATGTTAAAACATTAAGATAAAGAACCCTGGTAACGGGTCGTAAGGAAGTATAGGTAAGAATCGAGTAACAGTAAGCGTAGGATAAACCGACGTATAAATGACGTTAGAAGTCATAGAGTCGGAAGGATAATTCAGAAGAAAACAAATGTAGCCTTAGACCACAGTCAAGGTCCATAGAATTCAAGAACGAAAACGAATGATTTCTAAACTTAAAAAAAAGAAGGGGGTGCATTGACACCGAAAGTATATTTTAGAACGACATGAGAAAAGATGAATCTACGGGATCATCACAACCTTCAGCAAGTATAAGTAATGTTAAGGTCTACGAGACCAAAAAGACCTTTGGGTCACAAATAGAAAGAAACAAACTGTTGGAGTCTCACCTTAAAAAGGTGGAAGTCTAAGGAAATAGCCTATGAGGCTAAGTAAAAGAGAGCCTACGAGTTAATAATGTAAAGTGAGGAAACTGGTTGTAACTCCCCGTGTAAAATAATAACGGGAGGTAAGGTTAGTATAGAAGCGATGGGTTTCGCTAAGTTAATTAAATAAGTTTAAATGAAGAGATCATGAAGGGTCTGGTTGACAAAAATGACGATTTTCGATAATGAAAAGTTTTATATAAACTTAAACATGACATGAAGCGATCACGGTTAAGAAAAGTAATATGAAACATAACCACGTTATAGCGTGAACTATGAAATAGGGATAATAATAGAAATTTGTAAGACTTAAGAAAGCAAAGTGGATATACCCGAGCGACGGGGTATAAGTTAACCGGTGACTAATAAGTCTAACCGCCATGATGAGCAATCAATAAAGATAAAGGATAAGAGCCGAAGGTAACGGCCCACGAGGCCTTACACGTAAAAGGCGCATACGCTTAGAAACCAAAAAGACATTACTATAATTCCCAAGTAAGATCAGTGAACGCGAGCAATGCCCAAGTAAATCACCAAAATCAGGTTCATTAAATTTAACCCATTGAATTACGTGATAAAGGTTTCGAGGACGAAACCTCTTTAAGGGGGAAGACTTGAAACACCCCAAAAACGGGTTAATTAATTCTATTAAAGTAACTGAAAATAAACGGGTAAAATACTGTAAGTGGTAAAAATAAACCCGGTAAATATTAGGATCTAAATAAATACGTTTAATATTAAATAAAAAGTGAATTAAAGCTTTGGAGGAAATAAAGCTTATAAAAGACCCGAGGTAACGGGGTGTAACACCCCGAAAATATAAAGTTTTATATTAAGAATTTAAAATCGGTAATAAACATAATAAAGTAACTAGGAATAAATAACCTAGTTAAATAATAAGTCTTATAGTAATAAGGAAAATTGTTGAAATAAACTACATGTAACTTGGAATAAAGTATAGGGGCCAATTGTAGCAAACTTGAAACAAGTTTGTTTTAATTAAAATGTTAGACACCAAAACACACACTTTAAGTGTGTGTTCTGGTCGAATTCTCCAGAGAAGCCAGGAAGCTCCCCATATCAAACCCTAACTAGCTCAAAATTGACAAATTGAAAGGGTAAATCGAGCTCAAATCGAAATCCAATCATAGATTAATGATCACCGCAGTAAAGGGATCATAAGGTATGTAAAATTTCGTTGCTTGATTTCATCTTGAATTCTAGATGAACACATGAGAATCGAAATAGGGCTTGCATGATCGTTGTTTGGATGAAATTGGAATAAAATCATGTCTAGGGGTAAACCCTAGTCATTATCTTGTTGAATTAATGATTAAACTATGAAATTCATGATCATCCACCATGTGTGTAGTGGGTTTTGTAGAAAAATGATGAACACTAGAATCATGATTAGTAAACTAGTGTTATTTGAACTCTACGAAGTTAATCTTGATATTGAACAATAAATTAGATGATTGACTAGTAAAAGGTGTTAAAATCTTGGCTAAATAAGTAATCATGAACTTGATTGTTGATTTAGTGAAATTATGCCCTTTAGGTGTTTGTTGAAATGCCTAAAAGAAAGCTAGATATGGTGATTTCGAACGAAACGCATATTTAAATGATAAGATGAATTATGCGTTATAAGACATGAATGGAGTTCTAAACGAAGTGTTGATTGAACTCTATAGGCAAAGGAGCCGAGTCTTCAAGCGGACAAGCCGGAGCGGACACGCGCTTGAAAGGAACGCTTTGAAGGTACGTGACTTGTCGTCTTGTTACACTTACGTAGATAAACCTAGTCGTAGATATGTTTAATATTGATATAGCAAAAATGATTGCGTTTGGTATGTCAATGAAGTGATGTAACTTACTCGACAACCAAACGGGTCAAAATAGTTAAATAAATATGTTGTTGATGATATTGTTTAAAATTGTCGTGTTGGAACGTCAATGAAGTGATGTAACTCACTCGACAAACCAAACGGGTTAAATAATGGTCGAATTGTTAGTGTTTGAAATGACTTAAACATCACTAGTTAAATTGGGTTATAAAGCGTAAACCATGGAATAGAAGTGATACGCTAAGATTAACAAGCCCGGGAATGGGTAATTATGGCTAGAAACCAACGTTGATGAATTATGCAAGTACGTGACCTATGGTTTCGTTACATTATGTTATTATTTATCCTAGTTAGTTGAATTATAAACGTTGAAGTCAATGACCATCACTTGTTGATTGGTTATAAACAAAGCGTAAGCCGTGAAGCGGACATGCTAACTTGTTGCAAAAACATGAACCCTTGTAGAGGGATTAAAGTCCTGAAATTTAGTTGTCAAATGTTCTAGAAAAGCATGTTTAAATCCTTGGAAAACAAGCATGATGATTATTAAGTAAGTGTCCCTCTTGAAGGGAGCGAAAAGCTATAGTGGGTAAACCCGGGATTGGGTAAATTGGTCGTAGAACTGAGATGACAATAAAACAAGTTGTTGAACTTGTAGACAAGCGGGTCTAATAATAAAGGAGCCAAAATAAAGGCCAACTGTTTTAAAAATAAAAATTTACGTGATTTGTGTTGATAAACGGGTCCGTAATTTAATTACGGTCGCATAGGAAAAAGAATTACGAAAAACGGACTTGTATAGCCAAAGTTATGCAAGTTCTAAGTTGATATTGGTGAATTTTCGTAGCTGGGCAAAGTGCAGCAACAATAAAACAACTTGCTGTCAAAAAGGGGGCTAGGTGTAGCGTCTAGCCCCTAGGCGTAGCGTTTAGCCCCTAGGCGTAGCGTCTAGCCCTCCCTGATTCCGAAAATTGTTTAATTCTTGTTTGTTTGACCCATATAACTTGTTTAAACTTGTTATTTAACTATCAAAGCTAACTTTTAAGTTGGTTTTGATCATAGGTGATAGCCAAGAGTGCCCGGATGAATATCAAGCTCGAAGAAGAACCGAACACACGTTAAATGAAGCTTCCACGTCAAATCTTGATTTGTTTAGTTATGAATATGTTTTTGAAATGATGTAAACATGAGGGAATGTTAATATGACAAGTTTTTTTGTAAAGACACATTTTAGCATCAAAATGTGTATTTTATTATTAAAATCTTGATAAATTGAGTCGGGTGTTACACTCAACTTTTTCTATAAATCAGCATTTGGTAGTAGATTAGACATCTCTTTGCTTAAGTCTCTTGCATAGTCTTCCAATTTCTTGACTTTATTAAGCCGATGCTGCATTCAACTTGAGATGTTTGTATCACCTTGCCCTTGACCTTCATACTTGGCTTGCAACTCAGCTTGTCTGCCTTTTAGTTTCAGATATTCTTCCATGTTTCTTGGTGGTCTGAAACCATGAAGGGATGGGAACTTTCTTTTGTCAGGATCATCTATTGTGTAGAATTGCCTCATTTCATCTTTTACTGCATGCAATTCTAGAGGATAGTTCACGGCCTGTAGGATCCCTCTTGAAGGTTCATGTCCTTCAAGTATTTTTGAATCAATGAGTAGGTTTAATGGTGGTGATGGTGGAGGAATGAATGGTTCAGGGTTGGTTTGAATGAAAGGTGAAGATGATAGAGGAGTAGGTGCAGGGATATCGTCATCATTCACTTGAAACTTTCTTTTTCTGGTGTAAACCTTTTTTAGGAGAAGGGGTTTTTGTTGGAGATTGGGAAATAGGAATGAGTATGGCTTGGGAAGGGAATTGGAAGGTGGTGATTGGTTGACTAACAACTGTTGAAACAACTAGTGTTTCAACCGCTGTTGTCATAACAACTGTTGAAGTGTCAACATTTGTTGCAGCAGTGGATGGTATTGGTGATGATGGTTTTGTTTTGAGCTTTTTAGTATGATGTTTTTGTGGTGGTGGTGTTGGTTTGGGTGTATCAGTGGTTGTTCTTTTGGAACCAGCACTGGTTGTTTTTGGTGATGAGGGTGATTTAGGATATGCGGCAAGTGGTGGTTTATTGTGTTTGTGGGATTTCCTTCTCTCTGAAGTGCCAAGACCCTTTGTTTTTATTTCCCATTCCTTCATTGTCTTTTGTTCCTTCTTCCACTCCCTTTCCTTGGTTTCCTTCTGATTTTGAACAGTCTTTTTATCTTTAGCCACTTCATCTGCTAGAATATTTAGGGTTTCATCAACTCCCTTTTTTCTTTTCTTTGTGAGATGTTTCATCAATGGCTGCAGAAGACTTCTTTTCAGGCTCTGGATTTTTGGTTGGCTTTTGCCTAGGAGTAGGTCTGCCAAACTTTTTCATGTCATGTTTCTCCCCCTTTTTGGCATCATCTTGATCATCATCATCTTTGTAGATAGATGTAGGGACAGTGCCAGTAATGTTAACCAAGGCCTCTTTGATGTCTTTGATGTCAACCTGAGTATCCTTGTATCTTGCATCAACCATATTTTTTAGAAGTGCCATTTGGTGGTTGTGCTGAGTTTCTGCAAGGTCTCTTTGAGCTGTAATGATTGGCTGAACTGCATTCCATAGCTCTTAGATATATTGTTGTGGAGTGGGTTGACTTTTGGAGGCTTGAACCAGAAACTCAATTCAAGCATTCATTTTTGTAACAATTGTTTCCATAGTAGAGAGCCTCTCCCTCAAATCTTGGTATTTTAAACCATCACCCAAGTGAATGGGATCATCTTATTTCCTACCAGTGGTAGTTGTATCAGCAGTTGAACCAGAAGGAGTCTCCAATGGTTCATCTACTGATGCCCCTTTGTCTTGGTACAATGAACCCCCCCTCTGCTGTAGTTACCTTGGAAATCACACCAGTGGTTAACTTAAACATACCAGTGGATACCTTGATAGCATCAGCAGTGGTTGCCTTCAAGGGAGTCTGACTTATGTAACTACTGTCCAGATGTAGATTAGTGGATCCAACACCTGTAGTAGCTGCTCCACTTGAACTACCAACAGGAATTTCATAGAATTCCAGTGGTGTACCCTCCTCATCTGTTTGTGGGATAACCAATTGAGGGGATTCAGACATAGCCATTGTTGTGGTTGTACTCTCAGTAATGGGTTGGTGAGAAGGGTCGTTTTGTATCTGAAGCTCAATGGCATCAAACAGTGTTTTGATGGATGGTGGAAGTTGTGAAGTGGGGATTGGAGTTGAAAGAGAATTAGCCCCGGGAGAAGGACTTGTAAGCATACTCTCAAGTGAGGGTAATACTTCATATCGAGGTGTCCCTGTGCATACAACCTGTTTCTTTTGTGAGGAAGCAGGAGGAGTTAAGGCTTTTGGTGGACATCTTTCCAACTGTTGTGAGGAAGTAGCAACAGTGGTTATTGGTGACATTTGTGTTGTCACTGGATTAACTTCTGGGATCTCATCTTCCCGAAGGTCCTTTTTAGAGGGGTTGGTGGGCTTTGTGGATTTCTTTTTGGTCTTTTTGGGAATTTTTGGTGGGGGTTACACAGCAGTGATTGTGTTGTTGTGGTCACCATGAGTAGTGGGCTCAACAGCAGGATTCTGAGGAGCAGATGTGGACTCATCCAAAGTTTGCTCAGACTCCCATGTTTGTGTTTTGGAAGGTTTTGACTCTGACAACCTTGTAAAAGTTTCAGCAGAAAGACTATTTATTTGAAAATATGCACCTTGGACAAGCACTTCTGCACTGTTTTTTGGTACTTTCTGCTGTAAGTAGAAACTCAAAAACCTTGGAAACAACAAGAAAGGTTTTTTCTCTTCTTTGATATTATTTACATTTTTTACTAAATCATTGAATATTTCTTGGGAGTAATTGAAATCAGTTTCTGCCATAGCATACTCCAAGTATTGAATTTTCAAAGGAATTTCATTGAAAGCTGTTATTTTATTTGAAACACAGGTGAGCAGGTTATGAAACAGGAACTTCATGGGAGGTGGAAACTCTCCCTTTTGCATTGTAGCTTTTGTTAATTGTCCTGCATACCATCTTTCAATCAAATCAGTTTGATACTCGTCCTTTGAGAAAGAATTTTTACCTGTTAGATCGTTCATCTCAAAAACCTCCGATATGGATTGTGGTGTGATTGAAACCAGAATTTCGCCTACTTTAGATGTGATAGCCTAAGGCTTTTTGTCTTGAACTTCAAGTTTAGCATTTTTTCCAGAAATCACGTTGGGTATCTGGGTAGATGGGTGCGTTGCAGGTCAACAAAGTTTTATACTTTAAGGATGAAAGAGCATCAATGATTGAATGGAAATCTTTGTTTTTACTTGTTTTCTCAAGTGTACAAAGGTAGTTGTGTGGATTTTTTAGAGCGAGAACCATGGTGATTTGAGAAGTTCGTGAATGGAGGAAGAAGATAAATGGAAGATGGAAACCGCTTTTGAAGGAATTTTGAATTCGATACGACAGTGAAAACTCTGTTTGGGGTTTTAATTAAGGTTTTATGGGAGTGGAAAAGTGAATGCTGATGATGTGCGTAGTGCGTGGTATATTTTTATGTATATTTTAAGCCCTTTTTAACACTTTAGTTAAATATTCTACTAACACTAAACACACATATGGGCAAGTGTGCCCATCGTGAGCGTAGTATAGCGTTGGTAAGATACCGAGGTCGTCCAAGGACACAAAATCTTTTAATACCGGTTTATCCTCAACGTCTAATCAAATCAAAAATTTAGAAAAAGGTTTTAAATATGAAAATAAAAACTAAAAATGCTGAAAATAAAAATAAAATAAAAACAGATAGACAAGATGAATCACTTGGATCCGACTCGCCTTTAGTGTAACCTTTGATGATTTCCGCACTTTTGCACTTTTTAAGAGATTATCTTAGTTATAGTAGTAGGCCCCTCTTTTGAAGGTGACGTTACCCTCAACCCAGTAGTTTGAGTCAGCAAGGAAACAATCCTAAAGGGTTGGAATATTGGAAGATAATTAATTAAGTTATTAATGCGTAATGTGGTAGGCCCCTATTTTGAAGGTGACGTTACCCTCGGCTAAGTGGTTTGAGTCAGCAGGGATACAATCCCAAATAGTCGGGTTAATGTATTAATAGTAGTTTACATATGAGTGGATCAAGCCATTCGCACCCCCGCCATCCAATACCAGTGGGTATTGAAGGAGGTCCTAGTAAGCTTGACCCAGGTCCTTGCAGGATCTATACACTGAACAAGGCAAGAACCTTACCAAACCATTCCCTTAACCCCCGACCAGGTAGCCAACATATCTCTATATAGACCGTAGAGATATGAATGGTGAAAATCTTTTATTTCATATAGACAGTAAAATAATGCCAAGACACCACGGACAAATGATAAGGAAGTTTCACCTTCAACATAAGAAACTAGTTATTAAAGTCATTAATAAAAAACCAAATAAAAAGTGCGAAAAGATTAAAAATCAAAAGTATTACACTAAATGCTTGTCTTCACCAAGTGATGTAAGAGACTTAGGCAAACATGGCCTTTGATTTTCAAGAACTCTTACCATCAATCTTGGATCCCGAGACTACTACACACACTCTAGATGGATGATGGATGATGGTGGTGGATGTGGGTGTTGTGATGGTGGTGGAGTGTGGGTGAAGTGGTAGAGAAGTGGTTTGCCAAGGGTTGCCTTTGAAGTGAACCAAGCACCTCTATTTATAGCCTGTACAGAAGCCCGGACACGGTCCCGTGTCCGCTAGGCACTGCCCGTGTCCATCCTTATTCTCTTTCTTCATTAATTGCAATTTGTCTGCCTTAGCTCCACATGTCCCCGTGTCCGCTGGGCACGGCCCCGTGTGCAGAAGCGTATCTGTACTATCAAGATTTGCTTGGATTCTGCGAATCTTAGCGTTGACCACGGCCGTGTTGAGCTGGGCATGCCCCCGTGTCGGGAATAGAAGCTTCTAAAGCTTTGTCCTTTCTGCATACAACTGGCCACGCCCCCGTGTCCGTTGGGCACGGGGCGTGTTCAGCCTTTTGTTTGCTTGTTTTTTGCTTGGGAAGATAATGTCGAGGGGTCGGGCATGCCACGTTTATTCCTTTCATTGTATTTATGTTAGATTTTGCTGCATATTTGTTCCTTTTGTTCATTTACACTCATTTAGTCCTGAAAATACAAAAGGAAGACAAAAGCACACTTTTTCCAACATTAGTACTAAAAAGGGTTAGTTTTATGCCTCATTTGATGTAATTTATATGTTGCATTTTACACACATCAAATACCCCCACATTTGAATCTTTGTTTGTCCTCAAGCAAAACTCTTTATAATGTGGCTTACACTCCCAAATGGAATGGGTAGAAGAGAAGTTTTGGGCTTGTCTTGAGTGTCGGGAATCCAAGATCTTTATTAGGTTTTATTTTTATGCTATTTACAATCGTATTCGTTATGATTTATTTAGAACATTTCATAAGAGAAATTACTTATTTCGGCATACATGCCTCTTTAAAATTCCATTTATATACAAGTTCACATACCTCACGGGAGATCACTCAACACTAGGCCGAAAATGTATTTGTGTGAAACACTCAAGACCGGCATGGAACTTACTCATACTATAAGCTTTCCAAGTAATCAATCCTCCTCCTTTTTAACTATATACCTTTGTAAATATCAAGAGGACTTGGGGAAGGGTTAGGCTTGGGTTAAAGGTAGGTGGTTTTGGGTTAGTGGTTAGTAAAAAGGTCAAAAAACGTAAAAAGCATCGGTTGTCGTAAAACTTTTTTGTTTTTGTGACTTTTATTCAAATAAAGCATTTTCAAACAAAGTTTCTTTTGAGGAACTTGTTTGTTTATTGCTTATTCTTCATTTTTTTAAGGAACGTCACATGAAAACCGAGATTTTTACTAAAATAAAGGGTTTAAAAATAAAAAAGGGTTTTGGTGGGTAAAGGGTGTTTGTTTTGTGGGTTTAGAAATGAAAAGGTTTAGGCTCAAATGGGTTAACTAGGGGGATTTTTGGGTAGGTTAAAAGAAAAATAATGGTGTTGAAAGAAAAAGGGTTAGTCCTAATGCCTCCATCATTTACTTACTTGGGTTTAAGTTGGTAAGGACCGGGAATGTATCGTCATGGCAAGTTCTAGAGTCGTAAGAAACCAAGCGGCTATTCACAAAAGAAACGAAAAATGAGCATTTAGTTTAAAGATGTATATTTGTATGCTCAATAAAGGTTCAAAACTCATTTTTTGTGGGAATGGGTTTATAATGTGATCAAGTATATATAATCAAATTTTAACTAGGTCTGTCATGTCGTTTCATAATTTTCTTATGTTGGTTCTTTTTATCACGACGCTATCGGTTGTAAATTTGTAAAAATATAACATTTTTAGAACTTGTTATTCCCAAATTTGTAAAAATATAACATTTTTAGAACTTGTAAAAAAATGAAAAGTTTTTGAAAAAAAAATTTGGGTTGATTAGCGGTTCCAATAGAGTTTTGTGTAAGGCTTGTTATTAGGACTTGCAAAATTCAAGGTTTTAGCATCCTCCCCCCCCCCCCCCCCATTTAAATTACACATTGTCCTCAATGTGTCCCAAAAATAAGTTTTTAGGTTGATTGAATGTGTAAAAAGGTGTTAAAAACAAAATTTTATGTTACTAGGCGTCTGGACACGGCCCCGTGTTGATCCGGGCACGGCCCCGTGTTCAAATTGCCAGTATCATAATTAACAGAAGGCTGGGCACGGGGACGTGTTCAGTGAACACGGCCCCGTGTCCAGTTACCTGAACTGGACATTTTCTGCAGAACCTTGGGCACGGGGTGTGTTTGACTAAGCACGGCCCGTGCTGAACTTGCTGTAATGAAGAAAAATTGTCGGGAGGCTCTGTTTTTATGTATGGGTGTGGGTTCAAGTTTCCCTTAGTAACCTCCACCATTCCGAGTGTGTTTTATTCCTGAAAATTAAAATTAAACTAGAAAGCATAAAAGTTAATCTAAACTAAAACTAAGGATAGTTCTACAGAATGCATCCGTGGTGCGCCACGTTTATGAGGGTCCTTGGCTAGACCCAAAGTCAGTCATATGTTACCCAAGTGGGACGTTTTGCATACCATGTTGCACCGTCAGAGAGCATCATCCAAACTTGAGTCTATGACTTTCATGTAGTTGACCGGGTCGTCGTCTTCTACTCTTTTCCCAACCCCAAATTCCATTTCCTTGTCCCCAACCCTCAATGTTAATATCCCACCATTCATATCCACTATTGCGTGGGCGGTGGCTAGGAATGGTCTTCCTAAGATAAGCGGTACCTCGGTATCTTCCTCCATATCTAGTATGACAAAGTCGGCCGGGAAGACAAAGTCTCCGACTTTTACCAATAGATTTCCGGCGACACCTTGTGGATACTTATTGGACCTATCGGCGAGTTGTATGCTCATCTTTGTAGGGCTTGTTTTTCCTAGTCCGAGTCGGTCAAACATTGATGCGGGCATGAGGTTGATGCTAGCCCCAAGATCGGCTAGTGCATTGCGTATGGGTGATCCCCCAATCGAACAAGAGATGGTAAAGCTTCCGGGATCGATCTTCTTTTGTGGGAGTTTGTTGAGTAGCAAGGTGGAGCATTCTTCGCTTAAATTAACTAATTGCAATGACTCAATTTTCCTTTTGTGAGTGAGAAAGTCTCTCATAAATTTTGAATATTTAGGCATTTGAGTGAGGACGTCTACAAAAGGAATATTAACATCCAATTGTTTCAGTAAGTTTAAGAATTTTGCGAATTGCTCATCGGTCTTTTGGCGAAGCAACCGTCCGGGGTAGGGTACCGCGGGATTCTTGGCGGGCTCGTGAGTTGGTGGAGGAGTCGTTTCCTTTTGTGGTGTTGGCGAAGTTGCGAATTGATTGGAATGACTCTTGTCTGATGGTGGTAGCGGAGCCTCCTCGGAACCTATGGTACGGTTTCTTAGTGTGATGAGATGTACTTGCGCCTTTGGGTTGGTTTCGGTATTGCTTGGTAACGTGCCTTGTTGTCTCTCGGAGAAATTTAGAGCTAGTTGATTTAGTTGTTTTTCAATATTTTGAATACTTGCTTGTTGATTTCTATAGTCCGAATCCAATTGTTGGAATCGATCCGAGTTTTTCTTTTCGGTGTCGGAGATGAGGCGTGAGATAGTATCTTCAAGCCTCTCTCGTCCCCCTTGTTGTTGAGAGAAATTTTGTGACTCGTTTCTTGGTTATTGAAAGTTTGTTCGTTGGTTTTGATTTTGTTGGTTACTACTATTGTCGGGTTCTCTCCAACCAAGGTTAGGGTGGTTACGCCATCCTTGGTTGTAGGTACCCGTCGGGGGACCTGACAGCCTAGGTCTATTATCAAGGTAGTTTACCGTTTCTATTTGATTATCCATTTCTTTCATACAACTCCAATTTTCATGTGGACAACCACACCCTTCACAAGCCATAACCGAGGCCGTTTTTGCCATTTCTAACTTTTTGATTTTTGAAGAGAGGGCCTCGATTTGAGCTTGTAAAGAGGTGCTTTCATCAACCTTATGGGCGCCCGGGATAATAGATTTTGTGCCTCGGGGAGTGTGCCACTGAAAATTGTTTTGAACAATTTCCTCAATTTGATTATAAATTTCATTTGGGCGACGATTACCTAGAAGTCCCCTGGAGCTAGAGTCAAGTGTTTGTCTTTTGTGTGCAACAACACATTATAGAAAGTGGATACTTGTTGCCATACCGCAAGACCATGATGGGGACACTTTCTTAGTAGCTCCTTGAACCTTTCCCAAGTTTCATATAAGATTCCCCGTCCTCTTGTGAGTACGTATTAATTTCAGTCATTAATTTAGCTGTTTTTTAAGGAGGGAAATACTTATACAAAAACTTTTGGGCTAGTTCATCCCAGGTGTTTACCGATCCAACTGGGAGGGTGTTAAGCGAAGCCTTAGCTCGGTCTTTTAGCGAAAATGGGAACATTCGGAGGCGGATGACGTCATTTGATGCTCCGTTGATCCGAAAAGTATCACATATTTCCAAAAAGGTGGTAATATGTAAATGGGGATCTTCGTCCGCAAGCCCATGGAAAGTTGCGGAGTTTTGGAGCATTTGGATCAAATGCGGCCGAAGTTCGAAGTTGTTGGCATTGACATTCGGTGCATTGATAGCGGCGCCGAGATTACCTACTGTGGGTCGTAGGTAATCCATTAGAGTACGTTGATCCGCCATTGGAAGTGGGTCCCCCGAAACTTTCTCTTGATTTTTAGCTTTAAGTCTTTTTCTTAGAAAGCGTTCGGGTTCGTCTAGAGGTTCTTTTATGTCTTTATTGGAACTAGAGCTCATGCACAGCGTAGGAAGTTCAGGTGTGGCACCTGGGTTCCAAGTCCTGCGATAAAAACAAAAAGATTGTTGGTCAGAAGTTTCACCACGGTCCCATGCTCAGTTGAACACGGCCCCGTGGCCGGAGTTACAGTGATTTTTTTCCGAGTCCCTATTACTGGGGAGTTCAACACGGCCCCGTGCTGCACCAACACGGCCAGTGCTCAACTCTCTGTAACTCGGAAAATAAAAACTGCCAGTAACGATGCTGGGCACGGCCCCGTGCTGAGCTCTGCAGAAGCAGAAAAATTAAGAAAAATCCTAAAAAAAAGAAAAATAAGAAAATCGATTAGGCCGTTGATTCCTAACTTTCTTAAAATCCTTGTGTCCCCGGCAACGGCGCCAAAAACTTGATGTGCGTAGTGCGTGATATATTTTTTATGTATATTTTAAGCCCTTTTTAACACTTTAGTCAAGTTTTAAATTTATAAAACACGATATTCTACTAACAGTAAACACACATATGGGTAAGTGCACCCATCGTGAGCGTAGTATAGCGTTGGTAAGATACCGAGGTCATCCAAGGACACAAGAGCTTTTAATATCGGTTTATCCTCAACGTCTAATCAAATCAAAAATTTAGAAAAAGGTTTTAAATATGAAAATAAAAACTATAAATGCTGAAAATAAAAATTAAATAAAAACAGATAGACAAGATGAATCACTTGGATCCGACTCGCCTTTAGTGTAACCTTTGATGATTTCCGCACTTTTGCACTTTTTAAGAGATTATCTTAGTTATCTTTTGAAGGTGACGTTACCCTCAACCCAGTAGTTTGAGTCAGCAATGATACAATCCTAAAGGGTTGGAATATTGGAAGATAATTAATTAAGTTATTAATGCGTAATGTGGTAGGCCCCTCTTTTGAAGGTGACGTTACCCTCGGCTAAGTGGTTTGAGTCAGCAGGGATACAATCCCAAATAGCCGGGTTAATGTATTAATAGTAGTTTACATATGAGGGGATCAAGCCATTCGCACCCTCGCCATCCAATACTAGTGGGTATTGAAGGAGGTCCTAGTAAGCTTGACCTAGGTCCTTGCAAGATCTATACACTGAACAAGGCAAGAACCTTGCCAAACCATTCCCTTAACCCCCGACCAGGTAGCCAACATATCTCTATATAGACCGTAGAGATATGAATGGTTAAAATCTTATATTTTATATAGACAGTAAAATAATGCCAAGACACCACAGACAAATGATAAGGAAGTTTCACCTTCAACATAAGAAACTAGTTATTAAAGTCATTAATACAAAACCAATAATAAGTGCGAAAAGATTAAAATCAAAAGTATTACACTAAATGCTTTGTAACACCTCGTAAAAAAGTGTCCAATTATGTGAAGACACGTGTCCTAAACCCTAATCGTATGGAAGATTGAGTTTAAAGGACAAAAGTTGTAAAACGATGAGATTATGTATGTGAAGGGACTAAAAGTGTCAACATGCCAAACTTGTGCCTCTGAATGACCACACACGAAGAATATATTCTTAAATAAGTAATTTTTCGAATACAAGAAGCCGTTTGTGAAAATAATCGAAAGATTATAAACTACAGGGGTTAAACGTGTCAACATGTTAATTCTTACCTCTGAATGATCTTTTAACGAACCCGGGGCTTCGGAATATTCAAATATACTCTCAAGAATAAGTGATATCAATTTCACAAGGTTTCGAGTTCGTTATGTGATATTTACGCAAATTCCCAAGAATTAGGGTTTAAAAGCATCAACGAGGCGAAACTTATGTTTTCGGTAATCCTTTAATGAACCCGGGCCTAACAGTGTTTGGATATATTCCCTAGATCATCTACAAACTAACTACAAAGGCTAGAAGTGCCTAAAACGAAAGATATTGAGCTTATAAAGGTGCAGGGACTGAACTTGTCAAGATTGAAACTTGTTTGACTGGTATTGGGGGGGTGTCTCGCTACGCGACCATGGAACCATTCTGCCGTCGCGCGACGCGAGGGCACCATTTTGACAGAACAGTTTGGACAGGTGCTGGTCTTCTTCTTCCTTGTGCTCCAAACCAAAACAAATCGATTTATGTGGATTGTTAATGGTTTTAAATTACCACCAAGACACCTGGAGCCATCTTACAACACCCTAAACACCTGTGATGATCTTGGGCAATCTCAATTCACTATAAATAGCCCCTTTAGTGCAGCCATTTCACTTGCACATTCAAATATTCACTCTCATCTCTCTAGTTCAAGTGTTCTTGAGCATTCTGGAGGTTCCTGATTCAAAAGGGAGCTCATCTTTAGTAGAAAAGATTGCTAGGACCCTTTGTAAGTGTCTTAGCGCCCTTTTTAGTTCAGTTTTATAACTTAAAAATGAAAAGTCAAAGATATCGCAATCTGACTTTGACCTTCGGTTTAAACTCAAATGGTCCAGCCATTATTCGAAATGAACATGGTTATGTGACCATAATTAGGTAGGTGTTCAACCCTTAAAAGGGCACCTCCTAATTATTTCATTTTCTTAGTTAATTGTCGGGTCAAACTATTTAGTTAAAAAGTCAAACTGGACATAATTTCAAATAATAATTAAAACTAACAATGCAGAGGTTATAAATTATATTTTATCACTCTAATAACTTGGTAATTATTATTAGAACATGTTTAGGCATGTTCAACCCGACAATTCTGACTTTAAGGTCGGTTCGCAACCGAAAGTCGCAAAAGCTTGACTTTTGCTTTGACTTTCAGTTCTGACCCGATTGAGCTTAATTCTTCCATGTTTTAAGCTTCCAGTAAGACCATATTAAGTTGTAGTATAACCCTCTGAGGTTATATTACCTGGTCATTTGTAATCTGAATTATATGCTCATGTCCGTTATTATGCTTATAAATGCCCGTTATGCCCTTGTGACATATAAACGAGATTTTTGAAAATGTGAGAGGACAAAAGGCCTTATTACTGATATATAAGTATGTCCCGAAAATTTGACATCAGTTTCTGGTCTAAAACTAAAGTTATGCAAGATATCGTAAATTGAAACTTTTTATTAATTAAATTACGCTATCTTGAATAAGGCTTGTTTAAACATGGATTTTGACCCAAAACTCATTAAGTACTGTTAAGATATTATTTTTAGGGATTTTTAGAATTTTTGATCAGATTATAATCTGACCATATCATGGAATTCTTGTATAATTCGGTAAATGACGATAATACCCTTTTCGTTCATAAAATGAGATTAACACATGATTTGCATGCCAAACCTTTTCTACTGATATTATATATTAAATAAAATATTTTGAACATTTAAGACTGATCAAAATCTCAGATTTCCATAAATATCTTAATTATCGTCAATTATCGACTTTTACGCTAATTAAGCGCATAGTATGGTTTAAAACCATACTAAACACCTAAGACTTGATACCTACTGATTGTATAAACAAATTTTAATATTATTATAGTAGGTATGAGTCATGAACTCAGACTTCCAAAAATGTCCTTAAAAGCATATGTGAAATGACCAAAATACTCTTTCGGGGCATAGTTTGCCAATAAATGGTATAACACACATATGTATGATATCTTACGGTTATAACAACATAAAATAAATATTCTTACTGATTACTAAAGACCAGAATATCAGTTTACTATAAAACCTCTTTTATAAACAATAAAATGACCAAAATGCCCCTACGGGACTTAAATTGGTTTTAAATACTTTTTGGGCATATATGTTAACATCCTACTGTTGTATTAACATATTCTAAGCATAATAACATATGAGACCTGTATATAATTCATTTGGTTACCCGTTATGCATTCATGCGTTCGGTTCGGTTTATGTAGCTAGTTTACATAAAATTAGCCGAAATGGGTTTAACCTTATCATTTTCACTTCAAAATCCAGAATGTGTTTAGTATACCCATATTATACAAGTTTCCAAACTTGTCGGGTCAAAACCACGTTCTATTCCGGTCTCCGCTTAATCTAGCGTTTAGAACCGTTAAGTATCTTTCAAACTAACCTGTCTAAGTCTTTGACTTAAATAAAGACCCGTTAGTATCCTAATAGGTTAATAAACCTTCCATACAGATTGAGTAGCTTCGGTAGAAGGTATTTTCATAAGGCTTTAGGAAACATACGGCTGAGTTACTTCACACACATCTAGCTCAGGTAAATACTTTTAACTTATTTTCCCTTATACGGGCTTGGGATACGGTATTATAATAATACTGCTTGGTCGGGTATGAAATCATTTAATCGGATTGTGATTAATAAATTGCATAACCCGTTTTAATCTGTTTTGTTTGATAACATAAACATTGGGGGTTAATACGAACGTGTCCTGGATATCCTCGGCTCATTTCATTTGAAAATGGTAACGACCTATGCACGGGGTGTAGGCATACACCTGACAGATGCAAATGCTAAATAGCCCACATGTTGGGGATAACTCCTTTGTGTGATCTATAAGTAGTGAGTCGGTTAATCATGACCGGCTTCCAAACCGGCCCCATATGTATGACAAACATGTAAAATTGTATATAAGATTTTATATAAAAATTGTCCCAAGTTATAAATGGTTTGTGCCTTGTGCACTTAAATCAATTTTTATAAACTCTTTTAAAATGAGTCAGTTAATTGTATTTACCAGTGAAAACTGATGTATTTTCCAAAGACTAAGTGACAGGTACCTCTCGTAACTAGGCTGGAGCTACTCGGTGTCAAATAAGAGGATCTTGCAAATCCTTAGATGCCTGAAGTCTGTTATTTCAGTTTTCTTGTATTTTGTTTTATGATCCGCATATGAATCTCTATTACCAGACTGTATATTCTTTTATTTGGACACTCGGACACTATGGTTTATAATAGTAATATTCTACCAAGCCTTCCGCTGTGCTACTATATTGTGTGTATTGACTATGATGATATCAACTACGTCACGATACTCCCCGTCGGGCCCACCGGTAATATGTAGAAATATCAGGGTGTGATAGGTTGGTATCAGAGCCAACATTGAGTGAATTAAACACTAACCTTTTGTGTTTAATCTCAATGACACAATAAGCACATTCCTTAGACTTCCGAGTCTAGGCATATGACCTAGGATTTATTCTTAACTTTCCTTTTGTCGTTTATATGTTGTTTTATTGTTTTGACAGGTTAATTAAAAATGCCACCACGCGTTCGAGGAAAAGGAAAAGGTCCTATGAGGGGAGGAACATCTAGCAACGCGGGACCCTCACATAGACGCACGCCATCAACGTCTTTTACTAGCTCTGATTCACGAGTTAATTGGAGACATTCCTTTGAACCGGCGAGACACTCCGTTTCGTTAGGTTCTTTTCACCTTCAGATCACCCACCTTTTGGACTAGCTATTCAAGACGAGCCCCAACACTCGTACCATTCTCACCATTCCCATCACTCTCTACATTCTCATTCTTTCCACCATTCTGGCTCTCACGATCTTTATTCACCGGGTCAATTCAACCCAAACGACTATATTAACGAACCATAGGGTTATAATCCTCTTGGACCCGAGGGCCACTTCTCTCAAGATATGGAGATGGACGACGATCCAAATCCATAATTGCCACCAACTGGGATGCCATCACATCCCCTCAGCATCTCCAGCGGTTCTCCTTATGAAGGATTGCCATATCAAGGCCCCGACTCATGGGCCGAACGGTGGAACACTTATACTTGGGAATTCACCCCTTCTTTTCATAACTCTCCACAACCTCCATTGGAGGAAGCGTATCTTCAGGCGGTTACTCCGCCACCATTGCCCGTTGAGGAACCACCTCAACATCCACCACAACCGCCTCCTGAACCATCAAGGCGAAGGAGGAACGCACGGATATCCGTGCGAGGGGGACCTAGGTTTAGTTCCCCTCAAGCTTCAAGTACATACCCTCCTATCCCCGAAGATCCACAAATGGGTGGACCTTCTCACGCGGTGCCATAAAATGATCCCTGCCAGTTACTTTTGCATCACCGCCACCGCCAGTGAGTTATGAGAACCCAATACCGACTTACCCAGGTTCGTCTGGGTATAACCCATTTGAATATCCAACTCCTACGGATTATGGATATCAGGCCCCTGCCCAAGATCCATATCTTGAGGCAGCTCAATTTATTGCACTTTACCCCTCACCCTTTCCTCCAGTATACCCAACTGGGTATCCAGTGCAAGGGTATCAATACCCTCCTTATCAACAACAACCCCCACCTTCACAACTGCAAACACAACAAATTATGCATAGGTTGGATCAGGTTGAACAAAAAGCAGAGGAACTCAAGAAAAAGCATAACAAATTTCTTAAGGGCCATGCGAACTTCATAAAGGGCAAAAAGAAGTAGAAGTTTGTTTTATTTTATTTTGTATTGTAATTTCAATCAAGTCCCTGCGTGGACATTTCATTTCTGTATTTTAGTCCCTACGTGGACTTGTTTCTTTCTGTAGTCCCTACGTGGACAGTTTGTTATTTCAAGACCCGTTTAGGGTATTTCTTGTAATCGTTTAGTAGTTTAATGGAATTGCTTTTAAAGTTTTATATGTGTATTTTATTACATCACCATACAAATATCATTTCAATTTTTCATTGATCTGCGTGACATTTCAAAAGAAATTCATAAAGGTAAGACCTAGCCATAATATAATTGGTTATGATGGTGTAACCCTCTTAAGAAAACGATTTCTTGTTAACATCTGAAAACATGTTAACATTCCTAGCAGTGTGACTTGAGAGACCACACTAGCTTCTCAAAATGTACTTGGATCTTTCTAAGTCATCCTCAGGGCCTATATGATCAATGCGAATCATGGCTATTAAACATCAAATATGATGTATACACCAAAACATCCATTTGAGGTGTATGCCTATGGGCGAAGGTGTATTCATGATAATGATAGTTTCATTTATAAACTTCTTGTCAAGAAGGCGATGAACTGTGTTCGACCCTTAAAAATCACTGATTCAAGAGATCGTGATTATATTTAAATTGTCCTTGTGACAAGGCCTTTGTGCCCTTCAAACGTCCTTCAAGACGAGCCTTTTGTGCTATCTAAAAATGTCTTATGACATTAACAGTTGTGACTTATGTCCCCGTCTAATAAAATGTAAAGGATTATGTCCTACCTGATTGCCAATAATGGTTCATTCATAGCCTAGGCAAATCATGATCGAATAAATTTTGACTTGTGATCTAAAAAAATGGTCTATATGGTTTATTAATACCATGACCATCCAATCATCAGATACGATGATTCGTTATATAATCTAAATAAATCATTATCGTTTGATTTTAGTATTCAAATCATGGCTGGCTCTGACGAAGCAAACAGTCATCCTGTGGAAGGAAACAATAATACCAGAATAAATGTCACTGGTGCTGAATTACAAGCAATGATTGACACAGCAGTTGCTCAAGCTGTGGACAAAATATTCAAGGAACTGAGTATTGTTCGGTCTAAGACTCATACAAAGTCCCTATCACATTCGCATACATTGAAAAAGGATGAATCTCCGCATTCATCCAACCAGAGATCTGAATCTCAAAAGATTGTGCTGGATCAGACTCCCAGGTACAACAAGGGTTGTACCTACAAATACTTTGTCTCTGGTAAACCAAGAGATTTCACGGGAGAAAAGGGAGCAATAGACTGTATGAAGTGGTTGGATGAAATGGAAACGGTGATTGATATCAGTGGGTGTGCAAAGGAGAACATCGTTAAGTTTGTATCTCAGTCCTTCAAGGGTGACGCCCTAACATGGTGGAAAGCCTTGTTGCAATCCACTGGAAAGGTTCCTCTGCATAACCTTTCCTGGAACCAATTTTTTGATCTTGTGAAGGACACTTATTATCCGCAACATGAAGTTGAAAGAGTGGAGACTGACTTCCTCACTCTTGTGATGAAAGATTTGGATTGCAGGTCCTATGTGACCAATTTTAACTCGATGTCTTGACTTGTACCTTATCTGGTCACCCTTGAACCCAAACGCATTACGCGTTTTATCGGTGGTTTAGCCCCTGAGGTTAAAGGAAATGTCAAGGCTTCTAAGCCTGCTACATATAGATTGGTTGTAGATCTATCACTATCGCTTACTCTCAATGTTGTAAGGAGTAGGTCAAAGAAAACCACCGAGGAAGGGAAGAGGAAGAGGGAGGATGACCAGTCCCACCAATCTAACAAAAAGAAAGGAAAACTCTGGTTTCAAGAAAGGGCAGTCAGGTGATAAGCCCAGGTGCAAAATTTGTGACAAGAAGCACTTTGGAAAGTGCAACCAGGACCCACAAGCCAAGCCTTGTGGAATTTGCAAGAAGAAAGGGCACAAAACTGTTGAGTGACGAAACATCAAGGATGCAACCTGCTATGGTTGCAATGAAAAGGGGCACATCAAAACCAATTGCCCTAAAAATGCTAAGAAGCCCGATGAGGCAAAGAAAACCAATGCAAGGGTTTTTCAGATGAACGCCAGGAAGGCGGTGAATGACAATAACATTATAACAGGTACCTTCCTCATTAATGATATTTATGCTAGAGTTTTATTTGATTCAGGTGCGGACAAGTCTTTTGTAGACCATAAGTTTAGTAAGTTACTGAATCTGCCTATTAAAACTCTATACATAAAATATGAGGTAGAACTCGCAGATGGTACCTTAGAAACAGCGTCAACTCTTCTTGATGGATGCTTTATAACCATTAAGAATCATTTCATTCCGTTGTCCCTTTTGCCAATGAAGTTGGCAGGGTTTGATGTAGTTCTGGACATGGATTTGTTATCACGTAACCAAGCCCAAATTGCCTGCGATAAGAAACTAATTAACATCAAAACCCCCTCTGGTGAGTTAGTCACCATTCATGGAGATACACATTATGGTCTGCCCGACGATATAGCTATGCTCAAAGCATCTAAGTGTTTGAAGAACGGATGTGTCATCTACATGGCACAAGTGACAGTTGATGAACCAAAACCCAAGATTGAAGATATCCCAATCATTTCTGAATACCCTGATGTGTTTCCTGAGGAATTACCTGGATTACCTCCAGAGAGGCAAGTTGAATTCAGGATAGACATTCTACCAGGAGCGGCACCTAGAGCTCCATACCGTCTAGCGCCTAATGAAATGAAAGAGCTCAGGACTCAATTGGATGACTTACTGGAAAAAGGTTTCATACAACCCAGCTCTTCACCTTAGGGAGCTCCTATATTGTTTGTGAAGAAGAAGAAGGATGGATCAATGCGTTTATGCATTGATTATCGTGAGTTAAATAAAGTGACGATCAAGAATTGTTATCCATTGCCCAGGATCGACGACTTATTCGACCAACTCCAAGGGGCAAGCTTCTTCTCAAAAATCGATTTGAGATTAGGGTATCATCAACTCAAAGTTAGAACTGAAGATGTACCTAAGACAGCGTTCAGAATGAGGTATGGACACTACGAATTCTTAGTGATGCCTTTCAGGCTCACTAATGCACCTGCAGCATTCATGGACCTCATGAATAGAGTCTACAAGCCATACCTAGATAAGTTTGTCATTGTCTTTATAGATGACATACTTATTTATTCTCGTAATCAAGTTGATCACGTGAAACACCTTCGATGTATCTTAGGATTGCTATGACAAGAGAAGCTATATGCTAAATTCTCCAAGTGTGAGTTCTGGCTTCGCGAAGTCCAATTCCTTGGACATGTTGTTAGCGAGCGTGGTATCCAAGTAGATCCCGCTAAAATAGAAGCCATCATGAACTGGGAGGCACCTAAGACACCTACGGAAATTCGCAGCTTTCTGGGATTAGCTGGTTATTATAGAAGATTCATTGAGAACTTCTCAAGGATAGCTGCACCATTGACTACTCTGACCCGCAAGAATGTGAAGTTTGATTGGGGTCCTAAACAACAAGAGTCTTTTGAGATTCTTAAACAGAAATTGAGCAATGCTCCGGTGTTGACATTGCCCGAAGGAATAGAAGAGTTTGTCGTGTACTGTGATGCTTCACACACCGGTATGGGTTGTGTACTTATGCAGAGAGGCAAGGTGATTGCCTATGCATCACGACAGTTAAAAGTGCATGAAAAGAATTACACCACCCATGATTTGGAGTTGGGTGCCGTTGTATTTGCACTAAAGTTGTGGAGACATTACTTATATGGAACTAAATGTGTGATATATTTTGATCACAAAAGTCTCCAACACTTATTCAATCAAAAGGATCTTAATATGAGACAACGTCGTTGGATGGAGACTCTAAATGATTATGATTGCGAAATTCGCTACCATCCTGGCAAGGCGAATGTAGTCGATGATGCTCTAAGCCGAAAGGAAAGAGTCAAACCTATAAGGATTAATGCCAAGAGCATTGAACTGAAGAACAGCTTGAATGAAAGGCTGTTAGCTGCTCAAAAGGAAGCTATATTGGAAGCTAACTTTCCAAGTGAAAAGTTAGGTGTAACAGTTGATCAGTTATTACCTGGTAAGGATGGAATCCTCAGATTAAATGGTAGAATCTGGGTTCCTATACATGGAGGACTTAGGGATATAATCCTCCAGGAAGCTCACAATTCCAAATACTCAGTTCACCTTGGAGGTGACAAAATGCATCAAGATTTGAAAGCCAACTATTGGTGGATAGGTTTGAAGAAATCTATAGCCACACATGTAGCTAAATGTCTGACATGCGCTCAGATAAAAGCTGAACATCAAAAGTCGTCAGGTTTGTTACAACAGCCAGAACTTCCCACATGGAAATGGGAAATGGTAACTATGGATTTTATAACCAAGTTACCTAAAACAAGGCATGGAAATGATACGATATGGGTCATAGTCGATAG
The DNA here is from genome assembly GCA_030545235.1 of Helianthus tuberosus. Taxonomy (NCBI): domain Eukaryota; kingdom Viridiplantae; phylum Streptophyta; class Magnoliopsida; order Asterales; family Asteraceae; genus Helianthus; species Helianthus tuberosus. The sequence goes on along the minus strand of CM060362.1, from coordinate 46,382,141 downwards.
ATTGACTAAGTCAGCACACTTCCATGTTTTAAGCTTCCATTAGGACCATATTGAGTTGTAGTATAACCCTCTGAGGTTATATTACCTGGTCATTTGTAATCTGAATTATTGCTCATGTCCATTATTATGCTTATAAATGCCCGTTATGCCCTTATGACATATAAACGAGATTTTTGAAAATTTGAGAGGACAAAAAGCCTTATTACTGATATATAAGTATGTCCCGAAAATTTGACATTAGTTTCTGGTCTAAAACTAAAGTTATGCAAGATATCGTAAATTGAAACTTTTATTAATTAAATTACGCTATCTTGCATAAGGCTTGTTTAAACATGGATTTTGACCCAAAACTCATTACCTACTGTTAAGATATTATTTTTAGGGATTTTTGGAATTTTTATCATATTATAATCTGACCATATCATGGAGTTCTTGTATAATTCGGTAAATGACGATAATACCTTTTTCGTTCATAAAATGATATTAACACATGATTTGCATACCAAACCTTTTTGTACTGATATTATATATTAAATAAAATATTTTGATCATTTAAGACTGATCAAAATCTCAGATTTCCATAAACATCTTGATTATCATCAATTATCGACTTTTACGCTAATTAAGCGCGTAGTATGGTTTAAAACCATACTAAACACCAAAGACTTAATACCTACTGATTGTATAAAAAAATTTTAATATTATTACAGTAGGTATGAGTCATGAACTCAGACGTCCAAAAATGTCCTTAAAAGCATATGTGAAATGACCAAAATACCCTTTCGAGGCAGTTTGGCCATAAATGGTATAACACACATATGTATGATATCTTACTATTATAACAACATAAAATAAATATTCTTACTGATTACTAAAGACCAGAATATCAGTTTACTATGAAACCTCTTTTATAAACATTAAAATGACCAAAATGCCCCTACAGGACTTAAATTGGTTTTAAATACTTTTTGGGCATATATGTTAACATCCTACTGATGTATTAACATATTCTAAGCATAATAACACATGAGACCTGTATATAATTCATTTGGTTACCCGTTATGCATCCATGCGTTCGGTTCGGTTTATGTAACTAGTTTACATAAAATTTGCCGAAATGGGTTTAACCTTATCATTTTCACTTCAAAATCCAGAATGTGTTTAGTTTACCCATATTATACAAGTATCCAAACTTGTCGGGTCTAAACCATGTTCTATTCCGGTCTCCGCTTAATCTAGCGTTTAGAACCGTTAAGTATCTTTCAAACTAACCGGTCTAAGTCTTTGACTTAAATAAAGACACGTTAGTATCCTAATAGGTTAATAAACCTTCCATACAGATTGAGTAGCTTCGGTAGAAGGTATTTTCATAAGGCTTTAGGAAACATACGGCTGAGTTACTTCACACACATCTAGCTCAGGTAAATACTTTTTACTTACTTTCCCTTATACGGGCTTGGGATACGGTATTATAATAATACCGCTTGGTCGGGTATGAAATCATTTAATCGGATTATGATTAATAAATTGCATAACATGTTTTAATCTGTTTTGTTTGATAACATAAACATTGGGGGTTAATACGACCGTGTCCTGGATATCCTGGGCTCATTTCATTTGAAAATGGCCACGACCTATGCACGGGGTGTAGGCATACACCTGACAGATGCAAATGCTAAATAACCCACATGTTGGGGATAACTCCTTTGTGGGTTCTATAAGTGGTGAGTCGGTTAATCATGACCGGCTTCCAAACCTGCCCCATATGTGACAAACATGTAAAACTGTATACAAGATTTTATATAAAAATTGTCCCAAGTTATAAATGGTTTGTGCCTTGTGCACTTAAATCAATTTCTATAAACTCTTTTAAAATGAGTCAGTTAATTGCATTTACCAGTGAAAACTAACGTATTTTCCAAAGACTAAGTGACAGGTACCTCTTGTAACTAGGCAGGAGCTACTTGGTGTCAAATAAGAGGATCTTGCAAATCCTTAGATGCCTGAAGTCTGTTATTTCAGTTTTCTTGTATTTTGTTTTATGATCCGCCTGTGGATCTCTATTACAACCAGTCTGTATATTCTTTTATTTGGACACTCGGACACTATGGTTTATAATAGTAATATTCTACCAAGCCTTCCGCTGTGCTATTATATTGTGTGTATTAACTATGATGATATCAACTACGTCACGATACTCCCTGCCGGGCCCACCGGTAATATGTGGAAATATCGGGGTGTGACATGCTTGTCTTCACCAAGTGATGTAAGAGACTTAGGCAAACATGGCCTTTGATTGTCAAGCACTCTTACTATCAATCTTGGATCCCGAGACTACTACACACACTTTAGATGGATGATGGTGGTGGATGTGGGTGTTGTGATAGTGGTGGAGTGTGGGTGAAGTGGTAGAGAGGTGGTTTGCCAAGGGATGCCTTTGAAGTGAACCAAGCACCTCTATTTATAGCTTGTACAGAAGCCCGAACACGGCCCCGTGTCCGCTGGGCACGGCTCGTGTCCATCCTTATTCTCTTTCTTCATTAATTGCAATTTGTATGCATTAGCTCCACACGCCCCCATGTCCGCTGGGCACGGCCCCGTGTGCAGAAGCGTATCTGTACTATCAAGATTTGCTTGGATTCTGCGAATCTTAGCATTGACCACGGCCGTGTTGAGCTGGGCACACCCCCGTGTCGAGAATAGAAGCTTCTAAAGCTTTGTCCTTTCTGTAGACAACTGGCCACGCCCCCGTGTCCGCTGGGCACGGGGTGTGTTCATCCTTCGGTTTGCTTGTTTTTTTGCTTGGGAAGATGTTGTCGAGGGGTCGGTCATGCCATGTTTATTCCTTTCCTTGTATTTATGTTAGATTTTGTTGCATATTTGTTCCTTTTGTTCATATACTCTCATTTAGTCCTGAAAATACAAAAGGAAGACAAAAGCACACTTTTTCCAACATTAGTACTAAAAAGGGTTAGTTTTATGTCTCATTTGATGTAATTTATATGTTGCATTTTACACACATCAGCTGACGTGGCAGCGGTTACAAAGATTGGACGGCTAAGAACTGTCCACGTGACAACCTCTGAAGAAAGGTGGAAGACAGTTATTTAAGAAACCACTGATGGACAATATCAGTGATTGACAGCAATGAAAATGAGAGCAGTGGCTGATTTTAACTATCAGTGGATAGCCATCAGTGATTGAAACACAGATGTTTGGCCAACAGTGGTCAACAAGGGAAATGAAGAAACTGTCTTTCAGCAATAGATAATTTTCAACAATCAGATGTTTGAACCAAACAATGGTTTTAACAGACTTTTAAGGATTAATGAAATATTTCATTTTTAACTATTTTTAAGGATGGATTTTTGATTTTCTGAAAACATTTTAATGCTTTTTATTCATGGAAAAACAAGATTTTGCTTGTTATTCCATGTTAAGCATGCCAATCCTAGAGATCAAGCTTTCAAAGGTGGATGTGTTTAATGCTTTTGTTAGCACATCTGCTAACTGATCCTTAGTTGGAACATGATGCAGAGAAATCAAATATTTTTCATAGCAATCCCTCACAAAGTGATGTCTGATGCCAATGTGCTTGGTGGTTGAGTGTGAAACTGGATTTTTGATGATATTTTCAGTTGCTTGCCTATCCAACATGAGAGGTGTCTTTAAAGCAATTATACCAAAATCCAGCAGTTGATTTTGAAGCCACAACAGTTGGGTTGTACAGCTTGCAGCAGCAATGTATTCTGCTTCAGCAATGGATGTGGAAACAGCTGCTTGCTTTTTGCTTTGCCAAGACACTAAGCAATTGCCTAGGAATTGACACCCTCCTGAGGTGGACTTCCTTGTTGTGTTACATCCAGCAAAGTCACTGTCTGAGAAACCTGAAAGCTTGATATTTCCATCAGCTGGATACCAGATACCAAGTGTGGGAGCACCTTTTATGTATCTGAATATCCTTTTTACAGCAATAAGGTTAGACTTTCTAGGGGCTGATTGGGATCTTGCACAAACACATGTTGCAAACATGATGTCTGGTCTGGATGCAGTTAGGTACAATAAAGACCCAATCATGCTTCTATATAAGGTTTGATCAACCAAATCATCCTTCTCATCCGACATGACTATCTTATTGGTTGCCATGGGTGTACTACATGGCTTATAATCATTTATCTCAAATTTGTTTAAAAGTTCTTTAGCATACTTGCTTTGATGAATGACAGTGCCATTTTGCATCTGCTTAACTTGAAGACCAAGAAAGCATTGTAGGTCACCCATTGCACTCATCTCAAACTCAGCTGTCATGAGTTTTCTGAACTCTTCACACATTTTATTACATGTGCTTCCAAAAATGATGTCATCCACCTAAATTTGGACAATCATCAGATCTTTTCCTCTCCATTTTAAAAACAATGTTTTATCAATTTTACCTCTTGTGAAACCAATAGAGATTAGAAAAGTGGAAAGAGTTTCATACCAGACTCTTGGTGCTTGTTTCAAGCCATACAAAGCTTTGTTTAGCTTGTAGACATGATTTGGATTAAATGGATCCTCAAAACCAGGAGGTTGACAAACATATACCTCTTCTTGAATCTTACCATAGAGGAATGCACATTTGATATCCATCTGAAACACCTTGATGTTGTGGTTGACAGCAAAGGCTAAGAACAGTCTGATAGCTTTCAATCTTGCTACAGGGGGGAAAGTTTCATCATAGTCAATGCCCTCTTCCTGTCTAAAGCCTTGAACCACAATCCTAGCTTTATTCTTGACAACAATGCCCCTTTCATCAGTTTTATTTTTGAAGACCCACTTTGTGCCAATAGGACTCACACCCTCTAGCAGTGGTACAAGCTCCCATACTTGTTGTCTTTTAAATTGTTGGAGCTCTTCTTGCATAGCTTCTACCCAACTGTTGTCTTTCAGTGCCTCTTGGTACTTGACTGGTTGATGGAGTGATAGAAATCCAACAAAAAGACAAATGTTTTGGGATTGACTTCTAGCGAGAACCCCTTTATTGATGTTGCCAATAATTTGATCTGGTGGATGGGACTTCAGGAAGATTAAATCTCCCTTGTATGGAACAATGACATTAAATGGGGTAGGCTGCAGATGAATCATCTGAGCTAACATCTGTTGATGACTTTGATGATCCAACATCTGTTTGAAATGGAGGTGGAGGAATAGGAGGAATGGGTGTGACACAATGTTGATTTTTATCCACTGTTGGCAGATTTTTATCAACAGTGGTTGAAGATATGGTGGCAGAAGTTGAAGGGCTACTTTGGTCAACAGCTGTTGATGCAGTAGTGGTTGAGCTTTGACAGCTGTTTTGAACATCTGCTGCACTGGTAGTGGATGTGAATTTTTGTTGTGGAATTACAACTTCATATCCAAAGTCTTGTGGTGGAGATTGTGGTGTACCTGCAAGGTTAGTCTTGACAGACACATCTTCAAAAGTGAATTTATCTAGATCAAACAATTCAGCAGGGTTTGCTGGGATTTTCAAAGATGAAAGTTCATTGAACTTAACATTAAAAGTCTCTTCCACACACCTAGTCCTTGTGTTAAACACTTTGTAGGCCTTGGCAGTGGTTGAGTATCCCAGGTGATAATCACAATCTACTTTGGCTGCAAATTTTGAAATTGAGTCTTTTAGGTTTAAGATAAAACATAGGCAGCCAAATATTTTGAAGTATGAGATCAGTGGTTTGATTTTGAAATTTGTTAACAATCATCTTTGATTAATGTTTTAGACTTGAGTTTCTGTATGGATTGACTCTAACCCTAACACCATCTCTTTTTGATCCATCATCAAGGAATATACCCCCCTTAATCATAAAAATAGAAGGGATCTACATCCTGTCAGGCATTGAGCTTTTACTATCAAAATCAAGTAAAAGCACAAAATATATTATTCTTTATAAAAAAAATAAAAGAATAATATATCCTGATATAAACAAGAAACCTTTTACCATTTAAAAACAAGTAAAAGTTTCTTGATAAATGAATTAATTGATCTGGTAAATTCCCAAAGTCAAAATAACTTTAGATGGGGTCAAAATCATTCCATCCTCAAGTTTAGGATAATGGTCAGTGGTTTGAGTAAAAAAAATTTATAACCACTGTTGGAAAACATTTCATGTCAGATGATTTCAGATATGAGGAAGCATTTTTCATGTGATAATTTGAAAATTTTGTCAGTGTCCTCTTGAATTTTATTAACTGATGATACATTTGTTACCTGAACCTTCTTGAAATAGTGGTTGTACTCTGCTATTTGGTAACAAATGTTTGAGCAAGAATGATGGTTTGTTTAGGTTTTCCTTTTATAGTACTAACCTGTGGACTCTCAAGTGTTTTTGGATTTATACTCTTTTCTTTTGATTTCAAAAGTTTTGAGATAAACACACTTTTGAGTTTTGTGATTTTTCCTCCTTCCCTTTTAACCTTTCCACAGGCAGATGTTTGTAATATTCACTTGAAGGTGTTTAAGGAAAGAATAATCAATCCAGGATCATTTACAGCAATGTTTCGAGAGACTTGGTCATTTTTGCAAAGGCTTATGCCAAATTTCACAATACTTTTGATCTGGTTTTCTAAAACATCAACTCATAACCTTTGCAAGATTCTATCCTTTTCTCACAAGTGATTTGGGTAGATTCAATCTCCTTTTTACAAACTTGGCATTTTCTACCATAGTTTGGAGTTGATCCTTGGCTATGTTTGATGTGTGTTTTGAGACTAATAATTTTCTATTTAAGTTTAAAACAATTTTGTTTTTAACCTTTTAAAGGTTTTTCAAAACTGTTGTTCAACATGTAGATCTTGTTCCTAAGGTTTTTCTTAACCTCTGTTATGTTTAGCAAAAGCACAAACGCATTTATCTGAACATAAGCCTTTAATGACTTGAGGTGAAGCCTTAGCAGCAATCAATCATGGAACCAACACAATTACCAACATAAACACTGGAAAACCATCAAACATAAGTATACCCAATCCGAAGTTGCTAGATATTTATCAGATCTAACAACTATCGGTGGTTTATATAGGCTACCTGTGTTAAGTGGAACTTATGTGATTTAAAACATCTTGGTTATTTTACAGAGTTTTTGAATAATCAACTTTTATACGTGATTATACTTTACTCTGTTTTTTCAACTAATACGAACAACTTTAGTATCAATGGATTTGAGCTGAACTTTTATGACAAATTGATTGTTAGGTCGAATTTGACTGTCCTATGCTCTGATACCAATTGTTAGGATCTGAGTTTCTTAGATTGTGTTGTTTAATTAGAAATGAAAGATGAAACGGAGATTTAATGTGCAGCAGAAATGGAAATAAACTTTAACAAATAATCAAGGAAGAATAGCTTTGAGCAAACATGATTTCATTCAGTCAAAAGACTGTATCTATTACAAAATTCAACTGTGCATGCATGTAACTAGACTCCCCCTCAGCCTGAGCTCAGTGATTTGTTCGTACAAGATGACTTGGTGAGAATGAGCTAATAGAACAGTACATGTATTGTTCTATTTATAGTACAAACGAGACCACTGAGCATCTTTGCTGACATCACCATGAAAGTGACATCTAACCTCCTAACAAACTCTAAACACTGATACATATAAGCACTGATTACATAAACACTAATTATACATAAACACTGATAACATAAACACTGCTGCAGCTTTCCACTGTTGTAGCCTAAGCACTGATGCTGAGAATCAGTGCTTTTTTCAAAGGGTGATCATTCCTTGATTGGCAGTGTTTTGGTCTTCATCAGTACTTGAGAGACATCAGTAGTTAGAGCTTCAGTCTTTATTCTTCATCAGTTCTTTGGCTTATCAGTTGTTTGAGAAGATCAGTACTTTGGAGTTCATCAGATGATAGATAACCACAAATTTGTTGTGAACGTTCTTGTGATGGACATTTCATTCACAAGTCCATCCTAAATTTGTCATAAATGCCCTCTTGTTATTTTCTAAAGTAACTGTAGATAAATTATATACTTGTCACTTAATTAATTATTTTGTTTTCATGGACGTGTTAGATATTTTAGTGTAATCGGGTTTGACTTGGTGATCAAAGCGAATAATAATACACATCAAACAAGTTAGGAGGTGCAGGAGTGCACGCTTGTTTGAGTTATTATAATTCGGAGTGTACGGGCGGAGCCCGTAATCTATGGGGGTTCCAAGGGGCAACGCCCCCTTGTCGGGAGTCCGGGGGCAATGTCCCTGGGAGCAGGGTCCAAGGGGCGGCAGCCCCTGGCTGGGGTCGAGCTCGTTTAAGCTCGAGCTTGGCTTGTTTAACTTAAAAGAGCTCGACTTTGGTCTGTTTAACTTAAAAGAGCTCGAGCTTGGCTCGTTTAGAAATCTATTTCTAAGGCTTGGGCTCCACTATTTTATTATTTACTAATTATCTAATTTTTTACTTATATATTTTATAAATATTTACATATATACTTATAATGGGAATGGTTAAAAGGAGAACTCCACGAGTCGTGAGAACTTGAGAACTCCTTAAAAAAATTCTTTTTTTAAATTTTTGCCAAAAAAAATAAAATCATTTAACTTTTCCAAAAAAAAAGTAAAAAAAAATATCGTGTACAAAAATTTACATCATTGTAACAAAATTTACAAATAGTGTAACCTGCCAAAAAGGGTGACGTCATATGTTATTGTAAATATATTACAGTAGTGTAAGCGATCGAAAATCTAGCGTAAATGCGCTAGGCTATTTATTATTTTCTGAAAAGAGTAAATTACAGGTTTTGTCCTTTATCTATATACCATTTAACAGGCGGTGTCATTTGGCGTAAAAATTGACGAGTTCTGTACTTAATGTTTTAAAAGCTTGCACGTTATGTCCTTTGAGCTTAACCTAGTTATTTGAGTAAATTACAAGTTTTGTCCTTTATGTTTACATCAAATTGCAGGCGCTGTCCTTTTGGCCAAAAGTTTACAGACGGTGTCCTTAACCTTTTAAAATCTTGCACGTTTTGTTCTTTAGACCAAATCTGGTTAGAAATCTTAGTTAAAAACTATCATGTGCAATGCATATGAGGGTAAAATGGTAATTTCCCTCTCAACCCTTTCTATTCCCCATTTATAACCCTCAGCCCTTTTTCTTCAACATTGATATGATTTGTAAATTCTGAGTTTGAATAATTCCCATCGCCATAGCCATGTTAATTGGGACAACAATAAGAGCAGCAACAACAACATTATCAGCAATCATCATCTTAGAGAAAGAGAAATCTACTTTGTAATTATGTTAGAACAACCCTAGCCTCACATAGTTTACACGCCATTTTTTTCTGCTTTTCGCAATATATTTACACAGCAGCCATCGTATTTCCAGATCTATACTGTATGTTCATACATTAAACCCTCGTTGGTGGCTTTACTGTTACAAAGTGTTGTCGTCACTACTTTGTAGATCTTGTTCCCGTTTACATCTATCATTGTCGTTGATCTTCCCTAACGGATCTCGGTCTGTGCTTGTTCTTCTTCCTATCTTCATTTCATTTTAGTTTCAGTCTAGCTTTCTTCATTTCGTCCTGATCGTGGTCCCAGTTTTCCGGGGCTGAGTATTTCGAGAAAAAAATGTCCACATACACCTGGATTGATCACCTAATCGAACTTCGTTCCGGTCGTTAAAACATTGGCGTCTAAGTATGGGGCAAACCTTGTGCCTAGGTTTCGAGATCATTGTGTCGATATCTACTTTGGTAAATAGAAAACTTAAATGAACAATTTTGTAAGCTTAACTGGGCAACAACATAATTATTGTAAATGTTGAAGAAAGAGGTGTGAGGGTTATAAATGGGGGAATAGAAAGGGTTGAGAGGGAAATTACCATTTTACCCCCATGTGCATTGCACATGATAGTTTTTAACTGAGATTTCTAACCAGGATTGGTCTAAAGGACAAAACGTGAAAGATTTTGAAAGGTTAAGGACAGCGCCTGTAAACTTTTGGCCAAAAGGATAGCGCCTGCAATTTGATGTAAACATAAAAGACAAAACTTGTAATTTACTCTAGTTATTTTTTTTTTAAATCTGGTCATGTGGCATGTGCCTTGCACATGAGTGCATTCTTGTCATTCACCTCTTCAAGGATTGTTGTATAAAATAACTTACATTAAGAAACTATTGAGTAAAAAATATCAAGGTTTAGAAAAAAATAATAAAAAAAATCTGCACTCTCTATCTCTAAACCCCCCCCCCCCTCCTCTCTCTCTATCACACGCTCAAATATATTCGAAAAGTTCAGAGAAAAGATAAGGGGAAAACACCAGCCCAGCTCCAGAACCATCTTCACTGGTTTCGATTTCCATTACCAACGGTAATGGTTCATCAAGATGATATTCATGAATTCGACCTAGAGATGGCTAAATAGATTGCAAGCGGTAATGATTCATCAAGCGATAACGGAGCGTTTAGTTTGTGCCATTCCTGATTTGGGTGTTTTGTTCATCTGATTGGGTTAACAGATTTGATCTTGATAAAATGGGAGTTTAGTGGAAGTTTTGGGTGTTTGATTTGATCATTAATGGCGGTAATGGTGGGTCCCAGGTTGTACAATTGTTGTAATTGTAGGAATTATGTTGCCCTTGATGATGATATTATTTCTAAAGCTTTAGGTGAGAAAAGTTGAAGGTTTTCCAGAATATCAAGCGTGAACCACAAGACATAAGGGGAGACTAAATATAGAGGGTATGGGTGGTTAAAGAACAGGTCTTCCTTTAGCTCTATTATATGGGCGGATTGGTATAAATATCCGTTATACATGTTGTAATTTGTTGTCTTTTGCCCGTTTGGGTTGGAGGCGTATGTTGTATTGTCCTTTTGCCTGTTTCGGGCGGATTAGTGTTTTATAAAATTTACTTTTCATAAAAAAAAGTTCAAGGTTTTTGGTTCATTTTTACAGAATTGGTGGTTGTTGAAGTGAGTTTTTTTAGGTGTGTGATGAAATTATTTATGTGAAATTATTGATTTTGCCTTTTTGATGATCAATTGTGGGTGTTAAATGTTAACACTACATCATCTTTATGAAAGTGATGTCCAAACAGATTGCAAGTGCTCGTGGTTCAATTAGGTGGGGTTATAGGCGGTTGGTTTTTGGGATTTTTGGGGTTTTTAGGTAGTTCAGTTGATTTGGAGATGGTGGTGGAGGGTGGTGATGATGGTGGTTGTAGATGATGAAAGGTGGTGGAGGGTGGTGGTGGTTGTGATGGTGGTTATTGATTCTAAATTATTTTGTTTTCTAAATGATATTAAATAAATAGGGTGAAAAGACTAAAATACCCATGAGTGACCAGATTTAACTAAAAGATTAACTGGGATAGGCTCGAAGGACATAACTAGGGCTACAAACGGACCGAACGAACAGGAACAAGACCTTGTTCGTGTTCGTTTGTTAATAAATATATGTGTTCACAAATTGTTCATGAACACTTACCGTAAGAGATTTTATGTTTGTGATCGTTTGTTAAGGAAATGTACTTGTTCGTGTTTGTTTGTTAACTTTAGGAAACGAACGTTTATGAACACAAATGAGCACAAACTAATGTTCTTAAACACAAGTAGAAACAAAGGAACACAAACAAGTATTCAAGAAAAAAATATTTAATACACTGACACTTATTAAATATTTTATTTGTCAGAATTTTGACATATTTAAATAAAATTTAAAAATTAAGAACACTAACGAGCTATTGAACACAAACGAACACGTTACCGAACGTTCACGAACATATATGAACGAACGCGGCCTCTGTTCATTTTTGGTCACTTAACTAAACAAACGAAATTTCTTGTTCGTGTTCGTTTGTTTAACAAACGAACGAGCACAAACGAACTTCCCGTCGAACAGTTCACGAACTGTTCGCCGAACGTTTGGTTCGTTTGTAGCCCTAGACATAACGTGGAAGGTTTTGAAACATTAAGTACAGAACTCTATAATTTTTACGCCAAATGACACCGCCTGGAAAATAGTATATAGATAAAGGACAAAACTTGTAATTTACTCTTCTGAAAAAAGTTAAATGATTTTAAAAATTTTTGGCAAAAAGATTAAAATTAAAAAAAAAAACTTTCTTTTTTAAAGAGTTCTCAAGTGCTCGCAATTCGAGAGAATTCTTATCAGATAAAATGATAAATATTATATAAATGATCTCATGGATAAAATGATTGTTATTATATGAATATAAATTAGATAAATATTATATTAATAAAAATCTATATGTGTGTATATATAACTCGTTTAGATTTGTGTGTATATATGTGAAGCCCAGACTAGGGATGAGTGTGGTATTGGTACCGTACCGAACCAGTACCGGTATCAAAATTCGTTAAAACTGGGTACCGGTACCGGTAGCGAAATATTTGGTATGGTACGGGATCGTTACGGTACCGGTATCTAAAGGTAAAATTCAGTATTTTACCGGTACCGTACCGAACCGGTACCGATACCGAAAGTGCCGATATCGAAAATGTCAAAAAGGGGGTACCGAAAAAATTAGGTGCGGGAAATTCGGTACCAGTGCCGGCACGGAACCAGTATAATACCGGTATCCAGTACCAAATATTCATCCCTAGCTAAGACTCAAGTTCATTAATTAAATAAGCCTAACAAAAAGCTCACGCTGGTTTTAGCTAGACTTAATTCAAATTTTAAGTGCGCTCATGTCAAGTAGCTTGTTTCGTTTAAAGCTTTGGATTCAAATTTTACAACATTGACAAAGTGATGTCATGATGTGAGATGTATGTCGACTGATGAAGATAAGGGGGACCCATTGACCAAGATGTTACATGTACATGACTTGTAAAGGGGTATAAATCTTTTTAGTATTTGTGGCTAATATGTATTACTTGTTATTTGTGGCTCCTTAGCTAATTGGTGATCATTTCAAGTCCATGTGCGTGACCCCTTACCCTTAAATATTGTTAATGTCTAAAATCACAGAGCACCTCATACAACAATATTAGAGTACTCTTAAACCATGGGATACTAACTTGTATCACTCTATAATTTGGAATTTTTTATATATATACAACCATCAAAACCTTTATAATTTCAAATTTGAGTTTTACTAAAAGTTAAACTTTATGAACTATCTAAATCATAGTCACAATAAGTGGAAGAGTTCAAAATATATATTAAGAAAAACTCTTCAGCATTATAGTCTAATGGTATTTTGAAGGTGGGATAAGGCTTAGGGATCATTAGGTCTTGGGATCGATTCTCACAAGGGGGTTTATCCCAAATTTAGTGGATTTCCTCCTGAATTGGTGTATAAGCATTATTGCCTAGTGGAGATGGATACGATTGGGTGGTTCTGCTGGTGGCATGATAATACTCCAGTGATCCGTTCGTGGTCCAAATTTGTCGTTAAAAAAAACTCTTCTACATCTAAGGTTTACAAAATCATTAGCTTACTCTTCTATATCTAAGGTTTACAAAATCATTAGCTTCCACTGAACCAAAATTAGGGCTGTAAACAAACCGAACGTTCAGCGAACAGCTTGTAAACCGTTCGACGGGAAGTTCGTTTATGTTCGTTCATTTAGTAAAAGAACGAACTCGAACAAGAAATTCCGTTCATTAAGTTAAACGGACGAATACGAACAGAGGTTGCGTTCGTTCATTTATCTTCGGTAACGTGTTCGTTTATGTTCGTGAGCGTTCGGTAAAGGTTTCTATATGTTGTATTTTTGTTTTATTGTTTCTAGTTTTTAAAATTTTGAAACCCTAGTTATCTTATATGTCACCCACAACATCCCTCATTTCACTATTTCAATTTTAGTTTGTGTTAAACAAATTTCACTATTTCAATTTTAGTCATGTGTTAAAGCTTGACAAACTCTTAATTTGTGTTAATCATGTTTCTGATAATCATGTCAACTGTGTTCGAAAAATTATGTTAAGTGTTTATTTATTTTCTTGTGGATTCTTGATAATGTTTGTGATGAAAATGCAGATTTTATTCTAAAATGAATATTGTATTCATTTGTGTTCATAAATGTCGTTTGTGTTCATGAACATTTGTTAGAGTTCATTTGCGTTTGGTAAGTGTTCGTGAACAGTTCACGTACATGTCCGTTTCCTTAATGAACGAACACGAACAAGAAATCTCGTTCTGTAAACATTCGTGAACAGTTCATGAACAAGCTTGTTCCTTAACGAATGAATACGTACAAGGCCTTGTTCGTGTTCGTTCGGTTCGTTTACAAATTACAGCACACACCAAAATAAACAAGTTTATTTACAAAGAAGGTATAGAACAGATTATAAAGCGACTTATCTAAGTTGGTATTCCAAAATTTCCAATTCATCTAGTAAGTTACACGGCTAGGTGATTTATCAACTAACTACTCACCCATTTACACTTATTCTTACAAAAAACAGTATTCGAACATTTATCGGCATTATTTCTAACACGTTCCTTTCAAATCCAAAAATCACTATCAACATCTAAAGTGTCTAAACAAATAACTATATATTGCCTATTTGATCAAGCTGTAGCCTGTAACCAATTCTATTTAGTTCATAGATATTTTATAGAGTAAATTACAAAAATCGTCCTTTATGTATGTCACTTATTGCAAATTGTGTCATTTGTCTTCAATAATTACAGAAAACGTACTCGATGTTTGCAAACTCTTGCAAGTTATGTCCTTTAGCCCTAACTCAGTTAATTTTGGTGGTTAAATCTGACCAAATGGACCCCACATGAGGATATTTTTCTGGATAAATCTGACCAAATGGACGCCACATAGGAGTAAAATGACCAAAATACCCTCATGTGGGGTCCATTTGGTCAAGATTTAACCACAAAAAATTAACTGAGTTAGGGCTAAAGGACATAACTTGCAAGGGTTTGCAAACATCGAGTACGTTTTTTGTAATTATTGAAGATAAAGGACACAGTTTGCAATAAGTTACATACATATTCATACATAAATATGTGTGAAAACCCGTAACCTAGTGTGTGAGTTTAAATTCTTTCAAGTGTAAAGTTAGATGGTATTTAAGTGTACTAATTATATAAGATTTGCCACCCACAAAAAGTGTGTGAGTTTAAATCTTGACAAGTGTAAAGTTAAATGGTATTTAAGTGTAAAAAATTAATGTAAAAAAAAATATATGTGTTAAAGTTTGAAAATGCAAACAAGAGTACCCACAATGTCGGTGACACCAAGTGGCCATTTGCGGCAAGAATGCAGTATCGCTATGGTTTGTCAATGACGGTGGAGACTTGGTTTGTCGGTCCCCAAGAACACTCATGGTCTCATGGAAGGAGATGTGTGTCCACCCATGACTCACTCACTAACTCACTCAAAATGTTTTTATAAAATATGTTGATCAGTTCTGTTAATAAGTAAATGAAAACATGTAAATAATATCTGTTACAGCAGACAGGACAGCAGATAGTCTAGATACAGATGCACCCATGGAGTTCGACATGCCAGTCAGCGTGATTTGGTTCTGTTTAGAGTGTATGTTCTTGATGGTAGTATCAAATTCTTTATGGTGAAGAACTCGTGAATAGAGAGAGAGGAAGAGGTTGATGTTGATGTTATTATTATGAGAGTTTAACCCTAAACCCTCTCTAGTACTCTTTTTAACACACCCAATAGGAAACCTAATTAGTTAATAAGAGTAAATTGGTGTATCAACAATTACCAACTAAATATTATAGGTATAATTATATTTTGATCTATATAATATAAATGATTATAATGGCTATTAGATTAAATAAATATAAATATACATATCTATATTTAATCTTACAAAATATAGCTTTGGGTAATATAACATGGATAAATTATTACACGAGTTTGTTATTGATATATAGAATTGGCAAATTGGATTTAAATAATCTCAACTCACTGTTATTGGCCAATAATAATCCCAACTCATTTAATCACCAATAATAATCCGAACTATTCACTTTTGTTTGTAAAATACTCCCAGTTAAAAAAACACTAACTAGGTTAAAAAATTGCTGATGTGGCATGCCACGTCACCTGTCACATCAGCTGCCACGTCATCAAAAATGCCACGTAGACTGCCACATCTGCTGCCACGTCATCAAAAAATGTGACATCAACTGCCACGTCAGCAAAACTACTGATGTGGCATGCCATGTCACCTGCCACGTCAGCAATTTTTTTAACCTGGTTAGTGTTTTTTTAACTGGGAGTATTTTACAAACAAAAGTGAATAGTTCGGATTATTATTGGTGATTAAATGAGTTGGGATTATTATTGGCCAATAACAGTGAGTTTGGATTATTTAAATCCAATTTGCCTATAGAATTTGATGTTATATGATGAGATATAATGTAATTACATATGGTCTAATTTCTTGTCTGAGGTAGGACTAGTCACAAAAGCGACTGGTCTAGTGTCATCTTCCTGAGCACCCCCTAGATCCCCAAAGGTGGAGCTTCCCCCTTGCTCGGGTTAATGGAGGTCGCGTGAAAGGGCATCAAATGGGGAGCGCTAGAGTTGTTAAGTTGGCGAATCTTTACAGGTGAATCATTCCTGGTTGGATCTAAATTGATGAACCCAAACACACTTAAAACCATCTAAGGTTAACAAACCTATGTAACTCATTTATCTAAACAGATCAAGTTAGATGACGGGTTATGTATACGTGGTAAATGGATTTATATGTCGGGAGAATGTAACAATTCTCGAGGACGAGAAAGTATCCTCATTTATTCCAGTAAATCTCGAGGACGAGATTTTTATTAAGGTAGGGAGAATGTAACAATTCTCATCAAAAGTCCTAATTATTATTTTAATTTGACCAATAGGAAACCCTAATTGAGAAACCCAATTGATTCTGAACAAACCCTAAAATTTTCAGAACAATCGGAATCAGGATCAGGGCCCCTAAAACTCAGGGGGGATAAACCCTAGTTAATGATTATCAACAATTACTCGTTGTAAAATTCAGAATTTACGAAACTACTGACTCAGCATAGCTAGTCCCAAACGTGGCTACCCTATAACCTATTTTTAACCCTTACGCACCGTAACAATTTAATTATTACGGTCCGTAAGCATCCTTACGCACCGCAACAATTTATTTGTTACGGTCCGTAAGGGGTGGCAAATTTTTACTATAAATAGCAGACATTGGGACTTGAAATTTGGCATATGTTCGACGAAGAAATTCGTTTCTGGCATCGAATTACTTTCTGTTTACCACAAATTAACACACACTAATCACGAAGTGCTGCCGCAATCAGGGTAATAACTCGATCGCTATTACGATTCAACGTCCGATCGATTCTAACTATCCAACGATTGTTTAAGTGCCGCTCAAATTGAGTTTATACTTTATTAATTCATCGTGATTTCGACTTGAATGTTTGAGTACTGCTCGAATTCGGACTATACTCTGTCATTCGTTGTGAATCCGCTGAATTGTTAAGTATTGCACTAATAACTCGTTGTGAGGGTTTAATCTCGTGAATTGACGTAACTGCTGTATTAGTTACTAACCTGTTGTGTGTGCATTATTATTTAAATTAGGTTAATCAAGGCTAATCAGTAGGCTTATATTCTGCTCGTTAAATCTACAATGTGAGTCATTCTCTTTTTATCAAATTACTTTCAAAAGCATGTTTTTATTAAAGTTATAGTTACAGGGATTAAGTCGTTATCTGAAATTACTGCCAGTATGTGGGGGGATGTGCACATAGCTACTAATTATTTATCACTTGGGGTGAAAGGACCCTACAAGTGATATGTCCACAGTCACAGTCCGGTAAAGTGACAACTGGATCAGTTAATTTAAAAGATGAGGCAATTGTAATCGCTCTTAATACTGTACATTATAACAAACAGGATGTTTTAATAAATAGAATGATTCACTCAGTATTTCCCTGCTGACAAAACCTTTTTCAAACATGTTTCAGGTGATCTGTTGTGAGCACATGAAAAGTGCCGTGGAGCACTACAAGCTTAGAAAGTGGCTCAATGTAAATAAATAAAGAAACATGTTTTAAGAAATAAAGATTTCCCAGTGAAATCACTTATTTGTAAATTATGGGATTTATCCCTATATTATATATAAACGAGCAGTTTTACTATTAATCGATCCTGTTTAAAAAGACTTCCGCTGTCACCAAATTAGATACCATCGGATTTCCTGCCTCGCGACTCTGGACCGGGTCAAACCGGGGCCAAGGGCCGTGACAGTGACTGAGTGAGAAAAGAAAGGTTTAACTCAATGTTTTAATAACCGGTAAATATCGGCTGGTTATACCGGTATTACCGTTTCCAGATGTAAATCCGGTACGAAACACTCCTGCAAATAAGTGAAACGGCATAAAGTTTGTACCGGCGGTAAAATCTAGTATACCGGTTTGAAACGTAATACCGGTATCGGCCCAGGGTTATTTTAGTTTGGGTTGTTACTTATTTTTATTATATATGTTACTTATCTAACGTAATTTTTATATATTATGATTATTCGTAACTAAAAGTTCTTATTTAATATTGTATGAAACGGAAATAGTTGATGTATTCAACACTCAAATGGCTTAAATATATCGTACACTTTCATTTAAAAGAGCTTTGTTGGAAAATTGAAGGATTTTCGATTATCTTTTGGATTATTTTTTATTATGGATTTACTTTTGGATCATCTTTTAATATGTAATTATGCATTTTTTGATTAACTTTTGAGTTGACGTTGTAATTTATGAAATTATAGAGCTAACTAGTTAACCCGGTTGAACCACTCGGTACAACCCGGTTCAACCGGTTGAACCATCTTTTAGCGTAATCCGGTTTGATTTAAAAACCGGTTTTTAAAACATTGGTTTAACTTCCATTGGATCGAGAAACCTGGATTCTTGACACAGAACCGACTCAAGATCAGACTGATTGAGATCATGGCGTGAAATAAAAATCATAGTTTGGCCCAACTCGAGACAAACCCAACCCTAAAACACCGAGACCAACCCATCATATATCAGTGTGGTCTTCTGTTTTGATTTTCCAGAAAAATTAAGGGGCTGTTTGGCAACATGTGAACCAATAAGTGCTGAATGAATAAGAGGTCTGAATGGATAAGAGGCTCTGAACCAGTAAGTGTTGAACCAGTAAAGTGTTGTTTGGTTGCACATCTGAATGACTGTGTAAAATGACATTTTTACCCCTCTCAACAAAACTAAATACCTAATTGATTATAAAAACCAAAGTTACTCTCTCTCACTTCACAAACTCTCTGCTTCTCTCTCTAAAAAGCTCTCTGCTTCTCCCTCAAAAAGGCACAAACTCCGGCAGTGATGTCGATGATGATGATAATGACCGATGATGATGTTGATGATGATGATGATAGCGATGGTTGATGGCGAAAGTGGTGGTGTCGGACAGCGGGTTCGAAGCAGGAAGAAGAAAGAGAGATCAGTGAGAGAGAGAGATAGATCGGGAAGAGAGAATGCGGCATCGATGTTTTTCCGGCAACCCGAAGACGTCGCCGGCGGCTGAGCTTGTTGTTTTCGTGCTAGATGCAGGTGTACAGGGGCTCCGGTGGGATGCAAACGACACAGTGGCGGAGCCACAGGAGTGAACGGCTGCTCCGACAAACCTCCGACAGGCTCCGGTAAGTGTTGTTTCTCTTCAGTTTCGGGTAACTTGTTGGTTTTATACAGTGCGGATTTTTTTTTGGGATCTTGGTATTTGTTGTGGTCACAACAAGGAGGTCGCCGGCGGGTTTAAGGGTGCGTCGTCTGGAGTGGAGAAGGTGCAACGGCTGCCGGCTGGAATATGATGAAGGAGATGTTTGTGTTTTTTAGGATTGAGGGGTATACAAGTCACAATTGTCATTCAGAGTTTAGTCAGACTCCACCCCATGTATGACTCGGTTAGACACAAATAAGAGGTTGGGTAAGTTTTAAAAGGGGTGAAACAAACAATCTGAAATCTGACTCAATCAGACATGGGGTATTAAGAAGCTATTAAGATGCAAACAAACAAGGCCTAAGTTCTGGTTTAGTTATGGTTGATTCAATTTTAGCTAAAGGAACACCCCTGTTTTCTATATACAAATGTGAGAGAAAATGCATTTTTTACATTTTATAAAGAAAACATATAGATCAAAATATAAATATTGATGACATAATTTCCAACACAAGGGTTGTTTGGGTCAGAAAAAAATTAGATCTCCCAAACCCACTTAGAACATGCGTAGTGGTAAGGGTGAATAATGCCCCCATCTTTGGCGTTTTCTGCCATGTGACAGTCCAGTCAGCAAGAGGCATTATTGGGCGTTTTTCTAAAATGGATGTGGTGGGGATGTGTGTATTATATTAAAAAGGGGTTTAAAGAAATAAATAAAACAAAAAACTAACAAAAAAATGGATTGGTCAAGAAAAAGTGGGATACATTTGATTGGCCACCCAAATACCATTTGAGCGTGTTTTAAATCACGCTGGAGGGGGGATTTCCGCCGGATCACGCCGGCGGGGGTGGGGCGGCGGCGGCGTTTTTGGGCATGTTTGGGTGGGGATCACGCCGGAAATATTGCCCACTACGGGTGTTCTTATAAACCAAAGATTATTCATACCCATTCATACTCCAATCCACTATGAAACCTATAATCTATATCCCATAGTGATTCCATATCGATAATCAAACACACACTGAATGAAAAATCTAAACTAGACAGAAATGTAGGGATAAGCTCGGTACCGGTACCGAAAATCCACAAAAATGGGTACCGGTACCGAATATACCCGTATGATTCGGTACCAGCTCAGTACCGGTATTTGAGGGTAAAAACCGATAAATACCGGTACTGAAAACATCAAAAGTCGGTACCTAATCGGTAAATGAACCTTGTTCAGTAAATTCGGTACCGGTACCACTTGCTCATTCCTAGAGAAATGTAACGAATACAAAGTATGAACAATCATTTTGACATACGATAGTTATAGGTTAACAGAAGTAACCAAAAATATCCAAGAGTACAGATCAAAGAGCAAAGAACATCAACCTACATACCAAGATTACAAATCAAAAGTTCTAAATGTTCAATCTTATACAAAACTAGATTATTAGTACCTTATTTTAAGACCTAATAGTAACTGAGTTGTAGATAGCATATAAAATGCTTGAGTGAGACAGCCCGGGAAATGGGAGCCACTATCTCTTAGACGGTCTCTGATCATCATCGCCGTCACCATCGTCATCGTCGTCGTCGTCATCGTCGTCTTTCTTGGATCGTTTTCTCTTCGGTGGGGCTTCAACCTTACCATCGTCTTCTTCATCCTCTTCTTCTTCAGACTCATCAGCACCATTCTCCTCTGGCTCAAAATCACTAGCTTCCTCCTCGTCTTCAGGGTTAGCCACAGGTCGAACCAAGTACTCAGTTGGTGGGTCCTCCTAGTTGCATAAGTTCATCACATTGTTAAAACACTAGACAACCAAAATCCAGCACAAACAGATCCAGAATGACTAATTAAGACTTTTGATCAACAAAAGTAGTAAAATAAAACATAAGTCTGACCAACAAATATGAATTAGCGTCATAGCAAATGGTCAAGAGCATCAAACAACCCCGAAAAAAATAGCGATTACAGTCAACAATTAATAGAATTGGTGAGATAAAACACCAATTTAACAAACAAATATGAGTCAACCACATAGCAAATGATCAAAAACACTAAACAAAACTAGACTCAAATTAATCTGGTTCAAATATTCATCAAAAAAGCTAGGATAACAGTCTGGAAACAATAAAACAGAAAATATCATAAAATGATCAGAGAATGAAGCCTGGAAAGGTTACAGTCTTTTGGATCCAAAACTTCTTCAATTTTTTTAGGTTTTACATTCCGTTGAACGAAAAAAACATGCAATAAATCAAACTTTTGACGCTAAAATTAAATGTTTATATCACCAGATCTGGTCAAATTATAAATCATAGATCAGTAAAGTTACAGAAAAACTAACAAAAGAAATAGTACTACTAGATTTCATATACACAACAGAAAAAAACTGTAAACTATCAATTGCAAAAATTAAAACAATCAACACAAATTACTGGAAGAACAATTAAGTTAAATCACGTAGATATCAACATAATATCACCAGATCTGGTAAAATTATAAAGCATAGATAGGTCAAACTGCAGAAAAATAAGTCAAAATCAACTGTGAATTCACAGAAAATTAACAAAAATTCAACTAGATTTCATATGCTTAACATAAAAAAACTGTAAACTACCGATTGAAAAACTAGATTTCCATATAAACACAGATTACTAGAAGAATAATTAGGTATAAGATAACAAAAACTATACCTCATCATCTTCACCGTCTTCTTCCTCCTCCTCATCATCATCATCATCATCGCTATCATCACCGTCATCTTCACCGTCACCGTCATCATCCTCATCATCTTCTTCATCATCATCCTCACCGTCATCTACCGGAAGCGCGTGGGAAGCACCGCCTGATTCTGGAACAGCTTCCTGCACATCATCATCATCCTCTTCCTCCTCATCTTCATCTTCATCATCTTCTCCGTCATCTTCTTTAACTTCTTCAACATCATAAACAACAGTTTCTTCAAATTCAACTTCCTCTTCTCCGATCAACATGTTTTCGAACGAAAATCGGAATCAAAATTGAAGAATTTCGGAATTGAGTTACGAGTTTGAGAGGAGAGAGAGAGAGAGAAGAATAGAGGCGGTTTTTCGTTCTGCAGAGTAGCTATACGGGAGGATTGATCTGGACCGTTGGTTTATGATTTGAGATGGATTGGTGACGTGGCGGGCAATCGAACGGTTGTGGGGGTTTGTTTTTTGTGTTAGTATTGAAGCTGGGGTTTTTGGGTTGTAGGGCATCTTCGGTTTAGGGTTTTTTGGTCACGTGATATGAGCGTGATGGTGCTTAGGGTTAGAAAGGGTTTTTTTTTTTAGTAAACTGCCATTTTGGTCCCTGTGGTTTGGCTAGTTTTGTCATTTTAATCCAAATCTCAAACTTTTTACATCTGGGTTCCTATGGTTTGCATTTTGTTGCCATTTTAGTCCAAAATTTAAAAACCCTATTTTTTTTACTGTTGCAACCTCCTATTTTGTCTTTTAGTTCAGGGGCATTTTGGTCATTTTGCTTTTCATTTAACATTTTCTTAATTCAAAAATTAATATATATATATATATATACACACATACATATACACTCTGCAGATCAACCGCCACCACACATACAGATATACTCTGCTATCTCTCTCTTCTCTGAACTACCACCACACCACCACCCCCACCACCACCATCCCACTGCCGCCAACACCACCATCCTCGTGAACTCTCTCTCTAAAACCTGCACATACACACTCTCTCTTTCTCTCTCCAAACACCCGTCTCTCTCTCCTCTCTGTCGAACACCACCACCATCGTGAACTCCACCACCGCCATCACCACCACCACAAACTGCCAGAGCCCACCCCAGCCCGACTCAGCTCGTTTACATCCCTAAATTGACTTGTATACACCGAATTCAACAAGTATGGAGTCTAATTCCTATTTTATCCAACAAAAATTCAATCAAAACACATCATATTAACCACAAACATTACCGGAAGAGCAGAATCAGTCGCCTGAAACTTCCCAAGCCGTCGCTTAAAATCAACATGATTAAGAGCAGCAGCCACAACCTTAACCAACACCTGGTCATCATTGACACTAGGATAAGTTTGTTACTGAGTTTCTTTCTAGTTAGGGTTTTATTTGGGGATGATGATGATGCTGTCGTCATAGCAGCGGAGCGGCCGTCATCGGAGTTCCTTTCTCTCTCCACTCTCTCTCTGATCTCCTGAACATACGTGTGTGTAGGCCTGAAATCGGAGTGTCGGCTGTCACCGGAAAACGGCGTTGGTCGCAGGTAAACGAGGAAGGAGGTGTGGGTGTGACTATTGGATGGGACAACGCCGGAGTGGCGGTGGTGAGAAGGGGGAGGAGGTGGCGGTGGTGGTGGTGCTATAGAGAGAGAGAAGAGAGAGATGGAGGAGGTGGCGGTGGTGGTGGTGCTATAGAGAGAGAGAGAGAAGAGAGAGAGAGAGAGAGAGCTGATTATTTTGATCTGGGTTTTATTTTGATCTGGGTCTTCATATTTACAACAAATGAAATTTAAAAAATGACCAAAATGCCTCTGCACTAAAGGACAAAATGATCAGTTTTCAACAGTCAAAATAGAGGATTTTTGGATTTTGGACTAAAATGGCAACAAAATGCAAACCATAGGGACCCAGATGTAAAAAGTTTGAGATTTGGACTAAAATGGCAAAAGTGCCCAAACCACAGGGACCAAAATGGCAGTTTACTCGTTTTTTTGGTATTAAATGTTTAAATTGGGGTAGTTTGGTCATTTGGTACATGCGCTGGACCCACGCTATAAGGTTATCAAGAGGCTCCGGTGTAGAGGGGCTTGAATAATGGGCGTTATTCAACATGTGGACGCCACGTTAGCGCGCGTCAGAATAGTGGCGTGGTGGAAAAAATGGGTGTGGGAATGGGCTGTTACGGGCGTTATTCAACACGTGACACCTAATAAAGAACATAAATTCACAAAACTACATAAAATTGAAAATTTTCAAAAATTTACATAAACTTTAATTTTCTTCTTCGTCTTCGTTAGGGTCGTCTCGTGAAACGCTCCAAGTGTGTTCAAACAATTCCGCTCGAAGGTTGTCAAGTGTTGTATTATTTTTAATTTCATTCAAGTTCGTTTCTTGCTCTTCATTACTTAATTATTAGGTTCTTGGTTGACTCGTCTATTCGTAATACTCGCAAATTGCGCGTCCCTCATCCTCCAAAATCATATTATGCAAAATAATGCATGCGTACATCACATTTCGAATTTTAGGTTTTTCTATAATTCTACATGGCACTTTCAGAATGTGCCATCTTGATTGCAAAACACCAAACGCTAGTTCGATGTCCTTTCGTGCCGCCATTTGAGCCCCGTTAAACTTACCTCGGTTTTCGTCTAACGTCGTCCCCCGGGTAAATAATTCACGACTCATAAGAAATCGACGTCTAAAGGTACTATCATCATAAGTAGGGTTCGATGAAAAACAATCATTTACCAATAAATCATGTGCGCTGACTCGGTCACGTAATATGTATTTTCTCCTCTTGGGTTGCGAGGAGCAACCTTGGTCTCCATTATAGTATGAAGTTTGAACCACCTTTTGAATCACTAAAATTATGAGTGTCGGTCCCTCGTCATCTGACGAAGATATAATTAAATCGTCAAGCCCAGACGACGACGTTGAGAGGTTAGTTTAAATCACCCAACCAAGCGCGTCCACGTCGTCCTCTGTTTGCCCTCAACGCCGAAGAAGAATTCCAAGCCCATCGAACAACGCCATGAAAAACGCGGGGGTGGTGTGGGACTGTGGGCGTTGATTGGCAACAACGCCGAGAAAGAACGCCCACACCGTGTGGTCTTAGAGTTAAGTGCCATTTACGTTGTTGTGGTTTGTCCATTTTTGTCATTTCAGGACAAATTTCAAAATTATACCATTTTCCTTCATAACATTATGAGTTAATTACATAGTTAGTCCTTGTGGTTTGCACAAAATAACATACTTAGGTACTAATAGTTTAAAATCACCTTCTAGGGTATTAACTTTTCATTTTGTAACGTCTGAAGGTATTAACTTATAGGGTTTTAACATAGTTAATCCCTGTGGTTTGCACAAAATAACATACTTAGGTAGTAAAAAAATGTGATTTTAAACCTACAAATAACGTTAATACCTCCAAATGTTACAAAATGAAAAGTTAATACCCTAGAATGTGATTTTAAACTATTAGTACCTAAGTATGTTACTTTTTACAAACCACATGGACTAACTATGTAATTAACTCTAACATTATTGAAACGTGCCATTTTAGTCCCATAACTAACCAAGTTAAAAAAAACTAATAACTCAATTATCCCAGAGATGTAAATGGCACATAAAGTATAGGGACGAAAATACACATAACTTGAAGAATTTTTTATTTTTTAATTTTATTATTATTAGTACACAGAGTTAGGGATGAGCATTTGGTATTGGGTACCGGTATCGAATTTCTCGTACCAAATTATTTTTTGTACCAACTTTTGCATTTTTTGGTACCACTACATTCGGTTCGGTACCGGAATTTTACTGAATATTACTTTCAAATACCTGTACCGTACCGAATATTTTAGGTACTGGTACCCATATTTGGCGATTTTCGATACCGGTAGAGAGCTCGTTTTTACGCAGTGGCGGATATACCTTAGGTCGGGGGGCAACGCCCGCTACGGCTTGGCGCGGAAAAATTTGGAAAAATTAGTGTAAATTTTGGAAAAATTTGAGGTTTTTTCGATTTCGTTACGGCTTATTTATAAAACGTTACGGCTTGGCGGATTTTCTAGATCCGCCGCCGTCTTTACACACAGTCTCTTTCACCCCCTCTCTACATCACCACCACAACCCTTGCCACTACCACACAACCACCAACCTGTATAAAAAAACAAAAAAACAAAAAAGAAAAAAAAAACCTCAAGTCAAACCCACGTTAGAGCAAAACTACTCTCTCTCTCGATATGGTTCGATGGCGGCTGTTGTGGTGACGGTTGTTTGGTGACGACAGCATTGGCTGTGGTGGTAGTGATGTAGAGGGGGTGAAAGAGACTGTGTGTATCGGTGTAGAGTTGAGCTCGGTACCAGTACCGAAAATGTTCGGTACAATACATACCTGTATAATACCAGTATTTGAAGGTAAAATTAAAATACTGGAATGAACCCGTCGTAACACGCGTGGTGACGTCAACTCGTTTTTTACATTATGTAAAGAAAACATATATATCAAAATACGGATGAGATAATTTCCAAACACAAGGGTTGTTTGGGTCATAGAAAATCATATCTCCCAAACCCACTTGTAAACCAAACATTATTCATACCCATTCATATTCCAATCCACTATGAAATAGACATGCACATAAAAACCGGTTTTTTAACCTTCATCGGTTAATAACCGTAACCGAAACCGGTTTTTAACCGGTGCCACAATAACCGGTTACGGTTAATAAATAACCGGCGGTTCGTAACCGGTTTTCGTTATTCCCATCAATAACCGGTTTGTAACCGGTTAATTAAAAACCGAAGCCCATGACTATTATTAACCGGTTAACCGGTCCAGTTCAGCAAATCAGCAGCACAGCAGCATCAGCAATGCAGACAACTTGTTTGTTTGTTACCGTTTGAATAGAAAAAAACGGTAATATTACCGTTTGAACTAGTGAGCAGCACATGCACATGCACAGCACACTTGGATGTGTATATATAAGAGTTCAATGCATATGTATAAACACTTACAAAATACGTTTCAACTTACAAATGGCGAGTTCGAGTGGCGATGCTTCGACCGTTGTTGGTTCATCTAGCGAGTTCTTTGTGAAGAGGATCCGTACGCTCTACTAGCCCCCGAAGCGACTAAACGAAGAAACGAAGAAATGACGAAACAAAACTACAAGACGACAACTTCATTCTAGACTAGTTAAGATAATTGTATTGGATATAATTCTGCATGTTTTTTAAATGATTCTGCATGTTTTTTTAAAATTCTGCATGTTTTTTTTAAATTCTGCATGTTTTGTATATAATTCTGCATGTTTTTTAAATGATTCTGCAGCTTGTTTTATATTTCTGCATGTTTTTTAAATGATTCTGCATGTTTTTTTATATTTCTGCATGTTTTTTAACTGATTCTGCATGTTTTTTTAATGAATCTGCAGCTTTTTTTTTAAAATTCTGCAGTTTTTATAACTAGTCTGCAGCCTTGTTTAAATAACCGGAAAAACCGGTTTTTATTAACCGGTTGACAAGTTAACCGGTTTTTTATAACTGGTCGGTTATTATCGGGTAGAGATATTCGGGGTTAATAACCGGTTATTAACCGGTCGGTTATTAACCGTAACCGGTTTTCTTTTTTTGGCCCATTAACTCCCCAAACCGGTTAACCGGTTTCAGTTATTAGAATAACCGATTTGTGCATGTCTACTATGAAACTTATAATCCATATCCCATAGTGATTCCATATCGATAATCAAACACACACTAAATGAAAAAACAAAACTTGACATAAATGTAACAAATACAAAGTATGAACAACTGTTTTGACATACGATAGTTATAGGTTAACAGAAGTAACCAAAAATATCCAAGAGTACAGATCCAAGAGCAAAGAACATCAACCTAGATACTACAAATCAAAAGTTCTAAATTGCTTGAGTTAAGACAGCCCGGGAAATGGGAGCCACTATCTCTTGGACGGTCTCTGATCATCGTCGTCGTCGTCGTCGTCATCATCATCGTCGTCGTCATCTTTCTTGGATCGTTTTCTCTTTGGTGGGGCTTCAACCTTACCATCGTCCTCTTCATCCTCTTCTTCGGACTCAGCATCCTCATCAGCACCGTTCTCCTCTGGCTCAAAATCACTAGTTTCCTCCTCGTCTTCAGGGTTAGCCATAGGTCGAACCAAGTACTCAGTCGGTGGGTCCTCCTAGTTGCATAAGTTCATCACATGGTCAAAACACTAGACAACCAAAATCCAGCACAAACAGATCCAGAATAATTGAGACTTTGATCAACGATTAAAATAAGTATTAAAACAATAGTCCGACGAACAAATATTAATCCACGCCATAGCAAATGATCAAGAACACTAAACAGCCCCAAAATATAGCAAATACAGATCCAGTATAGTGTAGGCGATTACGGTTAATAATTAATAAAATTAGTGAAAAAAAACACCAATAGACCGACAAACATGACTCTTATCACATAGCAAATGATGAAAAACACTACACAAAACCAGACTCGGATTAATCTTTGTTCAAACACTACCAAATATGTATCAAGAAGCTAGTATGAAAGTTTGGAAACAATAAAACACAAAATACTCAGAAAGTCATCAAAGAATTAAGCCTGAAAACACTGAAATTCTTTTGATTACAAATCTTCATCAAAATTTTTAGGTTTTAGATTCTGTTGAATGAAAAAACATGCGACAAATCAAAATTTTTAGGTACAATTAAGCGTTTATTTCACCATGATATCACCAGATCTGGTAAAACTATGAATCATAGTCCAGTAAAATTGCAGAAAAATAACTCAAAACTAACAAATACATAGTACTTCTAGATTTCGTATACACAAACAGAAAAAAAAACAGTAAACCACCGATTACAAAACTAGAACAATCAAAACACAAATCAATGAAACAATATTCAAGTTTAATCAAAATTTTGAGGATAAAATTAAACGTTTATAACAACATGATATCAACAGATCTGGTGAAAGCATAAATCATATATCAGTAAAATTAAAGAAAAAATAACTCAAAAAATGAAATTAATCGTAAATTCACCAGAAAAACTAACAAAAAACACTAATACTAGAATAATCAACAAAAAATACTGGAAGAAAATTCAAGTTTATATCAACATGATATCATCAGATCTGGTGAAAGCATAAATCATAGATCAGTAAAATTGTAGAAAAAAAAACTCAAAAATATGAAATCAATTGTAAAATTCACAAAAACTCTACAGAAAAACTAACAAAAAATATTACCACTAGATTTCAAAATTTCACACACACAACAGAAAACAAAACTGTAAACTACCTCATCATCTTCACCGTCTTCTTCATCCTCATCATCATCATCATCATCATCGCTATCATCACCGTCATCTTCACCGTCACCGTCATCATCCTCATCATCTTCTTCATCATCCTCCTCACCGTCATCTACCGTAGGCGCGTGTGAAGCACCGCCTGATTCCGGAACAACCTCCTGCACATCATCATCATCCTCGTCTTCATCATCTTCATCCTCACCATCATCATCTTCTTCAACTTCTTCAACATCATCAACAACAGTTTCTTCATATTCAACTTCTTCTTCTCCGATCAACATGCTTCTAAACGAAAATCGAAATCAAAATTGAAGAATTTCGGAATTGAGTTACGAGTTTGAGAGGAGAGAAGAATAGAGACGGTTTCTCGTTCTGCAGAGTAGCTATACGGGAGGATTGATCTGGACCGTTGATTTGTGTTTTGAAAAGGATTGGTGACGTGGCGAGTGATCGGACGGTTGTAGTGGTTTGTTTTTTGTGTTAGTATTGAAGCTGGGAACTGGAGGGAGCATATTTGGTTTGGGGTTTTTGGGTCACGTGATATGAGCGTGATGGTGCTTAGGGTTAGTAAATTGAATGTTTGGATTGGGTTAGTATGGTCAATTGGAACATAGGTTAGCAATTTTATCGAATCAAATAACGAATTTTTGAATTCTTATTTTTTTTACCTATTTGATTCGAATGGTATTTGAAACTTGAATTCGAACCGAATTTAAATAAATTTGATTTCGTTCAAATTCACCCTAAACAATAAATTATTTTACTTTCAGTTTTTAAAACTACCACAAACTAATTATATTCAACATAAAATATAATAATCTGCAAAATTAATTAACTATTAGTATGTCAAAACACCAAAATTTAGAAGAGAAGTTGATTACTATTAGCGATTTAATTTAGATAAAAATTTATAAATAAGTAGTATGGGTTATTTGTTAGTAGGTTTGGTAATGTTATGAATAATAAACTTATTATTTATAGATGTAGTTTATACTTTGACCAAGTTTAGAATTAATATGTGTGTGTATATACAGATATTAAAAATTTATATATAAATTGAATTTGAATTTCAAGTCGAATTGAAAATCATAAATTCGTATTTGATTCGAATTCGATTACTGGACTCGAATTCGAACCTTATTAATCGAATCGAATTTCTAATTTTTCAAATCTGAATCAGATTCTAAACACCCCTAGCATGGACCCATGCTTTAAGAGGCTCTTGTTTATTATTATTATTTTTAATACCACAATGTTTTGGAATTATTTATTGGCTCAATCTATCCACACACCCTAGCCAAACTAAATTCATACCGTAGTCACATATAAGTTTATACGCGGCGTATAAAATTGCCTCAAAATCAATGTCTAGTTGGTGTCAGAAGCTGATTTGGATGACTCGTATACGCAACAAGTGTATTTTTAAGTGTTAAATGTCTGGTTGGTGTCAGAAGTTAATATTTTTTTTATATAAGGTGGTCTGTTTCGAACTTTCAATATATAATATAATATCATATCATTTTAACATTATACCGTTTCAGTATTTGGCGTTTTAATATTTATCGTTTCAATATTATACTATTTCTGTGACAACTCGAGATTTCAAGGTCTATCTTTTACACATCACTGAGTGCACAACCTTGTTTTATAATTTGGTTTATTTGAATGATTTGTGGTTATGTGAATGGTTAACAGTTTTGTGTTTGCTTGGTGGTTGTATGAGTAGTGTTTAATATGATTAAGCATAGTTAACTGAGATTTAATATAAAGTTTCCTTGTCACCTTTGGTCCCGACGAAAGTCCAGTCATTCGCCACCCTCAAGTTCGACGAAACAAGGGTGTTTCGTCGGGTTAGTCTTTCGCCGAGGAAGGCCTTAGGCCCATCAATTGTAATAAGTCGCCGTAAAACAAAAGATAAACCCTAGGGCATCTCTTTCTCTGCGACGACAACTGTGGACTCGGAGTTTTTCTTATTCATTCGAGCTATCAATTCAGAACCTTGGTTAGTATCCGATTATGATTAATTAGATTTATTTTTCCGATGCGTGGATTTGTTTTGGTGATGATGTCATATGTATACGTAGGATCTGGAATGCTTAAGGTTTCATTATTCATTAACTGTAATGCGTTGTTAGGATTGTATGATGAGTGTCGAGGATTCCAGTGTGTTTTGATGATGTCGGTTCTGTTAGAATGATAATCAAGGGTTGATTGAATGATTGTATGATAGTAATAATGGTATGAATCTGTGAAGGATTGATCGAATGATTGTGTGATAGTAATAATGGTATGAATCTGTAAATTGTAATGCCGTGGTTGTATACTACTAATAATTAGCAATCTGTTGATTGGCCGACGATCATGTAGAGATCATGATGATGATTAGGGTTCTGGAAATCACGAAATCGTAACTGTTTGGCTCTGTAACTGTTTCATTACTTGTTGAGGGGCGACGAAACATAGTGGTGTTTCGCCACACCTCATCTCGACAAAACTTAGTATGTTTCGCCATACCTTGTCTCGACGAAACTTAGTATGTTTCGCCATACCTTAGCTTGACGAAACTTAGTAGTCTTTCGCCGAATGAGTCTTTCGTCATGCACTTTAACTGTAACAGTGATATATTGAAGTGAACGTGGTTAATGTATGTTTATATATATTTGGGACACTGATGTTATATGATGATCACATTATTTGGAGATGGACCTAGACATGTGTAAACAGAACACTCCCTTGTTATTATTATTATTATGTTGGTGACAATCACATGAGATGTGGAATTACTTGAGAAAGGGATATGTGTTGCATGTTAACAATGATCATTGTGTGAATAACAACTTGTCTGTTATGTGTATTACGCGATTTGTTTGACTATGTAACTGATAACGTTGGTAACCACGATAGGGTTTGGGGTTGACCAATTGGACGTGTAATTAAAACATACCGAGCAAACCAAGGTGAGTTCATTCCTCTTGAGCATGCGTCCCGGTGGTTGGGACAGTCAGTGGGTATCCCTGAGAGGGATAGGTTTTGGGTAAATCGTGGGTATTCCTGGGAGGAATATGTCTTTTGGGTAAATCTGGAATGTTGGATAATATACTCATCATATCACCATTAAAGTCCCTCTATGTTGTTTAGTTACCTGAGAGGTAACAAGGTATTAGTTGGTAGCGCTACTTAGGTTTGGCACCCTCACCCCGTACCTGAGAGGACGGGTGTGAACTAATGACCTAGTCATGACCAATGCTTTGATAAGAGCATTGGAGAAAGGGCAAAATAATCAGGAGCCGTCTTGTATTCGGGATATTATCAACATTAAATTCAATGGATTATACTAAACACTTGGTAACCAACATTTTCGTAAAACAATGAACTCACCAGCGTTGTCTGATACACTTGTTGCATGCTTGCAGGTCGTTAGGTACTTTGGATGGGAACTTGCTATCTGGATGGCTGGAGTGGTCATGGGTCGCAGTGCTTGGCTACGCGTGTCTTGTTTACTGAATTCATATACATTGGGTTTTGAAACATTTAAACAATGAATTGTTATTTGCTTCCGCTGTCACTATTTAACTTGGAATATATTCTATGAACGTTTTATTTAATGAATGGAATTTTGTTAAACATATTATGGTTAGTTCAATGTGATTGGTGGCTAGATCCTGGTACGTCACACGCCTAGCGGGGGTTACCGCATGTGGTATTTTGGTGGTGTGACAGTTTGGTATTAGAGCCACTGGTTATAGTGAACTAGGTTTTAAAACGTTTTTATAAAACCAAACTATAACCGAACAACTTCGAAAATCGACCATGACACTCAGCTCCAGATTGCAAGGTTCGTCTTTAGTTTACTTTATGCATTACTTGCTTAGTAGTTACAAACACACGACTTGCAGGAAACAACATATTTAATACCTTGATGTGACTACTTGTGTTGCATGTCTTAGTGGAGCTAGATAGTGTGGCACTACCCTTCGACTCTTGTGATTATTAATCCTGTAATGCCTTTCGTTTTACTATTTGAATGTGGGGGAAACTTTTAGCGCAAGTTAAGAGGCACTGAGATAAGCATGCAAATTGCCTTATTATTATGGGTGCACACATAATAATAACGTGAGGTGCATGTGAGTCCCAGTGAGGCTTAACGAGTGTGAGAAGGGTTCTGCCCTATTGTTTGGTGTAAACTATGTAGTTGTAAATGTCAACGTGATATTTGACTCCTGCCTTATCTCGATCCTTAAACTTGTTCCCTCTCCTTATATAGAATCATGAGTGGACGAGGCCATGGACGTGGACACATTACTATGACTCAGGCTGAGTTGACAAATCTGATCAACACCCGTGTGGCTGAGGCATTAGCAGCCTACCAAGCTGGTTAGCCAGCGAATCAGAATCAAAACAATCCGCCTGCTTGCACGTTTAAGACATTTATGGATTGTAAGCCACAGACCTTCAGTGGGACTGAAGGGGCTACTTCGATGGTTCGAGAAAGCTGAGTTAGTGTTCGCTATGTGTAATTGTCCTTTGGGAGACCGTGTGAAGTATGCTACAGGCACTTTGGAGGATGGTGCCTTAACTTGGTGGAATGCCCAGGTGCAGATGTTGGGCATCGAGATGGCTAATGCAACGACTTGGGATGATTTTACGGAGTTGATGCGGGAAGAGTACTGTCCTCATGACGAGATTCAGAAGCTCGAGAACGAGTTTTACGATTTGAAGATGGAAGGATCCGAGATCAAGGCTTACATGAAACGATCTCATGAACTAGCAATTTTGTGCCCTAACCAGTCTCGACCTCCACATCGACGAATTGAGTTGTATCTCAAGGGCCTAGCACCAGTTGTAAAGGGGTATGTCACTGTCACGGCCCCCGGCCCGGTTTGACCCGGTCCAGGAGCCGCGAGACAGAAAATCCCGTGGTATTTATTTAATTGTTTTAACAACGGAAGTTTTCTTCAGGATCTTTTTAAAACTGCAATTTCCCAATTATTTTAATTCACAATTTGGGATAAACCCCGGTAGTTTACAATCATATGATTTCACTGAGAAATCTTTATTTTACAAAACATGTTTCTTTATTTTATATTGAGCCACTTCCTTAAGCTTGTAGTGCTTCGCGACACTTTTCCTGCATCACAACAGATCACCTGAAACATGTTTGAAAAAAGGTTTTGTCAGCGGGAAATACTGGTGAATCATTCTTTTTAATAAAACGACGCGTTTGTTATAGTTTACAGTATTAAGAGCGATTAGAATGTTTCCATATATCAACCAACTACCCACAGTATTTGTCACTCGACCATCCATTGGTAACCTCATAGTCCAATGGTGTCTGTGACTATGGTCATATCACCCCTTGGCTAACTCGTTGTCCAATGGTGAAGGTTATCAAGTAATGTATACAAAACCCCACATACCGGCTGTAATTTGGTGACTACAAAGACTTAATCCCTGTAATTATAACTTTGAAAATAAACATGCTTTTGAAATCAAATTTGATAAAAAGAGAATGACTCACCTTGCAGATTTATATGAGCAGAGCTTAGCCTACTGATTAGCCTTTTAACCTAATTTTAATAACATGCACACGAACTCGGTTAGTAACTAATACAACATTTATGATAACTCACGAGATTAAACCTTCACAACGAATGACAAAGTGCGATACTTAAACATCCATCAAATTAACGACGAATGACAAAGCATAAACCCTAATGTGGGCAACACTTAAACATCCATTGGATAGTTTAATCGATCGGACATTGAATCGTAGCAGCGATCGAGTTAATACCCAGTATCGGAGCAACACCTCACTAATTTTGAAAGTAATTTCGACTTCAGAGTATTATAACTTCGTTTTTGTGAGTTTGTTTCGACACCAGTGGACTGTGCATGCAACAAGCTATTTATAGCTGATTTTTAGGGTTCACGCGGCCCGCGTAAACCCAAGGTTAACACTTACGCGGCCCGCGAGGCCGCCTAGCCTACGAATAGGGTTGATTGGCCACGAGTAGGTTAGCCAGCTGGACACCACGTGGATCCGGAACACTTATCCGGTCAAACATGTATTGACATGGCCCGCGTAAGACATGTCTTGTCTTTTACGCGGCCCGCCTGGGAACCAGAAATTTGTTTTTCTTGATTTTTAATATGGTTTAGGGTTTCCGGGGTCCGGGTTTATACTTACGGGTATTTTTAGGACAATTTTTTGAGAGTCCTTACATTCTCCCCACCTTATTTAAAATCTCGTCCTCGAGATTCATTGGAATAAGTGAGGATACTTTCGCTTCATTTCCGATTCCAGCTCCCAAGTGTATTCGGGTCCTCTCTTTGAATCCCACTTGACCTGGACAAGTACTAACCGTTTGTGTTTGAGAAATTTCACCTTTCTGTCTTCTATCTGAAGAGGTTTCTCAACAAATTTTAACTTTTCGTTTACCTCTATATCTTGGAGAGGTACTACCAAAGATTCGTCTGATAGACATTTCTTTAGATTAGATACATGAAATACGTCATGTACTCCAGCTAACTCTTCTGGTAGTTGTAAACGATAAGCAACTGGTCCTATACGTTGGATCATCGGAAATGGTCCTACGTATCTTGGACTTAGCTTTCCTTTCTTAACGAAACGAACTACTCCTTTCCAAGGAGAAACTTTTAATAGTACTTTGTCTCCTACTTGGAATTCCAACGGCTTCCGTCTATTGTTTGCATAACTCTTTTGACGATCTCGAGCAGTCTTTAATCTTTCCTTGATTTGAGTAATCTTGTCGGTCGTCTCTTGCACTATTTCAGGACCTAACAATTGACTTTCTCCTATTTCTGCCCAACAAACTGGAGTTCTGCACTTTTGTCCGTACAGTGCTTCAAATGGGGCAACTTCAATACTTGCATGATAACTATTGTTATAGGAGAATTCGATCAAAGGTAGGTGATCGTCCCAGTTTCCACCAAAATCTATCACACACGACCTAAGCATGTCCTCCAAGGTTTGGATTGTCCTTTCACTTTGTCCATCCGTCTGAGGATGATATGCCGTACTTAAATTTAGTCGAGTTCCCATTGCTTCTTGGAAACTTGTCCAAAAATGGGAAGTAAAACGACTATCCCTATCTGAAACAATGGAGAGTGGAACTCCATGTAATGATACTACTTCATCTACATACAACTTTGCCAATCTTTCCATGCTAAAGGTTTCTTTTATTGGTAGAAAGTGAGCTGATTTGGTTAATCGATCCACAATTACCCAAATCGCGTCATTACCTTTTCTGGTTTTGGGTAACTTAGTAACAAAGTCCATTGTTATGAGTTCCCATTTCCATACAGGCATTTCTAATTGTTGTAGTAGACCTGAAGGTTTCTGGTGTTCTGCCTTAACTTGTGAACAAGTAAGACACTTAGAAACATATCGAGCTATGTCCTTTTTCATTCCTATCCACCAAAAAATATTTCTTAAATCTTGATACATTTTATTGTTTCCAGGGTGCATGGTATACCTAAATTTATGGGCTTCCTCTAAAATCTTATTTCTTAATTCTCCCTGCTTAGGTACCCATATTCTTCTTTTGTGGAATCTCCAAATTCCATCAGCTCCTTGTTCTAATTCTTTTGTTCGTCCTTTCATTCCTTCAGCATCATCCTTGATTGCTGTTTCTTGAAAATGCTTTAATTGTTCCATTAAATCTAACTGTAGATTTAACCTAAGAGCACGAACTCGTCGTTGTTTCTCATGGTACTTACGACTTAAGGCATCTGCAACTACATTTGCCTTTCCTTCGTGATACTGAATATCACAGTCGAAATCACTTAGGATTTCCATCCATCTCCTTTGCCTCATGTTTAACTCTTTTTGCCCAAATATATATCTTAAACTTTTGTGATCCGTATAGATAGTAAATTTACTTCCGTATAGATAATGTCTCCAAATTTTAAGGGCAAAAATTATGGCTCCTAATTCTAAGTCATGAGTTGTATAGTTTTCCTCGTGCTTTTTCAATTGTCTTGAAGCATACGCAATTACCATCTTGCGTTGCATTAGCACACATCCTAATCCTAGTTTTGAAGCATCACAGTAAACTTCAAAATCTTCAGTCCCTTCTGGTAAAGCTAGGATTGGGGCATTTGTTAAATTTTGCTTTAGAATCCTAAAAGCTTCTTCTTGCTTAGGTCCCCATTCAAACTTAACTGCTTTACAGGTTAGCTTAGTTAATGGTACAGCTATCTTGGAAAAATCCTTAATAAACCGTCTATAGTATCCGGCTAAACCTAGAAAACTTCTAATTTCCATTGCGGATTGTGGAACCTTCCATTTGGTAATTGCCTCTATCTTAGCAGGATCTACATGAATACCTTCGTGATTCACCATGTGTCCTAGGAATTGCATTTCTTGCAACCAAAATTCACACTTCGAGAATTTGGCGTAAAGCTTTTCTTTTCTTAATAAAGTTAAGAGTGCATGCAAGTGCTGACAATGCTCATCCTGACTTTTGGAATAAATAAGTATATCGTCGATAAAAACAATTACAAATTTATCCAAGTACGGTTTACAGATTCTATTCATCATGTCCATGAATGCGGCGGGTGCATTCGTTAACCCAAAGGGCATGACTGTAAACTCGTAATGACCATACCTAGTTCTGAAAGCAGTTTTAGGTATGTCTTCTTCTTGTACCTTCAATTGATGGTATCCAGAGCATAAGTCGATCTTAGAAAAGTATCTAGCTCCTTGAAGTTGATCGAAAAGATCATCAATCCTAGGTAATAGATATCGATTCTTAATTGTAACCTTATTCAATTCTCTATAATCAATACACATTCTCATCGAACCATCCTTCTTCTTTACAAACAACACTGGTGCTCCCCACGAGGATAAACTAGGTTGTATGAAACCTTTGCTTAGTAATTCATCTAATTGCTTTTTCAGTTTTAACATTTCTGTGGGTGCTAACCGATAAGGTGCCTTGGCTATCGGTGTAGTTCCTGGAATTAGATGAATTCTAAATTCTACTTCCCTATCTGGTGGTAATCCTGGTAATTTTTCTGGGAATACATCTGGGTATTCTGATACTACAGGAATTTCCTTAAGTTCTTTACCCTTAGTACTAATGATTACTGAAATCATATATACTATTCCTTGCTTTCGTTCATAACTAGCAACTTTCATTACTGATATGAACTTCATGGGTTTATGTGGTTTATCTCCTGTAATCATGATTACTTCCCCATTAGGTGCCTGAATTTCTACAGAATTTTTATCACAAAGGATTCGAGCATGGTTGGCTACTAACCAATCCATTCCTAATACGACATCGAATCCAGTTAAATTCATTGGCAACAGGTTTGCATAAAATTTATGAACTGAAAGTTCTATATTTTCTTTTTGCAAAACCTTATCTATGTTAATAGAATTTATGTCTGCCGTTTCGACTGTAAGAATCTGCCTAAGGTTGGTTAAGGGTAAGTTAAGAGCTTGGCAGAATGAAGTATTTATAAAACTTTGGTTTGCACCAGAGTCAAATAATACTTTTGCGTAAACGTTGTGAACTAGGAACGTTCCAGCTATCACATCTGGAATGAGTTCTGCCTCCTGAGTAGTTAATTGGAATGCACGAGCATTCTTCTTGGTAGCTCCGTCTGCTGGTTTAGCTTTATTGTCTGTTGGTTTAACCAACTTGGGGCATTCTGTTTTAAAATGTCCGGCCTCTCCACAGTTATAGTAGATCCTTGTTTTCTTTCTGCAGTCTTCTTCGCGATGGCCTGCGACTTTGCAAAAGTTGCAGGTTACATTACATCTTCCATAATGTTTCTTTTTGCAATTCCTGCAGAACGGCGGAGTTAAAGATTGCCCTGTTCCTCTTCTCTTGAAACTGCTATTATTACCCGTACGAAATCCTTGGGTAATTTTCTGAGCCAGTTCATTTTTCCTGTTTTCATCTCTCGTGCGTACCAGTTCATCAGTTAGGGTGTTCGCTAATTCTACCGCATCGTCAATAGTACGAGGTCTCGCAGCTTTAACGATGTTACGGATTTCGCCAATCAATCCCCAAATATAGTGAGAAATGAGTACCGGTTCTGGCGAAGCCAGTGTTGGTACCACTCTAGCATATTCAAAGAATGTCGAAGTATACCCGCGACAATCTACACCCATCATTCGATGATTTAGGAATTTATTCGCCATTTGATCTTTTTCATATTCGGGACATAATTTTCTTTCTACAAGACTCTTAAATTCTTCCCAGTTCATAGCATAGGCCATATTTCTTCCTTTGGCTTGAAGTACTGTATTCCACCATTCTAGCGCCCCTTATTTGAAAAGATTTGACGCATACATAACCTTGTCATCCTTGGCACATTTACTTATTGTAATCACTGCCTCGGTTTTCTCTAACCAACGCAGTGCCGCAGTTGCTCCTTCATTGCCTGCAAATTCAGCGGGTTTACAAGCAAGAAATTCCTTGTAAATGCAACCAGGCTGTTAGTACATTTATGTCTATAGCCTTCGTCAATCCGAGCCGTAGCAAGAAATAGAAGAAAACGAGTTGTTATGTTGGGATAGCTAGACAAAAAGGCAAGGTGGCTGATGCGCGTTTAAGTGTCGTATATTTTAGGTGTATATTTTAAGCCCTTTTTAACACTTATTTTAGCCAAGTTTTAAATTTATAAAACACGATATTTCACTAACACTAAACACACATATGGGCAAGTGCACCCATCGTTGAGTGTAGTATAGCGTTGGTAAGATACCGAGGTCGTCCAAGGACACAAGAGCTTTTAATACCGGTTTATCCTCAACGTCTAACCAAAATAAAAGTTTAGAAAAAATGTTTTAAACTAAGAAAAATAAAAACTAACTAAAATGCTGAAAATAAAAATAAAAATAAAAAACAGATAGACAAGATGAATCACTTGGTTCCGACTCGTATCTAGTATAACCTTTGATTATTTCCGCACTTTTGCACATAATTAAGAGATTATCTTAGTTATTGTAGTAGGCCCCTCTTTTGAAGGTGACGTTACCCTCACCCCAGTAGTTTGAGTCAGCAGGGATACAATCCTAAAGGGGTGGATTATTGGAAGATAATGAATTAAGTTATTAATGCAGTATTGTGGTAGGCCCCGCTTTTGGCGGTGACGTTACCCTCGACTAAGTAGTCTGAGTCAGCAGGGATACAGTCCTAAATAGCCGGGTTATAGTATTAATAGTAGTTAACTTATGAGGGGATCAAAGAGTTTGGACCCCCGCCATCCAATACCTTGAAGTATTGAAGGAGGTCCTACTAAATTTGACCCAGGTCCATTGCAGGACCTCTAAACGCTGAACAATGGCAAGACCTTTACCAAACCGTTCCCTTAACCCCCTACCAGGTAGCCAACATACCTCCATATAGACCGTGGAGATATGAATGGTGAAAATCCTTTATTTT
This sequence comes from Helianthus tuberosus, assembly GCA_030545235.1. Taxonomy (NCBI): domain Eukaryota; kingdom Viridiplantae; phylum Streptophyta; class Magnoliopsida; order Asterales; family Asteraceae; genus Helianthus; species Helianthus tuberosus. Next base: position 46,340,994 of record CM060362.1, on the reverse strand, counting down.
ATATAGACAGTAAAATAATGCCAAGACACCACGGACAAACGATAAGGAAAGATCACCTTCAACATAAGTAACTAGTTATTAAAGTCATTAATACAAAACCAAATAAAAAGTGCAAAAGATTAGAAATAAAAAGTATTATACTAGACACTTTGTCTTCACCAAGTGATGTAAGAGACTTAGGCAAACATGGCCTTGATTGTCAAGAACTCTTACGATCAATCTTGGATCCCGAGACGACTCACACACTCTATGATGGACAATGGATGATGGTGGTGGATGATGGTGTTGTGATGGTGGTGGGTGGTGGATGAAGTGTGAGAGAGGTGGTGTGCCAAGGGATGGTTTGAGCTTGAGCCAAGCACTCCTATTTATAGCCTGTACAGAAGCCTGGACACGGCCCCGTGTCCGCTGGACACGGCCCCGTGTCCACCCTTTTCTCTTTCTTCATTAATACAGTTTGTCTTTATTAGCTCCACACGCCCCCGTGTCCGCTGGGCACGCCCCCGTGTCCGTCTGACACTCTCTCTCTTCATTAATTGTAATTCGCAATTACAATTAATGCGCCTGCTGTACTTTCGCCACGCCCCCGTGTCCGCTGGGCACGGCCCCGTGGTGGGCAATAGAAGCTTCTACAGGTTTGTCTTTTGTGCCAGGGCTGACCATTCTGGACACGGCCCCGTGTTCGCTGAGCACGACCCCGTGTTGAGCTGGACACGCCCCGTGTCGGGCTGGGCACAGCCCCATGCTCAGCTGGGCACAGCCCCATGCTCAGCTTTTCTTCTTGTTTTTGCTTTGGGAGTTGTTGTCGAGGGGTCGGGCATGCCACGTTTCTTCCTTTTCTTTGTATTTATGTTGGTTTTGGCTGTATTTTTGTTCCTTTTGTTCGTTTAAGCTCATTTGACCCTGTAAATTCAAAAGGAAGACAAAAACATACTTTTTCCAACATTAGTACTAAAAAAGGGTTAGTTTTATGCCTTATTTGATGTAATTTATATGTTGCATTTTACACACATCAGTGGCATAATTGTAATAATGAGAAATCTCATTAAATTCCTTGGACTATAAATAGGAGATTATGTCATAGATTAGGAACTTTTACTACATTTGTCATTTTGGAACTTTCTAGATCTAGAGAGAGAATCTAGAGAGAGAAAGTGTTGTCATTGTGATTCAAGGTGCTGTACAATATCAGATTTATAATAGAATCACGTTTATATTACGTCACGTGTGTTAGGTCGCGTTCGTGTACGGATTCCGCATGTTTCACGTTCGTTTCGCAATCGTTTCGGAGTCAAAACCGGTCCTACAAGTGGTATCAGAGCAGGAGCTCGATTGCACTGATTTATCACACATTTCCGCGCAGAAAATCATCAGATTCAGATCTGAATTTCATCTAATTCTTCATCTTTTTCATATTTTCACATTTTTCACTGATTTTCGTCAAATTGAACAGGTTTTTACGGTCCGAATCAGTTGATTTTTTGATATGTTGTGCGAATACACTTGATTTACAACCCTACCAAGTTTCAGATCCAAATTCCTAGCCGTTTAGGAGTAATCGAAGATTTTTGGTTCGTTTTTGCGTCAAAATTCTGGTCCGCTCATCTGGTACGCTCATCTGGTCCGCTTATTTGGACAATTTCTGATAGTTTCGCTTCAAAGGGTCCGCTCATTGTGACATTTAGTGGAGGTTCGCTTTTTAGGTCCGCTTATTAGGTCATGTTTGTTGTAGATCTGCTCTAGAGGTCCGCTCATAGGGACATAATTGTAGTAGGTTTGCTCTAGAGATCCACTCCTAGTTACACATTTGTTGGAGTTCCGCTCAAGAGGTCCACTCATAGTTACAGTTATTTGAGATCCGCTTATGTGGTTCGTTTATTGTGACATAGTCTGGTTCACTCTTGTGACTTTTTGATTCTGCTTGAACGTGGTTGTCGACTGTTGCATCTGATTAAAAGAGAGCATGTGAAACTGAATTGTATTTTAATTGTCAGCCACCACTTAACGTTTGCATATTAAAAGTTGTAGGCCACATTTATAAAGGGTCCAATCAGATCGATTTGAAAAATTGTTGTTGTCGGCTAAGTGAACTTTGAGGTCCAATGAGAATAGGGTAAACATTAAAGTTGTCGGTTCCTGAATCCATTTATTGCATAAGTCATCAGCCCAAGATACAAAGAATTTGGTCAAGTGTATTGTCGGTTTGTTATATTCAAGAGTCAAAAGAATAGTGTTGTTTGTGTTAAAAGTGATCGGCCCAATCAGCATTTGTTCTAATAGTTGCGGTCCAAGTAATTCAATTTGTTTGGGAGGTTAATTAGTCCATCTTCAAGCCCATATTACGTGGCCCACACTATCAGTTTTCAGTTGATCAAGTTTTCTTCGACACGAGTCCTAGACCAATTTCGCTCTCACACTTTTACATATACAGTTTGTTTAAACTGATTGTTTGTTTGTTTGATTCAAGGTGATTAAAAGGTGCTGATATTCAAAGAGCTATAATTCAAGGTTTACATCATGGCTGAGGAATTCTACAACACGTTTTTCAACGCATTCACATCCGAATCGTCCGAGGTTGCAAATGTTACACCAAAAACCATCACTAAGGTGCTCAATGAGAACATCAAGCACGATAATTTTTACGGAACTCACTCAAAGCCACCAACTCTGGAAAGCATTGAAGATTATACCTGGTGGAAAGAACGTTTCATCAACTGGGCAAAAGCGTATGCTCATGAAAGTTGGTTCTGCCTGGAGTATGGATATGAAAAACCAAAAGATGATAAAGGCGAAGATCTTGTATTCAAGAAGTTTTCCAGAGAAGATAAAGCTGAATACGGAGCTGAACAGAGAATGATAGCATTGATCCAGTCAGCAATCAGAAATGATATTTTTGCTTTACTAACTCATGACGGGTCATCTAAATATGTTTGGGAAGCTTTACGAATTAAAGCTGAGGGGGGTAAACAGATTAAAAAGAACAAAATCGCTTTATTAAAGAAAGAATTTGATCTGTTTGATAATATTAAAGGAGAGACAGTGAGACAAATGATTGAGAGATTCTGTCATCTTAAAATTGAATTGGAGAGATTAGAGATAAATAAAACAAGAGAGGAACTTATAGATAAAGTGATTGAAGCGTTACCACGAGCTGATCAGTGGCAAACGTTTGTTTTTATTTTGAAAAATGATGCTTTATATGATACAATTACTCTTGATGCTTTGTTTGAAAAGATTGAAAGTCACGATCTGGAGCTACAAAAGCAAAACAAGATGACTGATTCTTCACATCAACAGAACGTTGGCTTGTACTACAAAGGCAGTGTGCCTTCTGATAAAGGCGTTGGTTCACCAAAAACAACATTTAGTGGTGAAAAGATGAAAGAACCACCAACAACGTCAACAAGTCATCATTCTGGATATCATTCATCTTCAAAGACAAATTCTGATGAATCTGAAGAAATTCTGTGCAACATTGCTCTTAAACTGAAGAATTCTCCTGCAATGAGCATAAGCGAAGCAGCAAATGAGTTTTCTTGCATCTGTTCTGGAGTCATATGAAGGTCTAGTAGCTGGCAAAATTGGAAACTCCGAATTGACCAAAGAAGACTATGACCAAATTGATCCGGAAGAGATGGAACTTATTGACATCCGTTGGTGTTTAGCTAGTTGTATTCGCAGAGCTCAAAGGTATATGGAGATTACCGGAAAACAATCACTTGGAGGTGCATCAACAAAGCTTGGATTCGACAAATCCAAAGTGACCTGTTTCAAATGTAAGCAGAAAGGTCATTTCAAGAGAGAATGCACTAATTCTGCAGTTGGTGGAAATGAACATCCTTTCAATGATGATTACTACCGAAAGGCAATCTACCATCGAAGCAGAGAAGAGACAAAGTTGATTGAAGATAAACCAAAAGAAAAGTCAAGAGGATATGCAGTAATCTATCCCGATGAAGGATTTGACTGGAGCACAGTTTGTCCAGAAGAAGATCGTTTAGAGAATGTTCGTAAAATAGCTAACGGGAGAGCTATGACAGAAGAAAGAAAGTTTGTTTTTGTTGCTGAGATTCAAGATGAAAACAAAGACAAAGACACTACTGAAGTCCATGAAGAAAAAGTTGAGATCAAAGAAAAAACTCGAGAAGAGATCTTGAGTGAGAAGACCTACAGAGAAAGAAACGTGGTCTATAACAGAATGGATGACATGCAGGAGGAGTATGAGATGGCTGTCGGTAGCAAAAGATGGGATAAAAAGAGAGAATGCTATTATAACAGAGAAGGAGAACCGGTTGTTCCCAAGAAAGACATAATTTTTGATGATGTTCTTCTCAAAGTCCCGTTGAGAGCTGAATACTATAGAAATGTATTGAAAGATAACACATACGCTAAGAGATTTGAAAAGGAGATTAGATATGCTATGTTATCGTGTCTAAGAAAAAGGGACGAGGAGAGAATGAAGAAGAATGTTGAAGAAATGGTGAACAATCTGAAGAAAGCTGCTGAAGAGGTTAAAGCAGAAACTGTTGAAGTTGAAGCTGTGAAGGAAATCAAAAGTGAAGACGTTGTTGTGAATGAAGAGGTTGAGAAAGCTGTTACTGAAGAACAACAGATTGAAGAAGAGGTGAAGAAAGAAGAAAAAGAAGAAAAGAATGAGAATGAGGAAGCTGATAATGTTGGTGATGAAGTCGGTATTGAAGAAAAGCCGAATGTTGCTGAGCAGACAGAGGTTGCTGAAAACACCGAAGTGTCAATCACTGAGGTAAATTCTGATTCTGAAAACTTGAAACTGATTGATCAGTGCAAGAAATGCATGGAATCATGCAGAGCTTGTACTGAAAAAGATGAGCAATATAGAACAAGAGATCTTGAGTTCACAAAAATTGAAAAGATTTTCAAAGAAAAATGCAAAGAAATGCTAGAAAAAGAAAAAGTTTTTAAAGAAAACGATGAAAAACTTTCAGAAAAATGTAACAAATTAGAAAAGGAAAATGAAGTTTTGAAAGAGAATGTTTTGAAAATGACAAATGAATGTGAACAAAAAGAAATTGCTTGTCAAGAAATGAAAAAGGAATATGACTCAATGAAATTATCATATCAAATTACAAAAGAGTCTTATGATAAAGTAAAAGATGAAATGAAATATGCTCAATCAAGAATGAATTATCTGTCTGAAACAACCAAAGAGCTTAAACGAATGTATGCTATAAAATAAGATGTTGTTAATTCCTATATTGAGGATGTTGCTAAGTTAAAACGACAGATTGCTGATTTAGAACAGGATAACAACAAGTTAAAGAGTTACCACGTGTCGTCATATGTGCTTGAACGGATTTTCAATATAAAACCGGGTGATGGTGAGTCTGAGCAGAACAAGAAAGGCATTGGCTCAGAGTTTCATCAAGTTCCACCCCCGGGAAAATTTGCATTTTATGATGAGGAAAAGGTTGAAAAAGCTTTCAACATGGTAGACCAATTGCCAGACAACATTGACATAACCTATTCCAAATCTGATGATTCTCATGATTCAGAGGTGGTAGGTAAAGTCGTTGAAAGTGTGTTGAAAGAACAGTCGGTTGATACAGGTAAATCTGAATCACAGAATGAAGATGAAGGAAATCTTCATGATGGATATCTGAAAAACACAAAATCCGAGAAAAGTTTGAATGATGATTCAAAAGGATTGGTTTATACCATGATTGGATCGGACAAATAGTTCTTAGATGTTGTATTCCCGATTCAGAATGTGATTTCAGAAAAAGTTGATAAAGTTTTCAAAATGGTTGAGATTGAGAAGTCTGAAATTTCAAAGTTTGTTGGTAAGAGTCGTAACAAACCTGATTTCAAAAAGAAGAACATGAAGGCTGGTTTGGGTTATAAGAAGAAACAAAGTTGGAAAAGAAATGAAACTCCGAATTTTCAGACAAAAATGAGTTTTGTTCAAGGAAATAGTTTAGCAGAAGAAAAAGAACTCAAATTGAGACAGTCTAATGATGAGTTCTTTGCTAAAAAGAAAAAGCAACAACCACAGGTCAAAGATGTTTCCATGAGAACATGTTTTAAATGTGATCAAAAAGGACATCTTGCTCGCAAGTGTCCAAATCTGAAACCTGTGGATGTTGATATAAAGAAGATTGATGCTGAGAAACAAAAATCTGAGAATGTGAGACAAAGGTCAACCAAATTTGATTCGAAACAAACTTGGAGGTACAATACAAACAAGTTTGCTTTAAATCAAAATTGGAAATCAAACCAGAACAGGTTTGATTCAAGACAGACCTGGAATTTTCACACACCCAGATTTAGAACAACACAAAGTTGGAAAACAACTGTTGATATGACAAAATTACAAGAATTTTGGAAACCAAAAGTTGTTAAAAAACAAAATGTTCAAAAAGAGTCTCATTTTTACAAACGAGGTACACCGAAAGGTCAGACATGGTTTGTTAAGAAACATGTTGATTTAGTAAAAGATGAGAAAGTTGAAGTTAAAATTGAGAAAGTTTTTTGTGAAAAATGATAAAGAATTTCCAGCATTGAATGAAAATTATTGTGTTGAAATGCCTAAGGTTCAACAGACCTGGGCTAAATTGTTCAAGTAATTGAGTAGTTTGTTTGTGCAGGTGCTCATGGAATTCAAAGATTGTGAGAATGGAGGTTGGAGCAGCCTGGCACAACGAGGAGAGGAGGCTGCTGGATCCTGGTTTGGTTGAACAGGGAATTTATATGTTTTTCTGTACATAAATAAACAATATTTTCAAAAATCCTAAAAATTGAAAAATTTGAAAAACAAAAAATATGTTTGTTTTTAATTTTTGTCAAATATTCAAAAATACAAAAATATGTGTTGATTGAATATGCCGAAACCCTCACGGCTGAACAAACATGATTACTTTCATCAGATTGAAAAACGGTTTTCAAACTGTAAAATATCAATGTGTTGTAAATCATGGGGGTATGTATATTTTCTGCAAATCAGAGCACTTTAAGCAGAAAATGGATGGCGAGACAAAGCTATCAGTATTGGTTGTCAAATTTTTCTTTAAATGGTTTTGCATTTTAGGGGGAGTAATATTGTCAGAAAATACAAAAACATTTGAAAAAAATCAAAAACATGATAAAATTCAAAAATTTGAGTATCATTATAATATTGACAGTCGATCACATTATTAACTTGGTTGTCTTATAATTTTTGATAGCTTGATCTCATTATTAACATGATCATCATCACAAGTTTCTCAATTACATCCATGTCACGATGTTTTCATTGATTTTTATATAATCACATACCCACTTCTAGGAATGGCGTAGAACCAACCAAGTTTAATGGTTTATCATTACTTTCTCAGATATGAAATCATTGTAATACTCGTTCCATAATATTGCTACTTTAGCATATTTGAGATTCACAAATGAAAACTGTTTTATTCGATTGTTCCTTTTAAATAATTTTCTCTTTGCATAACACCATAGAGAAATAATTAAATGTCTGAGGCATATAAGATTTATCAATTTAACATTTTACAACCTTTTATAAATTGATAACGAGTTTCAGGGAGTACGACACTTAAGGTGTCATGCTTTAACGTATTTATACTCTTCTAAGACAGTGATAATAAACCATAACTTTGGTTTAGTTGTTCTCATAATTCTATCTTCATAATAGACTACAAAATATAAGGCATGCCATAAAATCATATTATACAATACATGATGTTATAACATGTCACCATGTAAGACAAAGAAATTGATGAAATAAGATATTCTTTTTCATCAATAATAACAAAACACATATAATTTATGAATAACCAATCATAAGTATATCCGACGTACATATATTTGTCACTTTGAAACTTAAACAAATATTGCTTTTAAGTTCTCAACATTTAATAATTTATTTACAAATATTCATTTGTCACAAAGCTAGTTTATAGGTAACTAAAATATGTTTAGGAAAATAGTGACTTATATAGTTGTGTAGTAAACCTTTAAAATATGTTTAGGAAAATAGTAACTTATATAGTTATGTAGTAAACCTTAAGTCAAAACTATTCATTCAATTAAAGAAAATTTACATAGAAACTCATTAGTGGCTAGTTGGCATATGCCATAAATTAGGGATAATATTTAGGCCAACTAACAACTCAACAAAATAACTGAATTACTCTTCCCTTTTTATATTCTTCGACAACCTTTCCCTTTTCCTTTACATTTTTCTGAGACTTCATTAACACTATTTCAAACCTTTAAAGTTCTCCGATTTTATTCCTAAGCAAAGTTAAAATCTACTAACCATGTATCTTAATCATACTAACCTATTCCCTTCAATTTAATTCAACCAAAAGAATACATTTTATATATGATCTTTATATATGATCAAGACTATGAAAGCAATAACAATAATTATATGGTTAGTATAGGTATGATTAGAAAAAGATGCTACTGTTTCAACACATTATCTTTCAAACAAATTAGTCTATAGCTAACAGTGCATCACAAATAAGCTATTTAATATTGTATGAATATTACAACGAGTTTTCATTATCATGCATATAATAACAAACGTTAATTCCTACATAATTAATACAAATTCACATGAAAACTTTTACACACTTAATTTTATAAACCAAACCATTAAAAAATCATTATATAATTTATCAACATCAACTAAGTGACTTTCAAAATAAGATGTTACAAACGTGGGGTTTAAATAAACCCCATTAATTTATAACCTTATACTATTAAATCAGTGGACATTTATCGACTGATAAATCTACAAATGAAGATACGGTTCGTTGGTACTCTTATGGTGAAGGTCCACGGGACCATATAATGAAAGAAATTATATTCATCATATTATTTTTATGATTTCAACCATCATTTATTTACCAAGATGCATAGTAGTTTCTCTTAAGTAAAAAAAATATATTTAAAACTAGAAGTCAAATGATTGGCCACTTAAACTAAAATAGAATAACTAACGGACAATGTAGCTAGTATATAATAACATTATTTTTAAATATCGTAATGACATATTTAAAATTACATGTATGAGAGAGAGACAAAAGTGATGGCTCGAGAAACGTTAACTTTTCGGTTACTGCTCATTGTCTTCCCTAACTTGCCTAGGTCACCAAACTAACCCCAAATTCCTAGCAAATTTTGAATCCCATTCCCTACTGAGGAGTAGTTTTCCAAAAATCTGATAAAGACTCAAACATAAAATTGATATGAAACCTACCAGTTTGCTTAAATATAACTGTCATATAAAATTAGGTTTGCGATGTATAAAAAAACTGTAGACATGGGTTTATATACAATTACCGGCTGCTCAGATTCAGTCATCTTAATTTTTTTCATCAATGGACTTGAATGATGTGCATCGATAAAATACAAACTATAAAAGTAGATAGTTTACCTTGATTCTGTTTAAATTCTTTATATTCTGAACTGGGAGTCCATCCTCCATTATTCGGAACCGAATTAATGAGTCCATCTCCTCCAGGCGACCAACATCCGGAATCCTCAAAAGACGAAACCAAAAAGTGTAGAGGGAGGGGTTGAAGGTGTCGGCTCGTTATCGTAGGAGAGCACTTTCATGTCGATAACGTGTTGTGAAACTAGCCTAATAACAAAAGAATACGAGAGAAAGATAGGGAGAAGGAGATTGATATTATTGATTGAGATGTTTTACATTGAGATATAATAGGGGTATATATATTAATACAAAACTTGGAGAAGAAGCAAATCTATTTTTGGTGTTGATAACCATAATAACAATATATTTATAACGAAAAAGAAATTCTTAGTATTATTGCAAATGAAATTCGAAAGCATATTCGTAGTGAAGTGGGGGATTCAGCCTTTTGTGTCATGGTTGATGAGTTACGAGATGAGTCAAAGAAAGAGCAAATGGTCATAGTTGTGAGATTTATTGATGAAGAAGGGATGATACAAGAAAGGTTCTTGGATTTGGTTCATGTTAGGGATAATTTATCAGCAACCCTAAAAACAAGTTTGTGAAAACAACTTTTACATTATCAGTTTGATGTTAGCAAAAGCCTTGGGCAAGGTTATGACGGTGCTAGAAATACGAGAGGGAAATGGAACAGACTACAGGCACTTGTTCTTGAAAAATGCCCTTATGCGTATTACGTAGGGGTGTGCACGGTTCAGTTTGGTTCGGTTTTTAGGTAAAATCAAAAACAAAACCGAAATGTCGGTTTTTGGATTTTTAAAACCGTTTGGTTTTGGTTTTTTCGGTTTTTATGTCGGTTCGGTTCGGTTTTTCGGTTATTTCGGTTTTTGGAACAAAATTATGTAAGATTCAAAAAAAAAATATATATATAAAGCATAATTTAAAATATAAGAATCTATATTATATGTTTACATTTAAGTTATTATAGTTAACTTCTTTAATTAATATTGTATACATAAACCTAACCTTCTAATCTATTTTTATGTTTCTCTAAAGTTTTTATTAAGACATTTTCTTTTATAATAATTTGAAGATCATTTAATTTTTATATAAAATTTTGTTATTTCTTGTAGGTAATAAATAGATCACTTCAATTATAAATAAACATGTAATATTTTTACTATAAACACTTAACATTCAATAATAAAATTAATAATTTCTACTAGTATTGGGTTAAACATTTACACAACCTTAACTTAAAAATATATGGATTGTAACTTATCGGTTCGGTTCGGTTTTTTCGGCTATTGAAAATGGTTATCCCAAAACCGAACCAAAATTTTTGGTTATTAAAAATTTGAAAACCGAATCATGGGTTTTTGTTTCGGTTCGGTTTTGTCAGTTATTTCGGTTACGGTTCGGTTATTTCGGTTTTTTTGCTCACCCCTAGTATTACGTTATTGCTTTGCTCATAGGTTAATTACTTGTTTATTTTTTTTTCATTATTCAGTTTGACTAACATACTTTTATGCTTATTACGGTTTCGCTTTTTTCTAACAGGTTACAATTTGCTTTGGTTTGTGCTTCAAGGGAAGTTATTCCAGTACACCAATTCTTTACGTACTTAGTTGACATAGTTAATGTGGTTTGTGCTTATAGTAACCGGCATGATGAATTACAAAAGGCAAAGGCAGACGAGGTTGAAAAGTTATTGGAACCGGGTGAAATCAATTCGGGGAAAGGGCAGAATCAACTTAGGACATTAAGAAGAGCTGGTGATACTCGTTGGGGGTCTCATTATTACTCCATTTGTAGTTTAATTAAGATGTTTGATGGCACTCGTGTTGTTCTCATGGGAATAATTGATAACGTAGCTCATACTACTTTTGCTCAACATGGAGATGCTGAAGTAGATTGGTGTAACATGCAATCATTTGAGTTTGTCTTAATTCTTCAGTTGATAGAGAAAGTAACGGGAAAAACTGAAATACTTTCTCAAGCATTACAAAGGAAATCCCAAAATATTCTGAATGCCATGAAATTAGTTTTGGCATCGAAGATTATTCTAAATAATTACAGAAACGATGGATGGGATTTTTTAATTAAAGAAGTTACTTTGTTTTGTAACAAGCATCTAATAGAAGTTCCGGATATGAACGCTCTATTTACATCTAATCGGTATGAGGCTCGTAAAAATGATCTTCAGTTTACATTTGAACATTATTACCGAGTAGATCTGTTTACATCCACATTGGATAAACAAATACATGAGTTAAATAGTAGATTCAATGAGCACACGGTTGAGTTGTTATCTCTTAGTTCTAGTCTAGTTTCAAAAGAGATTAATGTTGATCAGATTTGTTTTCTAGTTGAAAAGTTTTATCCTGAAGATTTTACGGAGCAAGTGAGGACTGGGTTACGAACTCAGTTAGAGCTTTTAATGTTGTACTGTCAAAGAATATCAGGCTAAGTAGTGTATCAAATCTTTCCGATCTATGCAAAACTCTTGTGAAAACTAAAAAAACGAGAGGAATACTCTTTGGTTGATAGAGTGGTTTGGCGACACTTCCAGAACCGCCTTTGCAATAAAATGGCAGATGAATATCTTGCAAATAGTTGTAATTCTTCGTCCAGGTTCCATTTATCTCGTATCATATTATATATATATATATATATATATATATATATATCAGTGTTGTAAAAGTCGGATTCCTCGGCCGAGTACTCGGCGAGTACTCGGTCCTCGGACCTCCACCTTGGCGACTTCTTCCTAGGCGGTCTCAACTACTCGGCCTCGGGAGTACTCGGTCCTAGTCGGAGCCTAGTCGGCCTAGTCTGTGACAACCCTAACTTCCAAGGTTAGTGTCGTCTAATATTGTGACCTTAACTTTCCGTTTTCTCTTTTCAATGTAAAACGTAGTAGGGCGTTATAACTTCATTACATGTAAGTATGTTATTCTTTTCACTCAACACTCGTAACCCTAACAAATCCCCTAAACGTAAAACGTAAAACATGGTGGTATATGTTACATATCATAGGACTAAATGGGTCAATCCTTGTATCGATAATATGGTTGGGCCGTGTCTATACTATAAGTCCTTAATGAACTACTTTAAGCTGGTTCCAAATAGTATTGGGCCGCCAGGCTTAAGCCCACTCGGTTAAAGCATAAATCGCCCACAATCCATATTATTATTTGAACGTAATATCATGTGGTGACTTACCACAAAACTCAAACTAAAGAAACCCTACTTCTTCCAATTCGTACGTGAGGCAGACCCCTTCCCCCATCCTTCGAGACATTACATTCTTGGATCAAGCTTGTTGGGTTAGTGAATTATTATGTTTAATTTGTATTGTTAGTCTTGTTGTGTATGATTTGATCGCATGATGTTAGGATTATATTAAACATCCTTTTAGATTTCCTGTTGTAATTATTACCAACTTGTTATGAGAATCAGTTGAGAGATTATTTGCGAATATGTTGTTATTAGATATTAAAAGTTAGGAATGCATGATAGTTGGTGATATGTATGACCTTCTGATATGGGTTACAAACTTGGAAAGAAGGGTTGAAGTATGATTTCTTGGTTTGATGTATGCTTACATTATTATTAATGGTTTAGGTTGCAATATATGTATGGTGTGGCATGATTAATGTATTGTAATAAATTGTATTGATAATAAACTGTTATGTAAATGGATGAATAATCACATGTGAATGATGAATATTTGAGGATTGGGATTGAATGATTTTGTCATATATTGATCTCGATCAACATATAGATTAAGTATACATGAAGCATGTGAATTAGAGGTATGGGTTAGTGGGACAGTTACATAGGGAATTGAAAAGGGGTGACTTGGTCAAACCACACACACACCATTTGCATTAAACACATCAGTAGGTGGCATGCTCATGTCATGAGTCTTTGAATTGATCACATGTTTAGTTAGTGGACTTTAAATGCTATATGGGCTGCACTGGTGTTGGCAAAACAGATTTGAGCACAATGGATTAAAATAAGGATTAGGGGTTAGGGAATTACTACTCATACACTTAAAAAGCTTGTAATGTTCATGACACAAATTGTTCTAAATCAACAACAGAATATGTGTGTTTAATTCGTAAATGAACATGGGTGTAGTTGGAGTGGGCCGAAGTCTAGTGGGCTGTTACAACTCAAAGTGCTAAACTAGTATTAACATTGAGTTATGTTAATAAATTGAATCTGGGCTTCGATGGACTACACACACGCACTTGTAGATGACATGTCATTTTGGGCTACACAGAATATTGAATAAACAATGGGCCGCACCCTTATAATGAACTCGTGTGAGGCCCAGATACCTGTTAGATGATTACATGAAGATAATCGGTTAAATTATGATGCATGATTGCTTGTCACAATTAGCGTGTGTACTTGAATGTAAACCGAATTACTAGTGATATATTGTGTGATTTAATTATGAATACGTGATACTTGTGCTATACGTGTACTTATGTGATGTGTGGTACCTGGTATGCTGTTTGATCTGTAATGTGTGCCAATACGTGAAGTACTTGTATACGAATCTGATTAAAACTTGGTAACCATAAATAGGGCGTGATTGATCAACCCTGTCTGTTAGCTATTTTCTTTTAAGAGTCCAACCGAGCAAACCAAGGTGAGTTCACACTTTCTACAAGGCATGGGATTCCCAGGGGTTGGGAATGGGTAAAGGATTTGAACGGAAACTGCGTGATCTCCTGGTTTGGAACACGTACACACCCTCTTTATTGAAGGGTGACAACACGTACTAAGAACTTAATCGGAACCTGCGTAATCTCCTGGTTTGGGGGTTACGTACACACCCTCTTTATTGAAGGGTGACAACACGGATACTAGACCAAAACTCTCTATCATGAAGTCCCTCCTTTTTATATCGACTTAATCGCCGAGCCAATGGCGAGCGGGTCATTAGTTAGATAGCGCTATTTAGGTTTGACAAGCCTCACACCGTGCCGTAGAGGACGGGCGTGAACTAATGGATCTGGGCACGTCAATGATGATAGACATTGACGCTAGGGCACCAACTTACTTCAGTCAGTGGTCGATATGGTAAACAGGTCTAGTGGTTAACATGGGGAAGCCCCCACCAACTATGGATAGGTTTGGGAAACAGGGTAAACGGATTAACGTACTACTTACAAACGAACTCAATGTTTTTGAAACAACCTAACAAAGAACACCAACTGTGAACTCGCTCAACTTTGTTGTTGACTCGTTGTTACATGCCTTGCAGGTCGTTAGGTATCTTTGGAGCTTGCACGAGCAGGAGGAGTTGTTGTGGAGCATGGACGGTTGTGTGCCACGTTACATTTAAACTCATTGAACTTTTATTTTGGTTTTTTGTTTTATGCTTCCGCTAATTAACTTGAACTTGGTTAACTGGTTTTTGAACACCAATTATATTGTGTGGTTGGATTTTATTTATTCTAAATACATTGTTCAATATGATTGGTGGCTGGATCCTGGTCAGTCACGCCTCCATGCGGTGATACTCCGCTTGTGGATTTTGGGGGTGTGACATAGTCGGTCTAGGCGGCCAACGTGGTTTGTTGACTTTTAATCGGTCAAACTCGGTCAAAATCGGCCTACTCGGCCTTGTACTCGGACTACTCGGCCTTGTACTCGGACTACTAGGCCATGTACTCAGACTAGTCAGACTTGTATTCAGAATATTTGAACTTTAAACATGTTTCATTTTAAATTATACCCAGTTGACATGAATTATGCTTATTTTAACACATAAATAATATATAACAATTAATTTTCTTTATATTTACCATGTCCGCGTACTCCCCGAGTACTCTCCGAGTACTCCGATTACTCCCAACTCCCCAGTCGGCCGACTAGGGACCGCCTAGCGACTTTTACAACACTGATATATATTGGTCTTTTGTTTGCTAACAATATTTAGTTTTTTTATGTGTAAGAAAGGTCTTTTGAATGAATGAATTTTTTAGTTTTATTTGGAACTATTATTATTAGACTCGACCCGAAACATAATGATAGGAATTTTTTTGGGTCCCATCACTTTATGCCCCCTCGAAACTTTTGGTCAAGCTCCGCCAGTGGCTGGCCCCATCAGGCTATAAATAAAAGCCATTTACACCATTTTTAGTTTAGTTGCTCAATTTTCTTCTCTCTTCTCCACAATACATTTCTCTTATATCCATTATCTCTACTCATTGTAATCATTAAGAAAAACATAAGAATCATTAGTGTAATCAAGCTTTTGATGATTATATAATCTTTTCAAGTTTGATGAAAACTAGTTCCATGGCCATTCTTGGCTAGATTCTTGAAGGTGTTTGGGGGAAACTTACCCCATTGATGGGGAGTTAACTAAAGAAAATCATGGGTGAATAAGGGGTGTGTGTGTTAATGACTTTAGCTAATTAGTGGTTTATTGAAAGTGAGTCCAATATTAGTGTTACCATTCACTTGGCTTATTAGTCTTTCGGCTTAACCCTTGAAATCTACCAATAATCATGCGTTGCGTCGCCATTGATTTGAGTCATTTATGTTTCTATGTCTATGCAGAGTTAAAACATGTGGATGCTCTGGAAGGAAGTTAAAGGTTTTAGAATGGGATTTCGGGTTGGTAAGCTTTTACCTATGTATGGCGCTAATACCAGAGCACATAGGACTTGTTTTTATAAAAGTAACTACCTTAGGGGAATTGACAACTAACCGAGGGAATCGTAGTAACAGATAATTTAAACCCCTTAAACTATCTAATTAACTAATACTAAATCATAGTGATATATAGTTTCCTTGCTGATTAGGCGGTGCCATTATGTTTTGATCCGACCTTGAGTGATGTTTCCCTGCTGATTCAAAGCGATTTGGTTAAGTGTGTTAGGGTCCTAACCAAGGAATTATACAACTTTATGCATTAAGACACCCAACTTCTCGTTTGACAATTGAGCCTTTGTTACCCCATGGTAAGACTTGGTTAACGATGCATCAAGAGGCAAGTGGATCTTGAACACCATTTTTTTTTCTTATCATTGGTTACTACCTTTTTATTTATCTCATCTTTATCTTTTTTTGAGCCATTTTAACCTTTTATTTTGGTTTAACTTGATGCTAATGAAGACTCATACTAAAACTCGTTGTAACCTTGGACGACCTCGGTATCATACTATCACTATATTATGCCAATGATGGGTGCACTTGCCTAACATGAAGTGAAATGTGATAGTATTTTATCATTTTTTATTGATATCAAAACTTGAATCAGTGTATAAAACGGCTAAAAATATACCACTTTTTATATATGCACCACACCACGTCACCGACGGATGCTGATCTGGCTACGGATCATGATCTGGCGGCGGATCCTGATGTGTCTGTTGCTGCTGATGAGGTGCCGTAGTAGGATCTGCATGTCTTCGAGACGCTGGGAGCGGTCGGGCAGGTAGACCCTCATGCTTAGGGTTGGCATATCGTGTCAACCCGATCTGTTAAGACACGAACACGATAACAGATGAACACGACATGAACTCTTATTGTGTCATATTTTCCAGAACACAGGAACCTAATAATAAACAGGTTACACGAAATGACTTTTTAAGACATGAAAGACTTAACAATGTATCATACAACCTGTTATTACATATTTGATATTTAGCCATTAAGGAACCTATTTAGTGAAACACAAGTCGTGTTCACAAAAGTCTTAAATAATTCATAAATACGTCGATCTGAATCATTGATATCGGACTGAATCGTTGATGATGAACTGAATCGTTGACACCAGAGAGAATTGTTGACGCTTGAATGAGAATTACGAACATTGGAGTTTAGAGAGAAAGAACGACTATATGATTTTGAATATTAGGGTTAGGAGAGAAAGAGCAGCGTGTGTGTATTTTTTATATCTAAATTGGGAGCCCCACATATTTTTTATTTAAAATTATAAACGTGTCATTAACAGGTCTTAACAAGTTAACATGTGTTTAACCTATTAAGACACAAAATTAAACAGGTCTTAGCATGTAGACCTGTTATAGATACGAAACTTGTTTACTTCGTGTAGGCTCTCGGCGAAAGTACAACTCCTCAACCACCCACCGTATCATATCAGTAAGGAGGTGTTTGTTTTTCTAAAAAAGATTTACGCAAGCTCTTCTGTTTGCGTTGCGCAGACCACGCGCAGACATTGCCATCTGCAGAGTGTTTGTTTTTCCAAAGACGTTTCATTTAAAAACGTCTGCGCGAGCTCTTCTTGGTGCAGACTTGACCCAATGACTTCTAAGATCTTCTAAGGTCTGCAAAGGATTAAACACCACCACCACCCACCACCACCATCATTGTCACACCCCTGCCGAAGGCGGAAACATAGGGGAGCGACAAACCGGATATCATACGAACACATGGTAAAAGAGAATAACTAAAATGTATTCATATGATAGAGAATTACATAGATGTCTTTAGTAGGGGATTACAATTCCACGAATAAATGGTTTATAAACTAGGGCTCTAGTCTATAACAAAATGGAAAATATCTTAGGCTCCAATCCTAAGCATGAATGTCTAAAAGTGAAAGAGTCCATATCTCGGCTAATTTCCATTTCCTGAAAAACATGCTTAAAAAGGTCAACTAGATAAGTTGGTGAATTCGCAGGTTTGTATTCTTATGTAAATATTTTGTTGTCATAACAGTTGTAACGTATATATAGTCACCATGAGCCCATAACCAAACCCCGACTTCCTTGTACGCCCCAACAAATGCTTCATCACAAAACAATTCAAGTAACATGGATAATATGCAATCATTTAACACACGGTCGAAGTTAGCGCGATGAACCATGAAAGGGAGCGTCAACCCAAATAGTACTATTCATATATTCCACGGCTTTTCTAAGTTAATGGTTATGTTGTCCGAGGACTTAGATGTGATGATGTTGTTTAACTCATGTAACATATATATTATAGTCAAGACATGTGAATAAAAAAATGTAATAGCATGTTTTCCCCCAAAAGTAAACAAGTAAAAGGGGCCACGAGACTCACTCGTTGATGAAAAGTCGTGACTTTACAAAATCCACGAGTTCGCTTGCACATGCGTCCTACTCAAGTCCTACGATGCGAGTGAATACTAATTAGATCTTAAGGACCAACTATAATGATATAGACCTATATGTGTGCTGCCGTATAAGTTTAGATGTTTAAAAAAATATGCACATAAGAATGGTGTTAAGATAATAAAGTGTAAGACGTCAAACGGACGACATTTCGGCTTGTTAAGAAATTATACAAGCCTGGCCCAAATGTTTTCAAGACAAATCAAGTATATGGTATTTTGATGGAAGTGGAGTTGGTGATGGTAAACTTGATGAAAATAATGTCGTTGTAGATCTTGTTATAAAAGTTGAAGCCTTCGATTTTGACGAAAATAGGATTTTTATTATTTGTAAACTTGTAAGAATAACCGATGATTGATTACTAAAATAACTAGTTATTCCATGAAAGACTAATATAAAAAAAATTCAGATCTAGGCTCATATGATATTGGAATAAATATATCTCATAAGCTCTTAGAGTAATTGTTGTAGATCTTTCGACTTTTGCCATTATATTGGTATTTATAAGGCCACAAATCAAAAGTATAGATACACAACTTTAAATATCATGAAAAATGGTTTGTGAGTCCTTTTCGATACACAAATAAGTTACAGTAAAAATTTGAGAATTTTTCGAGATCTCAAAGTATAATAACGACTTATTTTCGTTAAAAAATCTAAAATAATTCCACCAACTTCCAAGTTTCTCATCAAACACTATATTTACTTGATTTATGATGTATAAAAGTAGATCCATTAAAAATATATAAGTCTTCAAATTTTAATATAAATTTTTACCACTAAGGGCTCGGTTTAGTTTATTATTTCTCTTTAGCCGGGTTTTTTATATAGAATATCTGTCACCAAGCTTAATTCACCGAACATCCCGTAAGGGATTAAGAACATATCATCCCGCGGCATACACTTGTTTTATGACTCAAGTTTCAAATTATAAAATGTTGTGCATAGGTTCGATCTGATGGGAAAAACGCCAAACCCGGTCACGAACGGTAAACACAAACGCGGAAGCAAACTTCGTTTGACCAAGACTTTTCCCAAACTAGAATGAACCTATGAGGATGCAAACAAATAGGGTATCCCAACTACAATCTAAACAGCCCGAAAACAATAATAACAAGAACACCAAATTTTAGCGTGGAAAACCTCTCAAGAAAGGAGAGTAAAAACCACGGGACTACTAGAGCCGCTTCAAATCCACTATCACCAATTTAGAGCAATACAAAGTCTTCCCTAGGTCTACTAGAGGCATACAATAATCATCATACACTTGGAATCAACAACATCAAGCATATGGAATCAAATACAAAGACAAAAGAAGGAATATCACCAAATTCTGTAGAAATTCTGCAGCTACGAACAGAGGACGTGCAGACGAACTTCCAGACCTGATTTCGACAAACCCACCGTTGGATAAGGTCACCCTGGTGTACAAATGACTGTGCCAAAAATTCAGAGCGATCCAACGGTTCAATCTCCGGGAAACGGACAACCTCTGCAGCTGGGTTTTGAAGTGACGAACTTGCTTCTTCTTTTTTGTGTGAGAGTTTTGTGTGTGTGTTGTTGCTGCGATTTTAGGGTGTTAGAATGAAACCCCTGCTTCCTTCATTTTATTCATCTTCAACAAAAACTAAATGGCCCAATAAGAATTATGTTTGGGCTAACTCATGGGCTAAAAAACCCAACAATTCTCCCCCGTTTTGGCCTATGAGGAAGAGTTCGCCATCCCGGCGATTGAGCAACATATCTTCAACTTCTCCCTTGCCAAAGATTTTGTCAACATATCGGAACCATTATCATCGGTATGAACTTTATCAAGTTCAAACAACTTGTCTTCAAGCGCATCTCTAATCCAATGATACTTCACATCAATATGTTTAGTTCTTTTGTGAAACATAGAATTCTTTGCAAGGTGAATAGCACTTTGATTATCACAAAGAACCACGTAGCGCCGTTGCATAAAGCCAAGCTCCTGCGTAAACCTTTTCAACCACAATAGTTCTTTGCACGCTTCTGTTGCTGCCACATACTCAGCCTCAGTTGTAGACAAAGCAACATACTTTTGTAGTCTTGACTGCCATGAGACAGCTCCCCCTGCAAAAGTCATCAAATATCCAGAAGTGGATTTCATGTTGTCTTTGTTTCCCGCCAAATCAGAATCCGTATAACCAACAAGCATTGGCTCTTCATTCCCAAATGTTATACCCAATTTGGAAGAACCACGTAGATATCTAAAGATCCACTTAACTGCTTCCCAATGCTTCTTACCTGGATTTGATAGAAACCGACTAACAACACCTACTGCATGGGCAATATCAGGTCTTGTACACACCATTGCATACATCAAGCTTCCAACCGCTGACGCGTATGGAACTTTATCCATGTCTTCAATCTCCTCCTTCGAAGAAGGGCAATCTTTATCGGTTAGTTTAAAATTGGGAGTAAGAGGCGAACTAACCGCTTTAGCTTTAGCCATGTTGAATCTGCTAAGCACCTTCTCAGTGTATTGCTCTTATGACATGTGCAACTTCTTTGAAGCTCTATCTCTAGTAATCCGAATACCAAGAATTTGTTTTGCTGGGCCCAAGTCTTTCATAGAAAACGACTTGCTTAATTCTTTCTTCAGCTGAACAATTCTCTCTGCATTCTTGCCTACAATCAACATGTCATCAACATAGAGTAATAAAATGATAAAATCATCATCACCAAACCTCTGAAAGAAAACACAGTGATCTGAAATAGTCTTTCGGTAGCCTTGCTTCCCCATAACAGACTCAAATTTCTTGTACCACTGTCTTGGTGCTTGCTTCAACCCATAAAGACTTTTCTGAAGCTTACAGACATAGTCTTCTTTACCTTTAACCTGAAAACCTTCAGGTTGCTCCATATAGATTTCTTTATCCAAGTCACCATGAAGGAACACTGTCTTGACATCCATTTGCTCAACCTCAAGATCAAGACTAACTGCCAAACCAAGAATCACCCGAATGGAACTCATCTTCATGACTGGAGAGAAAATCTCATCAAAATCAATACCCTTTCTTTGAATGAACCCTTTAACCACCAATCTGGCTTTGTACCGAGGCCGCGAGGTATGTTCTTCAGTCTTCACTCTGTAGACCCACTTGTTCTTCAGAACTTTCTTGCCTTTAGGAAACTTTACTAATTCAAAGGTATTGTTCTCATACAAGGAATTCATCTCATCTTGCATAGCTTCAACCCACTCCCTTTTGTGTTCATCTTCCATGGCCTCTTCATAACACTCGGGCTCTCCCCCGTCAGTGAGCAAGACATACTCATCAGCAGAATAATGGGTGGAAGGATGACGGTTTCTTGTAGACCGTCTGAGTGGGACAAATGTTGGCATACCTGGTACTGGTAAATCTGGATGAGGACCCTCATCTAACTCTTGTTGCTCTGGAATATCATGATTATCAGTACCGTGTTGTTCATCATGTTGAATATCATCTTCATTATGAGGCTCAGAGTGCTGTGGAGGAACTGGATCCAAATCGATAAGATCATCAGTATGTTGAGGAACAATCTTTGTCTTCTCAATATCTTTCAAACTTTGATCTTCAATAAAATCAGCATCAAAACTTCTTATGAGTTTCTTCGAGATTGGATCATAAAACCTGTGACCAAACTCATCTCCCCCATAACCAACGAATATACATGGCTTGGTCTTTACATCAAGCTTTGTTCTTTCATCTTTGGGAATATGCACAAAAGCCTTGCATCCAAAGACCCGCAAATCATCGTATGAAACATCTTTGCCGCTCCAAACCCTGTCAGGAACATCAAAAGACAAAGGAACACAAGGAGTACGATTAATAACATTTACTGCGGTGTTCAAAGCTTCACCCCAAAAGGAATTAGGCAACCCTGCATGTGACAACAAACATCTAACCCTTTCAGCCAATGTTCTATTCATCCGCTCTGCTAAACCATTCAACTGTGGCGTCTTTGGAGGAGTCTTTTGGTGCCGAATACCTTTCTCTCTACAATAAGCATCAAAAGGACCAATGTACTCACCTCCATTATCTGTTCGAATACACTTGAGCTTCTTCTCAGTTTGTCTCTCAACTAAGGCATGAAACTGCTTAAACACATCTAATACTTGATCTTTAGACTTCAAAGTATAGGCCCAAACTTTTCTCGAATGATCATCGATAAAAGTGACAAAATATAAGCAGCCCCCAAGTGTTCTAGTCTTCATAGGACCACAAACATCTAAATGCACCAAATCCAGTATATTGTTTCTTCTATGAGGAGGGTGACTTTTGAAAGAAACCCTTCTTTGCTTACCTGCTAGACAATGAGAACACTTCTTCAAATGAACATTATGCAAATCGGGCAAGGCATTTTTCTTCAACAAGATAGACATCCCTTTTTCACTCATGTGAGCAAGTCTTCTATGCCACAAGTCGGTCATATCGGCATTCACTAACAAATTGACCGAGTCTTTGGAGATCTTCGGATGCGTTCTGTATAACTTTGAACTTCTTTTACCTCTTGCCACAATCAAAGAACCACGAGTGAGTTTCCAAATACCATCACCAAAGGTACTATGGTAACCATCATCATCAAGTAAACCAGCAGAGATCAAATTGAGTCTAATATCTGGAACATGTTTTACATTGTGTAAAACCAACTCCATCCCAGTGTCAAACTTCAAGCAAACATCCCCAACGCCTACAACCTTTGATAGCCCGTTATTACCCATCTTAACAACCCCAAAGTCACCAGGTGTGTAAGATGAATAAAACTCCCTTTGTGATGTCACATGACACGTAGCACCACTGTCAACAACCCAACTCGAATCATCACGTGCAATGTTCACCATATCATAATCACAACAAACGAAGAACTCTTCGGTAGCAGTATTAACTTCAGCTGTGTCATTGCCACCATCATCTTTCTTATGATTGTTCTTTTGATTGTTGTAATTAGCCTTCTTTTTCTCCCTTTTTAATTGTCTGCAGAATTTAATTGTGTGCCATTTCCTACCACAATGATGACACTCATAATCAGCAAACTTACCTCTAGACTTACTACGATGCTTCTCTTTGTTACTCGGACCTCTACTTTGACCTCTCCCCCTGCTCTCTGTGGCCAAGACATCTGATTGTGAAGAGGAACCTTGTGATTTTCTTCTCATCTCTTCATTTAAAATACCACTTTTAGCCACTTCCATAGTAATAATACCATTTGCTGCAGAGTTGGACAATGATGTCCTAAAAGTCTCCCAAGAATCCGGTAAAGTACCAAGAAGCCATAAGCCTTGTACCTCGTCTTCAAACTTGATACCCATTCCTGCAAGCTGATTAATAAGACCCTGAAAAACATTCAAGTGATCAGTAACAGGAGTTCCATCATTGTACTTCAAGTTAATCAACTGTTTAATCAAGAACAGTTTATTGTTTCCGGTCTTTCGAGCATACAACTCCTCAAGCTTGTTCCACAAAGTACGAGCATGAGTCTCCCCGCTAATATGGTTCAAAACATTATCATCAACCCATTGGCGAATATAACCACAAACCTTTCTATGCAATATATTCCACTCTTCATCTGTTTTATCACCCGGTTTGTCGGTATTAAAAACAGGCATATAATAATCCTTCACATAAAGGAGATCTTCCATTTTGCCTTTCCAAACATGATAATTAGAACCATTCAAATTCACAATCCTACTTGTATTAGCTTCCATTGTTCAATCAAGTTTCAACCCAGTAACAAGAGCCAATGGCTCTGATACCACTATGATGGGAAAAACGCCAAACCCGGTCACGAACGGTAAACACAAACGCGGAAGCAAACTTCGTTTGACCAAGACTTTTCCCAAACTAGAATGAACCTATGAGGATGCAAACAAATAGGGTATCCCAACTACAATCTAAACAGCCCGAAAACAATAATAACAAGAACACCAAATTTTAGCGTGGAAAACCTCTCAAGAAAGGAGAGTAAAAACCACGGGACTACTAGAGCCACTTCAAATCCACTATCACCAATTTAGAGCAATACAAAGTCTTCCCTAGGTCTACTAGAGGCATACAATAATCATCATACACTTGGAATCAACAACATCAAGCATATGGAATCAAATACAAAGACAAAAGAAGGAATATCACCAAATTCTGTAGAAATTCTGCAGCTACGAACAGAGGACGTGCAGACGAACTTCCAGACCTGATTTCGACAAACCCACCGTTGGATAAGGTCGCCCTGGTGTACAAATGACTGTGCCAAAAATTCAGAGCGATCCAACGGTTCAATCTCCGAGAAACGGACGACCTCTGCAGCTGGGTTTTGAAGTGACGAACTTGCTTCTTCTTTTTTGTGTGTGTGTTGTTGCTGCGATTTTAGGGTGTTAGAATGAAACCCCTGCTTCCTTCATTTTATTCATCTTCAACAAAAACTAAATGGCCCAATAAGAATTATGTTTGGGCTAACTCATGGGCTAAAAAACCCAACACGATCCCGGATCATCATTTATCTTGCATTTTTCATGTTAAATGATGGTCTCTCGCAGGGCCGGCCCAAGGGTAAGCCAAATGAGGCTTGGGCCTTGGGCCACCAAAACTATAGGGCCTCCATGTTAAAAAAAAAATATATTATATATATTTGACTCAAAACTCTGGTTCGCAGGTTCTATAGGTTATGGCGGCCTTATGGCAGGCGGCAATCTTCTTCAAGTCTTCAAGACTTCAAACGATAATTTTATTCATTTTCTTTATATTTATCGCTGGCTCGCTGCATCCTTCATCCTTGTCGCCTAATTTACTGATTCAACTTCTTAAATTGCTGCCTAATTTACAAAATCAAGTCACTAATTCATCTTCTTACAAAATCAAGTTGCTCTGTCGCTCAGTCGCTGCTGCATCTTCGCTGAATCGCTGCATCATTGTCGCTCACTCTGTTGAAGACTTGAAGGTATAGCCCTAATTCCCTAGTTGCCTAATTTTCTAGTTAAAATCTGTTGCCTAATTGAAGTTTCAAGTTTATGATATTAGCCCTAATTTCCTAGTTGCCTAATTTTCTGTTTGTTAGTCAGTTCTGTGAATTTGTGATAGATTTATAATGTCTAATAGATTTTAGGACTCCCTGTTGCAAAAAGGCAAGCAAGTCAGGGTCGACTCGGTAATTAAACCAAATGAGCTAGGATTTGTTACTGACCCGAACCTATTAGAAACTGTTACCGGATCCGTCTATTTTGTTAGGCTTAGGTGAGTATAAAAGGCCCCAATTTTGAAGTTTGCTTTGGGCCTCCAAAACGGTTGAGCCGGCCCTGGTCTCTCGAACACACGAACCTTTGTATTATCAAGCCAAGGTCTAGGAAAGAGCGTCGTAAGAAACTAGTTTCTAAATTAAAATATGTTAGCTAGTTTCGATCTTGGATCCACACCATGGTTATACATAAGTATTTAGGTGTATTATCTACAAAGACGTAGCTATGAGTTGAGGAGTATGAACAAGGAGTAAAATAAATATAACACAGTCTTGTTTCTCAAATAGATTCTTCAAAACAAGAACCGGTTTAAGTTGTAAGTATGTAACTTAACTCTTTTTTTTATATAAAGCTTAAAAATGTTTACACATGCATGTGTATAAATATGAAGAACAAGAGATGGTTGAAGGGTGAATTGTGTAATAATTTTTTTGAACACTACTTGTCCTTGTGTGAGGTGTGTGTGTTGTATACGACTTTAGTGAGGGAGGAAAATACCAATTTTCTTTTTTTTTGAAACAAAAACTTTATTAAGAACCAACCAACCGCTCGAAGCCGAGCGGCCACCCCGAAGACATTACATATTTACAAAACTACACCAATCCTGCCAAACTAAATTACAATCTTTCGACCTATTACAGAACCAAACATACCCCAAGGATCTAATGTCGCTAAACACCTCGTTGATGACGAAAGGCTTCCCTTCAAAAATCAACTCATTCCTCGCTTTCCAAATCCTCCAGCAAACAAGCAAACAAGAATCACGATGCCATGAAACGCCACCTTTTTATTACCTTCCAACCCAACCCAATTGTGAATTTCCAAAACGTCGCGGAACGAAAAAACAAACAGATTAGAGGTTTTGCACCAAGCTTGAATTTTCTGCCATATAACCGTCGAAACCCCACACGCGGTGAACAAATGGTCCACCGATTCGACACCCGGATTGCAAAGCGGACAAGAAGTATCATCAACAGGAATATTTCTCCTCAAAAGAGCCTCCCTGGTAGGGATCCTATCCTGTTCGGCCCTCCACGCGAAAAGGTTGCACTTCCTTGGCAACCACCTGCACCAATCCCAAACAAACCTGGAGCTAAAATCCTTGCTAAGATCCATCATGGCTTTAACCGCTTTAACCGAGAATCCGTCTGAGCCGCATCCCAGCCACGTCCACTTATCCGGCTGGTCCGATAAGAAAAAGGGACGCAACAAGCAAACTAGTCTACTCCATTCTGCGAGCTCAACATTCGTGTTTGGCTCGGACTTCCACATCCATTTACCAGAAAAGTGACGCAACAAGAAAATACCAATTTTCTTGAAAGAAAATAAGTGGGTTGTGTTGTAAGAGAAAATGCGAGATTTGAGCATGTATTTGTTGTGATCTTTGAGGTAAGGGGTGAAGTTGTAAGTCTATGGAATTTAGACTTTGGGTATACTTTAATCTAACTTAACTCTACTTAAATGACACATCAACTTTTTTTCCTCATTTTAAATTTGTCTCACTCTAAGGAAATGGTTTAACATGTTAACACATACTTTAACATTGAGTTTTTGTTTAAAAAAGAAAATAATAATTAATTAAATCTCTTAACATTGGTTAACATGTTAACACATAACTCATTTAATGCACTTTAACACAAGGAGGGAGTGGTTTGCAATGTTAGTTAACATGTCATATCATTGTTAACACTCTAGATGTTAAAGTACACCCTATGGCCTTAAGGTATAAGGAGTGGTTAATCACTTGAGAGTGGTAAACTTAAAAATCAACCAATCAGAGTGTGCCACGTCAATCAGTGAAAAGTGTTTAAACTATGCTGAAAAGTGTTGGTAATTGTTAGAAACTTGCTGAAGTGGAAAACTTTTTTTTTAATTTTTTGTTTCTTTAAGTTAAGATAAAATGGAAAAAACATCAAACTTTTATAAAAAAAAACACTACTGATGCGCGTTTAAGTGTCGTATATATTAGGTGTATATTTTAAGCCCTTTTTAACACTTATTTTAGCCAAGTTTTAAATTTATAAAACACGATATTTCACGAACACTAAACACACATATGGGCAAGTGCACCCATCGTTGAGTGTAGTATAGCGTTGGTAAGATACCGAGGTCGTCCAAGGACACAAGAGCTTTTAGTACCGGTTTATCCTGAACGTCTAACCAAAACAAAAGTTTAGAAAAATGTTTTAAACTAAGAAAAATAAAACTAACTAAAATGCTGAAAATAAAAATAAAAGAAAAACAGATAGACAAGATGAATCACTTGGTTCCGACTCGTATCTAGTATAACCTTTGATTATTTCCGCACTTTTGCACATAATTAAGAGATTATCTTAGTTATTGTAGTAGGCCCCTCTTTTGAAGGCGACGTTACCCTCACCCCAGTAGTTTGAGTCAGCAGGGATACAATCCTAAAAGGGTGGATTATTGGAAGATAATGAATTAAGTTATTAATGCAGTATTGTGGTAGGCCCCGCTTTTGGCGGTGACGTTACCCTCGGCTAAGTAGTCTGAGTCAGCAGGGATACAGTCCTAAATAGCCGGGTTATAGTATTAATAGTAGTTAACTTATGAGGGGATCAAAGAGTTTGGACCCCCGCCATCCAATACCGTGAAGTATTGAGGGAGGTCCTACTAAATTTGACCCAGGTCCATTGCAGGACCTCTAAACGCTGAACAATGGCAAGACCTTTACCAAACCGTTCCCTTAACCCCCTACCAGGTAGCCAACATACCTCCATATAGACCGTGGAGATATGAATGGTGAAAATCCTTTATTTTATATAGACAGTAAAATAATGCCAAGACACCACGGACAAACGATAAGGAAAGATCACCTTCAACATAAGTAACTAGTTATTAAAGTCATTAATACAAAACCAAATAAAAAGTGCAAAAGATTAGAAATAAAAAGTATTATACTAGACACTTTGTCTTCACCAAGTGATGTAAGAGACTTAGGCAAACATGGCCTTGATTGCCAAGAACTCTTACGATCAATCTTGGATCCCGAGACGACTCACACACTCTATGATGGACAATGGATGATGGTGGTGGATGATGGTGTTGTGATGGTGGTGGGTGGTGGATGAAGTGTGAGAGAGGTGGTGTGCCAAGGGATGAGTTGCAATGAAACCAAGCACTCCTATTTATAGGCTGAACAGAAGCCTGGGCACGGCCCCGTGTTCGCTGGGCACGGCCCCGTGCCCGTCTGACACTCTCTCTCTTCATTAATTGTAATTCACAATTACAATTAATGCGCCTGCAGTACTTTCGGCACGCCCCCGTGTCCGCTGAGTACGGCCCGTGGTGGGCAATAGAAGCTTCTATAGGTTTGTCTTTTCTGCTGCTTCTTGGGCACGGCCCCGTGCTGGCTGAGCACGGGGCGTGTTCAGCCTTCTGTTTTCTCTATTTTGCTTTGGAAGGTGCCGTTGAGGGTTCGGGCAGTCCACTATTGTTCCTTTTCTTGTATTTATGTTGGATTTAGCTGTCTTTTTGCTTCTTTTGCGTTTTTGAGCTCATTTAATCCTGAAAATACAAAAGGAAGACAAAAACACTCTTTTTCCAATATTAGTACTAAAAAAGGGTTAGTTTTATGCCTCATTTGATGTAATTTATATGTTGCATTTTACACACATCAACTACATTAAAATCTAAGTTAAAAAAAAAACTAAAAATTACAAGGCCATCCATATTTTTTTTTGCGATCTCACGTTTCCTAGCGAGTGTGATTTCCAACATCGAAGGGTGAACATTGTCGTGAGGCCGATTAAACGTCTCCAAGTCCTTGTCGTACATTTTTGCCGCAACACCTCTCGTTGCTCATCCGCCAAGGTCAACTATTTTTCTTCTCGTATACGTTTAATATCCATTAACTCTTTTTTCATGGCCTTGTATTCTTCAAATCTACCGGTTATATCTCTTGGATCTTGGTTTCTTGAAGACGGCCCTTTGTCCCTTTGTCCTTTTTCTCCTTTCTCTTTTGTCGTCTTGGCGAGGGATCCTTGTTTATGTCGGGAATACCGCTCGAGACTTCGACATTCGGTGTATCCGCTCTATAATTTCCCGAATCCGAAGACTTTCTTTTTTGACTCGAGCCGGAGCTTTCTTCACCCAAAGAAATTACTTATTTGGGCATAACATGCCTTTTTAAAATTCTATTTATATACAACTTCACATACCTCGCGGGGAAATCACTCACACTCGGCCGAAAGTGTATTTTTAGTGAATCACTCGAGAGCGGTCATGGAACTTATTCCTACCATAGGCTTGCCAAGAAATCAATCCTCCTCCTTTTTAACTTTTATACCTTTGTAGATATCAAGAGGACTTTGTGGGTTAAGGGTTGGCTAGGGTTAAAGGTAGGTGGTTGGGTTAGTGGTTAGTAGAAAAAGGGCTAAAAGCGTAACAAGTGTCGGTTTTCGTATTTTTGCAACTTTTTATTTTTAATGAAGCTTTTATTCAAACAAAGTTATTTTTGATTACTTTGTTTGTTTATTTTCTTTTTGCTTCATTTTTTATTTTTTATTTTTTTACGAAGAACCGAACTTGTTACTAAAATAAAAGGTTAAAAATGAAAAAAGGTTTTGGTGGGTGAAAAGGGTTTTTGTTTGGGTGATGAAACGAAAAGGTTTAGGCTCAAAGGGGCTAACTAGGGGGATTTTTGGGTAGGTGGTAAAAGAAAAAGAAAAATAATGGTGTAGAAGTGAAAAAGGTTAGTCCTAATGCCTCCATCATGTACTTACTCGGGTTTAAGTTGATAAGGACCGGGAATGTATTGTCATGGCAAGTTCTAGAGTCGTAAGAACCAAGCGGCTATTCACACAAGAAACGAAAAATGAGCATTTAGTCGAATGATATGAAATTGTGTGCTCAATAAAGGCTCAAAACTCACTTTTGTGGGAATGGGTTTTTATGTGATCAAGTATATATAATCAAATTTTAAATAAGTTTGTCATGCCTTTTCATTATTTTCTTATGTTGGTTCTTTTTTTTTTATCACTACGCTATCGGTTGTAAATTTGTAAAAATATAACCTTTTTGAGAACTTGAATTTCCCGAGTTAAACCTAGACAAGAAAAAAAAATGAAATTTTTGAAAAATTTTGGGGTGATTAGCGGTTCCAATAGAGTTTTGTGTAAGGCTTGTATTTAGGACTTGCAAAATTCAAGGTTTTAGCATCCCCCCCACACTTAAATTACACATTGTCCTCAATGTGTCCCAAAAATAAATTTTTAGGTTGATTAGATGTTTAAAATAGTGTTTAAAAAGCAAAAATTTGTGTTCGTGTTGAGTGGGCACGACCCCGTGTTCAGGTGCCAGTAACAAGAACTTACAGAAGGTAGACACGGCCCCGTGTCCACTGAACACGGCCACGTGTCTGGCAAAATTCTGCCGAACAGAAGCCAAACAGCAGGTCAGGGAGGTGAGCACGGGGGCGTGTTGGCTGGACACGTCCCCGTGTGGACAGTCTGAAAGCCTGAAAAACAGGTTTCCTCCTCCGGTTTTTCCATCCTAGCCCTATAAGTGCTGAGGCTTAACACCCTAAGCCTTGGTTTGTACCTGTTTCATCACTTAATACCACACCAAGCAATACAAACATCCTACATTACCAAAGTTAATTGTTCCAAGCATATAGTAAGAAAAATAAAATGCAGAAAATAGTTAGGAAAAGTAAATTGTCTAACACTTGGCGCGCAGGCCATCAATTGTTCAAGATTGCAAAGGGTTAACCTGGGGAGTCATCAATCAACCGCTTCCTCCTATTCTCCTCCCGCCTACTCCATGGCATCATCATCATCATCATCATCATCATCATCATCATCATCATCATCATCGTCACCCCCTCCATGGCGTGCAATGTGGTCTCGTATGTATCCGACATCGTCTTGTATCTCGGATAGGTTTCTCTCGAT
Organism: Helianthus tuberosus; assembly: GCA_030545235.1. Taxonomy (NCBI): domain Eukaryota; kingdom Viridiplantae; phylum Streptophyta; class Magnoliopsida; order Asterales; family Asteraceae; genus Helianthus; species Helianthus tuberosus. Next base: position 46,309,293 of record CM060362.1, on the reverse strand, counting down.
AGCTCCGACCCGGTGGTAGGTGTTGCTCGCCATGTTATAGGTGTTCCGAGTACACATGAGGTTTTCCTGCAACAAATCATGCAAACTTTGAAAATTAGGAAAACTGCCTCCCGAGGAGGATGATTGGCCCGGATCACCGTGGGGTGGGTATTGGTACTGATGATGTTGCGGAGCTGGGAGGACAAGTGCTTCTTGCGGGTTCCATGCATGACCTTGCATCCTTTGAAAGGTTACCGTCCCGTCTTCTGCCTCATAAACCAGGTTCATCGAGCGGCATATGTGAATATCCACCGTACCCGACCATGGGCTCTTCTCAAATGACCTCGGAATGTGGGCGAAGTGCCTGAAGAGACGGTACACCCACCCCCCGAAGAAAATAGGAGTTGGTGCACTAGCAAGGCGGTTGTGATGCATGTTTCGGAGCATAAGGAACGGAACATCGAGCGGCCTACGGTTGTGAATGCAATGGAGGACAAGCAAATCTCTTAACCCAACGACGCCACCACTGTCATGCCTTTGGCTAAGAGAGTAGCCGAGGAGCCTATGAATGTATCTGTAAAGCGGATCCCTCAGCTTGGTACTCTTAGTGCTGCTTGGATTGTAGAACCCTTCCCCAATCTGAGCCCACATGGCTTGGCGCTCGTTGTCTTCGATCTCTCTTAATCCCCCTGTATTGCCTTCGTCTCCCGCATCCTCCTCCGCATACAACCCGATAATCGACCCGAATTGTGCCATGGAGATTGAATACCTCGTTCCGCCACACCTGAATGACACCCCTTCATTATCGAACGGGTCGCACCTTGAAGTGAATGCAAAGGTGCTGTAGAATTCCAAGGTGCATTCATGAACAGAACGGAGTCGGGTTGTTAGTGCGACTCTGAGTGGTCCCGTGACAATGTTGTTGAAACGGTCAATTTGATTCACCATGGTTAGTAGTTCTGTGCACGCCTGCCTTGGGTATTCCTCCGGCCTTGTTTGAAGAAGCTCGTATCGAGCTCTTGCATCTAGCTCATTGGCGTTGAATCTAGTAAACTTCCTGGCCATCTGCAAGAATACACCAAAAGTTAGCATGAAACAGAAATATTTTCGGACAAAACTGCAAACAGCGGGCTGGACACGACCCCGTGCCCAGCGGACACGGCCCCGTGTTCAGGGGTCTGTTACTCAAAAATCCCATTTTTCGACCCGGTTTCGAAAACTTGAAAATTTTTGAACCACTAGGTGCGGTTTCCCCCGAAAATGAAACCCTAAGTGTCGTTTTTCCCAAAATAACCCGTTTACCCTATCAATTTTATCTTTTTCGGTTCAAGAACAAGGGTTTGGGGTTTTTGTAAGAAATCGGGTGAATCTATGAACAATACAAGTGTATTTACTTCCCTTAACACTAATCTAACTAAATGCAAACAGATTTAGGCAAAAATTTTAGGTTCGATTCGGATGAACATCAAGAACCCTAGATTTTTTTCCCAAATTTGTGGTGTATTAATTACATGCAAGTAACTAATCTAACTACTAAGAGTGACAGAATCATACCTTGATGTTGTTAGATCGGTAAGAGACGTTGGAATTTCGCGAAAAATCGCCTGGAACCAGAGCTTTCGTGGGGAAACGGGGCGTGTGGAATGAATAAACTGTTTTGAAAAAGGGGTTTAATCCCGTCTGCAGCGCGAACACGGCCCCGTGTCCAGCGAACACGGCCTCGTGCCGAGTTTTTTTTTTTTTTTCGTGCGCGTGTGAGTGCCCCTTTTCCATAAGCTATGGTTTAGAAAACTTACCGCTTGATTTTGCCGCCTCAATCGTTCGTAACTTACCAGGCATGATGTTTTTATTCTTCCACGGTTTGAAGCGAGATCTCTTCTTCCTCATCCTCAATAAATCCTTGATAGAGTTTCAGCCGTTGGCCATTGACTTTAAATGGTGGCCCATTTCGAGGTTTAATTTCTACTGCACCGTGTGGAAAAACATGGGTGACGGAAAAAGGTCCTGACCACCTAGACTTTAATTTGCCAGGAAACAATCGAAGTCGTGAATTAAACAAAAGAACTAAATCCCCTACCCGAAATTCATTAGGTTTAATATGTTTGTCATGCCAATTTTTCATTCTTTCCTTATAAATCTCAGAGTTTGAGTATGCATAATTCCTAAGCTCGTCTAATTCATTTATTTGACAAAATCGATTTTTACCAGCAAATTCTAGATCTAAGTTTACATTTTTGATTGCCCAGTAGGCTTTGTGTGCAATTTCTACTGGTAAGTGACAACTCTTTCCATAGACTAGCTTATATGGGGTTGTACCTATCGTTGTTTTATAAGCAGTTCGAAAAGCCCATAAAGCATCATCTAATTTATCAGCCCATTCCTTTCTGTTTAACCCTACGGTTTTTTCGAGTATTCGTTTTAATCCTCTATTGGTCACTTCGGCTTGTCCGTTAGTTTGAGGGTGATAAGCTGTCGAAACCCGGTGATAGACCCCATATCTTGTTAAAAATTTTTCAAGTTGATGATTACAAAAATGGGTACCTCTATCACTTATTAAAGCTTTAGGTGTGCCAAAACGAGAGAATATTTTTTTCAGAAATCTTACCACTACTCTTCCATCATTTGTTGGAAGTGCCTCGGCCTCGGCCCATTTAGACAGGTAATCTACTGCCACAAATATGTATTTGTTTCCTTTTGATGGTGGGAAAGGTCCCATAAAGTCGAGTCCCCACACATCAAAAATTTCACAAACAAGAATGCCATTTTGTGGCATTTCGTTTTTGGAAGAAATATTACCTGTTCTTTGGCAAGCATCACATGTCTTTACAAGATTTTGGGCATCTTTATAAATGGTTGGCCAATAAAATCCTGAATCAAATACCTTTCGTGCGGTACTGGCTGCACCATGATGTCCTCCGTATGGACCTTCATGACAATGGCGGAGAATTCTTCGTGCTTCACTACCATGTACGCATCGTCTGACGAGTTGGTCGGCACACATTTTGAAAAGATATGGATCTTCCCAAAAGTAGTGTTTCACATTGGCAAAGAATTTTTTTCTTTGATGATGTGGCCAACCTTTTGTGACTATTCCGCTAGCTAGGTAGTTAGCGAAGTCGGCGTACCATGGTTCTTCCTTAAATTCCACCATTTCCAGGGATTCAGTTGGAAATTTTTCGTTGATTTGCTCGTCCCTGGTTGCCTCCAAAGCTGGGTCTTCTAAGCGTGAAAGATGATCTGCTGCGGTATTTTCTGCTCCTCTTTTGTCTTTGATTTCAATGTCAAATTCTTGTAGGAGTAGAATCCACCTAATCAAACGTGGTTTTGCGTCTTGCTTCTTAAAGAGATATCGAATGGCTGCATGGTCTGTATAGACTATAGTTTTAGAAAGAACAAGATAAGAACGAAATTTATCAAAAGCAAATACCACAGCTAGTAACTCTTTTTCAGTTGTTGTGTAATTTTCTTGTGCATCGTTAAGTGTTTTACTAGCATAATATATTGGGTGGAAATGCTTTTCTTTTCTCTGTCCCAAGACAGCTCCAACTGCAAAGTCACTAGCATCACACATGATTTCGAAAGGAAACTTCCAATCGGGTGCTATCATGATAGGTGCATTGACTAGCATTTCCTTTAGGGTTAGAAATGCTTGATTGCAATCTTTGTCAAAGATGAAAGGAGCATCTTTTTCAAGTAATTTTGTTAGAGGCCTTGAGATTTTTGAAAAGTCTTTGATAAACCGCCTATAGAATCCGGCATGCCCTAGGAAACTTCTAATAGCTCTTACGGAGGATGGAGGAGGTAATCTAGAAATGGTATCTATTTTGGCTCGATCCACCTCCATTCCTTCGCTTGAGGTTTTGTGACCGAGTACTATCCCTTCCGTTACCATGAAATGGCACTTTTCCCAATTAAGGGCGAGGTTAGTTTCCTCACATCGGGATAGCATTCGTTCAAGGTTATCGAGGCATTGGTCGTATGAATCCCCAAAGATAGAAAAGTCGTCCATGAAGACTTCCATTGTCTTTTCTATCATGTCATGGAAAATGGCTACCATGCAACGTTGGAATGTTGCGGGGGCATTACATAGACCGAACGGCATGCGTCGATAAGCAAAAGTTCCATAGGGACATGTGAAAGTTGTCTTTTCTTGGTCTTCGGGTGCTATCGGGATTTGAAAGTAACCTGAAAAACCATCCAAGAAACAGTAAAATTTATGCCCGGATAATCTTTCTAATATTTGATCAATGAAGGGTAAAGGAAAATGATCCTTTCTTGTTGCTTCATTTAATCGTCTATAATCTATACATACTCTCCATCCTGTGACGGTTCTTGTTGGTATTAATTCATTCTTTTCGTTAGTAATTACCGTCATACCTCCTTTCTTTGGAACTACTTGGACGGGACTCACCCAAGGACTATCGGAAATAGGATAGATAAGTCCGGCGTCAAGTAATTTGATGACTTCGTTTTTAACCACTTCTTGAACATTTGGATTTACGCGACGTTGTGGTTGTATGACTGATTTGTAGTCATCATTCATCAAAATTTTGTGTGTGCACATAGAAGGACTAATTCCTTTTATGTCAACAAGTTTCCAAGCTATTGCATTTTTGTGTTTTTTCAAAAGACTAATTAGTTTTTCTTTTTCTATGTTATCTAAGTTAGACGAAATAATTACAGGTAACTTACCATCTTTGTCCAGAAAAGCATATTCCAAACCTTTTGGAAGTTCTTTGAGCTCAAGTGGTGGGTCTTTAGGAGACTCCTTATTTGGTTGCTCACTTCGATCAAGAACTTTAAAAGTTTGTTCTATGGCGACCTCTTCTTCAACAAAGTGGTCAATCTCTTCACTTGTATCGGGTGGTTCATCTTCATCTTCAATTAGGGGGTCATTATTGCCGAATGGATATTTCATTGATCGTTCGAGATCGACACTTCTTTTAAATGCCCCTAATTGAAGAGGTAAATTATTGAACTTCCGGTTTTTCAAAGCTTCGTAAGTTTTTACAAATGGTCGTCCCAACACAAGAGGAGCGTCATCGAGGATGACAAAGTCGGTCGGGATTACCATTTGATTTGTTTGAACCAAGACATCTTCAACTATACCGATTGATTTTATTACTTTCCGATTGGATAGAAAAATGGGTATTTGAAGTGGAGAAAAATCACTAATACTTAATTTTTCGAAAATGTAGTTGGGCATTATGTTAACACAAAGATCTTTATCGATTGTGACATTACTAATAAACGAATTTTGAAAGAAACATGGAACCGGTGTGATGTTAATTTCAAATGGGTCTTCTTTTATTAGCGAAGTTTGATCATTAGTTAACTTAACACTTACTGTTTCGTCAATTTTAGTGTTAGTGTTTAACTCTTTTAAAAACTTAGCATGAGTGGGTACTAAACAATGATTTTCGAAAGAAGGTGTCAAGAGGTTAATTTCTTCAAAATTAGACTCTTCTTGAATTTTAACGTTGTCGGACCCACCTATTTCGTTGTTTAACTCATGTGTCGGTTTTTCACTTATTTGTTCTTCCATTTTTTCATGTTTAGTTATCTCTTCCTTTTTTAATTCTTCTCTTGCGCGGGACTCCTCTTCCCTTGCGCGAGCTTCTTTTATACATCGATCGATAACTCTAATGTGTTCTAATATCCTATCGGTCACTTCGGTTATAGAAAAAGAATCATTATTTTCTAAGCTTGAATCCGGTTGTTCGACCCTTTGTTCCTCATAACACCCATATGAAGTTGATGGTTCACACCATGGTCCCTCATTTTGAGCATATGATGGATAAGGTTCGTAATTTTGTTCTTCATAATACTCATACGAGGTGGGTTGTTCACGCCAAGGTTCCTCATAATAAGCATATGAAGGTGGTGGCTCATATCTTGGTTCCTCAAAATATGAGTAAGAAGGCTCATACCTTGGTTCATCAAAATACGACTATGAGGGGGGAGGTTCATACCTTTGGTCTTCATAGGATGTGTATGAAGTTGATGGTTCGTACCTGGGTTCCTCATAGTAAGTGTATGAATTGGATGGTTGATATGAGTGATTATTTTGAATCGAACGTGTATTATGACAATTAGTGCAATAATTACCCCTACAATCATCCTCATCATAGGTGTAGTTGTAACCTCCTGAGTATTGATCCATAAGAATCACTCAGCAGACCACAACCGAGTCTCGAGATCAGAAAACAAAAATAAAAACGGAAACAGAGGCTGGACACGGCCCCGTGTTGAGTGGACACGGCCCCGTGTTCAGAATCTGTATCTGGGCGTTTTAATTAAATTGACTGATCTAGTTGAGCACGGGGCGTGTTCAGTGAGCACGGCCCGTGTTCAAGCTACTGTTACTGGGCGTTTATGAAAAATCTGCAGCACGGCCCCGTGTTCAGTGAACACGGCCCCGTGTACAGGACACTGTAAATGCAAAACTAAACTAAATGCAGAAAAATGTGCGCGCGTTTTAAAAAGGTTTTGAAAAACTGATTAGGCCGCCGATTTTAAACTTTCTCAAAATCCTTGTGTCCCCGGCGCCAAAAACTTGATGCGCGTTTAAGTGTCGTATATATTAGGTGTATATTTTAAGCCCTTTTTAACACTTATTTTAGCCAAGTTTTAAATTTATAAAACACGATATTTCACGAACACTAAACACACATATGGGCAAGTGCACCCATCGTTGAGTGTAGTATAGCGTTGGTAAGATACCGAGGTCGTCCAAGGACACAAGAGCTTTTAGTACCGGTTTATCCTCAACGTCTAACCAAAACAAAAGTTTAGAAAAATGTTTTAAACTAAGAAAAATAAAACTAACTAAAATGCTGAAAATAAAAATAAAAGAAAAACAGATAGACAAGATGAATCACTTGGTTCCGACTCGTATCTAGTATAACCTTTGATTATTTCCGCACTTTTGCACATAATTAAGAGATTATCTTAGTTATTGTAGTAGGCCCCTCTTTTGAAGGCGACGTTACCCTCACCCCAGTAGTTTGAGTCAGCAGGGATACAATCCTAAAAGGGTGGATTATTGGAAGATAATGAATTAAGTTATTAATGCAGTATTGTGGTAGGCCCCGCTTTTGGCGGTGACGTTACCCTCGGCTAAGTAGTCTGAGTCAGCAGGGATACAGTCCTAAATAGCCGGGTTATAGTATTAATAGTAGTTAACTTATGAGGGGATCAAAGAGTTTGGACCCCCGCCATCCAATACCGTGAAGTATTGAGGGAGGTCCTACTAAATTTGACCCAGGTCCATTGCAGGACCTCTAAACGCTGAACAATGGCAAGACCTTTACCAAACCGTTCCCTTAACCCCCTACCAGGTAGCCAACATACCTCCATATAGACCGTGGAGATATGAATGGTGAAAATCCTTTATTTTATATAGACAGTAAAATAATGCCAAGACACCACGGACAAACGATAAGGAAAGATCACCTTCAACATAAGTAACTAGTTATTAAAGTCATTAATACAAAACCAAATAAAAAGTGCAAAAGATTAGAAATAAAAAGTATTATACTAGACACTTTGTCTTCACCAAGTGATGTAAGAGACTTAGGCAAACATGGCCTTGATTGTCAAGAACTCTTACGATCAATCTTGGATCCCGAGACGACTCACACACTCTATGATGGACAATGGATGATGGTGGTGGATGATGGTGTTGTGATGGTGGTGGGTGGTGGATGAAGTGTGAGAGAGGTGGTGTGCCAAGGGATGAGTTGCAATGAAACCAAGCACTCCTATTTATAGGCTGAACAGAAGCCTGGGCACGGCCCCGTGTTCGCTGGGCACGGCCCCGTGCCCGTCTGACACTCTCTCTCTTCATTAATTGTAATTCACAATTACAATTAATGCGCCTGCAGTACTTTCGGCACGCCCCCGTGTCCGCTGAGCACGGCCCGTGGTGGGCAATAGAAGCTTCTATAGGTTTGTCTTTTCTGCTGCTTCTTGGGCACGGCCCTGTGCTGGCTGAGCACGGGGCGTGTTCAGCCTTCTGTTTTCTCTATTTTGCTTTGGAAGGTGCCGTTGAGGGTTCGGGCAGTCCACTATTGTTCCTTTTCTTGTATTTATGTTGGATTTAGCTGTCTTTTTGCTTCTTTTGCGTTTTTGAGCTCATTTAATCCTGAAAATACAAAAGGAAGACAAAAACACTCTTTTTCCAATATTAGTACTAAAAAAGGGTTAGTTTTATGCCTCATTTGATGTAATTTATATGTTGCATTTTACACACATCAACTACATTAAAATCTAAGTTAAAAAAAAACTAAAAATTACAAGGCCATCCATATTTTTTTTTGCGATCTCACGTTTCCTAGCGAGTGTGATTTCCAACATCGAAGGGTGAACATTGTCGTGAGGCCGATTAAACGTCTCCAAGTCCTTGTCGTACATTGTTTGCCGCAACACCTCTCGTTGCTCATCCGCCAAGGTCAACTATTTTTCTTCTCGTATACGTTTAATATCCATTAACTCTTTTTTCATGGCCTTGTATTCTTCAAATCTACCGGTTATATCTCTTGGATCTTGGTTTCTTGAAGACGGCCCTTTGTCCCTTTGTCCTTTTCTCCTTTCTCTTTTGTCGTCTTGGCGAGGGATCCTTGTTTATGTCGGGAATACCGCTCGAGACTTCGACATTCGGTGTATCCGCTCTATAATTTCCCGAATCCGAAGACTTTCTTTTTTGACTCGAGCCGGAGCTTTCTTCACCCAACAAGGGTACCGGCGACCACTTTTGATTTGTTCTAACAACATCCCAAGCCGCAATATGAGCAAAGTCATATCCTTCTTTGCTTTTGTAATCCTTTAGCGCTTGCTTCATTACAAAAGCATCGTCATTCCCGCTAGGACGTAAATGATCCTAAAATAGCCGTTTGAAAACAACTTTCCTGAGCAGCAACATATCCCCGATCGAGATTCACACCGTGCGGCAAAGAGGGGTAGGCGGCGGTGTTCCCGAGCGGCAAACCCCTTTGCCGATCCCCTTTGTTGCCCCACTCCTATCCCCTTAGGGGTTTAAATCTAAATTTGGTGGGATATTTGGGTGGCAACCGATTGGTGGGTCTTTGAGGTTTGACCGAATGGTCATGGGTTGGGTATAAATGGTATTATTGTGTATAACCCTTTTGGATTAGGTTCAAGTGTGAACACTAGTGTAGTTTGCGAACTGAGCGAACTAATCCTGACCATACATGTGTGTAGATCAATGGCCAAGATTTGTTCACTCGGTTCGCAAATACATTGGTGTTCACTCCAAAACCCCACCCTAACCCTTTTTGTGTAAATGTGTCATGCATGCATGGTTATCATATTTGTCTAAATGGGTAAGTTCAAATATGAGTGGTTAATGCCGTATTTCATTTATCCTCCATATGCATAAATCATCACATTCATTATACGCATGTATTTGTGTTTAAATGAAAATAATAATAATAATAATAATAATAATAATTTTAATGGAGCTACATATAAATGTGTGTATGAATAAAAAAACGTTTATATACATGTTTTGATAGATATTTTTTTTTTCTAATTTACTAGTTATATTTATACATATGAAACGTATGTTAACACACACATATATATATATATATATGTTGATGCAACAAATAACAGACTAAGGATAGTAGCTGGGTTGGTTAGGCAAAGGGGTTGAAGGGTTCAACTTTGCCTAACGCAGGTCGTGGGGTCCCCCCACGTTTGCAAGACGTGGAGAGAGGTTCACTAGATTAATTTTGTTGTTTGCTGAAGATCCTCCTCTGAAATGTGTTCAGATTCGGATGTGTAAGCAAAATGAATGTGTGTGTTGAATGTGAAAGAAAGTATCTTGCATGAAGCAAGTACTCGAGATGAATGACCAGAGATTTTAGGAATCAGGGCTGGCCAGGAATGTGTTCCTTAGTAAATGAAGTGTCTAATTTATAGGAGAAGACATCACTCAAAGAGGAATGTATTTGACTAGTGAGCATGCTTGCAGTGGGGGACTTACCCTTTCAGGGGTTGAAGCCTTTTGTCCCGCGGACAAAAGAGTGTGCTCTGTGGACCTGCGTTGCTTTTGCGGCTGGTGAGTTGGTGAAGCAATCCAGAGACGTGACCTTTTACTGTTCCTGCATTGCCTTGTCTCAGCTCCCCAGGTTTTTAACCTTTGAACCATTTTACCTTTTGAGCATTCACGTATTTAAGTCATTTATATTTGGTCTTGGGCTACCCCCGTCATCAGCCCCCCAAGTGAGAGGTTTTTGGGGAATGAGCTCAAATACTTCTGACTTTTATACATGTATTTTGCTTGCCTAAAGGCTTCAAGGGTTCAAGGCTTGAAGGGTTGGAAACGGTTGAGTTTTCAAATTTGAAAAAAACTGACAACTGATTTGATTGATGTGTGTCAGTTAATAGGTCGGCGGTTTTTTGCAGGGGTGGTTTAATGACTATCATAATTTTTTATTTTGATCCTTATCTCTTTTTATTTGAAGATTCACAATAATTTTTTCATTTTCCCTTCAAGTTCTCCTCTGCCTTTTCTTTCCGTCTTCAGGTTAGTTCCGGTTTTTACCCTATTTCCTTGTTTTCTTCTTAGTTTCTTCAAAATGGGTGCTCGTAAGGATTTGGCAAAATCCTTTTCTCGATTAACCCAGGAAGAAGTAGAATTGTTTTGTATAGAATATGGTATTGGGACCAAGTTTAAACCGACTGCTCCTTCTTGTGATGTTCCGATTGACAAAGGTCCGGCTGGTTTTATTGCTCTTTATTGTCGTCACTTTGAGTTTTCAAACCTCCATTATCCGTTTTCCCTGTTTGTTCTAAATTTATTGGAGTATTACCGACTTTCCTTTGGTCAGATTCATCCAAAGGGCATGGCTAGGGTTTTACATTTCGAAGTTTTATGCCGTGCCCTTGGTTATGATCCTTCACTTTTGCTTTTTCGTCGATTTTTCCGATTGGCCAAAAACGGTGATTGGTTCACCTTTGAAACGTCCAAGGTTGATGCTTGTCTTATTTCTTCTATGGTTACCACCCATGGTACCTGGAAGGATCGTTTTTTCTGGGTGTCCGATTCTATTGTCCCTTTCAAGATGGTGTGGAGGCACCCGGATGCTGTTCTCAATGAACCGGAAGCCCCTGAATCCGATTTGAATGACGCTTTTCTCAAAGCCATCCGGGAGTGCCCTTCAAGGGCTCGTCCCTTTCCTGAACATTTGCTAGTCTTGTTAGGGGTTAGTAAAGTGTGGGAAAAGGCCAATCGGGATCCGGTTCTGATGAGGAATGGCACGGGTATGCTTTTCTCTTCTTCACTCCCTTTGTGTTTTCCTTAATTTTTGACTTATGTGATTTCTGTTTTGTTCTTATTTGCAGTCATGTCTGCCCTAGATTTCATCAAGAGTGACGATACTTCTGATGTTGCGTTTGGAGATGTTCCAGTTATTCCTGATGAGAATGTTGTAGTTAAAGGTGCTGAGCAAAGGTTTGAGGGTACTGGGTATGTTAGTGTTTCTAATGTGAAGGGTTTTTCTAAGCCTATTGCCCCCAAGGCTTCAACCCGTCGATCTACTCGCCATTTACTCAAGGGTGCTCCTCAATCCACTTCTACTGAACCAGTGGAGTTGAGTGATGATATTGAGGCTTCTGGAGGTGAAGGTGTTGAAGTGGGTGTTGAGAAGGAAAAGAAGTTGGTTATTCATGGGAAGAAGAAGACCCCAGCCCAGAAGGTTATCTCTACTCCTGTTCAAGGTTCTTCGAGCAGGGACGTTGAAGGGTTTGATCCGGATGAGGTGTATGTACCTAGTTGGTCGGTGAAGGTTGATGATAGCTTCAAGGATGCTGCTGTTTGTGAAGATGTGTTGAGCCACATTGCTCCTCCTTCAGTTCATGACACCATTGCTGAGATGGATGATGATATGATGCTGTCCCGCATGATTTTGAGCACCTGCAACCTTGCTGCCATGCTTCCTCAGGGAATTGCTCGTTTTCGTAAGAGGATGCATGAATATGAAGAGTTTTCTAAGAAGAAAGATAAAATGAAATCTTCAATGGCTGCAATGAAGAAGGAGATTAGTGGTTTTGCTGAGAAGGATGAGGCTTGGGCTAAAAAGGTTGGTGAACTGACTAGAAGGCATGAGATTGAAATGGGTGATCTTAAGAAAAGCTTCGAGGCTGACCGGTTGAAGCTTAAGGCTGATAGGGAAGCTTTGTCTGTTCAGCAAAGGGCTTTTGATGAAGAGAAGGAAGGGCTGAAAGCTTCGGTTGCTCAAACCACCGGTGATAACCAATGGTTGATTGTGCAAGGTTTCCAACAGGTTGTTACCTACCTTCTTCACTCCAAGGAGTTCAATTCCGCTCTTGGTGAAGTTTACACTAAATTGCTCAACTTGGGGAAACATCAAGGCCTCATTGCTGGTTATAAGCTTCATGAATCTGGCCATCCTTTGGAGAAGTCTCCCTTGTTTTATCCTAAGGCTTCCGATGTTTTCAAGGGCTCCGTTGAACAGATGGAGAGGCTGACCTATCCATATATTCATCAAGTTTCTACTTGTTTTGGTAAGCCTCTTACTGTATTGCAGGATTTGAAACCGGAGGGCCTTAATGAAAAAGTCTGTGCTGAAGTCTTGGGTTCTCTTTCAAGGAAGAGATCCTACTCGGGAGATAGTGATGACACCCTTTCAGGAGGACCATATGCTTCAAAGGATGCAAGCTTGGAGGCTTCAGCGGTAGGTGGTGATGGTGGTGTAAAAACTAAGAAGTCAAAGAAAGCAAAGAAGGTCAAGGGTGAAGGTTCCGGGGTTTCCAAGCCTTCTGCTGATGCTTAGTGGATATTCGTAGCTTTCTTAGCACTCTTGAAAACAATATATGGTTTGTATGTTAACTTCAAACAATATTAGGTTTTGTAGGGACCCTTAAAGTTCCTGTTATGTGGTTGTGTTTTAGGCCTGGATGGCCGTTTGAACAATTTCTGCACTTACAAGTCACTAGGACTTGTCTTAACTTATGTTTGGATGGTTGAAAGTCTTTCAAGGCTTTCTTTGTTATGTTACTATGTTTAACCATTTGCTTTGTGTCGTGTTTTTTATACTTGTGCTTATTTTGTTAAGGCAGCTTGTTTGGCTTCAAGCCTTCAAGCTTTCTGGCTATCCTGTATGTGGGTTGAAACCTTTAAGGCCTTGAGTCGACATGTGTATAGCTTGAAGCCTTGAAGGCTTCTTAGTTTAGTGGCTTGGCTTAGTTTGCATCTTTAAGTTTTTTATAACTTTTCGTTCAAGTTGTTGCATCATTCCTTAGGTTATTTCTGTTTTTTGTAGCTTTGTCTTTGTCAAGTTTGTGTTGCCTTTATGTTTTTTATACCTTAAAGGGTTCAGTGCTGCAATCACTTAGCCTTCGTATTTTTAACAAGAAGACATAGCACATATCCTATTTATTTTTACTTGATTTCGTAAGCATGTTTGTTGATTATTTTTCTAAGGCTTAAGGAACATTTGGTGTAGGCTGTTCAAACCTGTCTATGAGACAACTTTGCTTTCAATAATAAGTCTCATGGAGTTGTATTGATTTAGGAACTCACCCCTTATATAGGTTCATTCAACCCTTGAACCTATTGAGCGATGTGGCCTGGGAGCTCATCCCATTACATGGCCCTTGCCAAGGAGTTTTTTGCTAGGTTCTCAACCTGATCTTAGGATAGAAAGACAAATTTGATAAAACAACTTCATTAATTCAAGAGATACTTGTTTTTACAAAAGGTATTCATAGTGTTACTCTTGAAATCCAAACCAATCTTTCCTGTTTAAACATGGAACCTTTTCAGGGTTTTACCATTCCAGTGTCTTGGAAGCCTTTTACCTTCTGAGTCTGCTAGCTTGTAAGATCCACCCTTATGTGCTTCAAGGATGGTATATGGGCCTTCCCATTTTGGACCAAGCTTTCCTTGGTTTTCTTTCTTGCTAGCTTCATTGTTTCTAAGTACCAGGTCTCCTGGCTTGAAGCGTTCATTCTTGACTCTCTTGTTATAGTAGGCTTCCATTCGTTGCTTGTACTTGGCTTCTTGAATTGCGGCTTGGTCTCATGCTTCCTCTAGGAGTTGTAAGTTCAACATGGTCTCTTTTTGGTTTGTTTCGGGATCCATGTTGACAATTCTTTGTGTTACGACTCCTACTTCGGCTGGGATCACGACTTCGGATCCAAATACCAAGCTATAGGGTGTTCTTTTGTGGCTTGTTTTTTCGGTTGTTCTTATGGCCCACAGAACACTCGGCATTCTTCAAGCCAGTTGCTTTCGTACCTTCCCAATCTTTTTTTGATACCTTCCACTATGCTTTGATTTGTCCTTTCAACTTGACTGCTTGATTGTGGGTAAGCCACTGAGCTGAAAACCTGATCAATTCTATATTCTTTGCACCAAACGCTGAAAGGATTCTCAGCAAATTGCTTTCCATTGTTAGTGACAAGTACCCCCGGCAATCCATAACGGCAAATAATGTTTTCCCAAACAAAGTCGATGACCTGTTTTTCCGTGATCTTTGCAAGTGGTTTAACCTCAAGCCACTTGGTGAAATAATCTACGGCCACCAACAAGAATTTTACTCCACCTTTGCTTGGGGGAAATGGACCGAAAATATCCATCCCCCATTTATGGAATGGACATGCTGAGGTTATTGGGACTAGATCATGCTTGGGACTTTTTGGGATTAGTGCATGAATTTGGCAGGCATCACATTTCCTTAATTGCTTAGTGGTATCCCGGTGCATTGAGGGCCAAAAATACCCAAGGTTCATAAGTTTAGCAACCACCGACCTAGCTCCGAAATGAGCTCCGCATATACCTTCGAGAATCTCTTTGATCAAATACTGACTTTGCTCGGGACCAACACATCTCAGCAAGGGTGCAAGATAACCTTTTTTGTAGAGGGTTTCACCTTGTAATATGTACTGCCTCGCCTTGATCTTAACCCTTTCAGCTTCTATTTGATCACTAGGCACCTCACCGTTTTTAAGGAATTTCTTGATTGGAGTCATCCAATTTGGATCTTCTTCGGTGATCACGTCTTGAACTTCCAACTCATCGATTGATAGAGCCTTTAACACTTCTACCAACACCTTCCTGGTAAGGTGGGCAAAAGTGAGAGATGCAAGCTTACTCAAGGCATCCGCTTTTTTGTTTTGGGACCTGGGAATTTGCTTGTTGTTGCATGTTTGGAAGGTATTCATTAGCTCTTTGGATCTTTCTTTGTATCTTTTCATGTTGGGTTCCTTTTCCACGTAGCTATCATTCACTTGGCTCGAGACCAGCAACGAATCTGTGAACACTTCAAGCTTTTGGACCTTCATTTCTTTAGCCAGTCTTAAGCCGGCGATCAGTGCCTCGTATTCAGCCTCGTTGTTGGTGGTCTGAAAATCAAAACGGAGAGCATACGTGAACTCCAACCCTTCTGGGTTAATCAAAATGAGCCCAGCCCCTGACCCTTCAATGCTTGAAGCCCCATCGGTGAAAAGTTTCCAGGCTTCAAGGTCTGAGGGTTCAGTGGCAGCGGTGTTCACTTCAGTGACTGTTTGCTTTGTGACTTCTACAATGAAATCGGCCAAGACTTGGGCTTTGATAGCTTTTCTTGGGACGTAGGTGATGTTATGCTCACCTAGTTCCACTGCCCATTTGGCTAATCATCCCGAGTTTTCTGGTTTTTCAAGCACACTCTTAATAGGTTGGTCGGTGACCACTTGTATAGGGTGTGCTTGAAAATACCTTCGAAGCCTTCTAGCTGTTTGAACTAGGGATAAGGCAAGTTTTTCAAGAGGAGGATATTTGGTTTCAGCCAATTTTAGGGTTTTGCTGAAGAAATAAACGGGTACCTGAACCTTGTCTCGCTCAATGGTGAGGACCGCGCTTATGGTCTCTTCAGCAACTGAAAGGTACACAGAGATTAACTCTCCCGTTTCGGGGGCTGCAATGTCAGGTAGGGAAGCTAGATGTTGTTTCATCTGGTTGAAGGCTTCTTCAGCCTCCTCAGTCCATTTGAAGTCCTTCTTATCAGAGCAGCCCTTGAGCGTTTTGTAAAAGGGTAAAGACCTTTCAGCCAACTTGGAGGTAAAACGCTTCAAGGCTGCAAGCTTCCCATTTAAGCTCTCAACCTCCTTCTTGCTTCTCGGTGGTTTGGTTTCAAGAACAACTTTCACCTTATTTGGATTGGCTTTAATGCTTTGTTTTCCCACAATATGCCCAAGGAATTTACCTTCCTCAAACCCAAATGAGCATTTCTCGGGGTTGAGTTTCATGTTGACTTTCCTTAGGTTCTTGAAGGTTTCTTGGATGTCATCGAGCATTTGATATTCCGTTTTGCTTTTGATCACCAAGCCGTCGACATATGCCTCCATGTTTTTACCAATTTTACTTGCAAAGGCCTTGTCAACTAGGCGTTGGTAGGTTGCTCCGGCGTTCTTGAAGCCAAAAGGCATCTTTTGGTAACAAAAGATCCCTTTGTCCGTGTGAAAGGCGGTCTTTTCTTCATCCTCTTCCTTCATGAGGATTTGATGATAACCTTTGTAAGCATTGAGAAAACATTTGAACGGGTAACCGGTAAGGGAATTGACCTTGAGATCAATTTCTGGCAACGGGTAACAATCCTTAGGACAAGCCTTGTTAAGATCCTTGAAATCTATGCACATTCTCCAAGAATTATCCGGTTTTCGAACCATCACTGGGTTGGGGTTTGCAACCCAGGATTGATACTTGACTTCTCGGAGAATGCCGGCTGACACAAGCTTTTCAACCTCTTGGCATGCAGCCAAGCTTCATTCGGGTGCTAGACTTCGTTTCTTTTGGACGACCGGCTTGACATTGGGTGGTATTTTCAACTCATGTTCAGCGATGCTTCGAGGGATGCCTGTCATATCTTCCGGGCACCAAGAAAAGACATCACTGTAATGTGTTAACAGCTTTTCAAGATACGAGAGGGTTTCTTGTGAAAGGCTTGGATTGACCCTTATCTTCTGCTCTGGGTACTTGGGATTTATGATTAGCCTTTGCTTGTCTTCCTCACTTTTGGAGCTTTCACCTTCAATCATGTAGGCCTCCTGAGAGGGTTGAAGGGTTGCTATTCCTTTCTCGGTGGGAAATTTGACAGTGCCATGGCCAACAGACACAGCCATAAAGAATGCACATTGTCCCGGCCTCCCGATGATTACATCGTAGTTTGTAGGTATATTGATAACCACAAAGGTGAGTGGTTGGACTCTCTCCTTCTGACCTTCGCTGAAATGAACATCAAGTGTCAGTTGCCCTAAAGGCTTGAGGGGTATATCGGCAATACCTTTTATGGAGGTTCCGGAGGGTTGAAGCCTTGAACGTTCTTCATTGCTTAGACGGTTGAAGAACTTCTTAAACATGATTTCGGTGGCAGCACCAGTGTCTATGTATGCTTTACTCGTTTGTAATGTTCCCACAATAGCCTCAACCACAAGAGGGTTTGAAAGAGGGTCTTTCTCTGTTGGAGGAAAGCAAACACATTGGAGCTCCCAAGCTTCCAACCGCTGTCTTTTGTGTGGAACCCTTCCATCAAAATCTACCATATTGACTTCCTTGCCCTTTCCTTCAGCCATTTTTTCCCTTACTCCCTTTACCAAGTGAGCAAGTTCCCCAGACTTAACGGCTTCTTCGATTCTCTTTTTAAGCTGGAAGCAATCATTTGTATGGTGTCCCTTTTCTTCATGAAATTCACAGTATTGTGTGGAATTTTCGTTTTTTCTGCTCTTGGGGAGAGGCCTAGGAGGCCGAAAGTTCTGCTTGACTTCTTCCGTTGCAAGGATTTCTTGAGGAGTCTTTGTCAGGGGTGTGAAACTTATGCCTTTCTCCCTGGTGGAAGGGTTTCGTCCTTCAAGCCTTCGATGGTCTGAACCCTTTTGGCGTCTATCATAGGAGTTAAAGTTTCCCCTTTTCCTGGCTGGGCTGTTGCTTCACCAACTGGATCCTCTTTTCCTCTGCTCTTTAATATCTACTGCCTCCTCTCCCCGGATATGGGCTTCAGCCCTTTCGAGAGCTTCTT
The DNA here is from genome assembly GCA_030545235.1 of Helianthus tuberosus. Lineage (NCBI taxonomy): Eukaryota > Viridiplantae > Streptophyta > Magnoliopsida > Asterales > Asteraceae > Helianthus > Helianthus tuberosus. The sequence continues at coordinate 46,291,273 of CM060362.1, read as the reverse complement.
CCAAGGTCTTGGGCAAGGATTTGTTGAAATCTCTTGTGAGATATTTTGAGGTGATGGCATTCATAAAACCGGCCACCCTCATTTTTTCGTCTGCCCCTACATATGTTAGACCTTCCTTCTTGTATCTTTCTATAAACTCTCGAAGACTTTCATCATCCCGTTGTTTTATCTGAAAGATCACTGTTGCATCTTTGACATATCGCCTTTGTTGAGAGAAATTGGCCAGGAATCCCTTGCTGAGGTCATCGAAGCTTCGAATGCTTCGAGCAGGTAAATCATTGAACCAGATTCTGGCTGATCCAACAAGGGTTTGCATGAACATTAGGCAACATTCAGCGTTTGACCATTTCTCAATCCTTGCGGCACCAGTGAAGATCTAAAGATGGTCTTCAGGATCTTCAGTCCCATCGTATGTTTTGATGTGGGATGGCATCTTGATCTTCGTTTGAAAATCATAATCGGCTATTTGATGTGAAAAGCATGAGAGGTTACTCGGCTTGTAAGGTTTGGCCAAATCTTCTTCAGCCCTTGCACCCGTGTTGTCGCTGTTGTTGTTGTTCCCTTGAGTGGCCAGTACCTGATTGATAAAGTGCTGCCACGGGAAGCTGGCCATCATTTGGGCCATCATCTGGGGCATGAGGTTGAAGCCTTGAAGGCTTCCGGGTGCTACTGGGCAACTAACTCCCAAAGGGGTGCTCATAACAGCACTTCTTGCCAAGGGGAGCATGGACAAAGCTTGTTCCCATGAAGTTGTTGTTGAGGGTTGAAGGCTTGTCACTGGGGACTGTAGGAGCTGGTCAAGGGTCAGCTCATGGCCCAGAGGAGCACCACTTGTAGCTGGTTGGGACGAGAAGAGAGGATATGCTGTAGGATTCGGCCTTGCGGACAGATACGGGTTAGGGTTTGGAGGATTACTGGGACCAGCCTCATCCCTAGATGCAAAAGGAGGGATATGAGGTCCAGTAGATAGTGTTGGTTCTGGATCATCATAGTCTAAACGAATCCTCACTCCCTTGTCCCTTTCCCCACTCACATATTGGTTGAGGAGAGACCTTAACTCAAGGAAATTGTTGGCAACCCCCTCAGGGGTGAGTTCAACACGTGATGGGGTGCCAGAGACACCAACATTAGGGGAAGGGACTCCTGATCTGGACGGAGTTGGAGTGTTGAAAGTGAGAAACTCGGGAGTGCTTCCCGGAGTCGAGAAAGAAGTTGGTATAGCCACGTGAGTTTGGCTAGTACCTGGGGTAGAGGTGTTTGGAACCTGATTTACTTCTCCCGGGGATCCACTTTCTGACATGGTAATTTCAAGAGAATGGAGCTACACTACTAGGTCTTTTTGAAGAAAATAGTGGCGTAGCCTCACGGTGGGCGCCAACTTGTTGATGCAACAAATAACAGACCAAGGATAGTAGCTGGGTTGGTTAGGCAAAAGGGTTGAAGGGTTCAACTTTGCCTAACGCAGGTCGTGGGTTCCCCCCACGTTTGCAAGACGTGGAGAGAGGTTCACTAGATTAATTTTGTTGTTTGCTGAAGATCCTCCTTTGAAATGTGTTCAGATTCGGATGTGTAAGCAAAAGGAATGTGTGTGTTGAATGTGAAAGAAAGTATCTTGCATGAAGCATGTACTCGAGATGAATGACCAGAGATTTTAGGAATCAGGGCTGGCCAGGAATGTGTTCCTTAGTAAATGAAGTGTCTAATTTATAGGAGAAGACATCACTCAAAGAGGAATGTATTTGACTAGTGACCATGCTTGCAGTGGGGGCTTACCCTTTCAGGGGTTGAAGCCTTTTGTCCCGCGGACAAAAGAGTGTGCTCTGTGGACCTGCGTTGCTTTTGCGGCTGGTGAGTTGGTGAAGCAATCCAGAGACGTGACCTTTTACTGTTCCTGCATTGCCTTGTCTCAACTCCCCAGGTTTTTAACCTTTGAACCATTTTACCTTTTGAGCATTCACGTATTTAAGTCATTTATATTTGGTCTTGGGCTACCCCCGTCATCAATATATATTTGTATATGTATATATATTTGTGGGTTGGTTTGTCTAAAATTAAAATATATGTAGGTGCGTACGAGTACTTGTTCGTGTTCGTCTATGATAAAGAAATATTTATAGCCGTATACGAGTGCGTGTTCGTCTAAGATAAATATTAATTTGCACATAACTTAGCTTTTGGGTGATCGCCAAAAGTTTAACACTGTAAAGTATTAAATAAAATGTTGTCATTGTTTCCTAAAGTCTTCACTACATGTGATGATATTTGTCGTCGTGCGTCACATATTAATTGCCCACATTAAAGATGGTCGTATGCATGTTTTCACGTATCATTATCTAGTTCGTATAAAACTAAGTCTGATATGCTTCACACGTATGAATATAAATTGTTAACGTGTATGGATTTCGACTTGAAAATGGCGGTTGTCACAACCGTCCACCACCCAACACCGTCCATCGCCACCACCATCACCACCCACCATCGTCCATCACCCACCACCACCGTCCACCACCACCGCCATCCACCACCACTGTTCGTACACCACTACCAGTTTATTTTAGAAGTCTACATACGTTAAAAAACAAACAACCTTTTTCTTGAAGACTTCAGACGTTTGGTCCACCTCCTCTTCTACAGATGTCTGCAGATGTGGTTCGCAGACTGCAGACATTTTACCTCTTAAAAAACAAACAACACCTAAGTGTGCCGATCTGGCGAGATAACTCTTGACAGTCTGTCGATCCCAGGCCTGTACCTGGATCAGCGTGTCATGGAAACTGAGGCAGCCCGGGTGGTGGCCGCGACTGTAAATGCAATGGAATATCATGATTGGTCGGCTGTTGCTACGCCACCTTGGTTGCGGGTGTCGAAAACACGAGTGTGAAGTCCGCCGGTAATGGTTGTGGCACGAAAATCTGGTGCTCCTTAGTGCACAACTCCATGTCGATGTCGGGGAACTTCTTTATGAGGTGCATCCCCACATCATGCTGATACCCAACCTCGACAGCTCTATTGGCGGTGCTAAATGCTTTTCACCGTCTGGGAAAACTCCCATGAAATGAGCAATAATGGTAATGTACGCGTCGTTGTATAACAACCACCATTCCTGGCGATGATATGCGGAGGCAAACTACTATGCCAAACAGTAAGCCAAAGTAACAATATATGAAAATCACGAATAGTGAAAACATGCAAGAAGAGTAGTCGCAATCGATGTGTTCAACTTGAGGCAAAACATAAAGGTTTTGGGATTGGCAAAAAGGGTTTATCTGGTGTCGAAGATACAACTGGTGGTACGCAAGTGGTATGAGGTTAAAATAAAGAGCGTCGTTCGCCGATAAGAGTGTTTCGTCGATATGGTTTGCACAACAGGAACTAACTAGAGGAAGATGGTCGTTGTACGAGTTTGTAGGGTTAAAGTTTACTGAAGCGTCGGACAGGATGTGATTTCTCAAATTGGTAAGTAATCAAATTCGAATGGATTGTCCAAGTCATGCGGATGAGTACGAAGTAGCGCTGTTGTTGAGAGGTTTCCATGTGAAAATGCGAAAACAGGCTCTCGAAAAGGAACGATTGAAGTGACACGATGCAAATTTCAGGGGTTTAAGAAGTTTATCGACTAAAAGTCGAGCTTGCTGAATTCCTTAAATTAGAGAGGGAATCTGGTTAGGGTTTTTATACGAAGAAACGTGGTTGTCGTGATAGAAATGAGGATACCGCCTTAAACAATAAATGTTGATTCGTACGAGAGCTAACGGAAAGATTCACAAAATCAGAAAAGTCGTCATAGAATACAACTCTTGAAAGTAAAGGATAAGATAAATGCCTATATTATCGTGCTCGCCGGTGGGTTAACTGGTTCGTGTCTTTGTCCTCCTATGTTTCCAAAACTGTCGAGTTATAAGAAATACATCATTTTGCTGAGTCGGAATATGCGAAGGTACAAGGTCGAGCTTGAATAGGAGTTAACTATATATTAAGGAATTAAGAGAAATAAGGTTGTGATCGATTGGGATGTGGGATACGATTGTTGGCACAGTAATGGGGAGTATACACCGCGTATGCTTCTCGTATTCGAGACATGTTTCCAAGGACAGTAGTGTAAACCTACTAGGATACTACCAAACAGATGTTGGGAATCCAAATTATCAGTCAAATGAAGGAACAAGTCTCAAGCTGGAAAAAGAAATGCGTGAGCAAAAAGGATGTGAATGACGTCGTCGTTCCTTCTAATATCACTCGATACAAGAATGGCTCTCCTACGTCGATTTGCTCTCGAGACTTCCTTAAATGTTACGTAGCAGGCTGCCGAACGTTCACCGCGTCGGTTCGTCCTTGTCCAATAATGAGTTCGGGAAAAGGTGTGGACGAAGGTTATAAATAACGAATTCAAATGTTTAACATGTTGTGAGGTCGAATCAAGGTTAGGAGAATTCGTGCTTTCCTAAGATATATCGTGTTTGCAATTTTGTGTACGTATACATTACGGTGTTAGATACTAAATATACATATGTATACACCTTTATACATATATCATATACAAGTAAAGATCGAATGGTACAATTACCGAGTAAGCAGCTGAGTCTGACGAACCTTACAAATCTGGAGTGTGATGCTGTGGTTTCTTTTCAAAGAACGGTTATAGACTGGTTTCCATATAAAAATATTTTATTTCTCAAACCAAAATATTTTATATTTTAAACCTAGTTCACTATAACTAGTGGCTCTGATACCAATCTGTCACACCTTCAAATTCCACATGCGGAGTATTACCGCGAGGCGTGCGACTTCCCAGGATCCAGTCACTAATTATTTTGAACCGTTTGCGAAAAGTGTGGGTTATTTCAAATAATAATTGATGTGCGGTAAGTGTCGTATATATTAGGTGTATATTTTAAGCCCTTTTTAACACTTATTTTAGCCAAGTTTTAAATTTATAAAACACGATATTTCACTAACACTAAACACACATATGGGCAAGTGCACCCATCGTTGAGTGTAGTGTAGCGTTGGTAAGATACCGAGGTCGTCCAAGGACACAAGAGCTTTTAATACCGGTTTATCCTCAACGTCTAACCAAAATAAAAGTTTAGAAAAATGTTTTAAACTAAGAAAAATAAAACTAACTAAAATGCTGAAAATAAAAATAAAAAGAAAAACAGATAGACAAGATGAATCACTTGGTTCCGACTCGTATCTAGTATAACCTTTGATTATTTCCGCACTTTTGCACATAATTAAGAGATTATCTTAGTTATTGTAGTAGGCCCCTCTTTTGAAGGTGACGTTACCCTCACCCCAGTAGTTTGAGTCAGCAGGGATACAATCCTAAAAGGGTGGATTATTGGAAGATAATGAATTAAGTTATTAATGCAGTATTGTGGTAGGCCCCGCTTTTGGCGGTGACGTTACCCTCGGCTAAGTAGTCTGAGTCAGCAGGGATACAGTCCTAAATAGCCGGGTTATAGTATTAATAGTAGTTAACTTATGAGGCGATCAAAGAGTTTGGACCCCCGCCATCCAATATCGTGAAGTATTGAAGGAGGTCCTACTAAATTTGACCCAGGTCCATTGCAGGACCTCTAAACGCTGAACAATAGCAAGACCTTTACCAAACCGTTCCCTTAACCCCCTACCAGGTAGCCAACATATCTCCATATAGACCGTGGAGATATGAATGGTGAAAATCCTTTATTTTATATAGACAGTAAAATAATGCCAAGACACCACGGACAAACGATAAGGAAAGATCACCTTCAACATAAGTAACTAGTTATTAAAGTCATTAATACAAAACCAAATAAAAAGTGCAAAAGATTAGAAATAAAAAGTATTATACTAGACACTTTGTCTTCACCAAGTGATGTAAGAGACTTAGGCAAACATGGCCTTGATTGTCAAGAACTCTTACGATCAATCTTGGATCCCGAGACGACTCACACACTCTATGATGGACAATGGATGATGGTGGTGGATGATGGTGTTGTGATGGTGGTGGGTGGTGGATGAAGTGTGAGAGAGGTGGTGTGCCAAGGGATAGTTTGAGCTTGAGCCAAGCACTCCTATTTATAGCCTGTACAGAAGCCTGGACACGGCCCCGTGTCCGCTGGACACGGCCCCGTGTCCACCCTTTTCTCTTTCTTCATTAATACAGTTTGTCTTTATTAGCTCCACACTCCCCCGTGTCCGCTGGGCACGGCCCCGTGTCCGTCTGACACTCTCTCTCTTCATTAATTGTAATTCGCAATTACAATTAATGCGCCTGCTGTACTTTCGCCACGCCCCCGTGTCCGCTGGGCACGGCCCCGTGGTGGGCAATAGAAGCTTCTACAGGTTTGTCTTTTGTGCCAGGGCTGACCATTCTGGACACGGCCCCGTGTTCGCTGAGCACGACCCCGTGTTGAGCTGGACACGCCCCGTGTCGGGCTGGGCACGCCCCGTGTCGGGCTGGGCACAGCCCCATGCTCAGCTGGGCACAGCCCCATGCTCAGCTTTCTTCTTGTTTTTGCTTTGGGAGTTGTTGTCGAGGGGTCGGGCATGCCACGTTTCTTCCTTTTCTTTGTATTTATGTTGGTTTTGGCTGTATTTTTGTTCCTTTTGTTCGTTTAAGCTCATTTGACCCTGTAAATTCAAAAGGAAGACAAAAACATACTTTTTCCAACATTAGTACTAAAAAAGGGTTAGTTTTATGCCTTATTTGATGTAATTTATATGTTGCATTTTACACACATCAATAATACAATTAGTGACTTAACTTAAAATTTTCCAAAAATATAATTCGTTGCGGAAATGTAACTTAAAACTTTTCACAGTTAGAAACTACAAATTAGATGAATGTATAAAAACGTACAACTTACACACTCCATCCTTTTGCATTGTCCATTCTAAGTTGTATCGAGCAACCTGCAAAGCATGCAGTAGGGTGTCAACATAAAGTTGGCGAGTTCACCGTTGTCCAGTTTTAGTTTTAAAAAACGTCAGTTGTTTAGATAAAACATTTATGATCACATTATGGGGAGCTACCCCATCTGTAAGCTCACTAAACTGCAGATACCGAATCCTGAGACGTTGTTGTTGTTGTTGTGCCCCAAGTGAATGTCTATCATCATTGACCAAGATTAAGGCCTACTTGTTCACGCCCGATCCCCCCGGTCACGGTGTGAGGTTTGTCAAACCTAATAGCGCTATAAACTAATATCACGTTCGCCCCCGGCGACTAATCGGTATCGTAAAGTGGGGAATTCATGATAGAGTTTCGTTTAGTTTTGCTAGTTGTGATTCATAAATAATATCCAAACGTATTCCCCCCGGGAATAGCGGTTTAAAAGTATCCTTCCCCAGGATAGTAGTTCGTTTGTCTCCCCCCAGGACGCATGCTTTTGGTGTGTGTGAACTCACCTTTGATTTGCTCGGTAGATAAAGCATTTGTCCTAAGTCGGTCAATCACATCCTATTATGGTTACCACTTGTTAGGACTGTATTCAAGTAATCACGTATAAGCTACACATATCTAACACACATTCATCAAGTAGTGTACAAGTATCAACTTTTATACATTATACTAACATGTATACACATTCATAATTATCAACACAGATTATCATAATTCAAATGCATCGTATAAGTGTGTGATAAAACAAGTAAAACATGGGCCATTACTAGTGTGTGGCCCACTAAGGATAAGTTCCAAGTTGAAGTGTGTGTCCCACTTGTCAGTGTGCGGTCCACACGAAAGTGTGCGACCTTTGACAAGTGTGCGGTCATGCTTTGTACGACAGATGGAGTGTGCAAGTGTCATGTGCGACCAGATTTAACCAAACAGTTGTATTTCATACCAATAAAACAAATCAACTTGTAACTTTCAATAATTCATCATAAAAATCTAATCAAACAGATTCACATGCCACTTATCATCTAGCTCTTTGATTATTTCATCATTATAATATCATTATCCATTTATAAATGAAGGTGTGAATTAGATCCAATAAATCCTATAAACATGATTATTTAACCAAATTGTGAATATTAGGTAAATCCTATCATTCTTTCTAAATAATCCCTAAACAGTTTATGAGCAATATTCTCTAACACTTTCACATCTAAACAAGCAAATTATTCATTGCTGCCGACGAGAACCACCACCATAACCACTGCCGCCGCCACTGCCGTATCGACACCCCACCGATTACCCTTGCCGTCGTCACCTTCGCCTCTCTCGTATCATCTTCATCGTCACTCAGCCGTCGCTCAGGCTCGAACCACGTACGGCGTTTCGGGTTACTGGATAAACGACACTGTCGCCCGTATGCCGCCGCACCACTATAGTGTGTGGCCGACACCTCTCCTCTACCCAATCTATCTCTCTCTCGCTTCCTGCTCTCCTTCTCTCCTGTGTCGTCGTGCCGCTGTGTGCCACCACCAGATGGTGGTAGCCGGTCGGAGTTTTCTCAGGTCATCGGAGATGGTGATGAGACATAGAAATGGGTGTGGTGTGCGGGTTTCAACAAATATAAGAAGAAGAAGGATTGGGGAGGTATCTTGCCGGAAAAAACGACGCCGGACAGGTCGCCGGAAAGGCGGCGCCGGCGGCCGGACTTTCTGAGAAAGAGAGATGGCAGTGAAAAGGGGGCTAGGGGTTTTATTAAGGGATGGGGTTTTAATATGAATATATAGTGGTAGGGTTTAGGGTATATGTGGTTTGGGTTGCGCTTAGGTCCGTGCGTATGGATCCACCAATTATTACGTGTCTCGCTTACTATTCCGTTTGTTTTAAATGTTACGAATAATTATTTTATTTACTATTTATACGTGTGGGTTAAAATAAATCCACGTAGTTTCGGGTGGTTAGTTAAACGGTTCGTTTTCTCGCCGTGAGTTATTATTATTTAATAAATAAATAATAATAAATAAATAGTAATACTAATAATAAATAAATAATAATGCTAAGATACCCTTCTCTCGATGATGGGGGTCGAGAGTACGGGTTGTCACAATCTAAACACAAACACTATGTATCGTGATGTGCGGAATCCATCACGATACACGTACACACTGTAAATAAGTATAAAAATGAGTGGAAACCCAGAGAATTCACCAAAATAGAACTTGTATTAAACACACAGTTTACAAGTTCTCTCAAAGTAACAAAGTCTGAAAATCTCTAACTATTACATCACACAAGCCATATATATAGGCATAAACCATAATCCAGAACTATCATAAAGTTCCAGAGTACTATAATTTATACTATGGAACACATTGTTCAGGGGAACAAACCCCCGAACATTACAATAAACCCGGAACAATTATCAAACCCGGAACCACACATGTTCTGGGGTACACATAAAACCCGGACACAATCTATACTTTAACAAATTTCATAAACACCATTATAACCTAAAGTTACACTTTAGACCCTATAACTTCAAGAGTTGTCAAATCCAACATTTCATCACTTCAGTGCATTACAGACTACCCCTTGATGAATGCTCGGATCTTCAAAACACTTTGGCTGCAACTCTTCATTGATGATGTGAGTAAAGACTTCCTGCACACACTCCGTATTTTACGCAAAATTGAACCACTCTAATGTACTGCATCGCAACAGTTCTCATGTCATCATGATATTGTAATGCATTTCTTCTCAGTCTCTTAAGATTTTCAATCTTCAAATTTACGAGCCACATAGGATCCAAAAAACCTTAGTTGTACAAACTATTCTTGACCAATTCAAGGATGCCCACCGGTAGTCGAGAAATACTTTTTTTTAATGGCATATTTCTTTTATTTCTGTCGTTTGTGAGAATTGAACACAAGACCTCCCCTTCCAAGGTGTTTAAAGGCTTTGCTTTTGTCAATGGACCACCACCCTATTGATTGATTGGTAGTTGAGAAATGCTCAGTGTCATAATGTGTGTTTGAAAATTGTTTTTAAAAACATAAACTACACTTCAAATTAGAGCAATTCAGGTGATTAAGGATCTTGAAGCAAAAATAAAAAGCTTTCTATGGGGAGGCAGTGGAACAGTAAATAGAGTTCATTGGGTGGCTTGGGATTGGGTTTCTTTGCCTAAGGATCGCGGAGGGTTAGGTATTAGTAAACTTAAAAACACTAATATTTCTCTTCTGGCTAAATGGGGGTGGCGTTTCAAGGAGGACAAGGATAAGTTGTGGGTTAAAGTTATTGAAGCTATACACAAGACGAGATCCAGTTGGGATATGTTTCCGATTAGAAAGGCTATGGGGGGGGGGTGTTTGGTGCAGTATTGCTAATTTGCTGGTCAATAGCATGATCGATAACACGCCGATGAGATACTTTTTCAAAGGAGAGGCTGGGAATAGGGAGACTATATCGTTTTGGATCGATCCCTAGATTAGTAAAGTTCCCCTAAAGGATGTTTTCCCTGCTTTATTCGCTTTAGAAGAGGATAAGAAATGAAAAATTCGTGATAGGATGTCTAGTGAAAACGTGGGTTCGAGATATATTTGGCAGTGGAAAAGGTCCTTGGGGGTGGGACATGAGACGGATGAGATGATAGGGTTATGTAATTTGTTGCAGGGAGTTGAGCTGAAAAATGTCAAAGATAGATGGTCTTGGATAGGGGCGGCGGACAAAGAATTCAGTGTGGGTTCGGTAAAAAGGTTACTGAACAAAAATATTGGGCACCCAGTGGAGTATTATCCCGAATGGTGTAAATGGCTTCCCAGTAAATGTAATGTCTTTATTTGAAGAGTCACGATGGGCAGGATAACTACTTTGGAGGTGTTAAAAAGAAGGAACATGGACAAAGGTAATTCGAATTGTGTGTTGTGCGGCGATTGTGAAGAAACGGTGGAACATTTATTCACTTCTTGCAGTGTCGCTTCGGTTCTTTGGCCTATCATTAGCATGTGGTGCAAGATTCCTAATATATTAGCGTTTTCAGTGAAGGATCTTCTGGAGACACATGAACATATCGGTTTATCAGGTCACAAAAAAGAGATTGTCCAAGGGATTATCAGGATTGGCTGCTGGAGCATTTGGAAAGCTAGGAACGAAGCTATTTTTAACAACAAGGCTTTTAAACTAGAGGGGATCATTCGGGAGATAAAGTCGGTCGGCTTCTTGTGGTTAAATAATAGATCGAAAGCTATTAATATTAGTTAGATAGATTGGTATAAATTTGTCAATACGTAAGTTTCTTTTGTGGCTTGTCTTTTGCCACCTCTGTTTGAGGTTTTGGAGTTGGTTTAATAAAGTTCATCTTTAAAAAAAAACAATTCAAATTAGAGCAAAACAACACTTGAAATTGTTTTATTCACATGTGTAGAAAAAAAGTCATTTTATCAGGGAAATTTATTAAAAATAAAAGAATTAGTTAATAATGTTGGCTGACCCGGGCATCTCAAGCTTAATTAGTTAGAATGACCGTTGGGGCAGGGCAGCTCAAGTATAATAACCAATCCCAAATCACACTCATTTCATACAGAATTCAACTAGAATTCAAATTTCTAGGGTTAGGGTTTCTAATTTCCTATCATTTCAATACAATTCACACAAAATCTTCACTCAATCATGGACAAACACAGAGGAGGCGATCGCCATGAAAACAATCCTAAAAACTATCACCCTTACAGACGCTCTAGAGCCAGAAATTCTCGTTCTGAACACAATAATCCGTATTCAGAGTTTGTGGTGCCTCTTTTGGGAGATCCTATAGGTATCTTGCGTATAATTTACAATTTGTTCGTTCATTGTGCATGCTAAAAGTCTTATGTTGATCTAAGTTCAATGAAGTTTTTAAGTTTGTTGCGTTCTTGATGCATTTTTGTTTAATGTGAGTGAAGATAATTATATTTGCGAGTGTAATTTTAGTTATTTTAGTAGTGTTGAATTGTTGTTATGAAGATGAAATTGTGTCAATATTAATATTTGTAGTTTGTTCATTGATTTTACTTGTTAAATGTATTCTATTGATCTGAATTTATTGATGTTTTAAAGTTTGGTACAATCTTGATGCATTTTTGTTTAGGAATATTGGATTTTAATAATCCCAACTATTCGCCGTTAGCCGCCGACAGTCCCAACTTCAAAAATAACCACTAGCAGTCCCAACCATTGACATATTGGCTAACAATGGATCCAGACTAACAGAACTCTAACGCCGTTAGTTTCCGGTCGCCGGAAAACCAATTTTGTCCATAAAAAGGTTTCTAAAGGTCCGATCTAAGGTTACAAAGAGGTTTGGGACAAAAATGTTGAGTTTTCCCGCCAAAAACTTGAGTTTTCCAGCGAAAAAGAAGTTTTCCGACGAAAAAGGAGTTTTCCGGCGACTTTAATAATTGGGGCTTTTACTAGAAAAAGGTTCCCAAAGGTCCATAATAAGGTTACAAAGAGGTTCAGGACGAAAATGTTGAGTTTTCCGGCCAAAAAACGTTTTTACGGCGACTAACGGCGTTAGAGTTCTATTAGTCAGGGTCCATTGGAGGCCAATATGTTAAAAGTTAGGACTGACAGTGGTTATTTTTAAATTTGGAACTGTTGGCGGCCAACGTCGAATAGTTGGGATTATTAAAATCCAATATTCCTTTTGTTTAATGTGAGGTGAAAACAATCTTCTGTGATTATAACTAATCCTTCATGCTTGTAATTTGTTCATCGATTGTGCATGCTAAATGTATTACGTTGATCTAAGTTCAATGAAGTTTTAAAAGTTTGTAACAAACTTACAATCTTGATGCATTTTGTTTGATATGAGGTGAATACAATTTTCTGTAATTATAACTTCTGTTGTAGCACTTCGCAGACAATAGTGAGGGTAAGTTTATTATGTTGATCTAAGTTCAATGAAGTTATATATGTGGTTAGTGTAATATGTAGCCTTTTTGTCCTCACAATTTACCGCAGATGTTAAGGAAAAACAATCTAAAGGAGGCAGTTTTGTGAAACTTTTTGTTAGTTCAGTTCCCAAGACAGCCACCAAAGAGGATGTAAGTTTTGAATTTCCAAACTTGATATATGACGATGACAAGTGGTTTTTTGCTACATATACAAAAGTTTTGTAGATTTAAGTTCTTTCTTTATTTGTTATATGCTACACGTTTAAATACCTTTTACATATAATCTTAGATCCGGTCTGCTTTTCAAGAGCATGGACATGTTATTGAGGTTGCTTTGATCAATGACACGAGATATGTAGGGCAGCGACAAGGTATGTGCAAGTACATAGGGTATTTCGCTAATTTAACGCATGTGAATATGTCTTTTCAGGTCCTTTGAAGGACAGAGGGAACATATGTTAGTTTTTTTCGGCATTTTCAGGCCTTTTCTTTTGGATTGCAAGATCCTATCTGTCTAAGAAGAAGAAGAAGAAGATAAAACGATACTGTTATAGCTCATTCATGGAGATGTCATATTAGTAGCTCAAGCTCTTTATGTAGATATAGTTTTGGGATTTTTTAAAGCTAGGTTTCTAGTGTTGAGATTTGAGACATGTAGAAGTTATCATTTGATGTACCAATAAGTAGGTTATTTTTAGCGTGTGATTAGTAACTATGTTGTAAGTTGTAACTTTGAGGATTTCTATTGTTTATTTTGTTGTTAGTAACAATCAGTTGTGATCTTGCCATCTTGGAAAAGTCATGGTTATCTCTCGCGTGATTATTGACGTTTGTGATTTGCCCGAACACGAAAAATCTTGTCACTTCTTAATGATTGTGGAATGAACAATTGTTACCAAATGGTTTGTTTGTGTTGGTGTTGGTTGTGAGTGGATAACTATGGGTATTTGCTTGATAGATAGTTTTGCGTCTGGTCATCAATTTGCTTTATTAATATATCAGGAACCACGGTATTTGCTTCTGCAGGATATTGTTTTATTAAATATGCCACATCGGAAGACGCTGATAGGGCAATACACGCCTTACATAAGAAGTATACATTTCCAGGGGTCAGTATGATGTTACATTTTTTAAGAAATCGGTGATATTTTGTCAAGTGAAAGGCACAATGATTCGTGTTTTCTTACAGGGTGTGGGCCCCATCCAGGTCAAGTATGCTGATGGGGAGCGTGAACGGTTAGGTAATTTGACATCTTTATTGGTTTTGTAGGAACAAAAGTTATCTTTTGTTCATTGTATTTTGATTGAATTGTCATTATGATGTGTTCTTTGATATTAAGGTTTAGCGGAGTACAAGTTATATGTTGGCTCGCTAAATAAACAAGCAACTGAAGAAGAAGTTGAACAAGTAGGTCATAACTTACTTTTTTTTTATTATTTATTTAAATTTAAATATGCATGAGAATTATGTAAACATATGTTTATTAGATTTTTTCGCGTTTCGGTCGAGTTGACGATGTCTATATCTTGCGGAATAGAATGAATCAAAGTCGTGGTTTGTCCTCACTACTTTGTGACTTGACGTCTATTCTTTCTAAATGGCACATTATTTGTTTTTCCATTTTGTTAACCTCGTTTAAATTTTAATTTTCTGAAGGATCCGCTTTTGTTAAATTTTTAAATAGAGAAGAGGCAATGGCAGCTATAAATGCTCTTAATGACAAATATACCATGAGAGTAAGAAAATTCATATTCCATGTTACTGACATGCGTTCAAATGCAACAGTTGTTGATATTCATCCATTTACCTTCTTTTAGGGTTGTGAAAACTCGTTGGTTGTTGAATTTGCTTACCCTAAGCGACCCGGACCAGGAGAAAATTTATCACAGGCAGTAACATCTGGTACTGTGGGACTACCTGATCAAGGTCAACTACAAGCACCTAATTGTGGTGGTCAAACTTCTTTTAGTCAAGGGTTTCCGTTGCAACCTATGCTTGGTTTTAGTGGGCTGTTACCCCTGCAGCAGGCCCATACATATGCCCAAACTGCAATGATGAATCAGTATCATTTGCCAGCTCAGCAGCACATGATGAACCCTTTGCACCAATCAGCAAGTTACCAATCGTCTCAGCAGGCATTCTCACAGCTTCAACAGCAACTGCAGCTTATGCAATCGTCGAATCCCAATTTGACACCTCAGCTGGTATATTTGGATTTATAAACCGCCTTGTTATATGTCATTTTAAGCATGTTTCTGAGATTCTTTTTGTGTTTTTCAGCAGTCTACTACATTAGCTGGTAGTGTACCACAAACATCAGCAACTTTTGGTTATCCAACTATAAAACCCGTGACGGATTCGCTTTATGCTGGTTCAGTTGCTCCAGTTGTGTTCTCAGCTGGAGGTCCTGTGAAATGTAATTGGACGGAGCACATCTCTCTTGATGGATATAGGTATTACTACAACAGCACGACCGGTGAAAGCAAAGTAAACCTCGTTACTTTTTGCATTATTTATTATGTTTTCTTGGTGAACTTGAAATTGGTGGTAAATATTTATTTTAAATCTGGTGGATACAGTGGGAGAGACCAGAGGAGTTTGCACTGTTTGAACTACAACAAAAGCAACACGAAGCTCCTTTAATACAACAGTCTCAGAGTCAAACTAACAGTCAAAGTTACCTTCAAATGCAAATGCAAGCACAAGGGCAACATCCTCAACTATTGCAGCATGGCACTCAGTCCTCAGCGGTACATTTCTATTCTTATTTAACGTTGTTTATTAAATCACAACTCTCCTATGAGTTACCATCATTCATCGAATACCACACTCGAATTACTGTTGTTTATTAAACTGTTTCGGTCAATGGTCGGTTCGGTTATTAACCGAATATTTGAATTAGGCTTGGGATGAAATTTTGCCTCGAGTGTATTGTTTGTTTAAGGGTTTAACTTTCCTTGTAATGCCTGATAACCTTTGAACCAATTAGTCTACTACTAGCATCATTAACATATAAATAACAAATGTATACTCTAGTGTATTTTTGACAGAAATGAAGACATCATAATGACGAAACAATAAGTCTGGTATTTAATCAGGTTGCGTAAAATAAGATTGAGATATTAGTAGACTTCATGATTACGCTTGGGTAAGTGGGTTATTGGAGATTGTTTGGCCTAGGGTTTATGGTGCTTATCAAACTGGCTAGAGTTGGATTAGTTATATTGGTAATAAGGTGTTGGATGAGTATGCTTAATCGGTTCCGTTAATTTGGCTTAATCGGTTCCGTTAATTTGGTTATGTCACACACCAAAACCATAATCGAACCATAATTTTCGGTTAATCGGTTAATTGTTGTACTATATTGATTATGTATAGTTAAGATTTTCAAACTTGGATAATCCAAGACTGTGTTGTCAAAAATGCAAGGCGCATAGGCCTAGCCCGGAGCCTAGGTGCGAAGCGCATATGTGCATAGTATAAAATATCATTTCTAGGGGTTTTAGACATGATTTAGCCTTGTTTGGGTCTATTTTAGGCTTTATTTATGTTGATTCCAGGCTTATTTAGGGGTTTCAGACGAATTTTGGCCGCAATTTGGCCTGAAACTGCGCCTCAGCGCCTAAAGTTTCCCCTTTCCGGTTGCAGCGGTTTTGCATCGCTGCGCTTCTGCGTTCAGGCAACGTTGTGCTAAGATATGTATCATCAATCACTCTCTTGTTGATAGTCAACGTTGTAGTTAAACTAAGAAACCTTTATCCTTAGTTTACAAAATACTAAAGAAGTATTCCGAGTAAAAGAAACTAACAAAAACGATAAGCACCAGAAAAAAAAACTGGTCTAATAGATGTCTCTGGTCCCTATTTTCTGCCCAACCCTGTGATAATTCTTTTATGCTAATGTCTAAAAAAAGAAATGTGAAATATGTTGGCAAAACTTCAGTTCAGTGCAGTTTCAGTGTGCCAACTTTACTTGCTTTTATCTTATTGTTTTTTTGGGGGGTTTATGCTAAATAGGCCTATGGCTATACACAAATGCCGGTGGCTGGTGGTTCTATGACAACTTCTATGAGTGATTCGTCCCGATTCCAGCAGGTTCTCGAATCTTGATCACCAACAATATCTGTTTCGATATTTGTTTATTTAGTCGTTCTTCGTTACAGGGCTTGCAGGGAGGTCAGGACTGGATGTGGAAGAACGAAACGAAACAACAGGTTTAGTTAATTTTAACTGTCTAAATTTTTATCAATTAATCATGGATATTCTGTTTGTATGTATACTTTGCCATTTTCATTTTGTGGGTCATATTAATAATTAGTTATTACATAAAAGATGTTAGCTTTACTATGCTCCTTGCAACGACAGGTCCGGAGAACTAGGCAAGGCCATTTTATGACAGGTCAATTGTATGACATGATCAATCTTGTAAAAAAAAAAACATTTCAATCCTTTTGGGTCTATGTGGATTTGTAGCATGTGAATAGTGGTTTGTTAGGTAGCCAACTGGTCTTCAAAATTTTGGCCTTGCAACTTTGAGTGGTATAGCGATTATAATCGTGCTTTTTACAGTTTTGATGCAACGGTTGTGCCTGATAACAACTGCTTTACGTCATGGTACATTAGGCTTGTTAATAAACTATAGTCAAGTGTATCTAGCAGGATCAGATATGGGAATTATGTCACATTGGAGACAATGCTATAAGCAACCTCCTTGAGGATAGTATTTGAAAATTTATTTCTAGATTTTAAAATCGGCTTTGAATGAATATAACTTCTTGAATAGACGCGTAGTTAATGTTCGTTTGAAACCAAAAACATTCGTATGAGCTTAGTTATTATAATAATTATTGGTGGATTTGGTAGCAGATGATAATAGGTGTCTGATTACCCAAATCATGTATTTCTAATTTTTGTTTTGTTAATTTGTGTTTGTTCCGGAAAAAAATTATTAGGGTGTAAAAAATGCCCACAATTTAGGATGACGAATTAGATAAAAATAAGATTACCTAGTTCAATAAAACACGATTCGTTTTTTGATCAGTATGTATTCTTGACACCTACTATCTGAATTCTTTAAAATAATAATAAAAACGATTATAGTCGTAATAGTATTAGCACTATCCCCCCCCCCACCCCCCCCCAAAAAAAAAAAAAAAAAAAAAAACGAGAATAAAGAAAATAGAAAAAAGAAATGGATTTGATGGTAAAAGTAAAAGTTTGACATGTTTAATCAAATTTTGGGCTACATACAACATTCATGCTAGTTGGGCTCTTTCTTAAAGATCCATTAGAAACCCAAAATCCACATTTTGTTATAGAATAATTACACAAACACAACCCTATAGAAATAAATAAACAGTGGATATGATCAGGTGGTTTCGTTGGTGGCACGAGGATACTCTAGTAATTCAATTATTGCCGTTAAAAAAATGAAATAAATAAACATAAACAAGTTTTATATATAAATACGACACGATCCCCTTCTAAAGGGTATATTGATAGTTGTTGGTTCAACTTCATATTCATAAAGCCATTTACAGTAATTGTACCACGTCTATCGGTTTAGGCGCGTGGCGCACACGGTCGGATAGCATTTGGCATAGAAGATCGACAACTAGACACGCCATTGACTTTTTCTTTTTTGGTCGTTCTATTTAATTTTTTTTCGTTGCTTTTATAGGTGGAATTTCTTTGAAATAAAAAGGAAAGATGGATTGAAATTTTGTTCTCAAAATAATTAAAAAAAGGTATCTTTAGTTCTGGAAGGCAACATAAAGGATCAAAACTTTTGACATAATTGTTAAATGGAGAATTGGGATCAATATGTTGAGTCTCTATTTTAATTTAATTTATTTTTCATATCACACAAATTCCCATTTAAAGCAAAAAATACAACTAAAAAAGCAAAAATATTCGATTTCATCTACAACAATTCCAACTGAACTAAAAATAATAATAATTTCTAGTATTGATTATATAGAGATTTACACGTATTTTAAAGAATCATAATAGTTTATATTTTGTAGTGAATTAATGTTATAAATTACTTTATAAATATTACTTTTGATTATCCTATAACATTTGTTTACTACAAGAACAAACAAACACACACCCTCGCATAAAAAGTGGTTGTGAGTGGAGGAGAGAGAAAATGTTACTGTTCATCTGTATATTTGAGGGGATACTGTTCACCCCCTATAATTTTTTAATATATTTTGAAAGTGATTGTGAGTGGAGGAGAGAGAAAATGTAATGATAAAGGTATAAAAGAATATTATTTAATTGAAACGGAGAAAGAAGATGTAGTGTTTTTTAGTGAAATTTAGGGTGAAAAAATGATGGGATGGATGTGAATGCTCTTACAAGTTTCAGCTTTTATGTTTAAAAGCAGGCTAAACATCCTTTATGTATATTTTTTTTATAACAGATTTTGTCTTTAATCTAACTTCGTTTGCTTTTACCGTTAACTCAAGCCATATGCATTTCATGTGAGGTCAATTTAGTACTTTTACCCCTTCTTTATAAGAATAAACATTGAAACCTGCAAGTTCATATAAACATAAAAAATGTTTTCTGTAATTTTGTCTACACAAAAAGAAAAAAAAAATAGATACTTGAGAAGGAGGGGATGAAAACATAAAGAGAAATCTTATTTAGGGGAGGGGGAACTAAACCTTAAGATAATTTTCATATTAAAAAAGTTTAAGAGATCAAATAACTTTTTTTTTTATTCAATAATGAATATTATGTCATTGCTAACCCTTACCTAATAGAAAAAATTAGATAATCACTTAGGAGTTTTGTTTTGTGTACAGTTAGATTTCAAAAATTATTATGAAAGAAAACTATATTAATCCACATCTTCTAGACTTCTGAACACTTTCAAAATTAATAATCAGTTAGGAGTTCTTATGAAAAGTGTATAAATAATAGCTGGAAAGCTTGAAGAAATAATATTCTTAGCATGTGATAGATTAGATACTCTATGAAAACAAAAATAAATTATTATAAATTTAAGCAATTTTGGCTTGCTTGTTTGATTGATTTATAGGCCCAATCATCTTGAAGGTATAAGAATATTCAGTTGTTGCATGAAAGAAGAAAGTTTTCTGAAGATTTGTGGTCTTTTCATGCTTTCTAACTTTTGATTTTGATGGCCAATCTTTCTTCATACAATATCGTGTTCCAAACAAACATATTCAAAAGAAACACTATTACTTTATTAAAGTTATAAGAAAATTAGCGTTAATAACCATTTTTTTTATAAAGTTTTAACTTCAAATAAAATCAATAAAAAACATTACTAAATAGTTTATATTGTAAACCCTTCATTTAGGTTAATTAGTCTGAAGGGGTGGATGGTTGGGTCCAATTTGCAAAGTCATTGGAGTTAAGGTGTTGCTCAGTCCTGCAAGAGACAGATTAAGTATAAATTAAGCCCTTCAAACAAAATCAGTTTGAAGTCGCTATGAAAAATTCCTAACACTTAATAGTAAACCATTTTTTCATTAGAATTTCTTTTGATGGAATTGGTGTGTAATAATATTGAACTCGGTGACTTATTTTCGATTTTACCTACAACTCTTTATATGAGGGTTTTCAGTAGGATTGTAAACGAATCAAATGAATACGAATAAGGCATTGTTCGTGTTCATTTATTAAGGAATAAACATGTTCATTAACGGTTTATGAACGCTTACCGAACGAGATATCTTGTTCGTATTCGTTCACTAAGGAAATGAACATGTTCATGAACACTTAACGAACACAAACGAACAACAAACAAATGTTCATGAACTTAAATGAATACTAACGAACGTTATATATTCATTTAAAAACGCAATCTCCATTTTTCATCAGAAAGATTATGAAGAATTCACAAAAAATAAATAAACACTTAACATAATTAACACAAAACTAAGAAGTTTGTCGAGCTTTAACACAAACTGAAATCGACATAATAAAACGAGGGATGTTGGCAGAGGAGTATAGTATAACTATGAATTCAAATTTTAAAAACTAAAACCAAAAAAATAAAAATATAACAGAAAGACCTTTAAATGAACGAACATAAATGAACTTAAATGGACGAACGCAATCTCTGTTCATATTCGTTTGTTTAACTTATCGAACGAAATATCTTGTTCGTGTTTATTCATTTATTAAACGATCGAACATAAATGAACTTCCCACTAAACGGTTCACGAACTGTTCGCTAAACGTTCGATTCGTTTACAGCCTTAGTTTTCAGGACATACCGATTTGATTAAATGACCCAACACAAACATGAATTCAAGGAACTTAAAATTCTCGGAGTTTTCTTACTATTTCATAAAACTCCAAACCGACTAAAACAATATAATATTTATATAGGATATTAGCAATCTAACAACTACCCTAACGCGTCTTTACCCTAGACGATAGCTTGGAGATCGAGAGACAAATTTGAGTGAAAAAGTAATTAGAAAAAAGAAGAGAATAAATCTTTATCGATCCTATTTTAAACTTAGAAAATAGAAAGATGACGTTTTCAGCCCAAGTAATCTTGAATAGCCGAAACACATCCTAGGACGTGATGAAGCTTTGTGTTTTTTTTTTTGAACGACAAAGATTCTATATAAATATAGAACACGGGCCAGCAAGCCGCTGAAAAAACCCGCCCATTGCGAGATTACATCACTAATATTAAAATCAACCCATCTATTCCAATCAATGTTACAATATTTAGACCTATCCATGATCCAAAAGGAGTTCTCTTCAATCTTGTCCGATGTTCCTTGATAGTTAATATGACGCGAGTTGAAATTTTTTTCATTCTGAGCCTTCCATATTTCCCAAGTAGTGACTTGACAAACCTCATTGATGATTTTCTTCCAATCCGTCGACACGTTTATCTCCTCAGTTAACGAAAGAAGATGTTGAACGAAAGGAATCTCGTTAGGAAAAGGCATTCTGAGCCACATTAGAACCGCCCATTAAACGGATTTGGCAAAGAGGCATCCCTATATGAGATGCATCACCGTTTCCTCGTGGATACCGCATCTCGGACATAAGGCATCTGCTAAAAACACGCCTCTGTGAATAAGCCCGACCTTGGAATGAATGTGGTTAAGGGTGGTTCTCCACACAAAAATATTCAACTTTGGTGGAACCCCCTTATTCCAAATAAACCACTGCTTACGATCGATGGTCCCTTCCACCTTAGTTTTAGCTCGAATTGTGGCTATTGAAAGAGAACCCGAGGGGTCTCCTTTCCACGTCCATGTGTCTTTTCTGTTTGAAATGTAGTACCTGGATAAAAGCTGAAAAAACACATGAAGGTCCTCATTTTCTTAGTTCGTTTCTTGTCTGCGGCTCCACTCTAGAACCCACTCGGCCGACTGGCCCATTCGAGCACAATCCTTAACTTTAACATCTTTGTTAACCGCAAGTTTGAACAACCTTTTGAAGCTGTCTTTTAGCGGGCCAACATCAGCCCAATTGTCGATCTAGAAATTAATATCGTTGCTCGTACCAAGCTCTCCTTTTATGTTCGCTTCCAATGAAACATTCATGTTGGAAAATTCTTTTTCTATTCTGCCGATGTCACGCCAAATACATGTGATGCCTTTGTTGAAAGGGAACGAAACGGGCTCATTAGACTTGCAATGGATAACCTTTATGGCCTAAACCCAAAGACCATATCTTCTGCCTTAAACTCCCACCACCACTTCGCGAGAAGAGCCAAATTAATAGACCGGATATCCCTTATCCCCAAACCCCCGTGGCGTTTAGAACCCACCATTTTCTCCCATGCAGCCCATTTAATCTTTTTATTACCATTGTTGTAACCCCATACGAAATTTCGTCTAATCTTTTCAAGGGACTTAATAATACTTTGTGGGGCTTTGAAAAGGTAAAGATGATAATTGGGAAACGCACCGAAGAGCGATCTTGCTAAGGTCACCCTACCCACCAAAGATAAACTTTTAGCTTTCCACCCGGAAAGTTTGGAATTGAATTTATTGATAATCGGGTTCCAAAATTTACCCTTTTCATGTTTGCACCTATAGGGAGGCCAGAAAGGTCAAAGGGAATGATCCAGCTTTACAATCGATGGCGGCAACGAAATTTTGGACCACTTCGTCTAAAACCACGGACACGGAAACACAACTCTTTGAGAGATTAACCTTCAACCCGGAGCAAAGGTTGAAGCATCTTAAAATGCGGTTAAGGTTCTAAAGGTTGTCTTCAGACCATTCGTCTATGAACACAACATCATCGGCGTAGCAAAAGTGAGTTAAGGTGGGGCCCCGGTTAGGTAGTGAGGTGCCTCTAAAAATCCCCGCCTCGACCACCAATTTCATTAAAACGTCCAAAGCTTGCAACATTATCACAAAAAGATAGGGCGATATGGGATCTCCTTGACGAGGCCCCTAGTTAATTTAAACTCCGAAGAGAGCGAACCATTGATAAGACTGAAGCCTTACCGGATCTCAAACAAGCCTCAATCCATGTCCTCCAACGAACAGGGAATTCCATGCCTTTTAAAACGTTTATAAGAAAAATCCAATTAACCGAATCATAAGCTTTTTGAAAATCAACTTTAAAAATAGGACT
Organism: Helianthus tuberosus; assembly: GCA_030545235.1. Taxonomy (NCBI): domain Eukaryota; kingdom Viridiplantae; phylum Streptophyta; class Magnoliopsida; order Asterales; family Asteraceae; genus Helianthus; species Helianthus tuberosus. Next base: position 46,267,858 of record CM060362.1, on the reverse strand, counting down.
TTTCTTTTAGACTTTTTCGCCCATGAAAGGACTTCGCTTAAAATAAGAGGCCCATCCAGAATTGAACGACCCTTAATGAAACCCGATTAAGCCGGTGAAACAAGTTTCAGAAGGTGCGGTTTTAGTTTATCAGCGAGCGTCTTCGAAATCACTTTGATGATAACCCCGATCAAAGAAATAGGCCGAAAATCTTACTTCTTTCGGATCTCTTATTTTAGGAATAAGGGTTATGATGGACGAGTTGCTCCCACTATGAATGTTTGGATTAGAGTAAAACTAAGTTAAAGCATTTAGGAAAAAGGCTCTAACTCATTCCAGAATTTCTTTACAAACTTGAAAGTGAAGTCGTCCGGACCAGACGTTTTGTCCCCCTCGCACCCCCCAAACCGCTCTCTTCAATTCTTCAGCTATGAATGGGGCATCGAGAGCTTGTTTTTCGTGAGAATCCAAGCTACAAAAATCAGATAACGGAAACTTATTAGTCGCATTTCCGGCTCCGTGAATTGTTTACAAAAGGCGTTTTTAATCTTGTTCTTTATAACCCTCGGCTCATCATATACAATCCTGTTAACCGTGAGGTAGGTAATCCGTTTAGACGCCTTCCTTGTACTGACAAATTTATGGAAAAAAAGTTGAATTCTCATCCCCCAGTTTTGCCTACCCAAGCCTTGCCTTTTGTTGTAAATCCGCCACCCGATTTTTCTCAAAATTACAGATCCTTAAGTTGTTAGTAACATGTTGATATGAATAAGAAGCTGAAATAGAAACAGTAAAATAAACGAGACAGTAACGATGAACCGGGCTTGCTTTTGACACAATTCCCTTAAACAGATTCGCGGTTTGTTCCCAGGGTACGCCGGTTCGAAGCAGCAACAACGCACTGCCGGAATTGAACACTTGCCTGAAAAGAAAAGGAGTTGTGTTGCAGAGATTGAGATTGAGAGAGGAGAAGCTGTTGAGGTGTGTCTGAACTGAATAATTTGGTTTGGTTTTATAGCCATAAAACCAAAACTGTATTTTCATTATCACTGTAGCAAATTAAAGACCAGAAAAATGGTCATTATTGCAAATATTGTATCAGTTTTAAAACTGAAACATAATGATCATTAAAATGAATAATCATAACAGTTTAAAACTAAAAATAATGATGATCATTAAAACGATAATAACAGTTACGAGTCAATGCAAAAACTGGCCTCACGCGGATCCGGGTTTTCGGAGCTGCATTCGTGTCCGCAGGACGTGCGGGCACGCACGAGTTCAACCAAATTCCAGTTCCGAAACTCAATTTTTTGCACCCCCCTGCGCGCGGGGGTAGGACTTGTGGTAAAACATGTCATAAACTACAATTGCTTGGTCAAGCTTTTGCATTATAAATAGCCTTTTCTTTTGTTCCCATACCAATGTGGGACAAAGTGGTTTTACCACTTAAGACTTTCCATTCACACCAAAACTTCCAACAATCCCCCACATGAATGGAGTTCGATTTCAGAAACAACATTATTCCAATTAGTTTTCAGCAGTTGAGTTTTGCATACGATAGGTAGGTGTTACCCTTTGAACCTTCGCCTATGTAATGCACTTAGCCCACTGGCTCTGAGTAGACATCGATGTCTTTGAACTCGTCTGCCGTTTGTGTAGACGACAATACACTTCACACAATACTCTCCCTGACAAAGTTAAATCCTCATAGTTATGTTCGTTATGATCATGAACATGAGCCTGGTTCTGCGAGAGCCATTAAGTATTGTGCCCCAACAATACCCTTTGAATCGACCCAACTTCTCTCTCACATAGGTGATTCAATAAGCATGGTTACCTTAGTCGAATCATTAAAATCCACAGGCTTAGCCTCACACAACTTTTAGGAATGGACTATGAAGTTTACTAAGCTTTGTAATAAACTCCCTTATAAATGCGTAGGGTTATCCCCCACAGTGACCTCACTCATTCATACAATTAGGTTTTCCTATTGAACTCAATTCTTGGGATCTTCAGTCTATTGAGTTAGGTTTCCATCATATGAACTTAATTTTCAAGTGCTTCAGTTCCATTCCCATAGACGAATTCTGAACTAACTCTTTACTTAGGCCTTTTGTGAGCGAATCCGCGATATTATCCTTTGACCTCACGTAGTCAACAGTGATAATTTCAGTAGAGATTAGTTGTCGTATCGTATTATGTCTACGTCTGATATGTCTTTTCCTACCATTATACATTGTGTTATGAGCTCTGCCAATTGCCGATTGGCTATCACAATGTATACAAATGGCCGATGCCGGCTTAGGCCATCTTGGTATATCCACAACAAATTAACGTAGCCATTCTGCCTCTTCACCTACTTTATCTAAAGCAATGAACTCTGATTCCATCGTGGATCTAGCAATAACTGTTTGTTTCAACGATTTCCAATATATAGCTGCACCTCCAAATGTGAATACATACCCACTTGTTGCTCTGGAATCATTCGTGTCCGATATCCAATTTGCATCACAGTGTCCTTCTATAACTGCTGGATATCTGTTATAATGCAACCCATATTCTCGAGTGTATCTTAAGTAACGAAGCAACCGAGTGATACAGTTCCAATGAATTGAACTTGGGTTGCTCGTGTATCTACTTAGCTTGCTCACAGCATATCCTAAGTCTGGTCTAGTACAACTCATAAGATACATCAAGCTACCAATAATTCTTGGGTATTCCAACTCGTTAACAGGTTCACCTCTATTCTTGGCTAGATGTTGACTTGTGTCAAGAGGAGTTCTAGCTACATTAGAGTCATTTCCATTGAACTTCTCAAGAATTTTGTCCACATAGTGGGATTGACTTAAAACAAGTCCACTTTGGGTTCGTGTGATTTTAACTCCCAGAATCACATCCGCAAGACCCATGTCTTTCATGTCAAATCTTGCTTTTAGAATGTTCTTTGTAGACTTTATGATTTTGTCATCACTTCTAGCAATGAGCATATCACCTACATATAGACACAAAATGACATATCCATCTGATGTGTCCTTCACATATACACACTTGTCACATTCATTAATTTTGAACCCAGCATCAAGTATGACATGATCAAACTTTTGGTGCCATTGTTTTGGAGCTTGTTTCAATCCATACAAGGATTTTACAAGTTTACACACTTTCTTTTCTTGCCCAATGGCTGTGAAGCCTTCAGGTTGTTCCATGTAAATTTATTCGTCTAAATTTCCATTCAAGAAAGCTGTTTTCACATCCATTTGGTGAACTTCCAAATTTCTAATGGCGGCAATGTCAAGCACCAACCTGATGGATGTTATTCGCGTAACTGGCGAATATGTATCAAAGTAATCTAAACCTTCTCGTTGTTTATATCCTTCGATCACCAACCTTGCCTTGCACTTATCGATGGTCCCATCTGGTTTCATCTTCTTCTTGAAGGTCCATCGATATCCTAGTGGTTTACATCCTTGAGGAAGATCCACTAGTTCCCAGGTATGATTTTGTAAGATAGAGTCTATCTCACTTTTAATGGCCTCCCTCCACTGAGGTCCTTCTGAGGAATTCACCGCTTGTTGGTACGTTTGAGGTTCCTCTTCTACCATATAGGCAAGAAAGTCAGGTCCAAAGGATTTTTTTAGTCCTTTGTCGTTTACTCTTTCTGATTTCAACTTCCTCAGTCTTAGATTGTTCTCGAGGTTCATTATTTGCAACCTCATTCTCTGGAACAATTTCCTCAACCGGTCTAGTGAAACTTGGTTTACTTTTACCTAAGCATGGGAACACATGTTCAAACCATGATGCATCCTTAGATTCTATTATGGTGCCATTGCATATTCCAGGGTTCTTAGAATCATGCACAAGAAAACGATATGGACCATAAGGACGGGTGTATCCTATAAATACACAATCCACTGTTTTGGGTCCTATAAGTAGGCGCTTTGGTGGTGTGACCACCACCTTGGTTAGACACCCCCACACTTTCAAGTGTTTATATGGCGGTGTCTTTCCCGTCCATAATTCGTATGGTGTTACATCTTTCTTCTTATTGGGTATCATGTTCAACACATAATTTGCCGATAAGATTGCTTCCCTCCACATGTTTTGGCTCATCCCAGAACTTATCATCATGGCATTCATCATTTCTTTCAAAGAGCGATTTTTGCGTTCCGCTATGCCATTTGATTGGGGGGGAGTAAGGAGCCATGAGTTCATGTATGATTCCATTTTTTCACACACATCAAGGAAAGGTGAAACATATTCACCTCCTCGGTCGCTCCTTACGATTTTGATTTTTTGATTTAGTTGATTCTCAACTTCGGACTTGAACAAGATAAACTTATCAATGACCTCGTCATTACTCTTAAGCAAGTACACATAGCAATACCTTGTACTATCATCAATGAACGTGATGAAGTACTTGTTCCCACCACGAGTAGGGATTGCTTTTAGATCACACACATCCGTGTGGATCATCTCGAGGGGTTAGGTGATTCGTTCAACCTTTTTGAATGATGATCTCGTTTGTTTTGATTCTACGCAAGTTTCACGTTTATCATTTGAGTCGATATCAAATGAGGTATGCGATTAAGTTTAATCAAACGACGTATGGAATTAAAATTAACATGACCTAGTCTACCATGCCAAAGATTATAATACTCAAGCAAGTAAGCAGAACTAGTAGATTCTTTCATTCCATTAACAACAGTTACATTTAGTTTAAACATATTGTTGAGGGCATAGCCCTTACCAACATACACACTATTTTTGGTCAACACGACCTTATCCGACTCAATCACCATTTTGAAACCAAACTTGTTCAATTGCCACCCCGACACAAGGTTCTTACGAATTTCTGGAACATACAACATGTTGGACAAGGTGAGTTCCTTTCCAGAAGTCATTTTCAAAACCACATGCACCACGCCTTTGATTTTGGCCGTGGCGAAATTTCCCATGAAAACCTTTTATCCATTAGTCACTTCCTTGAAGGTGCTAAACAGATTCTTGTCAAAGCACACATGACGGGTAGCCCCCGTATCAACCCACCAATCGTTGTGGTTTTGCCCAACCAAGTTAACTTCCGTGACCAAAATCAAGAGGTCCGTGATCATAACAATGAGGTTATCAACCACATGAATCATGTTAACATGTCGAGCATTTTCCTTCTTTGGAAGCTTACATTCATTGGCCTTATGGCCTTGTTTCTGACAATTGTAGCAAGTTCCTTAAAACTTCTTTTTCCCAACTCCTCCCTTAGGACCAAGGTTGGAGTGTTTCCCATGAGCTTTCTTTCCACCCTTTCCACCGTTCTTGTTTCCCTTCGAAGATTGGCCATGTTCAACATCATTGGCCTTTGTTGTTTTAGGACCATCAATCCTTTTTCAAAGCAACTTTGTTGTCTTCTTCAATGCGAAGGTGAACAACAAGATCTTCAATGGTCATTTTCTTTCGCTTATGCTTGAGATAGTTCTTGAAATCAACCCAGCTTGGTGGTAGCTTTTCGATTATAGCGGCAACTTGGAATGTCTCGTTGAGCACCATTCCTTCCGCATGAATATCATGGAGAATCACTTGAAATTCTTGGACTTGGCTAATGACAGTTTTAGAGTCTATCATTTTGAAATCCAAGAACTTAGCCACCACGGATTTCTTAGTGCCCGCATCTTCTGTTTTGTATTTGCGGTCCAAAGACTCCCATAACTCTTTGGCGGTCTTGGTTTTACAATACACATTGTAAAGCGTATCAACCATACCATTCAAGATATAGTTGCGGCATAAGAAATCCGAATGATTCCAAGCATGAACCGCGCTCACTGATTGAGCATCCATATCCCCTTCATCAACACGGGGAACAGTTTCAGTCAAGAACCGTACTAGGTTCAGAGTGGTTAGATAAAAGAACATCTTTTGCTGCCACTGTTTGAAGTTCACACCGATGAATTTCTCTGGTTTCTCAGCATGCGAAGTCACTGCATTAGGCAGTGGTCCAACCAAACTGGTTGTCACAGCAACAACAGAAGTCATGATCGCAGAAACAGGAGATGTCATGGGCTGGGATTCCATTCTGAAAAGAAAAGGACAGGAACAATCAGTAATAAAATCTGTTTAAGTTTGTTAGTAACCTGTTGATATGAACAAGAAGCTGAAACAGAAACAGTAAAATAAACGAGGCAGTAACGATGAACCGGGCTTGTGTTTGACACAATTCCCTTAAACAGATTCGCGGTCTGTTCCCAGGGTACGCCGGTTCGAAGCAGCAACAGCGCACTGCCGGACATGAACACTTGCCTGAAAAGAAAAGGAGTTGTGTTGCAGAGACTGAGACTGAGAGAGGAGAAGCTGTTGTGGTGTGTCTGAACTGAATCATTTGGTTCAGCCATAAAACCGTAACTGTATTCTCATTATCATTGCAGCAAATTAAAGACCAGAATAATGGTCATTATTGCAATTATTGTATCAGTTTTAAAACCGAAACATAGCGCGCGCGGGGGTAGGACTTGTGGTAAAACATTTCATAAGACTACAATTGCTTGGTCAAGCTTTTGCCTTATAAATAGCCTTTTTTTTGTTCCCACACCAATGTATGACAAAATGGTTTTACCAGACTTTCCATTCACACCAAAACTTCCAACATAAGTTACATAAAACTCTCTTCTTTCTTTCTTCACTTTCGAGCTTTGTGTGTATGTTGATTAATCTGTTCTTGGTCAACTATGCAAATGTCTTTAAATTTCATCATCGAATTAGATAGATAATAATGATTAATGATGACATAATTATTCAAGTTGAGGACGTCATCATCAACTTCTCTATAAAAAATTGTACAAATTATTTATACGTTTTAAGAAAAATTATCAACTTAACATAGCAATCAACTGAAATATGTATTTAATAATATGAGTGCTAAGATAGTTTTACTACAGAAATGTGTCATTTTGTGACATGATAATGTGTGACTATAATCACATGATAATGTGGGGTTTTCATTAGGGTTTATATGAAAACAATTCGTCAAAAAAGAAAAGAAAAAATCTATTCCTACTATTTTATTTGACTATAGCTAGGTGTTTACCGACAGCATATTTTATTATAGCTATATATAAACATCTTATGCAGGTTAAATACTAAACGACAATTTTCTTCAATTGTGCAATTAAAAGCTCATGATATATTGGTTTGCTTGCCACATACATTATTGGGTATTCTTTTCATATATGATTGGTTCTTTTTTAATATTCTTGCTTCTCAACCTCTTCCACTCTATGTTTTGAATCCGACAAAAAAACCCGGATTCACACTCTTCTTCACGTGTAATGTACGTTTCCAAAATGGAGACTAAATATTATTAGGCTATGCGGTATGGGGTACGTCCCCACGCCGTTGAGGACCGGTGCCGAAGGCAACACCGTGCCCCCCCCCCCTCGTCCCCGTCTTGACCGGCGAGTAGAAGACATTGGAGACGGTCCAGAAAAAGACAAAAAATGGTAGGGTTCGAGGCTTTTGTGACCATTTGAATAAAAAAAATTATAAATTCAAAAAAAATTATAGAACCTGCCATTGTTGAGGAGATTGGAGCTTTTGCTTGCAGGTGGTAGGTGCAGTAAATCCTAGGGGATGATATTATGTATTGGTTTAGGCTGGGTTGGGCCTTTGGGGCTATACCTTTTGTTTTACTGGGTTGAATATTAGGTTGGATTGGGTCTTTTATATTAGTTTCAGTTTTGTGTAATATTTGTATTATAATATTATGTATTGGTTTAATTAGTCCTATATGTGTAAATATTTTTAGGATTTTTTTTAAGTTTATGTTTTTTTTAGTATATGTTTTTTTAAGTCTATGTTTTTTAATATTAATGAAAATATTTTGTTAATTTATTTGTTAAATGTTAAAAAAAAGTAGAAGATTAAAAAAAAACATAAAAGTGGTGGGGTAGGATCATCTAGGACCATCCTCTCATTTCCACTAGTTTTGTGGGATGGACCATCCTTGGGAGGACTATGATGTGGCGCCTACGTGACGGATCATCCTCCAAGGGAGGATGGGCACCATACCCTCTAGCCTTATTGTAACACCCCGAAAACGGGTTTGGTAATTAACCCACGTTAATACTAAAAGACGGGTAAAGTGCCGCTAGTAGTAAAAATAACCCGGTAAATATTTGGGATTTAATAAGAAATCCTAATATTAGATACAAGCGAAACAAAGTTTAGATGAATTAAGTTTATAAGAGCCCGAGTTAATGGGACTTAAAATACTACGGATTATAACTCCCGGAACCCACCAAGTAACTAGGAGTATTAACCTAGTTAGATAATGTCTTGACATTTATAGAACAAATATGGTTAAGATATCCTTTAAATAACTTGTGTAAAGTTGAGGGACCAAAATGGGATAACCTGGAAATAGTTTTAATTAAACTAAATAAAATAACACAACACACACACACAAGTGTGTGTGGTGCGTGTTCTGGTCGACCAAGAAAAGGCTCCCAAGAGCCAAGAACCCTAACTTCAACAAATCAACAAATTGAAGCTCAAATCAAGACCCAAATCGATGCATGAACGCATATAAATGATCACCTAGTCGTGGGGATCACAAGGTATGTCGAATTTTCAGATTTGGTGATACTTTGAGATTATGATGAACAATCATAATCGAGATTTTTCAATGAATGTTGAATCTATGATTGTTATTGTGATTATATATTGGTTTAGAAACAAACCCTAGTAGAAATCTTGATGAATTGTTGCTAAACTAGGGATTTGATAATTACCCTATTATGAGCTAAGTGGGTTTTGGTTGAATTGATGAAATTGATGTTCTAATGGTGTTTATAAACATCATATTAACTCATATGAATGAACTACTTGAACAAATTAGGGATTTTGTTAAGAGTTCATAAGTAACTAGAAGTGGGTTTTGTTAGATATGATGAAATCATGAAGAACTTGAAGTAATATCACTTGTATGTGATTAACAAGTAAACTAGGAAGTGGGTTTTTATGTAATAGTAAAGATGATGATAAGTTTATGTTTAAAATCATTATATTGGATAATAGAAACAAGGCACTCAAACAAATTAAGTGATTTGGGAACTTGTTCATTCATGATTGAAATGGGTTTTGAATGTTATGATGAAGTTTGGTAGCCATGTTCATGTAACTAAGTGTATAAGATCATGTTAGCTACTAATTGATAGATAGAACTTGAATGTGCATTTATATGCTAAGGGGCGTTTGACTTTTAGTAGTCAAACCGACCATTAATAAGATCGAATGGTAATTGTGATAGAAAATATGTAAGATGGAATAGTCATAATTAAGGATGACTAATATAACCGTCTTACGAATTATGATGATAGTTTGACGCTTGACAAGCTAGGTGGAGGCTTGGAAAGGAAGCGGGTCAAACGAAGCAAGAATGGCGGAAAAGCATAATTCGGATGCAAGGTAAGTATAGCTTACACTAGTCTTAAATTGTGGAAATGTTTTCTTATCATATAAATTATGAATGAGATATCTAAACAATTGAAATATGATGTTCCGTCGTGTAGTCGAACGGAACAAGAAAATCAAAGATGATAGAAACCATAATAATGGTTAAAAAGAAGTAAATCGATAATTTGGTCTTATTATGTCGAAAGCAATACACGGTTTATAATTAAAATAACCTTACGGTGTTAAACGGGAAGAGTCATGTAGAGGAGATGATAATAAATATCATCTCGCAAAGATAAATGGTCAATTCGGCCAAACGGGTCAAAAGGTGTAGACAACACCTTTTGACTATATAGACTAATGATTCTTTTGTCGAGTCATATGCTTACAGGAATAGACATCCAATGGATATTCGCTTCGTTCTTAATTAGCGAATATAAAGCAAGGTATTAAAATTGGGTCTAATTGTTGATCCGAGCCAGGTACGCATATTTATGATGTATGAAAAGTGCTAATTTGGTCGAATAATTGGTGATAGCCCTTCATTGTAAAAGAAGGACCGAAATCGACCAAAACGCCCTTGTAGGCTAAATTGAACAAACAACCCTTAGAGGTTGTTTGGAAAGGAGTCTTATGATTAAACAAAAGTTTAGAACGAGTATAGGTAGTGAAAGATGTAATTCTTGGGCTAAAAGACTCCATATGAGTCTTTGCCGTAAAATGATATTTCAAGGGAAATAAATCCGGAACACATAGATATCTACTTTAAATCCAACACACATTTAGTTGTGATGGAAGAGTACTAGATAAGAAATATAGGTTACAACGCTAGATTGGAATAAAAGCGAAATTTGAGTTTAAAAGTGCTTAAAATATCCTTAACGGGTCAAAATAAGCATACGAGTGAAAATGGGTTTAAATTGTGTAATAAACCTATAATTAGAACCTATAATGGTAGGTAATATTAAATTAAAGAGTTGTATGTGATATAGGAATCAAACAAATACGTTTGTTTGATAAAATGCATAAACAGGTCAAATTTTGGTAAAAGAGTAATAAGCCGAAGACTTAAAGGTCTTAAATTTTGTTAAGCCGAATGTCGGGTTTTAACTCCATATGATGGAGAATCAAATTACAAACATGTAGGAAGAAACGGTAGGTCAAACGGATAAACGGTTTGAAAGATACGAAAGAATTCGTGTCAAATTACGGCAAAATGGAAAGGTGGGATGCAGGTGCCACCGTAAATTACGGTGCCACCGTAATTTACGGTGGACCTGAAATGGTTTACGGTGAAACACCCCTGATCTACGGTGGAAACAAATCAAAACAAGGACCACCGTAAATTACGGTGTCCACCGTAATTTACGGTGGACCTTGTACAAAAATGTATATTTTGATCAGTTATGTTTTTCCGGACTCGTTTAGATGTGTTTTAAATACCGTATGACTAAAGCATTTCATGTTTATGAAATGTAGGTACCTTCTGGGATGCCGGAAGACGATCAAGCTCAGCGAAGAACCGAACACGATAAAAATACACGCTTCCGCACATTGCATCGTTGTAGATTTTAAACAACGAATTCGATCACGTTTTGTAGAATAACCTATGATTTGTAAAAGTTTTAATAAACTCGTATTTTTATAGCGTGTGTAGTCTTAACTACACATCTAATTGTTGGTATTTACACGATAAACGTTAAATAGAAACTAGGTTGTTACAAGTTGGTATCAGAGCCTTGGTTTAAGAGATTCGAGTATGGTTGGGAGGAACCATGCTTGGACTTAAACCTTATGCTCTTGACAAAGAATAGTGTTCGGTTCGAAGCTTGATCGCAAATCCGGTAAGTACAAGTACGTTATTAGTTAGTATGCTAAAGTGTTGTAAACAACACATAGAGCTATCGTGTGGTATACGTTACCCCAAATTAAATGATTGTTAGGGTTGACGAAAATACGCGCGTTGACGTGTATAGTAGAAAATGCCTTGTATTATAATACGGGCGATTATTGAAGTTGACTTTACTAATTTTTGTGAATGTTTTAAATGAAGGACACTCGCGTTTGAAGACGACGAGAGTCAAACGAATTATGGATATGATGATGGAACGGTCCGGGGTACGACAGGAAGAGCATACTCATTAAGGACCAAAATCGCGTAACGGTCGCGAACAAGACTAATGACAAGAGAAGCCCGTTAGGGCAAGCATCACCAGGTGCACACTTTTAAATTTAATCGCACGAGTCGTTATATGCAACAAACACGTAAGTAATAACGGTTGCATACACATATGACAGAACTTGGAAAAAAACTTGATTTCCAAGAGAAATTTAATAGGAAATGTGTTATTCACAATGATGAATAACAAATGAATAACAAGACTTGTTTATATAGAAACTTGGACGAGAGTGATCGTCCAAGTAAGTATTCTCAATACAAATCCTATTGAGAAAAGTAAGGATCACATCAATGAATGTGAATAAATGTTTATAAAAAGGGACATTGTACATGTTCAAGGATAAACGATTAAAACTAATAATTGTTAACTAACAATTAAATAAAGTTTTACCAAATGAACCCATAAACATGGAGACAATTTGAGGAGTTACTTACATGGGACGTGATGTGGTAATTATAATAAGGTCACGCGTACCACGTGTTGATCGCTTACTCTGGCCAAGTAAGTAGTGAACACATGATAGCATGAGCTTCTTATAATGAGCGCAGTTATGTCCGATGTGGTAATGGCGGGGTGAATGGGACTAATTAAAAAGTACCCAAATGAAACAGATAAGCAAGATACTTGAAAATAATGTAAACGCACAACTGAGTGACGGGAGCGTGTTACATTAGGATAATGAGCCCGAGTGAAGGGACAAGCAAGCATGTAAAACGATTTAGACAAGTATTGGGAGGGAGTGTACTTACACTCGAACCCATAAAACGCAAGCATGTAAAACGATTTAGACAAGTATTGGGAGGGAGTGTACTTACACTCGAACCCATAAAACGCAAGCATGTAAAATGATTTAGACGAGTATTGGGAAGGAGTGTATTTACACTCGAACCCATAAAACGCAAGCATGTAAAATGATTTAGACGAGTATTGGGAAGGAGTGTATTTACACTCGAACCCATAAAACGCAAGCATGTAAAATGATTTAGACAAGTATTGGGAGGGAGTGTACTTGCACTCGAACCCAGAAAATGCAAACATGAAAAATGATTTAGACAAGCAATGGGAGGGAGTGTACTTACACTCGAACCCGGAAAATGCAAATATGTCCCTTAACGGGTCATTTTTGTAAAACGTCGAACTTAAAGACAAAGTCAGAATATAAAAATGAAGCAAGGTCTTAATGCATACCGGGAGGATTGCAATAATAACGACCTTGGTAAAACACCCGGTTGATGGGTAAGAATTAAACACATGTGTAAACCGAGAAACGAGAACACGAATTTAAAGTCAAAGGACTCGGATCATGAGTTATGACTAAAAGACTATAAAATTTCGTAAACAGAAATTCTGATAATTATATTCAACTATTTTGAGATTGAACAGGTTGAATAAAGTATAATGCTTGAAGGCGTAAGTAAGCGCAAGCCGGATAACGATAAACTTGAGACAAATGAGTTTCAAACGTAAAAAAAAAGAGTGCTTTGACACCAAATATATATTTTAATAAGACACGAGCAAAAAGAATGATCTACGGGATCCACATAACCTTTAGGGTTATAAACAACGAGAGATATATGGACTAAAACGACCCACGGGTCATGATTAGAAAGAAGTAATAAGGACTTCGCCTTAAAGAGGTGAATGTCTAATCAAAAAATAGCCCATAAGGCTAAGTGATAAAACCTACGGGTTAGATGGAATAAAGCGAGGAAATCAGTTAAGAATCCCCGCATAAAAACTAAGACTGTAAAGGATTAAATTACGGACTGTCAATATTCCAGTATGGATGATTGACAAAAGTTAAAGAAAAGATCCTAAAACTAAAACTTCGGTTTTAGTAAGAAATAATGTTTTTACAAATATAAATTGTGATAGGAATTTAAATGATAAGTATGAAAGATACAAGTCTTGACACGGTTAGGCGCAAGACAATATATTCGAAAAGTGAGATATTTTCGAAAATGAAAGGTTGATATAAATTAAACATGATGTAACACGATCACGGTTAGTAAATGTAATGTGAAGTAAAATCACATTATAACCAAGCAAGTGATAAGAGTAACTGAACTAATAAGACTAGTTAATGAGACTGGTTAAGGTCACCAATTCAAATCAAGAAATTTGGTTTGTTTGTACGCGGTAGATTCGGTATAGCTGAACCGAATAGATAAATTTGAAAATAAAAGAAATTGTTGCTAAAAGTGAAAGATTTCACTAAAGATCTTAAACGGGTCAAATTAACGGATTCATAAAGAATTCGATGGTATATGAAAGCGATGGATATCGCTAAGTTAACTGAACTAGTGGAAATAACGAGACTACGTTATTTCGAAGTTGCATTATGTCATATGACATACATAGAGGTTCTGTAACCAAAAAGACATTACCATAATTTTTCTAGCAATGATAACAATTGGTTAAAGTAGGAGTAATGCTTAAGAGATTACTCAAGTCAAACGCATTGGGTTTAGAAACTCAATGAACTAGATAAGCAAGGTTTCGAGGACGAAACCTCTTTAAGGGGGGTAGACTTGTAACACCCCGAAAACGGGTTTGGTAATTAACCCACGTTAATACTAAAAGACGGGTAAAGTGCCGCTAGTAGTAAAAATAACCCGGTAAATATTTGGGATTTAATAAGAAATCCTAATATTAGATACAAGCGAAACAAAGTTTAGATGAATTAAGTTTATAAGAGCCCGAGTTAATGGGACTTAAAATACTACGGATTATAACTCCCGGAACCCACCAAGTAACTAGGAGTATTAACCTAGTTAGATAATGTCTTGACATTTATAGAACAAATATGGTTAAGATATCCTTTAAATAACTTGTGTAAAGTTGAGGGACCAAAATGGGATAACCTGGAAATAGTTTTAATTAAACTAAATAAAATAACACAACACACACACACAAGTGTGTGTGGTGCGTGTTCTGGTCGACCAAGAAAAGGCTCCCAAGAGCCAAGAACCCTAACTTCAACAAATCAACAAATTGAAGCTCAAATCAAGACCCAAATCGATGCATGAACGCATATAAATGATCACCTAGTCGTGGGGATCACAAGGTATGTCGAATTTTCAGATTTGGTGATACTTTGAGATTATGATGAACAATCATAATCGAGATTTTTCAATGAATGTTGAATCTATGATTGTTATTGTGATTATATATTGGTTTAGAAACAAACCCTAGTAGAAATCTTGATGAATTGTTGCTAAACTAGGGATTTGATAATTACCCTATTATGAGCTAAGTGGGTTTTGGTTGAATTGATGAAATTGATGTTCTAATGGTGTTTATAAACATCATATTAACTCATATGAATGAACTACTTGAACAAATTAGGGATTTTGTTAAGAGTTCATAAGTAACTAGAAGTGGGTTTTGTTAGATATGATGAAATCATGAAGAACTTGAAGTAATATCACTTGTATGTGATTAACAAGTAAACTAGGAAGTGGGTTTTTATGTAATAGTAAAGATGATGATAAGTTTATGTTTAAAATCATTATATTGGATAATAGAAACAAGGCACTCAAACAAATTAAGTGATTTGGGAACTTGTTCATTCATGATTGAAATGGGTTTTGAATGTTATGATGAAGTTTGGTAGCCATGTTCATGTAACTAAGTGTATAAGATCATGTTAGCTACTAATTGATAGATAGAACTTGAATGTGCATTTATATGCTAAGGGGCGTTTGACTTTTAGTAGTCAAACCGACCATTAATAAGATCGAATGGTAATTGTGATAGAAAATATGTAAGATGGAATAGTCATAATTAAGGATGACTAATATAACCGTCTTACGAATTATGATGATAGTTTGACGCTTGACAAGCTAGGTGGAGGCTTGGAAAGGAAGCGGGTCAAACGAAGCAAGAATGGCGGAAAAGCATAATTCGGATGCAAGGTAAGTATAGCTTACACTAGTCTTAAATTGTGGAAATGTTTTCTTATCATATAAATTATGAATGAGATATCTAAACAATTGAAATATGATGTTCCGTCGTGTAGTCGAACGGAACAAGAAAATCAAAGATGATAGAAACCATAATAATGGTTAAAAAGAAGTAAATCGATAATTTGGTCTTATTATGTCGAAAGCAATACACGGTTTATAATTAAAATAACCTTACGGTGTTAAACGGGAAGAGTCATGTAGAGGAGATGATAATAAATATCATCTCGCAAAGATAAATGGTCAATTCGGCCAAACGGGTCAAAAGGTGTAGACAACACCTTTTGACTATATAGACTAATGATTCTTTTGTCGAGTCATATGCTTACAGGAATAGACATCCAATGGATATTCGCTTCGTTCTTAATTAGCGAATATAAAGCAAGGTATTAAAATTGGGTCTAATTGTTGATCCGAGCCAGGTACGCATATTTATGATGTATGAAAAGTGCTAATTTGGTCGAATAATTGGTGATAGCCCTTCATTGTAAAAGAAGGACCGAAATCGACCAAAACGCCCTTGTAGGCTAAATTGAACAAACAACCCTTAGAGGTTGTTTGGAAAGGAGTCTTATGATTAAACAAAAGTTTAGAACGAGTATAGGTAGTGAAAGATGTAATTCTTGGGCTAAAAGACTCCATATGAGTCTTTGCCGTAAAATGATATTTCAAGGGAAATAAATCCGGAACACATAGATATCTACTTTAAATCCAACACACATTTAGTTGTGATGGAAGAGTACTAGATAAGAAATATAGGTTACAACGCTAGATTGGAATAAAAGCGAAATTTGAGTTTAAAAGTGCTTAAAATATCCTTAACGGGTCAAAATAAGCATACGAGTGAAAATGGGTTTAAATTGTGTAATAAACCTATAATTAGAACCTATAATGGTAGGTAATATTAAATTAAAGAGTTGTATGTGATATAGGAATCAAACAAATACGTTTGTTTGATAAAATGCATAAACAGGTCAAATTTTGGTAAAAGAGTAATAAGCCGAAGACTTAAAGGTCTTAAATTTTGTTAAGCCGAATGTCGGGTTTTAACTCCATATGATGGAGAATCAAATTACAAACATGTAGGAAGAAACGGTAGGTCAAACGGATAAACGGTTTGAAAGATACGAAAGAATTCGTGTCAAATTACGGCAAAATGGAAAGGTGGGATGCAGGTGCCACCGTAAATTACGGTGCCACCGTAATTTACGGTGGACCTGAAATGGTTTACGGTGAAACACCCCTGATCTACGGTGGAAACAAATCAAAACAAGGACCACCGTAAATTACGGTGTCCACCGTAATTTACGGTGGACCTTGTACAAAAATGTATATTTTGATCAGTTATGTTTTTCCGGACTCGTTTAGATGTGTTTTAAATACCGTATGACTAAAGCATTTCATGTTTATGAAATGTAGGTACCTTCTGGGATGCCGGAAGACGATCAAGCTCAGCGAAGAACCGAACACGATAAAAATACACGCTTCCGCACATTGCATCGTTGTAGATTTTAAACAACGAATTCGATCACGTTTTGTAGAATAACCTATGATTTGTAAAAGTTTTAATAAACTCGTATTTTTATAGCGTGTGTAGTCTTAACTACACATCTAATTGTTGGTATTTACACGATAAACGTTAAATAGAAACTAGGGTGTTACACTTATGGACTCAAGAGACATGAACTTCTTTTATAATGGTCAACGAATAAAAGGGTAACCCAATGGTAAAAGTGATCTCATACGTCCGTAATTACAGACAGTGTTGGGTAGCCCAAGCCCATCATCTTCTGTTCCGAGGAAAACCTGTCGCCCGAATATCTACTGCGGTAAAACCCGGTTGGAATCGGATTCAAGCTTAAGACCCATGACCTTTAACCTGGATCTTCACTTCTCATCCAATGTCAATTGAGCTACAACTCATTGGTTCAAGAGACATGATCGGGTAGGTTTAATTGAGAACAATATGCATATATAAATGTATTTAAAAGTAGGTTAGTTTGTCATTAAATAATGTATTTTGAATCATTGTTATCACAATAGTTTTTAATCTATATAGGTTAAGATGTAATTAATAACCTATTGTTTTTTTAAATGGAATCATGGCATTCTTAGTTTTTTTTTGAACGGCAAAGGTTACATACATAATCTCTACTCCTAAATTACATAAAGTTATCTTATCTCGGGAATCGAACACTGGTCTCTCTTCAAGAAGCACAAAGCTTCTACCAACCCATCAAAGTGGTGATGGCCCATGGCATTCTTAAATACACACTAGTTATGATTTTTGATACCTGTTTGGATTATGTATTAGGTGCTCTTAATCCATTAATCTAGAATTTTCGTCCCTAATTAAAATGAATATGTGGATTGCAAAAGCTACAAAATAAAGATAGTTAGTTGATTATAAACTTGTTATTAGAAATTTAATTTGGTAAATAGCAGTGGCGGTGATGAGGGTGTGCAAGGAGAACCACCGTACAGGGCCCGTGATTTCAAGGGGCACGTGTTTTTTTAAAAAAATCCGATATATATAGTTATTTTTTTTAAATAGTATACCAATACCTACTCTAAGATAGGCTCATGTACAAAACAATTTTTATGGTTTAGAAGTTAGACCATTGACATTATGTTTAGTATGTTCAATACCCATTTGATTTAAAAAAAATGTTACGAAAGGGCACAATTTTTCAAGTTCAAACAGTGTACATAAATTCTCGGAGACGCCTTTGGTTAGGGTTCCATCGTTCCATCTTAATTCTTTTGCTTTTGGGTGGAGGGTAATAATAATAATAATAATAATAATAATAATAATAATAATAATAAATAAAATTTAAAAAATAATACTTAAAACGTGTGTTATACGTTTTTTCTGAATTTCTGACGCGTGTATTTCTATTTCTACATACTACAAAACACATGCTTGACACTTTTTCATTAGTTCAGTTAAATTACGATTTTGCCCTGTTTAAATTTAAAGTTTTGCTATTGGTTTTGTTTTTTTCCTCCCAGTCAAATTATGATTTTGCTCATAGTTCAAATTTACAGCTTGTCATCATTTTGTTTTTTTCCCTTGCCAAATTACGTTTTTGCCCCCAGTGGAAAATTATATTCATGCGATCGTTTTAGTTTTTTTTTACAAAACTATGGTAGTGTTTTGTTTTAATTGGTTTACTCAGTGTAATTTTATTCATGCCAGGCGGTTGCCTTGCACACACTTGTTTGTCCTAAAAATTACAATTTTGCCCCCAGTTTAAATTATAGTCTTTCCATTGTTTTTGTTTTTTTAGCAAAAGTATGGTAGTGTTTTGTTTTAATTGGTTAACTCGATAAAAGTTTATTTAGATCGTGTTATGAGTAGTATGTACAAGTAACAAAAACACATACGTACATATTATTAAAGAGAAATATTCGGCTTAGTGTCCCGCAACACGAGTGGGGCAAAAAGGGGAACAGTGTCAGGCAAGCCTGACATTTTCCCATTGCTCCAGCCAAATTACGATTTCGCCCGTTTAAACTACGAATATGCTTTCGAACTTTGTTGGGCCAATAAGGTTTATACATTAGTTGTTACTTAATGATTGGGCTAGTTTGTATATTTATGAGAATGAGCTTGTATGTAATGGGTTAGGGGTACAATGGGCTTAGGGTTTAGGGGGAGTGTTGGGCTAAACCTCCCCTATAAATACATGTTCATTTACATTTTTGACATTGGTTTTGGTTTTTTTTTACCCTAGCCAAATTACGATTTTGCCCTAAGCTCAAATGTATAGTTTTGCCATTGTTTTTGTTTTTTCCCTGTCAAATTATGATTTTGCCCCCGCTGTAAAACTCATTTTAGTGTTTTTTTTTACAAAACTATGGTAGTGTGTTGTTTTAATTGGGTGGCTCGATGTAATTTTTATTCATACCAAGCGGTAGTTTTTCCATTGTTTTTTTTTTTGGAAAATTATGGTAGTGTTTTGTTTAATTGGTTGACTCGATGTAATGTTTTTTGAGATCGTGTTATGAGTAGTATATACAAGTAACCGAAACACATACGTACATGTTATGAGAGACAAAAATTCGGCATAGTGCCCCGCAACGCGGGCGGGCAAAAACTAGTTATCTGTACAAAGTGAATAGTAGGATTTTATAAATTAGAGTAAATTACAAAATCGATTTTTACGTTACATTATATTGCAAACTATGTTTTTTGCCTTTAAAAAGTACAAAAAACGTACTCATGTTTGCAAACTCTGCACGTTATGTCTTTTAGCCCTAACTCAGTTAATACCCTTAGGTGGGATTCATGTGGTCAGATTTAACTATGAAAATTAACTAAGTTAAGGTTAAAGGACATAACGTGCAAGGGTTTGCAAACATTAAATACGTTTTTTACTTTTCAAAGACAAAAAAACATAGTTTGCAATAACGTGCAAGGATTTGCAAACATCGAGTACGTTTTTGTACTTTTCAAAGGCAAATGATATAGTTTACAATCTAATGTCAACATAAAAGACGATTTTTGTAATTTACTCTATAAATTAATAAATGGTTAAATACAAAACTAAAGTTTTTTATTTAAATTTTAAGGTTGATTTGAGTAACTCGTTGGTTTGTAATTCGATGATTTGTCGTTAGTTTAAGAATTGTATAATATGGAATCGTTAGTAACTTGTTATGAATCATTGTAAATTGATTTGATCATATTGAATAATATAAATATAAATATCTCTTTTTACTAATAAATGAAAATCCTTTTCGGACACGTGTCACTTTCTGGTGTTTTCCTACGTTATTTTTTTTTTATTTTCGTCACCTGTTAATTGATAATAATAATATTAAACAATACAATTTCGATAAGAATAAAGATTTGTTTTCAACTTTGAATCTATACTAATAAATGAAAATTTTTTTTGACACGTGTCAAATCTCTGGTGCATCCTTATCTTATTTTTCAATTTCTTTTTCCTATTGATTTAGTTAAATTATTTTTTTAATATTATTATTATTATTTAATAGGATACAGAAATAAGAAATTAATATTAAATCACAAACTTAACGGATCTCTTTTATTTATTATTTATTTTATTTTTCCGCTTATTAATAATCATCTAATATTTCAGTGGTTCTACCACGTATAATACACATGTTTCTAACCTAATAATAAACAAAAAAAAAATAAATTAAAATTTTAATAAGTAAATAATACATCAAATTCATCATTTAAATACATAGCTTAACGATTGTATATGTTAATTGATTACATTATATATATTAACTCGTGCAATACACGAGATACTTTAAAGATATAACTCTATTGTTTATTATATAAAATTAATTTTATGTAACCCGTGTAAAACACGGGGTTCTAAGCTAGTTAATAATAATAATAAATCATTTGTATTTGCCAGTAGAAGATATATGAAGTTTTTTTTTTAAATTTCTTTGTAAAACCATAATTACCTATATATTAAAAATTCAACTGAATGATCAGTAACATATATAGTAATAAAAATATAATTGAATTAATACCACATCAACTAATGAACGAGTAAATGGTATTGGGTATCGGTACCGGTATCAAATTTACCAAACCGGGTGTATTTTTAGTGCCGGTTCGGCACCAGTATTCATCGGTTTTTACCCTCAAATACCGGTGCCGTACCAGTACCGACCGGTACCGAGCCGTACCGTACAAGGTATATTCGGTACCAGTACCCACTTTTGGGGATTTCGGTAACGGTATTTTCGGTACCGATTGGTACTGAGCTCATCAAATCCTGTAGCAACGTAGCAATGCAAGTAATTGCACTGTTTAAATTACTTTTCATACACACAGTAAGTAAACTATATTTCGTTTGAATGAGGTTTTATATACACAACAACTATTTTGCTTTATTTTTTGTCTTTTTCTGTAATAAATAAATTGTAGCATGTAAATTAACTTAGATATTTAGAATATTGATGAGCAAATCAATATTCTAAATAGATATTTTCGGTACCGATTGGTACTGAGCTCATCAAATCCTGTAGCAACGTAGCAATGCAAGTAATTGCACTGTTTAAATTACTTTTCATACACACAGTAAGTAAACTATATTTCGTTTGAATCAGGTTTTATATACACAACAACTATTTTGCTTTATTTTTTGTCTTTTTCTGTAATAAATAAATTGTAGCATGTAAAGTAACTTAGATATTTAGAATATTGATGAGCAAATCGTATCAAATCATGTAATCAAACCGGTATGGTTTAGCATCGTAATAACTGAAAACAACCGAATTTCCAACGTGTAGGACGTGTGGGTCCTATTATTATATATTATGTTATTTAAAATCACTTTTTTAGGACGGAGTGACTATTATTTTCACGACATTTTTATTTATGTTTTGATATTCGGTATCTGCTTGCCGTTACAGACACACGTTTTGCAATCATTGGGTCCCCGCCGCAACGCGCGGATGGAAAACAACTAGTTAGGATAAATGACATAAATTTGTATTCCTATTTAAATTAGATTTTTTCAATTTCTCCCTACTATGAAATAATAATATTATTAAACAATATAATTTCCATAAGAATAGGGATGACAATGGGTCGGGTTCGGTCGGGTATTAGTAATCTCATACCCATACCCGGTTATCAAATCGTATCATATACCTAACCCAATACCTGTCGGGTATTTGTGGGGTAATTACCCATCGGGTATCGGGTATACCCATTAGTTTGTTAAAAAATATACGTTGGGATTTCTAAATATTTTTTTTATTATTGTAACTATTATATTATTTTATTTATACAACAACTATTATAAATTAAAAATGTATATTACATACATATAAGTTTTATCATAAATTAATAATAAAACTTTATAATACTTATACACTTACATGTATATACTTCACAACATATAAAATATAAATACCATTATTAAATGCATATACTAAAAGAAAATTTATTTTTTCACATTATGAACATACTAAAATAAAGAGTTAATTACATAGTTAGTCCCTGTGGTTTGCACAAAGTAACATACTTAGGTATTAATAGTTTAAAATCACATTCTAGGGTATTAACTTTTCATTTTGTAACGTTTGGAGGTATTAACGTTATTTGAAGGTTTAAAATCATATTTTATTAGTACCTAAGTATGTTATTTTGTGCAAACCACAGGGACTAACTATGTTAATACCCTAGAAGTTAATACCTCCAAACGTTACAAAATGAAAAGTTAATACCCTAGAAGGTGATTTTAAACTATTAATACCTAAGTATGTTATTTTGTGCAAACCACAAGGACTAACTATGTAATTAACTCCTAAAATAAATCACTAATAGACAATGGTTAATGGAAAATAAAAATATATATTAAAAAAATCGGGTATGTGATCGGGTATATAGTTCGGGTAAACGGGTATGTGGTTTCGGATAATCGGGTCGGGTATCACCTAATCCCATACCCGACCCATACCCACGAAATTTTTTAAAACTAATCCCATACCCGGCCTAATACCCGTCGAGTACCGAGTATACCCGTCCTATTTGTGTCGGGTTTTGGGTATACCCGTCAGGCTCGGGTATTTTTGCCATCCCTACATAAAAATAAAGATTTGTTTTCAACTTTGAATTAATAATTATATATTATTTGGATTTTGGCCGTAGAAGAATGATGGAATTTTTTCTTGTTTTTTTAATTTTCTTTGTAAAACCATAATTAGATAAATTACATAAATTTGTATTCTTATTTAAATTAAATTTCTCATATTTATTTAATATCCTTTTCTCAACTATAACTTTCATTTTTTCCGGTTATTAATAACCATTTAAATTTCATTGGTTCACCTCCGTGTAATATATATGTTTCTAACCTAATAATAAATGATACAAAAACAAAATAAAATTTTATAATAAGTAAATAACATATCAAAGTTCATTTTTTAAATACATATCTTAACGATTGTATGTGTTAACTGATCACATTATATTTATTTAACCCGTATAAGTACACTGATCGTTTTTTAAGATGCAACTTCTTTTATTTTTACTTAGTATATAAATATAACTTATAATGCAACCAATGTAATACATGGAGTTCTACGCTAGTATAATTATATAAAAAATAGATTCTTAAACCTGTCAAATTTTTTAAACGGCAAAATATTTTTGATATCTTGATAATAAAATCTAGAGTTGTCGGATGTATTACAAGATTTTTCAATCAAGTATTTGGATTAACAACAAATATGATGTTACAATCTTATCTTATCTTTTGCGTACGAACATAAGAATCAATTTGGACAAAAAGACAATAATAGAAGAATGATTTAGTGCAGTAATTTCCAGTCACCTGATCTTTAGATTCATGTCACATAAACATATTGAAATCTAACAAAATGATTCAGTTAAAATGAGTACTAAAATATAAGAATATATTACTGATATATCATTTTATTTAGATGTGTATATGTAAATAATATAAAATAACAATGATATCTAGTTAAGTTCTAGAATTCATAGAATTAAATATGCAATAATGTCTCTCACATTAACATCTTGGATAGACACATGACATGTACATCCTTGTTTACATCTATTCATTAAAGCATATATTTCTAGGCTTGGGATAGTCTATACAATGTAACGTAGCTGTAAAACAAAACCGAAAACTTATTTCTAAATGTCTTAAACATTAATCTCACTACATATATTTTCACCATCCATATGATATTTCAACTATATTCTTTTCTTTTACTAATAGAAAAGTATTTGTATTATATAACAACAAAATAGAAAAGTATTTGTATTCTTTTCACCATCCATATGGTTTCCGGGCGGAAGTCAGCTTACGCGGAGGCCGGGGCCCAATCGAACATCGCGTCCTCAGATGCGGGGCTGACGGGGGATTGTCTTCGACATGAACCCGGTGACCACTGGTCAAGTACATAGAAAGTCACCTTCCAAAAAAAAATATAACAACAAAAATAAATGTATCATGATATTTTAACTATATTTAGTGGTTTAATATATTTTAAAAATAATAATCTCATGAATTTTTTTTTCATATTTGTATTGTATAACAATGAAATAAATCAACAAAGTAAGATCTTTTTAACATGACATGAACATAACATATATAAACTTTGTAGATTTGAGTTTGTCTAAACATGTTTGGATCAGTTCTAGGTTAAGGTCATGTCATTTTTCGATTGAATCCACAATCATGTTTAGCTTAATAGGTAGGTCATAGGTCAATAAGATGGGTTTGTGAGCCGACTTGAATTAAAAATAGATTAATGACATAAATGATCCTTTTAAAATAAAAGGGTATTTTAGTCATTTTGCTGAACTTTAACACAAAAATTAACTAAGTTTGGTGTTAATACCCAAAGATGTTACAAAATTGAAACCATGAGACCTGAACATGTTAAAAAAAAATTAGTACCCAAAGGCGAAACTAACTATAAAACACATGGTCCATCTGTGTAATTAACTCATTATTATATCTCATTAAATTGAAAAAATCGATTTGAACTTATGGCTCTAATTTTGAAGCTATTTAATTACAAAGGAAAATTGTCTGATGGTAGTTATTGTTCACAAATTTATCACAACCATATACGTGTTATTGAAGAATTTTAATTATGAGTTATATCCGATGTAAAACTAATGTAGCATGTGAAACGGTAATGAAAAACTGATCACGTTGATTCTGAGAATACCCACGAAAATCTTCCTCAAACCACCCAAATTCGACCCTAAAGGGTCGAGAATTTGAAATGAAAGGATGTTCTCATTGCAAAATTGATGAATGACCATCCATATTACTTGAAAAGTACTTAAATAATAGCATAAATTCAAAACGGGCCATAAAAGGGCCATGGGCCAAACACAAGCCAAAAAACAAAGTGCATAAAACATGAAGAAAAACATAAAAGTGTCCGTAACTTCTACTAGAATGCGTTTTTTGACCGAAACTTGGGCAAGGCCCCTCTAGGTCCTTGTCACGACATGCTCTTCATTTCATGCTTCGATTTGATTGGTAGAACGCCTAATACGGAGACTCGTAGCCAAAGTTATGGTTATTTTCGTGTATCACCCTTTGTAGCTCAATCATGGGCCTCCAGAATGCCATTGCTCGATCTTCCACACTTAGGTCTGCATCAGAATTTGAGTGAAGCATTTAATTGTTCCAATCTGAAAGTGATACACTTGACTTCAATTAATACAGTTTTGATCAACGACTCCAACATAATGTTCTAGTTACGGGCTGTTTGGTAGCCTCTTAATGACCATTCAGATGCTATCTCTTAATTGTTTAAAACCTCTGAATGAATAAGAGGTAACCTCAAGTCTGAATGGTTAAGAGGTAACCTCTGAATGGTAAATCATCACATGTCACATTCTTCTACCTTCTCATTGGTAAAATTCTTAATGGTTCCATTAAAAGGTAGCCTCTTAATGACCATTCAGAGGCTACCAAACAACCCCTTAACTGTGGACTCAACTTTCTTCTTCGAATCCGAGTCACTCCTTTCCATGGAAAGACCTTTAGCATAACACGACATCCCACATTAAACGGTTTCCTTTTGTTGGCATACAAGTTTTGTCAATCTTAATACATTATCAACCTTTCTTTTATTAGATTAATCCTCTTTGTGGTATTTTGAAACAATACACACTATTGAGTTCTTATTACCTAACTCCACCCAAAAAAAATTAGAGTTCAACATTTCCTCACAAGATTGTGGCATTTTGATACTTGAATGATAAATGGTGTTATAAGATATTATTATGGAAGGTAGATGGTATCCCAACTACTACCAAAATAAATTACATGTGTCTAAACATATATTCCAATGCTTGAATGTTCCTGTAACTTTAACCATAGTTTGTTAGTGATAGGTGATACTCAAATCCCATTTGTATATGGATCTTTTTCAATTTTCACGAAGAAGGTAAACCTTAAATCTATATCCAAGACTATAAAAATTTTCACACCACACCTTGCCACCACCTACATCAAATAATTCTATCCAATTTTCAGATGCATAAGATTAAAACAAAAGTTGAACATTCGTTGTCATTCTATCCACAAACACCCTAATAAAGTTATAATTTTTGGCCATCTCTAGGTATATATCCGAATGTGAATTTTCATCATATGGTTTATTATGCTCAATTTTCACTTCAAAATATATCAAACACTTTTTTAACAATCTCTCTTCGTACACAAACACTAATCTGTTTTCAAATCATGGTACATTTTTGATGCACAAAAATTCATAAAATACTTTTGACTTGTGTGCTTCACCAAGAAGTATTATTTGAAGTCATAAATTTTCAATTTTTGCACTTACCTAAATCATATTTTCAACCCACAATTATCCTTTACTAAGCTCTTTACTTGGTTTAACTTTGTTTCTGGCTATATATATATCAATAACAACATTAGCCTTCAATAGATGGTTATGAACTCCACCATTATAATCATTCACCAAGTCTAACTATCTTCTTTGCCTAATATTTAGATCACTAATATTACATAAAAACTCGAGAATCTTGTGTAAGTGGTACATTAACACCATACAATATTTTCTTCCGTTTTCAAGGCAAACAACACTGTTGACAACTCGAAATCATGATTTAGATAACTAATTTCATGTGAATTTATTTGGTGTGAGACATAAGCTATCACCTTTCATTTTTGTGTCAAGACACACAAAAGTCCAGAATATGGATACATCAAGAAAAAATACATCGTCCACACCCTTGGTAGTATCAACATTGAACCACCACCGATGATAAATTTAAATATAGTAAGCGTTAAATATATACTTACATGAAAGCACTCAGACATTAAATGACGGTCTGCCGCATGGACATCCTTCCAATAACACTAGTGTACCAACCCTCAAAAAGATCCCACAACAATCCGTAATCAAATTCCCGAACACGTGCTGACGAAAATCGAACACGAAAAGAGTTAAAAAAAATTTCCCATCGCGTGGCGAGACAGAGTGAGATTCACCGGAGGCCATGTGTCGCCACGTGACACGACAGGGAAACCATGTCTTGTCGCGTGACGCGACAGCGTCAAAAATATGGTATAAATATAGGGGGTCTTGGACATTCACTACAAAATCGATTTCGAAAAATCGAATTCTAAACCTTTGTATCTCAGTTCTCATGTATGAAACCCTAATCGCTGAAATGATACCCTTTCCGTTTGATCCGAAACCCTAGCAACAAAAAGCAGAAGTTCTGCCTGAATAAGGTGAGACTTTATACGCTGCGGTTATGATCTCGTGATTATCATTGAATTTGATTTGGTTTCTTACACTAATACGTATTACATTGGGTGTTTATCTAGGAACCAGAACTTAAACCCAGGAGGCTTAAAAACCCTAAATTTTGTAACGTGAGTCATTCTCTTTTATCAAATGCTTTCAAAATCCTAAATGTTTTCCAATTGTTACTTATATTACACTTTGTATTCTTACTAGAAAATTACTGCCAGTATGTGGGGTCCTGTATACATTACTTGCTATACTTATCTATTTGGACAACGGGATAGCCAAATAGTGATATGACCACAGTCACAGGAACTGCCGAGTGACAAATACCTTTAGGTAGTTGTAAGATATAAACAAATGTAAAAATCCTTAATGTTGTAACTATAAGAAGGTGTCTTTTTATACAAACGAATGAACTCACCAATATTTTCTGCTGATCAAATGTTTTTAAATGCGTGTCAGGTGATTTACCGTGAAAGGAAGGAAAAAGTGCTATGTAAGGA
Organism: Helianthus tuberosus; assembly: GCA_030545235.1. Classification (NCBI taxonomy): domain Eukaryota; kingdom Viridiplantae; phylum Streptophyta; class Magnoliopsida; order Asterales; family Asteraceae; genus Helianthus; species Helianthus tuberosus. Next base: position 46,239,511 of record CM060362.1, on the reverse strand, counting down.
CCTGCAAAAATGCCCCACAACACTCCGTAAGTGAAAACCCGGACCCCTAAAACCTTAACCCTTGTGAAAAATCAAGAAATTCAATTTTATTGGTCTGTCGCGGGCCGCGTAAGACTTAAGGATAGTCTACGCGGGGCGCGACGGCTAGGCTAATCTCTGGATAAGCTTTAGGCCACGTGTCAGACACGTGGCAGACCTAGGGTGTGACACGGCAGCCCTAGCCGTAGCTAGGGTGGCCCTCTCGGGCCGCGTAAAATGTTATTCGAGTTTACAGGGGCCGCGACAAACCCAATTTTCAGCTATAAATGGGATGTGCATGGGCATTTCGTCTGTGCTCGAGAAATTCATCAAAATCACCATCTTTCTGCTTAAAAATCACGTTCAAAGTAGGGAAATGCCGCTACGATTACGGGGTAATAACTCGATCACTGCTACGATACAATGTCCGATCGATTGAAACCGATCCGATGGATGTTTAAGTGCTGCCCAAATTCGGGCTATACTTTGTCATTCGTCGTGAGGGTTTTGATTTCGTGAGTTTATCGTAAATGTTGTATTAAGTTACTAACCTAGTTTCGTGTGCATTGTTATTTAACTAGGTTACCAAGCTTAATCAGTAGGCAAAACTCTGTCCAACTAAGCTTGCAATGTGAGTCATTCTCTTTTTACCAAATTGTTTGCAAAACCCTAAATGTTTTCCAGTTATACTTTGCAGTGATTAAGTCTTTGCTAATCTTTAATTACTGGCAGTAAGTGGGGGTTTTGTGCACATTACTACTAATGATTTATCGTTTTAGGTGGGCGAGCCTAATTAGTTATATGTCCACAGTCATAGATTCGGTCGAGTGACAGCTGAACCAGCTAATTATAAGATAGGGGCAAATATAAAAACCCTTAATGCTGTAAATTGTAACAATGTGTCATTATGTGCAAATTGAATGACTCGCTAGTATTTCCCCGCTGATAAAAATCTTTTTAAACATGTTTCAGGTGATTTACTGTGAACAAGGAAAAAGTGCCGTGTAGCACTACCAACTTGAAGACAGTGGCTCAGTAAATAAATAAACATGTTTTTGTAAACAGGGGATTTCCCAGTGAAATTCCTCTATTGTAAATTACGGGGTTTGTCCCGGAATTTGAAATGAAATAAATGGGTGTTTTCAGTTTAAACAATCCTGTTAAAATTTTCGCTGCCTAATTGAACACCAATACCACGGGTTTCTGTCCGCGACTTCTGAATCAGGTAAAACCGGGTCGGGGGCCGTGACATTCTACAAGTCACTCAAGCTTAAATAAGTGGCTATTTCACCTAAATAAAACGTGTTTTGTAACTAAGGGTTTATCCCTGTGAAAATCCTTTATGTAAATATGGGTTTTATCCCACAGTTTATGAAATGAAAACTATGGTGTTCAAAAACTATGATATTTTTCTTGACACCCGGTCCTGATGAAATTTCCGCTGTGATAATTTTAATATACACCTGTACCACTTGTGCTGTTCATAGCTCCCGTTCTAGGGTAGGTTGGGGGTTGTGACAACTAGGGACCATCAGCGCAGGACTTCAGTATGGTTACTGCATGGAGGACAACACCACTCTTATTAGATCTGCATAAGTAAGATAAACAAGCTATAAAAAGTTATTGGTATTACAATACAAAGTACGGGAAAATAGTTCGGATTAGAAACCGTATGGCGGCAGCGCGTGATCGCCAGAAAAGCTACGCTGATAAGCGTAGGAAACCCTTAGAGTTCGCTATAGGCGACAATGTTATGTTAAAAGTCTCGCCCTGGAAGGGTGTGGTGCACTTTGGGAAGCGTGGCAAACTTAATCCATGTTACGTTGGGCCATTCAAAACTCTGGAACGAATCGGTAAGGTCGCCTACAAACTCGAGTTACCGGATGAATTGGGTAACGTTCACGATGTCTTTCATGTTTCAAACCTAAAGAAGTGTTTGTCCGATGAAACACTTGTAGTACCGCTTCAAGAGCTGAAAATCGACGATAAGTTGCAGTTTGTTGAAGAACCTATTGAAATCATGGACTGGGAAGTTAAGGTTCGTAAACACAACTCGAATTCCTGGTGTGTGACAACTCGATTAAGTGTTAAGTGGTTTTATGTTGTCATTACGGGCACACACACACTCCCTCAAGCCTGCACACCTTCGGCACCATTGATATCCTCGGCCCAGTCTCTTTTGTTCGAGATAAGCCCAGCCCAATCCCCTTATTTGTGTTATGCATGATATGTAAGGGGATATACAACTTCCCTCACAACAAATTGAAACCCTAGGCCCCTAGAACTAGCGACGGCATCCAGAACACTCGAAGAAGCACCCTCTACTCGCTCTAGTGCACATTCTACAATCCTTTGGTTAGTATAATCATACTTGCTTTGATCCTGATTAGTTGTTTGTGATTATGTGCGAACTTATGTGATGTATGGGTATGATTATATGAGTTCTATTGATTTTGGGAGGATTCTAGTTGTGGTCTGGCCATTCTCGGTTATGTACAAGTGTGTGATTAACATGTTGTCCACAAAATTGTGTAATTAGTATTGTTGTTAGAAATTCTGTTATTAATCAAGAATGATGCATGATACTATGATGAATTCATCATGGGGATTAACTGGTAGTTTGGAAAGTTAAAACACACAATGTAACAAACAATACATGGACGAATTAGGGTGCTAGTATGACCGAATTGATAAACTTAGTGTAATCAGATTTAGTATTGGGAGCATATTGATATTTGATGAATTGTTATCTTGATTTAGAGTTTCTATGCTATTTGATCTGAATGGGATTTTTGATTTGATGGAATGGTTGTTTGCGTAAATTAAGGAATCAGTTACCAAGTTATGTAACTGATTGGCATGATTACCAAAACTGAATCTATGTTCTAGAATAAATCACACACTCACACACATGGAGCTAATCGCACAATCTGGTATTGGGCCTTTAAACTAACCGGGCCACACTGACTCACGGATCGCACAAATGGGCCAGCTTGGTGGTCGCACAAGACGGAGCTGATCGCACAAGTCCATAACAGTCGCACAAGCTCATGCTAGTCGCACAAGCAGGCCCAGTCGCACAAGTAGGCCCAGCCGCACAAGCTGAATAATTGGGCTGAACTTCGTGTTGGGCAGCACACTGGCCCACAAACCAGAAACCAAATCACACAAGAATATGTTGAGCTGAGGTAATTGGGCTGATCACATGATAAACTGCACAAGCTGGGATCTCACATGCTCGACCCAATCGCACAAAGCACACACGCCTGTCTTTTGGGCCTTGCATACCAGTGGGCTTGGGATTGAGTGGGCCGCACACTTATATGACTTATGTGTTTAACTGTTTATGTGTAAAATATCCTGATGAGTTTTACGAGAACCACGAAATGCATGATGTGTGTATGTGATGAATTGTTGATAGATGAGATCCTAACTGCGGTGGGTAATTTAAATAGGACCCGATTGATTTAATCTAAACAAGTAATTGTTGTTACCAAGCAAAACCAAGGTGAGTTCACTTCTCTCAATACAAGCATGCGTCCGGTGGGGACAATCAAACAGGCAAACAAACAAACAGTTTTTCATAAACCCATATCCTCGTAGGGGATATGAGGCAGTTTTCAGTAACGAACAGACTTTCACAAACCCATATCCTTGTAGGGGATATGAGGCGGTTTTCAGTAAATGTTGATGTTGGATAATATACCCACTTTCTATCACTTAAGTCCCATCATACTACCAAACTAGTTGCTTGTAGGGCAACGGGGTTATTAGTTGATAGCGCTATTAGGTTTGGCACCCTCACGATGTACCTGGATAGGACGGGCGTGAACTAATAACTTTAAAATCATGACCAATGTTTGGTAGAGTATTGGAGAAGGGCAAAAAGGAGCCGTCTGCGGTATCGAGTTATTATCAACATAACATAAATCAATACTTGGTAACAAACGGTTAAACAAACTGTGAACTCGCCAGCTTTCGCTGATACACTTTTCTGCATGCTTGCAGGCCCTTAGGTACACTATCATGGAACTTGCTGTCTGGGAAGCTGGAGTGGTCATGGGTCGTGGCAATTGGAACACTCCTTGATGTTGATTTGTTTTTGAACATTTTTATTAAACTTATTGAACAAACTATTATGCTTCCGCAGAACATGTTTGGTTTTCTAAACTAGTGTTTGAATTATTCTATTTTATTTAATGGAAAGTTCTATTTTATTTATGGTTCAATGTGATTAGTGGCTAGATCCTGGTACGTCACACGCCTCGCGGGGGTTTCCGCTTGTGGTATTTTTGGGGGTGTGACATGGTGCGACTGGTGAATTTCTGGATGGAATTCCCTTTCAAGCACCCGAGGAAAATCCATAGTCATCTTGACTTACTTACCTGGATATCGCTTCACTCCTCTGAGACTGCTTATCAAATTTCGGGACAAAATTTCTTTCAAGTTGGGGATGATGTGACAACTCGTATTTTGAACCCTTTCTTTCGTTGTAATTACTTGACTGCTATGTGACTTGTGTTTTTAGAATTATTATGTGGTTTGATTAAACGTTAATTGGTCTAGTGTTATAAAAATCCAAACCGTATACCACCCTTGGGCCGCACACCCCCTTGTGTGTGGACCCAATCCGTCGAGCCCAAGAGTAGGTCCGGTTCCTTACTGCGATATGGGGAACCTTTTAACGCGAGTTAAGAGGCACTGAGATAAGCATGAAAATTGCACTATTGTTATGGGTGCACACATAATAATAATGTGGGGTGCATATGAGTCTCAGTGAGGCTTAATAAGTGTGAAAGGGGTTCTATTCCACTATCCGTTATAATGATGAAATTCCTCAAATCCATAGAGGTCATAGTGATGCAATGACTTCTACTCAATTGCGATCCTTATCTTTTCCACTCTTTTTATATAGAATCATGAGCGGACGTGGCGGACGTAATGGTGGACGTGGAGGTAGCCACGGCGGTGGACGTGACAATATCGTAATGACTCAGGCAGAGTTGACAGACCTGAATAACACACACGTGGCTGAGGCTTTGGCAGCTCAGCAAGCTGGTACAATACATACCAGACAAAGCATAGTCCTCAGTCATTTCACTCGATTCTTAATCATGCGTACTTTCGTTTTGTTTTAGGTCAACCTACGAACCAAAACCAGAACAATCCACCTGTGTGTACGTTCAAAACGTTCATGGATTGCAAGCCTCAAACTTTCAGTGGAACTGAAGGTCCTGTAGGACTGCTCTGTTGGTTCGAAAAAGCTGAATCTGTCTTTGCTATGTGTAACTGTCCAGCTGGGGACAGGGTGAAGTTTGCTTCGGGCACCTTGGAGGATGGTGCCTTGACCTGGTGGAATACTCAGGTGCAGATGCTGGGCATTGAGATGGAAAATGCTACTACTTGGGACGACTTCAAGGAGTTGATTCGGGAAGAGTAATGTCCTCGTGATGAAATACAAAAGTTGGAAAACGAGTACTATAACTTGAAGATGATGGGATCTGAGATCGAGCCTTATACGAAACGGTCTCACGAACTGGCGAACATGTGTCCTAACCTATCCCGACCGCCTCACCGCAGGATCGAGCTCTACATCAGAGGATTAGCACCACAAGTCAAGGGTTTAGTCACTGCAGCAAACCTTGACAACCTACCATGGATTATCAGGCTAGCTCATAAGATCACCGATCAGGAGGTGGAGCGTGGCTCGCTACCACCACGTGTTACTGCTACTACTACTGCTGCTACTACTACCCCCACCACTGACAACAAGCGTAAATGGAATGACACAGACAAGGCGACTAACTCGAACCAGTCGCAAAAGAAGCCTGACAACAACAATAGCCGCAATTTCATTCAGTCATCATCGGTCAACCAGAATCAGAACAACAGTCAAACTTCAGGCTCTTATGCAGGGAAACAACCGAAGTTCAACAAGTGCGGTTTCCACCACTATGGTACGTGTAACTGAGCATGTCAAAGGTGTGACATGGTGGGCCACATGGTGAAGGATTGTAGAGCTCCGTATCAAAAACAACAGCAGCAACAGCCCCAACAACAGCAGCAGAGGCAGCAACCCCTACAGAATCGGGGTAATCAAAGGGGATGTTATCAATGTGGCAATGAAGGGCACTTCAAGAAGGATTGCCCACAACTGAATTAGAACGCTAACAACAACAACGGTGGGAACAATAATCGCCAGAACAACAACGTGGGAAACAACAACAATGGGAATAACGGTGGGAATGGCGCTCGTGGGAGAGTGTTTACTATTGGAGCTGGTGATGCAAGGAATGATGGCAATGTCGTGACCGGTACGTTCTCTATCAATGGTATTTTCGTTTCTGTATTATTCGACTCTGGTGCCGACTGGATTTATGTGTCCTTGGGGTTCAGTCGTCAGTTAGGGTTAACTCCAACACCTCTCGAGGTCAAACACGTAGTAGAATTTGCCGATGGGAAGTCAATTGAAGCCTCACATGTCCTCTTAGGGTGTAAGCTTGATCTCTTGGGTCAAGTGTTCAAAATTGACCTTCTTCCTATCACACTCTGTAGCATTGATATAGTTGTTGGTATGGATTGGTTTTTCAAAACACCAAGTCGATATACTTTGCAAGGAGAAAATCGTGCGTGTACCTCTCCCTAGTGGGGAACCGTTATCTGTTCAGGGTCATCAAAGTGGTGCAACCGTCAGCATCATTTCATCCATGAAAGCCCAGAAGTATTTGCGGAAGGGTATCCTGCTATTCTTGCGCTTGTTTCCGATACTCAGCCTGCAGAGAAGAGAATTGAGGATCTACCAGTTGTTCGTGAGTTTCCTGATGTTTTTCCTGAGGAACTTCTGTTGGTGCATGTTTGTGACAACAGCTTAGATTTGGTCTTTGGATATCTTGTAATTAGTTAAACGATAAACAATTAGCGGGTTTAGCTTTGTAATAGTTAGTTGTAATGTTTGGGCTAACTAAACCCAACGAATTGGGTGTATGGGGGCGAATTGGGCTTGTCCAATTCGCAGTCCATGATGTTTAACCAAGCCCAAGTAGCAACCTTGTGTTATATAAACAAGGTTAGGCTTTAGGGTTTAGGTTAATCAGCCAAAACAGTGTGTGAGAGCAATTTCGTGAGAGACTTTAGGCTTGGACGAAATTGAGAGTTGGTTAGGGTTTAATTGATTGTAATTCTTGTAATCGATAATCAATAGAAACCCAGTTTGAAAGTTATTTCTGTTTCTACTCATTCTGTGATATTCTGATCAAGAGGATTCCGCACTCTTGATTAGATTGACAATTCTGTGAAAGATCCATACGAATAGGGGACCTACAATTGGTATCAGAGCATTAGGCTCTTGAAGGCTCGGTTCAGAATTGTTGGCTGCAGAAACAGGAAGAAATTTTCGAAATCTTTGAAATCTGAAAATTAGGGTTTTGAAATTTTCGAAATTTTTGATAAAATTTTCGAAATTTGTTGGCTGTTTTGATCTTCTGGTTTGTTTGATTGCTGTTTTGCAGGTTTAAGGGTTTCCAGGAAAGTTTTTGGTTGATTCTGGAAGAATTTTTGGCTGAATTTCTTGAAGATTCGAAGACTGTTCTTCGTGGTTTTTCATCTGTTCTTCATAATTTTCGAAAATTTTGAGCTGATTAGGTTTTCTGATTTTGCAGATTTGTGTTGGAATATCTTCAAAATTTCGAACAGATTAAGTTTCCTAATTTACAGGATCTGCGAAATTAACAGGGCTGCGAAATTAACTGATCAGCGTAATCATCGGCGAAATTAAATCCAAAAGCGACTTTGGTAACCGTATAATTTTCCACAGCGAAATTATTACGGTTTTCGGCAACTTTACTGGTCGTCGTAATAGCGAAATTAACCAGCGATTTTAGAAGCAAAATTGATCAGCGAAGTTGGCAGCAAAATTGACCTGTACTCGAACTAGACCAGCGAAATTGAACAACTTACTGACCAGCGAAATTAATCACTGATCCAGCGAAATTACCAGCAAATTTAAAACCGACAAATTTAAAAAGGTGGAATTTCAGTTGGCAAGCGTCGATAAAATTTGACTGTTTTGAAAATAGAAAGTGATACGTAGCTCATCTGCCGAAACTGTTTGCACCGTTGAACTCGGTTGATTTTTAGGGCAAAAAAAAATTTGAATGGTTTTCGAATCCGGTTTTCGACATTATATATCATTGGACTCGTCTTTTCGAGACGATTCTAAAGGTGTAATTTGGTAACCACTGTTTTCGGAGATATTTTGTACGGTTTTCTCAGTCCGTTGCGTTAAAATGTCGAACATGACGAATTTGAATGCACCTAAGATGATGAAGGTGGAGAATTATCTTACATGGAAGGACAGCTTCAAATCCTTCATTGAATCTCAGGATGCACGCATGTGGATCTGTATTGAAGATGGGTACATAAACCCAACACACGATTTTGAGGGCAGACCACGTAGAACAGACTATGTGAACATGCAAGAGGATGATAAAAAGATATATAAGGCTGAAAAGAGAGCCTTGGCTGAAATAAAGATGTCATTACCTGATAGCATCAAGCATACCTTCAAAAGGTACACAAATTCAAAGGATATGTGGGATGCATTAGAAATGAGGTATCAAGGAAATGAAGATGTTAAAAAGAATAAAGCTGCGATCTCTACAGTACGAGAAGGTTCAAATGATTGTAGTGTTCATCTGGAAAATAATGAGAATGCCACTCAGGCATTCATGGCAGAGATAGTGCAAGTTGATGAGAATGCTGAAGCTCAAGTGGAGAATGCTGAAGCTCAAGTGGAGAATGCTGAAGCAAAAGTGGATGCTGAAGTAGAGAAGGAAAGTGAAGCAGAACAGGTTGTTGCTGATGAAACCTCAGAAGTTCATGAGAAAGAGGTACAATCTAATTCTGTGTGTTTGAGATGTCGTGAACTACAGGGTGAGGTTGACAGGTTGTCAACACAAAACCAAAGTTTGGTAAGTGAGATGTCTAACATTAAAGAATCAAACTTTTTTGCTAAAAGAAATGAATCGTCATACTTGAAGAAGATAAAAGGTTATGAAGCTGAAATTGAAGCTTTAACTTGCAAACTAAATGAAAAACTTCAAGTCATAGACTTAGCTCATGACATGATGGCTGAGAAAACAAAAGAGATTTCTGAAAAATGCAAAGAGTTGTCAGATGCACAACTCAAAATTATTGAACTTGAAAAGAAATTGAGTCAATTCAGAGATTCATCTTTTGTAATGAAACACATGATGGGTGGGTTAAAGAAGAGTAATGACAAGACCAGTGTGGGCTTCCAGGGCTTTAATGAAGTTCCACCTCCTCTTAGTCATGACTATTCATTCCTGCCTAGTGAAGATGAGCTAGCAGACTTTATGGCATCTGCACCAAGTAGTTTCGCATCCACATCAAGTCAAGGTGATGGATCTGAGAGTGATGATGCTAAGAAGAACAATAACAGGGAACCTTTGAAAAGAAAAAATTCACCGCCTAAGAATAAAAATCAAGCTTTTGTTAAAAAGATTAATTTTGTTCAAGGTAGTGATATGAAAAATGAAACAACTGTTATTGAAAATGAATCAAATGTAGAGTTTGCTAAAAATAAACACAAAGAAAAATCTGAATCCAAGCAAACTAAACAAGGTTCATCCAAGTGATCATCACCATCTGATAAGGGATCTACCTCAGAGACTCCAGCTAAGAAGTCTTTGAAAAGGAGATCGTGCTTCAAGTGTCACATCAAAGGACATGTAGCTAGCTGCTGTCCTAACAAAAAGAGTGAAGCGCAAATTAGTGAAAAACAGAGAGGGAAATTACCAGAGAAGAAAGGTGATAGTGAGGAGAAAGGCTCAAATTCTCCAAAGAAATCTGCTCCCAAGCAACCAGAGGGTGTTGCTGTTGGTGTAGATAAGGCTGAAAAAGGAACTCCACAAGTTCCACGTTTTCAAAGAAATCAACCAAGATTTCAGCCTAAATCTCCACCAGGAAGATATGAGAGACCTAGAAGCAGTTCACCAAGAATGAACAATCATAATTCTAATAATTTCAGAAGTCAAGGTCAATATCAAAATCGATACCAAAATAATGGTGGTCGAACTTTTTATAACAATGGCTTTAGAAAGTACAACAATAATGCTTCTTGGAATCAAAATTCAAGATACCCAAATCAAAATTTCCAAAGGTCAAATAGTCCAAATACATTTAGGAACCCTCAGGACCAGAGACCTTATGGAAATCAAAATCAAATTCCATCAACAGGTCTGAGATCCAAGACTCCAGTTAGGAGTAATGGATATTGGATGGATGTTCAAGTAGTTGGTGAATTTGGACGACCCAAGACCATTAAGGCTTGGGTCCCCCAATCTAACTGATTTCTTAGTTGGTGTGTGCAGGAGCTGCTAAGGAGGATTATCAACTTATGGTATGTTGATAATGGTTGCTCTAGGCACATGACGGGGGATGTGAGATTGTTTATATTTATATATTGATTGATTTAAATTGAAGTTCAAAGTGCCGAGTCGACATACTAGATAACCTGGCAGATCTTTATACTAAAGCTTTTGACAGGGCTCGCTTTGAACATTTAGTCGAACTCAACGGGATGAGGAATCCTAAATAACTGGTTTTTCATAAGAATTTTGTAAATAGTTTACTGTTTTTCTTAAAAAATAAAAAATACAAAAACATTGAAAAATCAAAAACATAAAAAAAATAGAAATTAAAAAAATGAGTTATCATTGTGTGAAAAAGGAGAAATGATAGTACATCAGCAAGTTAGACTGTCACACTCAAACTGAAATTAAAATGCTTAAGTGTGATAGCAGCTTCATCATATGATGTATCAGTAGGCAAAAAGCATGAAATAATCAACTTACCAATGTGATATAAACCTAAATACAACTGTGTATGAGTGGGGAACACATCAGTGGTGTATGGTTTAATGACCTTAAATCTTGTGTTGATAGATTGCCAAAATCTGAAGTTTTGGGTCTTTATACTGTTATTTCATCTGGGGATATCAGGGGTGTCCTTCTGCTGCATCCAGATACATGCTGACCTAGGCACACCCAGGATATCTTAAAAGAGCAAAAAATGCCAAATCCCTTAAATGAAGAAGCTCTCAAAGAGAGTCATTCAAAATGTGCAAAATGCATAAATCGTACCAAAAATGGTATTTGTCATAGCCCTCGTTAGATATTTTGGTCTCTTTGTTGTACGAAAGTACTGACCTGTTCACCAATTATCTAAATGTTGAAAAACAAAACGGATGAATTCAGTATACTCACCTACTACGATGAATCTTTGTGCATACCTTGATCGCAGGGGTATATCCTGAAGTGGGACACACTAGTATATCATAATAATATTACCTTAACGTATCATACGGTAATGGTACTTGAAATGTTCATGCATTTTGTTTAAGTGGACAAACATACTGGTAATCGTCTTGGACTGCTTTTCATGAAAAATTAAATAAAGAATTATCTAATAGTGTGAAAACAGTTTGATTGTGCTGATATGATCTTCTTACCGGTGATTCTCACAAAAATAGAGTGTTTATTGCTTTTGTTATTTACTTGCTTTCAGAAAATATAAAAAATTCAAAAATAGTGTCTTTTTCTGTTTAAAATTCTTAACATACGGAAAACTGTTATTCTTGGAGGAATTGTTACTGATAGGGGGAGACGGTGTTAGAAAGTGAGTTCAAAATTTTAATTCATGCGGGTTATAGGGTGTGTGATTAAAAAGTTTTGCGTGTTGGTGATGAATTGAGAATGCTTAATCTGTGATACAATCTCTTGAAAAATAATAATTTATTTCACTTTGTTGAAAAATTCTTATGGTTTCTCGAGATATTTGTTTTATAGTATACAGATTGAAGCAGTATGTTGCTGAGAAGATGAGAGTTTGATTGGATGCATGGTAGAACCTCCTTTCTATATTGCAGACAAAGTTGAAGAGTTTGAAGATTGCTATACAAATGCTGAACTGGAGTTTACTCAAACGCTAAAGTTTTTGAAGATTTGGTGATTGGATGCATCAGCTTAGGGGGAGTCTGTTGCTGACAGAAGCTATTGAAGCTGAAGCTATCCAAAGACCAAAGACAGTGCAAGATTACATGAAGATTGCAAGATGACTGAAGACAAAGTTATTTTATGAAGCTATTGTCAAGGGGGAGTTTGTTGGTGCATGTTTGTGACAACAGCTTAGATTTGGTCTTTGGATATCTTGTAATTAGTTAAACGATAAACAGTTAGCGGGTTTAGCTTTGTAATAGTTAGTTGTAATGTTTGGGCTAACCAAACCCAACAAATTGGGTGTATGGGGGCGAATTGGGCTTGTCCAATTCGCAGTCCATGATGTTTAACCAAGCCCAAGTAGCAACCTTGTGTTATATAAACAAGGTTAGGCTTTAGGGTTTAGGTTAATCAGCCAAAACAGTGTGTGAGAGCAATTTCGTGAGAGACTTTAGGCTTGGACGAAATTGAGAGTTGGTTAGGGTTTAATTGATTGTAATTCTTGTAATCGATAATCAATAGAAACCCAGTTTGAAAGTGATTTCTGTTTCTACTCATTCTGCGATATTCTGATCAAGAGGATTCCGCACTCTTGATTAGATTGACAATTCTGTGAAAGATCCATACGAATAGGGGACCTACAACTTCCAGGTTTACCACCACACCGTCAGGTGGAGTTCCAAATTGATCTTATATCAGGAGCAGCTCCGATTGCTCGTGCACCTTATCGTCTTGCACCCGGAGAGTTGCAAGAACTGTCTAACCAACTCCAAGAGCTGCTAGATAAAGTCTTTATTCGACCCAGTTCTTCGCCCTGGGGAGCACCAGTACTGTTTGTTAAGAAGAAGGACGGATCTTTTCGCATGTGTATTGACTACCACGAACTCAACAAGGTGACAGTCAAGAATCGTTATCCCTTACCTCGCATTGACGATCAGTTTGACCAGTTGCAAGGGTCAAGCTTCTACTCAAAGATTGATCTAAGTTCGGGCTATCATCAGATGAGAGTCCGAGAGGAGGATGTTCCCAAAACAACCTTCAGAACGCGATATGGCCATTACGAGTTTCTGGTCATGCCATTCGGGTTAACCAACGCACCAACAGTATTGATGCGTGTGAAGTGTGATATATATTTAGGTGTATATTTTAAGCCCTTTAACACTTTTTAGCCAAGTTTTAAATTTATAAAACACGATATTTTACTAACACTAAACACACATATGGGCAAGTGCACCCATCGTGAGCGTAGTATAGTGTTGGCAAGATACCGAGGTCATCCAAGGACACAAGAGCTTTTAGTACCGGTTTATCCTCAACGTCTAATTAAATCAAAAAGTTTAGAAAAATGTTTTAAGCTAAGAAAAATAAAAACTAACTAAAAATGCTGAAAATAAAAATAAAAAGAAAAACAGATAGACAAGATGAATCACTTGGTTCCGACTCGTGTATAGTGTAACCTTAGATTATTTCCGCACTTTTGCACTATTTTATGAGATTATCTTAGTTATTGTAGTAGGCCCCTCTTTTGAAGGTGACGTTACCCTCAACCCAGTAGTTTGAGTCAACAAGGATACAATCCTAAAGGGTCGGATTATTGAAAGATAATGAATTAAGTTATTAATGCAAATTATGGTAGGCCCCTCTTTTGGAGGTGACGTTACCCTCGACTAAGTAGTCTGAGTCAGCAGGGATACAGTCCTAAATATCCGGGTTATAGTATTAATAGTAGTTAACTTATGAGGGGATCAAAGAGTTTGGACCCCCGCAATCCAATACCGTTAAGTATTGAAGGAGGTCCTACTAAATTTGACCCAGGTCCATTGCAGGACCTCTAAACGCTGAACAATGGCAAGACTCTTACCAAACCGTTCCCTTAACCCCCGACCAGGTAGCCAACATACCTCCATATAGACCGTGGAGATATGAATGGTGAAAATCTTTTATTTTATATAGACAGTAAAATAATGCCAAGACACCACGGACAAACGATAAGGAAGAATCACCTTCAACATAAGAAACTAGTTATTAAAGTCATTAATACAAAACCAAGTAAAAAGTGCGAAAAGATTAGAAATAAAAAGTATTACACTAGACACTTGTCTTCACCAAGTGATGTAAGAGACTTAGGAAAACATGGCCTTGATTGTCAAGAACTCTTACGATCAATCTTGGATCCCGAGACGACTCACACACTCTATGATGGACAATGGATGATGGTGGTGGATGATGGTGTTATGGTGGTGGTGGTGGGTGGTGGGTGAAGTGTGAGAGAGGTGGTGTGCCAAGGGATGGTTTGAGCTTGAGCCAAGCACTCCTATTTATAGGCTGAACAAAAGCTCGGGCACGGCCCCATGTCCAGCGGGCATGGCCCCGTGTCCACATCCTTCTCTTTCTTCATTTAATGCAGCTTGTCTTATTAGTTGACCACGCCCCCGTGTCCGCTGAGCACGACCCCGTGTGCAGAAGAATCTTTGTACTATGAAGATTTGCCTAGATTGTGCGAATCTTATAGTTGACCACGGCCCCGTGTCCGCTAAGCACGGCCCCGTGGTGGGCAATAGAAGCTTCTACTACTTTGTCTTTTCTGCTGACACTTGGGCACGCCCCCATGCTGGCTGAGCACGGGGCGTGTTCAGTCTTCTGTCCTCTTGTTTTGCTTGGGAAGATGCTGTCGTGGGGTCGGGCATGTCACGTCTTGTTCCTTTTCTTGTATTTATGTTAGATTTTGATGTCTTTTTGCTTCTTTTGTTAATTTGAGCTCATTTAATCCTGAAAATACAAAAGGAAGACAAAAGCACACTTTTTCCAACATTAGTACTAAAAAATGGTTAGTTTTATGCCACAATTGATGTAATTTATATGTTGCATTTTGCACACATCAAATACCCCCACACTTGAATCTTTGCTTGTCCTCAAGCAAAACTCTTTATAATGTGGCTTTACACTCCCAAATGGAATGGGTAGAGAAGAAGGTTTTTGGGCTTGTCATAGAGTGTCGGGATTTCCAAGATTCTTTATTAAGTTTAATTTTTATTTATTTACAATCCTATTCGTCATGATTTATTTAAAACTTTTCATAAGATAAATTACTTATTAGGGCATAACATGCCTCTTTAAAATTCTATTTATATACAAGTTCACATACCTCACGGGGATCACTCAACACTCGGCCGAAAATGTATTTTTGTGGATCACTCGAGAGCGGCATGGAACTTACTCCTACCATAGGCTTGCCAAGCAATCAATCCTCCTCCTTTTTAACTTATATACCTTTGTAAATATCAAGAGGACTTTGTGGGTGAAGGGTTAGGCTTGGGTTAAAGGTATGTGGTTGGGTTAGTGGTTAGTAGAAAAAGGGGGAAAAGCGTAACAAGCGTCGGTTTTCGTAAGACTTTTTATTTTTGTAACTTTTATTTTGATGAAGCTATTATTCAAACAAAGTTATTTTTGATGAAGTTGTTTGTTTATTTTCTTTTGCTTCATCACACATTTTTTTTTTGAAAGTCATACGAAAAACCGAACTTGTTACTAAAACAAAGGGTTGAAAATGAAAAAGGTTTTGGTGGGTAAAAGGGTGTTTGGTTTGGGTTATGAAATGAAAAGGTTTAGGCTCAAAGGGGCTAACTAGGGGGATTTTGGGTAGGTGGTAAAAAAAAGAAAAATAATGGTGTAGAAATAAAAAGGGTTAGTCCTAATGCCTCTGTCATTTACTTACTCGGGTTTAAGTTGGTAAGGACTGGGAATGTATCGTTATGGCAAGTTCTAGAGTCGTAAGAACCAAGCGGCTATTCACACAAGAAACGAAAAATGAGCATTTAGTTTAATGATATGTAATTGTATGCTCAATAAAGGATCAAAACTCACTTTTGTGGGAATGGGTTTTTTATGTGGTCAAGTACATATAATCAAATTTTAACTAAGCTTGTCATGCCTTTTCATAATTTTCTTATGTTGGTTCTTTTTATCACGACGCTATCGGTTGTAAATTCGTAAAAATATAACCTTTTTAGAACTTGAAATTCCCAAGTTAAACCTAGACAAGTAAAAAAATGAAAAATTTTTGAAAAAAATTTGGGGTGATTAGCGGTTCCAATAGAGTTTTGTGTAAGGCTTGTATTTAGGACTTGCAAGATTCAAGGTTTTAGCATCCCCCCCACACTTAAATTACACATTGTCCTCAATGTGTCCCAAAAATAAGTTTTTAGGTTGATTGAATGTGTAAAAGGTGTGAAAAAGCAAAAATTTTGTGTTACTGGGCGCTGAACACGGCCTCGTGTTGTCCGGGCACGGCCCCGTGTTCAAGTGCCAGTAACAAAATTAAATTAAGAGAAACAGAAGCCTGGACACGGGGGCGTGTTGGGTGAACACGGCCCGTGTCCAGTTACCTGAACTGGGTCTTTTTCTGCAGACTGTGCAGCACGGGGCCTTGTTGGGCGGACACGGCCCGTGCTGAACTTACTGTAAACGAAGAAAATTGTCGGACGGCTCTGTTTTCCTGAATGGGGGTGCTGGTTCAAGTTTCCCTTGTATCCTTTGCCATCTCAAGTGTGTTTTATTCCTGAAAATTAAAACTAACTAGAAAACATGAAAATTAATCTAAACTAAACTAAGGATAGTTCCGCGGAATGCCTCCGTGGTGCGCCACGTTTATAAGGGTCCTTGGCTAGACCCAAAGCCTGGTCATATGTTACTTAAGTGGGATGTATTGCATCCCATGTTACACCGTCGGAGAGCGTCATCCAAGCTTGAGTCTATGACCTTCATGTAGTTGACCGGGTCTTCGTCCTCTACTCTCTTTCCACATTCAAACTTCACTTCCTTGTCAATGTTAACGTTCTGTCATTCATGTCCACCACTGCTTGGGCGGTGGCTAGAAATGGCCTCCCGATGATGAGAGGGACATCGGTATCTTCCTCCATGTCTAGGATGACAAAGTCAGTTGGGAACACGAAGTTGTCAACCTTGACCAATAGATTTTCAGCGACACCCTGTGGAAATTTGACGGATCTGTCGGCGAGTTGTATGCTCATCTTTGTAGGGCTTGTTGTTCCTAGGCCGAGTCGTTTGAACATTGATGTGGGCATGAGGTTAATGCTAGCCCCAAGATCGGCTAATGCATTACGAACGGGGGATTGCCCGATCGAGCAAGGAATCGTGAAACTTCCGGGATCAATTTTCTTTTGTGGGAGTTTGTTGAGTACTAGGGCGGAGCATGCTTCGCCTAAGTTAACTAATTGCAATGATTAAATTTTCCTTTTGTGAGTGAGGAAATCCCTCATGAATTTTGTATATTTAGGCATTTGGGTTAGGACCTCAATAAAAGTAATATTAACATGCAACTGTTTTAGTAAATTTTCGAACTTTGCGAATTACTCATCGGTCTTTTGACGATTTAACCGACCGGGGTATGGAACTGGAGGAGTCTTGGTGGGCTCTTGATTTGGTGGAGAAGCCTTTTCTGGTTGAGGTGTGGGTGAAGTCGTGCTTTGGCTGAGTTGACTTCCTTCAACCGGTGGTAATGGGGCATCCTCGGGACCCACGGTTCGGTTTCTCAATGTGATGAGGTGTACTTGCGCCTTTGGGTTGGTTTTGGTATTACTCGGTAACGCGCCTTGTGGTCTCTCGGAGAAATTTTGAGCTAGTTGATTTAATTGTTTTTCAATGTTTTGAATGCTAGCTTGTTGATTTCTAAAATTCGATTCCAATTGTTGAAATCGATCCGAGTTTTTCTTTTCGGTGTCGGAGATGAGGCGAGATACAGCATCTTCAAGCCTTTCTCTTCCACCTTGTTGTTGAGAAAAATTTTGTGGTTGTTGAAAGTTAGTTCGTTGGTTTTGTTGGTTACTACTATTGCCGGGATCTCTCCAACCAAGGTTTGGGTGGTTACGCCATCCTTGGTTGTAGGTACCCATTGGAGGACCCGACGGCCTAGGTCTGTTATCAATGTAGTTTACCGTTTCTGTTTGTTCATCTAATTCTTTCATACAACTCCAATTTTCATGTGGCCCACCACACCCTTCACAAGCCATAACCGAGGCCGTTTTTGTCATTTCTAGCTTTTTGATTTTCGAAGAGAGGGCCTCGATTTGGGCTTGTAAAGAGGTGCTTTCATCGACCTTATGGGCGCCCGGGGCAATAGATTTATTACCTCGGGGAGTGTGCCATTGAAAATTGGTTTGAGCAATTTCCTCAATTTGATTATATATTTCATTTGGGCGACGATTACCTAAAAGTCCCCCGGAGCTAGAATCAAGTGTTTGTCTTGTGTGTGGCAACAACCCATTGTAGAAAGTGGATACTTGCTGCCATACCGCAATACCGTGATGAGGACACTTTCTTAGTTGCTCCTTGAACCTTTCCCAAGTTTCATATAAGGATTCCCCATCTTCTTGTGAATATGTATTAATTTCAGTCATTAATTTAGCCGTTTTAGCAGGAGGGAAATACTTATATAGAAACTTTTGGGCTAGTTCATCCCAGGTGTTTACCGAGCCAACTGGGAGGGTGTTAAGCCAAGCCTTAGCTCGGTCTTTTAGTGAAAATGGAAACATCCGAAGGCGAATGGCGTCGTTTGATGCTCCATTGATCCGAAAGGTATCACATATTTCCAAGAAATTAGTAATATGTAGATGGGGATCCTCGTCCGCAAGCCCGTGGAAGGTTGCGGAGTTTTGAAGCATTTGAATCAAATGCGGCCGAAGTTCGAAGTTGTTGGCTTCGACATTCGGTGCATTGATAGCGGCGCCTAGATTACCTACGGTGGGTCGTAGGTAATCCATGAGGGTACGTTGGTCCGCCATTGGAAGTGGGTCCCCCGAAACTTTCTCTTGATTTTTAGCTTTAAGTCTTTTTCTGAGAAAGCGTTCGGGTTCTTCTAGAGGTTCTTTTATGTCTCTACTAGAACTGGAGCTCATGCACTACGTAGGAAGTTTAAATGTGGCGCCAAGGTTCCAAGTCCTGCGATAAAAACAGAAAAGAATGTTGGTCAGAAGGTTCACCACGGCACCATGCTCAGCGAACACGGCCCGTGGTCAAGTTTACAGTAATTGTTCTCCGGATCCCTGTTACTGGGAGTTGGACACGGCCCCGTGTTGCACCAACACGGCCCCGTGCTCAGCCCTCTGTAACTCGGAAAATAAAAACTGCCAGTGATAGTGCTGGGCACGGCCCGTGTCCGACCAGGCACGGCCCGTGCTGAGCTCTGCAGAAACAGAAAAACTAAGAAAAAATCCTAAAAAAAATGAAAAATAAGAAAAACGATTAGGCCGTTGATTCCTAACTTTCTTAAAATCCTTATGTCCCCGGCAACGGCGCCAAAAACTTGATGCGTGTGAAGTGTTATATATATTTAGGTGTATATTTTAAGCCCTTTAACACTTTTTAGCCAAGTTTTAAATTTATAAAACACGACATTTTACTAACACTAAACACACATATGGGCAAGTGCACCCATCGTGAGCGTAGTATAGTGTTGGCAAGATACCGAGGTCGTCCAAGGACACAAGAGCTTTTAGTACCGGTTTATCCTCAACGTCTAATCAAATCAAAAAGTTTAGAAAAATGTTTTAAGCTAAGAAAATAAAAACTAACTAAAAATGCTGAAAATAAAAATAAAAAGAAAAACAGATAGACAAGATGAATCACTTGGTTCCGACTCGTGTATAGTGTAACCTTTGATTATTTCCGCACTTTTGCACTATTTTAAGAGATTATCTTAGTTATTGTAGTAGGCCCCTCTTTTGAAGGTGACGTTACCCTCAACCCAGTAGTTTGAGTCAGCAAGGAGACAATCCTAAAGGGTCGGAGAAAGATAATGAATTAAGTTATTAATGCAAATTATGGTAGGCCCCTCTTTTGGAGGTGACGTTACCCTCGACTAAGTAGTCTGAGTCAGCAGGGATACAGTCCTAAATAGCCGGGTTATAGTATTAATAGTAGTTAACTTATGAGGGGATCAAAGAGTTTGGACCCCCGCAATCCAATACCGTTAAGTATTGAAGGAGGTCCTACTAAATTTGACCCAGGTCCATTGCAGGACCTCTAAACGCTGAACAATGGCAAGACTCTTACCAAACCGTTCCCTTAACCCCCGACCAGGTAGCCAACATACCTCCATATAGACCGTGGAGATATGAATGGTGAAAATCTTTTATTTTATATAGACAGTAAAATAATGCCAAGACACCACGGACAAACGATAAGGAAGAATCACCTTCAACATAAGAAACTAGTTATTAAAGTCATTAATACAAAACCAAGTAAAAAGTGCGAAAAGATTAGAAATAAAAAGTATTACACTAGACACTTGTCTTCACCAAGTGATGTAAGAGACTTAGGAAAACATGGCCTTGATTGTCAAGAACTCTTACGATCAATCTTGGATCCCGAGACGACTCACACACTCTATGATGGACAATGGATGATGGTGGTGGATGATGGTGTTATGGTGGTGGTGGTGGGTGGTGGGTGAAGTGTGAGAGAGGTGGTGTGCCAAGGGATGGTTTGAGCTTGAGCCAAGCACTCCTATTTATAGGCTGAACAAAAGCTCGGGCACGGCCCCATGTCCAGTGGGCATGGCCCCGTGTCCACATCCTTCTCTTTCTTCATTTAATGCAGCTTGTCTTATTAGTTGACCACGCCCCCGTGTCCGCTGAGCACGACCCCGTGTGCAGAAGAATCTTTGTACTGTGAAGATTTGCCTAGATTGTGCGAATCTTATAGTTGACCACGGCCCCGTGTCCGCTAAGCACAGCCCCGTGGTGGGCAATAGAAGCTTCTACTACTTTGTCTTTTCTGCTGACACTTGGGCACGCCCCCATGCTGGCTGAGCACGGGGCGTGTTCAGTCTTCTGTCCTCTTGTTTTGCTTGGGAAGATGTTGTCGTGGGGTCGGGCATGTCACGTCTTGTTCCTTTTCTTGTATTTATGTTAGATTTTGATGTCTTTTTGCTTCTTTTGTTAATTTGAGCTCATTTAATCCTGAAAATACAAAAGGAAGACAAAAGCACACTTTTTCCAACATTAGTACTAAAAAATGGTTAGTTTTATGCCACAATTGATGTAATTTATATGTTGCATTTTGCACACATCAAATACCCCCACACTTGAATCTTTGCTTGTCCTCAAGCAAAACTCTTTATAATGTGGCTTTACACTCCCAAATGGAATGGGTAGAGAAGAAGGTTTTTGGGCTTGTCATAGAGTGTCGGGATTTCCAAGATTCTTTATTAAGTTTAATTTTTATTTATTTACAATCCTATTCGTCATGATTTATTTAAAACTTTTCATAAGATAAATTACTTATTAGGGCATAACATGCCTCTTTAAAATTCTATTTATATACAAGTTCACATACCTCATGGGGATCACTCAACACTCCCCCTTGGATATTGCCATAGTCAATCTCGTAGCGTCCTGTCTTTCTCTCTTTCGAACAGAATCCCCGTGGATCTGTCTATGAGCTTCCGTTGCTTCCCCTCTCGGTAGATTCTTTCTTCAGGCTCCCTCTTTCGTCAAGCTTCCGTGCTTTTGGGATCGAAACCTGGATTTCCGAATACAAGCTCTTCCAAGATAGTTATCTGGCTCTTTAAATCCACGCTTTCTTTTGCGTTGAGCTCGTCTTCAGACTCCCCCTTAGACTCAGCTGTCGGGATCGTAGTCTGGATTTCATCGGTTCACAAGTTCAGGATCAATTCCTGGCTTTGTTCTGCATCTGCTCAGGATTTGAAACCTGGTTAACCTGCACATCCTCTACCTCAACATAAGTTTCACAAATTTATAACAGTTAGATTTAAGAAACTTACTGGTAGAAATCAATTATTCAACAAACATACTAGTTACATCAAGTTCAAATGAATGACCTTGATTAACTAAATATACAATCTTACAAAACATTTGTATATGACATTCAAAGTTTTCAACATATTCTCCCAATCCAATGTAGTTCATCATGTTTAGCACTTGGAATTTTGAAAATCAGCTTTCCAACATCAGTTGTCGAAAATCTTTTTGTATTTTTCAAAGTTTTATGCTAAAACACACTAAAATCTTTTTGGATTTTGAGTTTAAAGAAATGCAGTAAAGAAATATATACAAACAATATTTTTGTGAGTTTGTGGAAGAGGATCATATCAGTTTATGAGACAAATCACTAGCACCGTTAGGCTTTAATCATTTTAAGTTCTAAACGATTCACGTTGATTGACGATATGTTTGTCCTCTTAAGCTCAATCTAAAAACTTTCGAAATGCTTACCGATACGTTAAGATATATTAATTTTTCACTAAATTCTTATGGACCCCACGATCTCAGCATATCCCCTCATCATGCAATACACTAACTCAAGTAATGCCTTTAAACTTTCATCAACTGTGATATGTGCGAAAACAACTCAGAATGTTTAAACATTAACAATCAGGTCGATACTTCCGTATACGCAGAGAAAGTCCAATGTTTAAACAAAATAAGAAAATAAAACAAGTTGAAGTTGTTTAGGCTTTAACCACCAGGTCGATACTCCCGTATACGCAGAGGTGATCCAAAACTTAAACGAAACACCAAAGAAAATAAAGCAGAACGTTTAGGCAATAACATCCAGTTCGATACTCACGTATACGCAGAGGATGTCCAATGCTTAAACAAAATAAAGAAATAAAACAAGTTTAAATCTTTGCAAAATGAAATGCACAATCACAGCGACTTTTCAGCAAAGTTGTGAAATTTCACAAACTTAACCGGTTTTATGTCTTTCGACATTCAGCGATTACTGAGTAGGTACACAATCACGAAGGACAAAACTAAGTACTATGCTTTCAACCGTGTTTTCCACTAGAACTAGTCTTTTTCATTTAAGTTTGTATCGTTATCGCAAATCTACTAGTCTAGCTGAGCCTATCGTCACATCATTAGTGAGATCGTTTATCACATTTGACATTTCATTTCTTTAGCATGCTGTGATAGTCCACTGATTTACTATCATTTCCTCATTTTCACAACAAAACTCATTTTTGCTTTTTCAATGTTTTTGAGATTTTCAAATTTTCTATTTTTTTTTTAAATTTTTCTCCCCCTAAAATCAAAATATGTTTCAATTTTGATTTTCTGAGAAAATTTGAAAACAAACTGTACAAAAATGACAAACTGATATCGAATCGCTTCAATTCGCCATTCACTCGGCTTAACAATCAGAACTCCCCCTGACAACAAACTATTTTCCCATTTAGATTTCAAAACACTTAAGTTTGTTTTAATCAAAATGGTTTTTCCGGAAAATTAGTTTTGTTGAATTAACAAACCACTTGTTGGTTAGGGGATTACTTCATCACTTTGTTCACCTTTAACCATTTTGAAAAATTTAACAATTCAAGATTCTATCAACACAAACACTAGTAGAAAATCAAGTACAACTTAATGTCCCTGATTTACCACTTGTAAATCAAAAAATCACCAGAGTGAAATTTCTCAAGAAATGTGCCGATTCATGTTCCACGCTTACCAACCTGGGAACTCCGGCAAGTCAGGTTTTTCATTTGAAAAGATCCACCCAAGCCTGACCAGCCTTGGGTTTGACAGGTTTTACCTCAATTTGAGGCTCCTCTGATTTTACCGAATCAGAATCATTGCCAGAACATGGCTTGTCTGACTTTGACCTGTCAGATTCATTGCCTGATGGTGGCTTGTCTGACTTTGACACATCAGATTCATCGCCAACCATTTTCTTCTTCTTCTTTTCTTCTTTCGTCCTCAGATTTGTATCCGATGAATTCGTCTTGCTTGACTTTGCAATCGAGTTAGTTGATTCATCAGAACTCTTATTCAATCTGTCCGGTGAACCTGAAGACAAAATTTTCTCCAGATATTCTCTTGCCTTCTTTCTCTTCTTCCTCAGTCTGTCTTTCTGCCCCTGAGAAAGCTTCACTTTCTTTTCTTGAACTTTAGGTTCTTGAACCTTCTGTTCTTTGGGCTTGACGTTGACTGGTTTCCTTGCCATTCTTTGAGATTCAGCCCTCGATCTTCCCATCGATCTCCGTGGGCACTCTCTGGCAATATGTCCTCTGATATGACAATTATAGCATCTTCTTGTCTCATAACTCCAATTCTGGCAGTTAACAGCAATGTGTCCTCTCACACCACAGGTATAGCACACTCTGTTATCGTACCATCCACTTCTGTCAGTCCAAACCTTCAGATCATAACATTGTTTGGCTTGGTTATAATCATTTCTCCTCTTCAATGCTGGATTTGGCTTTTGAGCACTGTGGTCAAACCTGCACCACTTATTACCAACATTTTGTGAGTTTTCATTTTTAAATTTTTGTGATTTTTGATAATGATTGGATGACTTATCTGATGAGCTTTTATTTTCAATTTTGAAGTTTTTCAAAATTTTAACTTTTTGTTTCTGTTCTGCACTCTTCTTAACAGGTTTTTGCTTTGAGCATTCACCTATTTCAGTAGACTGCAAAACAGTATTTTGAAATTTTTCTTGTAATTCTAAAAATATTTTTCTTTTCTTTTCTTTTTCTTTTTCATCATCAGTTTTGTCATCGCAATCTTCAATTTTGACTTTGTCAAAATTTGTGACATTGTCACTTATTGTAACAGAATTGATCGGTTTTGGACAGACATGTGATGTAGAATTCACAAAACCTTTCAATTTCTTTTCAAGATCATCAATTTTATTTCTTGCAATTTCAGCTTCATTTTCAAGCCGAATGATTTTCTGAAGATGAGAATTTATTTCAATCTGTTTCTCAAGATTATTTTTAAAAATAACAGATTTTTCATCTTCTAAAACTTTCATTTGACTTTGAAAATCTTTTTCAATCTTTAATTTTTCATTTTCAAAATCCTTTTCTTTTAAACTTTTGTTTTATGCTGTCAAACTGTTTACATCACTAAGCAGTTTGACATTTTCAGACTTCAAACTCTCACAAATTTCTTGCATTTCAAGAATCTGTTTATTATCAGATTCTTTCTCATCCTTCAAGCTTTTGATTTCCAATGCTAAACTCTCTACATTCTTCAGAAGTTTGACATTGTCTGTTTCTGATTTTTCGCATTTCTAGCATTTTCCATTCATCTCTCCATTATCAGCTTCTTTCTTTGTTTCCATCTTGTATGTTCCTGCACAGAAAATTTTAACAAAATCAAGAGGATTCATATTTTCATCAATATAACAACCCCTCTTAATATCGTATCTCATAACATTTTTTGCTGCAAGACACACAGTGATTCGTTTCCTCATTTCAATGATTACATCCAAATCTATCTTTTCTGATTCTTCTTTTATTTCATCCATTAACTTCCTTTTTCTTGAATCTTCATGAAGCCTATGATTTGTAATTGTATTGATGAAACTTCTTAAATCATAGTGTGACAAACTAGAATTCCGTTTTTCGTTATTCACGAATTTATTCCATTCCAAAGGTAAAGCATCAACAAATTTTGAAATTCTTTCATCTTTTGAATGATATATCTTATGTTTTTCTAACTTGATGATTAGCTCATAAAACCTTTCTTTCAACTCCTCCACTGATTCATTCTTCTTACATAAAAAATTTTCGAATCTTTTAACATAAACATCCTTATCACCTAATCTCCCACACCAAGATTCACAATGCCAATCATTTAAATTTTCAAGTTTCTTGTTTTCCTTTTCGTCAAACATTTTGATTTCTTGGTATTTGTGCCTTGTAAAATCACCTCGAATCACCTGCAAACAAACAAACAAGCAATCAGTTCAAATAGACTGAATACGTAAAAGTGTATGTTTGATGAAATCAATCTAAGACTCGTTGTCGAAGATTCTCTGATTCGTTCCAATCTTGTTCGGGTGAAATCACTAAATGAATGAATGAATGAACACCTCTTTACTCAAACAATCACATGCTCACAAGCAAACTATAATTCGTGATGGTCAAATCAGTTATCACAAATTGATTCCTCAAGCAAACAAATACAATCACATGCAATCCGGATATCAACAAGTGTATTTGGCCGACAATATTCAGCAACACTTCAATTTTGATTATTTTTTTTTTTAAAAACAATGTGACCGCTTGTTAAGTGAACAGACAATTATGATTTTAATCTTTTTATTGTGATTGGGCCAAACACTTAGTGCAATTAATGAATTCAGGAATTCACGTGATAAGTTTTCAATTTCAAGATTATCAGCCGACAATTTTAAATCTCAATACAATTTTATTGAACCAAAGCACTATTTAATTTTGATTTTAATATTGATTGAACCGAGACACTTATGTGGACATAATTATCACTTGAACTGCTATGTAATCAAACTTAAAACACTTGTTTAATCGAGAAACACATGCAATGGACCGACACAATCAAAGTAACGACACAACAACTGTTATATGCACGTTCAAGCGGTCAACTCAAGCGAACCCCCCTGATTACTTTCAAGCGAGACACCCCCAACTACTTTCAAGCGAAACCTGAATATATGTTCTTTTCAAGCGAAACAAACAAATATCTCAAGCGAAAGCCTAACTTTTCAAGCGAAAGCAACAGATATCTCAAGCGAAACCTTGCTGTTTCAAACAAAATCGGACCTAAAACTTCAAATATCTCCTAAACGGCTATGAATTTGAATCTGAAATTTTGTAGGGTTGTAAATCAAGTGTTTTCGCACAACATATCAAAAAATCATCTGATTTGGACCGTAAAAACCCGTTCAATTTTAAGTTTTTCAGTAAAAAACGTGATAAGAATGAAAAAGATGAAGAAATCTATGAAATTCAGGTCTGAAATCGATGTAATCTGGTACGAATCTATGTGTTTGATCAGCGCAATCGAGCTCCTGCTCTGATACCACTTGTAGGATCGGTTTTGACACCGTACGATTGCGTAACGAACGTTCGACGTGCGGAATCCGTGAACGTGCGTGACCGAACACACAAAAACGTACTAATAAAAACATTTGTATATGAAATGACCGAACACATATAAAAACATTAAAAAATGTTTTTAATAATAAAAACGTACTAATAAAAACGTACTAATAAAAACGTGCATGACCGAACACACAAGAACGTACTAATAACGTGATTCAATTGATTATGATGACGTGTACAAAGCCGAGAATCACGTGAGAGAACTTTCTCTCTCTAGACTTTCTCTCTCTAAGATTAGATCTCTAAACCTCCAAATGAGCAAAAGTCTTCTAAACTATGACATAACTCTGCTATATATACCCCTTGGAATTAATGAGACTTCTCATTAATTACCAAAATGCCACCTTGCTAATTCTATCTAAATATTACAATATAAGCTTGATTTCTTCGGTTTCTGCTACGGACTAGATTGACGAAGGCGATAGACAGATAATGCACTAACAGACTCCCCCTTGGATATTGCCATAGTCAATCTCGTAGCGTCCTGTCTTTCTCTCTTTCGAACAGAATCCCCGTGGATCTGTCCATAAGCTTCCGTTGCTTCCCCTCTCGGTAGATTCTTTCTTCAGGCTCCCCCTTTCGTCAAGCTTCCATGCTTTTGGGATCGACACCTGGATTTCCGAATACAAGCCCTTCCAAGATAGTTATCTGGCTCTTTAAATCCACGCTTTCTCTTGCGTTGAGCTCGTCTTCAGACTCCCCCCTTAGACTCAGCTGTCGGGATCGTAGTCTGGATTTCATCGGTTCACAAGTTCAGGATCAATTCCTGGCTTTGTTCTGCATCTGCTCAGGATTTGAAACCTGGTTAACCTGCACATCCTCTACCTCAACATAAGTTTCACAAATTTATAACAGTTAGATTTAAGAAACTTACTGGTAGAAATCAATTATTCAACAAACATATTAGTTACATCAAGTTCAAATGAATGACCTTGATTAACTAAATATACAATCTTACAAAACATTTGTATATGACATTCAAAGTTTTCAACATATTCTCCCAACCCAATGTAGTTCATCATGTTTAGCACTTGGAATTTTGAAAATCAGCTTTCCAACATCAGTTGTCGAAAATCTTTTTGTATTTTTCAAAGTTTTATGCTAAAACACACTAAAATCTTTTTGGATTTTGAGTTTAAAGAAATGCAGTAAAGAAATATATACAAACAATATTTTTGTGAGTTTGTGGAAGAGGATCATATCAGTTTATGAGACAAATCACTAGCACCGTTAGGCTTTAATCATTTTAAGTTCTAAACGATTCACGTTGATTGACGATATGTTTGTCCTCTTAAGCTCAATCTAAAAACTTTCGAAATGCTTACCGATACGTTAAGATATATTAATTTTTCACTAAATTCTTATGGACCCCACGATCTCAGCATATCCCCTCATCATGCAATACACTAACTCAAGTAATGCCTTTAAACTTTCATCAACTGTGATATGTGCGAAAACAACTCAGAATGTTTAAACATTAACAATCAGGTCGATACTTCCGTATACGCAGAGAAAGTCCAATGTTTAAACAAAATAAGAAAATAAAACAAGTTGAAGTTGTTTAGGCTTTAACCACCAGGTCGATACTCCCGTATACGCATAGGTGATCCAAAGCTTAAACGAAACACCAAAGAAAATAAAGCAGAACGTTTAGGCAATAACATCCAGTTCAATACTCACGTATACGCAGAGGATGTCCAATGCTTAAACAAAATAAAGAAATAAAACAAGTTTAAATATTTGCAAAATGAAATGCACAAAATCACAGCGACTTTTCAGCAAGTTGTGAAAGTTCACAGACTTAACCGGTTTTTATATCTTTCGACATTCAGCGATTACTGAGTAGGCACACAATCAAGAAGGACAAAACTAAGTACTATGCTTTCAACCGTGTTTTCCACTAGAACTAGGCTTTTTCATTTAAGTTTGTATCGTTATCGCAAATCTACTAGTCTAGCTGAGCCTATCGTCACATCATTAGTGAGATCGTTTATCACATTTGACATTTCATTTCTTTAGCATGCTGTGATAGTCCACTGATTTACTATCATTTCCTCATTTTCACAACAAAACTCATTTTTGCTTTTTCAATGTTTTTGACATTTTCAAATTTTCTATTTTTTTAAAAATTTTTCTCCCCCTAAAATCAAAATATGTTTCAATTTTGATTTTCTGAGAAAATTTGAAAACAAACTGTACAAAAATGACAAACTGATATCGAATCGCTTCAATTCGCCATTCACTCGGCTTAACAATCAGAACTCCCCCTGACAACAAACTATTTTCCCATTTAGATTTCAAAACACTTAAGTTTGTTTTAATCAAAATGGTTTTTCCGGAAAATTAGTTTTGTTGAATTAACAAACCACTTGTTGGTTAGGGGATTACTTCATCACTTTGTTGGTTCAAGTGTCACCATGAATGACACTTGAGTCTTATCTTGGAGCTCCTGAGGAAGGAGCAGCTTTATGCGAAATTCTCTAAGTGTGACTTCTGGATTCGAGAAGTACACTTTCTTGGCCACATAGCCAACGAGCTGGGAATACATGTGGATCCCGCAAAAATCGACTCTATCAGGAATTGGGCAGCACCAAAGAATCCTTCGGAGGTGCGATAATTTCTTGGTCTCGCTGGGTACTATCGAAGATTCATTGAGGGAATTTCAAAGATCGCTCAACCCCTAACCGTTTTAACACAGAAAGGTGTCGTGTATTCCTGGGGAACGAAACAGGAAGACGCCTTCTAGCTTCTAAAGCAAAAGCTCTGCAGTGCACCTATTTTGACTTTACCTGAGGGTACCGAAGATTTTTGTGGTGTACTGTGATGCTTCCATTCAAGGTCTCGGTTGCGTGCTGATGCAACGTGAGAAAGTGATAGCTTACGCCTCACGATAGTTGAAGGTTCACGAGAAGAATTACATGACTGACGACTTAGAATTGGGGGCTGTGGTATTTGCGCTTAAAATCTGGAGGCATTACTTGTACGGTACTAAAATGCACTATTTATACCGATCACAAGAGCCTTCAGCATATCTTTGACCAGAAGGAGTTGAACATGCGACAACGTCGCTGGGTAGAACTCTTAAACGATTATGACTGTGCAATCAAATACCATCCAGGTAAAGCTAACGTTGTAGCTGATGCCCTTAGTCGCAAGGAAATGAAGCCTAAACGTGTTCGAGCTTTGCAGCTCACCATCCACCCTAATCTACCTGATCAGATTCGTTCTACCCAGACTGAAGCATTGAAAGACAAGAACTTCAAAGTTGAAGCTATGCGAGACTTGGAGAAGAAGCTTGTTGAAAGATCTTACGGTATTCGCTATTTCATGGAGTGAATATGGATCCCTTCGTACGAAAACCTTAGAGAACTTGTGATGGATGAAGCACACAAATCCTGCTACTCTGTTCTCCCAGGTTCTGATAAGATGTGTCAGGATCTAAAAGTCTTGTATTGGTGGCCTAAAATGAAAGCCCACATAGCGATGTATGTGAGTAAGTGATTGACTTGTTCAAAGGTCAAGATAGAGTACCAAAAGCCATCTGGTTTGCTTCAGCAACCAGAAATACCCATGTGGAAATGGGAACAAATCGCCATGGATTTTGTCACGGGGTTACCTAGAACTCAAAACGGGAACGATACCATTTGGGTGATCGTCGACCGTCTTACGAAATCAGCGCACTTCCTCCCGATCAAGGAAACTGACAAGTTTTCATAGCTGGCTGCTATCTATCTGAAGGAAGTGGTTTCTAGGCATGGAGTGCCAACCTCCATTATCTCTGATCGTGATCCGCGTTTCATATCTGATTTGTGGCAAGCGATGCACAAATCATTTGGCTCACGTCTTGACATGAGCACTTCCTATCACCCTCAAATGGATGGTCAGAGTGAGCGAACCATCCAGACATTAGAAGACATGCTGCGAGCATGTGTAATCGATTTTGGTAAAGGTTGGGAGAAACACTTGCCCTTGGTGGAGTTTTCCTACAAACAGGCATCTCCGTTCGAGGCTTTATACGGACGGAAATGTTGATCTCCTCTCTGTTGGGCTGAGGTGGGTGACAGCCAAATCATAGGTCCAGAACTTGTGCTCAAAACCTCTGAGAAGATTGTAGAGATCAGAAATCATATGGCGGCAGCGCGTGATCGCCAGAAAAGCTACGTTGATAAGCGTAGGAAACCTTTGGAGTTCGCTGTTGGTGATCGTGTCATGTTGAAAGTCTCACCCTGGAAGGGTGTGGTACGCTTTGGAAAGCACGGCACACTCAACCCACGCTACGTAGGGCCATTCAAGATTTTGGAACGAATCAGAAAAGTGGCTTATAAACTTGAGTTATCTGGCGAGTTAGGTAATGTCCATGACGTCTTTCATGTTTCAAGCCTAAAGAAGTGTTTGTACGATGAAACACTGGTAGTACCGTTGCAAGAACTGAAATTCGGTGACAAGTTACAGTTTGACTAAGAACCTATTGAAATCATGGACCGGGAGGTCAAGGTTCGTAAGCATAGTCGAGTCCCAATAGTGAGAGTCCGTTGGAACTCGAGATGTGGACCGGAGTTCACATGGGAACGCGAGGATCAGATGAAGCTCAAGTATCCTCAACTATTCAAAACTACTGAATCAAATCCTGATGCAACTGGTGAATTTCGGGACGAAATTCCCTTTCAAGTTGGGGATGATGTGGTACCCGAGGAAAATCCACAGTCATCTTGACCTACTTATTTTAATATCACATCACCCCTCCGAGATTGCTTATCAAATTTCGGGACGAAATTTCTTTCAAGTTGAGGATGATGTGACAACTCGAATTTGTGAGGTTAGCATCGCTTACTTTTAAACTTCTCATGCTTCGTATTGCACGTAACTATGTTGAACCAAACTTGTTAGTATCTATAAGTGATTAAGTGTTAAGTGGTTTCATGTTGTCATTACGGGCACACTCACACTCCCTCACGCCTGGACACCTTCGGCACCATTGATATCCTCGGCCCAGTCTCTTTTGTTCGAGATAAGCCCAGCACAATCCCCTTATTTTTGTTATGCATGATATGTAAGGGGATATACAACTTCCCTCACAACAAATTGAAACCCTAGGCCCCTAGAACTAGCGACGACAGCCAGAGCACTCGAAGAAGCACCCTCTACTCGCTCTAGTGCACACTCTACAATCCTTTGGTTAGTATAATCA
The DNA here is from genome assembly GCA_030545235.1 of Helianthus tuberosus. Taxonomy (NCBI): domain Eukaryota; kingdom Viridiplantae; phylum Streptophyta; class Magnoliopsida; order Asterales; family Asteraceae; genus Helianthus; species Helianthus tuberosus. The sequence goes on along the minus strand of CM060362.1, from coordinate 46,207,371 downwards.
TACTTGCTTTGATCCTGATTAGTTGTTTGTGATTATGTGCAAACTTATGTGATATATGGGTATGATTATATGAGTTCTATTGATTTTGGGAGGATTCTAGTAGTGGTCTGGCCATTCTCGGTTATGTAGAAGTGTGTGATTAACATGTTGTCCACGAAATTGTGTAATTAGGATTGTTGTTAGAAATTTTGTTATCAATCAAGAATGATGCATGATACTATGATGAATTCGTCATGGGGATTAACTGGTAGTTAGGAAAGTTAAAACACACAATGTAACAAACAATACATGGACGGATTAGGGTGCTAGTATGACTGGATTGATAAACTTAGTGTAATCAGATTTAGTATTGGGAGCATATTGATATTTGATGAATTGTTATCTTGATTTAGAGTTTCTATGCTATTTGATCTGAATGGGATTTTTGATTTGATGGAATGGTTGTTTGCGTAAATTAAGGAATCGGTTACCAAGTTATGTAACTGATTGGCATGATTACCAAAACTGAATCTATGTTCTAGAATAAATCACACACTTGCACACATGGAGCTAATCACACAATCTAGTATTGGGCCATTAAACTAACCGGGTGACACTGACTCACGGATCACACAAATGGGCCAGCTTGGTGGGTGCACAAGACGGAGCTGGTCACACAAGTCCATAACAGTCGCACAAGCTCATGGTAGTCGCACAAGCTCATGGTAGTCGCACAAGTAGGCCCAGCCGCACAAGCTGAATAATTGGGCTGAACTTCGTGTTGGGCAGCACACTGGCCCACAAACCAGAAACCAAATCGCACAAGAATATGTTGGACTGCGGTAATTGGGCCGATCACATGATAAACCGCACAAGCTGGGATAGCACATGCTCGACCCAATCGCACAAAGTACACACGCCTGTCTTTTGGGCCTTGCATACCAGTGGGCTTGGGAATGAGTGGGCCGCACACTTATATGACTTATGTGTTTAACTGTTTATGTGTAAAATGTCCTGATGAGTTATATGAGAACCACGAAATGCATGATGTGTGTATGTGATGAATTGTTGATAAATGAGATCCTAACTGTTGTGGGTAATTTAAATAGGACCCGGTTGATTTAATCTAAACAAGTAATTGTTGTTACCGAGCAAAACCAAGGTGAGTTCACTTCTCTCAATACAAGCATGCGTCTGGTGGGGACAATCAAACAGGCAAACAAACAAACAGTTTTTCATAAACCCATATCCTCGTAGGGGATATGAGGCAGTTTTCAGTAACGAACAGACTTTCACAAACCCATATCCTTGTAGGGGATATGAGGCGGTTTTCAGTAAATGTTGATGTTGGATAATACACTCACTTTCTATGACTTCAGTCCCATCATACTACCGAACTAGTTGCTTTTAGGGCAACAGGGTTATTAGTTGATAGCGCTATTAGGTTTGGCACCCTCACGACGTACCTAGATAGGATGGGTGTGAACTAATAACATTAAAATCATGACCAATGTTTGATAGAGCATTGGAGATGGGCAAAAAGGAGCCGTCTGCGGTATCGAGTTATTATCAACATAACATAAATCAATACTTGGTAACAAACGGTTAAACACACTGTGAACTCGCCAGCTTTCGCTGATACACTTTTCTGCATGCTTGCAGGCCCTTAGGTACACTGTCATGGAACTTGCTGTCTGGGAAGCTGGAGTGGTCATGGGACGTGGCAATTGGAACACTCCTTGATGTTGCTTTGTTTTTGAACATTTTTATTAAACTTATAGAACATACCATTATGCTTCCGCTGAACATGTTTGCTTTTTTAAACTAGTGTTAGAATTATTCTATTTTATTTAATGGAAAGTTCTATTTTATTTATGGTTCAATGTGATTAGTGGCTAGATCCTGGTACGTCACACGCCTCGCGAGGGTTTCCGCTTGTGGTATTTTTGGGGGTGTGACATGGTGCGACTGGTGAATTTCGGGATGAAATTCCCTTTCAAGTTGGGGATAATGTGGCACCCGAGGAAAATCCACAGTCATCTTGACTTACTTACCTGGATACCACTTAACTCCTCTGAGACTGCTTATCAAATTTCAGGACAAAATTTCTTTCAAGTTGGGGATGATGTGACAACTCGCATTTTGAACCTTTTCTTTCGTTGTAATTACTTGACTGCTATGTGACTTGTGTTTTGAGAATTATTATGTGGTTTGATTAAACATTAATTGGTCTGGTGTTATAAAAATCCAAACTGTATACCACCCTTGGGCCGCACACCCCCTTATGTGTGGACCCAATCCGTCGAGCCCAAGAGTATGTCTGGTTCCTTACTGAGATATGGGGAACCTTTTAACGCGAGTTAAGAGGCACTGAGATAAGCATGAAAATTGCATTATTATTATGGGTGCAGACATAATAATAATGTGGCGTGCATGTGAGTCTCAGTGAGACTTAATAAGTGTGAAAGGGGTTCTGTTCCACTATCCGTTATAGTGATGAAATTCCTCAAATCCATAGAGGTCATAGTGATGTAATGACTTCTACTCAATTGCGATCCTTATCTTTTCCACTCTTTTTATATAGAATCATGAGCGGACGTGGCGGACGTAGTGGTGGACGTGGAGGTGGCCGCGGCGGTGGACGTGACAATATCGTAATGACTCAGGCAGAGTTGACAGACCTGATTAACACACGCGTTGCTGAGGCTTTGGCAGCTCAGCAAACTGGTACGATACATACCAGACAAAGCATAGTCCTTAGTGATTTCACTCGATTCTTAACCGTGCGTACTTTCTTTTTGTTTTAGGTCAACCTATGACCCAAAACTAGAACAATCCACCTGTGTATACGTTCAGAACGTTCATGGATTGCAAGCCTCAAACTTTCAGTGTAACTGAAGGTCCTGTAGGACTGCTCCGTTGGTTCGAAAAAGTTGAATCTGTCTTTGCTATGTGTAACTGTCCAGCTGGGGACATGGTGAAGTTTGCTTCGGGCACCTTGGAGGATGGTGCCTTGACCTGGTGGAATGCTCAGGTGCAGATGCTGGGCATTGAGATGGCAAATGCTACTACTTGGGATGACTTAAAGGAGTTGATTCAGGAAGAGTACTGTCCTCGTGATGAAATACAAAAGTTGGAAAACGAGTACTATAACTTGAAGATGATGGGATCTGAGATCGAGGCTTATACGAAACGGTCTCACGAACTGGCGAACATGTGTCCTAACCTATCCCGACCGCCTCACCGCAGGATCGAGCTCTACATCAGAGGATTGGCACCACAAGTCAAGGGTTTAGTCACTGCAGCAAACCTTGACAACCTACCATGGATTATCAGGCTAGCTCATAAGATCACCGATCAGGAGGTGGAGCGTGGCTCGCTACCACCACGTGTTACTGCTACTACTACTGCTGCTACTACTACCCCCACCACTGACAACAAGCGTAAATGGAATGACACAGACAAGGCGACTAACTCGAACCAGTCGCAAAAGAAGCCTGACAACAACAACAGCCGCAGTTTCAGTCAGTCATCTTCGGTCAACCAGAATCAGAACAACAGTCAAACTTCAGGCTCTTATGCAGGGAAACAACCGAAATGCAACAAGTGCGGTTTCCACCACTATGGTACGTGTAACCGAGCATGTCAAAGGTGTGACAAGGTGGGCCACATGGTGAAGGATTGTAGAGCTCTGTATCCAAAACAACAGCAGCAACAGCCCTAACAATAGCAGCAGAGGCAGCAACCCCAGCAAAATCGGGGTAATCAAAGGGGATGTTATCAATGTGGCAACGAAGGGCACTTCAAGAAGGATTGCCCACAACTGAATCAGAACGCTAACAACAACGGTGGGAACAATAATCACCAGAACAACAACGCGGGAAACAACAACAATGGGAATAACGGTGGGAATGGTGCTCGTGGGAGAGTGTTTACTATTGGAGTGTAACACCTCAAAAATTTATGTCCAATAATGTATCGACATGTGTCATGGACTTTAAACGTGTAAAAGATTACTTTAGAAGGACTAAAGTTGACAAACAAAGAAAGTATGTGAATAGAAGGGTTCAAAATGTCAACAATGGATAAATATGCTTTTCAATAACCCTACACGATGTTTATACCCTTAAACGAATGAATCATGGATCATACGAAGCTAATTGGGGAAGAAAGTGAGAGATTACAAACTACAGGGGTTAAATGTGTCAACATGTTGAAAGTATACCTCTGAGTGACCTTTTAGCAAACCCGAAGCTTTGTAACGATAAATTATACTCACTAGAATATGTGATAAAAATTTCACCAAGTTTCGTTATCGTATGAGAAAGTTATGATAATATTCGTATTCGATGGGTTAAAAGCGTCAACGTTGAAATTTATGACCTTTCGGGTGATCACAAAGTTAACCAAGGACTTAACCAAGTTTGTATAAGTCTTAAGGCCCTTAAAAATCAAGTTAGAGGGCTGGAAATGCAAAATTGGAAGTTAAAACCACGCATACAAGGACCATGGACCAAAAATGCAAAGATTGAAACTTGTTTGGCAGGTTCTGGGAGGCCAGGCGGCCCGCGTAAGATGGCCCTATGGGCTTACGCGGCCTGTGTGAGAGTGCCAGCGACAGATTTCTCCTGGCAGCTGCCAGTTCAGGTCTGTAACCGACTTTAAAGGATTGTTTTCTTATACCAGGGGCTCTCCAATGGTAATTCATGCATAGAGGGCACTTGTCTTGATCTCATAACATCAGTAGACTACTTTGGCATCATCTTAAGAGATCAAAATTTACTATATAAAGAGCTCCCAAGTTGCAACATTTGATCACATTTATTTGCAAAGCTCACAAGACTTATTCTGGAGCTCCTCTGATCAGCAACAAAATTCCTTAGTCTTCCTAGTTGTGCTTAGGACCTTTGTAAGTATCCTTAACCCTTCTTACTTTAGTTTAGCTTAGTTAATTAGCTTAAAGTCAAACCGTCGTAATTAGAGTTTGACTTCGTGATTAATCAATAATTGTCCAGTCAAATCACGAATTGAAAGTACCTATGAGTTGGTAATTATGTGGGTAATAAACCCTTAAAAAGGCACCCTCTGATTCCCACTCTAACTCGGTCAATTGTCGGGTCAAAGTTAATCTTAAAAAGTCAACAAAAAGCTTATTTTCAAGTTAATGCATAATTAACAATGTAGGAGCCATGCAACCTGTTTTATCATTAATATAACTTGGTAATTAATGTAAGAACATGTCTAAACATGTTCAACCCGACAATTTTCAATTTAGGCTCGGTTCGGAACCGAAAGTCGCATAATTTGACTTTTGCTTTGACTTTCAGTTTTGACCCATTTAAGCATGTTTTAGAAATGCCTTAGAGCCTTATTTGGACCAGGTTTCATGTTAGTATAACCCTCTGTGATTATACAACTTGGTTCATTAGTTATCCGATTCATATGCATGTTTCCATTAATTGCTTAAATATTGACTATTATGCCCTTTTAACCTAAAAACGTGATTTTTGAAAATGTAAAAGAATAAACATCTTAGCTACTGATTTATAAGGTTGTCCCTAAAAATTGACATCAGTTTGAGGTCTAGATTAGGAGTTATTCTCATTAGCGTAATTAGAAAGCTTTTTATTAAATAAAACGGCGTAATTAGCATATAGCCTATCTAAACCCGATTTTTAATACCAAAATTTTTACCCACTGATATAAAATAATATTTTGAAATTTTTAAAGATTTTTATTTAATTTTTGGCTGAGCATAACATAGGTCTCTAAGCTTGATTCGGTAATTGTCGGGTTTGCCCTTTTGGGCTATAAAATGAGTTTTACAAATAATTTTGATACCAAACCTTTTGCTACTGATTTGTGATGATAAATAAAATATTTTGAGCCTTCTGGAATATTAAAATTTTCAGCTTTCCTTTAAAAACCCGGAAATAGCTCAAAATCGCCTTTTTAAGCGTTTTTAACGCATAACATATATTAAAACTATTTTAAACATATAAGGTTTGATGCCTACTGATATTTTTAGTAAATTTTTATATTTTAACAGTAAGCAAAAGTTTTAAACTCAGATTTCCAGTTTTGACCTTTTAAGCCTATGTGAAATTACCAAAATGCCCCTAAGGTTCATAGTTTGGTTTTAAATGATAAATTTTACATATATGTAATAACCTACCGTTATAACTTATTAAACTAAGTATTTTTACTGATTATAGCAGACCTGTAACTCAGATTTTTATTTAAACTCTTTTATAACCCTTAAAATGACCAAAATGCCCCTACGGGGCATAGTTTGAGTTTAAATCCATTTCAGGCATAATAGAAGATATCCTACTGATGTCATAACATATTTAAGGCATATTAACTTAGGAAACTTGCATATAACTCATATGGTTACCCGTTACGCACTTTTCGTGTTCGTATCGGCTTATGTAACTAGTTTGCATAATTTAGCTGAAACGGGTCAAACCTTATCATTTTTGTCTCAAGATCCAGAATGTGTTTAGTTTGCCCATATTTTACAAGTCTTCAAACTTTCCGGGTCTAAATCACATTCCTTTCCGGTCTTCGCTTAATCGTGCGTTTGAACCGTATCTTCCTTTATAAACTAACCGGTCTAAGTTTAGGCTTAATTAAAGACCCGTTAGGAAATCTAATAGGTTATTAAAAACCTTTGTTACAGAATAGGAGACCCGGTAAAAGCTACACGCACTTGCTATTTGTGATTTATACTTGCAAAGGTAAATACTTTTAACTTATTTTCCCTATACGGGCTTGGGGTACGGTATATAAAATACCGTTTGGTCGGGCATTGCATCTTTAATCGTATGAAGGTTAAATCATTGAAATGTCCCGTTGGAAAATGTTTTGTTTGCTTAAAGCCTTTGGGGGGATTAATGACCATGTACCGGATATCCTTGGCATCATTTTACGAAATGGCCACGGCCTAAGCACGGGGTGTATGCGTACACTCGTCAGTGCATAAATAAATTATGTGGTGTGTCTATTAATCTTTAACCCGATCAACAGATCGGGCTACTGAACGTATAACAAACATGTAATTCTTTTACAAGTTTATATATAAATAATTATCCCAAGTTATAAAATGTTTTGTGCCGCGTGCATTCAAATTAATTTTTTAAACCTTTTCAAAATGAGTCGGTTAATTGTATTTACCAGTGTAAACTCACGTATTTTCCCAAAAAGATTAAGTACAGGTACTAAGCGTAATAGGCTGGCCCCTCCTTAGCATCACTACGAGTCTCGCAAGCTTGGATGCATTTGAGTCTGTTGAACTATGTTTCCTTTTATTTGATCCGCCTGTGGATCTGTTTCAACTCTTTTGTGATACTTTGATATTACAATTTATTTGGTTGAAATAATATCTATCTTTTGCTTCCGCTGTGCATTTAAATTTGTGTTGTTTGACTATGATGATATCAACTACGTCACGATACACCCCACCGGGCCCACCGGTAATACGTGGAAATAACGGGGTGTGATAGGATGGTATCAGAGCCAACGCTGAGTGAATTAAACACTAGCCTTTTGTGTTTAATCTCAGTTACACAATTGCACATTCCTCGATTCTCGAGTCTAGACAAAGAACTTAGGAATTATCCAAATTTGTTTTATTTCTAACTTTGTCTTTTATATTTCCTTGTTGTATTCTTTGTTTGTTTTGACAGGTTGAACAAAATGCCACCAAGAATGAGAGGAAAAGGAAAAGGACCACTCGTCGCCCCAAATGACCATGAGGCCGGACCTTCGCACCGGCGAACACCGTCAGATTCCCTTAACCCGAGTCCTCAAGATCCCTGGAGGACCTATATTGAACCAACAAGGTATCACGGCCCCAGCCCCGGTTTGATCCGGTCAGGAGCCGCGGGACAGGAACCCGTGGTATTTGATTAATGAGACAGCGGAAGTATTTTAAATAGCATCTTTTAAAACTTGAAATGCCCGATTATTTTATTTCATAATTCGGGATAAACCCCATAATTTACAATAGAGGAATTTTACTAGGAAATTCTCTGATTTATTAAAACATGTTTATTTATTTTAACTGAGCCACCTCTTCAAGCTTGTTAGTGCTCCGTAGCACGTTTTCCTTGATTTACAGCAGGTCGCCTGAAACATGTTTTAAAAATATTTTGTCAGCGGGGAAATACTGGTGAATCATTCATTTTGACAAAATGACATGTAGTTATAATTTACAGCATAAGAGCGATTACAATGGCTTTTATCTTATTTTTATTTGGCGCCGTGTCACCTGGTGACGATGGTCATACCACTATTGGGTCTTTCCCCAAGTAGTGACGTTTATCACTGTTAGGATTTATTAGCCTAACCCGTGAGAAATTAGTAATGTGCACAATACCCCACTAGCCAGTGATTCAAGATAACCACGACTTAATCCCTGTAATTATAACATTTGAAAATGGAGTATTGTAAAATATTTGATAAAAAGAGAATGACTCACATTGCAGAGTTATATACGCAGAGCTTTAGCCTACTGATTAGCCTTTTAACCTAAATTTAAACAACATGCACACGAACTAGGTCAGTAACTAATACAGCATTTACGATAACTCACGAGATTAAACCCTCACAACGAATGACAAAGTGCGATACTTAAACATCCATCGAATTTACGACGAATGACAAAGCATAAACCCTAATGTGGGCAGCACTTAAACATCCATTGGATAGTTTCAATCGATCAGACATTGAATCGTAGCAGCGATCGAGTTAATACCCAGTATCGAAGCAGCGCCTCGCTATCTAAATTGAAAATTCGACTTCTGGAGAGTATATTTTCATTTTTGTGATGTGATTTCGACACCAGAGGATAGCTCCTGTGACAAGCTATTTATAGCTGAAATTAGAGGTTCACGCGGCCCGCGTGAACCTTAACTCGAACCTTACGCGGCCCGCGAGGGCACCTATATCATAGATTAGGGCATCCGTGTCATGCGTAGGTATGCCACGTGGACGACACGTGGATCCGGAACACTTATCTGGTCAAACATAGGGTTGACGCGGCCTGCGTGAGCATATGCTCATACCTTACGCGGCCCGCCTGAACACCATAAATCTTGTTTTTCTTGATTTTTATGCATGGTATGGTTTCAGGGGTCTGGGTTTTCACTTGTGGGTTGATTTAGGATATTTTTGAGAGTCCTTTATCTATGTTAACAAAATTCCCATCTGCTGTTTCGACTGTAAAAATCTAAGAGTTCTATCTTTCCTTCTCGCAAAACTTTATAACCTAAGAGTTCTATCTTTCCTTCTCGCAAAACTTTATCTATGTTAACAGAATTCCCATCTGCTGTTTCGACTGTAAAAATCTGCCTAAGGTTTGTTAGGGGTAATTTAAGAGCTTGACAGAATGAAGTATTTATAAAACTTTGGTTAGCACCAGAGTCAAATAATACTTTTGCATAGACGTTGTGGACTAGGAACGTACCAGCTATCACGTCAGGAATTAGTTCAGCTTCCTGCGTAGTCAGTTGAAAAGCTCTTATGTTCTTCTTTGTAGCTCCTTTTGCAGGTTTAGCTTTGTTGTCAGCTGGTTTAACTAATTTTGGACAGTCTGGCCTGAAATGTCCAGCTTCTCCACAGTTGTAGCAAACTGTTGACCTCTTCTTCCTGCAGTCTTCCTCTTGGTGTCCTGGGATTTTGCAGAAATTGCAATATCCTTTGCATCTTCCAGAATGCTTTCTTTTGCAAGAATTGTAGAATGGAACAGTGGAAGATTGCCCAGCTCCCTTTCTTCTGAAGCTACTATGGTTACCCATACGGAATCCTTGGGTAATCTTTTGGGCTATCTCCTTCTTCCAGTTTTCTTCACTTGTGCGTACCAGTTCGTCAGTTAGGGTGTTAGCTAATTCTACCGCATCGTCAATAGTGTGAGGTCTCGCAGCTTTAACGATATTACGGATATCGCCAATCAATCCCCAAATATAGCGGGAAATAAGCACTGATTCTGGCGAAGCCAGGGTTGGTACCACTCTCGCTTATTCAAAGAATGTCGAAGTGTACCCTCGACAATCTACACCAATCAAGTGATGGTTCAGGAACTTATTCGCCATTTGTTCTTTTTCATACTCGGGACAGAATTTTCTTTCCATCAGACTTTTAAATTCTTCCCAATTCATGGCATAGGCCACAATTCTTCCTTTGGCTTGAAGTACTGTATTCCACCATTCGAGCGCCCCTTCTTTAAACAGATACGAGGTGTATATCACTTTGTCTTCCTCGGCACATTTACTTATTGCAATTACTGCTTTGGTCTTCTCCAACCAACGCAGTGCTGCAGTCACCCCTTCATTGCCTGCGAACTCAGCTGGTTTACAAGCAAGAAATTCTTTGTAAGTGCAACCAGGTGTTGCAACTTTCATTTTCTTAGGGAGTGGGGCCTGTTGTGGATTATTATCATTATTAGTATGATTGCCGCCTCCGTTTACACTATTACTGAAGTTATCTCCTTGAGTACGTTTACTGGGAATAATTTGTTGAGGTTCAACAGGTTTCTGGGCAGCAGCAAGGATTGCTGGAATAGCATTGGCTATTCCTTGAGCAAGGATATTTTCGATATCTTGCCTAGTCATAAATTGATCCTCCTGGTGTTGCTCAGATTGATTAACCTCGTTAACTGGTTCGTTATTAGCATTTTCCATCTGATAATTATTATATATAAATTATTAGCATAAAATAAATAGCAATACAAAATAATCACACAATTTCATAACACATGGATAGCCAAAATTATCGATTTCTCGATTCCCATTTTTATATATTATATTATGCATCAGTACACACCGTTATCTTACAAAGTTTTATTTGTTGTTATTTACAAGATTATATTTTTACTATTATTATTATTATTATTATTATACAATCACAGTTTTACAACCCCACTATCCCTCGTCAGTTGGTACTTTAGTAACGACGTTCCCTTTCGTCGTACTTCCAGGAGATCTGTTCTCCTACCTCCCGAATCCTATTTCCTGCACCTATCAGCTCCTCGCCAAAATGGCGGAGTTCAGCTAAGTTTTCATTACTCATTGGTGGGTTAGGTATAGGTTCCGGGTCGAACTGAGGGAAAAAGGTATAAGGGTTATTAAGGAGGTTTTGAAACTGCCAGTCACTAGTCCACCACTCGTCCATCCCTAGAGGTTGGGTGTGGATTATAGGTTCTGGGATTGCTGGTTCCAAGTTTATTGGAAGTTGATTTTCAGCAGGATAAGGGTAGAGATTATTATTGATAGGCCTAATGATATCACAGCTTGCCAATGCACGATCCAATTCCTCCTGAAATGGCAACTCCTCGACTTGCCTAGAGCTTTCCCCAATTTCCATTTTTACTTGCCTAGATCCTTCTTCGATCTCAATTCTTTTTCCTTTGTCTATAGGATTCTCTATTTTGGGAACTTTTCTAGTTGCTGGTTTCCTCCTGCGTATACGTCTCCATCCTACAAATCTTCTCCTTTTCTTAAGCTTTGGTTTCTCCAGAGGTGGAGCACAAAATTCCATGGGTTCTTCCATATCAGCTATGTAACCAGTAAAGTCATTGGAAACTTCTACTTTTACTGGATAAAGGTTGAGATTCTGAAGGGCTTCAGATAACTCATTCATGCTGTTTAGCATATATGCAAAAAAAATGCACACAAAAGACTAAGTTAAACATTTTACAAATAAAAATTTAAGTATTATTACATACCGTGTGATTAATTTAATACAAAGAACTACTGAAATAAAACATACTAGGTTTTATCGTAATTTTATTTATTTACTGGGTAAGATTTTCTTTAGAGTTTCTGGCTTACAGATAATATAAGTACTATTACTAGGTCAAGGAAATTAAAGATTAGCATTTACTGCTACAGTAGCTAACATATAGAGATCTGCCCATTTTTCGTCTAGTTCATCCTCCCATGGTGGGTTACTGCCTATTCTCTGGGTTTCCTGATTACTCTTCCCTTCTTTGGATTTCTTTAGTTTCTCTTGACTTTTCCTAATAATCAGACTTCTTTTACTAGGAGAAAGTGGTTTCTCATAATGAGCCTTAGGGCAAATATTCCTTCCTCAGTATTCACTGAGTGTTTTGAGGATGATGATCCTTTTTCTTTCAGTAAACTATCTATTTTATAATAGATGTCTGACAGTCTTTGCTTACCCATACTGTAAACAAATATTCAAATAATAAAACACGTAGTTACCAAATGGCAACTAGTAAAAATTTAAGTATTTTCTTAAATACTTAATTCGCTTAAATCAGTGGCTCTCTGAGTTAGCTCTGATACCACCTTTTCCTGTCACGGCCCCAGCCCCGGTTTGATCCGGTCAGGAGCCGCGGGACAGGAACCCGTGGTATTTGATTATTGCGACAACGGAAGTATTTTAAATAGCATCTTTTAAAACTTGAAATGCCCGATTATTTTATTTCATAATTCGGGATAAACCCCATAATTTACAATAGAGGAATTTTACTAGGAAATTCTCTGATTTATTAAAACATGTTTATTTATTTTAACTGAGCCACATCTTCAAGCTTGTTAGTGCTCCGTAGCACGTTTTCCTTGATTTACAGCAGGTCGCCTGAAACATGTTTTAAAAATATTTTGTCAGCGGGGAAATACTGGTGAATCATTCATTTTGACAAAATGACACGTAGTTATAATTTACAGCATAAGAGCGATTACAATGGCTTTTATCTTATTTTTATTTGGCGCCGTGTCACCTGGTGACGATGGTCATACCACTATTGGGTCTTTCCCCAAGTAGTGACGTTTATCACTGTTAGGATTTATTAGCCTAACCCGTGAGAAATTAGTAATGTGCACAATACCCCACTAGCCAGTGATTCAAGATAACCACGACTTAATCCCTGTAATTATAACATTTGAAAATGGAGTATTGTAAAATATTTGATAAAAAGAGAATGACTCACATTGCAGAGTTATATAGGCAGAGCTTTAGCCTACTGATTAGCCTTTTAACCTAAATTTAAACAACATGCACACGAACTAGGTCAGTAACTAATACAGGATTTACGATAACTCACGAGATTAAACCCTCACAACGAATGACAAAGTGCGATACTTAAACATCCATCGAATTTACGACGAATGACAAAGCATAAACCCTAATGTGGGCAGCACTTAAACATCCATTGGATAGTTTCAATCGATCGGACATTGAATCGTAGCAGCGATCGAGTTAATACCCGGTATCGAAGCAGCGCCTCGCTATCTAAATTGAAAATTCGACTTCTGGAGAGTATATTTTCGTTTTTGTGATGTGATTTCGACACCAGAGGATAGCTCCTGTGACAAGCTATTTATAGCTGAAATTAGAGGTTCACGCGGCCCGCGTGAACCTTAACTCGAACCTTACGCTGCCCGCGAGGGCACCTATATCGTAGATTAGGGCATCCGTGTCATGCGTAGGTATGCCACGTGGATCCGGAACACTTATCCGGTCAAACATAGGGTTGACGCGGCCCGCGTGAGCATATGCTCATACCTTACGCGGCCCGCCTGAACACCATAAATCTTGTTTTTCTTGATTTTTATGCATGGTATGGTTTCGGGGGTCTGGGTTTTCACTTGTGGGTTGATTTAGGATATTTTTGAGGGTCCTTACACAAGGCGCTCAGTTTCGCTGAGTACCTCCCCTTCTTTTCAACACTCATTTGGGCCTCATTCTGAAAATGAGCCCCATAATTCCCACCAATTCTACATTCCTCTCCAGGGACACAACTCACCTTTCGACCACCTGTCGCCTGTCTTCCAGGGCCAGTTCAACCCGGCTGATTACCTTGGAGAACCAGTGGGTTTTAACCCACTAGGACCTGAAGACCATTTTTTCTGGTGGAAATGCGATGGATATAGATGAGGACACCGATCCCGCAGAACCACCGTCCGGAACCCCTAATCACCCCATCGAAATTTATGATGGGTCACCTTTTGTGGGATAACCTTATAATGGTCCCGACAGCTATGAGGAGAGGTTCAGACAGTTGGACTGGGTGTTTACACCCAGTTACCACAACTCTCCGCAGCAGCAGCAGGATCCTTCCGAGGATTCTCGATTTGTCGCGGTCACTCCGCCGCCACCACCAGTCCAGCAACAGCCTCCGGAGCCACCGAGGCGAAGAAGAACGAACGCACGGATGTCCGCGCGGGGAGGAGTGCGTATCAACACCCCTCCACTTTCAAGTGACAGCCGCTACTCGCCACTTCATGAAGAACCGGAGATGGGAGAACCTTCAAACCCCGTCTCGGAAGTAAACTCTGCGCCTGTCGCGCCACCACCATTGGGTTTTGGAGACCCAATTCCTACATACACTGGCACGGCGGCGTATAATCCCTTTGAGCAGCCAGTCCACACTCATTGCAACTATGCCGAGGCCGACCCTTACTTGGTAGCTGCGAACTACAATGCTCTCCATCCGGAAGGTTCCTATGGAGGTCCCTGGACGACAGGATACCCGACCTATGGATACCCACCATATGGGTATCAGCAACCGCCGCCTCCGCAACCTCCGCTTTATCAGCAACCCCCGCAGCCGCCAGTAATGTCACCACCACAACATCAAGAAATCCTTCAAAGGATAAATGAGGTGCGGCAGGAGGTGCGGGAAGACCGTAGGCATAACCGAGGGATGTTCAAGAATCTGGTGAATTTAATCAAGGGAAAAAGCAAGAAGGATCACTAAATCCTTTATTTGTTTGTTTGTTATTAGTGTTATAATCATGTCCCTGCGTGGACATTTATTTCAGTATTCTGCCCCTGCGTGGGCATGTCTTTTTGTATTCTGCCCCTGCGTGGGCATGTTTTTCGGTTGACCCCTGCGTGGGTATGTTAGGTTGTTTAGCCCCTGCGCGGGCATGTTATTTTTGTAGAAGTCCCGTTTAGGGCAAACTTGTACTAGTTTAAATTTTTGTAATGGAATGGTTGAATTTAAATTTTCATTTTGATTAAATTACATGCATAAATATAATATATGAAATAAATGAAAATATAACATTCATTTTATAAAACCTACCATTTTAAATTAAATAATAAGAATTTTAAAAGGTAAAACCTAGCCGCATGTTATTCTAAATATGGCCAAAATGGTAAAACCTAATTAAAGGATTCAAATTCTTGTTAACATCTTTAAACATGTTAACATTCCTGGCAAAATGTAATTCGATAAAATTGCATAAGCCACCCATATATTAGATTTTTATTCTTTTATTATATAAACATCCACTGGGGAGATAAGGCCCACGGGCTATATCCATTGTCATATAAGGCAAAAGACAGTTGTGGTCTTCGACCCCCTGTCAAGAAGAGGTAATAAATTATAATCAAAACCTCAATACCATTACCCTATAAGATCATGATTAAAGATTTAAAGACCGTCCACGTGACTAGGCCTTTTTGCCAATAAAATATTTTAAATTCTAACTAAGGATTTTTATAATTCCTGAATACATATGGTTCTTAAATACCATGATTAATTGATCATCTAGAATAATAAAACTGTTATAGACCTCTGAATAAATCAAAAATCATTATTTTATGTAGCAAACAAGCTACATGGCCGGGTCAGACGAAGCAAACAGTCACCCCAGAGAAAATCATGACACCTCCAGAGTCAACGTAGCAGGAGCATAATTGCAGGCATTGATAGACAATGCTGTTACGCGAGCTTTGGAGAGACAGTTCAATGAATCCAGTGGTACCCATGTAAGAACCCAGTCTGAGGCACACTCTAAACCACCCTCTAGAACTCATACCACTCATAAAAGTGATTCTCATCACTCAATAAATCAGAGGAGTGTTCCATCTAAGAGAATTGTGTTAAATCAAGAACCGCGTGCTAAAGGTTGCACCTATAAGTACTTTGTTTCCTGCAAACCCAGGGATTTTACTGGGGAGAAAGGAGCAGTTGACTGCATGTCATGGTTAGATGAGATGGACACCGTAGTAGATATCAGTGGTTATGCTGATAAGGATGTGGTAAAGTTTGTATCTCAGTCGTTCAAGGGTGAGGCACTAGCCTGGTGGAGATCTTTGATCCAAGCCACTGGGAAAATCCCATTGTACAATCTGTCCTGGGAACAGTTTGTGACATTGATTAAGGAGAACTACTGCCCTCAGTGTGAGGTCGAAAAGATTGAGTCTGATTTCTTATCATTGGTTATGAAAAATCTAGACTGCCAAGCCTACCTTACAAGCTTCAACACAATGTCAAGGTTGGTTCCATATATTGTGACACCAGAACCGAAGAGAATAGCTCGTTTTATCGGGGGTTTAGCCCTAGAGATCAAGGCCAGCGTGAAGGCCTCCAGACCAGCTACTTTTCGGTCTGCAGCTGATATATCATTGTCTCTTACTTTGGACGCGGTCAGGCAGAGATCGCTGAGAAACACAGACACTGAAAAGAGGAAGCGTGAGGATGACAACTCACGACGGTCAGACAAGAAGCATAAGGGAAACAATGACCACAAGAAGAGTTCTGGAATGAAAAAGGATGGTCAACAATCAGGAGATAAGCCCAAGTGTAAAGTCTGTAAGAAGCACCATTTCGGGAGGTGCAGACTCGAGTCGAAATCCCAATCGCAGCCACGGCCTTGTGGGATTTGTAAATCCTCTGAGCACAAGACACTAGATTGTAAGAAAATCAAGGATGCAACATGCTATAGCTGCAATGAGAAAGGGCACATTAGGTCCAATTGCCCAAAGCTTGCCAAGAAAGCTAAAGATGGGAAGAAGACCAATGCTAGGGTCTTCCAGATGAACGCACAGGAGGCGATCCAGAATGATAATGTCATAACAGGTACTTTCCTTATAAATGACGTTTATGCTAGAGTACTATTTGATTCTGGAGCAGATAAGTCATTTGTTGATAATAAGTTTTGTAAGTTATTAAACCTACCTGTTAGAACCCTAAGCATAAAGTATGAGGTTGAATTAGCCGATGACACCATAGAAACCGCATCAACCGTGTTAGATGGATGTGTCATATCCATTAGGAACCACTATTTTCCTTTGTCCTTACTTCCTTTGAAGTTAGCCGGTTTTGACATAGTCATAGGCATGGATTGGTTATCTCATAACCAAGCCCAGATCGTTTGCAACAAGAAGCAAGTGGTGATCAAGACTCCGTCTGGTGAACCACTTACCATTCAAGGAGATACCCAGTATGGATTGCCTGAGCAAGTGTCTATGCTCAAGGCATCAAGGTGTATGAAGAAAGGTTGTGTCATTTACATGGCACAAGTAACTATTGATGAGCCCAAGCCTAAGATTGAAGATATCCCCGTCATTTCTGAATATTCTGAAGTATTCCCTGAAGAACTGCCTGGTTTACCACCAGATAGGCAAGTAGAATTCCGAATTGACATTATTCCAGGAGCATCACCTGTTGCAAGGGAACCTTACAGGATGGCACCAACAGAGATGAAAGAGTTGAGGACTCAGCTAGACGAATTGTTGGCAAAAGGTTTCATTCGTCCTAGCTCATCTCCTTGGGGAGCACCAATCCTGTTTGTGAAAAAGAAGGATGGGTCGATGCGTCTATGCATCGATTATCGTGAGCTCAACAAGGTTACTATCAAGAATAAGTATCCTTTGCCCAGGATCGACGATCTGTTCGATCAGTTACAAGGGGCAAGTTACTTCTCTAAGATTGACTTGAGGTCAGGCTATCATCAACTGAAGGTTAAAAATGAAGATATACACAAGACTGCATTTAGGACCCGTTATGGTCACTACGAGTTCTTAGTGATGCCTTTCGGGCTCACTAATGCACCAACAGCGTTCATGGATCTCATGAACCGTGTCTGCAAGCCATACTTGGACAAATTTGTTATCGTCTTCGTTGACGACATTCTGATTTATTCAAAGAATCAGGCCGACCATGAGAAGCATCTTCGATGCATTCTGAAACTACTTCAGCAGGAAAAGCTCTATGCCAAATTTTCTAAGTGTGAATTCTGGCTTCGTTAAGTCCAATTCCTTGGACATGTTGTTAGTGAGCGTGGTATCCAAGTAGATCCCGCTAAGGTTGAAGCTGTTATGAATTGGCAAGAGCCGAAGACACCTACTGAGATTCGTAGCTTTTTAGGTCTAGCAGGATATTATAGGCGATTTATAGAAAATTTCTCAAGGATTGCTGCACCCCTAACTTCGTTGACACGTAAGAATATTAAGTTTGACTGGGGTCCTAAGCAGCAGGAATCCTTTGACATTCTTAAGCAGAAGTTGAGCAATGCTCCAGTATTGACATTGCCTGATGGAATAGAGGAATTTGTAGTATATTGTGATGCATCGCACACCGGAATGGGCTGTGTGCTTATGCAGAAAGGCAAAGTCATTGCCTATGTTTCACGTCAGTTGAAGGTGCACGAAAAGAATTATACCACCCATGACTTGGAGTTGGGTGCCGTTGTATTTGCACTAAAACTATGGAGACATTACTTGTATGGAAACAAGTGTGTGATCTACTCAGATCACAAGAGCCTTCAACTCTTGTTTAATCAGAAGGATTTAAACATGAGGCAACGACGTTGGATGGAAACTTTGAATGATTATGACTGTGAGATAAGATACCATCCAGGCAAGGCAAATGTGGTTGCCGATGCCTTAAGTAGAAAGGAGAGAGTAAAGCCTATAAGAATCAATGCCAAGAGCATTGAGATAAAGAATAGTTTGAATGAAAGGTTGTTAGCTGCACAGAAGGAAGCTGTGTTGGAAGCTAACTATCCTGATAAGAAGCTAGGAGTAACTGAGGAGCAGTTATCTTATGGCAAGGACGAAATTCTGAGGTTAAATGGACGAATATGGGTTCCAATTTATGGAGGACTTCGGGATGTTATCCTCCAGGAAGCCCACAATTCCAAATATTCCGTTCATCCTGGAGCTGATAAGATGTACCAGGATCTGAAGGCAAACTATTGGTGGATAGGCTTGAAAAAGTCTACAGCTGCCTATGTAGCTAAATGTTTGACGTGTGATCAAGTCAAAGCTGAACATCAGAAGCCGTCAGGTTTGCTACAACAGCCTGAACTTCCCACCTGGAAGTGGGAAATGGTGACAATGGATTTCACCACCAAGTTGCCAAAGACGAAGAAAGGAAATGATACTATATGGGTGATAGTAGATAGACTGACTAAGTCAGCACATTTCCTACCCATTAAGGAGACTTATAGCTCCGACATGTTAGCCCAATTGTACATTGATAAGATTGTATCTCTACATGGCGTACCAGTGTTAATTATCTCTGACAGAGATACCAGATACACATCACATTTTTGGAAAAGTTTCCAACAATCTTTGGGCACGCGCTTAAATTTCAGTACGGCTTACCATCCTCAGAAGGACGGACAGAGTGAGCGTACCATCCAAACCTTGGAAGACATGCTTCGTGCATGTGTGATTGACTTAGGTGGTAGTTGGGATAACCACCTGCCATTAATCGAGTTCTCCTATAACAATAGCTATCATACGAGCATCAAGGCCGCTCCCTTCGAGGCCTTGTACGGTAGAAAGTGCAGAACGCTCGTTTGTTGGGCGGAGGTTGGAGATGTCCAACTGACAGGACCCAAAATAGCCTTTGAAACGACGGATAAGATTGTCCAGATTTGTGACCGCCTGAAAGCTGCCAGAGATAGGCAGAAAAGCTACGCAGATTTAAAGCGTAAACCTCTGAAATTAAAGGTTGGTGATAAAGTTTTACTTAAAGTATCACCCTGGAAGGGAGTGATGCGATTCGGTAAGAAAGGTAAGTTAAGCCCAAGGTATATAGGACCATTCGAGATCGTTGAATATGTAGGAGCTGTGGCTTATAAGTTAAACTTACCTGAAGAGCTCAGTGGTATTCACAATGTATTCCACATCTACAATCTAAAGAAATGTCTAGCTGATGAGTCACTAGTCATACCACATACGGATGTGCATATAGATGAGAGTTTGAAATTTGTGGAGAAACCTTTTTCCATCGACCGGTTAAGAAGCTTCGAAGGAAGCATGTGCCAATTGTAAAGGTCAAATGGGATGCCCGTAGAGGTCCCGAGTATACGTGGGAGGTAGAATCCACAATGAAAGAAAAATACCCTCATTTGTTTCAGTAAATCTCGAGGTCGAGATTTCTTTTAAGGGGATGAGGATGTAACACCTCAAAAATTTATGTCCAATAATGTATCGACACATGTCATGGACTTTAAACGTGTAAAAGATTACTTTAGAAGGACTAAAGTTGACAAACAAAGAAAGTATGTGAATAGAAGGGTTCAAAATGTCAACAATGGATAAATATGCTTTTCAATAACCCTACACGATGTTTATACCCTTAAACGAATGAATCATGGATCATACGAAGCTAATTGGGGAAGAAAGTGAGAGATTACAAACTACAGGGGTTAAATGTGTCAACATGTTGAAAGTATACCTCTGAGTGAACTTTTAGCAAACCCGAAGCTTTGTAACGATAAATTATACTCACTAGAATATGTGATAAAAATTTCACCAAGTTTCGTTATCGTATGAGAAAGTTATGATAATATTCGTATACGAGGGGTTAAAAGCTTCAACGTTGAAATTTATGACCTTTTGGGTGATCACAAAGTTAACCAAGGACTTAACCAAGTTTGTATAAGTCTTAAGGCCCTTAAAAATCAAGTTAGAGGGCTGGAAATGCAAAATTGGAAGTTAAAACCACGCATACAAGGACCAGGGACCAAAAATGCAAAGATTGAAACTTGTTTAGCAGGTTCTGGGAGGCCAGGCGGCCCGCGTAAGATGGCCCTATGGGCTTACGCGGCCCGCGTGAGAGTGCTAGCGACAGATTTCTCCTGGCAGCTGCCAGTTCAGGTCTGTAACCGACTTTAAAGGATTGTTTTCTTATACCAGGGGCTCTCCAATGGTAATTCATGCATAGAGGGCACTTGCCTTGATCTCATAACATCAGTAGACTACCTTGGCATTATCTTAAGAGATCAAAATTTACTATATAAAGAGCTCCCAAGTTGCAACATTTGATCACATTCATTTGCAAGGCTCACAAGACTTATTCTGGAGCTCCTCTGATCAGCAACAAAATTCCTTAGTCTTCCTAGTTGTGCTTAGGACCTTTGTAAGTATCCTTAACCCTTCTTACTTCAGTTTAGCTTAGTTAATTAGCTTAAAGTCAAACCGTCGTAATTAGAGTTTGACTTCATGATTAATCAATAATTATCCAGTCAAATCACGAATTGAAAGTACCTATGAGTTGGTAATTATGTGGGTAATAAACCCTTAAAAAGGCACCCTCTGATTCCCACTTAAAAAGGTCAATTGTCAGGTCAAAGTTAATCTTAAAAAGTCAACAGAAAGCTTATTTTCAAATTAATGCATAATTAACAATGTAGGAGCCATGCAACCTGTTTTATCATTAATATAACTTGGTAATTAATGTAAGAACATGTCTAAACATGTTCAACCCGACAATTTTCAGTTTAGGCCCGGTTCGGTCGGGCATTGCATCTTTAATCGTATGAAGGTTAAATCATTGAAATGTCCCGTTGGAAAATGTTTTGTTTGCTTAAAGCCTTTGGGGGGTTAATGACCATGTCCCGGATATCCTTGGCATCATTTTACGAAATGGCCACGACCTAAGCACGGGGTGTAGGCGTACACCCGTCAGTGCATAAATAAATTATGTGGTGTGTCTATTAATCTTTAACCCGGTCAACAGATCGGGCTACTGAACGTATAACAAACATGTAATTCTTTTACAAGTTTATATATAAATAATTATCCCAAGTTATAAAATGTTTTGTGTCGCGTGCATTCAAATTAATTTTCTAAACCTTTTCAAAATGAACCGGTTAATTGTATTTACCAGTGTAAACTGACGTATTTTCCCAAAAAGATTAAGTGCAGGTACTAAGCGTAATAGGCTGGCCTCTCCTTAGCATCACTACGAGTCTCGCAAGCTTGGATGCATTTGAGTCTGTTGAACTATGTTTCCTTTTATTTGATCCGCCTGTGGATCTGTTTCAACTCTTTTGTGATACTTTGATATTACAATTTATTCAGTTGAAATAATATCTATCTTTTGCTTCCGAGGTGCATTTAAATTTGTGTTGTTTGACTATGATGATATCAACTACGTCACGATACTCCCCACCGGGCCCACCGGTAATACGTGGAAATAACGGGGTGTGACATGGAGCTGGTGATGCAAGGAACGATGGCAACGTCGTGACCGGTACGTTCTCTGTCAATGGTATTTTCGCTTCTGTATTATTCAACTCTGGTGCCGACTGGAGTTATGTGTCCTTGGGGTCAGTCATTAGTTAGGGTTAACTCCAACACCTCTCGAGGTCAAACACGTAGTAGAATTGGCCGATGGGAAGTCAATTGAAGCCTCACATGCCCTCTTAGGGTGTTAGCTTGATCTCTTGGATCAAGTGTTCAACATTGACCTTCTTCCTGTCACACTCAGTAGCTTTGATATAGTTGTTGGTATGGATTGGTTGTCAAAACACCGAGTCGATATACTTTGCAAGGAGAAAATCGTGCGTGTACCTCTCCCTAGTGGGGAACCGTTATCAGTTCAGGGTCATCAAAGTGGTGCAACCGTTAGCATCATTTCATCCATGAAAGCCCATAAGTATTTGCAGAAGGGCTATCCTGCTATTCTTGCGCTTGTTACCGATACTCAGCCTGCAGAGAAGAGAATTGAGGATCTACCCGTTGTTCGTGAGTTTCCTGACGTTTTTCCTGAGGAACTTCCAGGTTTACCACCACACCGTTAGGTGGAGTTCCAAACTGATCTTACATCAGGAGCAGCTTCTATTGCTCGTGCACCTTATCGTCTTGCACCCGGAGTAAGTGAGTAAGTGCTTGACTTGTGCGAAAGTCAAGGTAGAATACCGAAAATCGTCCGGTTTGCTTCAACAACCAGAAATACCCATATGGAAATGGGAACAGATTGCTATGGAACATGACTGGAATACCAAGAACTCAAAACGGAAATTACACCATCTGGGTGATCGTTGACTGTCTGACGAAATCTGTGCACTTACTCGCGATCAAGGAAACTGGCAAGTTCTCACAGCTTGCTGGAATATATTTGAAGGAGGTGGTTTCTAGGCACGGAATGCCAACCTCTATTATCTTTGATCGTGATTCGCATTTCATATCTGATTTGTGGCAGGCGATGCACAAATCCTTTGGCTCACGTCTTGACATGAGCACTGCTTATCACCCTCAAACGGATGGTCAAAGCGAACGAACCATCCAGACACTTGAAGACATGCTGGGAGCATGTGTGATTGACTTTGTTAAAGGTTGGGAAAAACACTTGCCATTGGTAGAATTTTCATACAACAATAGCTACAATTCCAGTATTCAGGCAGCTCCATTTGAGGCATTGTACGGACGGAAATGCCGATCTCCTCTTTGTTGGGCTGAGGTGGGTGACAGCCAGATCACAGGTCCAGAACTTGTACTCGAAACTTCTGAGAAAATCGTTCAGATTAGAAACCATATGGCGGCATCGCGTGATCGCCACAAAAGCTACGCTGATAAGCGTAGGAAACCCTTAGAGTTCGCTGTAGGCGACCATGTTATGTTAAAAGTCTCACCCTGGAAGGGTGTGGTGCGCTTTGGGAAGCGTGGCAAACTTAATCCACGTTACGTTGGGCCATTCAAAATTCTGGAACGAATCGGTAAGGTCGCCTACAAACTCGAGTTACCGGATGAATTGGGTAACGTTCACGATGTCTTTCATGTTTCAAACCTAAAGAAGTGTTTGTCCGATGAAACACTTGTAGTACCGCTTCAAGAGCTGAAAATCGACGATAAGTTGCAGTTTGTTGAAGAACCTATTGAAATCATGGACCAGGAAGTTAAGGTTCGTAAACACAGTCGAATTCTAATCGTGAGAGTTCGTTGGAACTCAAGACGTGGACCGGAGTTCACGTGGGAACGCGAGGATCAGATGAAGCTTAAATATCCTCAATTATTCAAAACGGCCGAGTCAATTCCTGGTGCGACTGGTGAATTTCAGGACGAAATTCCCTTTCAAGTTGGGGATGATGTGGCACCCGAGGAAAATCCACAGTCATCTTGACTTACTTACCTGGATATCACTTCACTCCTCTAAGACTGCTTATCAAATTTCGGGACAAAAGTTCTTTCAAGTTGGGAATGATGTGACAACTCGTATTTTGAACCCTTTCTTTCGTTGTAATTACTTGACTGCTATGTGACTTGTGTTTTGAGAATTATTATGTGGTTTGATTAAACGTTAATTGGTCTGGTGTTATAAAAATCCAAACCGTATACGACCCTTGGGCCGCACACCCCCTTGTGTGTGGACCCAATCCGTCGATCCCAAGAGTAGGCCTGGTTCCTTACTTGATTGCATACATCACATGGGTGTGGCATACACTCCTCATAATTGTTGCAAATACCAAAACTTGGCAAAACCCTAGCTCTCTTTCTCTCTTAATCGAACCCGACGACAGCCCCTCCCTTTCTCACGAAGATCTCTTGATTTCCATCTTGTTCTCCGGTTAGTATGTTCTTATCCTTATTTTAATACAATTCTCTTATTGCACATGGTTGTGTTGTTACATGTTGATGCGTTAGGGCTATATGATAATGGAACCAATGTGAAAAAATATGTTGAACCAGTCTCGGGTTTAGGTTGTTGGTTGATGATATTATGGTAATTTTGATCTAGAGTGGATAAACAAAATGCCCTTGAATCGATTAGTATGCATGCTTGTTGATCGAGTGGAACGATGTTATGGTTGGTTTTGTTATTCTGATTTAAGTGTTGAAATAGGATCAGATGTTAGTAATTTGGTTAATGATGATCTGAATACTAATGATCATGGTTTCGATGTTAATATGGTGGGTAATTAGGGTGTGTATGATCATAGGTAATAACTGTTAAATCATGGTGTTTAATCCATTTTGGAATGTGATAAAGTGTTTGCTGAAATTACGGGAGGGATGTTAATTAGGGAAATCAGTTACAAATTTGATGGGCATTGTGACAACTCAAATTTCCGACATTCCTTATTCGCATTTAATACACGTTGACTTTGACTATATAGTTGTGTTATGATAAAACGTATTGTGTTTGCTTGATTATGTGTTGATATTATAGCATGAGACTTAGTGTATTAGAAATCACCTAAACTGATTAACACATGAAACTGCTCGACGAAACACAAGATGTGTTTCGCCAGATAACATCTCGACGAAACAGAATAGGTTTCGTCAACCTCATCTCGACGAAACAGGCTGTTTCGCCGAGCCCAGTTTCACCGAAGCCCAGTTCGGGCCCAACACGTTATTTTGAGTCTTAAAACGTGAAACATCATCAGTTTTACACCTGCTATCATCACAACCGAAACCCTAGAGTTTTTCCTTCTCTGTGTGACGGAAACTGAAGCTCTCGAAGCCTTCCTTAGTTTCAATCCATCGTTTCTCTTAGATCGGTTAGTGTGTGTTTGTTAATCGGTTCATGTTTCTATTTTTATCTCGATTTTTGCTTGTGTATATGATTGTTGTGTGTTACTGCTGTGATTATAAGAGTATGATGATGTTATAGATTTCGATATGAATGTTGTAGGCGAATATAAATAGTTCTATGCGAAACTTGATACGATCGAATACTCGGTTCTGAATGTTGTTTATAGGATCTGGTTCTGAATACAAGTTAGCATCTTGATAGGGTTCAATGTTATGATGTGGTATGATAATCAATATGCTATACACATAAACTAGGGTTATGCTAGACGATGATCCTCTGATGATTGAGTATGATGATTCTATGTGCACATTGATCTCCATATGATATCTGTTATTGTTGTCGGCTGTTAGAATGATTAGGGTTTCTGTATGATTCGTAACTGTACTGACGTAACTGAACTGTCCGACGAAACCGAACTCTCGGCGAAACAGAATGTGTTTCGCCAAGGGTAGTCGACGAATCAGAAGTTCTGTTTCGCCAAGGGACACCTCGACGAAACATATGTGTTTCGCCAATATTGTGTTTCGCCAATATTGTGTTTCGCCAATATTGTGTTTCGCCAAATGTGTGTTTCGCCGTATATGTAATCTGCACAGTAACTCGGGTTAATTCTGTTAAGTGTTAACTGGAATATTTAACTGCTGTTAAGTGTAACCATCTTGTATATGATTGTGATTACGTGCTACATGTTTAATCGTGCATAACTTGAACACAAACTGATTTCACATACGTGCATACTTTAGGACGGAATTGATTACTTGCGAACATATACTTAGCATACCGAGCAAACCCAAGGTGAGTTCACACAAGCCAAGGCATGGGGTTCCCGGGGTGGGAATGGGGATTTGATGATTTACGGTACATACATAAATGATAGAACCTACTGCTAGACTAGTAACACTTATTAAACGATCTTCGCACACCTGCCAAGGATTGGCCGCGATATTATGACTGACTTCGCACACCTGCCATAGAATGGCCGCGAACTAAATTTACAAATCTTCGCACACCTGCCTGGAGAGGCCGCGATACAAATAAACCTAGTCTAGAATACTTGGGAAAACATTCCCCAATGTCTTCGCACACCTGCCGGGAAGGCCGCGATGGGAACTAATACGATACATTGTAACGAACGAATATACTACTACTCACGCTATACTATTACTGAACTATTAATTGTGAACTCGCTCAACTAGTTGTTGACTCTCTCTTGCATGCCTTGCAGGACCTTAGGTACTTATGGAGCTTGCACAGGGAGGAGCAGGTCGTTGTGGGACATGGATCGATGATGCCATGTTATCTATCTAAACATTTGAATTTACTATTTACATTGGGTTTACATACTTATGCTTCCGCTACACACTTATTGATGTTTGGTTTTGAAAATACCTCTCGTATTGATGAATGATTTTTGGTATTTACATATATGTTCAATATGATTGGTGGCTTGATCCTGGTCAGTCACGCCTCCAAGCGATGATGCTCCGCGTGTGGATTTTGGGGGTGTGACAGATTGGTATCAGAGCCATTGGTTATAGAGAACTCAGTTTTAATAAGGGGAAAACGATTTTGTTAAAACCAGACTATAACCAGAACAGTGCTCAACGATCCACAACGATGCTTCGCTCCACGTGCAAGACTCAACATCATAGGTACTACTATTCATGTTACTTTACCTACTTGCTAGAATTACATAGAACTTTGCTCGTGGTATGCTCAGATTACAGAACCTACTATACGTTATTGCTTGAGAATACTTGTGTGCTCACTCTCTTCGCACTATTCGCGAACCTCTCACCCACATGTTCTCCTTGATGTCAAGATCATGAGTGGACGCGCTAACCTAACTCAAGCGCAGTTGGCGGCTTCGATCACTGAACAAGTTACTGCAGCACTCGCAGCTACCCAGGCAGGAGGTGTAACCTGCCATCACCACTTACTCTAGGATCTTTAGATCCTACTCTCGTAACTCAACACTTGTGCTTAATTTTGATTACTCTTACGTACACGACAAGTCAACACGCTCAGTCACCTGTATGCACATACAAGACTTTTATGGACTGTCGTCCTACTACTTTCAGCGACACTGAAGGAGCTGTTGGACTCCTCCATTTGTTCGAGGAACTCGAATCGGTCTTCGAGTGTGTGAATGACCCGAGGCTCGTAAGGTGAAATATGCCATTGATACTATCGAAGGCACTGCGTTAACTTGGTGGAACGCGCAAGTTCAGATGCTGGGGCTGACGGCTGCTAATGCCACCCCATGGAATGATTTTAAAGAACTGATCAAACGTGAATACAGTAGTTATGATGCCATCCACAAGTTGGAAGTGGAGTCCTTTAACATGAAGATGACGGGGTCAGAGATAGAAGCGTACACGAAATGATCCAACAAACTGGCAATTTTGTGCCCAACTATGGTGGATCCTCCTATCAAGAGCATTGAGCTGTACCTCAAAGGCTTAGTACCAGAAATTCAAAGCCATGTGATGACTGCTAATCTTGCTACTATTCAAGATATTACTCATCTTGCACATCGTCTCGCAGACCAGGCAGCGAGACAGAACAAGCTGCCTAGACGTATTGGTGCTACTACTACTACTTCTGCTATTCCCAGTGACAACAAATGAAAGTGGGATGGAACCTCTAGCAAGGGTTCGACTACGATTCCGTCCCAGTCACAGCAGTGAAAGATCGATGACGACCAAAGTCCTGGTCAGCAACCTTTTAGTAGTCAAGGGCAGGGTGGGTACAGGGGAAACCACCCTAAGTGCAAACGATGTAACTTGCACCACAGCGGGCGACGCAACCGAATTCATTGTCAATGATGCGACAAGCTTGGTCATGGAGCCAAAGATGGTAGAAACTCACGTCCTGCAAGCTAGAACCAACAACAACAGACACAAGATCTATAGAATCAGCAGCAACAGCAGGGTAACAAGGGATGTTATCAGTGTGGTGCTGAAGGTCACTTCAAGAGACATTGCCCACGGTTGAACCAGAACCAGAATCAGAACCACAACCAAGGAAACGGGAACTAGCGAAGACAACAACGGGGGTAATAACGACGGCAATGGTGCCAGGGGTCGAGTGTTCGTGATTGGTCAGAGTGATACTAGGAATGACCCCAGCGTTGCTATAGTTTCGACATCGTCATTAGTATGGACTGGTTATCCCAACAACAAGCAGAGATCCTATGCAAGGAGAAGACCATTCGTATTCCACGCTCTGGTGAAGAACCTCTCGAAGTTCAAGGCGACAAGAGTGGTGTCGTGAGTGGCATCATTTCTTTCTTGAAGGCTCAGAAGTGTTTACGTAAGGGCCACACAGCTGTTTTAGCACTCGTTACCGATACATCGAAGAAAGAGAAAAAGATTGAGGATATTCCTGTAGTACGCAATTTTCCTCAAGTGTTTCCTGAAGAGTTACCTGGGTTACCGCCTCATCGTCAGGTCGAATTTCAGATCGAGCTCACTCCAGGAGCAGCACCCATAGCTCGAGCACCTTATCGCTTAGCTCCAACTGAATTAGAAGAGCTGTCAAAGCAGCTACAAGAACTCTTGGAAAAGGGTTTTATACGTCCTAGCTCTTCACCCTGGGGAGCTCCAGTGTTATTCGTAAAGAAGAAAGACGGTACGTTCAGGATGTGTATAGACTACCGTGAACTCAACAAGGTGACGATCAAGAATCGTTATCCTCTTCCGCGCATAGATGATTTATTCGACCAGCTGCAAGGGTCGAGCTACTACTCCAAAATAGACTTAAGGTCAGGATATCACCAGCTGAGAGTCCGGGATGAGGACGTCTCCAAAACAGCATTTAGAACTCGCTACGACCACTACGAGTTTATGGTCATGCCATTCGGGTTAACGAACGCGCCTGCGGTTTTCATGGATCTTATGAACAGGGTGTGCAAACCTTATCTCGACAAATTCGTCATTTTTTTTTTCATCGACGACATACTGATCTATTCGAAGAGTCAGGAGGAACACGAGCACCATTTACGACTTATTTTGGAACTTCTTCGAACGGAACAGCTATACGCTAAGTTTTCAAAATGCGACTTCTGGCTTCGTGAAGTCCACTTCTTAGGCCACGTGGTAAACAAGGATGGGATTCATGTCGATCCATCCAAGGTGGATTCGATCAAGAACTGGCCTGCACCTCGCACACCAACAGAAATACGCCAATTCTTGGGTTTGGCAGGTTACTACAGAAGGTTCATCAAGGACTTCTCAAAAATTGCTCAGCCACTTACACTACTGACGCAGAAGGGTGTTGTTTGTCGTTGGGGTAATGCACAGGAAACAGCGTTTCAGCACTTAAAGGATAGACTTTGTAGCGCACCTATCCTCTCACTGCCTGAAGGCACGGACAATTTCGTAGTCTACTGCGACGCATCTATCCAAGGTCTTGGATGTGTATTGATGCAGAGGGATAAAGTTATTGCTTATGCTTCGCGCCAACTTAAGATTCACGAACGGAATTACACGACACACGACCTAGAGCTGGGAGCGGTTGTTTTTGCACTTAAGATATGGCGACACTATTTGTATGGTACCAAGTGCGCAATCTACACTGATCACAGAAGCCTCGAACATATCTTCAAACAGAAAGAACTGAATATGCGACAGCGACGATGGGTTGAACTGTTAAATGACTACGAATGCTCAATCAGGTATCACCCAGGCAAAGCCAATGTTGTGGCTGACGCCCTCAGTCGAAAGGACACCGCGCCTAAGCGCGTGCGAGCTTTACAACTCACTATACAGTCTAGTCTTCCTTCTCAGATACGAGATGCTCAGGTAGAAGCATTGAAACCTGAAAATGTCAGGGCTGAAGCCCTACGTGGCTCAAGGCAACGCTTAGAACAGAAGGAAGATGGTGCTTATTACGTAACAGGACGCATCTGGGTTCCACTCTATGGTAATCTACGCGAGCTCGTAATGGATGAAGCTCATAAGTCTCGCTACTCGGTACATCCAGGTGCGGATAAAATGTACCACGACATCAAAACTACATATTGGTGGCCTAGCATGAAGGCCCACATAGCCACATACGTTAGCAAATGCTTGACTTGTGCGAGAGTCAAGGCAGAATATCAGAAACTGTCAGGACCACTCCAACAACTTGAGATACCACAATGGAAATGGGAGCAAATTTCCATGGATTTTGTTACTGGTTTACCTAGATCCCAGGGCGGAAACGATACTATTTGGGTGATCGTGGATCGACTCACAAGGTCTGCTCACTTCTTGGCTATCAAAGAAACAGACAAGTTCTCTACCTTAGCAGACATTTACTTAAAAGAAGTGGTTTCGAGGCACGGAGTGCCAACCTCTATTATCTCTGATCGTGACGCACGTTTTACTTCAGAACTGTGGCAAGCAATGCACAAATCTTTTGGCTCTCGTTTAGACATGAGCACAGCTTATCACCCTCAGACGGATGGACAGTCTGAGCGCACGATTCAAACTCTAGAAGACATGCTTCGGGCGTGCGTAATTGACTTTGGCAATGGTTGGGAAAAACATCTGCCACTTGTAGAATTTTCGTACAACAACAGCTACCACACCAGCATTAAAGCTGCACCATTCGAGGCATTGTACGGGCGTAAGTGCCGGTCACCTCTCTGTTGGGCAGAGGTGGGAGATAGTCAGATCACGGGTCCAGAAATGGTAGTCGATACTACAGAAAAGATTGCACAAATACGACAACGCATGGCGGCAGCTCGCGACCGTCAGAACGCATACGCAGATAAAGACAGAAAACTACTCGAATTCCAGGTTGGGGATCGAGCGCTACTCAAAGTTTCACCCTGGAAGGGTGTTGTTCGTTTTGGCAAACGCGGCAAACTTAATCCACGATACGTCGGACCTTTCGAAGTTATTGAGAAGATAGGCAGGGTAGCCTACCGATTGAACTTACCAGCTGAACTCAGTGCAGTTCACAACGTCTTTCACGTGTCGAATCTGAAGAAGTGTCTATCAGATGAGACCCACATAGTTCCTTTTAAGGAACTCACTATCGACGAGCGGTTGCAGTTCGTCGAGGAACCAGTTGAGATCACGGACCAGGATGTTAAGGTCCTCAAGAACACGAGAATCCCTCTTGTACGAGTTCGTTGGAACTCCCGCCGCGGCCCAGAGTTCACCTGGGAGCGTGAAGATCAAATGGAACTCAAATATCCCCAGTTATTCGGAACCAATGCAACTACTACTGAGGCTGAAGCTACCAATACAGAATTTCGGGACGAAATTCCAAATCAACGGGGGGATAATGTGACACCCCAAGAAAAACCAGTAATCTTCGCAAACCTGCTCGGGGAGCCGCGATACAATACAGGTAAACAACGTCACACCACTAGCTTCCTCAGTAACCGCATGCTAAATTTCGGGACGAAATTTCTTTCAAGTTGGGGATAATGTGACAACTCGAATTTCCGACATTCCTTATTCGCATTTAATACACGTTGACTTTGACTATATAGTTGTGTTATGATAAAACGTATTGTGTTTGCTTGATTATGTGTTGATATTATAGCATGAGACTTAGTGTATTAGAAATCACCTAAACTGATTAACACATGAAACTGCTCGACGAAACACAAGATGTGTTTCGCCAGATAACATCTCGACGAAACAGAATAGGTTTCGTCAACCTCATCTCGACGAAACAGGCTGTTTCGCCGAGCCCAGTTTCACCGAAGCCCAGTTCGGGCCCAACACGTTATTTTGAGTCTTAAAACGTGAAACATCATCAGTTTTACACCTGCTATCATCACAACCGAAACCCTAGAGTTTTTCCTTCTCTGTGTGACGGAAACTGAAGCTCTCGAAGCCTTCCTTAGTTTCAATCCATCGTTTCTCTTAGATCGGTTAGTGTGTGTTTGTTAATCGGTTCATGTTTCTATTTTTATCTCGATTTTTGCTTGTGTATATGATTGTTGTGTGTTACTGCTGTGATTATAAGAGTATGATGATGTTATATATTTCGATATGAATGTTGTAGGCGAATATAAATAGTTCTATGCGAAACTTGATACGATCGAATACTCGGTTCTGAATGTTGTTTATAGGATCTGGTTCTGAATACAAGTTAGCATCTTGATAGGGTTCAATGTTATGATGTGGTATGATAATCAATATGCTATACACATAAACTAGGGTTATGCTAGACGATGATCCTCTGATGATTGAGTATGATGATTCTATGTGCACATTGATCTCCATATGATATCTGTTATTGTTGTCGGCTGTTAGAATGATTAGGGTTTCTGTATGATTCGTAACTGTACTGACGTAACTGAACTGTCCGACGAAACCGAACTCTCGGCGAAACAGAATGTGTTTCGCCAAGGGTAGTCGACGAATCAGAAGTTCTGTTTCGCCAAGGGACACCTCGACGAAACATATGTGTTTCGCCAATATTGTGTTTCGCCAATATTGTGTTTCGCCAAATGTGTGTTTCGCCGTATATGTAATCTGCACAGTAACTCGGGTTAATTCTGTTAAGTGTTAACTGGAATATTTAACTGCTGTTAAGTGTAACCATCTTGTATATGATTGTGATTACGTGCTACATGTTTAATCGTGCATAACTTGAACACAAACTGATTTCACATACGTGCATACTTTAGGACGAAATTGATTACTTGCGAACATATACTTAGCATACCGAGCAAACCCAAGGTGAGTTCACACAAGCCAAGGCATGGGGTTCCCGGGGTGGGAATGGGGATTTGATGATTTACGGTACATACATAAATGATAGAACCTACTGCTAGACTAGTAACACTTATTGAACGATCTTCGCACACCTGCCAAGGATTGGCCGCGATATTATGACTGACTTCGCACACCTGCCATAGAATGGCCGCGAACTAAATTTACAAATCTTCGCACACCTGCCTGGAGAGGCCGCGATACAAATAAACCTAGTCTAGAATACTTGGGAAAACATTCCCCAATGTCTTCGCACACCTGCCGGGAAGGCCGCGATGGGAACTAATACGATACATTGTAACGAACGAATATACTACTACTCACGCTATACTATTACTGAACTATTAACTGTGAACTCGCTCAACTAGTTGTTGACTCTCTCTTGCATGCCTTGCAGGACCTTAGGTACTTATGGAGCTTGCACAGGGAGGAGCAGGTCGTTGTGGGACATGGATCGATGATGCCATGTTATCTATCTAAACATTTGAATTTACTATTTACATTAGGTTTACATACTTATGCTTCCGCTACACACTTATTGATGTTTGGTTTTGAAAACACCTCTCGTATTGATGAATGATTTTTGGTATTTACATATATGTTCAATATGATTGGTGGCTTGATCCTGGTCAGTCACGCCTCCAAGCGGTGATGCTCCGCGTGTGGATTTTGGGGGTGTGACAGGCATCGACAAAGGTTGCGAGTCGAAACCTCATGGTTCCGACTCGAGACCAGGTATCACAAAAACTAGAGGACTCGAGACCAGCAGGTTGCGAGTCGAGACCGGTGTTATTTCGGCTCAGGTTGCGAGTCGAGACCTGACTCGAGACCTCATGGTCGAGACAATTGAACTCATCACTCGAGATCGTTGGTTGCGACTCATGACCACAGAGGTTGCGAGTCGAGACCTCATGGTCTTGACCGATTGACATTTGAATCAAAACTTGAATTGGTATGTGGGCTAAGCACTGTTTGTTGGGCCACGGATGTACAGTGGGCCGCACACTTGCAACAGACTGTGCTTGGTGTTTATTCATTGGGCTGGACATTGTGAACTGATGTATTATGTGTTTAAGTGATAGTAAACTACATGCGATATTGAATTACTAATATTATACGTGTTGCGTGACAACAACATGTGTATTACTTGAGTACGAAACTAATTGTTATTGGTAACCATGTTAGGACTTGATTGACCAACTTGAAACAAGTAAATAACCAACCGAGCAATCTAAGGTGAGTTCACTGCTCTTTTTCAAGCATGCGTCCCGGGGAGGGACATTTGGTAAATATTCCGGGGAGGAATATTGGGTTATTAGGTTTAACTGGAATGTTAAACTAGGATGTTGGATAATACACTCATTTTCTATCACTTAAGTCCCATCTACTACTGAATTAGTTGCCGGGGAGGCAACGGGGTTATTAGTTGATAGCGCTATTAGGTTTGGCACCCTCACACCGTACCGGGGAGGACGGGCGTGAACTAATTACCTTAACCACTCGACCAATTTCTGATAGAACATTGGGGAAGGGCAAACAAACTGACGCCATCGTGCGGTATCCAGTTATTATCAACATGCTTTAAACTAATACTTGGTAACTAAACGTTTTTGATAAACTTTGAACTCGCCATCGTTATGCTGATACACTTGTCTGCATGCTTGCATGTCGTTAGATTCTTGGACATGGAACTTGCTATCTGGGATTGCTGGAGTGGTCATGGGTCGAGCCTTTTGGAAACACTTGACACGCTTATTGGTTGTCGTACATTTGGTTTTGAAACGTTTGAACAATGATTTCCTTTATGCTTCCGCTGAACGTGTTGGTTTTAAGTTATGTTTTGAAAATAAAATATGGTAATAAATGGAAACTTTTGTTTAATATCATGTTATGGTTCAATGTGATTGGTGACTGGATCCTGGTACATCACACATCCCGCGGGGGTTCCCGCATGTGGTATTTTGGGGGTGTGACAGATTGGTATCAGAGCCAGGTTATAGTGAACTAGGTTTTGAAACGTTTTTTTTATAAAACTAGACTATAACTGAACAGCTTTGTAGTCGACCATGACACTCAGCTTCAGATGGCAAGGTTCGTCTCTCGTTTACTTATTGTACTGCATAACTAGGGTACCTTACGTATGACACTACATGTGATTGCACACTTAGCACTATAGCATGAATTCATGTGTTGTTTGCCTGTGTTATGTGAGTTATAGCGTGACATTTCCTCTAGACCTTGTGATTCATGTTTTGTGATGTCCCTTGTTTTGCTACTCGAATCCAAGGAACCTTTTAGCGCGAGTTACGAGGAGCTAAGATAAGCATGAAAAACTCATTATCATTATGGGTGCACACATAATAGTAATGTGGGGTGCATGTGAGTCCCAATGAGGCTTAACGAGGGTGAAAGGGGGTTCTGTTCCATTATCTGAAATAATG
This sequence comes from Helianthus tuberosus, assembly GCA_030545235.1. Taxonomy (NCBI): domain Eukaryota; kingdom Viridiplantae; phylum Streptophyta; class Magnoliopsida; order Asterales; family Asteraceae; genus Helianthus; species Helianthus tuberosus. The sequence goes on along the minus strand of CM060362.1, from coordinate 46,171,693 downwards.
GTAGGACTCAGTAATCCGTAGAAGTCATAGCGATGTTTGACTGCTACTCCATCCCGACCCTAACCTTTTTCCACTCTTTTTATATAGAATCATGAGTGGACGTGGCGGACGTAACAGTGGATGCGATGGTGGCCGCGGCGGTGGACGTGGTAACATTGTTATGTCCCAGGCAGAACTGACTGATCTAATTAATACTCGCGTGGCTGAAGCTTTAGCGGCTCAGCAGGCTGGTATGTTATGTACCAAACGCTTTTTATTCCTGTGTCGTGTACTCGACTCTCACTTGCGTTGAATTTACTCTCATCTTTAGGTCAACCTGCGAATCAGAACAACCCACCTACCTGCACGTTTAAGACATTCATGGACTGTAAGCCACAGACTTTTAGTGGAACGGAAGGAGCAGTGGGACTACTCCGTTGGTTTGAAAAAGCTGAGTCAGTATTTGCTATGTGTAACTGTCCCGTTGGGGACAGGGTGAAGTATGCTACAGGCACGCTGGAGGATGGTACCTTAACTTGGTGGAATGCCCAGGTGCAGATGCTAGGCATCGAGATGGCAATGCAACTACTTGGGATGATTTCAAGGAGTTGATGCGGGAGGAGTATTGCCCACGCGATGAAATTCAAAAATTGGAAAATGAGTACTACAATTTGAAGATAGAGGGATCTGAGATCGAGGCTTACACGAAATGATCTCACGAACAGGCAAACATGTGTCCTAATTTATCTCGACCACCACATCGAAGCATATACTATTTGGATGATAGGTAATAGTTGGAGCTAAGTGGAGCTTAAACATATACTATTTGGATGATAGGTAATAGTTGAAATAAGTGTGGAAAACAAATATGATCAAGACATAAAGAAAGGAGAAGCAACTATGCATGTTGAGGACGTAAGTTGTGTCTTATAAGACGAATGATGTGTCCCCATTAGTTCAATGCAGGCACATTGGACGATGCAAGTAAATGGGAAAAAACATCCCGCTTGTCACACTCGCAAAATCAGAGTTGGGTTGATCTGACTGCTATCTTCATTGCACAGCGGAAGTATAATGCTAAGACTTCTAGAAAGTTGAACGCTCGCTAAGTACTCAATCACAATGGGTTCTCCTATTCCAACCGTGCCACAGTTTGAAAGTGTAATCTGAGAATGAACATGCGAAAAAGTCAACATAAAGTTGGCGAGTTCATAGTTTGTTTGAAAAAGATTTAAAATAAATCTTTTTGTTAACCGGTTTAAATATTGTTGAGAAATCATAATAAACCATTTTCCTTGGCATGTTATTTGAAAAACTTTGTACTTGTAAAACTTGTATAACCGTCATTGCCCATATATGACAAGACAACATGCCCGCATGAGCCTATAACCAACCTCGAGCTAGAGAGTGCCTCGCCAAACCGTGTACTCAAGACGGTAGACTAGCAGTCGGTTATAGTTCCGATATGCAACGAGGACTTCACTGTACAGTTTTAAGGACCCTATGACCCTTAAGGTTGAGTAGAGGACAATCAAGTCCTTATGATTGTACGTAGGAATATAAGTTAGTGAGGTAGATGTTTATGGAACAAGTAGGCATTATAATCATTTATATTATATTTGATCAAAATAATATAACTATACCTTATTGTTATATTGGTTGGTAATCGTTGATGAACCGTATTACCCTTACTAATAATAAAGGTTTCCCATTGGGTGTATTTAAGGAGATAATTAGAGAGAGATTTAAAAGTTAGACTCCACAAATAACATAACCAAGTATCATCCCCCCTCTCTCTCTAAATATCACGAGTTCATCACTTCAAGAACTCCTAATCACCATCGCTAATATACAACCTAAACGGGAACTAGACAAAGTTGGCAATCATGTTGTCTACATTAGTCCCTCCTATAGTTGCTGGCTTAATAGGTACAATTTTACATGTTTTCCATTATGTACTTACTTTACTGATAAACATGTGGTATCAGAGCATATGTTGCTCAAATCAGTTCTGTTAGTTTTCTCTAAATTTGGAATTAAAACTGGAAAACAATAAGTTTTAATAAAATTCATGGTTTGATTTGTTCTTACGGATGTCATGTTTCTTCTCCATAAACAAATCTAGAAAAGACTGTCATATTGTGTTTTTATTAAAATCTAACAACATATTAAAAAAAATTGAAATCTACAAAGAAAATATGTTTAATGTTTCGATTCTAGATGAAAACTATAAAAGATTCTTCGAAGATGATCTTCATTTTCACCATAAAAATTCGAAGAATCATTTATATTATGGATGAACCGAAGGATTAGAATATGTTTTTTTTTTCCAGTTTTTGATTAATTTTTATCCATTAGAAAATTTCGAAATATGATATGGCTTATCAATAAAAGATTTCGAAATCTTGGATAAGTATAATCAGAGCATAACATTAGGAAAAAATATAATCTATTAATTTCGAATTATTTCTTCCTTATCACAATTCAAGTTAGAGATAATTTAGTTTTCGAAAAATAATTCACTTTTTAATTAGGAGTTCACGTTTTTTTATGATTCCATAAGTTTGAGAAAACATAATTCTAAGAAAACATAATTTTAAGAAAACTCTGGTTCTCTATTTCATTAAGTTTTGAGAGAACTAAAAATTAACAGAACTCAAGTCTTTCTCTATCCCAATACATTTGAGAGATCTCAAAATTAAGAGAACTCAACTTTAAGAGAACTCAGATTCTCTGTTCTGTTAGATTTTGGGAGAACTCAAAACTATGGGGAACTCAATTTTGAGAGAACTCAGGTTCTCTATTCCATAAAATTTCAAGGGAACTCAAAACTAGAGAACTATAATTAAGAGAACTCAAGATCTCTCAAACGAAGAGAAATTAAAAGTAGTGAACCCAAACTCGAGAACTAACCATTTTTCTCGACAATCCATTCCTTCGTGAACTAACCTTTTGTAAACATAACTCCTCGAACTATCATCATGAACTATTATTGTGAACTAAATTTTTTGTCGGGCTTTGCAAATACTTGGATAAAATTATTTTTTTACAAAACTAGATAGCTTAACTTGAATAAGCTCTTGATGTTTCATTTATGTCCAAAGGTGATGTGCTACATCTATTTTATTGTTAAAGGATAACTAAAAGCTTTGTTATTTATGCCTTGTATACATGAATACCTCACTTCTGCCCAAAGGTGATGTGCTTCATTCCTTTCTAGTAAAACTAAGATAATTGTCACACTTCTGCCCAAAGGTGATCTATCACAATTATTTTGCACACATACTTAATTGATTTCACTTATGCCTAAAGGCGATTTTTTTCGTTTAAGTAGAATTTTTAAATAAACTTAGTCTATTAGTTTTATGTTAATAATAGACTTATCACACTTTCTTCAAATAATGATCCTCACATTAACGATCCCTTATTAATCTTGCAATCATATTTTAGTCTGCCTTACTATAATACTCCATAACAATACTTACCACAACTTTCTTCTATAATTTGTATCTAATCCAAATCATCCACTCTAATTTCAAAACCCAATATGCGTTTTGTTTCATAAAGAGTTTCAATAACTTTGATCTCTTCTCGTTTCTTGATTATCTCTTAAGACACGACAATCCTACTGGTCTAGTCTGATAAAAGTTCTACAAAAGAAAAGTAGAGCATGACAAATAGCATAATGTCTCTTATAATAACTAAGAACTCATTTAAATAAATATTATCACTAGATTTATTCCATATTAAGTTTTTCCTAAGACTAATCTAATTTTCTTCGAAATAATCAAAAGAACTCCTAAAATGTATGCCTTCATTTTAAATTCTAAACTATAATGGTTAAATGGCATCCGTGAACACATCATAATGTACAATACCATGACCCATAAAATTTAGGGATTATACATGGAAATAAGTACATATTTCCAGTGCATTGCATACTAACTTCTCCACTAATATGATTTTGATGCCTTAAAATCAACTATAACACTCAGAAGTACAAAAGGAAAATGAGTGCGTTGATTAGCAACATACGTACAGTAAAATGTACATCTGAAACTGGAAAATAATATGTTATTCACCTTACTACCACTAAAACCTAAAAAAAGATAGTTTAAGGTCCATAGATAAAATACAAGTACTAATTCCAACTCTAAGGTTCTTTAAGGGAAAATCTAACTGCATAATTATGCCATTAGACTAAGCATAAGCAATGAGACTATCCATAATTCAAAAGAACAACTGGCTAAAATATGCAGTCGCCTATTAATGATATTTAAGTATGCTAATATTAATATTCTAGTTAACACATGATAAGTTGACTCTACTTCTATACGTTTCCTTATCGAAGTCACCAAATAACTCACATGAGAGTTACTGACAAAATTAAATGATAAGGCTATAAGAACTATAATAAATTGTCAATAACACTTTATGATAGCATACATATTCTGGAGATTAATCAGAATTTAGTATCAATACTAAAGCTACATTTTGACAACTGTGAGGTTTGCATAGCTAACATAAATCCGCTCTTACATTAAACTCGCATATTATTTGTTTTCAATATATGGTTGTCCTTTATAAGATAGAACTTGATGATAGTATACACTTTCACAACTTTTGTTATGCAAATGAGAATTTAACAAAAGACAAATGAGACCTATAAAATTCATCCATTGAAACCAAATTTCATGAGAAATCATGACAAGGTTGATGAGGATGATTTTTTTTTCATTTAATCTCATTCTCAGTGATTTTAAATCATGTGTTAGATGCCCTAAAGAAAAATTTGAATTAAGGAATAAGTATGGATCTACCAGAAGTTATATTTCACTGACATTCGTGGAACTTATTCCAAACGGAATATTCAAGCATAATTCATTTATCATTTAAAGACTATCTAGTTGTATCTAATTTGTCTCATATGGTTCACGATCTTAAAAAGATCTTTCATATATAAACTTAATATGATTTCTTCTAAATATGCCCCTAAGTTTTTTTATGATATTTGGACGTTAAGGAATTCAAATCAAGTCTAACACATGTATGACAGGTTCCTATGTCATGTACATCATTGAAACTTCTTTTGTAGTATTCCTAAAGATATCAAAGATTACTAGGAGAATTAAGTGTCTTAGTCATAAATTGCAAGAGTTGCAAGAGGTAGAGGAGTGAAAATTTAATATTACCTCAATTTGCACCTCTTGTACAAGACACTACTCCTTCAACACTTGTCCCATTAAAATCCAATGCTACTCTTATAAAAGTTTCATTGCTGCTTAAATTTGGACACTAAGATTTCATACCGAAACTAAAATAATCCTCAATAAGAGAAACTACAACGACTAACGTCATTAACTTGTTTCTCTATTAGAATCTATTGGCCTTTAAATATTGACCCTAAGTATGTTAATTTTCTAAAGACTTCTAAGGTCAGTAGAAGCAGTAAAAGTCTTTATCATGACTTGCAAAGAATACAAGAGGCAGGGGGAAGAGAGTCATTAAATTTTACTCCAAATTTACCTTCAATTACACCTCTTGTATACCATACTACACCAACTTTTACACATTTAGAATCCTAAAAAGGATAGCAACCTAACCAAGAGCTAATCTATAAAACTGAAACTCCTAATAAACCCAATAATCAACCGAGGTGGTCATCTAGGTTTAAAAACCTACTAAGTTTGATGATTACATAAGCTCCCTAACTAAAGTTGAAATGGATGTTGGAAAGTTTACCGATCCGGCCTTCTCTTATCAAACCATTAGCATCAGTCAATTTTCTGAATGGAGTAAAGCTATTATTAGCAAAATTGACTACATCAGTCAGAATAACGTTCGGGATTTGGTTGAATCACCTAAGGGTGTTCATAACTAAACGAAATCCTAATACAAAGGTTAAGATACTAAGACGCATGATTGATTGTCAAAGGTTATACCCAAGAGGAGATAAAGTATCAAAGAATCTTCTTACCTGTCTTACAAAAGTTTCTTTGAGTATCATCTGTTCTAGTAGCTTATATCAATTTAAAGCTACATTAGATGAACATTAAACAACTTTCCCTAATAAGTGAATTATATATTTACATGTTCATAAAATACCCTGAAAGTTCTAAACTAAAGGACAAAGAACACTTTGTCTATAAGCCAATAAAATCCATGTATAGGTTAATGAAAACATCAAAATGTGATGAAATTTTAATGCAATTATTTTCATCAAGAACCAAGTGGATTAATGTACCTACCTCAAGATGAGTGGGAGCAACTAAAACAAACTTATCCTTATATAGATGACATTTTTTACAAGTATATGTTATATAAGTTAAAGCATTGTTCACACATACTTTGATATAATAGATCACAAAGATATCTCTTATATGATAAATATCATAACATACTGCGATAGACCCATTTGGACATTAGTTTTGTTCCATAAGTTTTACCTTAAATGGGTCATTACACATGTAACATACTACATTGCTCTCCTTTAGAGGATAATAGGATCACTGAGATTACTTTCTTGTGCTTCATTAATTAGAAGCCCTATGTAGGTTTAAATCTTTACTCGTTCAAATATTACTCATATTGCAACACACAAGATATGTCTAGATATTTCAAGCATCTAATAGAGTATTACAATATCTTTAAAGGAAACGAGAGACTATAATATAATTAAATAAGTGAGACTCAAACTGGTTGATTACTCTAATATTCAACGATGACAAAATGTTATTTCGGGTATATCCTTATGTCAGCAAACAAAGCTTATCTCATAGAAGAGTCATAATGAACTGATAACAACAAACTATGTTATAATGACATAATATGTTACTAATCACAAAGCAATGGTCACTAAATGTTGTTGAAAATTTAGCAGTGGATTCATAAGTTTATTAACTCCATAAATAATAATAATAATATATTGAAGACTTGCTGTGATAAAGTCAGCTACCATGTTTTGTCCAACAGTAATAGTTTCAGAGCCGCAACGTTAAATTTATTATGAAATTAATTGTTCATTTATAAACGAATTGAGAAAACTAAATCTTTGTATCAAATACATTCATAATGTGTTCAAGGATCCTATAACTTAAGGTCTATTACCCATAAGTCTTATTAAAAGCGCTTATAATAGAGACGAGTTTTAACTAATGACCATATACAACTGCATATCGTACTATGAATGATTAATTATTAACTTTCCTCGTCGGTTTTGATTTGGTATGCCTATAAATATGTTCTGCATGCATAATGACATATAGGCAGATCATTATACAAATCAAAAGTTTAGAGGGCTAAGTTGTAATTTTTTATCATAATTGTTAGATTTTAAATTGAGGATGAAGTATAACTAATGGGGGTCCTGAGTTGAATGATGACTCAATACCTATATTTCTCTGCTACGGTTTTTGGTTTAAAGCTAAAATGATTATTAACTCCTGATCATGCTTATCTAATGCTCATAATAAATGATTACTCGACGAAGTGGGGGAATGTTAGATTAAATATATTAATTATATTTAATCAAGTAGCCATTATAATCATTTATATTATATTTGATCAAAATGATATAATCGTACCTTATTATTATATTCGTTGGTAATTGTTGATGAAGCCTATTATCCTTACTAACTAATAAAGATTTGCTCTTAGGTGTTTTTAAGGAGATAATTAAAGAGAGTCAAAGGTTACTCTCCACAAATAACATCACTAAGAATCGTTATCCTCTCTCTCCAAATATCACGAGTTCATCCCCTCAAGAACTCCTAATCACCATCGCTAATATACACCTTAAATGGGGACCAGACAAATCTGACAATGATGTCAGCTACATCAGTCCCTCCTATAGTTACTAGCTTAACAGGTACACTTTTACATGTTTTATATTATGTACTTACAGAAATAATCAACGCATACTAAGAAGTGATTTCATGTATAATAAATTACCCTTTATTTATCTACGAGTTGAACATTCGAGTTATGTTAGTGATTATTACTTTGGCCTCAAAAAAAAAAGAATACTAAGCAAAAAAATAAACACTTAAAATTGTTTATAGCTTTAAAAATGGAAAAACCAATAAGATTTTAAAAAAGCAGTCCAACATCTACTAGATAAGTATTATATTTTGAACTTGAAGCGTAATGAACAAAAATAGCTAAACTAAAATAAAAGAAAAATGAGAGTAAGTTAGTGGATTTTTAATGTGTATGGAGTCTATAGCCAAGGTATCAAGGATATGACAAAGCAAAATCTGTGGGGACACGTTTACGTGTTGTGCATAACCATGGATATGGCTTAGACTGGAAGGTATGGAGGAGGCAAGTCCTCCAAGGATGGGCCGCCCTTTGTGTATATATATGTATGTATGTATAGGTATATGTGAGAGAATGAAGGAGAAGGAGGCCCGGCGAGTTCGGCTATGGGCTACTGGTGAGGCCGGGACGGAAGGGAGGGGGGCGGTGTGGGGGACCGGCGCCGGTCCTAGCCGGGCCTCAGCCGGCCCCCATACCTTCTAGTCTTATTATGGATCTTAAAAATGGGATAAAGTCGAAATAGTACAATTCGCCCCTACCTTGTCTGCTAGAATAAAAACTAATGAGTAAATATATTAGAAAAAATGCGGATGTTCTTACACATAGGGCTGTTCACGAGCCGAGCCGAACCGAGCGGACCTTTTTGGCTCGTTTACAAACCGAACCGAGCGGAGCGGCTCATTTAAAACCGAGCCTCAAATCAAGCGAGCATTTTTCGAGCAGTAAATATTCCGAGCGAGCGTCGAGCGAAGTTCGAGCGATTTGGACAACCATGTCGCCCGATTGAAATTCGCTAAGAGCGCTAGTGACAATGTTCGATCTCAAGTTTTTATGTCTTTAAAAATATGCACGTTTCATGACATGATATTTTTCTTATGAATAACAATGCTGTGGCTGATGAGGCGATAATCATATTGCACGAACAATTACGTTGAGAGCAGGAGACGATCGACTTAAGGTAACAACATAAAACATTGAGACGATGAGCAGCTTGTCATTTATCGATTTAGGATTTAACTTTTAGGTTTTGATATTAATTTTGTATTGGCGTGGTTGGGCTAGTACATATAGATATAGTTGTAAATTTGTATATAGTGAACCAAAATCTAATAGAGTGGTATATATAAAACTATAAATTTAAATAATATTTAAGTATATATGTATGTGTAATGTGTGTGTATATATAGGTGTGTGTGTGTATGTATAATTTATATTTGTGTATATATATGTGTATATACATGTTTATATATGTATGTGTATATGTGTATGTATATATATATATATACTAATTATTAATTAAAAATAATTCGAGCCGAACCGAGCCGAGCGAACCTTTGCTCATGCTTGGCTCGTTTACAAACCGAACCGAGCAGAGCGGCTCGTTTACAACCGAGCGTCAAATCGAACGAGCATTTTCCGAGCAATTTCCGAACGAGCGGCGAGCGATTTGAACGGCCCTACTTACACATAAAGAAAAGCTAAAAATTGTTTAACAAAAATAAAGACCAAATTTTTGTAATGATGCGAAATGAATATCAAGTACCTGTACGAAGAATTACAACTCAGCCAACGACAAATGGTAAGTGCCTTTAACACCTTTAAGATAAAAAATAACCTTAACTTTAATTTATATATAAAGTTGTAACAAACTTTACTTAAAGTTTATAAACAATTATAAAACTTACTAATAACTCTTTCTTCAATTTTTTTTAATTCAATACGAAAATATGTATAAATATTTTTGACAATAAATTTGGTAGGGGCAGGAGATTTATAGGCAAAATAATTGATGGGAGCGGACCTAATATTTTAAAATTTTCAGACGAAAAATAGAAAATATTACACTTCTACCCGAAACATTGGGGGCGGGTGCACCCCCGTAACTTATAAGCTAAGCCACTGAGTCAGGCGTTTATAAACACACTCGTCATTAACTAATGTTGATTTGTCAATTTATAAATAGGGTAAAATTGTTAATGATATAATTTTTAAGTTTTAAGTGTTGATGTTGCTAGATAAACTACTTGTTTATTCAGGAGTAATTGTGTTGTTTTTTCTACTTTGTCTTGAAGCGTATAAATGTCCTCATTAGTATATGTTAACAGTTAAACAGAAGAGTAAACTGTCATTTTGGTCCCTGTGGTTTGGACACTTTTGCCATTCTAGTCTAAATCTCAAATTTTTTAAATTTGGGTCCCCGTGGTTTCACTTTTATTGGCATTTTAGTTCAAAATTAAAAAAACCTCTTTTTTGACTGTTGCAACCTGCCTATTTTGTCTTTTTGTTCAGAGGCAATTTTGTCCATCTGATTTTAATATAACATATCAATAATTAGTAAACTAAATTAAATATATATAATTCCTTTATACCCTTATATAAACATCAGATTATATACTCTTCCCCCATTTAACCATCATTTCCCCCAAAAAAACCCTAACCCACAAAATCGAAGCAGATCATCTTCCCCAAAATGCGAATCATTCTTCTAGATCTTCAAATCCGAACACACAAATCACGTAACAATGTCGTCGCAATCGGATCTGGCCCGTCAGATCGAGCACTTGATGGATTGTAAACTGCTGCCGGAGGCGGAGGTGCGGACGTTGTGTGATCAGGCGAGGACGATTTTAGTGGAGGAGTGGAATGTGCAACCGGTGAAATGTCCGGTGACTGTTTGAGGTGATATTCATGGACAGTTTCATGATTTGCTTGAGCTGTTTCGGATCGGAGGAAGTGCTCCGAACACGAATTACTTGTTTATGGGAGATTATGTTGGTTAGTGTTGTGTGTTTTGAAATTAGATGTTGATTAGGTTAAGTTTGATTAGGTTTTGTGGTTTATGTGATTTGATTTAGTGTTGGATGATGATATGTGGTTGAAATGTTGAATCTGCTTAGTGTTGTACATTTTGAAATTGAGTGATGTTGATGTTGATTTGGTTATGTAGATAGTGTTGATTAGGTTAAGTTTGATTAGGTATTGTGGCTTGTGCAGTTTGATTTGGTGTTGAATGATGATGTGTGGTTAAAATGTTGAATCTGCATAGTGTTGTACATTTTGAAGTTGAATGTTGTAGATGTTGATTTGGTTGTGTAGATAGTGTTGAGTTGTTTAAGTTTGATCTATTATTGTGGCTTGCGCAATTTAATATGATGTTGAATGTTGATGTGTGGTTAACCCACATCAGATTATGATCTGCTTCGATTTTGTGGGTTAGGATTTTTTTGGGGAAGATGATGGTTAAATGGAGGAAGAGTATATAATCTGATGTTTATATAAGGATATAAAGGAATTATATATATTTAATTTAGTTTATTAATTATTAATATGTTATATTAAAATCAGATAGACAAAATTGCCCCTAAATAAAAAGACAAAATAGGCAGGTTGCAACAGTCAAAAAAGGGTTTTTTGAATTTTGGACTAAAATAGCAATAAAAGTGAAACCACAGGGACCAAAATATAAAAAAGTTTAATATTTGGACTAAAATGACAAAAGTGCTCAAACCACAAGGACCAAAATGACAGTTTACTCTAAAGAGAAAGAGTGATTTATAATAACCAACAAAGCCATTATTATCAAGTGGCTTGACCATAATTATTTTAGCTATGGGTCCTAATAAGGTATAAGATAGGGCTGTCCAAAAAGCTTGTGACGCGTAGCTCGCTCGTATTTAATTAGCTCGACAAAAAAAAAAACTCGTTTAGCGCGGTTTGGTTTAAAACTGAGCCAAGCCGGCTTGGATCGGTTAAAAAGTGAGTCTCGCTCGGCCCGGCTTCTAACGAGCCAGATTGGCTTGGTTTGGTTCGCTTGGTAGCTCAGCTCGGGTTAGCTCGGATTATTTTATTTGTAATAGATTTTTTTACATACATTATAATATATTTGTAGGGTACGCGCGCGATGCGGCGGGGAGGATACTTTGTATTGCGGCACTCGTTTCTAGTAGTTTTCTTATTCGTATAATATTTATGATAACATTATTGTGGTGAATATATGTCATAAGTGTTATATGTAAAGTTTTGTTTTTTATTTATTTATAAAAAATTAAAATTAAAAGACAAGAAATATTGTTTTTTTTTTATAAAAATTAACAATCAAAAGAAAAAAAAAAGATAAGTTGTTATAATTGTAAAGTATGTTTATTTTATTGGTTCAATTATAAAGTATAATTTATTCTTTAAAGTTCATAACTTTTTTTTTAAATATCCATATAGTACTCATCCAATAAACTTTAAATTTAAAAATTTTGTTTTATAAAGATAAAAAACAGTATTTGACTCGTAAGTATTTTTTAGACATTTAACTTAAATTGTTAAATTTCATTTTTTACAGATATAAAAATTTAGATTTTATAAAATTTGAAGAACTGTTTTTTTATAAAAAAGTAAGATTTTAAGAGTTTATATCTTTATTAACTTTATATCATACTAAGTTCAGATTTTTAGCTTTCCTAATTAATCTTATCTATATAAGTCTACTTTTAACTTATAATCCCTAAAAATATGCAACACAATCTACTATGTATCTAGTCAAGTTGGTAAAGAATTCTTTTGAAACTGAATAATATTATCTATAACAATATAGTTGAACTTATAATTCCTAAAAGGGGTAGTCTAAATGTACCCCCTTTTATTACTTTTTATACCCCCTTTTCATAAAATCACATTAAAACTTGTAATATTTACCCCCTATACAAATCATCATTTTAAAAAATATTCTTTTTGTTACAAAAAAATTCAAAAGTGTAAAAAAAGATTACAGACCTTAATATTTATTTTTAATTTTTATTTAAATCATATTTTTTTCTAAAAAAAGTTTTCATATATTGTTTCTAAAGACCTCTTCTCAAATAGTATTTTGATTATGTTTTTTTTATTGAACATCTTTACAAATAAATAATAACATTTTTCTTATAAAAATAACAAAAAAAGTTTTGAACTTTCTTTTTGAAAAAAGTCTATATTATGTTTTTTCCTCGCCTAGTTTGTATTTTAAAGGTCTTACTTTTATAATTTTTAATACTTTAGATGTGTTTATAAAATAATTAACAATTTTTATTTATCAAAAAAGTAAAAAAGTTTTTCTTTTAAAATAGCGTTTAAAGCCCTAGCACATATTAATCATTCAAACCATCTTTGTAAGTGAACAAATAAACAATAGGTACTAAAATTATTTTATCAAACTATAAATTAACAACCTATATAAATTCAAATTTAATTAGTGTAAAGAGTATGTTATAAACAAGTAAAACCAGTTTAAGACTTCGATCGAAGTGAACACTTTTCTAAAGCAAAACAAATGGATAGGGTTGATTCACAAATATTTTTCTCTTCTTCATTTAAAAAATATATTAAACTGGTTGATTTCAAGAATGTATGTGGATTTTTTTTGTATTATTGTTTGTACAGACTCAATGAGATATTGATCGGAATGTCGCCCCTCGGTCAAATATAATATTTATATACCCAAATTACCCTTAACAATGCGTTAGTGGTAGTAAGGGTTGTGATCGAAGGTGATGATGGTGGATGATTGTGTAGATCCCCATACGGATCGTCAGACGAACGTGATTTCTTGTTTCAGATGTTGTAGCGAGTGCAGAATCCAAGCTACGACACAAACCGTGCGAGAGAATGTAATACACAATAAGATTCACCGTTTAAGGATTCCGTGTATTCAATTCGACATAGTTTCGATACAATACTCGACAAATACAACGCACACCGGATCTCTCTCTCTCTACACTCTCTCTCTAGCTCATTCAAGCTCACTAAACATAGTGACAACTACTGGTATTTATACTCAAACCAGCAGTGCTTACATCAACACAACAATAAAAACAATCGAAACATATGGATATACATCGAAATACATAGCATGCCATCGAAACAAGACCTATACAACGAAAAAGACATGGACATCGAAATACATATTCAATACATCGAAATAGGCTATTACCAAAGCCTATTTCGATACATAAAAACTGAAACAATGCAATCTATTTCGATACATCATTAGTTTTGATGCATTCTATTTTGAATTGTTAACATTAGGGGTGTTCAAAACCGGATTAGTGGTAAGGTAAAGGATGATTGTGGCTAGGGCTGTAAACGAACCGAACGAACACGAACAAGACCTTGTTCGTGTTCGTTTGTTAAAAAATATATCTGTTCGTGAACCGTTCACGAACACTTATCGAATAGGATTTTATGTTTATGTTCGTTTGTTAAGGAAATGAACTTGTTCGTGTTCGTTTGTTAATTTTAGGCAACGAACGTTGACGAACACAAATGAGCCCAAACTAGTGTTCATGAACACAAATGGAAATAAACGAACACAAACAATCGTTCATGAACAAAATATATAATACACCGAAACTTATTAAATATTTAATTTGTTAGAATTTTGATATATTTAAATAAATATAAAAGCTAAAAACACTAATGAACTATCAAACACAAGCGAACACGTTACCGAACGTTCACGAACATAAACGAACGAACACGACCTCTGTTCATGTTTGTTCATTTAACTAAACGAACAAAATTTATTGTTCGTGTTCGTTTGCTTAATAAACGAACGAACACAAACGAACTTCCCGCCGAACGGTTCACGAACTGTTCGCCAAACGTTTGGTTCGTTTACAGCCCTAATTGTGGCTCCAAAACTGAAGGACAATATTCAAAATTGCATAACTCCTTGCAAATGCCCAAAAACTAGTGATATAACCCGTCCCCAAACATTCAAATTCAAGTTTCAGCGCTTTGCATCAGTGGATGGCGTCGACGACGGCCCAGGAGGGCGTCAGCGACTCCCTGCGGTTATTCAAATTGGTCCCGACGCACTAAACAACTGTCTATGAGCATTTTCTTCCGACGAGGCTTTCTGGAGGGCGTCGCCGACGGCCAACTAGGGCGTCGACGACTAGCTCTCTAAAACATGTTTTTCTGATTTCATCGTTTCGTGTTCCCGTTTGATCTCGTTCGCTCCCCGATGCCAAAAGTCACGTAAAAGAATAAACTTAATTACGAATAATCATTAGTTTTTGACCACGCATCAGATACCCACTTCAAGTCGTTCCAAAATAAATAAAAAACATTTTAAAATATTAAAAATAATAAATATATGGCATTTAAAATACAAACTAGACGAGGAAAAAATATAACGTAGACTTTTTTCAAAAATAAAATTCAAAACTTTTTTTATTATTGTTTGTTATATGAAAAAAAGTTATTAGTAATTTGTAATGATGTTCAATAAAAGAAAACATAATCAAAATACTATTTGATAAAGTGTAAACCATATCTGGAAACTTTTTTAAAAAATATGGTTTTTAAATAAACATAAAAAACAAAGAATTTAAAAAAACGTCTATAATATATTTTTACACTTTTGAATTTGTCTTGTAACAAAAAGGAATAATTTTTAAAAAAATATGAATTGTTTAGGGGGTAAATATGACAAGTTTAAATGTGATTTTATGAAAAAGGGGGTATAAAAAGTAACAAGAGGGGGTACATTTAGTAGCCCCCTTCCTAAAAATTTGCAACACAATTCAGTATTTATCTAGTAATGATTGTAAATTTCTGGAGTATTTTATTTATATTACTTGTTACAAAAAATGTTTATTCAATAATTATTTTTTTATAAAAACAAAATGTTTTATTTATAAATAAAGTAAAAAAAATGTTTTACAGATGTAAAGTTTTGTTTTTTTTAATAAAAATAATAATCAAATGACAAAAAAATAAAAGATAAGCTGTTCAAGTTGTAAAGTAAGTTTATTTGTAGTTAAATGATAAATTTTATAATTTTATTCTTTAAAGTTCATAACTTTTTTTAAATATCCACATGCTACTCATTCAATAAACTTAAAGTTTAAAATTTTTGTTTTTATAAAAATAAAAAATAGTAGTTGACTCATAAGTACGTTGTACACCTTTAACTTTAATTGTTAAATTTCGTGATAAAATTTATATTTTTATAAAATTTTAAAAATAGTTTTTATAAAAAATAGGGTGTTAGGAGTTTATATCTTGATTAACTTTATATATCCAAGAATAACTGCAATATTTTATAATTTCAGTTTGACTATATCTAACTGGAACATGTATTTATTGCAACTTTAGGACATTAACTTATATAAGTTCAGTTGACTTGTAAATTTAGGATACGAACTTTATTTTGAACTTTATTAATATGGTCCTGCATTATATTAACACCAAAAATAAAGTTTAAATATAAAATAAACTTTATTCATACGTCTATATCAAACATAACAACTGAAAATGAAAATGAAAAAAAAAACATAAAAACACTTGATAAATTTCATATTAGAGTGCATGAAATCCGTTCCACTTCTGAATTGGCACTCGAGGTATTTTTAGTCGGGTTTTCTGGTTTATGCTTGAATCGGCAGTATCTTCTAATTCCTCTTCTTTGTCATTGTCCTCAGAATCGTCTAAATTAATAACCTCACTCCATTTCCATTCAGAGAGTGTCGCAACCCCCGTCCCCTAACAACTTGGGAACGGGCGCCCGTGACCAGTTTTGGTGGTATCTTGTATTTATCCATTTTGGCAGCGGAATTTACATCAAGATCGTAGTTAGGAAATATTTTATCAGAGTAAAATACCACGCTTTTACTATATTAAACACATGGGAAAAACTCAAG
This sequence comes from Helianthus tuberosus, assembly GCA_030545235.1. Classification (NCBI taxonomy): domain Eukaryota; kingdom Viridiplantae; phylum Streptophyta; class Magnoliopsida; order Asterales; family Asteraceae; genus Helianthus; species Helianthus tuberosus. The sequence goes on along the minus strand of CM060362.1, from coordinate 46,155,002 downwards.
TTTCAAGTACACACATTTTCATAGGGATAAACCCTATTTTATTTAATAAAAACATCTATTTATTTTAGGTAACTTTATTGCCACTTTTCCAAGCCTTCAGTGCTGTCCAGCTGGCTTCTATTTGGCTTTCACATTTTGTTACCTGAAACGCGTTTAAAAACATTTTGTCAGTGGGAAATACTGGTGAGTGAATCTCAGTTTAATCAAGTTTATTAAAACCATTGTACAGTATTGAGGGCGTTCACGCAATTACATTTGTTTCCAAGTCATACCAATTACCACCCACGGTACTGTCAACCCGACTTGTGGAAATGTTACTCCTCGCAAGGCAGTAACAAATTTTGTATACAAAACCCCAACATACCGACGATAATTGTATCCGTACAAATACTCAATAACTGCTTAATATATAATTAATCGTGTGAGGTTTTGTAAAAACAGTTTACAAAAAAGAGATTACTCACATTGCTGTCTTAGGTTTTCTGTAAGGGTTTCCTGGTGAAAATCTATAAATTACACAAATGCACACGCGTTAGTATAATAACCCATTTTAACATTAGTAATACCCTCCCCGAGACGACATTCCAACGACTACGTCGGGCAGAACCACGACAGCCGTTACGGAACCCTAGATCAATCGGGCAGCGTATCTAATACGTATCCAGGGGTTATGATACTTACAACGGAGCAGAACTTCGTTATTTAGGGGGGGGGGGTATTATACCCGAGAATTATGCCTACTATGTGAATTTTGAGAGAAAGAAAAGCTTGTAAGCGAGTTTCGACTGAAGGCCCGAGCTCCAAATTTATAGGAGCTGAAATCAGGTTTCTCCCGGCCCGCGTAGACCTAAGGGTCGTCTTACACGGCCCGCGTAGTAGGGATGGTAGGGCCTAGCTTGTCCGGGTCAGCACTATAGCTCCGACACGATGACGACACGTGGCACGCTAGGGTTTCGGCTGTGGTTGGAGCTGTCGCGCCCCGCGTAGACCCAGGGGTGGTCTTACGCGGCCCGCGAGCGACACAAAAACTTTGTTTTTATTTAATTTTTAATGTTATAATGTATTTTGGGCTCGGTTTTCGCATACGGGGTATATTTTAGGACATATTGGGATATTTTAATATATTTTAGGGGTGTCGAAATATTTAGGATGGTTATAGAGAGTCTCCTGGATCTCTTCCTTTGAGTCACAAACTTCTGATCCTTAAAAAGGACAAAAATTGAATATAAAAGTTAAAAAAAGATTAAATAAACATTAAAATTACCTCTTCATTAAATTCACGTTGAAGATTAGACTTGTATGGACTAAACATTGCACCATAAGAAATAATATCAACACTTTTATCACCATCATCCTTCAATAAAACACATATATAATAACATAACGAACATGTTAATATGAAAGATATACGCAAAAATAATACTTATAAACCAGCAAAATCAATACCTTAGAAGCTTGTTCGACTACTGGGTTGTTTAAATTGACATGTTCATCATGCAACTGAATCTGAAAAATCAAATAAGTTAACATTCACATAAAAGTAAATAATTGAATTCAGAACTGATTTTTTAACTTTGTTTAGCTATAAATACAGGGGTGTCCTGCTATGTATTTATAATAGTAACTATAGAAGTGCATTAGGGTTTAATTCTAGATTTGCCACCCATTTATTTAGGAAGTTTGTTGTGTTTAATTTTAAGTTTTTATAAGATATAGCTAAGTATAGATATTAGTCAGTTTTAATAAAATAAAATGTGACACTAAATATCTTCATTTTATGTGTTACGGTACTTTTAATTATTTTTGTTTTTGTTTGCACAGGTGGAGCCCATCTTTGTAGATTAGACGCATTAGATCACAAGTATTAATTACTTGTACATTAAAGCATTATCGACTTGTACCTTTTAATCCGTGTGTCGATATTGAACAAGACAACTATCAAAACGTCGACAAAAATGTGTAGGTCGTCATGCTATCTTTTGATTTTTTAAACAACATAGTTTATAAGATATGTTAAGAATACGTAAAAAAAATTATAAGTTTGTTGTGGAGGGGTGTTGATGCACTTTGTGTGTAAGGACTCTCAAAAGTATCCTAAAAATACCCGTAAGTAAAAACCCAGACCCCTGAAACCTTAAACCATATTAAAAAAATAAGAAAAACAAAATATTGGGTTTCAGGCGGGCCGCGTAAAAGACAAGACATGTCTTACGCGGGCCGCGTCAAGACGTGGTTGACCGGATAAGTGTTCCGAATCCACGTTGTGTCCAGATGGCTAACCTACTCGTGACTGGTCAAGGCTACTCGTAGACTAGGCGGCCTCGCGGGCCGCGTAAGTGTTAACCTTGGGTTTACGCGGGCCGCGTGAGCCCTATTTTTCAGCTATAAATAGCTCGTTGCATGCACAGTCTGTTGGTGTCGAAACAAAGTTTTAAAAACGAAGTTTTAGTACTCTGAAGTCAAAAATAGCAATTATATTAGCGAGGCACTGCTCCGATACCGGGTATTAACTCGATCGCTGCTACGATTCAATGTCCGATCGATTAAACTATCCAATGGATGTTTAAGTGTTGCCCACATTAGGGTTATGCTTTGTGATTCGTCGTTAATTCGATGGATGTTTAAGTATTGCACTTTGTCATTCGTTGTGAAGGTGTTAATCTCGTGAGCTATCGTAAATGCTGTATTAGTTACTAACCGAGTTCATGTGCATGTTATTAAATTTAGGTTAAAAGGCTAATCAGTAGGCTAGGCTCTGCTCAAATAAATCTGCAATGTGAGTCATTCTCTTTTTATCAATGTGCTTTATAAATTCTTAAATATTTTCAAAGTTATAATTACAGTGATTAAGTTTATGTAATCACCAAATTACAGCCGGTATGTGGGGTTTTGTATACATTACTTGATAATCTTCACCATTGGACAACGGGGTAGCCAATGGGTGATATGACCATAGTCACAGGAATGAGTCGAGTGACAAATACTGTGGGTAGTTGGTTGATATCAGGAAACATTGTAATCTCTCTTAATACTGTAAATTATAACAAACGTGTCATTTTAGTAAATAGAATGATTCACCAGTATTTCCCGCTGACAAAACATTTTTCAAACATGTTTCAGGTGATCTGTTGTGATCCAGGAAAAGTGCCGTGAAGCACTACAAGCTTAAGAAAGTGGCTCAATATAAAATAAAGAAACATGTTTTGTAAAATAAAGTTTTCTCAGTGAAATCATATGGTTGTAAATTACCGGGGTTTATCCCGAGTTGTGAAATAAACTAATCGGGAAATTCAGTTTTAAAGATCCTGATGAAATCTTCCGCTGTTAACTCAATTAAATAAATACCACGGGATTTTCTGTTCCGCGGCTCCTGAAACGGGTGAAACCGGGTCAGGGGTCGTGACAGAAAAAGGTGGTATCAGAGCCACTGATTTAAGCCTATTAAGTATTTAGAAATACTTAATTTTCTTGATTTTCATTTTGTGATTATGTGTTTTATTAACTGATTAATTGTTAATTACTGTATGGGTAAGAAAAAGCTTTCGAACATCTATCTTAAATTAGATAGGTCATCAAAAGAGAAGGGAAGTTCATCCCAAACAAAATCCTCAAAATACCCAACAGATATTGATGAAGGAATATTTGTTTGAAAGGCACATTACGAAGAACCACTTTCTCCTAATAAAAGAAGTTTGATTATTAGGAAAAGTCAAGAGAAAATGGAAAAGTTACAGAAAACCCAGAAAATAGGCAATAAAACACCATGGGAAGATAAGTTAGATGAAAAATGGGCAGATCTTTATATGCTAGCCACCGTAGCAGTAAATGCAAATATTTAAATACCTGTTTCAGTTTTAGCACCTTTATCACCTACAAACCAGAAACTTTATCCAGTAAATAAATAAGTTACCATAAACCCTAATATGTTTTAATTGTCAGTTGTCCTTTGTATTAAATAAGTCACATGGTATGCAATAATATTTAAAGGATATCTCTGAAATTTTGTTATGAAAATTTTAACTTAGTTATTTTTGTATATTTTGCATATATGTAAAACAGCATGAACGACTTGTCTGGAGCCCTTCAAAATCTAAATCTCTATCCGGTGAAAATAGAGGTTTCCAGAGATTTCAATAGATATATACCCGACATAGAAGAACCTATGGAATTCAACGCTCCACCTTTGGAAAAGCCAAAACCTAAGAAAAGAAAGAGATTTGTATGGGGGAGGCGTGCACGTAGGAGAAAGCCAGCCAAGAGACTTCCTAAAATAGAAAATTCCTTAGATAAAGGAAAGGGGATTGAAGTCAGGGAAGGTTCTAGGAAAATGGAAATGGAATTCGGAGAAATTTCTAGGCAAATGGAAATGGAGTTTAGGGAAGGTTCTAGGCAAACCCAGCTAGAAATTGGGGAAAGCTCTAGACAAATTGAGGAGTTACCATTTCAGGAAGAATTAGATTGCGCATTGGCAAGCTGTGATATAGTCAGGCCGGTCAATAATAATTTTTACCCTTATCCTGCTGAAAATCAACTCCCAATAAACTTAGAACCAGTAATTCCAGAACCTATAATCCACACCCAACCTCTAGGAATGGATGAGTGGTGGACTAATGATTGGCAGTTCCAAAACCTGCTCAACAGCCCTTATTCCTTTCTTCCTCAGTTCGACCCGGAACCAATACCAAATCCGCCAATGAGCAATGAAAATCTAGCTGAACTCCGCCACTTTGGCGAATAGCTGATGGATGCGGGGAATAGGATCCGGGAAGTGGGAGAACAGATCTCCTGGAAATACGACGAAAGGGAACGTCGTTACTGAAATACCAACTGACGAGGGATAGCAGGGTTATGAGACTATGGTTGTATAATAAGTAGTAATAAAATCAGTTTGTAAATTAACTACAAATAAAACTTTGCAAGATAAATGATGTGTATTGAAGCATATTATAAAATATATATAAAAATGAAATCGAGAGATCGATAGTTTTGGCTATATGTGTGTTGTGAAATTTATATGATTATTTGTATATGATTGTTATTTATTTGATACTAATAAATTATATAAATTAATTATCAGATGGCAAACATTGGTAATGAACCAGTAAATGAAGTAAATCAATCTGAGCAACATCAGGAGGATCACTTTATGACTAGGCAAGATATAGAAAATATCGTTGCTCAAGGGATAGCCAATGTTATTCCAGCAATACTTGCTGCTGCACAAAAACCTGTTGAACCTCAACAAATCATTCCTAGCAAACGCCTTTCTGAAGATAACTTCAGTAATAGTATAAACGGAGGCGGTGATCATTCCAATCACGATAATGAACCACGGCAAGCTCCGCTCCCTAAGAAAATGAAAGCTGCAACGCCTGGTTGCACTTTCAAAGAATTTCTTGCTTGTAAACCCACTGAATTTGCAGGCAATGAAGGAGCGACTGCGGCACTGCGTTGGTTCGAGAAAACCGAAGCAGTGATTATAATCAGTAAATGTGCCAAAAATGACAAAGTTATGTACGCGTCAAATCTTTTCAAAGAAGGGGCGCTAGAATGGTGGAACACGGTGTTACAAGCAAAAGGAAGAAATATGGCCTATGCCATGAACTGGGAAGAATTTAAGAGTCTTGTAGAAAGAAAATTCTATCCCGAATACGAAAAAGATCAAATGGCAAATAAGTTCCTAAATCATCGTATGACGGGTGTAGATTGTCGCGGTTATACTTTGATATTCTTTGAATATGCTAGAGTAGTACCAACACTGGCTTCGCCAGAACCGGTACTCATTTCACGCTATATTTGGGGATTAATTAGCGAAATCCGTAATATTGTTAAAGCTGCGAGACCTCGCACTATTGACGATGTGGTAGAATTAGCTAACACCCTAACTGATGAACTGATACGCACAAGAGATGAAAACAGGAAAAAGGAACTGGCTCAGAACATTACCCAAGGATTTTGTACGGGTAATAATAACAGCTTCAAGAGAAGAGGAACAGGGCAATCTTCAACTCCTCAGTTCTGCAGGAATTGCAGAAAGAAACATTTTGGAAAATGTAATATAACCTGCAACTTTTGCAAAGCTGTAGGACATCGTGAAGAAAACTGCAGAAAGAAAACCATATTCTGCTTTAATTGTGGAGAAGCTGGGCATTTCAAAACAGAATGTCCTAAATTGATCAAGCCAGCAGACAACAAAACCAAGACGGCTGATGGAGCTACTAAGAAGAATGTCAGAGCATTCCAGCTGACCACTCAAGAAGCAGAACTCATTCCAGATATAATAGCTGGTACGTTCTTAGTTTACAACGTTTACGCAAAAATATTATTTGACTCTGGTGCAAACCAAAGTTTTATAAATACTTCATTCTGCCAAGCTCTTAATTTACCCTTAGATAACCTTAGGCAGATTTTTACAGTCGAAACAGCAGATGGGAATTCTGTTAAAATAGATAAGGTTTTGCGGGAAGGAAATATAGAACTTTTAGGTCATAAATTCTTTGCAAAACTGTTACCTATGAAATTAGCTGAATTCGATGTTGTGTTAGGAATGGATTGGTTAGTAGCCAACCATGCTAGAATCCTTTGTGATAGAAATTCTATAGAAATTCAGGCACCTACTGGAGAAGTAATCATGATTACAGGAGATAAGCCACGTAAAACCATGAAGTTCATTTCAGTAATGAAAATTGCTAGTTATGAACGAAAGCAAGGAATAGTATATATGATTTCAATAATCATAAGTACTAAAGATAAAGAAATTAAGGAGATTCCTGTAGTCTCAGAATACCCAGATGTATTCCCAGAAGAGTTACCAGGATTACCACCAGATAGGGTAGTAGAATTTAGGATTCATCTAATTCCCGGAACTACACCGATAGCCAAGGCACCTTATCGGTTAGCTCCTACAGAAATGTTAGAACTGAAAAAGCAATTAGATGAATTACTAAGCAAATGATTTATACAACCTAGCTCATCCCCTTGGGGAGCGCAGGTATTATTCGTAAAGAAGAAAGATGGTTCAATGAGAATGTGTATTGATTATAGGGAATTGAATAAGGTTACAATTAAGAATCGATACCCATTACCTCGGATTGATGATCTTTTTTATCAACTTCAGGGAGCTAGATATTTTTCTAAGATCGACTTACGCTCTGGATATCATCAATTGAAGGTACAAGAAGAAGACATACCTAAAACTGCTTTCAGAACTAGGTATGGTCATTACGAGTTTACAGTCATGCCCTTCGGATTAACGAATGCACCTGCCGCATTCATGGACATGATGAATAGAATTTGTAAACCGTATTTGGATAAATTTGTAATTGTTTTCATTGACGATATACTTATTTATTCCAAAAGTCAGGACGAGCATTGTCAGCACTTGCATGCACTCTTAACTTTGTTAAGAAAAGAAAAGCTTTATGCCAAATTCTCGAAGTGTGAATTTTGGCTAAAAGAAGTGCAATTTTTAGGACACATGGTAAATCACGAAGGTATTCATGTAGATCCTGCTAAGATAGAGGCAATCACCAAATGGAAGATTCCCCAATCAGCAATGGAAATTAGAAGTTTTATAGGTTTAGCTGGATATTATAGACGGTTTATTAAGGATTTTTCCAAGATAGCTGTACCATTAACTAAGCTAACCTGTAAAGAAGTTAAGTTTGAATGGGGACCTAAACAAGAAGAAGCCTTTAGGATCTTAAAGCAGAAATTAACAAATGCTCCAATCCTAGCCTTACCAGAAGGAACTGAAGATTTTGAAGTTTACTGTGATGCTTCAAAATTAGGATTAGGATGTGTGCTTATGCAACGCAAGAAGGTAATTGCGTATGCTTCAAGGCAATTGAAAAAGCACGAGGAAAACTATACAACTCATGACTTAGAATTAGGAGCCATAATTTTTGCCCTTAAGATTTGGAGACATTATCTGTACGGAAGTAAATTTACTGTCTATATGGATCACAAAAGTTTAAGGTACATATTTGGGCAAAAAGAGTTAAACATGAGGCAAAGGAGATGGATGGAAATCCTAAGTGACTACGACTGTGATATTCAGTATCACGAAGGAAAGGCAAATGTAGTTGCAGATGCCTTAAGTCGTAAATACCATGAGAAACAACAACGGGTTCGTGTTCTTACATTAAATCTACAGTTAGATTTAATGGAACAACTGAAGCATTTTCAAGAAATAGCAATCAAGGATGCTGCTAAAGGAATGAAAGGACGAATAAAAGAATTAGAACAAGGATCTGATGGAATTTGGAGATTCCACCAAAGAAGAATTTGGGTACCTAAGCAGGGAGAATTAAGAAATAAGATTTTAGAAGAAGCCCATAAATCTAGGTATACTATGCACCCTGGAAACAATAAAATGTGCCAAGATTTAAGAAAATAACTTTTGGTGGATAGGAATGAAAAAGGATATAGCTCGATATGTTTCTAAGTGTCTTACTTGTTCACAAGTTAAGGCAGAACACCAGAAACCTTCAGGTCTACTTCAACAATTAGAAATGCCTGTATGGAAATGGGAACTCATAACAATGGATTTTGTTACTAAGTTACCCAAAACCAGAAAAGGTAATGATGCGATTTGGGTAATTGTGGACCGATTAACCAAATCAGCTCATTTTCTACCTATGAAAGTGTAACATTCCCAAAATTTTTATTTATATAAAATATATAAAAACTTATGTTATTAAAGATGCATCCTAGGTAAGTTGACCAATGGAAATATGAGGTATTTTGGGCAAGCGTAGGAACCATTTAATAATTAAATTATAAAAATACATTATATTTGAACCCGTTCTGTTTTTAATAAAACTTGATTCAAAATGTAGATAAAATTATTCTCGTTCTAATGGTATATTTATTATTTTACAAAACCTTATATTTTTAAAGTTATAAACGTCAAATAAGTGACGCAGTTAAATTAATTATAATATATATATTATAATAAAATAATTCAAAACTAAACAATTGTTAGTTTACGTACATCTAAATGAAAAGAATAAAATAATTAAATAAGTAAATCCAAATGATGTTACTGTATACGTAGCTTTAAAGAAAAATAAAAAGAAAATAAAAATAAACTAACATTTCTAAATTAGAAAATACACGTGCACTAAATTGAAGCCATACATTTATGCATGGATACCTATATTATGTGGGAGGAATGTGTAATGTAGGGCAACTATGAAGGTATATACGTGGCACTGAATACTTAAGATCTAAGATTCAACATCCCCATATAAAGAGAAAGCAGATGGCCAATATTTCAATTGCTTGGTTTCTTTCGATCTTACCCTCTACACATATATTTATTCTTATTTTTTTATTATTATTATTTACACTATGATAATGATAATAAAGCCATGTCCCGTTTTAAGTATTGTAGCCCCTGATCACTAATACCCTGTCCAAGTGACGTAGGGCCCCGTAACGTATGTCAAGGCTCTGCCTAAATTCGTTGGGGTTCTGTCTCGTGACGTAGGGATAATGTAGAATTGGGTTACTATACTTAATGTGAGTACACTAAATATTTTATTAAATAACCCAGGAGTGATACCCAAAATATATCAACCCTCCTAAAACACCCCTGACACCCTACACTTTCTAAAATACATCCCATACGTGAAAACCGAGCCCGAAATATAATATAGTGTTAAAAATAAATAAAAAAATACAAGAAATAGTAAGTAGAGGCGGGCCGCGTAGACCCACCCCAATCCTTACGCGGTCGGTATGAAGGTTGATACCTGATTCCTTTGATTTTCTTAAGTTCAAGCGGGCCGCGTAAGCTAACCGTTAAGCTAACGCGGGCCGCGAGAGAATAAAAAGGTGGCGCAGCCCGGTGTGGCCACGTGGACCAACACCCAGCAGGCCTACTCGATGACTCAGCCCAGCTACGTTTGACCAGGAGTCAACGCAGGCCGCGTAAGCCCTACCCGTATGTTACGCGGGCCGCGACAAACCTAGAATCAGCAACTATAAATAGAACGCATCGGATCTCAGTTGAATTCGTTCATTCTTCATTTCTCAATCACAATTTCTGAATAGAAGGCATAATACTCGGGTATTATACCCCCTAATTAGCTAGGTTCTGCTCCGTTGTAAGTATTATAACCCCAGTTTCGTAATAGATACGCTGCCCGATTGATTTAGGGTTCCGTAACAACTGTTGTGGTTCTGCCCGACGTAGTTGTTGGAATGCCGTCTCGGGGAGGGTATCATTAATATTTTCAAAGGGTTATGATACTAACCTATGTACATTTGTATAAATTATAGATTATTCCCAGAAAACTCTTACGCGAAGTCTAAGATAGCAATGTGAGTTTATCCTCTTTTTGTTAACCTTTTTGGAATGTTTTACAAAACCTTAAATGTTTTACAATGTGATTAAGCGGTGATTGAGTCTTTGTAGTTCTTCAATTACTGCCGGTATTATGGGGTTTTGTATACAAAATTTACTACGAGTAGTAGTAAGTCTGAATGACAGTGCATTACCATTGGACGACGAGTTAGCCAATGGGTAATTTGACCATAGCCATAGATCCGGTCGAGTGGCAAATACTGAATGAGTAATTGTGTAGAAATAAATAATGTGATCGTTCTCAATACTGTTTTAATTGATAAAATGTTTCTTGATTAAACCGGGATTCACTCACCAGTATTTCCCATTGACAAATGTTTTTAAACACGTGTTTCAGGTAACAAAATGTGAAAGCCAAGTAGTAAAAAGCCAGCTCGAGAGCACGGACGGCTTGTTAAACTGTGGCTATAAAAGTTATCTAAAATACGATGGTTTAAATTCAATAAAGTAGGGTTTATCCCTATAAGTATGTTGTAATAAGAAACTTGGGTTTTACCCATATGATTATTATAATAAAATATGGTGGTTTTACTCTGATAAACATTTCCTAACTACGGTCCTGATGAAATTTACGCTGCCAAATTAATAAATATTGATACCACCGCCACTGAGTTCGCGGCTGCCCATTCCCGGGACAGATAGGGGGCGGTGGTTGTGACAGAAGGTGGTATCAGAGCCTAGCCACTGGTTCAAGCCAAAGAAGTGTTCTGCTGACACTTAAGTTTTAAATTCTGTGTTAGGAAATAACTTATGTGATTTTGTGTTTTATATTATTTGACTAATTATTAGTCTATAGTATGGGTAAACAAAGAATTTCGGACATCTATCGTCAACTAGATAGTTCACCAAAAGATAAGGGAACCTCATTTGTACCAAATCCCTCAGGATATTCAGCAGATACTGAAGAAGGAATATTTATTCGTAAGGCACAGTCTGAGAAGCCATTTACCACTAAGAAGAGAAATAGGATAATTAGAAAGAGTCAAGAGAAAATAAAGAGAATAAAGAAGTCACAACCAAAGGAAGTGATAATCAATCAGGAAATACATACACAAACTCAGGAAACAGGCAATAACCTACCATGGGAAGGTGAATTAGATGAACAATGGGTAAATCTCCACATGTTAGCCACTACAGCAGTAAATGCTAACTTATATTAAATAGTCGAACGGCCAAACCAGTACCAGCACCCATGCCACCTATGAGCTAGAAACTTTAAAGGAACTTTGCCCATTAGATAACAACTTAGTAGAAACAGGAGATGGAATAAACTTTACATAAAAGCATGTTGAGCATAATACTCCTATAACTTAGATAGACTAAAATAAGTTATGGATGCATAATCACTAGTATATTTTGAATTCCAGTTATAGTTTGTAATAAATACATATATATATATATATATATATATAAGATGCAATGCTCGCCGTTTTTAATCAATCTATTTTATGATTATACCCAAATGTTTGTACTAGAAATTTTTCTGTGATAATTAATACCACCTATTCAAATAATATCATAATATACATCAAACTAAGTTGGTTATTAACAAAGCAGCCATAATTATGATTCTCTTTTGGAACCAATCATTTACTTTGGTTTAAAATACATATTGAAATATATGGTATAAAGCTTTAAAACTTTGTGGTTTTAATAATATTGTTTCAAAATAATTTATATTTAGATAAATAAAACCGAAGCTATTAAATTAACCGAAAGGATTTTAAGAAGTAATAAATTTTTTTTAAAAGATTGCTTTAGTGGATCTAGCCAAAGCAAGTTTTGAAACCCAGGTGTACCAATTTACCACTCCATTTTATCTTTTCTGGTTTATAACTAGTTGACCATAAGACTTCATACTTTCATAATTTTGTGAAATAATTAATGTTGGGATTACTTAAAGATTTCTATTAAAATACTTAGTAATAAAATAGATGGTTAAATGAATATGATGGGTATTCATGATTAAATAAAATCATTTAAAAATTTTTAGAAATTGGGTTGATTGGACTACGTAGAAAAAAAAAGCCTAACTAAACGATGAAAGCATTTTTATAGATCTTTAAATATTAAGATAAGTCCAGAATAGGTCTTATGCCTGGAAATAATTAATAATTAGATTAACTATTAATTATAGGATTGTGTATCCTAAATTATAAAGAAAAGTATTCAAGTCAGCTGGTATTCATTCACCTAAATATGATTGAAATTTTTTTTATTATATATTAATACATACTATATATATCTTACATGATATATTCCTTCACATACAACGAATAAATAGTTTAGTTGTAGTAGTAGCTTTAAAAAAAAATAAAAATTATGTTAGCACATGGTTTGTTGGTTTGCCTAAAACCATAAATTAATTATTTTATTAAGATGTTCTTTCTTAAAATAATTTATTAGTTTAAACTTAAATTAATTTTATAGTACATCTTTGGAGTATCTTTAATGAAACACTTGAGGGAAATATTCATTTTTCAGACAGGTGTTAAAGTTTGACAAAAATATAGAAATCCACTAGTACATATGGGTATCTATCCTACACGGTTTTCGGTTGGAAAATAATTTGATAGCTAAAATCTAATATAAATTTTCCAATATTTGACTCGTACAGTAAGTCAAATACATTTTTTTAACTCATAATATTTGAGTTCATCCGTACCTTTTATATTATTAATATAATGATAAAACATTTTACAATGATATATGAATAGTATATTTTACTATAAGATAGTACAGTAAGTAAAAGATATATTTTATATCTAAAATTTTAATAAAATATCATGGTGTAATAAATTCTAATAAGTGTAAAATAATATATAGAATAGTATATGCAGTTACGTTATAAGTCCGTCGCGGGTTTATTAAAATATAACAAGGCTATTAGATCTTTTTACTAGAATATGTATACAAATCCTATCTTCTCATAAGTATAAGTATATTATACTATACGAAAATAATATACTGTATATTTTTGATCCTTGCACATTTACTTCTGGTAAAAGATTAGATAATTATATTTTTAGAAGTAAGGATATTGCAACAGTAAAAACATCTTTTCTTATCCTACTTAAATCAATAATTTAGTATCTATTTATTTATTTTACCTGGCACGTTAAAATGTTCCTAAACATTCATTTTTCTCAAACTAGAATTAAAAATGGATGCCCCACATAAAAATAGTTGAATCAAATGTGTGTTTAGTACGTTTGTCCTTTATATATAACTTTATTTAAAATTCAGATTACAATCTTACTATTGTAATATCTTTAAATAAATTACTACTAATATTGTATGGGATATACATACATGTATATTACTCAAATATAGTTAGAATCAATTTTAGAAACGTCAAACTCTGTATTACTTACCATAAGTACTTCTTTGAATAAATAATATAATATACAATAAATTGATAGCTAAGTTTTGATACTTTATGGTTCAACCCACTAGTTAAAAATAAATTTATTCCCATGAGTCCAGAAAGTTCATATTTTGAGTAATTCATTTCTTTAAATCTTTTATTGATCCATCCTTAAAACTCCAAAATATTGTGTTCAATAAAATTAAACAGAAGTTTATTTCAATATACTACTTTTATCAAAGGATAAAATAAAGTCATGGAAATAAGCTTGATGATGGGTACCATCGGATGTATAGTATTATTTTTATAAAATAATTTAGTATTATATATACGTGTGTAAATATTACGTAAGTTTAATATTAACTAGAAATTTGAAAATTCTATACACATATATGCATATACCTGATAAAATTTACTTACCCAATATAATCTCTTCTGTAAGATAAACATAAGAGAAAATGTCATTGGTAATTTATATGAAAATATGAAGTTATTATAAGAATAAACCATGAAACCTACTATGTTTTAAAATGCTATATGTCTCAATAAAATATTCCTTGTAACGGAATCTAAGATTATATATACATAAATAGAGTTAGCTGTAAGTATACTCATTACAGCGAACTTAGCTATAGTGTCAATGAAGACAATGATATATTTAAAACTCCATTCTCCAACCAAAAGAAAACCACAACCATAATAATATCTATGCTTAAATAAAAGAGTTGGGATATTGATATTCACTGGTAACAACCAGGACAGTATTTAGACTTGAACCTAAGAAGAATGCCTTAGTATAAAGCTTTGAGATAAGCCAATTACTGCATAGATAAAGTGTGATGGTTATTGGGATTCCGTGAGGATGATGACTAGAACAGTGCCTGTATGATAAATAAGCAATAACAACTGGCCACTGTTATTTCTTGTTTATTAGTACTACTCGGTTCTAGAATATTATCCAACATGAAAATACTGATTTCCTTGTTTCTTGATACAAACTATAATAAACAATGTACTTTCAAAATCCTAAATTGAGAGAAGTCTATTTATGGGAAATACCATGATAATTACCTCTCCGGCAAAACTGGGTATGGTGATGTAGACTCTCCAGCTTGTCCGGGTGAGATGGGGTTACCTCTTCGGCAAGACCGGGTGAGATGGGGTATATGTTATGATAATGGAATTCCCTAAATAATACCAGGACCTGATGTCTGACTTGTGAATCTGTTAAATACATTTACATTATGGATAGTGTGTATATTACAGTATATGAAATATGATATAGATATATATATCTATGAGGAAATCCAAAGACCATATTGATTATTAGGAATCAATTACGAACAAGTGTGTTAATGATAATTTTAGATTTATTCGGAAACTCTCGTATACGTCTATAATTCTGGTATCAAACACTATTTCGTTTGATCATCCGTCTCGTAGTTCGTGCGACAAGATGAACGAAAAGAACTCTTTAAGTTGAACGCCATCGAAAGTATAAGAATTTCCTTTACGATTATTGACACATTAGGAAACTTGTAACTAAAAGTTGTGTTAAAATACAAAACATATTTCAGTCGAGGATAAGAATCTCAAAGAGAATAGTTCTGGTCAAAGTAAGGTGGGATTCAAAACAATGACCAGAATATACATAGCACCTAAAAAGTATTTCTCTATATTTTAGTAAATCTCGAGGATAAGATTTATAACAAGGTGGGGAGGATGTAACATCCCAAAATTTTTATTTATATAAAATATATAAAAACTTATGTTATTAAAGATGCATCCTGGGTAAGTTGACCAATGGAAATATGAGGTATTTTGGGCAAGCGTAGGAACCATTTAATAATTAAATTATAAAAATACATTATATTTGAACATGTTCTGTTTTTAATAAAACTTGATTCAAAATGTAGATAAAATTATTCTCGTTCTAATGGTATATTTATTATTTTACAAAACCTTATATTTTTAAAGTTATAAACGTCAAATAAGTGACGCAGTTAAATTAATTATAATATATATATTATAATAAAATAATTCAAAACTAAACAATTGTTAGTTTACGTACATCTAAATGAAAAGAATAAAATAATTAAATAAGTAAATCCAAATGATGTTACTGTATACGTAGCTTTAAAGAAAAATAAAAAGAAAATAAAAATAAACTAACATTTCTAAATTAGAAAATACACGTGCACTAAATTGAAGCCATACATTTATGCATGGACACCTATATTATGTGGGAGGAATGTGTAATGTAGGGCAACTATGAAGGTATATACGTGGCACTGAATACTTAAGATCTAAGATTCAACATCCCCATATAAAGAGAAAGCAGATGGCCAATATTTCAATTGCTTGGTTTCTTTCGATCTTACCCTCTACACATATATTTATTCTTATTTTTTTTATTATTATTATTTACACTATGATAATGATAATAAAGTCATGTCCCGTTTTAAGTATTGTAGCCCCTGATCACTGATACCCTGTCCAAGTGACGTAGGGCCCCGTAACGTATGTCAAGGCTCTGCCTAATTTCGTTGGGGTTCTGTCTCGTGACGTAGGGATAATGTAGAATTGGGTTACTATACTTAATGTGAGTACACTAAATATTTTATTAAATAACCCAGGAGTGATACCCAAAATATATCAACCCTCCTAAAACACCCCTGACACCCTACACTTTCTAAAATACATCCCATACGTGAAAACCGAGCCCGAAATATAATATAGTGTTAAAAATAAATAAAAAAATACAAGAAATAGTAAGTTAAGGCGGGCCGCGTAGACCCACCCCAATCCTTACGCGGGCGGTATGAAGGTTGATACCTGATTCCTTTGATTTTCTTAAGTTCAAGCGGGCCGCGTAAGCTAACCGTTAAGCTAACGCGGGCCGCGAGAGAATAGAAAGGTGGCGCAGCCCGGTGCGGCCACGTGGACCAACACCCAGCAGGCCTACTCGATGACTCAGCCCAGCTACGTTTGACCTGGAGTCAACGCGGGCCCCGTAAGCCCTACCCGTATGTTACGCGGGCCGCGACGAACCTAGAATCAGCAACTATAAATAGAACGCATCGGATCTCTGTTGAATTCGTTCATTCTTCATTTCTCAATCACAATTTCTGAATAGAAGGCATAATACTCGGGTATTATACCCCCTAATTAGCTAGGTTCTGCTCCGTTGTAAGTATTATAACCCCAGTTTCGTAATAGATACGCTGCCCAATTGATTTAGGGTTCCGTAACAACTGTCGCGGTTCTGCCCGACGTAGTTGTTGGAATGCCGTCTCGGGGAGGGTATCATTAATATTTTCAAAGGGTTATGATACTAACCTATGTACATTTGTATAAATTATAGATTATTCCCAGAAAACTCTTACGCGAAGTCTAAGATAGCAATGTGAGTTTATCCTCTTTTTGTTAACCTTTTTGGAATGTTTTACAAAACCTTAAATGTTTTACAATGTGATTAAGCGGTGATTGAGTCTTTGTAGTTCTTCAATTACTGCCGGTATTATGGGGTTTTGTATACAAAATTTACTACGAGTAGTAGTAAGTCTGAATGACAGTGCATTACCATTGGACGACGAGTTAGCCAATGGGTAATTTGACCATAGCCATAGATCCGGTCGAGTGGCAAATACTGAATGAGTAATTGTGTAGAAATAAACAATGTGATCGCTCTCAATACTGTTTTAATTGATAAAATGTTTCTTGATTAAACCGGGATTCACTCACCAGTATTTCCCACTGACAAATGTTTTTAAACACGTGTTTCAGGTAACAAAATGTGAAAGCCAAGTAGTAAAAAGCCAGCTCGAGAGCACGGACGGCTTGTTAAACTGTGGCTATAAAAGTTATCTAAAATACAATGGTTTAAATTCAATAAAGTAGGGTTTATCCCTATAAGTATGTTGTAATAAGAAACTTGGGTTTTACCCATATGATTATTAAAATAAAATATGGTGGTTTTACTCTGATAAACATTTCCTAACTACGGTCCTGATGAAATTTCTGCTGCCAAATTAATAAATATTGATACCACCGCCACTGAGTTCGTGGGCGCCCATTCCCGGGACAAATAGGGGGCGGGGGTTGTGACAGAAAGAAACCTTTAGCATGGAAAGATTGGCAAAGTTGTATGTAGACGAAGTAGTATCTTTACATGGAGTTCCACTCTCCATTGTATCAGATAGAGATAGTTGTTTTACTTCCCATTTCTGGACAAGTTTCCAAGAAGCAATGGGAACTCGACTAAATTTAAGTACGACATATCATCCTCAAACAGACGGACAAAGTGAAAGGACAATCCAAACCCTGGAAGACATGCTCAGAGCATGTGTAATAGATTTTGGTGGAAACTGGGACGATCACTTACCATTAATTGAATTCTCCTATAACAATAGTTATCATGCAAGCATTGAAACTGCCCCATTTGAAGCACTATACGGAAGAAAGTGTAGAACTCCAGTTTGTTGGGCAGAAATAGGAGAAAGTCAATTATCAGGTCCGGAGATTGTGCAAGAAACGACTGATAAGATCACACAAACTAAAGAAAGACTGAAGACGGATCGAGATCGTCAAAAGAGTTATGCAGACAATAGAAGGAAGCCATTGGAGTTCCAAGTTGGAGACAAAGTACTACTGAAAGTTTCTCCTTGGAAAGGAGTAATACGCTTCGGTAAGAAAGGGAAACTAAGTCCAAGATACGTAGGACCATTTTCAGTAATCCAACGTATAGGACCAGTTGCTTATCGTTTACAACTACCAGAAGAATTAGCTGGAGTACATGACGTATTTCATGTATCCAACCTCAAGAAATGATTATCAGACGAATCTTTGGTAGTACCTCTCCAAGATATAGAGGTAAACAAAAAGTTAAAATTTGTTGAGAAACCTCTTCAAATCAAAGATAGAAAGGTGAAATTTCTCAAACATAAACGACTAGTTCTAGTCAAAGTCAAGTGGGATTCAAAAAGAGGAGCTGAATACACTTGGGAGCTGGAATCAGAGATGAAACGAAAGTATCCTCACTTATTCCAATGAATCTCGAGGACGAGATTTTAAATAAGGTGGGGAGAATGTAAGGACTCTCAAAAGTATCCTAAAAATACCCGTAAGTAAAAACCCAGACCCCTGAAACCTTAAACCATATTAAAAAAATAAGAAAAACAAAATATTGGGTTTCAGGCGGGCCGCGTAAAAGACAAGACATGTCTTACGCGGGCTGCGTCAAGACGTGGTTGACCGGATAAGTGTTCCGAATCCACGTTGTGTCCAGATGGCTAACCTACTCGTGACTGGTCAAGGCTACTCGTAGACTAGGCGGCCTTGCGGGCCACGTAAGTGTTAACCTTGGGTTTACGCGGGCCGCGTGAGCCCTATTTTTCAGCTATAAATAGCTCGTTGCATGCACAGTCTGTTGGTGCCGAAACAAAGTTTTAAAAACGAAGTTTTAGTACTCTGAAGTCGAAAATAGCAATTATATTAGCGAGGCACTGCTCTGATACCGGGTATTAACTCGATCACTGCTACGATTCAATGTCCAATCGATTAAACTATCCAATGGATGTTTAAGTGTTGCCCACATTAGGGTTATGCTTTGTCATTCGTTGTTAATTCGATGGATGTTTAAGTATTGCACTTTGTCATTCGTTGTGAAGGTGTTAATCTCGTGAGCTATTGTAAATGCTGTATTAGTTACTAACCGAGTTCGTGTGCATGTTATTAAATTTAGGTTAAAAGGCTAATCAGTAGGCTAGGCTCTGCTCAAATAAATCTGCAATGTGAGTCATTCTCTTTTTATCAAAGTGCTTTATAAATTCTTAAATATTTTCAAAGTTATAATTACAGTGATTAAGTTTATGTAATCACCAAATTACAGCCGGTATGTGGGGTTTTGTATACATTACTTGATAATCTTCTCCATTGGACAACGGGGTAGCCAATGGGTGATATGACCATAGTCACAGAAACGAGTCGAGTGACAAATACTGTGGGTAGTTGGTTGATATCAGGAAACATTGTAATCTCTCTTAATACTGTAATTATAACAAACGTGTCATTTTAGTAAATAGAATGATTCACCAGTATTTCCCGCTGACAAAACCTTTTTCAAACATGTTTCAGGTGATCTGTTGTGATCCAGGAAAAGTGCCGTGAAGCACTACAAGCTTAAGAAAGTGGCTCAATTTAAAATAAAGAAACATGTTTTGTAAAATAAAGATTTCTCAGTGAAATCATATGGTTGTAAATTACCGGGGTTTATCCCGAGTTGTGAAATAAACTAATCGGGAAATTCAGTTTTAAAGATCCTGATGAAATCTTCCGCTGTTAACTCAATTAAATAAATACCATGGGATTTTCTGTTCCGCAGCTCCTGAAACGGGTGAAACCGGGTCGGGGGTCGTGACATTGTGGATACGGCTCGTAAGCTGGTATGATTCTCTTACCTTGAAACTCTAAAAATATGGTAACTTAGTGTACATGTAGTTAATGTTGTAAATGTTTGTTTCAAGTTTTACCTTTTCGCATTTAGATTCTTAGGATTTTAATTTTTATTTATTTTTAAAAATTATTTCTGGTATGATTCTCTTACCTTGAAACTCGAAAAATATGGTAACTTAGTGTACAAGT
The DNA here is from genome assembly GCA_030545235.1 of Helianthus tuberosus. Taxonomy (NCBI): domain Eukaryota; kingdom Viridiplantae; phylum Streptophyta; class Magnoliopsida; order Asterales; family Asteraceae; genus Helianthus; species Helianthus tuberosus. Next base: position 46,134,621 of record CM060362.1, on the reverse strand, counting down.
AGTTAATGTTGTAAATGTTTGTTTCAAGTTTTACCTTTTCGCATTTAGATTCTTAGGATTTTTATTTTTATTTATTTTTAAAAATTATTTTTTGATTAGCCGAAGTTGTCGCTCGAATGTTTTCTACTGAGAAAAACCCCAAAACCGACTTGTCTTTAATATCACAACTTCATAAAATCCTGTTTGGCAAATATGGTAAACTTGAAGACAAAATTTGTTTAAATTTGTTCATGGTACTTCCAAGTTGGTGTTTGCTGTGTTGGAAAAGGTTCAAAGAACCAAAAGGTTCACGAAGAACCAAAGGCCAACGAAGAATGCCTTTAGTCAACGAAGAATCATTCTTCGTGACAGGTTGTTTCATTTTCGGTCGGTGTTTGTTTGAGAGTTGGTTTCATGTGTGTCATGTGTTGTTTGAATATATTCCAAGTGGTTGTTCTCATTACGCATTTAGCTCTGTTGTATGTGCAGATGTGGCATTCAAAGTAGTTAAGTCAAAGAGAACGTGCTAGATGACAAGCTATGGAAAGAAGACACGACATTGATGCAATCAGAGGATCAAGATGATCGAGTTGCAGTTGACCACTCATCAACACCAAAAGGATCTGAAGTATTGAAGATCAAATCTTCACCAGCAACATTCAAGGGGGAGTTTGTTGATGCACCTCCTGTTTGTTTCAAGTGAAGAAATCTGAAGATCTGACAATGTAAAGTCGAACCATCACGAGCAGCATCCAAGGGGGAGTTTATTGATGCACTTTGTGGATACGACTCGTTCGGTTCGACCACGCTACGAAATGAAGACCTAGACGCAATATCCTCCATCAAGTCTCGGTGCGATCTTGACTTAGCACGACGTTCTTTTTGTTAGCGTAGTAAAACAGTTTGATGTGTGCAACTGTTAGTTAGTTTGTGTTTGGATCTCTCTGTATGTTGACTGCAAGTTTCTATCTTTATGTGGGTTCTCCACAAAGAATCCCATTCTTCGTGGGATGACATGTTACACGAACAATGGCCTGGGATTGTTCACCACGAACCTTGATTGTTCGTGGTCCTTTGAATGTTCGTCTGTAATGTCCACGAAGAATACTAGTCTTTGTGGGCCAGTTCACTTTTCATGGCCCAGTAACCTTCTTCGTAGGGTTACTGGGTATTGGGGCCTATATAAGCAGATACTTGTTCCACATTTCAGTCAAGAGAGTCCCTGTGAAAGTTGTAAACACTGTGTGTATGTGTGTACTGATTCTCTTCACTTAATCAAAGTCTGTGAATCTTTGGTTACTTGTGTTTGATCTATTTTGCTTTGGTTTGCATAACTACGTGGATTTCGCACTCGTTTTTGTGTTAACAAACAAGGAAGTAGGTTATCTTGATCCTCCAAGTGGACCTACAAGTGGTATCAGAGCTTTGGCTCTCTTCCTTGTTTAAAACAAAGCAAAACCTTATGTTTGAGCAAGTTGTGAATTTTCTGGAAGTTGTTTTTGAGTTTGAGAACAAGAAAATCAAGTTTTTCTGAAAAAAGTGTTTAAAACTTAGTGAAAACTTGTTGTTTGAAGATAATTTTTACAAAAACCCAGTTAAAACACATGGAGACATGTTAGGACTTGGTTTTTCTTAAAATTTCTTTCAAAATTTGAGTTCGTCAAACTTTCCGGTGAGTTGTTTAACCGGAAAAGTCACCGGATTTTGGTTGGTAAAGATAAGATTCAAAAGATTTTCAGGAAAAAAGCAAGATTTAGAATGTTTGTTTTTAACTAAGTTGGGATATCCAGCTAGCATCTTTCGTAAAATCAGAAAAAGGAAGTTACTAAAAACAGGGGAATCTCACAAACCACTGCACCAAAACTATGTACATGAACAATTAGTTGGACGAAGAATCAATCTTCGTGGCTCTTGGTTGTTCTACGAAGAATCAAGTCTTCGTGGCTTCTGTTGATCAACGAAGAATCAACGTTGACCCAATCTTCGTGGACAGGTCTTCGTGGAACTCATTGTTCGTGGATAACTAGTCTTCGTGGAATCATTCTTCGTGGATAACTAGTCTTCGTCGAATCATTCTTCGTGGACTGTCACTTGTATTTTTCACAGAAAGCTTATAATTTTGTCAAAACTTACAAGTTTGAGTTTTAACTTAAATAGTGTTTTATAAAACTTCATAATGAGTTCAAACCCTTGGAATTGGAGTGAAAACTCAAGTACACCGCAAGACCCCTCACAATGGGTCAAGGGATTGATATCGAAAAAGGAAATTACCAAACATCAATGGGCATGTGTCGCGAATCAAAACACTAACATCAAAATCTTCTCTTAATCGAGAGTGAAACGGGAAGCAACAATCATCCACCAAAATTGAATCACATGAACGATTAGCCATCATGGAAAAATCGTTTTCATACGTATGTTATAGGGCAAAACACCGAATTGTGGACATGCTTTATCACACCGTACAATGTAGCTCTCGAAGAAGCAGGTTCCAATGCACAAGCTTTGGCAGGATTGAGCGAAAATGATAAAAAGGCTTACGATCCCGAGAAGAAAGCATTTGCTATCCTTACGCAAGCACTTCATAAGGATATCTATCATCAATTTGCGTATTGTATAAGTACAAAGAACTTGTGGGATGTCTTGGAAGCTAGAGGAGAAGGAAATGCTGCAACGAGAAAGATTCGTCATGATTTGTTGAAGAAGGAGTTCAAAGGATTTCGGTTCATGGAAAATGAAACACTGTACGACATGGCTACTCGGTTCTATCACTTGCTTAGTGAGATGCACTCATACAAGGTTTTTGCTACACAGCAAGAAATGGTCATGCGTTTTGCTAATGCCTTGCCACCCAACTGGAGTCAGTTCATTGACTTGCTGAAGCATACTGGTGTTTTGGATAGGGTTAGCATTTATGAATTCGTCCAAAAGCTAGAGAACAAGGATGAAGAAGAAATTCGAAAGTCTAAACGACTTCCAATTCCACAAAATCCCGAGATATATTTTGGAGGTATTGATATGGGAGTTAGTACCATTCAACAACAACCGAAGCTTCAAACCGCATTTGTATCAAGTACAAACCCTTATGGTCAACCAGTTCAATCATCTAGTGCTCTTACAGATCCTTATGGGAAACCGTTTGATCCAAGTGCCTATCTACCACCACCCAAACCAGCACAACCCCCTGGTCCTCCCGCAGATCCTTATGGAAGACCATTCGATCCGAACACCTATCTTCCTTTTTCACAAGCTGCTCCTCAACAAACCCAACAACAACCCTCTCCATTCACACAAACTACACTACAACAACCTTGTCAACCACCTCCTCAACAAGCCTTTTATGGGAACAACAACACTCAATCTTTAAACCCCAACACTGTCAGATTTGATACCTCAAACTTCACCAAAGTAAATGTGGAAGGTGCTCGGGAACATATAGAGCTTCTAAACACAATGGTGAGTGCCTATTGTGGATTAGTCGCTGGTCAAATTGGGAACATTAATTTGACAGATGAAGACTATCAACAAATAGATAGGAGGAAATGGAATTGATGGATATTAAGTGGGCGTTTGCAAGTGCAGTGAGAAGAGCTAAGGACTACATGAGAAGAACGGGTAGAACAAGTTTGGAAAGCAAGAGGGATACTAAGTATGGTTTTGATAAGGATGCAGTTACGTGTTTCAATTGTGGTGAGAAAGGCCATTTCAAGCGGGAATGCACTCGACCGAGTAGACAAGGAAATCAAAATCCTTTCAGAAACTAGTCAAGCTCATCCAATGCCAATCAAGTAAACAATGAAAGGGGCATTGTAACAGTTAACAATCCGGGTAATTCAAACCAGTCGGGGCCTTCCAATTCAAACAAGGCTTTAGTAGTTCATGCAGATGAAGGATGTGACTGGTCAGTTCAACTGGGAAATTAGGGAACAGAAGGGAATGGAGGAACTGCTTGTTATGCTAAGATCATCAAGTATATCAAGCATGTTCACAATGAGGAGTTCTCTGAGGATGATGACAGTTCTGGTAACAAAGGTAGCTCAGATGAGGAAAGCTCCAATACAGGTGGTTATGGTTCAGATTCGGAAGTAAAGGAAACTCTTGATGCTGAGGTTGACAGTTTACTTAAGGAAGCTGAGGAACTGAAAGAAGCAGAAAAGCTTAAAAGGCAGAAATTTGTGCTGGTAAGGAAAGCTGAAGTCGCCTCTAATGAAATGGAAAAGTTCTTCACTGAGGATGGATCTTTCTCTAATCAGACTGCCTTTATGGTAACTGTTGCAGCTTTGACTAATAAGGTAAACACCGAAACTTCTAGTGTATGCAATGATTGTGTAAAATTGAAACGTAAGCTAGAAGTAGTAACTAGTCACAATCAGGGTTTAGTAGTTGACCTTTCAAAATGCAAGGAGGCAAACATGGCTTTAACTCACAATGAAAAAGATTTCAAATATGTCATTGAAAGGCTTAAGAAAAGTGTATCTGAATTAACAAAAACAGTTTTGAACAAGCAAACGGGTATTAATAACTATATTAATATCATTGAGGAATTAAAGAAAGAGTTAGCCATTGCCAAATGCGAGCATGATGCGATCAAGCTCAAGTTGGAGTGTTATTCTAACTCCCGTTATGTGCTTGATCATATCACCGAGGTTCAGAAGCTAAAAGGAGATGTTAAGTGCATTGGGTATAAATCGTGTCCACCTCCATTGAGACATAATTATACCAAGCTGCCTGACGAGGAAGAAATGCCACGGTTTGAACCATATGTACCTCTTAATCCTGAAGAGTTTGCAGCAGGTTTAGGGTTCAAACTGGATGATTCATCAAAGGAATCAGAAAAGATAGAAAATGTGTCTTGTGCTGTGGAACAAAGTCCTCCAATAATTGAGGATTATGTTTCATCAGATAATGAATCGGATGAATCAGATGAGAGTTGTCAGGATCAATCTCTTGATAAGAAGAAAGGAGTTGAAATTCCAGTTGAGAATCATATCTTGTGTGATCCTCCTACTCCTGTTGCCCCCGTTGTGCAATCAATTGCAAAACAAGAGATTGATTTGATCAAATCTGTGGATGAATCTTTGTCTACGTTTACGGGTGATAATGTGTTTACTTTGGTTGGTGATGATAAAATTTACTCAAACAAGGATTTCCCAATTAAAAATGTTAATCCATCAATGATTGAACGGGTTTTGGAAGATTCTACCAGTAAGTTTTTGGGTAAGGCGATCCCGAGAGTTACAGTAACTCAGTGTGATCCTATTCCAAAATCTGAAGTTAGAAAACAATACGGGAATAAAAAATTACCAACTAAGAAACAACCAATCGCCCCTAAAGGTAAACAACAAGAAAAACGAGCTCAACAACCTAAGTTCGAACCAAAAGGAGCTCGAAACAAGAAAAAGGGAAGGGATGTTAAATTTGTGGCCTCAAGCGGTACTGACAAAGTTGAGACTTTTGAAAACAAATCTAATATTGCTTTTGTTCAACAAGTAAAAATTTTGAAACGTAACAGTGATAACAATTACACACAACATACAAATGGGTGTGATAATGAAGCTACTACCTCAAGGCCTGCAAGTTTAACATCGGGACATCGATCAGAATCTCCTAAATTTGTTGAAAGGAGATCATGTTTTAAGTGTGGGGAATTTGGGTATATAATAAAAAATTTTACAAACCCACCAAAACCAAAGTTTGTTGAAAAGGCCCCTCCTGAAAAAGGATTACCAACGTCGTCCCGTGTCACCTAAACAAGACAAACACATTGTTAAGGAACAAGAAGTAAAACAACGACATAAAAATGTTAAGGTAATCGAAAAAGCTTTAAAACTGGATGTTGTTGAAAAGGGACCAAGTTCATCAAATTCGTCTAAACCAGAAGTGTCTAAATCTGTAAATAAAAATTAATCTGGTAAACGACAACAATCTTGGAAACCTAAAACCGGTACAGGTTCAGGGGGAGGCACACCATTTCCAAATCATCAAGAAATAGAAATAACATTTCTTGATGATAAGGGTCGACCCAAGACCACTAAGGCTAGGGTCCCCATATCGAACTGATTGTGTAGTGTGTTGTGTAGGGTGTTCCAGGAGGAACTGTGAATAGTCTGTGGATTGTTGACAGTGGAGCATCCCGGCACATGACAAGCGACTTAAGGCTCATGTATGATGTGAAAAGCATTAGGGGAGGTTATGTTGCCTTTGCTAGCGATAAAGGCGGATACATCACGGGAGAAGGAATGATTTCCAATGGTGTTGTTAGTTTCGACAAGATCAATTATGTGTGTCAAATTAATCACAATCTTCTTAGTGTTTCGCAAATCTGTGACAAGAAGTTCACGGTACATTTTGATGATACTGGTTGTTATGTGCTGAAACCCGGTTTCAAGACTCCTAAAGAATGGATTTTGTTGACGGCTCCAAGAATTAATGACTTGTATATTCTTGATATGAGCCAATCTATTACCACGTCTGCACAAGTTACATGTTTTGTCTCAAAGGCCACTGAAAAGGAGTCTATATCTTGGCACAGACGTATGGGTCACATTCACTTGAGGAAAATGAATCATCTGGTGAGAAATAATCTTGTGAATGGTGTTCCAGTCAAGAGTTTTCATTTGCAAGACGTCTATGTATCGTGCCGAAAAGGAAAGCAAACGAAGAAGTCCCATCCAATCAAGAAAGTCAACACTGTCAACATGCCTCTTGAACGTCTTCATATGGACCTCTTTGGACCTTTGAAGCACAAGACTACGCTTGGAGATGCTTATTGTTTGGTAGTTACTGATGACTATTGAAGATTCTCATGGGTATCGATGATGGCACACAAGAGTGAGACTCCGGGCAGCCTCAAATATCTGCTCACTTTTCTCGAGAATTTGTACACTTTGAGGGTAAAGCGAATCAGAAGTGAAAACGGCACGGAATTCAAGAATAAGGTTATGGACGAGTTTTGTGCTTCTAAGGGAATTCTGCATGAGTACAATTCTCGTTACACTCCTCAACAAAATGGTGTCGCTGAGAGGAAGAATAGAACGCTTATCGAGACGGCAAAAACTATGTTAGTGGAGTCGGAGCTTCCTGTTCAGTTTTGGGGGGAGGCTGTGGCTACTGCTTGTTATACTTGGAACAGGGTTCTTACTGTTAAAAGGCATGGGAAAACATGTTTCGAATTGTTACATAAAATGAAACCCGATGTGTCTTACTTAGAACCGTTTGGCGCTCCATGCACTATGATTGATCCACATGGCAAGTTTGGTCTGAAGGCTATCGAAGGTTTCTTTCTTGGGTATACTACTCCAAATTTCAGGGGTGGAATCTGGAAACTAAAAAGATTGAGGAATGGGTGAAGTTAGGGTTCAAAGGTATACCGAATGTGTGAGAGCTCCGGATGCTCCTTGGATGTTTGATTATGATGGATTATTTGATTCCTTTAATCTGCCAACTTTTGATGAGGCGTTTGCAGCAGCACAAATGTTGCTTGAAGGTGATGCAGCAGTTGATTCATCATTAGTACGAGCAATTATTGTTAACCGACAAGAGTTTGGTTCTGTTAATAATGTTGTTCAAAATGAGGAATTTGAAGATGCAGCTGATTATAATGTTTCGTCGGAAGATGAGGAATTTCATGATACTAATGAAGCAACTTCAGCTCCTGTCCAAGCTCCTGTTCAAGGTGTTTCTGAAGCAACTTATCAGGTGCAAGTACATGACAATGCTGAATGGAATGCATCCACATCTAACGCGTCTCCAGGAATTGATTTAGTTGTTGATTTGAATATCAATAATTTGGGTATTAATGCTCGAGTTCCCGATGTTCCAGAAAATCGAATTAATGATACTCATCCTCGGCAGAATATTATAGGAGATGTCCAAAGTGGTGTGCAGACACGTAATCAGCTTCAAAGCAACCGGAATGCTGGGTTGTATTCGGCAATTAGAGAATTCGGGGAACAGAATGATTGGTCTTTCGCATGCTATGTTTGTCAAGTTGAGCCGAAGTCGTGGAAAGAGGCGAAGAAAGACGATTCATGGGTTGAAGCAATGCAGGAAGAACTTCAGCAGTTTCAGAAATTGGGCGAGTGGAAATTGGTTGACAGGCCCCCGAACCATAAGAAGATTGGTACTCGATGGGTTTACAAGTGCAAAAAGGATGACCGAGGTGTCGTTGTGAGAAATAAAGCGAGATTGGTTGTCCAGGGCTTTAATCAGGTAGAAGGCATTGATTATAATGAAGTTTATGTGCCGGTGGCACGTCTTGAGGCAATAAGGATTTTCTTGGCCTATGCGTCCTACAAGAAGTTCACCGTTTATTAGATGGATGTGAAAAGTGCATATCTTCATGGTGTGGTCGAGGAAGAAGTATATGTTGAGCAACCACTTAGTTTTTAAGATCCGATTCATCCTGACAGAGTTTGGCTTCTAAACAAGGCACTTTATGGTCTTCATCAAGCTCCGAGGGCTTGGTATGAAACGTTGTCTAGCTATCTGTTGCAGAATGGTTTCTGGCGTGGGTTGATCGACTGTACTCTCTTCATCAAGGAAAGAAACGAGGATTTGTTGCTGGTTCAAGTGTATGTGGATGACATTATTTTCGGGTCTACAAATGATGAAATGTACAAGGAATTCGAGCGGGTGATGCAAGAGAAGTTCGAGATGAGTGTTATGGGAGAAATGAATTTCTTTTTGGGTTTGGAGGTTCATCAGTCTGAGAAAGGGATCTTCATTCATCAGACAAAGTATGTTGGGGATATCTTAAAGCGATTTCAGATGGAAGACTCGAAGCCTGCGGGAACTCCTCTGGCTCAGAATCATGGAATTACTCCTGACGGTACCGGTGAACATGTGGAACCTTCTCTCTATCGTGCTATGATCGGATCTCTCATGTATCTTACCGCTTCAAGACCCGATATTATGTATCCAACATGTCTTCTTGCTCGTTACCAGTCTAATCCGAAGGTTTCTCATATGATGGCTATTAAAAGGATTTTTCGCTATCTGAAGGGTTGTCCAGACACCGGTCTATGGTATCCTAAGGATGATAACTTTGATTTAATTGCATTAAGTGATTCTGATCATGGCGGTTGCAAGATTGATGCAAAGTCAACATTAGCGGGATGTCAGTTCTTGGGGAATCACCTAGTCACGTGGTAGTGTAAAAAGCAGACCTGTGTGGCTAGTTCAACATGCGAGGCTGAGTACATTTCGGCTTCTAGTTGCTGCTCCCAGGTTTTATGGACCCAACAGCAAATGCGTGACTACGGTTTTGAATTCCTAACTACTCATATTTATGTTGATAATGAAGCTGCTTTACAGATCACTCGTAATCCTGTACAGCACTCAAAGACCAAACACATCGAGACTAAGTATCATTTCATACGAGATTGTTATGAAAAGAAACTTATCGATGTTGTGAAAATCCACATGGATCACCAACGTGCCGACATGTTTACAAAAGCTTTTGATAAATCACGTTTTGATTATCTTCTTTTGGTCAATGGCATCAAGGTGAAACCCGAGTAGATCATCTTCGGCAAATCATTTTTGTAAATATTTAAATCTAAAAATACAAAAAGATTTTCATTTTATTTACTTTTTGCATTTCAGGGGGAGCAAATTTAAGCAAAATACAAAAACATCAGAAAATTTCAAAAATAAAAAAATATGTCTTTTATTTATTTACTGCTTTCTGTTTTACTTTTGAAAATTGAAAACCCAAAAACATTGAAAAATTTCAAAAATACAAAAACATTAAAAAATCCAAAAATAAAAAAATGAGTTTCTTGGAAAGATAAGAGAAGATGATGATACACCAGTGGTCGGTCAAATACGGTTGAAAATGCAAAATGAAAAACGATAAGCAGCTCTACTAACGATGTATCGGTAGGCTCACAATCAGATTAAAATGTGCAGTTGATATAAACATAACGAACTGCAAGCCAGGTGGGAACCATTTATTGGCATATGGTCTTGGTACCGAAATTTCGTTTGATAGTATGCCGAGGTTCTGAAATATGCGGTCTTTATGCTGATTTATCATCTGGGTATCATGGTTGAATCTTTTACCGAAAAATAACGGGGATGCAAGTCAAGAGCTTCCATGATACCATACATACGTGTACATATTGCATACGACCTCAATAAGTAATAAACAATCACATGTCCAAAATGAATAAGTGATAAAATATCACATTTATCGCGATTCAAGTTCGTCTCTTTGTCTGTACGATGGTACTAACTTGTTCACGGACTTGCTCCTGTGCCCTCATGCATCTGAAAATCAAGTTCCTCATTAATAAGTGATTTAATCACAAAGGGCTTATTTTCAATCAAGAATAAGTGAGTATCTCACAATCCATATGTTGAAAACAGATGATTAACAGTATACTCACCGGTAAGATGAACTCTCGTGCATGTCTTGATACGGGAATGTGTCGTGAGTGGATAAACACCGGCAAGTAGTATAAATCATACATTAACGCATATCTCCTAATCGTGATTACATCTGATAAGCTGAGTTTATGTGGACAACAATACCGATAATTGTGGTAGGATGCTTATTGTAATTTTTTAAAAGAAATAAAATCTGTGTTTGACAAGACCGTAAGCTGGTATGATTCTCTTACCTTGAAACTCGAAAAATATGGTAACTTAGTGTACAAGTAGTTAATGTTGTAAATGTTTGTTTCAAGTTTTACCTTTTCACATTTAGATTCTTAGGATTTTAATTTTTATTTATTTTTAAAAATTATTTTTTGATTAGCCGAAGTTGTCGCTCGGATGTTTTCTACTGAGAAAAAGCCCAAAACCGACTTGTCTTTAACATCACGACTTCATAAAATCCTATTTTGCAAATCTGGTAAACTTGAAGACAAAATTTGTTCATGGTACTTCCAACTTGGTGTTTGCTGTGTTGGAAAAGGTTCACGAAGAACCAAAGGCCAACGAAGAAAGCCTTTAGTCAACGAAGAATCATTCTTCGTGACAGGTTGTTTCATTGTCGGTCGGTGTTTGTTTGAGAGTTGGTTTCATGTGTGTCATGTGCTATTTGAATATATTCCAAGCGGTTGTTCTCATTACGCGTTTAGCTCTATTGTATCTGCAGATGTGGCATTCAAACTAGCTAAAGGCAAAGAGAACGTGTTAGATGACAAGCTATGGAATGAAGACATGACATTGATGCAATCAGAGGATCAAGATGATCGAGTTGCAGTTGACCCCTCATCAACACAAAAAGGATCTGAAGTATTGAAGATCAAATCTTCACCAGTAACATTCAAGGGGGAGTTTGTTGATGCACCTCCTGTTTGTTTCAAGTGAAGACATCTGAAGATCCGACAATGTAAAGTCGAACCATCACGAGCAGCATCCAAGGGGGAGTTTGTTGATGCACTTTGTGGATACGGCTCGTTCGGTTCGACCACGCAACGAAATGAAGATCGAGACTCAATATCCTCCATCAAGTCTCGGTGCGATCTTGACTTAGCACGACGTTCTTTTTGTTAGCGTTGTAAAACAATTTGTTGTGTGCAACTTGTAACAACCCGCACGTTCGTGCGTTGTTACTACTCGTTATACTCGTTACGCCTAGCACCAGAGATTCGGATCATAATGTAGCTATATCGCATTTGTCGCTATATAGCAGTATTTTCGCATAATTTCGCATACTCTATCGCTATCACATCACATTGTACTTGCTGATAACCACGAAGATGTCAAGTGAGGACCAATTCTACCCTCCTTGATAGCCGTGATGTGTCGCAGTGCAACTCAATACTCAAAAAACGCACTCGCAGGCACGCGTAACTCGATTATCGCAGGATTTGAAATATGGATATGTATATACGACCCAACGTGACTAATTATAATAAATATATGAAAATATGGATGAAAATGTGTAACCAAACTATCGCAGCGCTTAATGATCGAAACAAAACTCTGAAATACAACTCGCCGAATGCCACCGATCGGCTGACTGCTCGATCGGATGGCCACCCGATCAAGGTGCCACCCGATCGAGGTGCCACCCGATCGAGGTTCCACTCAATCGGACAGCCATCCGATCCGATTCACTGCACCGCCCTTCTCCTCCTCCTTGCCAATAAATACTCAACTTGTCACATCAACAACAGTTGATGTGACTGCTCTCGCTCGACTAGACGCTTTCTCGCCATTTTCGCCCGATTCCTCGTGATTCTTGTAAGTTCTCACCCTAAACCTTGTACTTCTATGATTAACACGCACACCTTCATCTTTTTCACCATCAAATCTCACTTTGTCACCGTTAAATCTTCGGATTTGAGCCGCTCTAAGGTGATGTCATCATGGAGTTCTTAGGAACAATGAAGTGTGACCTCATCTCATCAAGAACAATCCAGATCTGATAGATTCAACGGTGTATAAACACTAATCTCACCTAGATCTAAGCCGAATCTAAGTTTTTCAAGGTTTTCTTCAAACTTTCTTATCTTTTTACTCAAAAACCGATAGAGCCAGGGCTCATTCAGATCTTCTACTCATTCGCAAGTGATGTGTCGGTCTGAGAACTGATTTCTGTCAACGAGACGACCGGCTTAGCGAGATGAACACGAACGACCGTTAAGAACAGTTAACTGATCGGACGGGGTGATTCCGATCCAATCCGATGACTTGGGCTTGGTGGAGTTCCATTGATTAGCTCGTAGTCATACAGTGTCGAATAAATCGCAAAAACTTAACAAAATACTCGAGTTACAAGATGATCAGATTGCGGGACGGACTGCCGTCCGATCGGACTGCCACCCGATCGACCTGTAATCCGATCGGGTTGCTCTTGAGACCCCACACTTAGTCATTTTTCAAACCCTCTAAGGATCTAGATGTCAAACGAAATGCCACCCGATCGGGTAACCCGATCGGGTGACCAACCTATTGGATGACATTTGGATCTTCAACACTTAGCATTCCCAAGGCCTGCAGTTCCATCGGAGTACCACCCGATCGGATTGCCATCTGATCGAGTGACCACCCTATTGGAAACTTGTTATCTTTGAGGAATGTCTCGCTGATCGGATCATCGCCCGATCGAACAGCCACCCGATCGGATTGCCATCCGATCGGAGTACTGTCTGATCCAGTGACACTTTAGACCGTTTAACGCTCTATGCAACGCTTACGCTATCAATCTGTAATTAGGCTAATCTCAGACGCGCTCCCTTCAATCCAACCAAGTTGTGTTTACTTGCTGAGCACCAACTGTGAGTATACTCGAATCCCTTTTTATCGCATTTTGGGTGTAACATACGTTTCTATCAAATTAAATCTATCAAAACAAATTATTCAATCAAACTGTTTATCACTAGCGAATGACTGTTATGCATATTTACACGTGATGCTAGTTACATATGTGTTAGGACTTATACTCGCAAGGTCCCGCCTTAACTAGTATAGTACTATAGCACCCGACGGGGTCTAGTTAGGATGAATAGCAATCGCAATCGTAGCTCGAGTGACTTAGCTGGTAGTATCTGTCTTTTTGCATGTATGTTGAGGTATCTCGTTTATGTATTTGGTAATTCGCAACACTTTTATCTATTTCTCGCTACTATCAAAACTTGTATACTCGCCAATATTTTTGTATTGACGTTGTTTTAACGTATGTTGCAGGTTTAGTCATAGTCTACATCAAATCAAGCTAGGAAGTCTAGAAACTCACCTAAATTCAGTGTTGTCGGATTTGTAATGTTCGAGAGGACAAGAAATCTATGATAACTTATGTGAATGTGTTGTTTATTAGTATGGGATAATGAACGCATTAAATACTGTCGCAATATAGTTGTTATGGATTCTCTTGAGCAATCTGATTCGCCTAGTGCCGCGCCCCGATGATTCCGCCATCGGCTGGGGTGTGGCAGATTGGTATCAGAGCCATAACTATAGGGAATTAGGAAAGACACGACCTAGTCCGGGTTTGTTGTCTTAGAAACGACCTAGTCTATAGTCTAAGTACCAACAGGCCGACTCGTATGAATCCAGTAGGATTGTACAGGCCTGCTTGACACTCTCGTTCGAATTCGCTAAAAACTACTACTTCGTGTGAACACCGCATACTACAATTTCACATGAAAAGCCTTTCCTAAGGCTAAAATATTACTTAGCCTTTTCCTAAGCCCAACACAATACACACGTTTTCGAAAATATTCTCATAACACAACCGAGTGGTCCAGTCGAGATCAGGCGTGAAAACCAAGAACTCTCGATAAGATCGCTCACTCAGCGCATTTTCCTAGCACGAGAACTTTCCGTTGAGCTAGGAGTGACATCCATAACTCAACGAAGGTCTCCATTTCAGAATTTAGTATTTATTCGAAGAGCACGACCACAGTTAGGAGCGAAGTTATTAAGTCAGGGGTGAAATCCGTATCTTAATAAACCGTTCCACTCTCTATAAAATGGTTTTCAAAAGCTCTCACCAAGGACTCGGCTATAACGATAACTCAAGCCACGCGATGACCAGGAAGATGAATGCCATGAGCTGCATCCCGGTGGAAGCATAAGCCTTCTAGGGCAATGCGCGTGCACGAACTTGTTGGGTATAGTTGGGTTATCTTGGGCAGTCGATGCCGAAACACCCGAGGCACTCTATCGATTTTTCTAGCATACGACTCGCCAATTTTACGCTTTGTGGAACCTATTTACGCTTATGTGTTTACAATTTGAAACTTTACGCTTTATCGAATTCTCGATTTATCGATTTTCGCTCCTTGCTTTTGCAACCGCACGACTCGCACAGCCATCGCAATCTAAAACGAAAACCAAATGTTCGCAACAAAACTAATGTCTAATTACTCGCTCTCGCTCTCCCTCTCTACATCGCGTCCTCGCGCATTCTATACCAACATGTATGTGTACAAGTATAAACTACAACTATTTATATATACAAAACAAACCAATTGTGTGAGAATGTAGGAATCTTGTGTCTCCTATGTGGCTCCTATGTGAAATCTATTATATTACTCGCAACAAGCTTTGATCGCACTCAATCGCATCGCAAAACTCAAAATCATTATGATCGAATCTCACTCCAAATCTCTCTCTGTCTAGATGCCTTCCAACGACTCTACCTCGAGACAAACAGCTAGGATAAGAGCCAAACGAAGCGCCGAAAAGAGGATTGCCTCACTTGTGGCCAAGGAAGTGGCCAAGGTCATTCCTCAAATTGTCGATCAAGTGCACTCTCTCAGCAACTCTCGAACCCCGGAAGACTCTAAGACGGTAGCGCTGCAATCTGCTTTCCTCTACAAACACTTCAAAGCCTGTGATCCGATGGAGTTCACGGGTGAAGGAGGTGTGTCCCAACTACTCCAGTGGTTCGATTCTATCGAAGTTACCCTTCGTCAGAGTGGGTGTCCCGATGGTTTTCGTACTACTTGCGCTACCGGAATATTTCAATCACGAGCACTCGACTGGTGGACAGCGGAACGTAACAAACGTGGGATCTCAGCAGCTTATGCCCTCTCTTGGGATGAGCTGAAAGAGCTCATGAAGAAGGAGTACTGCCCTCCCCACGAAGTACAGAAACTAGAAGACGAATTTTGGGAAATCAAGCAAGTCGAAGGTGACAATGCTGGCTACACCGCAAGGTTCAAACAGCTTAGCATAATCTGCCCAAGTTAAGTCAACACTTCAGAGCAAGCCATCACGAAGTACATTCATGGCTTGCCTGAGTGTGTGGGTGATTTTGTCGAAGCTGCAAGACCTATTACCATCGAAGAAACCTACCGCTTGGCCGCAGAAATCAACGACAAACGAGTATTGGATGGATTCTTCTCCAAGAATCGTGTCAAACAAGCTCATCAAGCAATCGTCATCGATTCATCCGACGATTCTTCCAATGAACCTACCAACAATTCTTCTGAAGATTTCTCCGACGATACCGCCAGCGAATCATCAGACGAATCCGCCGACAACACCGCATCATCTCAGGAAGCTCAGCCCAGCCGTAAACGAAAGACCATGAGCCCAGACTCTTCAACAACTGGACTGTCTCAACCAGAACCTCTTCAAGCAGCTCCAGTTCACTTGAAACGCGCCTACAACGGAGCTCATCCCCTGTGTTTCACGTGTACGTATCATCACCCGCCAGAAGCTAACTGTCGCTATTGCGCAAATTGCAACTGGTATGGTCATCTTACGCAGCACTGTCGCACGGGACCGCAGCTTTGAGGAATTTCAGCAACAACCGTAGTCTCGCAGAAGTCCTCCACGGCAACGTTATTCTGCTTCTAATGTTGTTGTAATAATACGGCTTATCGCCGCCAAATTATTTTTATGTGTGGAACTTGTTCTATCTCTCGACGCATGTGGATTTTATTTCTTTCTTATACCCGTGCACAATCTATGTGCTAGCACTATGTACTATATAATGTATTTTACCCCTACTATGCGTTCTTGAGATAAGGTATGATAAACGTGCAAGAATCAAATTAATCACGGGTGCACACGGGATTATTTTGGTTAGTGCACGGAGATCGTAGTGAGTTTCAATGATGCTTTACGTTCACGGCATGGTTAAGCATGGTGGATACGGCGCTGGTACTTCCTATATATAAGCGTCTTGACTATGTCTGACGAAGTGTGACACCTATTCATGGAACGAAGGCGTATGGTTGAAACATGACGGTGTTTCGCCATGCTAACCGAAGTTTTGTGAAGAAAGTGCCATGTGGAGTTGGAGCGTAGACCTATTATACAATGGTGGTTATTTTCGACACATTACACTTCATCACAAGGCGTAACAATCTCAATCGCAACTCAAGCGTGTGATCGCAAGACTTTTCGTAAGTCAACCCGCTCGCAATCGCATTATCGCTGGAATCTATCTCGCAATCTAAATCGCTCAATCGCTTAATGTGTGTTTCGCTAAATCGCTTATCATGTGCATCGCGCTCTCGCATATCGTGGGTATCGCTCTATCGCTTGTGTATCGCTCTATCGCTTGTGTATTGCTCAATCGCTCATCGTGTATCGCTTAACGTTTATCGCCATCGCTATCCCTTACCGTTGTCTATGTCATCTGTGTTATGTTAGCACACATGACCTCGCTTCACAGGACGAAACTCATATGGTTAAAGAATGGTGGATACGCCGCTGGTACTTCCTATATATAAGTGCTTTAGTCATATCAACAGACTTTCGTGGAAAAGGGCCATGTGGGGCATAATGTTAGTTAAAACTTGTGGTGTCGCTTAATCTAATAAAAATCGCATATTCCCATCGCTTGCAACGCATCAATCGTAGCCTACCGCTCGACGGTTGTCGCTATCGCTTGTCGTTTACCGCTTATCGCTTTTTGCTTATCGCCGCCGTCTTCGCTTATTACGTACCGCTTATCATTTATCGCACTCGCTCGTGTCACTAAACTGAGTTCGAAAACGACTTCATCGCTCAATTTGCTCAATACTTCTCTTACACTTGGTCCGACAATCTTTTGCTTGGACCAAGGGAATCGAAATCTACCGGTACTATGTCGACACGCATGACACTGCCTCATGGGACGGAAGCCATATAGCTAAAACATGGTGGATACGCCGCTGGTACTTCCTATATATAAGTGTTTTAGCCATATTGTCAAACTTTCGTGGGAAAGTGCCATGCGGGGCCGACTTTAAATTGAAATTTTGATATTATCAAAACCTTTGTGAAAACAAAGTTTTTCTTACAAAACTTTTTCTAAATTTGATCAAACCTTTGTACAAACGAGATTATCTTGTAACGATGGTGTGACGATCGACTCAAGTTACTGCCGCGTGACGAGAAAATTTCGTAAAACGAGTTTTAAACACCCTAAAATCTTTTAGTAACCTGATAAAATCCCACTCATAGCGTTGGTGTGAACATCGGAACAGTTTAACGTCGCACTGTGGAAAGATTTTTCATAAACAAGTTTCTTCAAACCTTTTCGAATTAATCAACTTTTCAAGAATTCAAAACACTTTTGGATCGCTTTTCGTGTGTTGCCAATTTTTGTTATACGAATCGTCTTACTCGCTGCCTTCGTCAGTCATTGCAATGTCCTCGCTCGTCGGATTTCTATTGATCGCTCGTTTATTTTGAAGCTTTTATCACTACTCCCACTTGTATCGATCCTCACAACCCTTCTTGTGGATTAATTTCGGGACAAAATTTCCTAAAGCAGGGGAGACTGTAACAACCCGCACGTTCGTGCGTTGTTACTACTCGTTATACTCATTACGCCTAGCACCAGAGATTCGGATCATAATGTAGCTATATCGCATATGTCGCTATATCGCAGTATTTTCGCATAATTTCGCATACTTTATCGCTATCACATCACATTGTACTTGCTGACAACCACGAAGATGTCAAGTGAGGACCAATTCTACCCTCCTTGATAGCCGTGATGTGTCGCTGTGCAACTCAATACTCAAAAACACACTCGCAGGCATGCGTAACTCGATTATCGCAGGATTTGAAATATGGATCTGTATATACGACCCAACGTGACTAATTATAATAAATATATGAAAATGTGTAACCAAACTATCGCAGCGCTTAACGATCGAAACGAAAGGCCAAAATACAACTCGCCGGATGCCACCGATCGCTTGACCGCTCGATCGGATGGCCACCCGATCAAGGTGCCACCCGATCGATGTGCCACCCGATCGAGGTGCCACTCGATCGGACAGCCGTCCGATCCAATTCACTTCACCGCCCTTCTCCTCCTTTTTGCCTATAAATACCCCACTTGTCACATCAACAACAGTTGATGTGACTGCTCTCGCTCGACCAAACGCTTTCTCACCATTTTCGCCCGATTCCTCGCGATTCTTGTAAGTTCTCACCCTAAATCTTGTACTTCTATGATCAACACGTACTCCTTCATCTTTTTCACCATCAAATCTCACTTTTTCCCCGTTAAATCTTCGGATTTGAGCCTTTCTAAGGTGATGTCATCATGGAGTTCTTAGGAACAATGAAATGTGACCTCATCTCATCAAGAACAGTCCAGATCTGATAGGTTCAACGGTGTTTAAACACTAATCTCACCTAGATCTAAGCCAAATCTAAGTTTTTCAAGGTTTTCTTCAAACTTTCTTAACTTTTTACTCAAAAACCGATAGAACCAGGGCTCCTTCAGATCTTCTACTCATTCGCTAGTGATGTGTCGGTCTGAGAACTGATTTCTGTCAACGAGACGACCGGCTTAGCTAGATGAACACGAACGACCGTTAAGAACAGTTAACTGATCGGACGGGGTGATTCCTATCCGATCCGATGACTTGGGCTTGGTGGAGTTCTATTGAGTAGGTCGTAGTCATACCGACTCGATCATATCGCAAAAACTTAACAAAATACTCGAGTTACAAGACGATCAGATTGCGGGACGGACTGTCGTCCGATCGGACTGCCACCCGATCGGACTGCCACCCGATCGACCTGCAATCCGATCGGGTTGCACTTGAGGCCCCACACTTAGTCATTTTTCAAACCCTCTAAGGATCTAGACGTCAAACGAAATGCCACCCGATCGGGTTACCACCCGATCGAGTGACCAACCTATTGGATGACATTTGGATCTTTAACACTTAACATTCCCAAGGCCTGCAGTTCCATCGGAGTACCACCCGATCGGATTGCCATCCGATCGAGTGACCACCTTGTTGGAAACTTGTTATCTTTCAGGAATGTCTCGCTGATCGGATCACAGCCCGATCGAACAGCCACCCGATCAGATTGCATCCGATCGGAGTACTGTCCGATCCAGTGACACTTTACACCGTTTAACGCTCTATGCAACGCTTACGCTATCAATCTGCAATCAGGCTAATCTCAGACGCGCTCCCTTCAATCCAACCAAGTTGTGTTTACTTGCTGAGCACCAACTGTGAGTATACTCGAATCCCTTTTTATCGCATTTTGGGTGTAACATACGTTTCTATCAAATTAAATCTATCAAAACAAATTATTAAATCAAACTATTTATCACTTGCGAATGACTGTTATGCATATTTACACGTGATGCTAGTTATATATGTGTTAGGACTTATACTCGCAAGGTCCCGCCTTAACTAGTATAGTACTATAGCACCCGACGGGGTCTAGTTAGGATGAATAGCAATCGCAATCGCAGCTCGAGTGACTTAGCTGGTAGTATCTGTCTTTTTGCATGTATGTTGAGGTATCTCGTTTATGTATTTGGTAATTCGCAACACTTTTATCTATTTCTCGTGTGACAACTGACAAATAACCGACAATTCCGTACAAACTAATCACTATTTTATTTACATAATCTCATGCATTTAGCGTAATTTAATTACGTAACTGTGTCATAAAATAGATAACTGTGTTAGGACAGGAAAACAATGCTAAAACAATTGTTGGTTTTCGTCGTATTTCGAAACCAATCAAACAATGTCCTAAAAGTGTTGGTAGAAAGTGCTGCGCGCACTATTCACGGTCACACTATTCATGCCAGCAAAACCGGGAAAACAGAACGAAACAATGAAAAACGACACATGGATAACATAACTGAGTCCATTTACATGAGAAAACACTAGTATGAAAACATATCTTGCAAAAACATAAGACTTTCCGGTACAACGCCCTAAATACTAAAACGTCCGTTTCGCTAAAAATATAACATTTTTAACTTGTCCGTATTAATAATTAAGCATTTCCGGAACTTCGGAATGATAACAATTGATGTCATATACGCTAAAACACTTTGGGAATATCATGGTAGTGTCCAAAGTAACAAGCTTCCGGTACTATATCGCTATACACATAACTAGTCTGTTATCGACCCGAAAAACTAGTAAGCGGTATTTTCGCCACAAAACAACCAAATGAAGAAACTAGTGAACTAGTTAAGCCTATTTCAGGACTCGGAATCACCTCATGCTTCGCTTGACGGTGGAATAACAACTTGCGACGAAGTCTTGTCGGTACAACACAAAAGTGTCGTTAACTAGCCGACGCCTAAACGGAAAGAATTTAAGGTATCAAAATACAACTTACACTAGTCTAGCGAACTAGTTAACCATATTCTGACGTCGCAAGTACCCTAAATAAACGCCATAGTATCGATGGTGAATTAAAACCATAGTTCCCGGTATTATATTATACCTTCCATATACCGCCCGGTATCGAACCGACGAGCGAACTAGTGGCATTTTTGCCATCCAAAATTTATACCCATTAAACTAATAAATTAGTTAGACTTTATTTGAAACCCTAAAGTACCATTAACACTTAAATTAAACCTACTTTCTTTAAATGATTAAAATATCTACAACATTAATAAAATGGCACATGTTTAATTTTTTTAAAGAAAAATATGGTACAACCACCATATCCCCCATTATGATCGGCCATACTCTCCCCAAGACACCCTAGGCTTAATGATGTTAGAGCATGGTATGGATGATCACAATTTTGACTAAAAAGGGTGCAAGTTATAGCAATTATCTTCACCACCAATCCTTATCTTTCTATAATATTTCAAGACAACAAAACCACTTATCCTTTCCCCCTCCACTCTCGGCCAAGTTAACCACCTCCAACATCATCATCTTTCAACTCTAAACATTATATTACAAAGCATCTATAAACTTTTTTTCAAGATGGCTTAAGGAGATTCCAAGCTAGGAAGCATATTAGGAGCTTATTTCTCATATTTGGAAGCTTTATTTTCTTCTAAACATCACTCAAACTCTTGCAAAGTTGTAAGGCTCCTAAACACTCTATTTAAGTTTATTATTATGTATAGATTATGGAAGTACAAGTTGATCATCAAAAAGATTAATAAAAATCACACCAAAAACCCTAACCTCAAAGCTAATAAACACTAAATATAAATATATTATGTGTTGATTCATTAGATTTGTGATTGCTAGTTAGCATAATTTATGTTGATTATGTTAAAGTAAGTTGTTTTAAGTGGGTGATCTTGTATGATTAATTATACAAATGATGATTTAAACATGGCAATGTTTAAATCTAAACAAGATCATCAACCTCATGATCCATGAACTTTACTACAACTTAAAAATGATTTATTACACATAAGTGATTTTTATAAAGAATAACCACCATGATTTTATTATGATCATCTTAAAAGTATAGAAATCAAAGTGGTTAAAATGGGAAACTTGATTTGAACATATGACAAAAATGATGTCTTTAAAAGTCTAGTAAAAAAATGTGAAGATTATTTGTTATAAACAAGTTGTTAAAAATACATTTATAAAGTTCATGGAAATGAGGGTTAATATGTATGATATCATGCATGCAAAGTTGATACATTGGAACTTGATTTGGAAATTGATTATGATTATGGGTTTAAACATGGTTTAAACGCGTTTTTATAACGTGGGAAACGTCATAGTTTTAGGGAAAACTATGGCGAATTTTTCTAAAAATCTAATCGCGATTAAAAGAGGGGATTAAAGGGTGATGAACAATGTTAAACGCGATTAGTGGTCTTAAGCGTCATTACGGAAACTTTGATGGGAATATTTAAGGTTTAAATATTCAAGAAGTTCTTATGAACTAAAACTTATATTTTTACAAAAATAAATTGGTAAAATATAACAATGAATAAGTATAATTTTTGGTAAGAAAATTTATATATTTTGGAAACATATCAAGTATATGTATATGTGCTAGGTGTATGTAATTAGATACCTCTAGGGTGATCAAAATGATACACTCATAATTACAAGAAATACTTGTATGAAACAAGTATAAAAAGACACCAAAAATACATATACATGTTTCCTACATATTCCAAAGAAATGCTATTAAAACGGACGAATAAACGAAATGGTCGGAACAGTAATACATAACACTCGACGACGATAATGGGCATATCGACATCGCAAGAAAAATCACTACAATGTCGAGTCTAAAAATAACACATTTTTAGACACTTAACGAACACGAATCTATAAGGCCGATAACAAGAATCCGGAAAGTTGAAAATCTATAAAATTACTGAGTATTTGTTATAGGACATGAACACATTTAAAAGTCCTATACTTAGTAAAATTTTGATAAAAATGCAAGATTATTAATGGACTCACAAAACTGATTATGGGCCAAGGCCCAATGACAAGAAAACAAGGGTTAGGCCCAATGACATAAAAGACATGGGCTCGGCCCAATAACATTAAAACATGGGTTAGGCCCAATAACATAGATGGCATGGGCTCGGCCCAATGACATGGGCTCGGCCCAATGACACGGGCTCGGCCCAATGATATGAGCAAAGGCTAAATGACATGCGTGCGCGGCACGAGGACATGTGAAGGCGAAGCCCGTTCACACATAATTCAATACACATAGAATACATGTAAACACTTATGGATTCAATATATATAACAATCGAGCGAGTAAACTACCAACGCTCTAAAAATACAAAGTTGTTCCCAAGATGCCAAGCGATAACATAATAAAGAATTCAAGATGAACAACTTGTACGAGGTCCGATAAGACCTAGTGTCTAATAAAGTTAGTACACATGTAGGTTAATCACACGTACGGACGCTCACTATAGTATTACATACAGGAACGCAAACTTGTGAGTTCAAGTCCCTCCTTTCAATGATTTCAATGTTTTATTTTAAAATAGTCGAGGGGAAATACATGTCAAAACTATGGGTATGTTAGCTATGGGTTTAGATGATAACATGATCAATGTACATAAGTAGGATGATGACATAGTAACCATTAATCACTTAGTGACCAAGGTGCAAAAGGTGTAGATCTATAGAGCTTGAGACACGCTCCACTCCTGGTTGGTGCCATAGGAGTGCTTTTGTGATCCCAATGATGTCAAAGTTGTCTCGGGTTGGTTACGTACTTATGGTACATAATGTCAGGGGGCTCGCTACCCACTGATGGATCCTTAAACTCCATATATGCTATTAACATACTTGGATTTCATTACAAGAATGCAAAGATTTCATATGATAACAATAACTGCATGAACTCGCTCAACTTTTTGTTGACTTTTTAAAACTACATGTATTTCAGGAAAATAGTCTTGAGCCGGGGATACACTACAGGGAAAGGGGAAGTCTATGACAACGATAGCCACTTTTGGAGGGTTTGTCTTTTATATCCCAACTTCGTATGGGTATATAGGGGACAAAACCTCACTATGTTTTATGTCAAAAACTATCTTTTGTGTTGTGTAATATAACTTAAACTATGTCATGTTAACGTTGTGAACGTTGGTGAATTTGGAAACTATGTTTGGAAAACTTGTAAACTTTTGTTAAAATCATTTTATCTATGTCATCGTTGTGGTTTATGTGTTTACTCGTTTGGATGCAATGATTACCTTTCTTACGTCACACACAATACGCTTCCGCAAATAGTAGGGTGTGACATCTCGCTACTATCAAAACTTCTATATTCGCCAATACTTTTGTATTGACGTTATTTTAACGTATGTTGCAGGTTTAGTCGTAGTCTACATCAAATCAAGCTAGGAAGTCTAGAAACTCACCAAAATTCAGTGTTGTCGGATTTGTATTGTTTGAGAGGACAAGAAATCTGTGATAACTTATATGAATGTGTTGTTTATTAGTATGAGATAATGAACGCATTAAATACTGTCGCAATATAGTTGTTTTGGATTATCTTGAGCAATCTGATTCGCCTAGTGCCGCGCCCCAATGATTCCGCCATCGGTTTGGGTGTGACACAACTGTTAGTTAGTTTGTGTTTGGATCTCTCTGTATGTTGACTGAAAGTTTCTGTCTTTATGTGGGTTCCCCACGAAGAATCCCATTCTTTGTGGGATGACATGTTACACGAACAATGGCATGGGATTGTTCACCACGAACCTTGATTGTCGTGGTCCTTTGAATGTTCGTCTGTAACGTCCACGAAGAATACTAGTCTTCGTGGGCCAGTTCACTGTTCGTGGCCCAGCAACCTTCTTCGTAGGGTTACTGGGTATTGGGGCCTATATAAGCAGATACTTGTTCCACATTTCAGTCAAGAGAGTCCCTGTGAAAGTTGTAAACACTATGTATATGTGTGTACTGATTCTCTTCACTTAATCAAAGTCTGTGAATCTTTGGTTACTTGTGTTTGATCTATTTCGCTTTGGTTTGCATAACTATGTGGATTCCGCACTCGTTTTTGTGTTAACAAACAAGGAAGTAGGTTATCTTGATCCTCTAAGTGGACCTACAAGGGGTGAATTGTAACTAATTATCTATAATTTTGTTAAAAACTCAGGGATTTAAGTGTAATAAGTTTAAGGGCTAAAAAATAAATAGTGTTTAAAAGACCAAACTACCCTCACTTTAGGGGTCTTTCTATAAATAAGGAGGGGGGGGGGGGAGTTCTTATTTTTTGGATATCTTAAAATACATATCCCTCATGCATTATACTATATAGTATAGATTACAAAAATATGATTATTATTTACATGTATTTCAGACTGTAATTTGATATCTATGACATATTCGAGGGTTGATTACCATGTTAATGAACTAATATTATATTTCGTTGAAATTTAAAACTTATTTTGTGTTGAAATTGATTTTGGCTTGTAACGTATTAGGTTGAAGTTATTTTTGAACTATTGAATAATAATTTAGAGTTTAGACACTAGAATTTTGAGGGTTATGTATTAATTTCTGTTTTAAAAATCGAGTCAAACTAAGCCAAGCCGAACCAGCTCGGTTTAAAACCAAGCTGAGTTCGACATTAGATTTCCAGCTCGGTTTCAAATTTAAGCCGAGCCGAGCCAGCTCGATTTATAATCGAGCCGAGCTTGCCCCGGCTCGGCTCATGAACAACCCTAGTCTTAACACATGTTTTTATTAAAAATCATATTCTGTGTAAGAAAACAAGACGAATTCCAGAGACTGATGGTCTAGTTGTGCCATGAATATTAGAGGTTTGAACAACACTATTCTTAATGCATACATTCACTTTCATCTGTGGTGTGTGTAAGAAGATTCTTGAAGCATACAAAGGTCGCGTGTTAACGCGTCACCAGACTTACCAGTGCAATTCTCTATGACGAAAATTGCATACAATGACCATCCTAGCATTAGCACGTACGAGGTCACCATTTATACGTACAAGGATTACTATGCGTTTGTAGCGTGCGCCATCCTCAAGCGAACTATAGTTCTTCCGAAGCAAACTAGTAAAAATTGTATTATGGTTGAAATGTCACATTTTCAAGCGACGAAGATGATAATTACCATATTATAAATTAACAAAATGTTTGTGCATTAAGGTTTGTACCTTAAGCATGGGGAGCCTTTCAAAAAAATTTGTTGATTTTTCATTTGTAACCCAAATGTTTTATTTTTAGCATTTTAACCTTTTTGTTTTTTTTTTATTTTAACCCAAAAGTTTTCATCTCTTGCAATTTAACCCAAACACATTTTTTATTTTCAACTTTGATCCATGTATTTTTCATCTTTTCCAATTGTTTCGTTTTACGTTTTGTTATACTTTTCCGAGTAAACACGCCGTAACGTACGTGTGGGTTTCAAAGTTTTTCCGACTATTTTTTTCTGTTTGACAGGACCCTCACAATGCGTCTATTTTTCCCTGTTTGACAGGTTCGTCGCAACACGCGTGGTATTAGATCGACTTAGTTATTCTTTTCTATTTTTACATTTCAGTCTTATCTCTTCGCATTAATATGTCGCGACTGGCATACGTGGCTCAACGATTTTACGTATGCTTTTCGTTCGGTGTTATTTTTTCTTTTTATTTATTTTATTTTAACGAGCTTTTTCTGGTGTTGTTGATCGCTGGTAGTTGTGTAGCATCAGTGCTACTTCGCACGGTGTATCCCCCCTCCCCCCCCCCCCCCCCTCCTCGGCGCCCCCGCAACGCGAGGGCCCTTAATACTAGTTAATATATATTTTGTAAAATTAAATATAATAATGACCGAACTCCATGTTGGAGTACTTGGGTGGTGCTTTTACATGTAAGGACCAAGGTAAGTATTACCTTAGAGTGACACTATCTCAGGAGTGTATTATTGGTGAACTATATATCTCTATATATTGCTGCTACAATAAATAATAAACACTAGTTTTTTTTGTCGTTGCGCGTTGTGGTAAAACCGAGGAAATGATAATGTAAAACAAACATGATTTGAAAATAAAGCATGTTGTTTAGAAAGCTAAACCATTAGAACGGTTTAGTTTGTCATCGTACTGTTTTATGCTACCAAATAAATACTTTACTATAAGTACAATTCCGTTTTTAACAAAATTTATAACGGAATGTTCGGGAAAAAATCAATCATAACTACGTACTTAAGCTTTAAGAAAAAGTTATAAACGTATAATATTAAATAAGTATCAAATTAATCGATAATATATGTTCTAAAAAAGAAAAAAGAATTATTAAAAAAGCGGTATAGGAAATATATGGTTTTAAAAAAGAAAAATAATTAAAAATATGTTATTAAAATAAAAAATAATAAAAAAAACTATATATTATTATAAAATTAAAATTACTATTCATCAAGCTTCACTAACAATATATATATATATATATATAATACCAAATCCAGACCAAAAAATGCATTTTTTTTCTTTCTGTAGAACGTCCGCTAAGAATTTTATTTTAAGTGGCCTTGTGCTTAGGGCCGTATAAAAAGCTAGTGGCTCAAGTGTTAGCTTGAAATAAAACTCATTGGAAATCGGATCGTTTTGTAAACGACCAGAGCTTGAGCAAAAGTAAGTTGCTTTGTTGGCTCGCTCGTTTCCATTGGTTTAATTACTTAAAGCTCAAACATAAATTCATATAAATTAAAACCCAAATCTTACATAAATTGTGTACTACGTTATTCGTTCAATGTATATACACACATATATATATATATAGGGGAGGGATTGAAAGAAAACTTATATTAGTTAAGAAAACTAAAAAACCCAAATGAATGGATCTCTTTTTCCCACGTGTTACACATTTTTGCAGAGTGTGTTACGTGTAACAACCAGAGGCGGTCACGTGTTACGTGTAACAACTTTTGCAGACTTTCAGTTTTTTTTCTGAAAAAAGTAAAAGTTGTTATGTAACACGTGACAGCCTTTAGTTGTTACACGTAACACGTCTGTAAAAAGGTGTAACACGTGGCAAAAAGAGGTCCATTCATTTGAGTTTCTTAGTTTTCTTAACTAACATGAGATTTCTTCCTATAATTTCCCTATATATATAAGAAAACAAAATTTATAGAATACACGAGCTGCCGCAAATATTTTATGAGCCAAGCTCGAGCAGTAGAGCTGGCTCATGTAACTTCGATCCCTTGCCCCAGCCTCGGCTCATTTACGAAACTACTAGTGATGGTGCAAAACCAATTGTTTTATACATCATTTAGAAGAGATTAACAACAAATCGCTATTAACTGTGAAATGCTCAGTAAAACCAATTCTGTGACAACTCTCACTAAACCAGATATCCGTATAATTAATTAATTTTAATAATGTGCTTAATGACTATGCTTAATTACAACTGATGACGTAAACTGCTTCCTGATTTCTGTAACATACATACATATGCATCACACTTCATACTGTCACTCCATTTATTACATACAAACTTTAGTGACATACTTGATGCACAAAACACAGTTAGCACACTGAACGGATAATTCAGAAACATGCTGACAATGCCAGCACATAGACAGACTATGTTTTTAAGGCCAGTATGAGCCAGGGACAAGGTACTACACTAGTATGGAGTGTAGGGAAGTGAGGACCATAAAACTGCGTCACTAGGTGATAGTTAAAGTGCCAGGAAGTGCCTAAAACTCACTTTAAGTGCAGAATTCTGCATTTA
This sequence comes from Helianthus tuberosus, assembly GCA_030545235.1. Classification (NCBI taxonomy): domain Eukaryota; kingdom Viridiplantae; phylum Streptophyta; class Magnoliopsida; order Asterales; family Asteraceae; genus Helianthus; species Helianthus tuberosus. The sequence continues at coordinate 46,105,800 of CM060362.1, read as the reverse complement.
TTAACAAAATTCAGCATTGTAACATGCTAGTAAGGTACAAATATATGGCAGAACAGTCCTGTACGCTTTCCTAAGTGCCGGGAATTAAAAGCGTTACAAAAATATATATAAAAGACACTTTACGGAATAATTAAACACTTTAACGGAACGGTATCTAACCGAACAACCGGACTTTACCCGAGACACTAAATTTTTGTCATATACATTATTTAATTATTTTTGGCTAGTCATGATCCCTGTTTACCATAACACCCACTAAATTCCCTACTAACTAACATATGTAACTAGATATTTGATCTTAACTAACAATTACCAACTTTCATCAAAAACTTACATCCAACCCCCCTCCCCATACCCGATTTCGGTCACCCCAAGGGGACCCACAAAATTTCACCAACATGCCTTCCTAGATTACATCTTATTATTTTATTAGATCATTGCTTGTTGTTTTGAACATAATATTGAACAAATCATTATAAGTATGGCTTCATATCTCTACATATCCACTCAAAGATCACACTCTCTCACTCACTCTCTTCTCTCTCCCTCTCGGCCACCCTTAACCGCCACCATCACCACCATAACTCAACCTCATTCTTCCATTTTAAAGCTTCATCTAAGTGCTAGAAGGTGAATCAAAGGTGCTTGAAGTTGTAGATCATTAAGGAGCTTCATACATTGCTTTTTCACCATCATTTTCTTCATCTTTTCACTAAAGATTCATCCCTAGCCTTTGTGCTTGTAGTAAGTTCTTGTTAAACTCTTGTTCATCTTGTTTTTATAGTTAAAGGTTGCAGTATGATAAGTATGTTTAAAACACTAAAGAACAAGAACTAAGAAGATGAACATGAAGCTTTACATAAAAGTTTACATAAGGTTGAAACATGAAGATGAAATATTGTTAGTAGGATGTTGTAGAGAATATGTTGTGATTGTATGATGATTCTTGGTTATGTGATGATAATCACCATATGAAGCTTGTTAAATGATGTTTAGAAATATGATTTAACAAGACTAGGAAGATGATTATGTGATTCATGAAATAATCATCTTCTAGTTTAAGCATGAACTTGATAAAATGATTTTCTTGAAAAATAAATAAACAAAATAAGTTGATGATCATGAAGATCCGGGTTTTTACAAAAGACTTTTCTAAATAAACCAAGTTCAAGAATCGATTTTAAAAAGGTTATGACCCTTACTTGCACTCACACCATTTTTAGTGGTAAAATAAATGTGTAAAAACCTTTTATTTACAAGAAGAGTTCAAAAGTTTTATTTTTGTAAAAATTGTTTACAAGTTGTAAACACTTAACTCGTTCAAGAAAATGATTTTTAAAGAAAGAAATACACTTTGGAAGGTAACTAAGTCCACTAAAAGCTTTACCAAGTTACTACGCGTTTTCGGGATATATCAAGTTCATGATTAATATGTAACGCACATAGTTTTCGTTCTTGGTGATGTAAAATTGTTTAAGAATTGGTTGTTGATTGATTTTGAAAAGAAAATGATATGCTTAATAGCATGGACACCTCCGTTTTTAGGGGAAACTCTGGCGAAATTTTCTAAAAATCCCAAGACTTAGAAAAATATTTTCTAACAAGTGCTTACAAATGTGTTTAACTTTGTTTTTCGGAAGTAAACTTCGCCATAAGTTTGGTTACAAAATTTCAACGTATCAGAGGTGGGCTTTTCGTAAATAAAAGCGGACAAATATATTTTTAGAATATATATTTTATACTAAAACGCTTGTATGAATATTTGCATAATTTGGGAACTAGTTATATTATTTAGAGAAAAATAATATAACTTAACACAGTACCGCTACTAGTATATTTTGGATGGATGATATTTTGGATAACGAGAATTATGAATTATCACTAAAATACATGTATAAGATACCCCCATCATTGGGAAGGAAATACGCACATAAAATACTTGAGAAGTATGAATACGAAATAGTTGTCTGACTATTATTTCAAGTTTTACAAATATAATGTAAGTTAAAATAATTATTATTATTTTAACAATAAGTTATAACTTGGAATAATATCAAAGTAACGTAACCCAAACCCGTAAATACTAAGCCAAGGCACGGCCCGTTCGTCTAATAGACACTAGTACGTTGTAGGTCGTTGTATAGCTGACAAGGTTTGAGTACGAGCACAGGAGACGCACTACAGTGAGTTCATGTCCCCCTTTTCTCTTAACTGTTTTCAGTTTTATAACCTCGGGGGTGAAATACATGTTATAATTATACAGACATTTTTATACATGGTATGGCTAGCTTAAGGAGGGACTTTCATACATCGTTAGATCATGTGAGTGGGTAGGCGGCTACTAAAGGCCATTAATCCTCATCGTAGTACCGAGGGACATGAGTGATAGATCTATCTGGGTGTAGTGAGCCCACACCCATGAGGCCAGGGCGGCCCATAGTGGTGACTGTGTCTTACAGCCGGAAGCCCGGTGCAACTCCGCTAGGTTTGAGTCTTCCTGCATCACTTCACACATATCAATGGCCTTGCAAACCATTGGTGATCTCTTTTTCCTTATGCTACATACCAGGGACTTTCATACACCGTTTACAAAGGATTATACATACATCATTTACAAGGGTTTATACATACTCACATACACATGAACTCGCTCAACTTTTGTTGATTTTTCAAACTACATGTATTTCAGGGAATTGATCGGACCTGGCGGGCGATGCACGTCAAGCTGCGTATTAAATAAAAGATGTCATCCAGGGGTGTAGGGTTTGGGAGGTGTAACCCTTGCCTGGATGGGTCACACTTCTCCAAACCTCATTTTATTTAAGGTCTTTGTTGAGTCCATTGGGAACTCATTTTTAAACTAGTCATGGTTGTAACTTAATTTTGGGTAGTTGTTTCAAGACAATTATGTTATGGTATTTTCTAAATCATATTAATGGATGAACATCTTGTGTTTTTATCATATAGCATGGATATGATTGTTGCTATGGTATTAAGAAGTCACACCAAATAAACCCACGCTTCCGCAAAAGCCAGGGTGTGACAGCTTGGTATCAGAGCGTCGATCATAGCGAACTAGGATTCATTCTCGAGTCTAGACTATGATCACTAGGGCTCTCACGAAAATCTTTTCAAACATTTTTACATTGCATACACTAAAAGTCCAGATCCGGGGCACAAACATTTTACAAACAAAAGGCACAAATACATCGTTCAAAATTCATATTTCAGCCTTAGAGGTTGGGGAGGTTCAGTCTTAGAGACTGAGGGAGGTTTAGTCTTAGAGACTGGGGGAAATCTAGTCTTGAAGACTGGGAGGTTGGTCTTAGAGACCAAGGATTTAGTCTTAGGGACTGGGAAGGTTGGTCTTAGAGACCAGGGAGCATAGTCTGCGGAAGACTAGGACGATTACTTGCTTACATTATTGTGACTTACATACTTATTTGATTATAATTGTTGATATATGTGCATAGGTGTGGTTGTGTTACAGACACCATGCCATCATCATCTGATACCGGAGTGTCAGACACGCTGGATCCTATGGCGATTGTATCGGACGACGAGATTCTATCTGAGAGCGAGGTCTATACATCGGATACCACTGGTACGGACGATGACGATTTCCAGCCTTTTGCTTTGCCGGATGTCGGATACGATGCTCAGCTCGCTGATGGTATTCTAGTCGGGGATCTACCTCTTGCTGAGATCCCTGCTCCTATTCCACTTGCCGCATTTCCCGTTGAGGATTTACCACTCGATGTTGTGTCTGATGACGACATCGATCTTTTCGTTGAGGGTCCCCCTGAGGACGACCATGAGGGTGGGGCCCCGATTGCTGATGATGTCGCCATTCCTTTGGTTGAGGTTCCGATTGCGGATGCTATCGTTTTACCACCTGTTGAGGCTCCCGCTGAGGAGGTTTTATCTGATCAGTCCGGTACTGATTCTTTTGAGTCAGTATCATCTTCCACTTTGCACGCCGTCGGATTGCGTTGATATCCTACTGATTCCAACTCCGATACAACTATGTCAGCTGTACCTGGTTCACCCCACGAGTTTGAATTTGATCCTGAGTTCGAGGATGAGTTCGATCCAGTTTTTCCTCCTGATTTTGATCCCGATCACGAGATCGAGTTTATTCCTGATGACCAGCCCTTGGAGGCACCAGTGGTTCCTATTGATCAGCTTCTTGATGCACCTGCCGACTTCGATATGGCCTTTGCTGACCCTGAGCCTGTCATGGCACCAGAGCTTGTTGTTGCTCATGACCCTGTACCTGTGCACGACCATGTTCTTGATGATGCTCCAGTCGTTGCACCGCCTGTTGTGAATGCACCAGCCATTTCACCACCCATTGTTGATATTCCCGTTATTGCACCGATATTACCTGATTCAGCCCCTGTGTATGCTGACCATGCACCTTTTGCCACTCACACCGATCCTCGTTATGCTGACATCCGTAATGGGTGGATCGAGGATGATGATGACTACCCTCAGTTTGTTATACCGGTCACTCCCCCTACCGCACCTGTTTCTGCACCTCTTGATATCCCCCAGTTCCACCCGCACACATCTGATATCCATCGCACCGACCTTCCTATCACTTTTCTCCAGGACATTCCTCCACCTCGTCCTGGGGAGGGTTCATCGAGACAGCAGCCTGCTTTTGTCCCTCCTGTGTCGTCAGCTGTTCCATTCATGTCTCAGTTTCCTCACAATACACCACCTTTTGTACCTTCGGGCGAGCCATTTCTGTGGTCTTCGCCCAATGTTATGCCTCTGTCAGACCCATATCACCCGTTTCATGTCGGATATACCACAGACGATATACTCATCTCCCTACAGTTACAGCAGGAGGCAATGAGCCGGAGAGTTCATGAGTTGGAGAGGATTCCACGTCCTCCACCGTGCCATTATCAGTCTCCTTTTTCTACTCCACCAGCTCCTCTTCCACTACACCCGGACTCTGATGTCCGTTTCCTCACACCGGAGCAGCAGATTGCCTATCTGCTGCGAGTTGTCCATGCACTTGAGGAGGATTGGGTGCTTATGCGCCGTTTTCTCTTCTTCCCTCCTCCTCCTCCTCCTCCGCCATCAGCATAGTTACATTTTTGGTTTGGTGCAGGTAGATTGTTTTGGTGAGAAAGTCGCAATTGGGCCAACAAATGAAGACTTTTGGAAGACCACGTTTTTGTATATGATTTGTGTAGACTGACTTGTATTTTGGGGTGATGTAACCCTATGATCTTATTTTGATGTATGATGTACTGATAAACATGTAAAACTATGTTGTGGTCATGATTAAATGAAAGCTCAATGGCAACGTTCTCACTACATGCACTGTTGAATTTTTTGTTTTACATTATAACATGGGATGTTATGTGTTATTGTGGATGGATGTTATTACATACGCATATTACTTACTTACGATACTTCTATGACCTGACCGATATGATCTTCTTTTAGAAGATGCCTCCACGACGAGACCCACGTTTACCTACCACTGAGGTAGAATTACAGGAACGCATTTCAAAAGCAATAGCAGACTATGAGGCCTCCTGTGCCGAGACCAGCGGAGGTTCCTCAAGGAACAACAATCCACCAAATGGTAATGTCCAAGTCGCTTGAGACACATTGCGTTACATTTGGATACCTCTTACACATCCACTAATACTTGTTGTAAATGATATTGCCTGTACAGGCTGTACTTACAAACAATTCCTGGATTGTAAGCCCCTGAACTACGATGGCACTGGAGGTGCTGTTGCCTTTGTCAGATGGACCGAAAAGACGGATTCAGTAATAAGGATGAGCAAGTGTGCTCCTGAGAACCAAGTCACTTATGTCTCAGGACTTTTTCTGGATGGTGCTTTATCTTGGTGGAACCTGCAAGTTCAAACATTGGGAGAGGCGGCGACATATGCACTAACATGGGCTGAGCTGAAGGAGCTCAAGAGGAAGAAATATTGTTCACGGGCAGAGATACAGAAGCTGGAGACGGAATTCTGGAACCTAAAAATGGATGGCCCAAAAATTGCTGAATATGTCCAAAGGTTCCACGACTTGTCACGTGTTGTTCCGTATATGGTTGATCCTGAATTTAAACGCATTGAGCGTTTCATCTGGGGATTGCACCCCAGATCATGAGCATGGTAACAACGTCCAAGCCTCCGACAATTATCGAAGCCATTGACCTCAGCGTGGCACTTACGGAAGAATCCATCAGATTGGACAAGTTTTCAATTTCTGAGCCGAAAAAGAAAGAAACCCATGTTGAATCTTCAGGGGAGAACAAGAGGAAATTATCCAACTTTAAAACGATTACCGGCAGTGCCAACAAGAGGAAGGATGTGAACCGACCAGCTGAAAATAAGCGTGGTGCTGAAGCCAAAGGGAAAGGATACATGGGCACTCTGCCCAAGTGCGAATTATGCTAGTTTCATCATGCTGGCCGGTTCAGACTTAGCAAATGTGAATCCTGTGGAAGGATGGGTCACTTAAAAGACACTTGTTGGGTTGGTACTAGCCGTGGTGGCCAAAGAGGACTTGGTAACAACAACCGTGGGGGTAACGGGAATGGGAACCGCAACGGCGGAAATGGTAATCGTGGTAACTTCGGGAATCAAGCAGGAAATGGTAACCGCAATCAAAACAACAACCAAGGCGGTGAAAGAGATGGTAACGGTCAAGGACCGGGATGTTTTAACTGCGGAGACGTCAGACACTTCAAGCGTGAATGACCAAAACTCAATCAAGCTCGTGGAAGAGTATTCAACATTGGAGCGAGGGAAGCACGTCAGGACCCGAATGTTGTCACTGGTACGTTCCCTATAAATCAACGCTTTGCATCTATACTATTTGACACTGGAGCCGACTATAGTTTTGTATCACTAGAATTTAAGAATATGCTTGGGTTAACAGCTAGTAAGTTAGACATACCATACTCAATCGAACTGGCTAATGGCAAACTAGTCGAAACGAATGAAGTCGTCAGAGGATGCATAATAGAACTGGGAGAACACGAATTTACACTGGATCTACTACCAGTCAAGTTGGGAAGCTTCGACGTGGTAGTAGGGATGGATTGGTTGTCAAGTAACAAAGCCGAAATTATATGTCACGAGAAGACCATTCGCATCCCAGTGGCGAATGGAGAAACAATTGTGGTACACGGAGAAAAGCATGATACGCCCCTGCGGATCATTAGTTGCTTGAAGGCTAGGAAGTGTTTGAAGAAGGGATGTGTTGCCTTCTTGGCGCACATCATGGATAAAGAGGTCGCTGAGCCAAAGATAGAAGACATTCCAGTCGTAAAAGAATATCCTGAAGTCTTTCCAGAAGACTTTCCAGGATTGCCGCCACAAAGACAAGTCGAGTTTCATATTGACTTAGTTCCAGACGCCGCGCCTGTAGCTAAGGCACCTTATAGACTTGCACCTTCGGAAATGCAGGAGTTCTCGACACAAATTCAGGAGTTGTTAGACAAAGGATTTATCCGACCTAGCTTCTCGCCTTGGGGAGCTCCAGTTTTGTTCGTTAAGAAGAAGGATGGTAGCTTCCGCATGTGTATTGACTACCGGGAGCTAAACAAGTTGACAATTAAGAACATATATCCCTTGCCGAGAATCGATGACCTGTTCGACCAATTACAAGGTTCGAGTTTTTACTCAAAGATCGACCTTCGATCGGGTTATCACCAGTTGAGGATCCAAGAGGAGAGCATCCCAAAGACGGCCTTTAGGACTCGCTATGGACATTACGAGTTTTTGGTTATGTCGTTCGGGTTGAGAAACGCACCTGCGGTATTCATGGATTTAATGAACAGAGTCTGCAAACCCTACCTTGATAAGTTCGTGATCGTGTTCATTGACGACATCCTGATCTACTCAAAAACAAAAGAAGAACATGAGCATCATCTAAGAGCTATCTTAGAGCTGCTTAGGAAGGAGAAGTTATACGCGAAGTTCTCAAAGTGCGAGTTCTGGTTACGGGAAGTCCAGTTTCTTGGTCATGTGGTTAATGGAAACGGAATCCATGTGGATCCTACAAAGATTGAAGCAATCAAGAATTGGGAAACTCCAAAGACGCCAACCGAGATTCGACAGTTCCTAGGTTTAGCTGGTTATTATCGAAGGTTCATTGAGGATTTCTCAAAAATCGCTCAACCTCTGACTGCTCTCACACAAAAAGATAAGAAGTTTGATTGGGGAGACAAACAAGAAGAAGCATTTCAGTTGTTGAAGAACAAGCTTTGTGACGCACCAATCTTATCCCTACCCAAAGGTACGGACGACTTCATGGTGTATTGCGACGCTTCGCGTCAAAGTTTAGGCTGCGTGCTGATGCAGCGACAGAAGGTTATAGCATATGCTTCTCGCCAGTTAAAAGTCCATGAGAAGAACTACACCACGCAGGACTTGGAGTTAGGCGCAGTGATATTTGCATTGAAGATTTGGCGACATTATTTGTACGGCACGCGGTGTACAATCTTCACTGATCACAAGAGCCTGCAACATATCTTTGATCAAATAGAGCTTAACATGAGACAAAGACGCTGGGTTGAATTGTTGAACGACTACGATTGTGAGATAAAGTATCACCCAGGGAAGGCGAATGTGGTCCCCGATGCTTTAAGTCGGAAAGAAAGGATTAAGCCCATAAGGGTTAGGGCTTTGGAAATGATAGTGCACACAGACCTCACATTGCGCATTCGTGCTGCACAAAGGGAAGCTCTTAAAAGGGAGAATCTTGAGAACTAGTATCTCCGTGGGATGGAGAAGCAATTGATACCAAAGGAGGATGGAACATTGTGCTTCTTGGGAAGAATTTGGGTTCCCCTCTTTGGTGGTTTGAGAGAAGTTATTTTCGATGAAGCGCACAAGTCACGGTACTCGATCCATCCAGGATCGGATAAAATGTACCAAGACCTTAAGGATTTCTATTGGTGGCCAAGAATGAAAGGCGATGTAGCTGTATATGTTGGCAAATGTTTGACTTGCGCCAAAGTGAAGGCCGAATACCAGAAGCCTTCAGGTCTCTTGCAACAATCCGAAATACCTCAGTGGAAGTGGGAACAGATTTCTATGGATTTCATAACAAAATTGCCAAGAACGCCCAGAGGTCATGATATGATCTGGGTAATTGTAGACCGCTTAACGAAATCAGCACACTTTTTGCCAATCAAGGAGAAAGACAACACGAGCAAACTTGCTGAGATATATCTGAGAGAGATCGTTGCACGACATGGAGTGCCTCTCTCAATCATCTCTGATAGAGATGGAAGATTCGTGTCAAGGATTTGGCAATCCTTTCAAGAAGCTTTTGGTTCTCAGTTGAATCTGAGTACTGCTTTTCATCCGCAGACAGACGGGCAGAGCGAACGGACGATTCAAACGTTAGAAGACATGTTGCGAGCTTGCGTAATGGATTTAGGTGGAAGTTGGGACACTCACCTACCATTGGTTGAATTTCATACAATAATAGTTATCATGCAAGCATTCAAGCCGCACCGTTCGAAGCTCTCTATGGGCGTAATTGTCGATCACCCCTATGCTGGGCAAACGCGGGTGATAGACAGCTTGTTGGTCCAGAATTGGTCCAGGAAACAACAGACAAGATTTTCCAGATCCGAGAACGCATCAAAGCGGCTCGTAATCGACAAAAGTGTTATGCGGAAAGCAGAAGAAAACCTCAGGAATTTGAGGTGGGAGATATGGTATTTTTGAAGGTTTCACCCTGGAAGGGTGTGGCACGCTTTGGGAAGCGTGGAAAGCTGAACCCCAGATACATTGGTCCATTCAGAATCCTAGAACGGATTGGTCTCGTAGCATACAAGTTGGATTTACCTGCTGAACTAAATGGCGTTCATGATACATTTAATGTATCCAATCTGAAAAAGAGTCCAACACAAGAAACCGTGGTCATTCCTACCGACGAGATTCATGTCGACGACACCCTCCACTTTATTGAAGAACCAGTTGAGGTTACGGATTGGAAGATTAACAAGACACGCAGGAGTAGTGTCAAACTCGTCATGGTTCGATGGAATGCACGGCATGGGCCAGAATTCACATGGGAACGTGAGGATCGTATGAAGCCCAAGTACCCACATTTATTCCCCAAGACCCCTGCCACTAGAAGCAGAACCTAAAATTTCGGAACGAAATTTTCTTAACGGGGGGAGAATGTGACAACTCTCACTAAACCAGGTATCCGTACAATTAATTAATTTTAATAATGTGCTTAATGACTGTGCTTAATTACTACTGATGACGTAAACTGCTTCCTGATTTCTGTAACATACATACATATGCATCACACTTCATACTGTCAGTCCATTTATTACATACAAACTTTAGTGACATACTTGATGCACAAAGCACACTTAGCACACTGAACGGATAATTCAGAAACATGCTGACAATGCCAGCACATAGACAGACTATGTTTTAAGGCCAGTATGAGTCAGGGACAAGGTACTACACTAGTATGGAGTGTAGGGAAGTGAGGACCATAAAACTGCGTCACTAGGTGATAGTTAAAGTGTTGGGAAGTGCCTAAAACTCACTTTAAGTGCAGAATTCTGCATTTATTAACAAAATTCAGCATTGTAACATGCTAGTAAGGTACAAAATATGGCAGAATGGTCCTGTATGCTTTCCTAAGTGCCGAGAATTAAAAGTGTTACAAAAATATATATAAAAGACACTTTATGGAATAATTAAACACTTTAACGGAACGGTATCTAACCGAACAACCGGACTTTACCCGGGACACTAATTTTTTGTCAAATACATTATTTAATTATTTTTGGCTAGTCATGATCCCCGTTTACCATAACACCCACTAAATTCCCTACTAACTAACATATGTAACTAGATATTTGATCTTAACTAACAATTACCAACTTTCATCAAAAACTTACATCCAACCCCCCTCCCCATACCCGATTTCGGTCACCCCAAGGGGACCCACAAAATTTCACCAAAATGCCTTCCTAGATTACATCTTATTATTTTATTAGATCATTGCTTGTTGTTTTGAACTTAATATTGAACAAATCATTATAAGTATGGCTTCATATCTCTACATATCCACTCAAAGATCACACTCTCTCACTCACTCTCTTCTCTCTCCCTCTCGGCCACCCTTAGCCGCCACCATCACCACCATAACTCAACCTCATTCTTCCATTTTAAAGCTTCATCTAAGTGCTAGAAGGTGAATCAAAGGTGCTTGAAGTTGTAGATCATTAAGGAGCTTCATACATTGCTTTTTCACCATCATTTTCTTCATCTTTTCACTAAAGATTCATCCCTAGCCTTTGTGCTAGTAGTAAGTTCTTGTTAAACTCTTGTTCATCTTGTTTTTATAGTTAAAGGTTGCAGTATGATAAGTATGTTTAAAACACTAAAGAACAAGAACTAAGAAGATGAACATGAAGCTTTACATAAAAGTTTACATAAGGTTGAAACATGAAGATGAAATATTGTTAGTAGGATGTTGTAGAGAATATGTTGTGATTGTATGATGATTCTTGGTTATGTGATGATAATCACCATATGAAGCTTGTTAAATGATGTTTAGAAATATGATTTAACAAGACTAGGAAGATGATTATGTGATTCATGAAATAATCATCTTCTAGTTTAAGCATGAACTTGATAAAATGATTTTCTTGAAAAATAAATAAACAAAATAAGTTGATGATCATGAAGATCCGGGTTTTTACAAAAGACTTTTCTAAATAAACCAAGTTCAAGAATCGATTTTAAAAAGGTTATGACCCTTACTTGCACTCACACCATTTTTAGTGGTAAAATAAATGTGTAAAAACCTTTTATTTACAAGAAGAGTTCAAAAGTTTTATTTTTGTAAAAATTGTTTACAAGTTGTAAACACTTAACTCGTTCAAGAAAATGATTTTTAAAGAAAGAAATACACTTTGGAAGGTAACTAAGTCCACTAAAAGCTTTACCAAGTTACTACGCGTTTTCGGGATATATCAAGTTCATGATTAATATGTAACGCACATAGTTTTCGTTCTTGGTGATGTAAAATTGTTTAAGAATTGGTTGTTGATTGATTTTGAAAAGAAAATGATATGCTTAATAGCATGGACACCTCCGTTTTTAGGGGAAACTCTGGCGAAATTTTCTAAAAATCCCAAGACTTAGTAAAATATTTTCTAACAAGTGCTTACAAATGTGTTTAACTTTGTTTTTTGGAAGTAAACTTCGCCATAAGTTTGGTTACAAAATTTCAACGTATCGGAGGTGGACTTTTCGTAAATAAAAGCGGACAAATATATTTTTAGAATATATATTTTATACTAAAACGCTTGTATGAATATTTGCATAATTTGGGAACTAGTTATATTATTTAGAGAAAAATAATATAACTTAACACAGTACCGCTACTAGTATATTTTGGATGGATGATATTTTGGATAACGGGAAATATGAATTATCACAAAAATACATGTATAAGATACCCCCATCCATGGGAAGGAAATACGCACATAAAATACTTGAGAAGTATGAATACGAAATAGTTGTCTGACTATTATTTCAAGATCTACAAATATAATGTAAGTTAAAATAATAATTATTATTTTAACAATAAGTTATAACTTGGAATAATATCAAAGTAACGTATCTCAAACCCGTAAGTACTAAGCCAAGGCACGGCCCGTTCGTCTAATAGACACTAGTACGTTGTAGGTCGTTGTATAGCTGACAAGGTTTGAGTACGAGCACAGGAGACACACTACAGTGAGTTCATGTCCCCATTTTCTCTTAACTGTTTTCAGTTTTATAACCTCGGGGGTGAAATACATGTTACAATTATATAGACATTTTTATACATGGTATGGCTAGCTTAAGGAGGGACTTTCATACATCGTTAGATCATGTGAGTGGGTAGGCGGCTACTAAAGGCCATTAATCCTCGTCGTAGGACCGAGGGACATGAGTGATAGATCTATTTGGGTGTAGCGAGCCAACACCCATGAGGCCGGGGCGGCCCATAGTTGTCACACCCCAACCGATGGCGGAAACATCGGGATGAGATGAAAAAATTGCTCAAAAGCATCATAACACTATTGTGACAATATAGATTAAATCAAATTTCATAAATGACTAAATTCAAATACATTGTTTCAAGTAAAGACAAATTGCAACAAACATGGTTTATTATTAAAATGAGTATCTAGTCCATCCTAACTTGATTCCTTCATCATCTTGACTATCAACCTGCAACATGTATTAAAATAAAATCAACAAAAAATGTTGGCGAGTATACAAGTTTGATACATAGCATAGTAGAAGAAAATAGTTTAACGTGCTCATATCCAACATGAATAAAATGACATGATGCAAGTTACTAATACGCTGAGCTAGTGTAACTATATGTTCAAACCCTAGAATACAACGCAATTAACATAGCCTATCCCAAGAGTTTAGCGGGAGGTAAAATAGAATAAACTTAACAATACCCAAAAGAATAGCGGGCGGGGCGTTACAACCTATAGCATATGCATAGTACTATAATTGTTAAGGTGGGCTCGTACGAAGTTAATGAGCATATAGACACTAATCGTTTACATAGCATATGAGATTAACAAGCATCAAATCGTTCATAGAATAGCTCCCAAAAGTCTAGCGGGAGTTGAACATGTTTACATGTGGATAGAATATGATTCAAAAGTTTCATGTGTTTAGTGTTTTCACATAGAATACATGTTGCACCCAAAAGTGTTTAAAAGTAAAATGGGTTCGAGTATACTCACAGAATTGCTAAGTCTTCCGATTATACAAGTAGGACGAGTTGATGAGATTAAGAGGATGGAACGCCGAGGTCACCCTATATGAGCAAACGATGGCGCATGAGTAAAAGAAATCATGACGGTAGATTTGAAGTGGAAACTAAAGTATATCTAGTCGATGGATATGTATATATACTTTTACATATATATACTTTATATAGTTTATGCAAAAAAATTAATTTAAGTCTATCGAGAATATTTGTCAAAATAAATATACATCAATAAGTAATGTTACAAAAGTTATTTATATCCGATACGTTTATTTTATAATTAAACACGTATAGTTTTACTGATTATTACGAAAAACGGGCAGAGTTTCCCCTGTTATTGGACGATCCCGACAACACACGTTGTCGATTTGTATGATCAAAATTCAATAACAATTCAATAATACGATATGAGAGTATATAATTTCTATATGCGTTTACAAATTATATATACAAAGTTCGGTTCGCGCAAAAGTAACATTTATTCAATATGAACCGGCAAGATTAATATTTGCGTTATTTACATACCGAGCCTAGTGTTGACCAGATTGACCAGCTTTGACCAAACCCGAACCCGTTGACTGAGCCGCTGACTTGTCTTGACCGAGTTGACTGACTTTGACCGGGTTTGACCCGATCAGAAACTGAAACAAGACACGAATCAGGACCCAAACTCAACTGAACCGATCCTGAACGGAAATTGAATCGAATAAATCAAAACAAAAACTGAACCAACTGACCTGAACCGAAACGAATCTGAACCGGCTGAAACGAGGCTGAGCCGAGACCCGAAACTTGACCCGATCCCAACTGACTTGTTGACCCGTCTCCGAGCCGAGACCAAATCTCGAACCGAAACAAAACCACCTTCGCCGTCGTCAGTCGGGCCGAGGTTCCGATGACCTGAACCGAGCCACCCAAAATAAAACTGAGACGAATCGAATCGGAACTTAACGAAAACAAAACCCGAATCACGACTGACCTGGAGCACCTGCGTCGCGAAGTCCGAACCGGAACTGGGTTGGACTGAAACTGACCGGAACTTGAACCACCGTCTCGGACGACACCGGTTGCCGCCGTACGTCGGCTCCCGTTCCCGGCGATGCCACCGTTGACCATCTCCGCCGCTCTCTCTCTCTCTCTCCGCTTCTTCTCTCTCTCTGTTTCAGGTGTGTGTGTGTGGAGTGATAATAGGGTGGTTGTGGATGTGTGTAACCGGAACATCGGCTTCGACAGCCGGCTGGTGTGGCTGCCGAGCAAGAGACGAAGGAGAGAAGGGGGGTAGCAGGTGAGGTTGGGATTGTGTGTGTGGTCTGTTGTTTAATTGAGGGAGATGCAGAGATGAAGTTCTTGTGTATTGTGTGTGTCTGGATGTGAGTTTGAGAAGGAAGACAAAGAATAAAGGGTAAGGTGTCGGCTGTTATAAAAGAGGATATTAGGTCAAGACCTAATTATTTTACTGTAACAGATCTAATAGTTCAGAAATTGGCACAAACAGTCCCTGTGCTTTAATTAATCCAAGTTTATAATTTCAAAGAACCAACTTCATCGTTAAACTAACTAGGTTAGTTTACTAACTTTAAAATTTAACGAGACTAACTTAGTTTATTATAAAAAAAGTAAAAAAACTTTTAAATTGTAAAATTAATTAATTTAATTAATTAAACCACGAAAAGTTAACCATATTTATAACTAATTAAAATAGAGATAAAAGATTTCTGACGATACGACGAATTATAATTTTGAAAGGGGCAAGCTTCTAAAAATTAAATTTTTAAGACTCGATTTCTAATTTAGGAAAAGTCATGGAAACGCGGAGCGTTACAATAGTGATATCTTTTTCCTTATTGCAACATACCAGGGACTTTCATACACCGTTTACAAAGGATTATACATACATCGTTTACAAGGGTTTATACATACTCACATACACATGAACTCGCTCAACTTTTGTTGATTTTTCAAACTACATGTATTTCAGGGAATTGATCGGATCTGGCGGGCGATGCACGTTAAGCTGCGTATTAAATAAAAGATGTCATCCAGGGGTGTAGGGTTTGGGAGGTGTAACCCTTGCCTGGACGGGTCACACTTCTCCAAACCTCGTTTTATTTAAGGTCTTTGTTGAGTCCATTGGGAACTTATTTTTAAACTAGTCATGGTTGTAACTTAATTTGGGTAGTTGTTTCAAGACAATTATGTTATGGTATTTTCTAAATCATATTAATGGATGAACATCTTGTGTTTTTATCATATAGCATGGTTATGATTGTTGCTATGGTGTTAAGAAGTCACACCAAATAAACCCACGCTTCCGCAAAAGCCAGGGTGTGACAAATTCTTTCATACAACATTTAGGGTTGACTAAAATAAGTATTTTAGTAGGCTAAATTGCACTTTTCGTCATTTATGTTTCAGTGTTTCGACATGCGTTGTTCTTTAAGCTTAAAAATTACATTATATGTCTTTTATGTTTGTAACCAGTAAGGGCGGTGGCCTTTTTCATAAACCCAGTTATCTTTTAATGTTAAAACCCCTCACGTGCACGTCACGTGAGGGTATACTTGTCTTTTTACCCCTTAAAATATCTCTGACTCTTTATTTAATAAAGCCTTTAATAAACCTTTCATCTTCAATCAAGAAAATTAATTAACCTAACTACTCATTCCCCTTCAAAATCCAACGATAGCATCAAAGGATCAAGCCCTAATTCCAGACAAGGTTCTCGAATGTAGAATCCTTCACTCATCGCGTTGGATTCCAAACTTGTCTAGAATTAGGGCTTGATCCTTTGATGCTATCGTTGGATTTTTGAAGGGGAATGAGCAGTTAGGTTAATTAATTTTCTTCATTGAAGATGAAAGGTTTATTATAGGCTTTATTAAATAAAGGGTCAGAGATATTTTAAAGGGTAAAAAGACGAGTATACCCTCACGTGACATGCACGTGAGGGGTTTTAACATTAAAAGATAACTAGGTTTATGAGAAAGAACACTGCCTGTTACTGGTTGCAAACCTAAAGGACATACAATGTAATTTTTAAACTTAAAGTACAGCGCGCCTGTCGAAACACTGAACATAAAGGACGAAAAATGCAATTTAGCCAATTTTAGTATTGCGTGTTCTCGAAAAATCAAAGCACAACAATACGATATATAAAGATGCTTGTTAGTCATAGCATACATGTGTATGTAGGGATGAGCAAATCGTTCCCGGTACCGGTACCGAACTGGTACGGGTACCGAATTCACCGAACCGGGTACTTTTTCGGTAACGATTCGGTACCGACTTTTAGCATTTTCGGTACCGGTTCGGTACCGGTATTTACCGGTTTTTACCCTCAAATAGCGGTACCGAACCGTACCGAACCGGTTCTTTCGGTACCGGTACCGGTTCGGTACCGGACGGTACCTAGCTCATCCCTATGTGTATGTAATGTATTAAATATATTTAAAAGACATTATTTTGTGATGCAAAAATTACTATAAACTAAAACTATATGACAAAAACCTTATTGGACAAGTATACGGAATAAGAACTTTTAGGTGAAATATATTTAGATGTACAATATCATATATACCCTAAATCCCAATAGCAAGATATGGGAATATCTGGCAGGTACAATGAACAAACGAAAGAACCAACATCAACAAAACCCCTTCATAATTAGCTAGCTAAAAAGCCAAAAAAAAAAAAAAAGAACCCTAGTCATTGTACACACTGATTCGATGATCGAAAATCGCTAAGCAACAATCAACCATGTGTTTCTAATTACCTAAAAATAGGCAATTAACACGTGAAAAAAATGATCATCGAACATTGTTAGCACATAAGATAATAAAGATTGCACAAAAGTACTTAATTTATATGGTACACCACCTTAATTCTGTTCTTCTTTGGGCTTATCATTCTGAAACTGGAATTGGATGACATCTTCAAGCAGTCCATGATCTCTAAGCAATGTAGAAGAAGATGAAGGGCAAAATTGTCTTTCTTGAAGTGGATGGGAGTATGATGATGGATGGGCACTAGCATTAGTGGTGTTAAAGCCTAGAGAAGATGACTGTGTTGTTTGGTTTTGGAAATAGGGTAGTAGTTGTGGTTGTCGGTGTTGGTGTTGGTAGTGAGGTTGTGTAAAACGAAAAGAAGAAACACCACCACCATGATTGGTGGTTTCTGACAAGATCTCGATGTTTCCTCGATGTGTCATCGGATACGAGTGAGTGTGGGTACCTTCATAAGTTGTGATCACGATTGATGGATCATCGGATGATCTTTCGACTCGCTTCTTCACTCCACATGCCACACTTGTGCACCTATGGTAACTCCTATATATTTTGTACAACAATAAAATTGCCTCAATTTACAAAATATAATTGACTGAGTGTATGTATGCGCGTTTTTAATGATACCATGTCAATCTGAACACGATGTGTATTTATGAAAAAGACTATACGAACTATCTTTAATTACATCATATGAATGCATCAAAACTCCAAAGGATATAGTCATATGTTAGGGCAACAAAAAAAAGGTTTAGAGAGAGAGAAACAGATGGAATCTAGAGAGAGAGTATACCTAGGGAAAGGGCTGTTTTTCACAGCTTTCTGACCGTACTTTCTCCATCTATAACCATCATCCAAGTGATCAATATTAGTCTTTGTCATGAATGCAAATCTTGGTTCCCTTTGCCTTTTTGGGTTCTTCTTTTTGGGTTTTAAGCTACGAAATACAATGAAACAGCCACATTTTAGCTCAAGAATAAACCACACATATAAAATATGTAGTTAATAAAAAAAAAAAATTATTTTGTAATAAATAAAACAATTTAGATAAAAATAAAAAATAAAGATCTGTCAAATCTAGAAAACTGATGCACCACATAAGACCCGTTCGTCAAATCTAGTTTTGGGTGTGTATTTGTGTGTGAAAAGGACCTAACTATTCTTGGTCAAAACAAAGATCTTGAACAAAACGTGTATGTGTGAAACTAGAAATAATGGTGTTTCTTTTCTTTTCTCTTTTTCTGGGTCAGAACCAGTGTTGTAGAAGGCGCTAGTCGGGCGGTGAGGTACCGCCTAGGGATTAATCGGGATTAATCGGATTGGGATTTTTATATGTATTTTTTCAAAATTATATATATATACCAAATAATATAAAAATAATACTTCAAAATTCACATAAATACTTCAAGTTTTAGATAGTATGGTTTGATTTTGACCGATTGTGACTGATTCTGACCAATTTTGACCGCCTAGGACCGCCTGGGACCGCCTGGGACCGATTTTGACCGATTTTAACCGATTAATATAGGCCGATTAATCCGATTTTTGACCGCCTAGGACCGATTTTGACCGACTTTGACCGACTCCGATTAATTGGCAGACTAGCTCAAAATTAGTCAGTAACTAGCCGCCTAGCGCCTAGGCGCCGATTAATCGGCCGCCTAGGCCGATTTTTGCAACACTGGTCAGAACCACTGAATTAATATCTCAAAATTACCTTAACTAGTGGAATATAATTTTCTTGATTTCATTAATTGGCAATGAAGAAGGAATGAAGAACTCATAAAAACTCATGTGTGTGTGTAAAAAAAGACAATAAAAAGAAAAATGAAGGTTAATCATCAACACACACACACACAAAACATCACAAGTGAGTGCTAATTTTGTAAACAGATGTTTCTTGATATTAATCTAGCAATGATGGATTTGATGAAGAACACATACAAACTCTTGTGTGTGTGTGTAAAAAAACACACACAAGAAACACCAAATACACACACCCAAAAAAAATAACACCATAAGTGTGTGCTAGTTTTGATGAAAGATATTTTCTTGATATTCATTTAGCATGATGGATCTGATGAACAACACACACAAACACATAAAACACATGTTTGTGTAAAAAAAACACACACACAAGAAACACCAAATAGTGTGTGAAAAACACACAGTAAGCAGACACAAAAACACCCAACAGTGTGTGTTCTGTGGTGAAGGAAATTAGGGTTCTTACTGTTTGTTAGTAGTACTTTTTTCTTGATCATCATCACCATCATGAAGATCATCTTCCTCTTGAACAGATCTGCTTTTATTCTCCTGATCAACAATATTGGCTGCATCGTTTGAAGACCATGAAATGGAAGAAGAGTTTTGCGTGGGTGTATTCACCATCTCAGCCGTCTCCGGCAACGTGGAAACCGGTGGTAGAAGATGATGTTTTTGTTCGGGTACCAAGTCCGGTTGTTGAAACAAATCGAAGAGAGACGAGCCACCGTTGTCCTGATAATTTAGCATGTCGAAGCACCCTTGAGGCATATCAAAAAAGCCACCACCAACACCACTATAGACTGCCGGAATCTGATCAGAAAATGTTGTGCTTGCCATTATGTTTGAATTGTCTGAGTCACTCTTTGAATGATCCTGTTTCTTTTCCATGGACTGATCAAAGGCATAGATTCTTCATTTGGATAGTTGTAATATAGAGAGAGATGAAGAGAGAGAGAGAGAGAGAGAGAGAGAGAGAGAGAGAGAGAGAAGGGTTTTGAGTATAGTGTGAAGAGGCCCTTTTGGATAGTTGTAATATAAAAGTGGAAAGAGAGAATACAAAAAGAGGAGAGATGTTGTGGGTGGGGGTGGGGTAAGGAGGGGGGTGTGTGTTACAGTTTGGGAATTTAGGGTGGGGTCAATTACACCTTGCTTCCCTAACTAACAATAAATTGCATTTGAACCCTTTTGTTACTTTGAGTCCTCAATTCATTCACTCAACATATAAAATCATTAAATTGATTCATCCCAATCAAAACAAACTAGTATTAAGTGCCCCCCGTTGCGGCGGGGCATAGACCGTGCCAAGTAGCACTAATGCTACACAACTACAAGCGAGCAACAACAACGGAAAAAATCGTGAAAACAAAATAAATAAAAAGGAAAAAATAACACCGAACGAAAATCATACGTAAAATCGTTGAACCACGTATGCCAGTTGCGACTTGTTAATGCGAAAAAATTAGACTGAAATGTAAAAAAAGAAAAGAGCAACTAAGTCGATCTAAGACCACGCGCGTTCCGACGAAACTGTCAAACAGGGAAAATAAACGCGTTGTGACGGTCTTGTCAAATGAGAAAAAGTCAAAAAAACTTTGAAACCCACACGTACATTACGGCGTGTTTACTCCCAAAATTAGAACGAAACGCAAAACAAAAAAAATGCAAAAAATGAAAAATACGTGAATCAAAATTGAAAATAAAAATGTGTTGGGGTTAAATTAAAAGATGAAAAGTTTTGGGTAAAAAGTAAAAAAAAAATAAAAAGCTTAAAATGCAATGCTATTTTGGGTTAGAAGTGAAAGATCAGAATTTTTTTTTGAAAGACTCCCTATGCATAGAGTGCATTCCATAAAGCATAAACATCTTCCTAAATTTATAATATGGTAATTAGTGCTTTATGATTTTTGTTATATGATGGGTATGAGGATTTTTTTTCAAACAATTGTTATTCATGATCTTTTAAAGTTATATATATTATATTTTTTTTAACTTTATACAAATTACTAGTTAAAAGTCATGATCTTTTAAAGTTATATATTAGATTTTTTTAATTTAAAAAAAATAACTAGTTAAAATTTTGTTCATTTATGCATGAAGTTAAGAGATACCATGGAATTTACAAGAGAATTAATTTTCAGATAATTTATATACTATTTATTAGGTAATTGTTTCATACTAAAGGATTTGTAGCCTAAAGGTGGACGGTGTGCCCCCTTGATGGGTTTATGGGTTCACCCGGGTATAGCTGGAACATCGTCGCAAGTCTGTCGAGATGGGCAAGCACGTTCAATTACAGGTTCAAAGGGGTTACAAGAAAGGGGCCTCTCCACCCTAACGGCACCAAGGTAAATGATATATGCAAAATATGTTTTTTTTATGAGATTGAAGGTTTAGGTTCTGTTATGTATAAAAGTGTAACTTTAGAAGTAAATTAGAATATGTGTGAGTTATCAGGTAAAAGAAAATGCATGCACCTTTAATGCATAAATATGTTTAGAGTAAAATGTTAAAATCGTTCTTGAGGTTTGGTAACTTTATACACTTCAGTATAAAAGTGAAACCTTTTGTATTCGACCCCTGAGGTTTCATTTTTAATGTCATTTCCATCCAAATCACTAACTCAGTTAAAATGTATCGTTAACTCATATAGACGATATTGACAATTCCCAAACCTCTGGGACGATTTTGGCAATTTACCCATCTATTATTTTATTTTTTAATTTCCTTTTTTTTATCTTTAAACAAAACAATAATTGTATATATATATATATAGAGTAAGGATCCCGCGGAAAGTGTGTTTTTCCTAGAAAGTCTAGGAAGCGATCTGGGCCATCCAATGGGTGTCTTTAATGGTTGAGATCATCTTGGTGGCATTTTGGTAATATGTGTTTCTTAAAAATAGGATTATTTAATAAATCAGGGGTAGATATGTCATTTAGCTTGTTTTAAATATGGAAATAATTGTCATTCCATAACCACCCCACATTTCTTGCGATTTTTTTCTCTCTCTCCCTTTCTCTCTTCTCTCTATCTTCCTTCTATCCTTGATGAAGAAACACATCAAGAAAACACATCGTATTAATCTGTTTGCTAATCTCATTGCTGTTAAAACACAACGGTATTAATCTGCTTGCTATTAAAACACAATGTCAAGAAATCCTCCAGCATTACCAGCATGGATGGTAAAACACAACGTCAAGAAATCTTCCAGCATTACCAACATGAATGTTAAAACACAATGTCAAGAAATCCTCCATCATTACCAGCATGAATGGTAAAACACAGCATCAAGAAATCCTCCAGCATTACCAACATGAATGCTAAAACACAACTGTATTAATCTGCTTGCTCTTAAAACACAATGTCAAGAAATCCTCCAGCACTACCTGCATGGATGGTAAAACACAGCGTCAAGAAATCCTCCTACATTACCAATATGAATGCTAAAACACAACTGTATTAATCTGCTTGCTGTTAAAACACAATGTCAAGAAATCCTCCAGCATTACCTGCATGGATGGTAAAACACAGCGTCAAGAAATCCTCCAGCATTACTAGCATGAATGTTAAAACACAATGTCAAGAAATCCTCCATCATTACCAGCATGAATAGTAAAACACAGCGTCAAGAAATACTCCATCATCACCCTTCCGTCGTCATCTCCGATTCTCTTCGACACCCTCCGTCTTCAACCCCACCTTCATCATCGTCTCCGGCTGTCACCCATCATAATCACCATCTTCATCTCCGTTCAACCATCTTCGGCTGTTAACTTACGACGACAACCACCTTCACCGTGAACTGAAATTAGGGTTTTCAGTTTGTGATGTAGAAGATGACGGACATGATTCATTTTTTGCTTGCTGTTCACATCTTACTATGTATCGAAAACCCCCATTGAGAAAATCATGGAGAAACAGTTTCCATAATTATGCATGTTAGTTAATGAGAGATAAAATTCCACAAATAAAATAAAATGTCAAATTACACAAGTGCCCTTTTAGTTAAAACCCCTCCATGCCATGTGTCACATTCTTATTGCTTCCTAGACTTTCTAGGAAAAACCCACTTTCTACCAAACTTCTCCTCTATATATATATTAGGTTCAAGAGTGAACACTAGTGTAGTTTGCAAACTGAGAGAACTAATCCTGGCCATACAAATGTGTAGATCAATGGACAGGATTTGATGATGAAATACACTAGTGTATTTTACGATTTGATGATGAAATCCTAGCCATCCACGTGTGTAAATCAATGACCAAAATTTGTTCACTCAGTTCGCAAATACATTAGTGTTCACTCTAGAACCCCACCATATATATATATATACACACATATATATATGTGTGTGTGGTTTACCATTAAAGTAAAAAATAATAAATTAACCATAATATATGCAAATACAAACACATTTATAATTTTATATATATAAACACATTAAAGTATATATGTTTTTTTATTTTTTTTATTTTTTTTTACGATTTTGGCCATTTACCGATTTTTTCGCTCGTAATGATAATTTTACCGAAAATTTCTGAAGTTTTTTAGTGTAAAATATTGGATTTTTCAAGATTCCGACACCCACCAATTTGAATTTTGAGAGTCCGGCTTCCACTAAGTTTTCGTTCAAGCTCCGCCCTATACACACACGCACCATACACACTATTTCTTTCTATCATTATCAACCATTGTCGCTGCAATAACCACCCCTTCTATCTCGACACTCGTGCCTTATCTTCCCTCCTCAACCCATCGTATCAAATATTAGTACCACCCGTCTCTTCCGTCGTACATAACATCACTAATTTATTATTATTTTATTATTTAAAGATAAAAAGAAAAATTAAAAATATAAGTGTGTGAATATATAAATGTTTTAAACCAATAAATGGCTACAAAGATAGGAATCGCATGCGATTCACTAATTTATTATTATTTTATTATTTAAAGATAAAAAAAGAAAATTAAAAAAATAAGTTACGAAGATAGGAATCGCATGTGATTCACCCTGGTATTAGTTTTAGGGTGTTTTTTTTTTAATTTTTAATAAAACAATAAAATATTAAATTTTGTTTTTAGTTTCTCTATGTTATTAAAATGTTTATTTTTAAACTAGTTTAAATATATTTTTTTTGCCTTGTTTGGAATATTTGTTTTAAGCAAAGTTTAATACATTATATTTTTTTAGTATGTTTATGTTAAAATATTTATTTTTAAATTAATTTTTATAGCTTTTAGTTTTGTTTGGAAAACTTTTTTTGTTTTTTAGATCATATTAAAAATTAACACGTTTACAAAATAGATTCCGAACTTACCTTACAACATGTTTCTTCTACGTAAAACCCATCCGATGAAAACTGATAGTCCAGGAAACGTCAAGTTTGACGGAGCTTTGGTCCCGAGATAACCGGTTTGGTGATCAGAAATGAGTAGAAGATAGAAACGACACCGGACAATTCAATTTAATGTGGTTTCTATAAATGTATAAAAGTTACATACCCGTGAAACCACTTGGACATCATGTCCTCTCTAGGATCCAAAAGCTTGTCCAACACAAGACCCCAACACCCATATATATATATATAGGCAACACGCATTCGTACGAACCCACCTAGTATTCGTATGAACCCAGGTGTGAGTCTTGTGCATCTGTACGAACCGGCTCATGTGTCTATTCGTACAAAAGGGCCGTTACATCACAAAGCCTTTCAGTTCGTAACGGATTTCACACTAATTCTATACAATATTCAACACACGCGCTATCTAGCCTATCCCACAATGGCGGACATACAAAATATGCACCAACAGATTCCCCCTTGGCAGTCACTGTCGAATCATGTCTTTAAAAACCTAGAGTCGTGTTTTGATTATTCTACAACTTCAATCAAGGATCTTGAAATCTTCAATAGATTCCCCCTTGATTGATGATTCGGGTTTGCTTTGACAATGTTATACACATATTCCCCCTGAAATAAATCTTCAGGTATTTGTTTGCACAATTCACGACTCATCCTCTGATAAGCTAAACTGCAATCTTTATGAATAATCATCAACTTGAAACTAATCAATGCAACTTCTCTGTTTCAGCTTTAACCACATCCGCATTCGGTTTTTGATATATCATTTCAGCCCCATCGATCGCGCATTCTGCCTGCTTGATCTAATTAACGTACAAAAAACCCAATTGGAAATTGATAGAAACTTCGAACACCACACTGGTTAACATCAAATATGTGATTATCCCCGAAAATCTGAAATCCCGTTTTCCGTGATCACCCTAAAGCATCTTCTGAATGATTGATCCGTGTAAACGGTATTCTCCACAATAAGCAAATCTTCATCGGATAACGAATCATCTAGTAACACATTCAGATCTCAGAAACATTCATTCATAATCAGATTCACATTCTTCCTCTTCAGTCACGATAACAGATGTATAGTCTTCTCGGCTAGTTCCGGCAGCAACTTAACCAACAAACATCTTCGTTCCCCGGCGGTTAGTCCGAAAAACAATTCATCCGCTCAAAGATTAACCATTCTGACATTTTAGACTATCATACGTCTGTGACATCTCATAAGTATCCACAATACAAGTGCACCTCCTGATGCTAATCCTGCTGACCGGCTTGATGAAGACCCGGGACTCAAACCCTAAGATGTCAATCTAACCTGATCTATAGAGTCCTAACTTCCTATGATCACAAAATCACGAATCCAGATCCTATACATCCCCAGATAATCCTGAAGTCAGAACCACCCGAATACTGTTTCATTGTCACGAATTTAAAAAAAAGCTAGAATTTCATATGAAATTTTTATTCCCCCTCATTTTTGTAAATTCTGACGTCTTATCACTGAATTCCCCCTCAAATTAGAAATTCAGTTCTTTTTTTATCTCTGAAAAACTTGACTATACCAAAAATATGACATTTTTATCCCAAAACGTCAGTTTTCATCATTGCTGATTTTACGTTATGGCCCATTAATAGTCAGATAACCTAGATGATAACCAATCTACACCAGTATCGACTACCCCACTAATTTCCACAATCTGTGATTGCATCATCAAATTTGTTCGCTGAAGCCCCAGACGGTGTCCCCGAAAAACCCAGCCTGATCGTTAAAATCTCGAAAAAATTTTCAATCACCAAATTTTTTCTAGAGACTTACCTCGTTATTACGATTAAAATATGACTCTTTTCTTTTTTTTCTTTTTTAGACAATTGCTCATTCGGACGAATGAGTAGGTCCATTCGTATGAGTGGGCTGACTTGGAACGAATTGACATTTTGAACTAAATGTCCATTCGTATGAACCCACAAGGTTGATTCGTACGAATATGGAATGCCGGTTCGTACGAACCCACGCATTCGTACGAATCTGTGCATTCGTAACAGAGAGACTGATTTCCCAAGAACACTCCCAATCACATTTTTCGATCCAAAATCTTTATTTCTGCGAATTTTATGATGAAATTTCACAGGATTGTGCGAAAATCAATTCCGAATCTAATGATGACTTCAATTTCAAATGCCATCCATGAATTGACCTTCAATTTGATGTTTATTCGATGTTTAAAGTAAAAACCTCCTCAAAATCCAAAAATAATGAGCGTAGGTGATTCAATCAACTATTAGATCAATTGAATCTGTACCATAGCTCTGATACCAATTGAGATTCCAGGATCCGGCAGGTTTGACGGAGTTTTGGTCCCAAGATAACCGGTTCGGTTGAATATTATTAATAAGAAAGGAGTAGAAGTAGAATCAACACCGAACAAGTTAATTTAAACTGGTTTCTATTCAATGATTTGAAGTTACATACCCGTGAAACCAGTTGGACCGTATCTCCCCTCAAGGAACCAAAAGCTTGTCCAAATGAGAGACCTTATCCTATATTTATAGATATTGTCCATTCGTACGAACCCACTTGGTACGAATGGACTATTACCTACGAATGCAACATTTGGAGGATTCCCTCATTCGTACGAACCCACATTCCCAGTTCGTACGGATGGACTAATTATGTTATCCATTCGTACGAATGAACCTTTACAATACAATTCCTTGTCCAATTTCACACTATTCTATACAATATTCAACACACGCTCTATCTAGCCTATTCGCACAGTGGCGGACATACGAAATATGCACAAACAGATTCCCCCTTGGCCGTCACTGTCGACTCGTGTCTTTGAAAACTTAGAGTCGTGTTTTGAATATTCCAGGAAACGTCGAGTCTGACCGAGCTTTGGTCCCGAGATAACCAGTTCGGTGATAAGAATGAGTAGAAGATAGAAACGACACCGAATAATTCAATTTAATGTGGTTTCTATAAATGTATAAAAGTTACATACCCGTGTAACCACTTGGACAGCATGTCCCCTCGAGGATCCAAAAGCTTGTGCAACACAATACCCCAACACCCATGTATATAGGCAACACGCATTTGTACGAACCCAGGTGTGAGTCTTGTGCATCCGTACGAACCGACTCATGTGTCCATTCGTACGAATGGACTCCATTCTTACGAAAGGGCTGTTACATCACAAAACCTTTCAGTTCGTAACGGATTTCACACTATTCTATACAATATTCAACACACGCTCTATCTAGCCTATTCGCACAGTGGCGGACATACAAAATATGCACCAACAAAAAGTTATAGTATTGAGTGTATTGATTTATATCATAACTAGTATTAAGCCCCCTCCCTGTGTTGTAGTGGGGTGTAAAACCCTGCCAAATAACACCAATGAGGGAATCCTCCAAATGTTTAACATGTTTAACATGAAATCGAATGATTATATTTATTATAACAATTCAATTACAATGCATGCATGCATGCATGCAATACAATCTCCCCCTCAGCCTGAGCTCACAGTTTGTTCGTACAGAATGAGTTATGAAGAAAGAGCTAATCGAACAGTATAGGGTACTGTTCTATTTATAGTACGAAGCAAACCACTGAAGCATCTTGGCTGACGTCACCATGAAAGTGACATCTAACCTCCTAACAACCTACAACCACTGATCTATACAAGCACTGTTATCTAACCACTGATTACAATATAATACAAAGACAAGCTAAACTACTGCTTCTCATTCCACTGTTATACTCCTAGCAGTGCTTTGTGTCTTCAGCAGTACTTGAACCATGACAGTAGATTGAGCATCAGTGCTTTAGTCTTCAACAGTCTTTAGCAGTTATTGAAGATCAGCAGTTCTTGTAGACAAGCAGTGGATGGAGGTCATCAGATGTTAGGGCCACTTCCAAGGGGAAAGATTGAATACAAACATCTGCTTATTCTGGATGCACTAATCTGATCTAGTTTTGGCTTTAATCAACTGTTCCTTTGTAGGGTTCAATCCCAACAATCTCCCTCTGGAACAGATGATGCCAAAACCCTTCATTATTCTTGGATCTTTATTGCCTCATCAATTATTCCCTGAGTTGTCCTTTGAAATGTAATTCAAAGTCCAAGGAATCCGTGTCATCCTCATCCCTGCACAGTGTAAAATCAAGGAGATCTTGCAGATCTTCAACACCCACGCCCAGTGCTTGTTCCCTTGATATGTTCTTCACCTCACCACTGGATTTGAGCAAAGTCAATAGGTGGGTCTATTTGTCAGATTTCCACTTTAGTATTTTTGAATCCAGTGGATTTCTTGGGAGAGTTTTTATTTATAATGAGTTTGGAGATGGTGGCCTGGTAATGACTGGTTGAGCAATGTTTGAAGCTTTTGCCAATTCAGGATTTTCTGCTATCATCTGCTAAAGGACCATTTTTATAATGAAATCCCCTTGTGCTATATCTTCTGCTGTTTCTGCATCCATCTGCTTTTGTTTCTTTCTTTGATAAAGGATGGCAGCAGGTGGAGCAGTGGATTTCCTGACTTGTAACTTTTGTGGTTTAGCTGGAACCACTGTTTCAGGATAGTTAGGCTTTTGAGGCATATTTGGATCTTTCTTTCTTAATTCTTCCAACCTCTTGTAAGTGTCTATCACTTTCTCTTCTTTCTACCTGCTAACCTGATTCCTAGACCCATAATCAGCATCAATAAGTTCTTCTTTCATTCTCTTCTACTTTAAAGCCCTTTCAGGTACATTTTTCTTGTACCTTGACCAAACAGGAGGAGTGTATTTTAATTTATCTTGATTCATCTTTTGTACTCTTTCTGACTCCTCTTTAAGCTCACCAATGGTCCATTCTTTATATTGAGCTTTTTCTGCCCTGTATCTCTTGAATGCCAGAATATAATCAATGTAATCTTTTCTCAGGCTTTCATCATCTATTTCTGATAGTTTCTGACAAAGATCTTTTGAAAACTGCTCCAAAGTTCTGACTTTAGTGAGTAGGTATTGAAAGTATCTTTGAATTTCTTTGTCAGATTTTCCCTCTGTATTTCTTTTAGAGATATCCTCTGCTTGTTGAGCCTTCAACTTCAAATATTCTTCTATGTTGTTAGGCCTGGATACCCTTGAAGAGATGATAGGTTCCTTTTTGTAGGATCATCTTCAGAGTAGAAGGATTTTATCTCCTCTCTAACTACTGGAAGATCTAATGGATATTGGACTTCTGCAGGAACAATGGCAGTGTTTGGATTTTGAGCTTGTACTGAAGAGAGTACAACAGGGTTTGGAATGATAGCAAGGGTCAGTTGTTGTGAAGATGTTGGAGGTGGTGGAGAATCATCTTCCAGTATTATCCTTCTCCTTTTGGGTTTAGGAGAGGTTGGTGGTGTTTTGGTGGGTTGAGTGGTGGTGATTTGAGTGGTAAGTGGCTGACTAACAGCTGTTTAAACAACTGGTGTTTCAACCACTGTTGTCATTACAATAGATGATGTGTCATCTGATGTCTTCTGCTTTTTGGCAGGTGGCTTTTGTGGTGGTGATGTGATTTTTGGTGGGGCAGTGGTTGAAGTGTGTGTTGATGTAGTATTGGTGGTAGTTGTTGAGATAACATCTGTTGAAACCACTGAAGCACCAACAGCTGTTGATACAACATGTGTTTTAACATCTGTTGGTTTGGAGGTTTGATGAGAGGAGTTTTTGGGAGTTTGGGGAGTATGTTTTGTGAGTCTGGAAGGTGTGGATTTGGGTTGCCTCACTTTTTTAGTGGGCTGTCTTCTTTTAGGCTTAGGATTTTCCTGCTCATCCTTGGGCTCATAAGTGCCCTATTCTTCCATCTCCATTAAAACTTTCTTCTCCTGCTCAAACCTTGATTTACCCTTTGCCTCCATATCCTTTTTCAGCCTTGCTTTTTCATCAGCAAAAGCATTTAAGGTTACATCAACCTTTTTGGATCCATCTGGCCTAGGGAGATATGCAGCCAAGTTAGATTTTGCATCTGGTACAATGTACAGACCATCTTCCCATCCCTTCTTCTTTTTCTCCCCCTTTTTGGCATCATTTGGAGGATTATCAACAAATATAATTGTAGGAGGAGCAGAGCCAGTGGTTTGTAGTAAATGGGCCTTGATTGCCTTGATATCTGCCTGGGTATCCTTGAACCTAGCTTCCATTAAATTTCTGATCTTTTGAACTTGAATTTCATGTTCATGATCAGCATATTGCCTTTGTTGAATAAGCATAGGTTGAAATAAACTCAAGAGCTCAGTGGGAGTAGGAGCAGATGATGGAGCAAATGCATTAGGTGGTGCAGCAGTGGGTGGTGCCTTTTGTGCTTGTAACAACTGTTGCAGCATAGACTTGATGTCTGCAACAGATGTGTCCAGTTTATCAACCATCTCCATCAATTCTTTGTACATTAAACCATCACCCAAGTTAATGGGATCATCTGATTTCCCACTGGCAGTGGTTGTATCAGTGGTTGACTTAGGAAAATCTTCCCAAAAGTTATCCAATGATGCCCCTTTGTCTTGGTACTGGGGACTTCTTCCTTCAGCAGGGGTAACCAGTTTTAGTGAACCAGTGAATACTGGAAACACTCTGGTTCCCAATGAAGAAATTGCCTTCAAGGGAGTCTGACTGATGAAACTACTGTCCAAATGTAAACCAGTGGGTTCAACACTTGTAGTAGCTGCTCCACTTGAACTACTGATAGGAATTACTTGTAATTCCTGCAGTGTAGCCTCCTAAACTATTGGTGGGTTAGCAGAGATTGAAACACCAGACTCAGTCACTTGTTGTGGCATATTCTCATTAACAGGGTGATTGAGAAGAACTGATTTGTGTCTGGGCTAAATCAACTGCATCCAATAGAGGTAATATAGTTGGTGGAATTTGTGCAGTGAGGATAGGGGTAGAAAGCGAATTTGCCCCGGGAGCTGGGCTGTGGATGATGGAATCAAGTGATTCCAGAGCATCATATTGTGGTGTCCCTGTTCTTACAACCTGATCTTTTTGAGAAGAAGCAGGAGGAGTTTGAGGCTCAGGTTGAGATCTTTCATCCAACTGCTGTGAGGAAGTAGCAGCAGTGGTTATTGGTGACTTTTGTGTTGTCACTAGTAGTTTCTCTGGGATCTCATCTTCCAGAGTTACCTTTTTTGTAGGTTTGGGGGGCTTTTGTGATTTTTTCTGTTTTGATCATTTGGTGGTTTTAGGTGTGGGTTTCACAACAGTTGTTTTGCTGCTGTGATCACCTTGAGCAGTGGGCTCAACAGCAGGTACCTGAGGAGCAGTGGTTGCTGCTAAAGTCTGCTCAGGAACCTCTGTTTGTGTTTTGGAAATTTTTGACAGCCGTGTGAATGTTTCAGGAGTTAGGCAGTTTATTTGACAAGGTTCTCCTTGGATAAGCACATGAGCATTATCCTTTGAATATTTCTTTTGAAAATAGTAACTTAAAAACCTTGGAAATAGTAAAAATGATTTTTTATTAACATTTTTTACCAAATCATTGAAGATCTCCTGGGAGTAGTTAAAGTTTTCCTCATTCAGTATAGCATAACCCAGGTATTGGATCTTCAATGGAATTTCATTGAAAGCATTGGTTTTGTTTGACACACACATTAGGAGGGTATGAAATAAAAACCTTGTAGCAGGAGGAAAATTGCCCTTTTGTAAAGTATCTTTTTTCATTTCCTCGTCATACCCTCTCTCAAGAAAGTCAGTTTGATACTCTATTTTTTGGAAAGAGGTTTTACCTGTATGATCATCGAGTTCAAAGACCTCCGAAATGGTTTGAGGTGTTATTGTAACTGGAACTCCCTTTATCGAAGAATTAATGGCTAAGGGCTTTTTATCCTTAAATTCAAGTTTAGCATTTTTCCAAAATTCTTGCTAGGTTTCCAGGTAAACCGTAGCATCATAAGTGAACAAAGTTTTGTACTTTGAGGACGAAAGAGCATCAATTACGGAGTCGAAGGTGGTGGTATGACTTGGTTTTGCAAGTAGACCCAAGTAATTGTGAGGAGCTTTGACTGGAAGAGCCATGGCGATTTGAGTGTGATTGCGAGAGGAAGAAGATGATGAAGGATTTGAGAGAAATGAATGGTAACTGCTTTGAGAAAGGAATTTTGAATTCGATTCGACAGTGAAAACGCTGTTTGGGGTTTTGATCAGGGTTTTATAAAGGGAAAAGTGAATGCTGATGTGGCAGCAGTTACAAAAGATCTGACCACTATGTACTGTCCACGTGCCAACCTCTGATGAGTAATGGAAGACAGTTGTTTTAGGAAACCACTAATGGAACAATATCAGTGGTTTGCAAGGTTTTATTGAAAACAGTGGCTGATTTTTAACTATCAGTGGATAGCCTATCAGTGGGTTAAAACACTGATTTTGAACAACAGTGATTAACAAGGAAATGAGGAAACAGTGGTTGACTTTCAGCAGTGGACAACATTTAACAGAACAGATATTTGAACCAAAAGCCGTGGTTACGGCAGACTTTTAAAAATTAATGAAAATTTTTCATTTTTAGCTATTTTTAAGGATGGATTTTTGATTTTCTGAAAACATTTTAATGCTTTTATTCATAGAAAAACAGGATTTTGCCTGTTATTCCATGTTCAACATGCCAATTCTAGAGATTAAGCTTTCAAAGGTGGATGTGTCTAATGCTTTTGTTAGCACATCTGCCAGCTGATCTTTAGTTGGTACATGATGCAGAGAAATCAAACCTTTTTCATAGCAATCCCTCACAAAGTGATGTCTGATATCAATGTGCTTGGTGGTTGAATGGGAAACTGAATTTTTGATGATATTTTCTGTTGTCTGACTGTCTAAGATGAGAGGTGTCTTTAGGGCAGTGATACCAAAATCCAGCAATTGATTTTAAAGCCATAACAGGTGGGCTGTACAGCTTGCAGCAGCTATATACTCTGCCTCAGCAGTGGATGTTGAAACAGCTGCTTGCTTTTTGCTTTGCCAAGACACTAAGCAACTGCCTAGGAATTTGCACCCTCCTGATGTGGACTTCCTTGTTTTGTCACATCTAGCAAAGTCACTATCTGAGAAACCTAAAAGCTTGATATTTCCATCAGCTGGGTACCAGATACCAAGTGTGGGAGCACCTTTTAGGTATCTGAATATCCTTTTTACAGTAATAAGGTTTGACTTTCTAGGGGCTGATTGGGATCTTACACAAACACATGTTGCAAACATGATGTCTCGCCTAGATGCAGTTAGGTACAATAAAGACCCAATCATGCTTCTATAAAGAGTTTGATCAACCAAATCATCCTTTTCATTAGACATGACTATTTTTGTGGTTGCTATGGGTGTACTACATGGTTTACAATCATCCATCTCAAATTTCTTTAAGAGTTCTTTGGCATATTTTCCTTGATGGATAAAAGTACCATTTTGCAGTTGCCTTACTTGGGGATCAAGAAAGCACTAGAGTTCACCCATTGCACTCATCTCAAACTCAGCTGTCATGAGTTATCTGAACTCTTGAAACATTTTAGAACATGTGCTTCCAAAAATGATGTCATCCATATAAATCTGGACAATCATCAAATCTTTCCCTCTCCATTTTAAAAATAATGTTTTATCAATTTTAACTCTTGTGAAACCAATGGAAAGAAGAAAGGTGGAAAGAGTTTCATACCAGACTCTAGGTGCTTGTTTCAGTCCATACAAAGCTTTATTTAGATTGTAGACATGATTTGGATTAAATGGATCCTCAAAGCCTGGAGGTTGACAAACATATACCTCTTCTTGAATCTTACCATAGAGGAATGCACATTTGATATCCATTTGATACACCTTTATGTTCTGGTTGACAGCAAAGGCCATGAATAATCTGATAGCTTCTAATCTTGCTACAGGGGAAAAGTTTCATCATAGTCAATGCCCTCTTCCTGTCTGAAACCTTGAACCACGAGCCTTGCTTTATTCTTGACAACAATACCCCTTTTATCAGTTTTATTTTTAAAGACCCACTTTGTGCCAATAGGACTCACACCCTCTGGTAGTGGTACAAGTTCCCATACTTGTTTTCTTCTAAACTGTTGGAGCTCCTCTTGCAAGGCTTCTACCCAGCTATTGTCTTTTAGTGCCTCTTGGTACTTGACTGGCTGATGGAGTGATAGGAAACCAGCAAAAAGACAGATGTTTTGGGATTGACTTCTTGTTAGCACCCCTTCACTGATGTTGCCAATGATTTGGTCAGGTGGATGAGACTTCAAGAAGATTAACTCTCCTTTGTATGGAACAATGGCATTTAAGGGTGAGGGCTGCAGATGTGAATCATTTGAGCTAACGACTGCTGGTGACTTTGATGATCCAGCAGTGGCTTGAAATGGAGGTGGAGGAATAGGAGGAACTGGTGTGAAAGCAGGCTGATTTTTATCCACTGTTTGGGGATTTTTATCAACAGTGCTTGATGATGTGGAAGCAGGGGTTAATGGGCTACTTTGGTCAACAACTGTTGAGGTAGCAGTGGTTGAGCTTTGACAGCTTCTTTGAACATCTGCTGCTCTACCATTTGATGCAGACAATTGTTATGGAATGATGACTTCATATCCATAGTCTGATGGAGGACTTTATGATGGACCTGCACTGTTAGCCTTGACATAAACATTTTTAAAATTAAATTTATCAAGATCAAACAATTCTGCAGGGTTTGCAGGGATTTTCATTGAAGAAAGTTCATTGAACTTCGCATTCAAAGCCTCTTTCACTGTTTTGGTCCTTGTGTTAAACACTTTGTAGGCCTTAGCAGTGGTTGAGTATCCCAAATGATATCCACTGTCTACTCTGGCTGCAAATTTGGAAATTGAGTCTTTTAAATTCAAAATAAAGCATGGGCAGCCAAATACTTTAAAGTATGAGATCAGTGGTTTGATTTTATACAGCAGTTCATAGGTAGTCTATTGATGCCTGGGGTTGATTAAAACTCTGTTCTGGACATAGCAAGCAGTGTTTACTTCCTCTGCCCAGAAAGTTAATGGTAAGCCTGAATCAGCAAGCATAGTTCTTGCAGCCTCAATCAATGTCCTATTCTTTCTCTCAACAACCCCATTTTGCTCTGGTGTTCTTCAAATGCTGTACTGCCTTACAATTCCTTTTGACACACAAAACTCATCCAACTCCTTATTTCTGAACTCTGTGCCATTGTCACTGCTGAAGACTTTTACTGGCAAGTCAAACTGATTTTCAACCTGTGTAACAAAGTCTTGCAGAATGCCTGCAGTCTCATCCTTGGAATGTAAGAAATAAGTCCATGTAAACCTAGAAAAGTCATCTACAATTACCAAGCAATATCTTTTCTTTTTAAGACTCATGACTTTAACTGGCCCAAACAGATCCATGTGAAGCATTTGCAAGCACTTGGTTGTTTTGGAGTCTTCAATAGACTTAAAAGAGCTTTTATGTTGTTTTCCTTTTAGGCAAGAAACACAATGCTCATGATAGGTGAACAGTTTTTAAAGAAGACCTCTTACTAACCCCAGTTTTGATAAGGCAGTGATTGTCTTGAGATTTGTGTGCCCCAATCTCTTGTGCCAAAGTTCTATCTCTTTGTTAAAGGCAGCTGTGAATAGACAAGCATCAGTCATGGGGTTCTCTTTTGACAAATCAACTACATAAACATTGCCACTTCTTTGAGCAACAAGTTGGGTTTTTCCATTTTGTATTATTTCTTCAATCTTTTTAACCATTTCTGGTCCAACAATTCTTAGTAAAGAATGAGCCATAGCCCTTGTCACTCATTTGAGAGACACTAAGGAGGTTGAATTTTAGATTGTCTATCAGATTGACATTTTCAAACTTAACATTTCCAGACTGTACTGTACCAGAACCCATCACCTTCCCTTTACTATTATTACCAAAAGATATATCACCCCCTCCATGAGGTTTGAATTCTTTGAGTAGGCCTCTACATCCTGTCATGTGCCTGGAGCCTCCACTATCTACATACCAAAGACTATCCAAGCATGCAGAAGCTCCCTACACATCGAGTAAAAGGTTAGTTCATGAGGGTCTCCAAAGCCAATAAGGCTTTGGATGGGATCTCAACAGTGTCTGTGTTAAGTTCAGGTGGATGGACAGTGGTTAGCTTAAGGGTTTGGACAGTTTTGGAACTGTTTTTCTCTAACCACTGTTGGGGGTCCTGTCCTATCAGTTGTTGATACCCAAAGGGATGCCTGTTCACTCTTGGTTTAGAAGGCCTTTTGTAGGCTTCATAGACATGTGGGACCCTTGGGTATGGTGGTTGACTTTTACCTCTTCGGTATTGGTTAGCAGGGGGTGCATCAGTCACCTGAACATCTCTTTTAACAGAGGTTTGGTTCAGCTGTTTGGTAACAACTGTTCGAACTGGCACAAACAGTGGTTGATTCTTGATTGGTGGTTTTGATGAACTCATGGATGTTTTTGAAGTGTACTCATTCTTTTTTACATCAAAGGATTTGAGATACACACATTCCTGAGTGATGTGGTTTGATTTACCATAGATGGTGTAGCTCTGGGAAGGCACAATGATGCTTGTTTTGTTAATATCATATGCTTTTAGATGAAAACAATCTTTGGTCAAATGATTTTTCTTCTCACAGAAATCACAGAACAAGTTTTTAACCTTTTCTTTTCTTTTCTTCTTATCAGACTCCTTTGCAACAGAGTTTTGAACCACTGTTGGGATGTCCTTGAGAGGAATGACCTTTGCCTTAGGAGCTTTGACACCATCAATGGTAGTGAAGTCCATTGGTTTGAAATTTTAAAGAATGTCACACTCATCAGACCATGTGGGTTTAAATTGGTATTTCTCAATCTCCTCAAAAGTTGAGAACCCCACAGATCTTTGCCAAAGTGATTTTGTTACCAATTTTGTCAGTTATTTTAACTTCTTGGTCATTCTTGTTGGTTGGTATGATTTCAACAGAACCAGCTTGATTTGCAGCAGTGTTTTCAACTTGATCATTTTTTCTAAACCCTATGCCAAAATTTACATTACTTTCAAGCTGTTTTTCAAGAATGATCTCATAACCTTTGCAGGATTCCGCCCATTTTTCACAAGTGATTTGGGTGGCTTCCAACTCCTTTTTGCAAACATGATATTTTTCTATCATTGTTTGGAGTTGGTCCTTAGTTATGTTATGCTATGCTTTTGTTTGATGCTGCAAATCACATTTTGTTTATCATTCAATTTGTTTTTCAGCTCTTTTAATGACTTTTCAAATTGAACTTCAGAAGTTAATAACCTATCCCTAAGGTTTTCATTCACCTCTTTAATGTTAGCAAATGCTATGATGCATTTGTCTGAACACAGATTTTTAAGAACCTGAGGTGATACCTTGGTTGCAGCCATCATGGCACAATCACAGGTATGATCACTTTCTTCTTGAGTTTTCTCTTCTTTTTCACCTTCTTTCTTCTTTTCTTCTTCTTCAGACCAGGGGTCGGACAGTGGTTCCAATAGAGGTTTTGAAATTTCTCCCAACAGTACTTCATCAGCAAAAGCAGTAACCACTACATCAGCAATTTTGTCCACTGTTTCATCACTTGACTGTCCTTCTTCAGCTTCCAGCCCTTCTAGTATTGACTCTAATGCCATAAAATAGTATTCATCATTAGAAGCATCATTAGTAGCAAAGAGTGCAAAATTTTCATCACCTAGCTCATCAGGTAAGCTGCTCCAGTCAACAAAGCCTTGGGTAAAAAAGCTTTGCTGATCTGGTTGAACCACTGCTGGTGTAGCTTGTTGAGGTGCAACTGGTTGCACTTGAACCTGAGGGACAGGGGCTTGGACATACTGAATTTGTGGAACAGTGGTTTTAACATAATGCACAGGAATAGGGGTTGCAGGATGTGCATAATGGGCAGTGTTTACATGGGCAGCAGGGGTATATTGGGTATAGTGCATAATGCTTTGGTTATTTTGTGGTCTAGGGTTTGAGCTGGGATGTGTAATAATTGGTCCATTGGTTTGACTCTGCATTGCCTAGCAAAATGACCTAGCCTATTACATTTATAGCACTTAATCTTTGACTTATCCAGCCCCACTTTCAGATTCCCATGTAACCCTGGGAATTTTCTCCCTGTCCTTTTGTAAAACTTGCTGGTTCTTACACTCAGCAATGCAAGTTGACGCAAAATGTCCATTTCTTCTAAGTCAGTTGGATCAAAATGCTATAAATCATTGAGTTTAAAGCATAGATTGTCAGAGTTCTGGCTTTCTCCATTTGCTTTGAAAGCAAAATTGGATGAGTGAGGATCAGAGTTGAAGTTTCCCCCAGTAGTTATGTCAATAAAGTGATCATAACTCTGATCCTTACTACTGCCAGACTCTTTCTGACCCAAAAGAGCTATGTTGCCAAATGAGTAGTCATCTGCAACTTTTCCAGACTCTTGCAACTTCTTTTTCTGGCTTAACTCTCTTTCATAGGTCAGGAGTCTACCATGAAGTTGGGTCAGGGTCAGATCTTTGAACTCAACCGAGTTTCTGGTCACAAAAGCAATGGTGTCCCACTTTTCAGGAAGTGATCTTAAAAACCTGCTGTTAATAGTTGATTTAGGAAATTCAGTTTTAACAAGCTTAAGTTCACTTATGAGACAGCTGAATCGCTCAAACTGCTGTGTTAATGTTTCACCCTTAATGTGACAAAAGGTTTCATATTATTGGTTCAAAATTTCCCCGTTGTTTTCAACTACTTCTTTAGTTCCCCCAAATTGTTCCTTAAGTGTATCCCACAATTCCTTGGCAGTGTTACAGTGTAACAGCCTAGCATAGATTTCATTGGGGAGTGCAGATGCAACGATGCTGAATGCCTTGGCATCTAGTTCAAGTTTTTGAAAATCCTTATCAGTGTAGTTCTCTAATTTCTTAGGAACAAAAACCTTTACATCCTCAGCACTCGGCACCATTGGAACATGTGGTCCATAGATAACCGATTTCCAACATCCGGTGTTCTATTGAGCTAGGATGTGACCCATCCTTCGCTCCCAGATGTGGTATTCATTTCTTTTCAAGATGGGTGGTTTGAAGAGAGAACCAATGTTATTGTTCATATTTTGTGATTTTGACGTCATCCTGGTTGTTTTACAGGCACTGGTTAATCAACTTTGATCATAATTAACCCTTACTCTGTTTTTCAATGAAATGA
Organism: Helianthus tuberosus; assembly: GCA_030545235.1. Taxonomy (NCBI): domain Eukaryota; kingdom Viridiplantae; phylum Streptophyta; class Magnoliopsida; order Asterales; family Asteraceae; genus Helianthus; species Helianthus tuberosus. The sequence continues at coordinate 46,065,923 of CM060362.1, read as the reverse complement.
ACAATTAAAACGTATCAACGATTCTGAGCTGAACTGTTTACGTCAAAATGATTGTTAGATCAAGTTTAATTGTCCAAGCTCTGATACCAATTGTTAGGATCTGAGTTTCTTATGATTGTGTTTGTTTGAGATTTATGAAGATGAATTAGAAACAAGTGTAGCAGAATTAAAATGGAAACAAACTTTCAACACAATCAAATGAGAGAATTGTTTTCAACACACATGTTTAACATGAAATTGAATGATTATATTTATTATAACAATTCAATTACAATGCATGCATGCAACACAATCTCCCCCTCAGCCTAAGCTCACAGTTTGTTCATACAGAATGAGTTACGAAGAAAGAGCTAATAGAACAGTACAGGGTACTGTTCTATTTATAATATGAAGCAAACCACTGAAGCATCTTTACTGACGTCACCATGAAAGTGACATCTAACCTCCTAACAGATGTGAACTCCGTGATGACTGTTTTTGAAATATTTGTTTATTGGTATAGGACAATGAACCTTTTAAATATTGTCATTTAATTGTTGTTATGGATTCTCTTGAGCAATCTGGTTCGCCTAGTGCCACGACCCGATGATTCTGCCATCGGTTGGGGTGTGACAACTCACCTCGTCATTGCGATCAAAAAATGCTTCTTTTCTTTTTTTAGACATTTGCTCATTCGGACGAATGAGTAGGTCCATTCGTACGAATGAGCTGACTTGGAACGAATTGACATTTTGAACTGAATGTCCATTCATACGAACCCACAAGGTTGATTCATACAAATCTGGAATGTCGGTTCGTACAAACCCACGCATTCGTACGAATTTGTGCATTCGTACCAGATAGACTGATTTCTCAAGAACACTCCCAATCACATTTTTCGATCCAAAATCTTTATTTCTGCGAATTTCATGATGAAATTTCACAGGATTGTGCGAAAATCAATTCCAAATCTAATGATGACTACAATTTCAAATGCCATCCATGAATTGACTTTCTAGGGGCTGATTAGGATCTTACACATACACATGTTGCAAACATGATGTCTGGCCTAGATGCAGTTAGGTACAATAAAGACCCAATCATGCTTCTATAAAGAGTTTGATCAATCAAATCATCCTTTTCATCAGACATGACTATTTTTGTGGTTGCTATGGGTGTACTACATGGTTTACAATCATCCATCTCAAATTTCTTTAAGAGGTCTTTGGCATATTTGCCTTAATGGATGAAAGTACCATTTTGCAGTTGCCTTACTTGGAGACCAAGAAAGCACTGGAGTTCACCCATTGCACTCATCTCAAACTCAGCTGTCATGAGTTGTCTGAACTCTTGACACATTTTAGAACATGTGCTTCCAAAAATGATGTCATCCACATAAATCTGGACAATCATCAAATCTTTCCCTCTTCATTTTAAAAACAATGTTTTATCAATTTTACCTCTTGTGAAACCAATGGAAAGAAGAAATGTGGAAAGAGTTTCATACCAGGCTCTAGGTGCTTGTTTCAGTCCATACAAAGCTTTATTTAGCTTGTAGACATGATTTGGATTAAATGGATCCTCAAAGCCTGGAGGTTGACAAACATATACCTCTTCTTGAATCTTACCATAGAGGAATGCACATTTGATATCAATTTGATACACCTTTATGTTGTGGTTGACAGCAAAGATCAGGAATAATCTGATAGCTTCTAATCTTGCGACAGGGGCAAAAGTTTCAACATAGTCAATGCCCTCTTCCAGTCTGAAACCTTGAACCCCGAGCCTTGCTTTATTCTTGACAATAATACCCCTTTTATCAGTTTTATTTTTAATGACCCACTTTGTGCCAATAGGACTCACACCCTCTGGCAGTGGTACAAGTTCCCATACTTGTTATCTTCTAAACTGTTGGAGCTCCTCTTGCATGGCTTCTACCCAGCTGTTGTCTTTTAGTGCCTCTTGGTACTTGACTGGCTGATGGAGTGATAGGAAACCAGCAAAAACACAGATGTTTTGGGATTGACTTCTTGTTAGCACCCCTTCACTGATGTTGCCAATGATTTGGTCAGGTGGATGAGACTTCAAGAAGATTAACTCTCCTTTGTATGGAACAATGGCATTTTAGGGTGAGGGATGCAGATGTGAATCATCTGAGCTATAGACTGCTGGTGACTTTGATGATCCAGCAGTGGCTTGAAATGGAGGTGGAGGAATAGGAGGAACTGGTGTGATAGTAGGCTGATTTTTATCCACTGTTTGGGGATTTTTATCAACAGTGCTTGATGATATGGAAGCAGGGGTTAATGGGCTACTTTGGTCAACAACTGTTGAGGTAGTAGTGGTTGAGCTTTGACCGCTGTTTTGAACATACCATTTGATGCAGACTATTGTTGTGGAATGATGACTTCATATCCATAGTCTGATGGAGGACTTTGTGATGGACCTGCACTGTTAGTCTTGACATAAACATTTTTAAAAGTAAATTTATCAAGATCAAACAATTCTGCAGGGTTTGCAGGGATTTTCATTGAAGAAAGTTCATTGAACTTCACATTCAAAGTCTCTTCCACTGTTTTGGTCCTTGTGTTAAACACTTTGTAGGCCTTAGTAGTGGTTGAGTATACCAAATGATATCCACTGTCTACTTTGGCTGCAAATTTGGAAATTGAGTATTTTAAATTCAAAATAAAGCATGGGCAGCCAAATACTTTAAAGTATGAGATCAGTGGTTTGATTTTATACAGCAGTTCATAGGCAGTCTATTGATGCCTGGGGTTGATTAAAACTCTGTTCTGGACATAGCAAGCCGTGTTTACTGCCTCTGCCTAGAAAGTTAATGGCAAACCTGAATCAGCAAGCATAGTTTTGGCAGCCTCAATCAATGTCCTGTTCTTTCTCTCAACAACCCCATTTTGCTCTGGTGTTCTTGGAATGCTGTACTGCCTTACTTTTCCTTTTGACACACAAAACTCATCCAACTCCTTATTTCTGAACTCTGTGCCATTGTCACTCCTGAAGATATTTACTGGCAAGTTAAACTGCTTTTCAACCTGTGTAACAAAGTCTTGCAGAATGCTTGTAGTCTCATCTTTGGAATGTAAGAAATAAGTCCATGTAAACCTAGAAAAGTCATCTACAATTACCAAGCAATATCTTTTCTTTTTAAGACTCGTGACTTTAACTGGGCCAAACAGATCCATGTGAAGCATTTGCAAGCACTTGGTTTTTTTGGACTCTTCAATGGACTTAAAAGAGCTTTTATGTTGTTTTCCTTTTAGGCAAGAAACACAATGCTCAGGATAGGTGAACAGTTTTTGAGGAAGACCTCTTACTAACCCCTGTTTTGATAAGGCAGTGATTGTCTTGAGAATTGTGTGCCCCAATCTCTTGTGCCAAAGTTCTGTCTCTTTGTTAGAGGCAGCTGAGAACATACAAGCATCAGTCCTGGGGTTCTCTTTTGACAAATCAACTACATAAACATTGCCACTTATTTGAGCAACAAGTTGGGTTTTTCCATTTTGTATTATTTCTTCAATATTTTTAACCATTTCTTAGTAAAGAATGAGCCATAGCCCTTGTCACTCATTTGAAAGACACTAAGGAGGTTGAATTTTAGATTGTCTATCAGATTGACATTTTCAAACTTAACATTTCCAGACTGTACTGTACCAGAACCCATCACCTTCCCTTTACTATTATTACCAAAAGATATATCACCCCCTCCATGAGTTTTGAATTCTTTGAGTAGGGCTCTACATCCTGTCATGTGCCTGGAGCCTCCACTATCTACATACCAAAGACTATCCAAGCGTCCAGAAACTCCCTACACATCAAGTAAAAGGTTAGTTCATGAGGGTCTCCAAAGCCAATAAGGCTTTGGATGGGGTCTCAACAGTGTCTGTGTTAAGTTCAGGTGGATGGACAGTGGTTAGCTTAAGGGTTTGGACAGTTGTGGAACTGTTTTTCTCTAACCACTGTTGGGGGTCCTGTCCTATCAGTTGTTGATACCCAAAGGGATGCCTGTTCACTCTTGGTTTAGAAGGCCTTTTGTAGGCTTCATAGACATGTGGGACCCTTGGGTATGGTGGTTGACTTTTACCTCTTCGGTATTGGTTAGCAGGGGGTGCATCAGTCACCTGAACATCTCTTTTAACAGAGGTTTGGTTCAGCTGTTTGGTAACAACTGTTTGAACTGGCACAAACAGTGGTTGATTCCTGATTGGTGGTTTTGATGAACTCATGGATGTTTTTGAAGTGTACTCATTCTTTTTTACATCAAAGGATTTGAGATACACACATTCCTGAGTGATGTGGTTTGATTTACCACAGATGGTGCAGCTCTGGGAAGGCACAATGATGCTTGTTTTGTTAATATCATATGCTTTTAGATGAAAATAATCTTTGGTCAAATGATTTTTCTTCTCACAGAAATCACAAAACAAGTTTTTAACCTTTTCTTTTCTTCTTATCAGACTCCTTTGCAACAGAGTTTTGAACCACTGTTGGGATGTCCTTAAGAGGAATGACCTTTGCCTTAGGAGCTTTGACACCATCAATGGTAGTGAAGTCCATTGGTTTGAAATTTTAAAGAATGTCACACTCATCAGACCATGTGGGTTTGAATTAGTATTTCTTAATCTCCTCAAAAGATGAGGACCCCACAAATCTTTCCAAAGCGATTTTGTTACCAAGTTTGTCAGTTATTTTAACTTCTTGGCCATTCTTGTTGGTTGGTATGATTTCAACAGAACCAGCTTGATTTGCAGCAGTGTTTTCAACTTGGTCATTTTTTTCTAAACCCTATGGAAAATTTTACATTACTTTCAAGCTGTTTTTCAAGCATGATCTCATAACCTTTGCAGGATTCCACCCATTTTTCACAAGGGATTTGGGTGGCTTCCAACTCCTTTTTGCAAACATGATATTTTTCTATCATTGTTTGGAGTTGGTCCTTGGTTATGTTATGCTATGCTCTTGTTTGATGCTGCAAATCTCATTTTCTTTATCATTCAATTTGTTTTTCAGCTCTTTTAATGACTTTTCAAATTGAACTTCAGAAGTTAATAACCTATCCCTAAGGTTTTCATTCACCTCTTTAATGTTAGCAAATGCTATGATGCATTTGTCTAAACACAGATTTTTAAGAACCTAAGGTGATACCTTGGTTGCAGCCATCATGGCACAATCATAGGTATGATCACTTTCTTCTTGAGTTTTCTCTTCTTTTTCACCTTCTTTCTTCTTTTCTTCTTCTTCATACCAGGGGTCGGACAGTGGTTCCAATAGAGGTTTTGAACTTTCTCCCAACAGTATTTCATCAGCAACAACAGTAACCACTGCTTCAGCAATTTTGTGCACTGTTTCATCACTTGACTGTCCTTCTTCAGCTTCCAGCCCTTCTAGTATTGACTCTAATGCCATAAAACAGTATACATCATTAGAAGCATCATTAGTAGCATAGAGTGCAAAATTTTCATCACCTAACTCATCAGGTAAGCTGCTCCAGTCAACAAAGCCTTGGGTAAAAAAGCTTTGCTGATCTGGTTGAACCACTGCTGGTGCAGCTTGTTGAGGTGCAACTGGTTGCACTTGAACCTGAGGGACAGGGGCTTGGACATACTGAATTTGTGGAACAGTGGTTTGAATATAACGCACAGGAACAGGGGTTGCAGGATGTGCATAATGGGCAGAGTTTACATGGGCAGCAGGGGTATATTGGGCATAGTGCACATTGCTTTGGTTATTTTGTGGTCTAGGGTTTGAGCTGGGATGTGTATTAATTGGTCCATTGGTTTAACTCCTGCATTCCCTAGCAAAATGACCTAGCCTATTACACTTATAGCACTTAATCTTTGACTTATCCAGCCCCACTTTTAGATTCCCATGTAACCCTGGGAATTTTCTCCATGTCCTTTTGTAAAACTTGCTGGTTCTTACACTCAGCAATGCAAGTTGATGCAAAATGTCTGTTTCTTCTAAGTCAGTTGGATCAAAATGCTATAAATCATTGAGTTCAAAGCATAGATTGTCAGAGTTCTGGCTTTCTCCATTTGTTGTGAAAGCAAAATTGGATGAGTAAGGATCAGAGTTGAAGTTTCCACCAGCAGTTATGTCAATAAAGTGATCATAACTCTGATCCTTACTACTGCCAGACTCTTCCTGACCCAAAAGAGTTGTGTTGCCAAATGAGTAGTCATCTGCAACTTTGCCAGACTCTTGCAACTTCTTTTTCTGGTTTAACTCCCTTTCATAGGTCAGGAGTCTACCATGAAGTTGGGTCAGGGTCAGATCTTTGAACTCAAAAGAGTTTCTGGTCACAAAAGCAATGGTGTCCCACTTTTCAGGAAGTGATTTTAAAAACCAGCTGTTAACAGTTGATTTAGGAAATTCAGTTTTAACAAGCTTAAGTTCACTTATGAGACAGCTGAATCGCTCAAACTGCTGTGTTAATGTTTCACCCTTAATGTGACAAAAGGTTTCATACTGTAGGTTCAAAATTTTCCTGTTGTTTTCAATTACTTCTTCATTTCTCCTAAATTGTTCCTTAAGTGCATCCCACAATTCCTTGGCATTGTTACAGTGTAACAGCCTTGCATAGATTTCATTGGGGAGTGCAGATGCAATGATGCTGAATGCCTTGGCATCTAGTTCAAGTTTTTTAAAATCCTGATCAGTGTAGTTCTCAAATTTCCTAGGAACAAAAACCTTTAGATCCTCAGCACTCGGCACCATTGGAACATGTGGTCCATAGATAACCGATTTCCAACATCCAGTGTTCTATTGAGCTAGGATGTGACCCATCCTTCGCTCCCAGATGTGGTATTCATTTCTTTTCAACATGGGTGGTTTGAAGAGAGAACCAATGTTATTGTTCATATCTTGTGATTTTGACGTCATCCTGGTTGTTTTACAGGCACTGGTTAATCAACTTTAATCGTATTTAACCCTTACTCTGTTTTTCAACGGAACGAACAATTAAAAAGTATCAATGATTTTGAGCTGAACTGTTTACGTCAAAATGATTGTTAGATCAAGTTTGATTGTCCAAGCTCTGATACCAATTGTTAGGATCTGAGTTTCTTATGATTGTGTTTGTTTGAGATCTATGAAGATGAATTCGAAACAAGTGTAGCGGAATTAAAATGGAAACAAACTTTCAACACAATCAAATGAGAGAATTGCTTTCAACACACATGTTTAACATGAAATCGAATGATTATATTTATTATAACAATTCAATTACAATGCATGCATGCAATACAATCTCCCCCTCAGCCTGAGCTCACAGTTTGTTCGTACAGAATGAGTTGTGAAGAAAGAGCTAATAGAACAGTACAGGGCACTGTTCTATTTATAGTACGAAGCAAACCACTGAAGCGTCTTTGTTGACGTCACCATGAATGTGACATCTAACCTCCTAACAGATGTGAACTCTGTGATGACTGTTTTTGAAATATTTGTTTATTGGTATGGGACAATGAACCTTTTAAATATTGTCATTTAATTGTTGTTATGGATTCTCTTGAGCAATCTGGTTCGCCTAGTGCCACACCCCAATGATTCCGTCATCGGTTGGGGTGTGACAAATCACCTCGTCATTGCGATCAAAAAATGCCTCTTTTCTTTTTTAGACATTTGCTTATCCGGACGAATGAGTAGGTCCATTCGTACGAATGAGCTGACTTGGAACGAATTGACATTTTGAACTGAATGTCCATTCGTACGAACCCACAAGGTTGATTCGTACAAATCTGGAATGTTGGTTCGTACAAACCCACGTATTCGTATGAATTTGTGCATTCGTACCAGATAGACTGATTTCTCAAGAACACTCCCAATCACATTTTTCGATCCCAAATCTTTATTTCTGCGAATTTCATGATGAAATTTCACAGGATTGTGCGAAAATCAATTCCGAATGTAATGATGACTTCAATTTCAAATGCCATCCATGAATTGACTTTCAATTTGATGTTTATTCAATGTTTAACGTCAAAACCTCCTCAAAATCCAAAAATAATGAGCGTAGGTGATTCAATCAACTGTTAGATCAATTGAATCTGTACCGTAGCTCTTATACCAATTGAGATTCCAGGATCCGGTAGGTTTGACGGAGTTTTGGTCCCGGGATAACCGGTTCGGTTGAATATTATTAATAAGAAAGGAGTACAAGTAGAATCGACACTGAACAAGTTAATTTAAACTAGTTTCTATTCAATGATTTAAAGTTACATACCCGTGAAACCAGTTGGACAGTACCTCCCCTCAGGGAACCAAAAGCTTGTCCAAATGAGAGACCTCATCCTATATTTATAGACATTGTACATTCGTATTGTCACACCCTGATCTCCGGTGGGCCCGGAAGGATACAATCGTGATGGTTGGATAACAGATATCACAATATATTATTATGCAGCGGAAGTATTGGATTGAAATTATTAAAATAAAGCTTGAATTAATAAAAGTATTACAAGCGTTCGATACAAGCCCACAGGCAGGATTCAAATAAACATAGCTTTAGACATCATAGGCCTTAAGCATCAGGAGTGCAAATTCCTTAGGCTTCATTCTAGCCGACCTGTATTCCCAACCTATTATAAGGTTCGGTACCTGCTGTTCAATCTTTTGAAAATATGTCAGCCAAAGCTGGTAAATACACTTAACTGACTCTTTGAAAAAAAATAGTTTTTCGAAAAGAGTTTTATACATATAGATAACTCGTATGTGATCTTCTAAAAATATCTTGGGATTATTCTTGTTACGAGACTATATACTTAATTAACCCATTGGGTTGTCCGGACATGGTATCATTAACCCCCAATTATATCAATTATCAAGTAAACGGATTAAACCGTATTATTACACTTTTGCGCAATCATAGGCGACTTACTTGTGTAATAACCGCCCCAAGAAGCATATTTGCCATCCCAAGTTTACACTAAAATAAGTCAAGAGTATTTACCTTTTTGCTAGCTTCCAATCAATAAGACTATATTTGGCAAAGGGCCGCAAGTCGAAGTATTATTGACTGAAGTCCGATTATCTGGGGGGTACTATAGTCTGGAATGAAAAGATTTATTATCAGTCTGAATGTATACGGGCCAAAGGTAGTTCCTTTAGATATGACCCGATACTTAAGAATATGTTCGCTAGATTAAGTGTATACTGAAAAGAATGTGTTTTAAACCCAACAAATACTAGGACTTGTATAATATGGGTAAACAATATACATTCTGGATTTTGAGATAAAAAAATGATAAGGTTAAACCCGTTTCGGTAAACTTATGTAAACTAGTTACGTAAGTCTAACCGTACGCGTATATGCGATATCAGGTAACTGGATGAGTCATGAACAAGTTCCATATGCTAATACACTTTAAACAAGTTATAATATTAGTAGGATATCAAATTGTATGCCCGTTAATGTTTTAAAATCATACTGTGCCTCATAAGTGTATTTTGGTAATTTTACAACTTATAAAAGGAGCTTGCAAGTATAATGTTGTCATGGTCATAAAAATTCTGTAAAAATGGTTAAAATATGATATCATATCAGTAGGATATCAAATATATGTGTGCTTTATGCTCCAAGACCAAACTATGCGCCATAGGGGCATTTTGGTCATTTCACACATAGTTTTGAGAATTTATTTGGGATTCTGAGTTCATGACTTATACCTACTATAAAAATATTTAAAATGGTTTATAAAATCAGTAGGTAACAAGTCTTGGCTCATACATATGGTTTAAAACCATACTACGCACCTAAACGGCGTTAATGTCGTTAAATGACGATTTATGCGAAGATTTATGAAATATGATGTTATGAACAGCTTTAAATAGTTAAAATATTTTATTTTTCATAACATATCAGTAATCAAAAGGTTTGATTTGAATATTATGCTTAAAACGCATTTTATGTGCCATAAGGGCATTATCGTCATTTATCGGCATTGTATACGAATTTGAAGTTAAACTCAGTTTAAAATCTGACTAACCATCCCAAGTAATCCTAATTATAATATCATATCAGTAGGTAATGAGTTTTATGCTAAAACTATTTTTAAAACTCATTTTAGACTTAAAAGGGCATTTTAGTCCTTGTAAAAGCATAGTTTACGCTTATACGCGTAAACTCAGTTTATGACCAGATTATAAACATCAAATTATCCTAAACATGTTTACTTATCAGTACATAACTCATTTGCATGCTTGTTTGTAAATAAAATCTTATTTTTAAACAAAAGGGCATTTTAGTCAAAGTATGGCATAATAACGTAACATGCGCATAAACTCAGATTCCTAGTCCGATCGTGTAATATAACTTTATGTGGTTATACTACATTATATTATGATCGTAACGAAACCTAAAATCAGTGGCATACTAGTCTAATTTGGTTTATAACCAAAAGTCAACGTAGAAGACAAACTACACGACTTTCGGTTGCGAACCGACCCTAAAACAGGAATTGACGAGCCGAACATGTTTACACATGTTCTAATAATTATTACCGAGTTGTTTAAGTGATAAATCATATTTTAGAAAACTTCTAAACTCATATCGCAATTATTTTAAAAACTGACCAGTTGACTTTTTAAATGTCAATTCGTTGACTCGTCAATTGACCAAGCAAACGTGATTCTTAGGAGGTGCCTTTTTGAGGGATTAAAACGTACCTAATTACGATCATGTAGCCATGTTCGTTTCGAACAATGGCTTGACCGTTCAAGGTCAAACTAAAAGTCAAAGCGTAATTACGATAACGTTTGACTCTCGGCTTAAAAGCCTATAAAACGGAAACTAGTGGCTAAGGACACTTACAAAGGGTCCTAGCTCGAATCTTGAACTGAGGTGGAGTCCCCTATATATCAGGAGCCTCCAAGAATGAGATATAAGTGAGAAGAGGTGCAAATGAATTGGTTGGAGAACACTCATATATATGGTGTTTGGGTGATCCTTGAGATCATTCCATGTGTTTAGAGGGCACATGAGATCACAACAGGAGTTATTCCAGCTGTTAATAATCAGCTAACAACCCATAGGGTTAAGGAAATGGTTTAGATAATAAGTGTGGGGAACAAGCAAAGTGTAAAACAAAACAAAAAAAAAAAAAAATGAAAACGTTGTTGTTGCTGTATGTCAGCTTCGCGGCCCGCGAAGGAGGGCGGCCCAAGAGGTCGCGGCCCGCCAGGGCATCCGGCCCAGTTCACAATGTTTCAGTCTTAGGCGTTTTTGGTCCCTGTTACTTTTTAATGCCTTTTTAAACTTTCATTATTGTTATTTTTGGCACAAAACCTTATATAGTCATATGTATTGTTAATATAAGGTACAAATATCATTAGTGACCAATCTTAGGTACGCCCGGAAGTATGACCAAGCATTACGGAGTTCCCGTTTCGTTTAGAAGGTTAATCAAAGGCATAGTTTCGCACGTTGAGGTCTTTAGTCCTTTTAACGCACGACATTGTGCGTAATATCGTTTAACGACATCAAAGCCTTACGTAGCTCATATCAGGCATTCCCGTGAGTATTATCGAACATCATGATGCTCTGGGTTCGTTAAAAGGTCATTCAGAGGTAAGAATTAACATGTTGATACCTTTAACCCTTTCAACGCACAAACTTGTGCGTATTATCGTTTAACGACATCAAAACCCTAAACGGCCTATATTAAGTATTCCCAAGAGTGTGATCAAACATCATAACGTTCTGGATTCGTTAAAAGGTCACTCAGAGGTAAAACTTAGCATGTTGACGCTTTTAACCCTCCGTCACTGAAGCTTTTGAGTTTATTGCAAACAGTTTCAATTATCCAACAAGTGGCTTAATATGAGAACACGAATACCATATAATGTCACTCAGAGGCTTAGTTTAAACATGTTGACACTTTCAGTCCTTTCGTATTCAAAGTTTTAATTGTTTGGCGATAATAATCCCTCCTAGTCAACGTTTGACATAATTAGGATTAAGGACACATGTCGATACATTATTGGCCATGATTTTACGAGGTGTTACATCCTCACCCCCTTAAAAGAAATCTCGACCTCTAGATTTGTTCGGAGTAATACGGTCAGTTCCGTATAGTAGTAGGTTTCAACCTTTTAAGAGTGTCCTGTGCCACAATGGGAATCTCATTTCATATTTACTAGGAAAACTTGGAATCTTTCAAATTCCATGGTCCACAATGGACAAGTTTTTTCAATAAACCTTATGCTCAAATTTAAATGTCACGGCGAAACATGACAAGTGCTTATCAGCTGAGCATTTCGCTGAAATTTCCAAAGATAAGAATATATTTAGTATCATAATTCGATACTTTAGACAACGGTGCTCTATAAGGAGACTCGATGTTGTCTTTATACAACTTAACTTGTTGGAATTTTAAATTTTCCTTATTTGACAAGAAGCGTCGAGCTAGTAAGTTTGTCGACTATAAATTTAATCGCGTCATTGCCCTAATTTAGTGTAGGTAACTTAGAGATTAGATTCATTGTTACCATTTCCCAATTCTATGTGGGATTTTCTAGTTCAATGATACAGACCAAAAATGGTCTACTACGTTCGACTCATTGGCGAACATTCTAAACATTAAGCTTCCTAGGTGGCTATGGACTTCTCATGTCCATCCACACAAAGGTCTTCAGCTTTTGACTTTGAATTCGTCATAATTTACTTGTGTCATGTGGATGACACATCCTCCATTCAATCACTTGGATACCTAAAGCATAAAAGCTTCCTCGGGTAATTCATAGTGTTTGTTCTTCAACGAATGGTGCGAAGATCACCAGATGGGGATTTAATCCTGATAAGTTTCTTACGGCAGACAAAGTGGATTTGGTTTTTGGACTAACCAATGCTTGTCTAAGAACATATCGAATCCCGCAGGATTTATAGACAAAAGATTATCAAAGACAAATTGTTTCATGAAGGATATATTATATGTGAAACCATCTAGATTGGCCACTTGATTTTATAAATAATATCCAAGCCTTAAAAAGTCAGATTTAAAGTTTTATTAAATTTACAATCGATGAAGCTTTTACTAGCTCCAGAGTTTAAAACAAATTTCTAATAATTAGATCATTTACGGGAAACAGATCTGTAAAGGTATGTCTTGGACTGCTTCTGCTGTAACAGATTGGAAGGCTTAAGCATTGTCCTTCTTGCCATCAGTGGCCTTGTTCTTGCTGTCAGTCGCACTTTTTGGGCAGCGGGTCCTTATATACCCTGTCTCGCCACATCCATAGCAGGTGGCGTCTTTCAAATTTTTGCATTCATGAGACTTGTGGTCCATCTCTTTACAGATGCCACAACCCTTGCTCTGCTCACAGAGACATTTTCCGAAGTGTTGTTTCCCACAGGTTTTACATTTAGGTTTTGCCTCATTCGGCTTGGACTGGTTGTGATTCGAACCAGCCTTACCGTTTTTGAAACCTTTACTTGGGGTATCATCACGCTTACGCTTATGATCCTCCTCGGCCTTAATCGCCCCTGCTGTTATTTCTTCTTCAGTGAGAGAAAGAGCCAGATCCATAGTGGATCTATAAGTAGCAGGTTTGGAGGATTTAACCATCCCCTTGATTTCTGGAGTGAGTCGTCCAATAAACCATGCAATGCGCTTAGACTCGGGGGTAATTAAATACAATACGAGTCTTGATAAGGACAAATAGGCTCGACACTCGAGGCCTTTCATGGTCAGCTTTAAAAAGTCAGATTCAACTTTCTCCACCTTGTGAGGTGGGCAGTAAGTTTCGCGGATTAATTCCACGAGCTCAAACCAACTTAGGTTGTACATTGCAACCTTGCCAGTGGATTGGATCAGTGCCTCCCACCAAGTCAGAGCATCCTCCTTGAAGGATTGGGACACATATTTAACAGTGTCCTTGGCGGCACAACCGCTTATATCAACAACGGTTTCCATTTCATCCAGCCACTTTAGAGCATCAATTGCTCCAATCTCACCCGTAAAGTCACGGGGTTTACAAGAAACAAAGTATTTATATGTACACCACTTCTTAGAGTCATGAGACTCATTTTTCTTGATACTCTTTATACTATGCTCACTTTTAGTTGAGGATAAATGAGACTTTTCAATCTTATGAGTATTAGAACTGGGTTTAGGGATGGAGTTCTCCTTCTGTACTGATGGCTCAGGCCCTTTAAATGTGGCCATAAATCCAGCCAGGGCTTTACCGACTTCATCAGCAACTATGGATCGAAGACGATTCTCTTCGCCATTACGGTTCTGGTGCTCTAAATCGTTACCACCTTTTTTCTTACTTGCTTTGCCAATACTCAGGCTCGCCATAAGTATATCTGAAAGGTAATAAAGCCATCAGTAATACTCCGAGAACTAAATAGCAAATCAATTTATTTGCATTAGATCTTGCAGATCTTATATACATCATATTTACTAGCCTTACTTTCCGCAGTTGGTAATGGGCTTAGTTATATATCCCATTGGCTTGTCACAAAAGACAATTAATTATGGCACATTGGCCTATCACAAAGGACATTTAGGATACGACACATTGTCCTGTCACGAAGGACATTTAGAATAGGGCACATTGGCCTGTCACGAAAGACATTTAGATGTAGCGCATAGGCTTGTCACGAAGGACATTTAAATATAGCACATTGGCTTGTCGCGAAGGACATGGAAGATATGGCACAAGGCCTGTCACAAAGACTGTGAAAGCTATGGCACAAAGCCTCGTCATGATGGACATGAAAGATGGCACTTAAGCCTTGTCTCGAAGGATAATTATATGATATAGCACTAAGCCTTGTCACGAAGGACAACTAAGATATATATATATAAGTCGCGATCTCATTTGATCAAAACACTTTAAGGTTTGAACATAGTTCATTACCTTTGGATAAGAGGTCGTAGACCACAACTGTCATCACAATTGACGATATAATATGGCCCGTAGGCAATTCGATTGACATCACAAAGGATGTTAAATTAATGGTTATCGCACTGATGATATCACTCATGATCGCACTTGATTATATAGACTGCGAGACTTGGGCATAGCCCTCCATTTGGACAGGGAAACATAATGGTCACAACCGTCATTGTCTTGAATGAACGACATAATATAGTCTGTAGGTGAAACATCACTAGGGATGTTAAGTATGATTATCATGTTGATGATATTAGTCATGATCGCATTGATCATATAGACTATGAGGTTTGAGCATAGCTCACCCCCTTTGGGCAAGGAATCATAAAAGATTACAATTATCTTGTCACAATTGGACAATATAATATAGCCCATAGGTAAAACATCATTAAGGATGTTAAATGACATGATCATCGTATTAGATGATATTTCTCATGATCGCATTGATCATATGGATTATGAGGCTTGGGTACAACCCACCACCTTAGACAGGGGACCGTAAAGATCATAGCTGTCATAGTTTTAACTGACAATGCAGTATTATGATTCCTATCCTTCCACATAGTTTGGAATGGTTGAAGACTTAGAAAAAGTATCGTCACAAGGTTGACGAAGATTTGTCCTCCTTTCTACACAGTTGGGAATTAATTGGAGTTTTAATGATATGTTCCAGTCAACGTATTGAATAGAAATCCTCCTCAGTTGGAGATAAGTCTCAGTTGATGTCTTAAAAATATAAATCCCTCTCCATAGTGGGAGTTTTGGGAATACGTCGCAGTTGATTTTAAATATAAGTCCCTCTCCACATTGGGAGATTTGGGAATACGCCTCAATACAGTCAGCCTATATGATACGACTCGATACAGACACCGTTTAAATATATGCCTTTCTCTTTATTGGGAGATTTGGAATATGCCTCAATATAGTACAGCGTATATGATACGGCTCAATACAGTCACCGTTTAAATACATGCCCTTTCTCCACATTGGGATATTTGGGGATACGCCTCAATATAGTACATCGTATATGATACGACTCAATGCAGTCACCGTTTATATATCCTTCTCGACATTGGGAGATTTAGGGATGATTAGCATCGCATAAATTGATGAAATTTCTATCTCTTTTCCACTCATTCGGGAATTAGTTGGAGATCTTAGATATGTGTCGTCCTATAGTTGGTCGAGAATCACTTTAAGATTTTTAAGATTATATGGGTGTGAGGGAATCAGTTTTCCACTTCTATCACCTTTTCAACCACTACCAATGGTGGGAAAATATATATTAAAGACATAGTCTTTTATCATGGTCTTATTTACTAGTCTCAATTTCATAAGAACTAGTAGACCGAGTAAATTTAAAAGAGAAATATTTGCTTGATTGCTAGCGGTTCTTCGACTAATTTGTCTTCACCCAATAGAGTTGGCACCTTTAGTCCTTCTCCTTAATTGGAGTTTCTAGGACACGTCTCATTTGACGTTTTAATTATATGCACTTCTCCTTAGTTGGAGATTTGGTATACGCCTCAATATAGTACAGCGTATAAGATACGGCTCAATATAGTACACCGTTTAATTATATACTCTTTCTCCTTATAGGGAGATTCAAGAATACGCCTCAATAAAGTACAACGTATATAATACAGCTCAATAAAGTACACTGAATATGGTACGACTCAATAAAGTACACCGTTTATAAATATACCCTTTCTCCTTATGGGAAATTCAGGAATACGCCTCAATAAAGTACAGTGTATATAATACAGCTCAAGAAAGTACATTGTATATGGTACGGCTCAATAAAGTACACCATTTATAAATATACCCTTTCTCCTTATTGGGAGATTCGGGAATACGCCTCAATAAAGTACAACGTATATAATACAGCTCAATAAAGTACACTGTATATGGTACGGCTCAATAAAGTACACCGTTTATAAATATACCCTTTCTCCTTATGAGGAGATTCGGGAATACGCCTCAATAAAGTACAGCGTATATAATACAGCTCAATAAAGTACACTGTATATGGTACGGCTCAATAAAGTACACCGTTTATAAATAAGCCCCTCTCCTTATCGGGAGATTTGGGGATATGTCGTCTCTTATTTGGACGAAAATTTTGCACTTTTTCAACCACTCATTAGTGGGAACATGTGTTTTTTGGCCTTCGTCTATTGCGCAATCAAGAGATCTGTTTGATAAGGTAGGAGCAATAAATATGACCTTCGTATTATTAGAAGGAAAACTCATAAAATGGGCTCCATAAAATCAATGATTCTTCTTATGGCAGTAATATCGCCAAATTATATTAGATGCTTACTATTAGCCGATATCAGTACAATATGACCGTTGGGAGATCTTAGTGGTTCCACGCATTAAACCGTCATACTGCCCAGGCATGAAATCAATCTATGGGACACACTAAGATACTGCCAATTATCATATGGCGCTTCTATCAAACTATGTTTGGCATTTGTAGTTGCTAAAAATCTATGAAATAAAAATCATTGTCATATTCCAGTTGGAGAAATTGCTGGCGAGAGTTGCCAAATTTTTATAATATAATATATACCCAGATGGGTTTGAATTAATCGAGCTCAAAGACTCGAAATTATATGCTTTAAGCATGAATCAGAAGAAGTGATTACTTTTTCTGCTTATTCTCTAAAATGAGAGAACATTTGAATCAAAGAATAGGAATTTTGGTGCAAAGTGGATATATGTGCACTTTCCATAGTTGTTGCTGCTTAAATCAGTTGGTGAGATATCACCGGAATGTCTATCAAATATGATAGACTTTGGATAAATGATATTAGGATATCACAGGAATAGCAACAGATATATCATCAAGTGACGAGGTTTATCATCCTCCTATCGGAGTCATCATTTCCAAAGCATATGTAGTTCACCAAGTGGAACTTCAATCTACTCAAAGGTAGAGATCATTGAGTCCGCGACCCATCACAGATTCTTCATCTTGCCCGCGACGTCTTGGCGGTATAAAATCAATAACTACTATATAGATTAAGAGTAGTCTTATATTCAGGTCTAGACTCGGAGTTTTAAAGGAATCTGCATTTGTGATATTTGAGCTGGTAATACACATAACTGACTCTTTGGAAAAATAGTTTTTCGAAAAGAGTTTTATACATATAGATAACCCGTAGGTGATCTTTTAAAAATATCTTGGGATTATTTTTGTTACGAGACTATATACTTGATTAACCCATTGGGTTGACCGGACATGGTATCATTAACCCCCAATTATATCAATTATCAAGTAAACGGATAAACTGTATTCTTACACATTTGCGCAATCATAGGCGACTTACTTGTGTAATAACAGCCCCAAGAAGCATATTTGCCATCCCAAGTTTACACTAAAATAAGTCAAAAGTATATACCTTTTTGCTAGCTTCCAATCAATAAGACTATATTTGGCAAAGAGCTGCAAGTCTAAGTATTATTGACTCAAGTCCGATTATCTGGGGGGTACTATGGTCTGGAATGAACAGATTTATTATCTGTTAGAATGTATACGAGCCAAAGGTAGTTCCTTTAGATATGACCCGATACTTAAGAATAGGTTCGCTAGGTTAAGTGTATACTGAAAAGAATGTGGTTTAAACCCAACAAGTACTAGGACTTGTATAATATGGGTAAACAATGTACATTCTGGATTTTGAGATAAAAAAAATGATAAGGTTAAACCCGTTTCGGTAAACTTATGTAAACTAGTTACGTAAGTCTAACCGTACGCGTATATGCGATATCGGGTAACCAGATGAGTCATGAACAAGTTCCATATGCCAATACACTTTAAAAAAGTTATAATATCAGTAGAATATCAACTTGTATGCTCGTTAAGCTTTTAAAATCATACTATGCCTCACAAGGGCATTTTGGTAATTTTACAACTTATAAAAGGAGCTTGCAAGTATACTCTTGTCATGGTCATAAACATTCTTTAAAAATGGTTAAAATATGATATCATATCAATAGGATATCAAATATATGTGTGGTTTATGCTCTAAGACCAAACTATGCGCCATAGGGGCATTTTGGTCATTTCACATATAATTTTGAGAATTTATTTGGAATTCTGAGTTCATGACTTATACCTACTGTAAAAGTATTTAAAATGGTTTATAAAATCAGTAGGTAACAAGTCTTGGTTCATACATATGGTTTAAAACCATACTACGCGCCTAAACGACGTTAATGTCGTTAAATGACGATTTATGCGAAGATTTATGAAATCTGATGTTATAACCAGCTTTAAATAGTTAAAATATTTTATTTGTCATAACATATCAGTAAGGAAAATGTTTGGTTTGAATATTATGCTTAAAATGCATTTTATGTGCCATAAGGGCATTATCATCATTTATCGGTATTGTATACGAATTTGAAGTTAAACAAAGTTTAAAATCTGACTTAGCATCCCAAATAATCCTAATTATAATATCATATCAGTAGGTAATGAGTTTTATGCTAAAATTATGTTTAAAACTCATTTTAGACTTAAAAGGGCATTTTAGTCCTTGTAAAAGCATAGTTTACGCTTATACGCTTAACTCAGTTTATGACCAGATTATAAACATCAAATTATCCTAAACATGTTTACTTATCGGTACATAACTCATTTTCATGCTCGTTTGTATTTAAAACCTTATTTTTAAATAAAAGGGCATTTTAGTCAAAGTAAGGCATAATAACGGAACATGCGCATAAACTCAGATTCCTAGTCAGATCATGTAATATAACTTTATGGGGTTATACTACATTATATTACGATCATAACGGAACCTAAAATCAGTAGCATACTACTCCAATTCGGTTTATAACCAAAAGTCAACATAGAAGTCAAACTACGAGACTTTCGGTTGTGAATCGACCCTATAACGGGAATTGACAGGCCGAACATGTTTACACATGTTCTAATAATTATTACCGAGTTGTTTAAGTGATAAATCATATTTTAGAACACTTCTAAACTCATATCACAATTATTTTAAAAACGGACCCGTTGACTTTTTAAATGTCAGTTCGTTGACTCGTCAATTGACCAAGCAAACGTGATTCTTAGGAGGTGCCCTTTTGAAGGATTAACACCTACCTAATTACGATCACGTAGCCATGTTCGTTGCGAACAATGGCTTGACCATTTAGAAGGTTACTCAAAGGCATAGTTTCGCACGTTGACGTCTTTATTCCTTTTAACGCACGAAGTTGTGCGTAATATCGTTTAACGACATCAAAGGCTTACGTAGCTCATATCAGGCATTACCGTGAGTATTATCGAACATCACGATGCTCTGGGTTCGTTAAAAGGTCATTCAGAGGTAAGAATTAACATGTTGACACCTTTAACCCTTTCAACGCTTAAACTTGTGCGTATTATCGTTTAATGGCATCAAAACCCTAAACGACCAATATTAAGTATTCCCAAGAGCGTGATCAAACATCATAACATTCTGGATTCGTTAAAAGGTCACTCAGAGGTAAAACTTAACATGTTGATGCTTTTAACGAGCCGTCACTGAAGCTTTTCAGTTTATGGCAAACAGTTTCAATTATCCAACTAGTGGCTTAATATGAGAACACGAATACCATATAGTGTCACTCGGAGGCATAGTTTAAGCATGTTGACACTTTCAGTCCTCTCGTATTCAAAGTTTTAACTGTTTGGCAATAATAATCCCTCCTAGTCAACGTTTGACATAATTAGGATTAGGGACACGTGTCGATACATTATTGGTCATGATTTTACGAAGTGTTACACGTACGAACCCACTTGGTACGAATGAACTATTACCTTAGAATGCACCATTTTGAGGATTCCCTGATTCGTATGAACCCACATTCCTGGTTCGTACTGATGGACTGATTATGTTGTCTATTCGTACGAATGGACCTCTAGAATACAATTCCTTGTCCAATTTTACACTATTCTATACAATATTTAACACACGCTCTATCTAGCCTATTCGCATAGTGGCGCACATACGAAATATGCACCAACAGATTCCCCCTTGGCCGTCACTGTCGACTCATGTCTTTGAAAACTTAGAGCCGTGTTTTGAATATTCCAGGAAACGCTGAGTTTGACAGAGCTTTTGTCCCGAGATAACTAGTTCGGTGATAAAAAAATGAGTAGAAAATGAAACGACACCAAACAATTCAATTTAATGTGGTTTCTATAAATGTATAAAAGTTACATTCCCGTGAAACCACTTGGACAACATGTCCCCTCTGGGATCCAAAAGCTTGTGCAACACAAGACCCCAACACCCACGTATATAGGCAACACGCATTCGTACGAACCCACCTAGTGCATTCGTATGAACCCAGGTGTGAGTCTTGTGCATCCGTACGAACCGGCTCATGTGTCCATTCGTACGAAAGGGCTGTTACATCACAAAACCTTTCAGTTCGTAACGGATTTCACACAATTCTATACAATATTCAACACACGCTCTATCTAGCCTATTCGCACAGTGGCGGACATAAAAATATGCACCAACAAACACTTATAGTATTGAGTGTATTGATTTATATCATAACTCGTATTAAGCCCCCCTCCCCGTATTATAGTGGGGGCGTAAAACCGTGCGAAATAGCACCAATGTCACTCCACCGTCAGCGATCATCAACATTGATGTTCGGGCGGGTTAATGCGAAAAATTAGATCGAAACATAAAACATAGAGATTAATAACTAACTCGATTTAGGACCGCGCATTGCAAAGAACCTAACAAACGGGAAAAAAAATAGACGATGTAAAATCGTTAACCTACACACGCACGTTGCGCTGTGTTAACGTACAAAATTAAGAACGAAGCGTAAAAAAAACGTAAAAATGTTGAACTACACACGCACGTTGTGCCATGTTAACTCGTAAAATTTAGAATGAAACATAAAACTTGTTAGGTTAAATTAGAAAAGATGAAAACTTTTGGGTAAAAAGTAAAAAAAATCAAATAGTTTGGGTTAAAAGTGTAACATAATTTAAAAAAAAACTCCCCTAAGCATTGGATACAACTCCTCAATGCACAAAAATGTTGCAAATTTATGGTATGTAAATTTGTAAAGTGCATCATCATCATCATCATCATCATCATCATCATCATACTCGGTAAATCCCACCAATAGCAAAGCAAAGGTAGGGTCTGAGGAGGGTAAGATGTAGACAACCTTACCTCTACCCCGTAGGAATAGAGAGGCTGCTTCTAGGGAGACCCATGACTCGATAGTAGTTTTGCATCAAGCCTTGCACATAAGGAACATAATACTCGGCAATCGAGATAAAGACCGATTAGTTCATGTACCCTTTTGTCTTTCAGCTATCAACGCCACCACATGATACATGATTAACTGTCCTTAGCTTTTAACGTTGAATTTGTAAAGTGGCATACTTATTAAATACAAACTTGTAATTGTATTTCATTGACTATCGAGGAGTACAAAAGATGATTAAATAGGTGCCACACCCTGATTTTTTATGGGCCCAGTCAGTGGGCTTAGCGTTCAGCATTCCACAAGCCTTATTATATATTCTGCTGCATAAGTAATGATACTAAGAATTCGCACGGAAATCGGGGTGTGAGACCTATTTAATCATTTTTGTACTCCTCGATAGTCAATGAAATACGATTACAAGTATGTATTTAATAATTATGGCACTTTACAATGTAATTTAAAGCCATTATCTAAAACCATAGCTCCCAAGTTAGTTTCACTTGACCACTTTTTGTATAAGCTTGTTACATTTAATAACAATAGGTGTAAAAATTTAGGAATTTTATGGGTAGTCTAAGTATTTTATTTATTTTTGGTGTTTATTTATGCTATTAAATTATTAAAATAGCTAAACATTTCCAAAACATCCGATTTTTGGTTACAACCTTATTTTGACATCCCAAGTGTAAGATTTTCAGAATTTGCTGACGTTCATAGCTTAGGTTTTCACCTTTAGGGCTTACTTTTCGGTTTTTCGGTATTGAATTTTGTTTATCTATTTACAACAGGTTGTTGTCCGATTTTTCCTCGTGAAGCCACTGTATTAGTCTTGTTTAAGTACATAATAAATGGATTCATCAAAACATGATAAATTTAGACTCTTTTGAACACATATTTTAAACTAGTGCATATTTCAAATTTATTTTACACACTTTTTGTTCTTGCTTTTTGTGTTGGAACTTTTTCAAGTTTAATTCCAGAAAATCTATAACCCTAACAACTTGTTGGTTATGTTGGTTCATGAGTCTTTCAAAAACACTAACTACTTTGCAAGATGTGATGTAGAATGCTTGTTAATTTTAGTGTATTGAATGTTTTCCCATGTTATAGGGTGAATCATTAAAGAGCATCCTTACATATTTGCATTTATTATAGATGATTCCTCTATCACAATATGTACTTGACATTTTCAACCATTAAAACAACAAGATCATCAAACAAAACACAAACTTGGATTCCTTTACATTAAGGTGTCTTCCAAGTGTGTTTTCTTTGAATATTTGAAGCACACCCATGGTCTTTCATGGATTGAGAGCTTAGGACTGCTTCAAGACTCTTAAAAATACCTTAGAAGTTAGAGATAAGATAAAGGTTCCATAAATGAACTTGAGAGAGTATTTGAAGAACATTGAAGTGTGTGTGTGTGTGTTTTCCTTCCTTAGTTTCCGTTTTAAGAGAAGAGAGAGAGGAAAGCCGAGAGAAAGAGATAGGAAAGAGGGAGGAAGGAGGGTGTGGTGTGTTGTGGTCAAGATTCCTTACATGAATTTATGAGTTTAGGGTATATTTATGTAAGTTTGCACATAGGTCTAATACCTATTGTGTTTAAGGCTCATGATTCTCATCCATAACTAACCAAGACCCTAATGCTTCTTTAAATCTGAATTCTTCATTTTGTTGGTGTATTTTTACACAATACATACATAGTATATACCTAAGGATTTTATTTCATTTTTATCTAGTATAGTCACTAGTTTATATATTGTTTTTTATTGCACTAGATACTAAATTTTCCATGCTATGACATGTTTATCAAAATAGATATTTGTATAGTCCGTACAAGTTATAAAATTCGTAAATCATAGTAGAATTCGATGCGTTCATCAAATTAGGGTTTTGTTGTTCTATAAGTTGTATATCACTGTTGTTCGTTAATTTTGATCGTCTATTGATCATTTTAACTTGAATTAGCACTTGTGTGTTCGTTGGTGGTAGTATTCTCTACTGGACATACTGTAATTGTTCCTAGTCATGCACATGTAATGCATTGTATGGCCTAGTTAACGTTAAACTACGCATATATGAATCACCTAAATGATTACACATAATTTAATCGAACAGATAATAACATGGCTAAATGAGGGTTGTCACAAAAATTCAGTAGCTAATTAATGCCCTTCCCAAACGCTATATGAAACAGACCTTTTTCGACTAAAATTGTGTCTTAAATAAGGAGTTAAGATATTAGCGACTAATTATTGGTCCCTAAAATATGTTGCGTACAAATTAGTCCCCAATAGTATTAGCAAGCAACTAATAAATCGTTCCTTGATCTTATGTATTTGAGACTGATATATCAGTCCTTGATAATTTGGTCTTTAATGGTCACTTTTTTGTAGTGATGCATAACATATGAATAATTGTAGGCCCCAAGGCCGGAAGGCTCTACGTGTTCACGCATAATTTTAACACTAAAAAATTTAAACCAAAGCAAAGGAAAACTAAATGTAAAAACAAAATGTCAAAACCACAAACAAAGAAAAATGCCATCGTTTGTCCAATATGGGAACACCAAACAAATCTCGGGGAAGCCAAGTAACCATCACCGTCTACCGGAGAGTCGCCTTCAAAACCTCTAGCACCTACCAACCTGACATACATGCTAAAACTGTAGCAATACAGAGTGAGTTCCATAGTAATTAAGTACACGGTCCACAGTACAAACAATTTAATAAAAACAAATTCAGAAAAACAATTTAACTCGTCATTTTTTAAAACACGGCGACATCTTTTAAAGTGTCTTTGAAACTATCTTTACTTCCCGCATCATAAAAAGGAATTTGTGTGCACATATCACGCTCTAATAACCAGTCTTCACCAATGGATAACGACCCAGAGAACACGTCTTCCACTACTTCATCGACAATTATGTCCCGTATAACTTTAATGTTTGTCGATGTCATAAGACAACGACTACCCGACACATCGATCACCACTAACATCAATGGTCTCATCTGTCACACCCTAAAATACCACATGCGGATTTCATGGCGAGGCGTGTGACGTACCAGGACCTAGCCACTAATCACATTTAACTAACAGTGAAATAATAAACTCAAAATTTCATTCAACAGGAAAAGTGCATTTCAACTTATAATGTTTCAACCTAGTTTACGTTCAACGGAAGCAATTGTATTGTTTAAACATAATTAAAACCAAATCGTTAAGTTGTAAAAAGGTTACGTGTTTTCCCCAAGTGGCACGCCCCATGACACTTTCCGCTCGGCAGACAGCAAGTTCCAAAGTGTGATGCATCTAACAACCTGCAAGCATGTAGAAAAAGTGTGTCAACATAAAGTTAGCGAGTTCATAGTTTATCAACGTTGTTCCAAAAACATAAGTTTGTTAAAATACTTTAGTTTTATTTCAATCTAGGAATATAAGCGGTCCCAATCCAGAGATAGTAGTATTCGAATCCAGGAATATAAAGCGGTCCCAATCCAGGGATAGTAGTGTTCCAATCCAGGAATATAAAGTGGTCCCAATCCAGGGATAGTGTGGTTCCCAATACCCGGGAATGTGTACTACTCCACCTCAAGTGGATAGTATGTTTCAGTGGTTCCAATCCAGGAAAGCGCGTGTAGCCCCAAACCAGGGGTACCGTATGTATTTCCCAAACTAGGGAAATAAGTGTGTTGTCCCAAACCAGGGACACATGCTTTTAGTAAAAAGTTGTGAACTCACCTTAGGGTGCGTGCTATATCCAAAAGTATTATGTCAATGACACGAAACGCCATAGCATCGAAATATTCACCAAGACATTCCATCCTGTCGACTCTGTCTTTGGCACTATGACCCGAGCATCGACCAAAACTGGCAAGTTGACCGACTTTGACCATTTGACCCAACCATCAACAAGCAGTTTAGCCAGTAATTTTGACCCGCGTTGACACAGCTTTCACTCATCTCCAAGCAATCCCCAAAGCTTACCAACTCAGTTTCCAAACACTACCAAATTCATATACCACCCGACCATCACTATTTTCACCACAATCCCGCGGCCGGTGGGTGGCTCCACCACCGGCAGCCACTGTGTTGCTGCCTACAACCACCATATTCTTCATCATGAATTACCTAAAATAACTGAGATGTTGCCGGTAACGGGGGAGCATCGGTTGAGTTCAATCATGCCTGTGTCGTCTATAGATCCATCGAGATCTAGAGCATATAACATCATCATCTTCAAATCGGACAGTCAGACATCAATAACCTGGCCGGAATCTTGGAACGTGATTCCCGTCGCTGTGAGTCACATCGAACATTGCTGCGTCACCACCACACAACCCTCCGCCGCCCGACATTACCACAACACCACCGCCATCATCTTATGTCATTACCACCACCATGTCCGTCGCCAAACGACGCCACCCAAACACCACTATCACTCATCGCCCCTCCCCTTCTAATCGATCTGTGCGCTGCCGTGTGGCTGTTGCAGGTGGCCGGGAATCCCACAAGTCTCCCTCTCACTCA
Source organism: Helianthus tuberosus (assembly GCA_030545235.1). Classification (NCBI taxonomy): domain Eukaryota; kingdom Viridiplantae; phylum Streptophyta; class Magnoliopsida; order Asterales; family Asteraceae; genus Helianthus; species Helianthus tuberosus. The sequence goes on along the minus strand of CM060362.1, from coordinate 46,039,256 downwards.
CTCTCGTGACTCTCTCTCTCTCTCTCTGGTTGCAGTGTATGAATGAAAGAGAAGGGGGGCTAGGTTTTGAGTTTTGTGGAGAATGATGAGGGGGTAAGTGATAAAGATTGTTATATAGTTAGGGTTTGGGTGTAGGTGGGTGTATCTTGCGAATACGAACCGCGTAAACAGTACGTGTCTCGTTTAATATTTGACTGCTTAAACACAAGATAAATATTTCAGATATGTTGTATATATATAATCTAGTTAAAACGAATGTTTTAAATATATGTATGTATGTATATATGTATATATATATATATATTATATAAAACAATATCTATATTTATCTAATGCGAGACGTTCTACCAGAAATTGTCAGTTAAACAACACGTTTCTCTCGTCGTAGGTTATCATTAATTATAAATAATAATAATAATAATAATAATAATAATAATAATAATAATAATAACAATAGGATACTTTAAAATTATGTACCCTTTTCCGATACTTAGGGTCAAACGTACGAGTTATCACATTCTCCTCGTGTTACATAAATTTCTTCCTCGAAATTTAGGCTAACGTATACTCTATACTCCAATTATGGGTTTGTAAATAACACTTTGTTAAATGTAAATATACGCGGTTCCAAGTAAGTTTACAAAATGAACATATAAGTCACATAGTATATAAATTCACCTAATTTATATTTGTTTATTTGTTCAGAAATATTGTCCCGATTGTTTATCAACGTTCAGGTACACACCCATGTGTGATTCCCAATTCCCCAAATTACCATTACGTGATTATTTGTAAGATAACTGACACACTTAATTTACCCTAATCAAGTGTAATACATGAACGAGTGTTTGAGATAATGGAGTTTGTCTTAACATAGTTAACCGGAAAGTGTCGGGTGTCATATCACCCCCCTGTTGAAAGAATTTTCGTCCCAAAATTTTAGATTGTGGTGTTTTTAGGGCCATGGTTAAAACTTCATTGCTAAAGAGAGCATCAAGATATATGACAGTATAACAAGATGAGGTAAAAATTAGGCTACATGATTGAGATGATTCAATTGTTCATTTGAACAAGTTACAAGGAATTATATATAGGTATAAGATAGTCAATTATCGTAGCAATCAAATCGATTCCGGCAAGAGTAGGTGCACATAAATGCGAATATCAAGAGTTATAGGGGGTCTCTTACAATGTAAGTATACACGAAGGTAAAGAAATGACGCAATACCAAGATGGTACCATGATATTGAATTCTGGTGGTTCAATTTCCTTTCACTAAGTTCATAACATACCTAGTCACTGGGTATATTTGTTGTCACTGAAGTGATATTAATGTTGATGATTTAGTAGGCGAAGCGACTATGGCTCGAAGAGAACGTGATACATCGGAGTGAAACATATACAGGGCTTTAGCTTAGAGATCCAGTTTGGCTATCAAAGAGGACAAAACTGATACATGTCAATTTGTATTCTGAGGAGGTTGTAGCAAGTTATGACAGGCACACGAAATGCTCACGAGAGTTGGAGCACCAGGTATCATACATCGGTATAACATCAACTGATATATTAACATGCATGGCGGGGGGAGGGGGGTTAACCAAATATAGTTTAGGTGAGTTTCAACATGTTTTGAATTTGAGTGACTTATAGAAGGATGTAAGTTGTTACCATGGAGTGATCTGAATATTAAGTAGCCAACACTTCACAAATCAAGTGTATCTAATGCATATTTTAAGGTTACCCGAATGGACACGAATGTTATACGCCACAAACGAAAGGTCGATAAAATAGACCAAACTGGAATTGTGTTAAGGTAGTTTGTTAAAGGCCAAATTGCTCAAATTCTAGGATCACTTGTGTTGGGTGCACCACCGAGAATTTATTCAAAGTAACTTATGTGAAAGTAATTGAAGTGAGTGCAAGAGATATTCGGTTTTTTTGGTGATGTTGGTGCCGAAGATTAGTAATGATGCCATCATACGTAAGGGTTCAAGAAGGAGATAATAATTGCTTAGAACAGGTGATTCAGGTAAATTCATCAACAGACTGGATGAAACTCAAGTCGGGCATTATGCCCTTTATTTCAGACTATTAGTGTCTTAACGCGTTCATACCGAAGGAAGGAAGACTTTCGATTGATATTGATCACGTTATTTTGGTCGTAGTTGGTTGTAGTAGATTACCAACTTTCAGTCAAAGAGGAATAAACATAGAACAGAGTGGTCCATGAAGATATACATAAGTATTGTGATTTCACATGGAAAGGGTGTTGACCTTAGCATACCTCACGGAAGTAGAAATTTTATCTTATGCTCCTGCACTTGTTGAACTTAAATATGGCTTGTTGCTCCTCGAGTAACGTTCGAATAGAATGATTTACCCAAGTGAGGATTTGTGTATAATATAGTTAGACAAGAACTATGATGCTCATACCAAAACGTGGTTGTCAAAAATCTGTTCCACATAATTGTTTTAGAATCACGAGTAAAATTATAAATTTGACGATGAGGATGTAGTTCGCCGAACGAAAGCTGTATAAATTGGAATAAAGTGATGCTACTGGTTGTTGGGAGCGTTACATTGAAGGTGTTGGCCCAATAGGAATTATGTAGAAAAGTAATGGTTGGTCGATTTTGTAGTGTTCCAGTTCAATCAGAGCGTTCTCCACAGCCGTTGAGTTTGCCCATATGCGAATAAGGATAGATTCACTAAGATCCATGTGTGAAATTGAGTGTGTAAGTAGTCGAACAAGTATGCAACAAGTCTGAAAGATTGAACTAAAATGTATGCAGGAATTAGGAGCATCACATCCGTCGCCAAGAGGTTTCATTACAAGGAAGTGAAAATAAAATCGGAAATTATATGGGCATAATAACAACACATCACCATCTTTAGAGTTTCAAGAAGTGATCCCTACGGATCGAAAAGGTAAATTTACCAAGTTCCTTTTTAGATTAGAGCACAAATTTGATGGGATTTATGTGTAGAGCTTCAAAGATGTAGTGTGACCACAACGATGGTACCGCATTAAATGGTACGCATCGACCAATGAAAAAGCTAGGGAATACGCCCACTTATGAATTAATGACTTTAGCAATATAGGAGGTATAATTAATATGTAGGTCATCGAGTTGGTATGGGTGTTGACTAACTTGTATCTCTGTCTTCCAATGTTCTTGAGATGATGAAACCGTTTTGGAAAATCCCCTTGCAAAGTTGAAAATGTTAGGATATAACTCCAGTTAGAATGAAAATTAGCCACGTGACAGAGTAATTGGGGTCAAAGGTGTCACACCCTCAAATTCCACATGTAGAGTACCACCGCGAGGCGTGTGACTGACCAGGATCCAGGCACCAATCTTATTGAACAATTAAAGTAATATAGTTTATCAAACCAATACGATTAGTGACTATTAAAGTTTAAGTCCAAAAGTTCTTAGGTTCAAAGCAACAGTTTAAGTAAGTAGCGGAAGCATAGGTAAAACGATTTAAACATAAGTTCATAGCTCTCAGTTATTAAAGAACCCAACACACAGGTTAAGACGTCCACTACACATCCCCAAGCTGCAAGCTCCTAAGTCATTGTGTACCTGCAAAGCATGCAGTAGGGTGTCAACATAAAGTTGAAGAGTTCACGAGTTTGTCCAGTTTTAATTTCCAAAAACTTGTTTAAGTAGTTAAGTTACTCATTTATATCATGCCATGGGGAGCTACCCCATATTTAAGCTACTAAACTGCGTTATACCAAATCCTTACGACCGTACGTTTCCGTAGTGTGTCCCGTTTGTCAATGTCTATCACCATTGACGGCTTGCCAGAGTCTATTAGTTCACGAGCAATCCTATCTAGGCACGGTGTGAGGCTGGTGAGACCTAAATAGCGCTATCAACTAATAACCCGTTCACCAGGCCCCGGCGACTAATCGGTATATGTAAGTGGGGATTTCCGTCAGAGAGTTTCATTTAGTACACTTGTTGCATCTAATATAAATAGTAATTAACTGAGTGTCCCGCACAAGGGGAAAAAAGTATGTTTGTATCCCACACAAGGAGGTAGTTTTTTTGTATCCCACACAAGGAGATAGCGTTATTTGTTCCGTTTCCCAACCACCGGGAATGCATGCTTTTAGAAAAAGTTGTGAACTCACCTCCGTTTGCTCGGCAGGCAGCTTAATTGGTTTGGTTTGCTGGTCAACCACGTCCTATGATGGTTACCAGTATAGGTCAGGTTTGGGTACAAATAATTCTCATATATCCTACATGTATCTAACACATAGCATGCATATCAAATCATCATGTAAAGTATTTGGGCCTAACCTAGCATATGAATAGTAAACAGTAGTACTCAACATGTAGCCCAAACATAGCATTCAACTGTGTGGCCCAAATAAACAACAACCCAATAACCAAAAGTATCGGTCCAGTCGAAATTATGTGGTCTCGACTCGAAAACAGAGGTCTCGAGTCGCAACCATGGGATTTCGAGTTGCAATCTAAGAGGTCTCGAGTTGTGCATCTTTTAGTCGAAACCTTGAGGTTTCGAGTCAGCTTTGAGTTTAGATCAGGAGATCTCGAGTCGCAACCTACCCGGTCTCGAGTCCCCTATTGTGTGTTTGTCTGGTTTCGAGTTGTCACTAAGTGGTCTCGGCTCGAAACCTTTCGATCTTGACTCGCAACCACCAACGGAATCTTTCTAGAACCTTCTTCAACTTTGTACGAGCCAATCAGATTTCCTTAACATGTTTCCATCATTCCTACACACAAAAATCAGATCAAATGCAACAATTTCAAATATTTTTAGCATATTCAAATTGTTCTTCATTTAGGGTTTTATCATTTATCAACACAATTTTATCTTTCTAATAACACATCCTCATGGTTTTCAGCACTTATCCAAAACAATCCTAAACCTCTGTCACGGTTTCATCATCAATCTGGGATATATAACCTTTTTATCACATTAATCAATACAACATCACACTTGTAACATAACCTTAACTATACGGTTTCATCCAAACAGATTTCAGCAACATACTAGTAAATTGTACTAAAACAGTGGTCATGTAGCACAAAAATCACTAACATACATCATCTTTCAACATGCATCGATAACAAATATGAGGGTGATTCACTAACCGGTTTGATCGAGTGCGAGTAGGCGTGGAGAAAAGTCAAGATGTAATGTTTCCAATGGTGCGTCAATGGTGTCTTGAAGATTTGTCGTAGAGATCAAGGAGGAAGAAGGAGATGTAGTGTAATTTTTAGGGTTTCTTAGAGAGGGGAAATGAATGAGGTGAGAGAGAGGTAAGGGAATGTTTTGGGGATTGGTGAGGGAATGATTTGATAGCAAAAGCAAGGGAATATCGGTTGGATAGAGGGTTTTATACCCTTCCAAAAGTGGTACACCCTAAAAGGGTTTTTATGGTTTCGGGTGGGCCGATGAGAGGTTGGGCCAGATCATGTGGGTGTGTAGCCCATTTGCTTCAATTCAGCAGATCCCAAGTCGAGACAAGGCGGCCTTGAGTCGGAACCAATGGTTTTGGCTCACAACTAAATGTGCACATTTATAATAGTATATATATATATATATATATATATATATATATATATATTTGTAATTCACACATTTTCACATAATCAGCACATAATAATTCAGTTAATTATCAAATAAGGCTTTGTTTATTAATTCCACAAGTTACAGACAAAACAGAAACATGCGGGAAAACCCGAGGTGTCACATTATCCCCAAGTTTTAAAAACTTTCATCCCGATTTTAGAGCCAACCACTGACGAGCAAATGAGTTACAATGTTTTTGCGGGGTGTCACATCATCCCCTTGTAGGTTTGGAATTTCGTCCCAAAATTCTGCTGTAGCTTCAGTGCTGGGATTTTCATTTGCAAACATCTGGGGAACTTGCGCCTCATCTGGTCTTCCCGTTCCCAGGTAAAATCTGGGCCACGGCGCGAGTTCCGACGAACTCGAACAATAGGTATCTTACTACGTTTGAGGGTCCTGGTCTCCCGATCCATGATCTTAACCGGTTCTTCAAAGAAGCATAGTTGATCGTCAACAGTGAGTTCCTTAAAAGGAACAACGAGTGTTTCATCCGACAGACACTTCTTCAGATTAGATACGTGGAAGACGTTGTGCACCGCACTCAGCTCTTCAGGCAGGTTCAATCTATAGGCTAACGTACCGATTCTCCCGATAATTTTCAATGGTCCAACGTATTGCGGATTAAGCTTGCCCCTTTTACCAAAACGTGCCACACCCTTCCAGGGTGAAACTTTAAATAGAACCCGGTCCCCGACCTGGAATTATAGAGGTTTCCTATGCTTATCAACGTAACTTTTCTGACGGTCACGAGCTGCCGCCATGCGTTGTCTGATCTGGGAAATCTTATCCGTAGTGTCAAGTACAAGTTCTGGGCCGGTAATTTGGCTTTCGCCAACTTCCACCTAGCACAATGGTGACCGGCATTTACAACCATACAATGCCTCAAACGGTGCTGCCTGAATGCTAGTGTGGTAGCTGTTGTTGTAAGAGAATTCTACCAGCGGTAGATGTCGTTCCCACCTGTTTCCAAATTCAATAACTCATGCTGTCAGCATGTCTTCGAGTGTTTGGATGGTATGTTCAGTTTGACCATCCGTTTGTGGGTGATAGGCAGTGATCATGTCCAACTGTGAGCCAAAAGACTTGTGCATGGCCTGCCACAATTTGGAGGTGAAACGAGGATCACGATTGAGATAATGGAGGTTGGCACTCCGTGCCTAGCAACTACTTCCATCAAGTAGATGGCTGCAAGTTTCGAAAACTTATCAGTTTCTTTGATCGCGAGGAAGTGAGCAGACTTGATTAAATGGTCTACGTTCACCCAAATGGTATCATTTCCGCTTTGTGATCTTGGTAAGCCAGTAACGAAGTCCATGGAAATCTGTTTCCATTTCCAGGTTGGCAACTCTGGTTGCTGCAATAAGCCCGACTGCTTTTGGTATTCGATCTTGACTCTGGCGCAAGTCAAGGATTTGCTAACGTACTTAGCAATGATAGCTTTCATGTTAGGCCAACAATATAGAGTTTTAAGATCGTGATACATCTTGTTAGAACCAGGATGTATTGAGTAGCGAGACTTGTGTGCTTTGTCCATCACAAGTTCTCGGAGATTTTCGTAGGATGGAACACAGATACGGTACATGAAGTAGTGAATGTCATCATCCTTAAGTTCGAGTTGCTTTTCCAAGCCCCGAAAGGACTCAGCTGGGAGGTTTTCCGTTTTCATTGCTTCGACTTGAGCGTTTCGAATCTGGTTAGGAAGATTCGAGTGAATAGTAAGTTGTAAAGCTCGAACACGCTTAGCATTGGTTTCGTTTCTACTAAGGGCATCAGCTATAACATTAGCCTTGCCTGGATGATACTTGATCGTGCATTCGTAATCATTAAGGAGTTCAACCCATCTGCGCTGCCGCATGTTCAACTTCTTTTGATCCAATATATGCTGGAGGCTCTTGTGATCGGTGTAAATCATGCACTTGGTACTATACAAGTAATGTCTCTAAGTCTTGAGTGCGAAGACGACTGCTCCGAGTTCCAAGTCGTGTGTCGTGTAATTCCGTTCGTGGATCTTGAGTTGTCGAGAAAAGTAGGCAATAACTTTGTTGGGGTTCCATCAACACGCAACCAAGCCCTTGAATAGACGCGTCGCAATAGACAACAAAGTCGTCGGTACCTTCAGGTAATGAAAGAATAGGAGCACTACAGAGGTTCTCCTTCAACTTCTGAAACGCAGACTCCTGAGCATCGTTCCACTTGTAAGCAATACCCTTCTAGGTAAGAGTCGTGAGGGGTTGAGCGGTATTTGAAAATCCTTTGATGAATCTATGATAATATCCTACCAATCCCAAGATTTTACGGATTTCAGTCGGAGTCTTCGGTGTAGGCCAGTTCTTAATGGAATCAATCTTAGCTGGATCGACATGAATCCTATCTTCATTGACTACGTACCCCAGAAAATGAACTTCTCGAAGCCAGTTGCATTTCGAGAATTTGGCGTAAAGTTGTTCGTTGCGTAAGTGTTCTAATATAACGCGTAGATGGTGCTCATGCTCTTCTCGAGTCCTTGAGTAGACCAGGATGTCGTCGATGAATACAATCACGAGCTTGTCGAGATATGATTTGCACACTCAGTTCATAAGATCCATAAAGACCGCAGGCGCATTCGTCATTCCAAACGGCATAAAAAGGAATTCGTAGTGACCATAGCGGGTTCTGAAAGAAGTTTTAGAGATGTCCTCGTCGCGGACTCTCAGCTGATGGTAGCCCTATCATAAATCGGTCTTGGAGTAATAACTCGACCCTTGCAGTTGGTCGAACAGATCGTCGATACGTGAAAGTGGGTAACGGTTCTTGATAGTGACTTTATTCAGCTCACGATATTTGATACACATACGGAATGTGCCATCCTTTTTCTTGACAAAGAGTACCGGGGCTCCCTAGGGTGACGAGCTAGGATGGATAAAACCTTTATCCAACAACTCCTGTAGCTATGTAGAAAGTTCCTCCAGTTCGGCTGGAGCTAGTCGATAAGGTGCACGAGTGATGGGTGCCGCTTTGGGAGTTAGCTCGATTTGGAATTCAACTTACCGATGAGGAAGGAGTCCAGGTAGTTCCTCAGGGAATACCTCGGGAAAGTCGCGTACGACGGGAAAATCTTCAATCCTCTTTTCCTTCTCCTGAGTGTCAGTAATGAGTGCTAGAATTGCAGTATGCCCCATTCGTAAACACTTCTAGGCTTTTAAGAACGAGATGATGCCTGTGACAGTTCCACCTTTGTTGCCTTGAACAAGGAGGGGTTCGCCAAAAGGCGAGGTATACGAACGACTTTCTCTTGGTAGAGTATTTCAGCTCGATGTTTGGATAACCAATCCATACAAATAAGGACGTCAAAGCTTCCAAGGACGATGGGAAAGAGATTGACGAGAAAGGTCTGACTAGACAGTACGAGCTTGCAGTTGTTGATAACTTATGAGGCCTCGATGTTTCTACCATTAGCTAATTCGACGACGTGCTTAGAGTTTAACGGAGTATGCGTAGACTTAAGCTTCTTACTAATACGTAGGGATACATAGCTAGCATTGGCTCCGGAATCAAATAATACGGAAACATAACGATCATTGAGTAGGAACTTACCAGCTACAGCATTGGGATCATCCCTTGCTTCACCAGCTCTGATCATGAACACTCGACCCCTCGCACCATTGTCAACGTTGTTGTTGTTTCAAGTGCCCTGATTGTTGTTGTTGCGGTTCTGGTTTAGTTGAGGGCAATTCTTCTTCATGTGCCCAATGGCTCCATACTGGTAGCAGCCACGGTTGTTCCCTTGCTGAAGTTGCTGTTTTTGTGGTTGTTGCTGTGGCTAGTTCCGTCTAGCTGGATACTGGCTTCTGTAGTCTTTGGCCTCATGCTCCATCTTGTTGCATCACTGACGTTGGCTTCTTGCACAAGGTCCACTGTGGTGTCGGTTACACTTGTTGCACTTGGGGTGGGTTCCTCGATAACCACCCTGTTACTGAGGACCATTGTTGTTGTCGAACTTCCTTTGTTGAGCTAGGGCTTGAGTGGGGTTAGCATCCTTGCGTTGATTGCCATCCCACTTACGCTTGTCATCACCAGAAGTTTCGGTAGCAGCACTGATCCTTTTGGGCAGCTTGCCCTACTCCACGGCTTGGTCAGTGAGACGGTGTGCTAGACGAATGACTTGCTGAATCGTGGCTAGATTTGCTGAAGTCACCAAACTCTGAATTTCAGGGACCAAACCGTTGATGTACAGCTCGATTCTTCGATAAGCAGGCTGAGACATGTTGGGACAGAGAGCAGCATAATATCATTGGATCGCTTGGTGTACGTCTCAATCTCCGATCCAACCATCTTAAGCTCATAGTACTCGTTCTCGAGCTTGTGAATGTCATCCCTATGATAATACTCCTCTTTGATCAGATTCTTGAAGTCTTCCCAAGCTGTAGCGTTGGTAGTTTCCAATCCAAGCATTTGGACTCGTGCTTTCCACCATGAGAGCGCGTTTCCTTCAAGCGTACTGGTAGCAAACTTCACCCAGTTAGCAATGGGACATTCGCATACAACGAACACAGATTCGACCTTCTCAATCCAGTGTAAGAGGCCTATGGCAACCTAAGTACCATTTAAAGGGAGAGGTTTGCAATCCATGAAAGTCTTGAAAGTGCATACACGTGGTTGCATAGGTGCAGGTTGACCTGTCGTTGAGAATGAAGCAAACAAATTTAAGAACGATAAGGCGATGTGGGAGTAGAATCTAAACATCCTAGAATCACGTGTTTACCTCCAGGGTGGGCTGTAAAATCCGCAGCCATGGTATTGATCAGGTTTGTGAACTGATCCTGAGACATGTTAACGTTTCCTCTTCCGTGTCCGTTCTTTGTCTTCATACCCAAAAACACAATGTGAGAATGACGTTGTAGTGTCATAAGAAAAAGTAGGAAGAGGGTTGATCGTTGCACACAATACACATGTATATACATATATATAACTAGGCACAGTAGTACACATAGTATCACATAAGCACTAAACAAACAGACAAGTAAACACATGTCCAAGCCATGAGGTCTGATACGTTGAGCCTTGCACAAAACAAGTTATAGTCTGGTTTTTATCAAAAAGACTTTTCTTTTTAAAACCGAGTTCACTATAACCAATGGCTCTGATAACAATTTGTCACACCCTCAAATTCCACAAGCGGAGTACCACCGCGAGGCATGTGACTGACCAAGATCCAGCCACCAATCAGATTGAACAATTAAAGTAATATAGTTTATCAAACCTATACGATTAGTGACTATTAAAGTTTAAGTCCAAAAGTTCTTAAGTTCAAAGCAACAATTTAAGTAAGTAGCAGAAGCATAGGTAAAATGATTTAAACATAAGTTCATTGTTCTTAGTTATTAAAGAACCTAACACATGGGTTAAGACTTCCACTACACATCCGCAAGTTGCAAGCTCCTAAATCATTGTGTACCTGCAAAGCATGCAGTAGGGTGTTAACATAAAGTTGGCGAGTTCACGAGTTTGTCTAGTTTTAATTTCCAAAAACTTGTTTAAGTACTTAAGTTACTCATTTATATCAAGCCATGGGGAGCTACCCCATATGTAAGCTACTAAACTGCGTTATACCGAATCCTTGCGACCGTACGTTTCCGTAGTGTGCCCCGTTTGTCAATGTCTATCATCATTGACGGTTAGCCAGATTCTATTAGTTCACGACCGATCCTATCCAGGCACGGTGTAAGGCTGGTGAGACCTAAATAGCGCTATCAAGTAATAACCCGTTCGCAGGCCCCGACGACTAATCGGTATATGTAAGTAGGGACTTCCGTGATAGATTTTCATTTATTACACTTGTTGCATCTAATATAAATAGTAATTAACTGTGTGTCCCGCACAAGGGGAGAAAAGTATGCTTGTACCCCACACAAGGAGGTAGCGTTGTTTGTATCCCACATAAGGAGACAGTGTTGTTCGTTCCGTTTCCCAACCACCGGGAATGCATGCTTTTAGAAAAAGTTGTGAACTCACCTCGGTTTGCTCGGCAGGCAGCTTACTTGGTTTGGTTTGCTGGTCAACCACGTCCTATGATGGTTACCAGTATAGGTCAGGTTTGGGTACCAATAATTCACGTATATCCTACACGTATCTAACACATAGCATGCATATCAAATCATCATCTAAAGTATTTGGGCCTAACCTAGCATATGAACAGTAAACAGTAGCACTCAACATGTAGCCCAAACATTGCATTCAATTGTGTGGCCCAAATAAACAACAACCCAATAAACAAAAGGAACGGGGCAGTCGAAATCATGTGGTCTTGACTCGAAAACATAGGTTTCGAGTCGCAACCATGGGATTTCGAGTCGCAATCTAAGAGGTCTTGAGTTGTGCATCTTTTAGTCGAAACCTTGAGGTTTCAAATCAGCTTTGAGTCGAGATCAGGAGATCTCGAGTCGTAACCTACCTGGTCTCGAGTCCCCTATTGTGTATTTGTCTGGTTTTGAGTTGTCACTAAGTGGTCTCAAGTCAAAACCTTACGATCTCGACTCGCAACCACATATGGAATCTTTCTAGAACCTTCTCCAAGTTTATACGAGCCAATCAGATTTCCTTAAATTGTTTCCACCATTCGTACGCACAGAAATCAGATCAAATGCAACAATTTCAAATATTTTTAGCATATTCAAACTATTCATCATTTAGGGTTTTATCATTTATCAACACAGTTTTATCTTTCTAATAACACATCATCATGGTTTTCAGAACTTATCCAATACAACCCTAAACCTCTGTCACTGTTTCATCATCAATCAGGGACATATAACCTTTTCATCATATGAATCATTACAACATCACACCCGTAACATAACCTTAACTATACGGTTTCTTCCAAACAGTCAAGATCCTCAGCAAGCATTTATAAAGGTCCATGCTTTGCTACCAGAACTTCCTAAATTCTATATTAACTTTTTTATCAAATAGATTTCAGCAACATACTAGTATATTGTACTAAAACAATGGTCATGTAGCACAAAAATCACTAACATAATTCATCTTTCAACATGCATCGATAACAAATATGAGAGTGATTCACTAACCGACTTGATCGAGTGCGAGTAGGTGTGGAGAAAAGTCAAGATATAATGCTTCCAATGGTGCGTCAATGGTGTCTTGAAGATTACGCCGTAGAGATTAGGGAGGGAGAAGGAGATGGAGTGTAATTTTTAGGGTTTCTTAGAGTGAGGAAATGAATGAGGTGAGAGAGCGGTGAGGGAATGTTTTGGGGATTGGTGAGGGAATGATTTGATAGCAAAAGCATGGGAATATCGGCTGGATAGAGGGTTTTATACCCTTCCAAAAGTGGTGCACCCTAAAAGGGTTTTTATGGTTTCGAGTGGGCCAATGAGAGGTTGGGCCAGATCATGTGGGTGTGTAGCCCATTTTCTTCAAGTCAGCAGATCCCGAGTCGAGACCAGGCGGCCTCGAGTCAGAACCAATGGCTTCGGTTCACAACTAAATGTGCACATTTATAATAATCATATATTTATATATATATTTGTAATTCACACATTTTCACATAATCAGCACATAATAATTCAATTAATTATCAAATAATGCTTTGTTTATTAATTCCACAAGTTACAGACAAAACAGAAACTTGCGGGAAAACTCGAGGTGTCACAAAATGAAAAATTCACAGGTGAGCGTAAGGGATAAAGTGTAAGCATACGAGGGATTCTTCATGTTTTGCTTATATGTTGATGTTGAAGGGTTACCCTTCGATTTTGGTAGGGTTTCAATCAAAGCGCCAGGTTCTTGTGAGAATCTTAGTTTCATTAGGACGTTTACATTGGTTAAAACAGATAATGAGGGATTCCATTGATAAAAGTTCAATGTGTTCGAGAACATCTTTAGTCTGATAGTTGCGCCTGTCAACTACCGAATGGGTTTTACGGTGCCAATTAGTTACTGAGTGGTTTACGAGAACTTCTATTGGCAGTGGAAGTTTTAAGCATGAAAATCATAGGTTAGGACAATTTATCCACACACAAGGTTTTACAAGGTTTCACATGCATCCACAAGAATGGTGGAAAGAGTAAGGATCAAGATTGAGTAGGAGTCAATTATCGTTATGACTCTGGTAGATTGTTGAATCCCCAATTATGTCGAATAATGGGTCAGAATCCTTTACACTCGCTAGGTCATACTGGGACTCACATGCACCCCAAATTATTATTACGTGTGCACCCGTAATGATAATGTGATTTGCATGTTTATCTGAGTTCCTCCTAACTTGTGTTAAAAGATCCACAGATTCGAGTGTCAAAAGAAGGTGTTGCCCAAAGCGATAAGGATCACAAAAAGGTCTAGAGATCATGTCATACTAACGGTGCATCATAATGCAAGTAAGTAACACATGCAATCGTGCTATGATACTGTGTATGCATCTATACGCAATGCAATGCGTAGGTGTATGCTAACTGTATAATATAAACGGTAATAAGAGGCGAACCTTGCAATCTGGAGCGTAGTGTCATGGTCATTTTTGGAACTGATTCGATTATAGTCTGGTTTTACAACACTTTTAAAACCTAGTTCACTATAACCAGTGGCTCTGATACCAAATTGTTACACCCCCAAAATACCACATGCGGATTTCACCATGAGGCGTGTGACGTACCAGGACTTAGCCATTAATCACATTGAACTAACAGTGAAATAATAAACTCAATATTTCATTCAACAGGAAAAGTGTCATGGTCATTTCAACCTAGTTTACGTTCAACGGAAGCAATTGTATTGTTTAAATATAATTAAAACCAAATCGTTAAGTTGTAAAAAGGTTAAGTGTTTTCCCCAAGTGGCACGCCCCATGACACTTCCCGCTTTGCAGACAGCAAGTTCCAAAGTGTGATGTATCTAACAACCTGCAAGCACGCAGAAAAAATGTGTCAACATAAAGTTAGCGAGCTCACAGTTTATCAGCGTTGCTCCAAAAATGTAAGTTTCTTAACATACTTTACTTTCATTCCAATCCAGGAATATAAAGCGGTCCCAATCTAGGGATAGTAGTATTCCATTCCAGGAATATAAAGCGGTCCTAATCCAGGGATAGTAGTATTCCAATCCAGGAATATAAAGCGGTCCCAATCTTTGGATAGTAGTATTCTAATCCAGGGATAGTGTGGTTCCCAATACCCGGGAACGTGTACTACTTCACCTCCAGTGGATAGTATGTTTCAGTGGTTCCAATCCAGGAACGCGCATGTAGCCCCAAACCAGGGGTACCGTATGTATTTCCCAAACTAGGGAAATAAGTGTGTTGTCCCAAACCAGGGACGCATGCTTTTAGTAAAAAGTTGTGAACACACCTTAGGGTGCGTGTTATATCCAAAAGTATTGTGTCAACGACACCAAGACATTCCATGCCGTCGAGTATGTCTTTGGACTATGACCCGAGCATCGACCAAAACTAGCAGGTTGACCGACTTTGACCATTTGACCCACCATCAACGAGCAGTTTGACCTGTAATTTTGACCCGCGTTGACCCAACTTTCACTCGTCTCCAAACAATCCCCAAAGCTTACCAACTCAGTTTCCAAACACTACCAAATTCATATACCACCCGACCATCACTGTTTTCACCAATGTGTCGCGGCCGGTGGGTGACTCCGCCGCTGGCAGCCACTGTGTTTGCTGCCTACAACCACCATCTCCGTCATCATGAACTGCCTTAAATCACTAAGATGTTGCCGGTAACAGGGGAGCGTCGGTTGAGTTCTATCGTGCCTGCGTCGTCTATAGATCCATCGAGATCTAGAGCATATAAAATCATCATCTTCAAATCGGGCCGTCAGACATCAATTACCTGGCCAGAATCTTGGAATGTGATTCCCGCCGCTGTGAGTCCCGTCTGACATTGCTGCGTCACCACCACACTACCCTCCGCCGCCTGACATCACAACAACGCCACCGCCATCATCTTACGTCATTACCACACACACAACCCTCCGCCGCCTGACATCACCACAACAACACCGCCATCATCTTACGTCTTTACCATGAGATTCTAACTTAATATAAATAATTGGAATTCGAATTTCAAATTGAAAATGATAAATTCGTATTTGATTTAAAATTTGACTACTGAAATCGAATTGAATTCGAATTTTAGAAAACCAAATTTGAACCTTTAAAGATGAATGTGATTCAAATTTTGAGTTTTTAAATGTGGTTCGAATGCTGAATACCCTAACTATTACACAATACAATATATGTTTGATCAAATATTAGCGATTGATTTTCAAGAAAAAACGGAGTGCAATAAAGTTGTAACTTTGGCATATCAAAATCGGTTTGTAATACAATGTTAAACGGAGTCACGAATGGAGTATTGATAGGTTGATCTATAGTACTGTTAACTGGGCTGTAAACGAACTGAACGAACACGAACAAGGCCCGTTAAGGAATAAATGTGTTCACGAACGGTTCATGAACACTTATCGAACGAGATTTTATGTTCATGTTCGTTCATTAAGGAAATGAGCGTGTTCGCGAACGATTCATGAACACAAATAAATTTGGCAAACGCGACGAATGATAAGGTAGATGGCTTAGAGAGTAGCATTGGAACTTGAATCCCTTATTGTAGAACGCAGGTCGACCATAATCGCCGATGTAAATAATGAAAAATGAAAGGGAAATGGTGCATAAACAAGGTGAAAGAGGGTTTCCTAATTTAATTGTTAGGGTAATAAAATAAATAAAAGTTTAATAATATAAAAATTATAGATAAAATTTATGAAAGTACAAAAATATTCAATTAAAACACAAACATATGAACATAAACAAACGGAAATGAACGAATGTTCATGAACACATTCACAAACACAATCGAACGAACGAGGCCTCTGTTCATGTTCGTTCATTTATCTAATCGAACGAAATTTCTTGTTCATGTTCGTTCATTTATTAAACGAACGGACATAAACGAACTTCCCTCGGAATGGTTCACGAACTGCTCGCTGAACGTTCGGTTCGTTTACAGCCCTAACTGTTAACCATATCAATCAAAGATGGCTCCTTTAATTAAGCAGTTCAACATGAATACATCTCTTTATTAAACTAGTTAAAAAGGACAGCCTAAGGGTCTTTTTGGTATGAGGTAATGGAATAAACGTGAGAATAGAATGAACAAAGTAATGGAATGGACAACATAACGAAATAGATCATTCATTTCTATTGTGATGTTTGGTTACACATATACGAATATAATGTATCATTACTTTGTATAGGTTGATATAAAAAAAGACGAAGACATGAAACACAATTATAAAAAAATTTAAGGATATAATTGCCCGAGTAGTAGTAGTAATAATATATTAATGGTAAAAAAATTAATAATAAAAATATTGATATTAATATTAGTAAATATATTTCTTTCCATTCATTGAAATTAAAGGAATAAAATAATATCTTCTTACCAAGGAATAAAAATTGTTATATTTGGAAAGAGTTACATTTCTTATGAAATGAGCCGTTCCATTACCACTTATAAGCAAACATGTTTCCTTTTATTCCATCTTTTATTCCTTCGTATCAAACGTCACCTAAAATCTAATTATTTTCATAACAACCTCATTTTGTATCAAGAATTATCACCAAATTATCAGTTTATCACTTGTACTTATCATAAGCAATATTTTTTTTGTTAGTTTATGCAATAATAAAAACTATATGTAAATAAATATCTTTTTGTGCATAAGTATGACAAGTTATTGTATATAAGATTTGATTAATATCACTTAAATGATATAAACTATCATTTTTTGAGTTTCAGTAAATGCTTATCTAAGAATTAAAATACAGCTTTCAATTTTTTTAATATCATCACGCGTTTTGATATTAATGAAATTGATATGAGATAGAAATGTATGAGCTGGAACGAAGCAAATGTGCATACACACATCGTTTTATATGGATTCTATACATCTGGTTTCGTAGTAGGCATATTGTGAATGAATATATGCAATACTAGTTTAAGTCATCGTGTTTTATACGGATGATTTCACAATAAAATATATTATTTAACACTGTTTGCTTCGTAATATCAAATGACCATGAGTGAAAACAGGTTGTTTCAAGTACAAACCATGTCACACCCTGATATTTACAGCTCAACCCGTTAGGGAGTATCGTGACATAAGATTGGTATCGTTATGGTCAAACATACACAGAATAGCACTGCGGAAGTCTTGGAATACAAAATATTATTACAAACCCAATTGTCTGGAAATACCGAAATGATGATTACATACGAGCTTGTAATATTAAATCCACAGGCGGATCATTATAAAATATACAAAATGAAGTTTAGCAGACTTTAGGGCATCCTAAGGATTTGCAAGATCCTTTATTGACACCAAGCAGCTCCCAGCCTATTTGCATATAGTACCTGTCATTTAGTCCTTTGAAAATACGTCGGTTTACACTGTTAAATACAATTAACTGACTCATTTGCAAATGTTTATGAAAATTGGTTTAAGTGCACAAGGCATGAAAATTCTTTTATAACTTGGGGGCAATTATATTCATAATCTTGTATACAGAATTACATGTTTGTCATACATTTAGGGCCCGGTATAGAAGCCGAGACATAATTAACTGACACACCACTTATCCCTTTTCGGGAAACCCACGAAGGAGTTTATTTATATCTTATTCCCTTTTTGGGGAATAGAAACCATATTGCATTTGATAGGTGCATGCCTACACCCTATGCTTAGGTCATGGCCATTTGCAGGACACGGTCGCATTAACCCCCAATGTTTATGTTATCAAACAAAAAGGATTAACACGGGTTATGTAATTTATTAATCACAATCCGATTAAATGATTCCATACCCGGCCAAGAGGTAATATTTTACCGAATCCCAAGCCCGTATAAGGGAAAATAAGTTAAAAGTATTTACCTGAGCTATTACTCGATTCATAGCAAAATTTATATAACTCAGCCGTATCCAATCTAACTAAATGCATATAGCTTTTACCGGGAGGCTCTAGTCTAGAATGATGGTAATATATAACCAATTTAGAATGCTAACGTATCTTATTTAGGTCATAGACCTAGACCGGCTAACTTAAGGTATTAGAAACGGTACGATACGCTAGATTAAGCGATGACCGGAATGGAATGTAATTTAGACCCAACCAGTATGAAGACTTGTATAATATGGGTAAACTAAATACATTCCGAATTTTGAAGTAAAAATGGTAAGGTTTAACTCGTTTTGGTAAACTTACGTAAACTAGTTATGCAAGTCTAACCGTACGCGTATAAGCGATAACGAGTAACCGGATAAGTCATGAACAAATTGCATATGCCAATACACTTTAAAAAAGTTATAATATCAGTAGGATATCAACTTGTATGCCCGTTAAAGTTTTAAAATCAAACTATGCCTCATAGGGGTGTTTTGGTCATTTTATGACGTATAAAAGCAACTTGTGTACAATCTGATGTTATGATCATAAACATTCTTTGAAAACACTCCATTTATGATATAATATCCGTATGATATCAAGCATATGTGTGTTTTATAGTTTAAAACCAAACTATGCTCCGTAGGGTCATTTTGGTAATTTCACACATAGTTTGAAGGCTAATTTATGAATCTGCGTTTATAATATATACCTACTGTAAAAATATTTAAAATGATTTATAAATCAGTAGGTAACAAGTCATGGTTGGTAGTTATGGTTTAAAACCATACTACGCGCCAAAATGGCATTAAAGTCGTTAAATGACAATATATGCGATGTTTAAGGGAAACTGATGTTATGACCAGGCTTATATGACCGAAATATGTTAATTAATATATCATATCAGTGACAAGAAGTTTTTGTATGAAAATTGTGCTTTTAATTCATTTTAGGTGCAAAAAGAGCATTATCGACATTTAATGGCGTAATTCAAGAACGTATGCGTAAACTCAGTTTGTAAACTGAATGGACATCCCAAATTGTCACACCCCAAATTTTCCACGTGTCACCGGTGGGCCCGGTGGGGAGTATAGTGACGTAGTTGATATCATCATAGTCAAACAACACAATATTTAAATGCACAGCGGAAGCAAAAGATAAATATATTACAAACCGATATAAAGTAATATCAAGTATTACAAACGGAATGTAAAGGATCCACAGGCGGATAAAAAAATGAATCATTTGTTCAACAGACTTTAAGGCATCCAAGCTTGCGAGACTTATTGTGGACGCTAGAAGACAGCCAGCCTATTACGTGTAGTACCTACACTTAACCTTTTGGAAAATACGTCAGTTTACACTGGTAAATACAATTTAACTGACTCATTTTTTAAAAGGTTTGAAAATTGATTTGAATGCACGTGGCACAAAACATTTTATAACTTGGGATAATTAAGTAATATAATCTTGTGAACGAATTACATGTTACTTGTGCGTTCAGTAGCCCGGATCTTGTCCGGGTTAAAGATCAATAGACCCACCACATTATTGAGTTATACACTGACAGGTGTACGCCTACACCCCGTGCTCAGGTCGTGGCCATCTCGTAAGATGATGCCAAGGATATCCGGGACATGGTCATTAACCCCCCAAAGGCTTTAAGTGAACAAGACTGTTTAAACGAGCCGATCAAATTATTCAATTAACCACCCAAAGATGTAAGATTTGATGCTCGATCAAGCGGTATTCTATATACCTTAACCCAAGCCCGTATAGGGAAAATAAGTTAAAAGTATTTACCTGAGCTAAATATAAATTCAATCCCAGCCGTATACCACCAAGCAAGTACAGATAGCTTTTACTGGGCTCCTAAATCTGGAACAAAGGTTTTTAATAACCTATTAGATTCCTAACGGGTCTTGAATTAAGCCTAAGCTTAGACCGGTTAACTTTCAAAAGGAAGACACGGTTCAAACGCATGATAAAGCGAAGACCGGTTTAGAATGTGGTTTTGACCCGACAAGCTTGCATGCTTGTTTAATATGGGTAACTTAAACACATTCTGGATTTTGAGACAAAAATGATATGGTTTGACCCGCTTCGGCTAATATATGCGAACTAGTCACATAAGCCGATCCGAACACGACAAGTGCGTAATGAGTAACCAAAAGAGTCATATACAGATTTCCTAAGTTAATATGCCTTTAATATGTTGTGATATCAGTAGGATATCTTCCATTATGCCCAAAACGAGTTTAATCTCAAAATAAGCCCCGTAGGGGTATTTTGGTCATTTTAAAGATTATAAAAGAGTTTATTTATAAATCTGAGTTACAGGTCTGATTTATACAGTAAATACACTTAATTTAACATGTTATCACAGTAGGGTATGACCTATATGTGAAACTTATCATTTAAAACCAAACTATGCCCCTTAGGGGTATTTTGGTAATTTCACTTAGGCTAAAAAGGTCAAAACTGGAAACCTGAGTTTAAAAACTTTTAATTACTATTAATATATAAAAATATACTAAAAATATCAGTAGGTATCAACCTTATATGTTTAATATGGTCTTAGCACATACTATGCGTTAAAAATGCTTAAAAGGACGATTTGGAGCCATTTCCGGGTTTTCAAAGAAAAGCTGATATTTTTATAATTCCAGAAGGCTCAAAATATTGTATTTATCGAATAAAATCAGTATAAAAAGGTTTGGGGTCAAAAGGATTTGTAAAACTCATTTTATGGCTTAAAAGGGCAAAATCGTCATAACCCGAATCAACCTAGAGACCTATGTTATGCTCAGCTAAAAATTAAATAAAAATCTTCAAAAATCCCATGATATTATATTACATCAGTGGGTAAAAAGTTTGATATCAAAAAGTGGGTTTAAATAGGTTATACGCTAATTACGCCATTTAAGTAACATAAAGCTTTCAAATTAGGCTAATGAGCATAACTTCTAATCTAGACCTCAAACTGATGTCAAATTTTAGGTGCAAGTTTATAAATCAGTAATTAAGGTTTCTATTCTTTCACTTTTTCAAAAATCACGTTTTATAGTCAAAAGGGCATAATAGTCAACATTTAAGCATTAATCGGAAACATGCATGTGAATCGGATAAGTAATGAACCAAATTGTATAATCTCAGAGAGTTATACTTATATGAAACCTGGTCCAAAATAAGCTCTAAGGCAGATCTTAAACATGCATAAACGGGTCAGAACTGAAAGTCAAAGCAAAAGTCAAATTATGCGACTTTAGGTTCCGATCCGGGTTTAATACTGAAAATTGTCGAGTTGAACATGTTGGGACATGTTCTTACATTAATTACCATGTTATATTAATGATCAAACAGGTTTCATGTACCCTACATTGCTAATTATGCTTAAATTTGAAAATACACATTCTGTTGACTTTTTAAAGTAAGCTTTGACTCGACAATTAACATAGTTAGAGTGGGAATCTAAAAGTACCCTTTTAAGGGTTTGTTACCCACATAAATACCTACTTGTAGGTACTTTCAATTCGAGAAATGACTGAGCGAATTTCAATTAATCGCAAAGTCAAATTTAAATTACGACGGTTTGACTAATAGCTAATTAACTAAGCTAAAACGAAAACGAAAGGGTTATGAACACTTACAAGAGTCCTAATTACTATTAGAGATCACTAGAAGGCCTGAGGTTGATCAGAGAGCTTCAGAATTTAGAATGCAAGTGAAGTATCAAGTGAACTCATCACCTATTTATACTTTTCGGGACTTCGTATGATCGCGACAAGTGTCGGGGACATGTAATCAGATTAGGACAGGTGTTAAACCACCTTTTAAAACCTGTGGGCTGCCCCTAGAGTCGTTTATGTGAGTTAGAAACCAGATTGAACATGAAAACAGCAAGAAACAGGCTGTTACCAGCTGTTTCTGTATCTGATCCACTCATGCGGCCCGCCTAGAGAACCCAGGAAACTCACGCGGCCCGCCTGTAGGTCCACATCAGCGAAAATAGTTCCAGAATGCGCAATATCAGTCCCTGTGAGTACATATCTGCATATAACAGCCCTTTATAAACCCGTACATCTTATAAAAAGACATATTTAGCCCTTCTGACCTCTGAATCAGATGGTTACAGGTCTAAAACAACTTTTAAGGGCTGTTAAGATCAGAAACAGCTTGCTGAATTTACAGATTCAGTCCCTGTATATGTTAAATGTCATTTCTGACACGTTTAAAGTCCGTTAAGCCATCTTCAAGGTTCCACAATGATGCCTTAACATAGGGGACATGAAACTTGCTCAAAAACATGTCGGATGTCGGTTCGTTTGGCCGTATGATCACGTTGTGCGTCTAATTACGACGAAACACGAACGGACGCGAAAAACGGTCCAAACTACGTGACGAATGGAATTTTATCAAGGCGATCACTAAAATAAAATATTTTAGTGCTTACATAAATTTTTGGGTGTCCGGGGATATTCAGATTGTGAGATATGCGCGAAAATGCAAACTTGTGCACTTTTTGACACTTTTAGTCCCTGGTGGACTTGAAAGTTTATTTTTGCGCACCAAACACCTCTAAGCCTATATCTAAGCTATAGAAATGATAATTAGGGCATGTTTAACTCATGGACAATTTCCGGAAGGTCCGTTACAATACGAATCGACATACTTTTACAGTTTGACGCAAATAGTCCTTAAATTGCGTAAAGTAGCGCGAAATGCCGTTTAATGTTATCCAAGCCTTCCATGGCCCATATTTATCCTTCCCAAGCATATAATTAAATATTAATACGCTCTCGTTCGCTTAGATGGTCACCGAAAGGCATAGATTCAAAAGTTGACGCTTTAGGTCCCTCTATTGCGCAAACTTGCGCATCTCATCATTTAATAGCATTGAAGCCTCATCTAATCCATATTAGGCATTCTTGAAAGTATTATTAAACATCACGATGCTTCGGATTTGCTAAAAGGTCATTCAGAGGTATAATTAAACATATTGACACTTTTAGCCCCTCTAACTTGCATAGTTGCGCGTAACGTTACTTATAGGCATAAAAACCTTAGATGGCCATTATTTGGCATTCCCGAGAGGATAATTAAATATTATTAAGCTCCCGGTTTGTTAGAAGGTCACTCAGAGGTAAGAATTAACATGTTGACGCTTTTAACCCTTTATTGCGCAAACTTTCAATTAATTACGCAAACGACTACACTTATTCATCAAGTGGCACATTTGTGAATATAAACATCATGAGAGGTTATTTGGAAACTTATTTTAGGTATGCTAACACTTCCAGTCCTTTTATTATCAAAGTTTTCGATTTTTCAAAAAATTAGTCCCTTAAATTCAACATTGGACTTTATTAGGGTTTATTACACGTGTCAATACATCATTGGACGTGATTTTACGAGGTGTTACATCCTCACCCCCTTAAAAGAAATCCCGACCTCGAGATTTGCTAAAATTCTGGAAGTACTTTTTGTCACATAACGGACTTAACTTCTATAGCATATCTGGAGTCTCTCCAAGCTCCCAATTTGACCTCTATATAATAGGTTCATGTATCCTTTTTGAGGTTTCTTATCCTGTCGATCTGTATTCGATACAGGTTTATCATTATATCACAAGTCTGCCAACCGTTATGTGATAGTGCTTCTTGACTTATTGGCGAAACATATCCTTTAATCCTTAGTGTTTACTACATTGCGAGCTCCGCCAAGCTCCTTAAATAGGTTTTAGCTCATAAGTTATTTGATCTTTGATACATTCGATTCCTTCGAATGATTTTATATATTCAGAGCTTAACTAGTCTGGTAATTAACAAATTGGCACACCCTTCCAGAGTGATATCTTTGTTGAACCTTATTCCTTAACAAGGACTTAGGAGGGTTGCTATTTTCATTAATCTTTGATTTTCTGCCAAAACTGGCAATCTTACAGATGATCATGGATTTGTATGATCCTATTCGTTGTTTCCAAGGCAATTGTCAGATCCTGATGATTGGACGTACCAATCTTCTATTTAACAATAGGTATTCAACATTCCATCTAAGCAAGGTCTCCAAAGGAGCAGCCTTGATACTTATACATCAACTATTATAGAAAATCTTATCTCAATGTGAAATGGTTATTCCAACCATTACTTAAAACTAATCTTAAGGGATAGTTAATCCTCACATTTAGTCGAACAAATCGACGATCCTGGGCAGCTGATGGAAATTCTTAATTGTTGCCTAATTTGGGTTGCGGTATTCAATGCATAAGCAAAATGAACCGTCTTTCTTAATTAACAATACCGAATTCTTAGAATATAGAGTTAGGCTATATGAATTCTTTATTTTCAAAACTTATTTAATTGGGGTTTTGATTCTTCCGATAATGGCACTAGCCGTCTTGGAGATTTCATAAGAATACAACCCTAAATGGGATATAAATCTTAATTCTACCTGCCTCTCAGGAGGTAAACAGGGTAATCAAGATACAATGAGGTTACAGAGATTTTCCAAATCTCAGGCTCCAGTTCATCTGTCATATTCTATGTCAGATAAGTGACACATTTATGTCACAAGTCCATGAATTCCTTAATCGGGAACATTTACTTTGGCAATTCCATTCTGGATATCTTCCTTGAATACCATTAGTTAACTTTAGTACCATATGACTATTAGAATATCCTTGCGGTTCCATGCATTAAACCTCCATACTGATCAGGCATGGAAGCAATCTATGGAACATATTAAGATACACCAATCCTCATGTGGCGCTTTTATCATACCATCTGGTATTCGCAATTGATAGAGATCAAAGAGATATCAACTATACATGCTGACGCACTTCTTCTAGAGAGAGGGTACTTCTAGAATTCCATGATTAGAGATTTCTAACCGGAACAGAAGAAATGGTTCTTATGATTTTGCCTGTAAGTTTTACCTTACACTTACTATCTGGGGTTCTTACGGGAAAGATTAAAAGTTTGCTAAGCTTATGGTTTTATGAGAGACTTAGCAGTACCTGCAACCAAACGTAACTCCTAGCCATAAAATCACCATAATGGATTTATCTGGTGTCATTATTAATGTGAGCTGCCTCTAATCATATATCAGGAGGGCTAAACGCCTCCATTCTTAAACCTTTTAAACTTAGCTATAAAACCTTTGACAAATTGTAGGGCAATCTCGGCCTCGACTGTTATTTCCTAATCTATAAAACGTGAGTAGTTGAGGTGGATTCATAATAAGCAGGCTTTGAAATCTTAATGTGCCCTCTTATTGCCGATGCTAAATCATAATATATATATAGTGCATTATGCTTAAATTCTAGGTTAACCGAATAAGGGCACTATTTCCATCAATGAGCCAAGGTCTGCAGCACACTGCCGATAGTTTATAAATCTTATGGGGGGAGTCGAAAAATCATTACTCAATATTTTCCTATTCCGCAAGGCGGATACCAGGTTTTTCTAATAAGGTCCTTAAAATTTGGACCATCCCATACTGTATAAGGGAATCTTTCTTGTGGACTCCATTAATGTCCTCACTAATCAAGGGTATTACCATCGAATGATTGTTATGTATACCTTACCATGTTCTTTCTAGTATAACCACTGATATACTTAATGGTTTCTACTTCATCCTTTCTAGTATTTAGTCAACATAAGCAAGCCAAGAGTAACCAAAACATAGAGGTAAAATCTTGGATTCTAATACTTAGTCAACATAAGGAGGATAAGTAGGTGACTTATAGTAAGAAGTAAGGAAGTTATTGTACATGTGCTTATATTCAATAAAAATAGAAATTTCACAAACTAGGCACCTAGCTCGGTTGGCTAGGCGCGCGAAAGGGTGTGGCCTAGACCCAGGTTCGATTCCGGGGATGGCCGGTTCCACCATTTTTTTATGTTGTTTAATATTAATTAAACGTACGGATACATGTAATTATGAGGGTTATCTCATAAGGAGTCTTGATAACTACTTGTTTCTTATTATACACAATATGGGCTTGATTTTCAAGACAACTAATCGATTTTTATCACTATATTGAGTCCTTATACTTTAACGGAAACTAGGACATCGGACGAATGATTCCTAATGGATATAAAACATCCATCTAATATTGCTGAAGTAGTCTCTGAGGTACTATCGACCAATTTTACTTTATACTTAACGCTTAGAGTTTTAACAGGCAGATTTAATGATTTACAAAATCTATTGTCTACGAAAGACTTATCTGAACCTGAATCAATAATACTCTAGCATGAGCGTTATTGATAAAGAAAGTACCTGTTGTGACATTATCATCCTGAATAGCCTCTTGAGCGTCCATTTGAGAGCTCCCAGCATTGGTCTCCTTAGCCTCCCCAGGCTTCTTGGTTTTATTTGGGCAATTTGTCTTGATGTGCCCTATTTCATTGCAACCATAGCAGGTTGCGTCCTTTATGTCTTGGCACTCCAAGGTCTTGTGCCCTTTCTTGTTACAAATCCCACAAGGCCTAGCTTGTGACTCCAGAGTACATTTCCTTTTAGTTGCCTTCTTTGGGCAGCGGTTAATTATGTGCCCCTTCTCGCCACAATCATAGCATGTGGCGTCCTTCAAGTCCTTACACTCATGGGTCTTGTGATCCATTCTCCTTGCAGATGACACATCCCCCGGTCTGCTCATAGAAACATTTTTCGAAATGCTTCTTCTTACAGGTTTTACATTTGGGTTTTGCCTCCTTTGGTTTGGACTGGTTATAGTTCGAACCGGTCTTACCCTTTTTTACAACATTTATTTGGGGTATCATCGCACTTTCGCTTATGATCCTTCAACACACGGTCCACAGCGTTGTTTACGACTGTATCTATAATAGCCTGTAACTCGGTGCTCGTTAAGTTCAGTCTTGCATCATCATTCTGATCAACTAGACGATTGTAAGCTTCAGAGGAGTCAGCCATGGTGAAGCTTTGAGAGTTACAAACCAAGTAGTAATAAATTGGTTTAATTATATAGCGAATTGTCGAACTTGATAATTAAGTAGCGATGGTGCGAATAAACCATATGGGCCAACAGATAGTATTTAATTTATTTGATTATGTTTTGCCTAAGTTTTTAAATAAACCATCTTTGGCGTTTAAACGGAATATAATCCTTCATATTTACTAGACAGGGGACATAAGTCACCACTGTCAATGTCATACTGACATCTTATATAGCACAACGGCTTGTTCCAAAGGACTTTTCGATGGCACAGATGCCTTGTCACTAGGGAAATTTTAAAACATAATCAATGATTCCTTTGGATCGGAAAATTTCATAATTCATTGTTTTGACAAGAAGTTATGAAATAAAACTATCTTTTTCATGTATGCATCTTTGCCCGTAGGTATACATCCCAGGTGGATGTTTAGATGTGTACATCATGTTCGACATTTATTAGCCATGATTCCTATTGATTATATAGGCTAAATAAGGGGTTTGGAAGTTCCTAATATAGAGATGACAAGCGTGATTTTATCGCATTACTGTTGTCGGGAGTGTTAACACGTTTTCAAGTGTTAATCGGGATCTGAATCTCTTCTAAACAGGTTTCACCATCTTAGCTAGGTCTTCAATGACATTCAAGCTAAGTCAAACCTTTTAAGATTCTCTTTTAATACATATACTTAACAGAAAAGGAATAATATTTATTTTATTCAGGATTTTTATCATAAATCCTAATTTATAAGTTAGTAATAGCACAAATGGCCTAGTCGAGTAGACAAGTTTAATTTATAAGTCATGATTTCTGAGAATCGAGGCATTATAATTTATCCTAGTTATAAAACATTACGGATATTAAGGTGGTACAAAGGCCTAGTCACATGGACACTTTTAAATTATAAGCTATGATTTCTGAGAATCAGAGCATGAAGGAACTCTGGCACAATAGGCCTAGTCACAAGGACATTTATAAATTATAAGCTAGGATTTCAGAGAATCAAAGCCTTGAGGTTTGAACCTAGTTCATTACCTTTTTCTGACAGGGAGTCATAGCTACCACTGTATTTTGGCTCATGTAGAAATGAGCAAGGCCCGTAGGCACTATATTACCACGTATGGTTAAAATATGATCATCTTAATTGATGATGTAAACCCAGGATTCAGAGATCATTAAACTGGGTTAGGAATCTTTTGAAGAATCCTTAATAACGTGTGTAATTTCCAACGAATTACATCTGCCGAGAGTGTTAACATGTTTTCAGATGTTAACTGGGATACGAATCTTTTAAACAGGTCTTACCATCTTGGCCAGGTCTTTATAATGATACTCAGGCTAGGTTTCACTCTTAAGATTCTTTTAATATTTATCGCAGAAAAAATTCTAAATTGAACTGTTAATAGGGATCTGAATCTAAATTGAGGAACTGCCATCTTGGCCGGTCTTAATATGACCCGAAGCTAGGTCTTGTCCTTTTAGATTTTGCCATTTTATTATAATGGTAGATCTTATAAAAAGAATGTTATTTTTCATTTATTTCTTATTTCATGTTTAGAATGAAAGTTTAAACTTAATCACTCCACTATAAAAATAAAGGTATAAAGTTGCCCTAAGCGGGGCTTGAAAGGAATAATGTTGTCCTCGAAGGGACTGAAAAGATAAATATCGTTATAAAGACTTTTAAGGAAAACGATCTTCAGTAAAAGGAGTATCTTCTTCATTTTAGTTCTGAATGTCCTCTCCTTGGTCGTACGTTAATCCTAGTCGCAACACGAAGCTTGGCCTTTCCTAGGCTTCAAATGGGGAGAATTTCCATTACAGCTTCTTGCTTGGCGACATATTAAAATATAATTGAAGGTAATAATCTTCCGAATAGGGACGAGAGTATTCCTATGTTAAGTCTAGACTCAGAAGGTCAAAGGATGTGCTATCGTGTCATTGAGATTAAACACAAAAAGCTAGTGTTTAATTCACTCAATGTTGGCTCTGATGCCAACCTGTCACACCCCAAATTTTCCACGTGTCACCGGTGGGCCCGGTGGGGAATATAGTGACGTAGTTGATATCATCATAGTCAAACAACACAATATTTAAATGCACAGCGGAAGCAAAAGATAAATATATTACAAACCGATATAAAGTAATATCAAGTATTACAAACGGAATGTAAAGGATCCACAGGCGGATAAAAAAAATGAATCATTTGTTCAACAGACTTTAAGGCATCCAAGCTTGCGAGACTTATTGTGGACGCTAGAAGACAGCCAGCCTATTACGTGTAGTACCTGCACTTAACCTTTTGGAAAATACGTCAGTTTACACTGGTAAATACAATTTAACTGACTCATTTTTTAAAAGGTTTGAAAATTGATTTGAATGCACGTGGCACAAAACATTTTATAACTTGGGATAATTAAGTAATATAATCTTGTGAACGAATTACATGTTACTTGTGCGTTCAGTAGCCCGGATCTTTTCCGGGTTAAAGATCAATAGACCCACCACATTATTGAGTTATACACTGACAGGTGTACGCCTACACCCCGTGCTCAGGTCGTGGCCATCTCGTAAGATGATGCCAAGGATATCCGGGACATGGTCATTAACCCCCCAAAGGCTTTAAGTGAACAAGACTGTTTAAACGAGCCGATCAAATTATTCAATTAACCACCCAAAGATGTAAGATTTGATGCTCGATCAAGCGGTATTCTATATACCTTAACCCAAGCCCGTATAGGGAAAATAAGTTAAAAGTATTTACCTGAGCTAAATATAAATTCAATCCCAGCCGTATACCACCAAGCAAGTACAGATAGCTTTTACTGGGCTCCTAAATCTGGAACAAAGGTTTTTAATAACCTATTAGATTCCTAACGGGTCTTGAATTAAGACTAAGCTTAGACCGGTTAACTTTCAAAAGGAAGACACGGTTCAAACGCATGATAAAGCGAAGACCGGTTTAGAATGTGGTTTTGACCCGACAAGCTTGCATGCTTGTTTAATATGCGTAACTTAAACACATTCTGGATTTTGAGAAAAAATGATAAGGTTTGACCCGCTTCGGCTAATATATGCGAACTAGTCACATAAGCCGATCCGAACGCGACAAGTGCGTAATGAGTAACCAAAAGAGTCATATACAGATTTCCTAAGTTAATATGCCTTTAATATGTTGTGATATCAGTAGGATATCTTCCATTATGCCCAAAACGAGTTTAATCTCAAAATAAGCCCCGTAGGGGTATTTTGGTCATTTTAAAGATTATAAAAGAGTTTATTTATAATTCTGAGTTACAGGTCTGAATTATACAGTAAATACACTTAATTTAACATGTTATCATAGTAGGGTATGACCTATATGTGAAACTTATCATTTAAAACCAAACTACACCCCTTAGGGGTATTTTGGTAATTTCACTTAGGCTAAAAAGGTCAAAGCTGGAAACCTGAGTTTAAAAACTTTTACTTACTGTTAATATATAAAAATATACTAAAAATATTAGTAGGTATCAACCTTATATGTTTAATATGGTCTTAGCACATACTATGCGTTAAAAATGCTTAAAAGCACGATTTGGAGCCATTTCCGGGTTTTCAAAGAAAAGCTGATATTTTTATAATTCTAGAAGGCTCAAAATATTGTATTTATCGAATAAAATCAGTATAAAAAGGTTTGGGGTCAAAAGGATTTGTAAAACTCATTTTATGGCTTAAAAGGGCAAAATCGTCATAACCCGAATCAACCTAGAGACCTATGTTATGCTCAGCCAAAAATTAAATAAAAATCTTCAAAAATCCCATAATATTATATTACATCAGTGGGTAAAAAGTTTGATATCAAAAAGTGGGTTTAAATAGGTTATACGCTAATGAGCATAACTTCTAATCTAGACCTCAAACTGATGTCAAATTTTAGGTGCAAGTTTATAAATCAGTAATTAAGGTGTCTATTCTTTCACTTTTTCAAAAATCACGTTTTATAGTCAAAATGGCATAATAGTCAACATTTAAGCATTAATCGGAAACATGCATGTGAATCGGATAAGTAATGAACCAAATTGTATAATCTCAGAGAGTTATACTTATATGAAACCTGGTCCAAAATAAGCTCTAAGGCAGATCTTAAACATGCATAAACGGGTCAGAACTGAAAGTCAAAGCAAAAGTCAAATTATGCCACTTTCGGTTCCGATCCGGGTTTAATACTGAAAATTGTCGAGTTGAACATGTTGGGACATGTTCTTACATTAATTACCATGTTATATTAATGATCAAACAGGTTGCATGTACCCTACATTGCTAATTATGCTTAAATTTGAAAATACACATTCTGTTGACTTTTTAAAGTAAGCTTTGACTCGACAATTAACATAGTTAGAGTGGGAATCTGAAAGTACCCTTTTAAGGGTTTGTTACCCACATAAATACCTACTTGTAGGTACTTTCAATTCGAGAAATGACTGAGCGGATTTCAATTAATCGCAAAGTCAAATTTAAATTACGACGGTTTGACTAATAGCTAATTAACTAAGCTAAAACGAAAACGAAAGGGTTATGAACACTTACAAGAGTCCTAATTACTATTAGAGATCACTAGAAGGCCTGAGGTTGATCAGAGAGCTTCAGAATTTAGAATGCAAGTGAAGTATCAAGTGAACTCGTCACCTATTTATACTTTTTGGGACTTTGTATGATCGCGACAAGTGTCGGGGACATGTAATCAGATTAGGACAGGTGTTAAACCACCTTTTAAAACCTGTGGGCTGCCCCTAGAGTCGTTTATGTGAGTTAGAAACCAGATTGAACATGAAAACAACAAGAAACAGGCTGTTACCAGCTGTTTCTGTATCTGATCCACTCACGCGCCCCGCCTAGAGAACCCAGGAAACTCACGCAGCCCGCCTGCAGGTCCACATCAGCGAAAATAGTTCCAGAATGTGCAATATCAGTCCCTGTAAGTACATATCTGCATATCACAGCCCTTTATAAACCCGTACATCTTATAAAAAGACATATTTAGCCCTTCTGACCTCTGAATCAGATGGTTACAGGTCTAAAACAACTTTTGAGGGCTGTTAAGATCAGAAACAGCTTTCTGAATTTACAGATTCAGTCCCTGTATATGTTAAATGTCATTTATGACACGTTTAAAGTCCGTTAAGCCATCTTCAAGGTTCCACAATGATGCCTTAACATAGGGGACATGAAACATGCTCAAAAACATGTCGAATGTCGGTTCGTTTGGCCGTACGGTCACGTTGTGCGTCTAATTACGACGAAACACGAACGGACGCGAAAAACGGTCCAAACTACGTGACGAATGGAATTTTATCAAGGCGATCACTAAAATAAAATATTTTAGTGCTTACATAAATTTTTGGGTGTCCGGGGATATTCAGATTGTGAGATATGCGCGAAAATGCAAACTTGTGCACTTTTTGACACTTTTAGTCCCTGGTGGACTTGAAAGTTTATTTTTGCGCACCAAACACCTCTAAGCCTATATCTAAGCTATAGAAATGATAATTAGGGCATGTTTAACTCATGGAAAATTTCCGGAAGGTCCGTTACCATACGAATCGACATACTTTTACAGTTTGACGCAAATAGTCCTTAAATTGCGCAAAGTAGCGCGAAATGCCGTTTAATGTTATCCAAGCCTTCCATGGCCCATATTTATCCTTCCCAAGCATATACTTAAATATTAATACGCTCTCGTTCACTTAGATGCATATACTTAAATATTAATACGCTCTCGTTCGCTTAGATGGTCACCGAAAGCCATAGATTCAAAAGTTGACGCTTTAGGTCCCTCTATTGCGCAAACTTGCGCATCTCATCATTTAATAGCATTGAAGCCTCATCTAATCCATATTAGGCATTATTGAAAGTATTATTAAACATCACGATGCTTCGGATTTGCTAAAAGGTCATTCAGAGGTATAATTAAACATATTGACACTTTTAGCCCCTCTAACTTGCATAGTTGCGCGTAACGTTACTTATAGGCATAAAAACCTTAGATGGCCATTATTTGGCATTCCCGAGAGGATAATTGAATATTATTAAGCTCCCGGTTTGTTAGAAGGTCACTCAGAGGTAAGAATTAACATGTTGACGCTTTTAACCCTTTATTGCGCAAACTTTCAATTAATTACGCAAACGACTACACTTATTCATCAAGTGGCACATTTGTGAATATAAACATCGTGAGAGGTTATTTGGAAACTTATTTTAGGTATGCTAACACTTCCAGTCCTTTTATTATCAAAGTTTTCGATTTTTCGAAAAATTAGTCCCTTAAATTCAACATTGGACTTTATTAGGGTTTATTACACGTGTCAATACATCATTGGACGTGATTTTACGAGGTGTTACACAAATTATCCTAATTATGATATTATGTCAGTAGGCAATGAGTTTGTTATGAAAGATTATGCTTAAAACCGATCTATGCGCATAAAGGGCACTTTGGTCGATTTAAAGCATAAATTACATTATTTCACGCAAACTCAGTTTATGATCAGGTTCGTAACATCGAAATATGTTAAAGATGATAACATACCAGTACCTAAGTTGTTTGAAAGCTTATTGGTGTCCAAAACCTTATTTTCGCTAAAAAGGGCATAATAGTCAAAGTATGGCATATTATCGGAACATGTGCAAAAACTCAGACTTCTAGTATGATCGTGTAATATAACCTTATAGGGTTATTCTACATTATATTACGATCATAACGGAACCTAAAATCAGTAGTAAACTAATCTAATTCAGTTCATAATCGAAAGTCAACGCAGAAGTCAAACTTCGCGACTATAGGTTGCGAACCTACCCTAAAACTGGAATTGACGAGCCGAACATGTTTACAAATGTTCTAATAATTATTACCAAGTTGTTTAATTGATAAAAATTATTTTAGAATACTTCGAAACTCATATCGCAAATATTTCAAAAACTGACCCGTTGACTTTATAAAACAATATTATGTTGACTCGTCAATTGACCAAGCAAACGTGATTCCTCGGATGTGCCCTTTTAAGGGATTAACGCCTACCTAATTTCGATCACGTAGCCACGTTCATTGCGAACAATGGCTTGACCTTTTACGGTCTTACTAAAAGTCAAAGCGTTTATCGTAAACGCTTGATTTTTCGGCTTTAA
Organism: Helianthus tuberosus; assembly: GCA_030545235.1. Lineage (NCBI taxonomy): Eukaryota > Viridiplantae > Streptophyta > Magnoliopsida > Asterales > Asteraceae > Helianthus > Helianthus tuberosus. The sequence continues at coordinate 46,004,570 of CM060362.1, read as the reverse complement.
AAGCCAAATAAAAGAACTAGTCACGAAATGAAAACTTACAAATGGTCCTATGGACTGAATAGAACTCAGAGGATGCTCCTAATCAACTCGGGAACTTCCAGATTTGAGATAGAGAAAGAAAGAAAGGAAATGGTGCAAGTTGTTCATGAAAATCAAGACCTATTTATAGTGTTTGAAGGATCTATGGATGATCAACAGGTGTTAGAGGCCTTCTTAGGATGATTACAAGTGTCCTAACAGGTGTACAATACAAGCAACAAGCCCCTAGATTCGAAATATGTGAGATAAAGCAGTATACTTGGGCTGCACACAATATTCTGAAGCTGGTAATCATCTTATGGACCGTAAAGGTCCACCCATACGGTCCGTATGGGGTTGGGTTCAGCACAACAACTTTCATTTGTTGTCATGTTTGGCCCCCACACTCCCAAACTCTCATGTATTGATGTTTCTATGATAAAAAGCTATCCTAGGCCAATATTAGGCACACCAAAGAGTATAACCAAGCATCATAAACTTCTCGGTTTGTTAAAAGGCCTCTCAGAAGTATAAATTTATGCGTTGACGCTCTTAACCCCTTAATTTGCGGACTTGCGTGTATTATCGCGAAATGGCATAAAAGCCTTACATGGCCAACAGTAAGCATTCTTGAGCGTATGACCGAACATTATAATGCTTCAGTTTGCTTAAATGGTCACTCAAAGGTGTAGTTTTAGACGTTGACGCTTTTGGCCCCTATAATGCACAAACTTGCGCGTATTATCCTTTTATCGCCTCAAAGCCCTATGTAGCCCATATTGGGCATTCCCGAGAGTATTATCGAACATCATGATGCTTCGGGTTTGTTAAAAGGTCACTTAGACGTAAGATTAAACATGTTGACGCTTTTAAACTTTCACCGCACAAACTTTCAATGAATTACGCAAACGGTTTCGCTTATCCAACAAGTGGCTTAATATGAGAATACGAATACCGTGTAAGGTTATTCAGAGGCTTAGTTTAAGCATGTTGACACTTCCAGTCCTTCCATATTTTTTATTTTTCGCAAAATTAGTCCCTAAAAGTCAACGTTTGACTTCATAGGGTTTAGGACACGTGTCAACACATTATTAGACATGATTTTTACGAGGTGTTACAAACCAACCCTAGATAATGATTATCCTTGGCTTTTTATTGATTGTCATCGCGAAACATATAGCTAAGAGTAATTGCTTCATTTGAAATGCGGAAGGAATCTTTTTATCCGAAGGTATCAAATTAATTTTAAGTAGCACAACTATAAACACAATTTGATTCTAAAGATTTCAAAATTAGTTCCAATGAATAACTATTAACTTGTAAAAAATGACCCAACCACCTTAGTTGTAAGCATTTTTGTACTTGAGGTTTACTCTTTTACAAAAAAAAAAAATAATAATCTCCAAGTCACGTTTAATTATGTTTTCCCTGCATTCACCAAAAGAATACTTTTTTTGCATGAATATATTATAGACATGAACCAATGCGAAAGTACTTGGTATTAAAAACTCGACAAGCCTCAATTTTTCTTGTTCCAGCAAACCATACGCCAACATTCGGTATCGAACATAAACACGGCAGCTAGTCAACGTATGATAGAAAGGATGCGACGTATATGAGCTGCAATTGGCGTAGGCTATGCTTGGCGTATCTTATGTTCAAGTCTGCCCCATTTGCCAAAAGACATTTCATATAAGTAATTACATGTTAACTAAAATACTGACTTCATATATGATTTCAAAAGAAATTGTTTGTGCAATTAATTTTGCATAAATGATGTTTTCTTTATATCTTGTGAAGCAATGTGGAGAATAACCAATTTATTTATCAAACATAGACTAAAAAAGGTATTCAAATAAGAAAAATACCAAACTCTTAAGGAGCACCATATTTATTGAAAAAGCAGTACGCTTGGTTAGCCTCAAATGAATAATCATAGAAATTTCAATACAAATTTTCGTCAAACCTAATTGCTTAATGGTATGTTAATTATATAGTTGTAGTATACAGTCTATCGGAAAGTTGTAATATACAGTCTATCGGAAAGGTATGTATAAACAAACATCATTTTTTATAGGAAACAAAATATAGCTAATGCAGTAAATCCTGAAGCATGAATGTGAGGTTCTTTTCTTCTTTCTCGTCTTTATTATCCTCTTTTAGCTCAAAAGGTAAACTCTTCACCACAAAACCAATAACATCAACAAATAAAACAATATTAAACTAGAAAAAAATGAACACTATATAAATTAGATAGTAAAAATGTAACACTTGCATCCCTAAACTTTTAGCTATTGTCAGTTTTAGTCCTTATACTATGTGACTCTTGACACTTTTAACACTTATGGATCTTGATGCTATGATACTTGATTCTAGATTCTTGATACTTGATTCTTGACACTTGATTCTTGATACTTGATACTATGATACTTGATTCTAGATTCTTGATACTTGATTCTTGAGACATGATTCTTGATACTTGATACTTGGTGCTTGACTCTTGAGGTTCGTGAAACTTCAGACTTGGTTGAACGAGGGACTGGAGACTTGTCACTGGCGGAAACTTGGAAACTTGGAAACTTTTGTGTTAATGATATAATCTAGTATGTTGTACTATTGCACAATAAATACGCAACACAACGCTTAATCAAACTCGCGAAACGAACCAAAGACGGGAAGGCGGAAAAGATGGGATTGACCGAATGGCAATCCGATCGGATGACCATCCGATCGGAGGGCCATTCGATCGAGCTGTCATCCGATCCGTACCACACCGCCTTAACTCCTCACTTGCACTATAAATAGGACCTGTCACATCATTCTTCACTGATGTGACAGCTTCCTTCTACTCAGACGCACGCTCTCTCACTTTCGAGCACTTTTCTTCAATTCTAGGCCGATCCTTGTAAGTTTTCAACCTAAATCTTGTACAACTTCAATCTACACACTACTTTCTACATGATTCTTCTTTGAAATCACACTTTTCACCATGGAATCTCTAAGATTTGAGCTCTTGAGGATGACGTCATCATGGCGGTTGTACAAACAAGCTGTATGATGTCATTACAGCCAAGATCTAGCTCAGATCTAAGGAATCTCATGTGTTTTTACACCAAATCTTCACTAAATCTAAGGTTTTCAGTCGATTTATTCAAACTTTCTTAAACTTTTTACTAAAACGGTGGAAATCTGGACCTAAACGGGCTGTAGACTTAATGACTAGTCTGGAGTCGGCTTGGAAATGGATTATCACCGGAGAAGGTGGCTAGAGTACGGATTCGGACATAAACACCATCGAGGTCAGAATCTGATCGGACGGGGTGATTCCCATCCGATCGGGCAGGCTAAGCTTTGATGTGTTTCTCCATTGTCTCAATACGTGCCATGTTATCATCAAACTCGAAACTTAGAAACTTTACAAGGTTGCAAAGGGGACAAAGTCACTTCAGTCGAATGGTTATCCGATCGGACTGCCGTCCGATCGAACGGCCATCCGATCAGAGTGACACGTGCCTCACAACCTCTAACACTTAAATCATTTTGAATCAGAAACTTTGAACTTTGAAACTTGCACACGAAGGGTCATTCGACCGAACGACCATCTGATCGGATGACCATCCGATCGAAAGCCCTAGTTTGAACACTTGGTATGAACACTTAATCATTTTTGGAAATTCAGTCAATGGATCGAATGACCATTTGATCAAATGGCCATCCGTACGGATGACCATCCGATCGGATGGCGATCCGTCCGAAATCACATCTGTCATCCGACCGGATGGCCATCCGATCAGGTGACTGATCCGACACTTGCACGATTCTTGTATTCGGTCCAGCACTTATCTATTGTACTCTAATCAGGCTAATCCTAAAGAGCTCCCTTTGATCCAATAACAATTTACTGTTAAGCAATCACTGTGAGTATACAAGATCCCTTTTCGTTTTAAACTTTTGGGATGCAACATGTATTCTATGAAACTTGAAACTTGATACTTTTTGAATCTAAACTCTATCCTATGTGAATGTGAAACTTGTGATTCTTGATTCTTGATTGTTTATGCTATGTGAACGTTTAATCCCTTTCTGTAGTTCCGCCTTAACAATAGTAGAGCTATAGGAAGATGCACCTCCCCGTTATTCTTGGGGGTATTGTTAGGAGGATTCTAGTTTTCCTTGAGTCTTGGGAAAACACCTAAAGCATCGGGACACTTGGGCTATCACTTGGATTGCGAACACTAGCATGGCTGAAACTATTTTTATCGTTTACATAATGGATATGAGTTCTTTTAATCTATTATGATATATACTCAAACTAGTATACTCGCCATTACGTTTTGTATTGACTTTATTTTAATACATGTTGCAGGCTGATAGGATGCTGATTCTCAAGAAATAAGCTAGGATTGATGTTTAGAAACTCGCCTAGTTAATCTAGAAACTTGAAACAATGTTTTGTTGCTGTATTTGGTACTTTGGTTCTGTGTTTGATGTTTTAGACAATGCTATCATGAAACTTAACTAATTACTATTGAAACTATTAGTGTTATGGAAACTCTTGAGCAATCTGAATGCTTAGTGCCGCACCCCGATGTTTCCACCATCGGTTGGGGGTGTGACAAAAAACATCTTCAAAATACAGATAGCAAATACCAATAGGACTTTTAAAAGACTTACTATCCTCGTTCGGGTCCTCTTCAACAAAATCAAAAGGAGAAAAGTCAAAGCCCCACTCAGAACCAACAACTTCATCGCAGGAAGAAACTAGCGTGTTGTTTAGATTAATATTCATTGGACTCTGAACATGCTTGACTTTCTGTCGATTCTCACTTAACGATGTATTTTGAATTACCAAACACGGCTTCTCCTTCAACAAATCATATTCCGTTGCTGTTTTGGCTAACACAAAGGCCTGCATCTTGGAGCCTTGTAATAAAAAAATATTACATACTTTAATTCACAAACATAACATAAAAAATATGTCTGAAGTATCAATAAAAACAAATACATGTATACTTACCTCTTGGTCCATGAAAATCATATCATAACAATACACCTTTCGGGCATTGTTGATTATAATGAGATAATCGAAAAAAAAAAATATGTAATATAGATTGAAACCGTAAAATGGTAGTTTCCATATATATATATATAGAAACGAGATCAGGAGAAAATGGTTGGAAGTGTGAAAACGGTGAGAACAGATCATGGTCGAACACGTGGCATGGGTGCTAAATGATATGCCAGGGCATGATTGTCATTGTCCACGTTCCCCTCAATAAATGGCGTTATAATTCCGTTTCAAACAAAATTCCAACAGATATGGCGTTTTGTTCTTTATGCTTGTTTCAATGGCGTTTTTTTTTTTCAAAGTAATTTTTTTTAAATGGCATTTATGTTTCAATGGCATTCTTCCTATATTCAATATTTGGCATTTTAATTATTAATGTTAATTGTCGTTTAGGTTCTAAAACATGCTTATTGTTTAAGATCAATGGCTTTTTACACCTGGTTACTATTTGTTAATTATTCAAATTATGGCGTTTTCATTAACATGTTTTAGGAAGACAGTAACATTAGTTCTTCTTACTGTTTATTATTCAACTAATGGCATTTTCATTATGGAGTATTCACCATGGTGTTTTCATGGATTTCTCACTTCTAGGCACACTTGTTATTGAAAACGCCATGATGAATACCCCATAATGAAATATGTTTTATTAAGAAAGAAGTAGATGCAATAGTCTAAACCAAAATACATTAGTCAACAATAAAATTATAAAATGTAAGCAATTTAAGGTGTTTAAGCTAATCTACATATTCCTCCATCCTTTATTCTATTCTACTGTGCCCTGTTTTATACAATTCAAATATTCTTCCTGCCCCTAATTCCAAGATTTTTTTAAAGATTTGACCAGTTTTTTTCTGTTTTCATTTGGGCTATGCAACAGGATTTTTGCAATGTACTTGATCCTGAGGTCATTTAGCTGTTTTTTGTTGTAGGTTATTTGGGGCTTCTTCTTTTGCCAGACCACATTCCCAACCAGCCAACTGCCCCATATACGTTTTCATATGCCTCATTGCAAAAATCACACAGTCGATCCCATTAGACTCTGTCCTCCAATCCATCTTTTGTCTGACAATAGGCGCCAACTTCATCATCTTAGCGATTGGGTATTTTTGAATAAGCAAGTAGTTTGCAAAAGCATCTTGCTGCAGTTTTACATTTTTGCATATATTAGTATGGCATTTTATTAACATAGTTTCTACATACAAAGCTTTTAAGATACTTACCAACTTTTCCACACATCTATCATACTTTTTTATGCTAAATGTATCCCCTCCAGCGTTGTTATCCAATACAACAACTCTGTTGTGTTTTATATTGAAGAAGAGAACATAGAATTGTAATTGCCATATTATTGGCAAGAAGACCAGATCATATTCATTTATCTTTCTATCTTGGAAAATTGGAAATAAATCATCCCACCTAACTCAATTTGGCTGATAATAATTCCAAGTCAGTTATTGGCCGATAATAATCTGAACTGGTCAATTTTTTTTGTAAAATAGTCCGCCGTTAAAATAGCTTAACAGAGTTAAGTTTTTTTTTTCCAAATTACAAAATGATGCTTTAGGGTTTTTGATCAGAACAAGGATACGAGTCGATTGATGTAAAACTTAACTCGAAATACTACCCCAACCCACGAAAACGGTGCTTCAATTCGGGTGTTTAAACTTCCAATTAACAAAAATCAAGTCATTTCGAGCACAATTTCGAAGTAAATTTTACATCAATCGACTCGTATCCTCGTTCTGATCAGAAGCCCTAAAACATCGGTTTGTAATTTGGAAAAAAACTTAACTTTGTTAAGCTATTTTAACGGCTGACTATTTTACAAAAAAAAATTGACCAGTTTGGATTATTATCGGCCAATAACCGACTTGAGATTATTGTTGGCCAAATTGAGTTAGGTGGGATTATTTATTTCCAATTCGCCTTCTATCTTTCTGATCTTCTTTGAAACAGGCGAGTTTCAAAACCAATTCCATGTTGTTGGTGAATTCTTTCTATTGATAAGTCGTTGTCTTTATATACACGGGTGTATTCTGTAATTTTGAGGAACCACATTTTTAACAACAAAACAAATTCATAATATAATTGCATCAATTAAATATAGCAAAAGAGTTACCAGGATTATTTGTGTGCAAAATAATCTTGAGGGTGATTCTCGAGCCTTGTATCTTTCATCATAGTTCAGGATATGCCCCCAACTTTGAATAATAAAAACGTGTCCATAGAATCCTGGTCTCAGGCACTCACAAATCACCCTTGAAAGTTCTGACACTCCTTCAATCTTGAACACGGTACTCCTGAAAAAAAAAGCATATGGCGTTTTAGTTATGAAAACTCATTTTAATGTAAGACATGGCGTTTTTGGTGTTTACATGCATATGCATGTATATTTTTAATGTAACAAATGCAAAGTTTGGCGTTTTTACGAGAAAGAAATGTACATACATCCAGTCACCACATCCAGTGAATATGTATGTGGAAATGTTTTTTTTATCCTGCCACCCTTGCTGCAGGTATAACCACTTGCCTCCTGACATAATGTGACAAACATGCCCTACTCTTCTTTGATTCTCTCTTCTCCTTTTTTTAACAGTTTTTTCCTTTTTATTTTCATCATCTTCTTCATCACCAGGCAACTTTTTTGGGTTTAAAATTGTGTTATCTTGCATCAACTTTGTGATATCTGGTGTTTTGTCCTCATCACCCTTCTCCTGCACATCTACCCTGTTTGGCGTTTTGGTTGGTGATGTGTTAGTGCGTTTTCATCTTGGGGTTTCTCGGGTGTCTCCTATTCCTCAAAAGTTTGCATGAGATTCTTCCTACCTCCAGATGGTGGCTGCTGACATGGCGTTTCATTAGCCACTGCACCTTGCAGGTCGAAACTTTTGTTCACCATCTCCCCTTTAGTTTTTTCTAGTTCATTGATGAACCCCTGACTGTATTGTGTTTCTGTAGGGGGATTTTTGGCAATGTATAAAATACAAGCAATTTTTGGGTCTCCTCAGCAGGGTGCAGGTGGTTTTTTATAGCTTTAAGCATTTGATCCACCATCTTTGGACAATCTAAACCTTCTTTTAGTTCAATCATTTGTTCTAGGTCTTGTCCCGACAGTTCCAAAACCTCAGCAATACTCCTTTTAATTATCTTTTCCCCATTATATCTGAAATGTGATATTCAAGTGTTTTGAAATCACAATCTCAGCTTTCAATATCATTTTCATTATATCTTCATCTAACAATATAATATTCTCATCACCACCCTCAGTCTCCCTTTCATCTTCATGATGAGGTCATCATTTATGGGGGTTGGTGTAACAGTTGAGGGTTTGGCGTTTTGATCTCTAGCCATCTCCTTTTCCCCTTCATTTTCCCTTTCTCCTTCCCCTTCCCCTTCCTTTTCACCTTCAGCTTCCCTTTCAACCTCATCTTCATTTTCACCTTCCTATATCTCATCAGCCACTTCCTTGGCGTTCTCATCAACAAATGTTTGCACTTCTATAGCGTTTTGTTCTCCAGCCATCTCCCCCTCCCCTTCTCCTTCCCCTTCTACTTCCACTTCCCTTTCACCTTCAACTTCCCTTTCAACCTCATCTTCATTTTCACCTTCTTCTCTCTCAACTGCCACTTCATTGGCGTTTTCATCAACAAATTTTGACATGTTCTCTAACAATGTCAGACATTGTGAGTATTTTATGTGTACCAAGAGGCTGTTTAGATGTTCAATCTTTAACTGTTTTAACAATATCCTCATTTTATTGTAACAGTCTTCTAATTCTTTGTATGCCTATCCAACTTCTCAGCCATTCCCTGTTAAATAAAAAAAGGAATTTATTAAGTATGGCGTTTGTGTTTTTTGTTAAACTTATTATTCAAACAACATACCTCCTCAGCTTCATTGTTTTGTTGTTCCTCACTAGTGCCATGGTCTTCATATTGTGTTAGTACTTTGACTAGAGCATGGTTTCCGGATGCAGAAACTTCAAACATCCTGTTCTGGCTTTCTACATCTTCATCCACAACCCTTTGAATGAAAGCCTCTCCATTCTCATCATTGATTTGCATGGCATTTAGCACTTCAGGGTCGAGTTCAGCATAATCATAATGATCATCATGATCAAAACCATCATCACCATCAACCTCATCATGATCATTATCAGCATGCTCATCAACATTGTCAACATCAACTTCATCTTCATTGTCAACATTATCACCATCCGCATCTTCTTCATCAACACCCTGCATTTTGTCTGTCTTAGGTGTGGCTTCCTTAGCCTTCTTAACAGTTTTCTTTTTAAGTTCTTTTCCATCATGGCGTTTTGGCTCTCCACCATATTTTTTTTTAACTAGTACACTCTCAAACATGTCAAGAGTTCTTGTTGTAACCCACTCAATCGGGTATCCTTCTTTTCGTTGCAACCTTTTTGTATTGCAAGCATTATTCACCATGTCAAGCTGTAACACAAGACATTTTTAATTTTTAACTTGTTATTTTGTGCAAACTATTATACATGGAAATTGTTTTCTTACCGCAAGTATAATCAAAGGCCATGTGAAATGCTTTTTTGGAGACCATGCGGTTTTAGCGTGTTGCAAGCATTGGATGAGATAACCACACCAGTTCAGTTGGTTTATTTGAACATTTTGTTTAATGTTGTGTAAGAACTGTTGGTTGATGACCGCATTATCACTTGCATGCCCAATTATATTAAAGAATGCTACAAGGAAATTTAGGTAGAAGTTTTTCTCGAAGCTATCCATCTTAGGCAATATGTTATCAAAGTAGACCTTCACACTTGGTCTATTAATCCAAGCAATCCCTTTGAACAGTGCTCTCCTCTCAGCCACTACTTGGTCATTAGTTGTTGACCTTTTTCCCCTTCACGGCCACGTTTCCATTCGGTATACCCGTTAAAGAGTTTATCAATTCTTCATTGATATGTATTGTATGGTTGCCAACATTTAGATTGTTTGTTCTTTCATTATAATTTTCAATCAACCAGTACTCAAGCATTGTGGGTATGCTGTCTATTTTACTCTTGACATAACTCTAGCCCCACTGAACTGATAAAATGCTTCTTCCTCAACCTCAACATCCTGACTTAAGGCCTTCCTCTTATTAGCTCTTTGGGCCTTCCCGGTGTGCACATTTATTCTTACTCTCAACCCCTCTTCGCCTATAAAACATGATTAATTTTCATGGCATTTTAGTTTTTCAAGGCGTTCAATAAGACAAATGATACATATCGTTTAATAACACACGCAAATGATGTATGTTTTTCAATAAGACAATCAGAGATGATACATGGCATTTAATAACAAAAATGATATATGTAAAATGGCATTCTCATATAGTCAAACAATATTATACAAACTGTAAGGACGCCTACCGAAGAGGATCACGAAACACCCACTCACGCGGTGTGCGGAATCCACCACATGATGTAAACCGCTGCGAGGAACTCGATGTAGAAGGTGAGAAGAACAGATGATGATTGACAATCTGTGAATCCACAAAGTATTCACAGATTCACAATGCACACAAGAACACACAGATAGGGGTTTGCTTCAGAGAGAAAACTTGCACAGAAAGATATTCACCAAAAAGCCTTCTCTTGCATTTCATTCACTGAGTATAAATACAAGATTATGTTCGGACACATAAGTCCTTACAAGAAAAACATTGGTCTAAATTTGTTACGTAAACAAATACGGACAAATAAACTCTCTTAAACAAGTTGTCTTAAAAAATTCTCTCAAGCAAGTTCTCTCAATAAACTCTCTTAAACAAGTTCTCTCAATAAACTCTCTCAAACAAGTTCTTTCAATATACTCTCTCAAACAAGTTCTGACAAAGCAAATTCGGACTCTAAACCCTTACACTTGTCCGAATTTGTTAGACTTATTATAACATTTCAACAATTTAGAAATAAGTCCATGAAGATTCTTCAAGTAGCAACATCCAGCATTTATCATCCAAAGGTGCACTTATAGACCCCATCTTGATACATGCGGGATCGCAGGTCTTCATCAAATCTTCGAGTAATCACTTCCTGCTCCAAACCTATTCTTTACACAAAATTGAACGACATGAATAAAAGGCAGAGCAAGCTCTCGGTCTTCAGGCAAGTATTAGAGCGATAACTGTCTCAACTTCTTTAGATCTGAAAGCTTGAAGTTTACAAGCCACATAGGATCTAGCACTTTAACAATCTCTTCAGTGACTTTCTTCTTTGTGATAACGGCTTCTCTTGTTTTCCCATCAATGTTCCAGTACCCGATCCCCGTTATACTGTCTAAGTCAAACTGTCTCATTGGAATAGTCCTCAAACATAAAGCAAGTCGGTACACAACCTTATACTTGATTTCACCTGAGAACTTATCTTTTGTTTTGACTCAACAGCCCACATCAGATTTAAATCACTTCCACTTACTTACTCTACTCTCTTCTTCCAAGGCTTTCTTCAATGCTTTAATAATACCATTAGTCGTCAGACTATTTAAATCGAGCTGAGCAATATGACGAAGGTCATGTCCTGGAAATGAACTGAGAGTTTGAAACCACGGTTTGAAGTACTGAACTCCATCCATTCGCTTAATTAACACCAAATTATTCTGTCAAAATCCCAGTTTCTGATTTGGCCTGAGTATTCTCCACGGATGCGTCCAAAACGCTTTTTTTGAGTAAGATCAGGTGGAGGTGCTCTAAGCCATAAGACTCTCTGAACTTCTTCAGGAACCGGCTCTAGATTAGGATTAGCTTCAATTGGTGTATCATTATAAGCAACGCCCCGCAAGTCTTCAAAGACTACTTCCACCCCTTCAACAGATTGAACGTTCAAAGTATAAGACACATTTGCTCCTTTGCTCATTACATTGATCAACATCTTCATCCGATCTGAGTTCTTCCACTATTCCAATGACTTCATCATCTTTCTCTAAGTCACCGTTAGAAATGAAATGCTCCCTAGCTAACATATCATAATCCGAATCATCGGACAAATTACTGACGGTGGTGAGAACTTATGGTGGATTAACGGTGGAGAGAACTTACGGTGGTTGTAAGTGGTTGCGTTGAAGGATAGGTGGTAGCCAGAAGTTATGATTTCAGGTGTGGCCTAGGGTGGTTTACGATGGTGTTTAAAGACGGTGACGTGGACCAGTGAAGGGTTGGTGGTGTTGGGTTGTGCGTCGCGGCGGATAAGTGATGGTGGTACGGTGGTTGTTAGTGTTGAAAATGATGTGATGGCAGGGGTTGTGTTTGTGGTGGTTGTTTGCGGCGGAGGTGGTGAACTTCTGGTATGGCTGAGGTTGAGGACAGGGGTGAAAGTGCTGTTGGAGATGAAATCTCGACCGTTGATGTGATAGCTGTTGGTGCTTCGAAAGACGGCTGAAGATCTGGATGCAGATTTAGAGAAGTACCATGGTGGATCAAAGCAAACGGATTAATGACGGCTCAAGCTGTTTGGTGTTTTGATAATGAAGAAATGTTGTTTGTATTCTTGAGTTTTTTTTGTTTACATAAAACAAGTCAGAATGGATAGTTTCCTTTTCTACTCCTTTCAAAAAAAAAAAAAAACGCCGGTCGGATTAAAACCGCCGGAATAACGATGCCGGAAAACGGTGATTTACCGGCGTATTTACCAAATACGCCGGAGGACTTGAACTCGCGTTCAAGATTTAAAATCACCGAAAATTAATTACGCCGGAAAACTAAAATTGATGGATCTTCGACAAAAACACCCAGATATGAGAAGAAGCTTCAAAAACCTCGTCTAAAACCTTCTGATTTGAGCTTAAACCTCTTTAAATGATATGAAAATCACTATGAATCTTTCTAATAATACTAGTCTCAACTCTCAATCACTAAACACATAATTTAAACCTTTTTAAAAACAACTCAATCAACAAACACATAATTTAAACCTTTTAAAAACAAGATTTTGAAGAAAAAGTGAATAAAATCAAGAAAACCCTAAAAGTTTCAAAACTTTTCAAATAAAAATTAGATTTTCAGGATGGGATTTAAAGATTGTTGAATCCCAAATTCGAGTACCAAGCACTAATGCCAAATAATAGGATCGATTTGAGCCAAAATCTGATTTTGATAAAGAAATCAAGATGAACACACTAAAAAATATAACTTGAAAACCAGTAGATTGATTTGCAAAAGATGAATACAATTATCCTCCAAATCTCTCTAGCAAGTGTGTTGGCTAAAACCGTAATCATCTCTTTCTATTTATAGCCTAAACAACTTTTAGCTAATTACATTTAGGCCCGCAGAGATAATAACTTACCAAAAGTAGCAATAAATGTGAAAACTAATTAACTAATATAATAAATATATTTTGTCTAAACAAAATATATTCAATTAATCAAAGCAATATAACTATCATATCTCGAACTTTCACACACCGTATCTTTTTTCAATCTTCTCGTGTCGACTTGCACGTTGACTTGCAAATGTATGTGTGTGGCCGTGTGTGTGTATGTTTGATTTGGTATTTGTGTTTTGATAAAAATTTAAAGTGTGATTATGTTAAAGCATGAAAAGTGGTTGCAGGGATGATTATAGTAAACTTCGGTACAAGACTATGCGTTAAAAACGGTAAAACTAGGCTTTTTAAAGTGATTTTGTAAAACTGATTTTGAACAGATGATAAAATGAATTTTTTTTTACATATGGATATTAAACTTATGTTAAGTACGAGTTGTTTGGCTAGTGGTACGTGGTTTTCGACGCCTAAAAAACGTTAACAAAACTTTAAAAATACGCATATTTCAATGTCCGCGAAATGGATTATTTACGTGTGATATTGTATGATGGAATGTGTTAGATGGATATTTATATGTGTTATGTGGAATATTAAGTGCAAACATGATAGTAGGGTATAAGACTATGCATGTGTACTAATTTGGTTAAACGATGTTTTCGTTACAAAGACGTGTTTAGATTTAACTTATTTTTTAAGCATGAAATTATACATAGGTTAACTTGTGAAGTTATTGCAAGTATAAATGCTCTAAAATGATAAAAGTATAAGTTAGCAACTGACATGCAATTAAATGTTTGGTGATGTGCTATGTATTAAGTCTTGTGTAAATATGTTACAAAGCGAAAATTGTAGATATATTGTACACAAATGAATGTGATAACGGATATAGCATAACGAGGGTCACTAATCAAATCCTTCGGGTTTGAAAAATCTAAAAACATATATATATATATATATATATATATAGGGGAGGGCTATATAGGAAACCCTAAAATTTTTTAAAAACCCTAGAAAACCCAACCTCCCGACATTTTTTTTTTGAAAAAAATAACACATGTAATATACATGTTTTTAAGAGTTTTGGGCCAAAAAAACAAAAAAGCGCCGAAGGAATGTTTTAAAAAAAAATAAACAAGTTTCAGCATTTTTTGTCTAACACATGTTAGTCACCGAAGTTGCTGAAATTTGTTTATTTTTTTTAAATAATCCTTCGGCGCTTTTTTGTTTTTTGCCCAAAACTCTTAAAACATGTATATTACATGTGTTATTTTTTTCAAAAAAAAAAAATGTCGGGAGGTTGGGTTTTCTAGGGTTTTTAAAAATTTTAGGGTTTCCTACCTAGCTTTAGCTTATATATATATATAATAAATAAAGATGTTTTGAGAAACCATAAAATTGTGTGAAAAATCATAAGTTTGGAGAAACTTAGGGATTCGTATAATATTTGGTCAATAAATCGTTCTTATTTGAATTAAGACGTGTCGATCAGTAATTATTTGTGGAAATTTGTGCTATAATTTAAACGCTCTCAAAGGAGAGTTTCACGACCCCTATTTTACTGTTTTTATACGTTTTGGGGTGGAAAACATGCTTGAAATGAATTATCATGTTTTAATTATTTATATACATGAGTTACACTTCCCACTTTTGACTGTTTTATATAAACGTTTTGGGGGAAAATCATGCCTTACAATGAATATGTTATATTTTCGTAGAAAATATGGTTTAAAAACGGATTTGTTATGTTTTCATGGAAAACATGGTTTAGGAAAAGGTTAGTTTTTGTTTTCGTGGAAAGCATGGTTTTGGAAAAGGATGATTTATATTTTTGAGGAAAACATGGTTTTAAAAGGATAAATTACGTTTCCGGGAGAAACAAGGATAGATAGGATTTACAGCTTTTAGGGTAAAACGATTGTATAGGTTTAAAAATGTTTAAATCTGGGTTGTGTCGAATGTGGGGACTTCGGGGAATCGTACAACATTAATATTAAATTTTTCGATAGAGTAAGATATGTAGGCATCTTAAGTGGCCATTGAGATGCACTTTTCGCAAAACTAGCTCTTTAATCATTAACACCAGGGTACGTAGAATTGGTGATAGAATTATCTGGTTGACAACTCTGTCGTGACCAGTCGCCCCAAGTCAAGTTAAAATGACGAATTGATATTCCGTAATTGTCTAGTGTTGATTATACCCTTATACGTTAATATATAGCTCGTTGGCTTATCAACCCTAAGGATCTGAAATATTGATATTGAAATTTAATATGACAAAACCGAAGAGAAATTCTATATGAGACTTTTTTCCTAAAAGAAATTGTGGACTAATTTGCTTTTAGTTTTATATACGTGAACTCACCAATAAATGTGTTGACACTTGTTGGTGTGTTTTTCAGGTACATGAGTTCGGCTTCAGAATTTTGGCATGTTGCGTGTTTAGGGGATGTTATTAATAAAAACTATGTTTTGGCCAACTTTTAAAACAAATTTAGGACCGTGTGTATGAAGAACCATAAGGGATCATGGTTATGTTTACGTTTAAAACTTTAACAGTTGTGTTTTAATTAAGTTAAGTGTCCAAAAATAATTGATGCATCGTTCATTAAATACTTATGGGTACTAACGTTCGTCGCCACTACGTTTGTATTTCCATTGTCATTTTTAGTTGATTTTTTTTCCTTTATGTTTGTTACCTATGCATTAAATGCAAATGACATTAATTGACTAATTTTGTGTTACACTAAATCAAAATGGGAATCATAGTTACTTCTCAAATCTATGTTAAAAATGATTATTTATGTTAATTTCTTAAAATATTATTCAATCTACAATTTTGTGTGTTCAATTTTTTTATAAAAAAGTCTTATTTTGTTTTTTTCTCTTTCCACTCTGTGTATTTTCTAGATAAATTTTGATAGGTTACGATGATTTTACATGATCGTAAATAACGATTTTTTAAGTTACGACATAACTATTTCCTATTTTCTTAATTTACCCTTACAACGTGTTTTCTTTCTACGTTTCGTTGTTCACATGCGCGTGTGATGTGTTTTTTATCTACGTTTTCACGTAAAAAAGCAGCCCGCCACAACATGCGGGTGTTTCCAGAATTTTTTAATTCATTATCATATATTTAAAACTTTTTTGTATATTCTTTTTTAAAAGTTTATATTTGAGGGGGCCGTATTTTACCTTCGCACAAGGCCCACAGATTTTCGAAGATGGCCCTGCTAACAGTGCTATTTGGGATTGTGACGGTGACCATGCTCCGAGCTTAGACAAGTTAAACCTTAGATTTCTCAAAGCATGTTGGAGCAGGTTGCAGGAAGACTTTCTAAGTTGTTTCTTGAATTCTACCATGTTGTTGTAAGCACCTCTATCACCTTGGTATTAAGCTTATAATTCTTTCAACCTTCGATGGCTTGCACTTTGAATTGTAAAATGCGTTAAGCAGCTGGTTTGGCTTTGTAGGTGTTTGGTCTTATTGAAGGGACACATTTACATTGTGCTTTGTTGGTTTGGTTGTTGTGGTCTTTTGTATGTTATATCATTTTGGTATTGACCTAAGCAGGTCCTTATGGTTGTCTAATGCTTCATTGTGGTTTCTTATACAACATAGGTTGGGATGAGTGTCAACTCTTGGCGTGGCAGCTTTGTTTATTTCATGCAATCATCAGAGCCTATATAAAATACAACATAGGTTGGGATGAGTGTTAACTCTTGGCGTGGCAGCTTTGTTTATTTCATGCAACCATCAGAGCCCTATATAAAATACAACATAGGTTGGGATGAGTGTTAACTCTTAGCGTGGCAGCTTTATTTATTTCATGCAACCATCAGAGCCTATATAAAATACAGGTAAAGGATCAAATAAAAATAAAATTAACGTACGAAACGTATGCATTGGGGGAAAAGCAAAAAAGTGGCGGTGTCATTTTGGTAATTATCAGCAACTTCAAAATTACTAGGGAAAAAGCAAAAAGTGTCTTGTAGAGTAATTTTGAGCATCTGTAGAGTAATTTTTGTGACAACCCTCACCAAATCAGGTATCCGTACGAATTAATTAATATTTAATTAATGCTTAATTACTGTGCTTGCTTACAGTTGTGATTAAACTGCTACTTGAATTCTGATACATACACATACATGCATCATACTTTATTTCTGTCACTCCATTATTTACACAGAACTATAGTGACAAACTTGATGCACAAAAGCACAGTAGCACAATGAACGGATAACCCAGTATATATGCTGATATAGCCAGCATCAGACAGGCACTGTCTCTGAGGCCAGTATGAGCCGGGAATAGTTTACTACACTAGTAGGGAGTGTAGGGAGGTGAGGATTGTTAAACTGCGTCACTAGGTGATAGTTATAGTGACCGGATGTGCCTAAAACATGCTTTAACTACTAAATCCTGCACTTTATTACAAAATTCAGCTTTTAAGTTAACTAGTAAAGTGCAAAAACATGGGAAAATAATACTAGACACTTTCCAAAGTGTCGGGAATTCATTGTGTCACTAAAAATAATATTAAAGACACTTTAAATGCTTATTTAGCACTTTAACGGATCAATATCCAACCGAACAACCGGACTTTACCCGGAACATAAAAATATTGTCAATGACACTGTTTTTCTTTTTCTAAGCTAGTTAGGGTCCCCGAATACCCTAACACCCGTTATAAATTACAACACACATAATACACTAATTAATCACCTAACTAACATAACTAAACTTTAACTATCAAGTTCAAAACAAACCAAACCCCCCTTGCAACCGAACGGTTCCCCATAGGGGACACCACCCTTACAAGTTTGATTATTTTAATCCCATTTGTCTAATATCTTCCATACATTATACCTAATGGTTATTAGCTCTAAATGGACTATAAGTAATACCACTAGATCAAGCTTATCAGTCATTCAAACTCTTCACAAAATCTCATCTCTCCCTCTCCTCTCATCACTCTCGGCCGAGAGCATCCACACACATCCAACCACTTTCAAATTTTGATCTTGCCATTTTACATACAATCCAAGGTGCTAGAGTTCACATAAGGAGACCCGGTGCTTACGGAATCTCAAGGACCTCTCTACATCGCTATTAACCACCTTGTTTTCGCCTTGAATCTTCCCTAGCCTTGAGCTAGTTGTAAGTGATTCTAAACACTCTCTTGATCTTGTCTAAAGTGGTTAATAAGAAGTTTAACGGTTAAAATTCAAGAACATGCGAAAACAAAACTTAAAGACTTGAAAGTATGATGAACTTGTTGGATAAAAAGAAAAAAATGGTGTAAAACTCATGAATCTTGTCTAGTTATGGTTATTTTATGTTGTTGGTTGCTAGTAGTGGGACGGATCGTCATCCAACCACGCTAGATCATGTTCATGGAACATGAACTAGCATTATTTTAAGTAGGAAAGTTACAAGATGACGAACCCTCTCATACATGAACATGAACTTGTGTAAAAATAGTTTTCTTGTAAAATGGAGTTTTAAACTAGTAGATCTAAAGGTCTACAAGTGGTATTTTCGAAGAACCAAGTGTAAGATGCAAATCATGTTTAAAAGCCGGATCTTCTTGAAACAAAAGCATTTTTGTGAACAAACAAGTGTGTAGGCACTTGTGTAACAAAAGGTTTTAACAAAGAAATATTCTCGTAATTTTTGACTAGGAAGTTGTAAAGTTACATCTTCTTTAAAGATAAGATTTCCAAGAAACCGATTTTATTTTTGGAAATAGAAAGATCTACTAAAAGTGTTGGAAGATTACTATGTATTTTCACATAACTTACAAGTTCATGTGTTTGCGATTTATACTTGCTTTGACTAGTTCAATGTTTGAATAATGTTTGTTAATGATGGAAAATTGATTGGTTGAATTTTTAAAAGAAAATGATACGCTAGTAAGCGTGGCCACCTCCAGTTACAGAGGAAACTCTGGCGAAATTTTTCCAGAAAATAACACTTAGAATATTTTTGGTGACAAGTGTTATGAATATATTTTTGACTTGTTTTCCAAACAAACTTCGCCATGATTTTTGTTATAAAATAACCAAGTATTCGGAGGTGGATTTTCGTAAATGAAACTTGTTAAAAATATATTTAGAATATATATTTCATAGTAAAACACTTGTGTGAATTTATGATTATTTGGTGAACTATATATTATTTTTAGGGTAAAAATAATATAACTGGAATACATTGTGAAAGCACGACTCCAAAATAATACCAACGCTAACACTAATAAACATTTAAGTTACACCGGTATTATTATTACCACACGAACTTTAAAACGTAACTTATGTATTTTCAGAAAATACTCTTAAATGTGTATTTTGATAAAAGTATTATTTTGGAAATCGTATGGAATAAAATATAATATTTTTGGGAAAAATATGTATATTTTGGAGGTATAGTATTTTAGACAAATGAATTAAAATATATTTTATTAAGTGAGACTTAATAATATATTTCGAAGATATAAAAACGTACATGTATTAAAAACCCCCATCCTTGGGAAGGAATATAATTATAAATAATTAAGAAGTGTAAAATACGAAATAGTTGTCTAACTATTCCCCCAAGAACATTAAACCTTAAGCCAAGGCACGGCCGTCCGTCTAATAGAAGTTAGTACGTGTAGGTCGTCAAGTAGCAGGTTATTTTGGGATTACTATTTCGAGACGCACTTCTGTGAGTTCATGTCCCCCTTTTCTCTTAACTGTTTTTCAGTTTTTATACTTCGGGGGTGAAATACATGTTACTATGATTTTGAGTACTTTTTACATGGTATGGTTAGCGTAAGGAGGGTTACTACTTAGATCATGTGAGTGGGTAGGCGGGAACTGGAGGCCATTAATCCTCATTGTAGGACCGAGGGTCGTAAGCGGTAGATCTATCTGGGTGTAGCGAGCCCAGCCCCAGGCCCAACAGAACGGACCTCGGGGTGACTTTGAGCCCGACGCAAAATCCGCTAGGTTTGAGTCTTCCTACTGCACTTCACACATATCAATGGCCTTGCAAACCATTGGTGATCTCTTTATTTCCTTATTTGCTACATACCACGGATTTTATACTTACAAAGGTTTTACATACTCACTTTACATGAACTCGCTCAACTTTATGTTGACTTTTCAACTTACATGTATTTCAGGGAATTAGGATCTGGCGAAGTATGCTACGTTTTCACGCTGCGTAAGAGTTATGAGGTCATCCACGTTTAGGGATTGTGACTTTTACCTGGACGAGTCGCAAGTCTTAAACGGTGTTTATTTTATGTTTGTGGTTATGAACAATGTTTTTAGTTTAATGGGTTGTAACTCGTTGCATGTGTCAACTTTAAACAATGTTGTGGTATTTTACTTTTAAAACTTGAATCAATGGATGATCTTCATGGTTTTATTTTCATATAGCCTTGTTGTGATTAAGCTATGGTATTAAGAAGTCACACCAAATAAACACACGTTTCCGCAAAGCCAGGGTGTGACAATTTTGAGCATCTCTAGAGTAATTTTGGGAAATGTAGGGTAATTATCAAATTACTCTAGTAGAGTAATTTTGGAAAATGTCTTGTAGTGTAATTTTGTTAGCATTTAGTTATGGGGTTTAGCTTTATGGTTTAGTTTTTAGCTTTTCGTTGGGGGGGGGGGTGGTTTAGGTTTTTTTAGGTTTTTGGGGGGTGGGGGGGGGGGGTTAGTGTAATTTTGATAATTACCCTACAATTTTGATAATTACCCTACACGACCAAAATTACTCTACATGAACATTTACAATGATTTAGGTTTTTTTTTTTTGGAGGGGGGGGGGGGGTTAGTGTAATTTTTATAATTACCCTACAATTTTGATAATTATCCTACACAACCAAAATTACTCTACATGAACTTTTACAAAATTACTCTACAGAAGCTCAAAATTACTCTACTAGAGTAATTTTGAAGTTGCTGATAATTACCAAAATGCCACTGCCACTTTTTTTACTTTTCTTTCAATTCGTACGTTTATTTTATTTTCACGGGAACTTAACTCATAAAATACAATATAGGTTGGGATGACGGTTAACTCTTGGTGTTGCAGCTATGTTTATTGCATGCATGCATCCATGAGTTAATATGATCCTATACATGTAAATTTGGATATTAATTTATAGGCAATGATGAAATTTATAGTTATAAAGTAAACGAAAAGATTATAATATGGTGCGGCAATGGGTTTCCGGGTAAAAAAAAAAAACAGATTACTATTTTATAACTGTTTAAATATTCGTTAAAGAACACATGTTACTATTTTATAACTACAAGTTATAAATATTAATATAAAGTGGGCATGAACACTGATTAATTTTTTCAAGTAATTCTTTTAATTTTTAAATATTATATTATTAATTAGTAATAGTAATCTGGTTATTTTTTCTAATAACTTACGTTCTATGTTTGTGTTTTTTCAACATTGTGATATAAATTTTATTGAAAAACTGATATTATGCCGTGATCGTACCTAACCGAACAATATATTTAACGGTACCGGTATTTATTTATATTGTTTAGTGCACCAAACAACAATGATACATGTACCTGTATTCATTTTTATTGTGTCCTGTTTGGTAAAGGATTTGTGCCCTTGCCATAGTGAACCAAATCGAAACTAACCAAACATCGGTATTTATTTTTATTGTTTTTGCTTTCGATAAGCTGACACCATATCACTATCATACCCTACTGAACACCGATGCCTATATTCACTTTTATGCTTTCCGGTTTTGATAATTTTTCATTTATTCAACTTTGTTTGTGATGATAAATTGATATCGGTACCAATATGTGGTGATTTGAACCAATAGATGCCATTCAAACAATATTGGTGCTAGTTCCGGTGTTCTTATTTTATAGTTTTCGGTTGATATAAAACACGTGTTTATTTGTATAATGAGTTCATGTGTCGTACCAGTACTGTCACGAACCATATTAATACCAATCGAATGCCCATGATAATGTACTGCCGCAACACGCATGCAAATAATCTAGTTTATATCAAGTATTTCCTAATAATATATTATTCAGAAACTTGGCTGGTAAAACAAAAGAATTTGATAAATTATAATTATGTTATGATGTGTTTTAAAGTATAAATAAAACCAACCTTATTATATGTTTCTAGTTGTTTTAAATTTAAATCATAAATAAAACCAACTTTATTACTATGTTTCAACTTATTGGTTGTTTGCAAGATTTAGTCGCCCTAACAACTAAAAAGTTAAGTGTGGACTCTTATCATAAAAAGACATCTTACGGTCAACTTATAGTTTAAAACCATATCATAATCACTAGACCCTATTTTTCTATTACTACATATACAATATATTTTAACTAATTTATTTAGTTTTAAAATTAAATTAACTATATTTTAAACAGTTATAAAATTTAGTAATTCGTTTATAAATTTAGATTTATTAAATAATTCTAATATGAAAACTTATTAAAAGTAAACATTGTCAAAGTTTTATGATAGTTTATAGTTAAAGAAAAACTAAAATGGTCCACGTTTTATAATAGTATGTTGACGATTAAATTAGTCAAAAGTTTAAAAAAGTACAAAAAAAAAGATGATAAAAAGTTTTCAACTCTAGTAATTTAAAAAAATAACTTTTAAAAGTTTATGGAAAAAGAAAAGTGTTCTTACATTTTTTTATATATATTAATAAGTTAACAGCCTCAACGATAGACGAAAATTGATGAATGTCAGAACGATTTATAACAAAGAAAGGGTTTCATATCTTTAGCATTGATAAAGAATTAAAAAGTTTGTCCTTTCACAAGCACGACAATGGATTGAAGTGGGTGGGCACTCCATAATTAATTTTTTTTAATCCAAAGTAAGAATAAAAGAAAATTTATGCATGGACCAGGTTAAACTGTGTGTGTATAAATGGATTGCAGAGAATTGTACGAAAAGGTTGGATATTTAAAAAGGTTATGTGACAATGTTACATACAAAGTTTTATCAATGGAGGAAGTCATGGTGGTAACACGTCAATCTTTTTCCACAAACCTTAGAGTAGGGTTTTATAAGGACCTGTGTCAATCAGTGGCGGACCCAGGATTTTATTTCAATGGGGTCCATTTTCGGGTCGGTCCTCGTTCGGGTTGAGTTAAAGTGAGGTTTGAACTAGATTTTTTTTAAAAAATAAGAAAAATGGGCTAATCAAGGATTGAACCCATGACCTCTTGGTGGAAAAGAGGGAGATTTACCACTACACCAACTTTCGTTTTATTTCTATGGTGTCCACCTAATTGTATTTATGGGGTCCATATATAATTTAATATACCGAATCTACTATTTTTTTTAAAAAGATTGGGGTCCGGGGACCCCGGTGGCACCAATGTGGGTCCGCCCCTGGTGTCAATCTCAATAGATTAATTAGGAGCCCACAGTTAATGCTCTTAAATCTTATACGGTTTTTTTTTTTTTTTTTTTTTTTTGAACGGCAACTTTTATAAGAAAACTAACAAGGCGCTAGGGGCACAACATACAAACAACGAAAAACAAAACTATAACATGCATGGCTGGCTATGATGGTGTCCGGGGAGGACTTCTGCACAAAGCTCGTGATTTCGAGGGGCACAAGATATTTTTTTAATAATTCGATATATATATGTTATTTTAAAAAAAAATTTGTTAAAACATACCAATTCCAATATAAGCCCATTATCAAATACTTTTTAATGGTTTATAATTTAGCCCACTACACATTAGGTTTATTGACCCAATACTAATATGATTTTAATAAAAATTATAACACATGACGTCAATTTCTTGGACTCCTGAAATCTTAAAGGACGAGACGAACAAACTTATCAGAGTATCGAACAGTCGAACATCATCACTTCATCCGAACTTCGCTGAATCGCTGGGCTTAGGCTACTGCGAACAGAAGATTCAGAGACGTGAACAAGAACAACATCGATCAGAGATGCAAACAAGAACATCGATCAGAAGATTCAGAACTCAAAAGGTCCGTTCGTCGGTTTAGTATTAATTGTTAAACTGTTAGTCTGTTAATTGTTGTTAACATCAGAACCATATTGCCCGTATCCGCGTACAACGTATCATATTGAATTGATTATTGAGTATTGTCCTATATTGGTAGATCGCGATAATCTGCAAATAATGATGTAAATTGTATATTAATCATACTAGACAGTTGTGTTGTGATCCGCGAATGGTTGTAATTTGTAATCATGTATTAAATATTAATCTCTATAAAAGAAGAACCAAAGGATAGCTATTAAGTTATTAGCAATTACGGTATGTAAATTATTAGAATACTATGATTTTGTCATTATCATAATTGCATTGTTTATCAAGTACTACAATTTTTGTCATTTTCGTAATTATATTGTTTATCGTTAAAGCATATGGGCACATTTTTCGATCTTGAACAGTGTATGTGAATTCTTAGAGACGCCACTGACAATAGGCATTAAACCCAATCCAACCAAACTAAATTCTTACAAGGGACCTATTTTTAATCCAAATGAAACTCCAAGCTTTGATGTCTTCAACGTACTTTGCTGCATTAAGGGTAGCGTTGAAGAAGATCCGACCGTTTCTCGCTTTCAAAATGCCCCAAATAGCAGAAAGCATGATGTCGTATAAGATGTCACTTTTGCACTTTGGAAGGTTGAGAGTCTTGTGGATCGAAAAGAGATCAAATGTGGAGAAGGTGTAGATAGGAGAGTTCTACACTGATATACGCAAAATACAACATATAAATTATATCAAATAAGGTATAACATCAACCCTTTTATGTACTAATTTTGGAAAAGTGTGTATTTTTGTATAGTTTTGATATTCGGGATTAAAAGAGCTTTAATGTACAAAAGAAACAAATTAATGGCAAAAACCAACATAATTACAAAAGAAGAGAAGTTGACACTTCATACAGACCGTCCGAGCTTCACCCCAAGACCAAAACAACAAATCAGATGACAAGCACGGGATGGTGCCACCAAGGCATGGGGCAGTGCCCCACTCCAGAGCCCATGAAGAAAAGACAAACAGAAGCAGACAAGACACACGGGGACGTGTCCCACGGACACGGGCAGTGGTCAACTCCCAGATATGCAAAATCTCCCATAGTACAGCAAGTACAAGACCACGGGATCATGCCTCTGACACATGGGGCCGTGTGTGCATACGAACTAACACAACTCATTAAATGACGATAGAGAAGAAGAAGACACGGGGCCGTGTGAAGGGCTTGTTTCATTTGCAATCCATCCCTTGGCAAACCAATTCTCTCACACCTGCCACCTCAATACCACCATCATCCACCACATTCCTCCATCATCCATCTTTAGAGTGTGTGTAATAGTCTCGGGATCCAAGATTGATTGTAGGAGTTTTTGTCAAACAAAGGCCGTGCTTGGCTAATCTCTCACATCACTTGGTGAACAAAAATCTTTTATGTATTACTTTTGATTTCCACGTTTTGGTTAACTTTTTAATTGGGTTTGTATTAATGACCTTAACAACTAGTTTTTTATATTAAAAGTGAACTTTATTCTATCATCTCTCCATGTTTTGTTGATTCACTCATTCGTGTCTTTACGGTCCATATAAAGCACATTAACTGCCTGGGAGCGGGTTAGAAGGGTGGTTTGGGTAAAGTTCTTGCCTCGTTCAGTGTATAGATCCCGCGAGGACTTGATTCAAATTAGGACTTCTCTTAAAGCCATTAGCATCAAATTCGGGGAAGTAAGAATGACTTGAATCCCCTATAAATAAACTACTACTAAATTTTTAACCTTGCCAGACTGTATCCCTGCTGACTCAGACCAATATGGCCGAGGGTAGCGTTGCCTCCAAAAGAGGGACATGCCACATTTTCTGTTAACAACTTACTTAATTATCTTTCAATATTTCGGCCTTACGAGACTGTATCGCTGTTGACTCAGACCAATATGGCCGAGGGTAACGTTGTCACAGCCATTGACCCCACCCTGGGAGCGGGATCCGCGAACCAGTCAGATGGTATCGGTGTTTATTAATTTGGCAGCGAAAAGTTTCATCAGGACCGTAGTTAGGAAATATTTTTATCAGAGTTAAACACCAACATGTTTAAAATAGATAAACAAGATAAAACCCAAGTTTTGCTGATAATACATTTATATTAAACAAGTGGGACAAAACCCGATTTTCATTTGAAATATATTTATAGGGATAAACCCTAATTATTGAAAACAAGTCTCCTTTTTATTTAGTTAACTTTTATAGCCACCTTTCTAAGCTTTTAGTGCTCTCTAGCTGGCTTTTATTGGCTTCACACTAGGTTACCTAAAACGCGTTTTAAAACATTTTATCAGCAAGAAATACTGGCAAGTACATTCCAATTTGATCAAAATAGTTTTATGACTTCACAGTATTGAGAGCGATTACAATGTTTATATCTACACAATTACTCATTCAATACTATCAATCCTGACTGGTGGGTCATATTACTCATTGGCTACTCGTCGTCCAATGGTAACGTCTTTCACATTTTGTATACAAAACCCCAACATACCGGCAGTAATTGAAGAATTACAAAGAATCAATCACTGTTATTATAATTTAAAACAATTGAGGTTTTGTTAAAACGGTTTGTTAAAAAAAGAGAATGACTCACAAAAGAGTTTACAAAAAGAGAATGTACTCACATTTATAAATTTAGGTATTTCTACAAACTTCCTGATAATATTATACCTTCCTGTTGCCTTTCCTGGTTATTATTTCCTTGAGTTTCTACGAATATATATAATGCACACGTGTTAGTAAAATAATCCAAATCACATTAACCTTACACTCGAGACAGAACTCCAATGACTGAGTCAGGCAAGGCCTTGACATGCATTACGGAGTCCTAGATCAATCGGGTGTAACACAAGACAGAACTCCATCGACTGAGTCAGGCAGAGCCTTGACATGCGTTACGGAGCCCTAAATTGATCTTGTAGGGTAACAACAGTGTTATAATACTTACAACGAGGCAGAGCTTCGCTTATTAGGGGGTATTAGGCTATAGCTTTAGCCTATTAGAAGTTGAGAGAGAATAAAGAAATTTGAACAAGTTGAAATCGCCGATCTCTGCTCCTTTTATAGCTGGTCGAAGGGCAACTCGCGTGTCACACCCCCAAAATACCACTTGCGGAAACACCGCAGGGCGTGTGACGTACCAAGATCTTTAGCCACCAATCACATTGAACTCATAAATATGTTTAAATAAAACTTTCATTCATTAATATAATGTGTTACAAAACGTTATATATAATTCATTTTACACAGCGGAAGCATAACTCAGTTGTTAAATGTTTCATAAACCACGCATACGTAAACTATTAGTCTTGTGTTACGATTCCATGTATCTCGACCCATGACTGTCTCCAGCCTTCCAGACAGCAAGTTCCAAGATATAAACCTACAGACCTGCAAGCATGCAGACAAGTGTGTCAGACGACGCTGGTGAGTTCAAAGTTTTGTTAACGTGTTTAGATACCAGTTACCAGATTAAAACGTTTCACAGATTCGGTGATCTGATTTGATGTTGTTATTAACTCGATTACCGCAATGGCTACAAGATGTATTTGCCCAACCCCAATGTCTCTATCAAAACATTGGTCATGCTTTAAGGTAATTAGTTCACGCCCGTCTTCCCCGGTACGGTGTGAGGATGCCAAACCTAAGAGCGCTATCAACTAATAACCTCGTTGCCTCCCCGGCAACTATCGGTAGATGTAAGGGGTCTTATATGATAGAAATGAGTAATAACAAACATCCCATTAACCTGACATTCCTCCCTGGAACATTACCCGATTTCCCTTCCCGGGATGCATGCTTGGAATAGAGCAGTGAACTCACCTTTGATTTGCTCGGTAAGATTAGTTACTTGTTCACACTTAGTCATTCAAGTCCTAGTATGGTTATCACAGTGATCAGTTTCGGCATACAATCAATTCACATACTAGAACAGATAATAAACATTGTCACATAGTTCATAGTAACATCTAAACCCAACACATATTCATGTTGCTACTTCTAATCATTACATAACAGGTTAACATTCAAAATATGCATATTATGATGTGCGGTCCAGTTTTACGTGAGGCCCAATGTCTAGCTTGTGCGACTGAGTCCGCTTGTGCGACTCGTTTAAATTGTGCGACCCGACATTTTACCCAGCCCAAACTCACAGCCTACGACCCAATAGTGGAGTGTGTGTGTTTGTGGCCCAACTACTGTGTGGCCCAAATACTTAATGAGTCCAGAGGATTGTGCGGCCCACTGTCCCATATGCAGCCTATTTAACAACCTAGGGATGTGCGATCAAAGCATACATGTGCAATCCAAATTTGCGGTTGACCAAGTCAACCCCCTTTCATAATTTTTAGTAACCACCCCCTCCCTTCACACGATCAACTGTTACAGCAACTTGGAAATTCTCATGAACCCTACTATCAGTTCATCATTATTAGCACACTAGCTTAGATTCATAACACCATTCACATGCCATCCTCCGGTTAACATCATTACATAACATCATTAATCAAGCCACTATGAATGCTCCGAATCAGCCGATTATCACAAGGATTTACCAAACTCATTTGATCATATCATTCCAAATAATAAAACTGTTTCCCTAAACTATCATTATTATCATCATTTATTAACAATCATGAATCCAACCCAATAATAATTTATGTATGAGCAACCCCAAACTATCGACATTAAGGTCGAGTCACGAAATCGGGTTCATCACGTAAGGTTCCATTATACTTAATCAGTCCTAACATAAATTCTAAATTATCGATTCATTAACATGCATCATCACATCGCTCATTATATTCTATGACAATTCCGAACCATACTAAGTCTGAAATCGGCATTACGAATCATAACAATTTACACCTGATCAAGAACTATCAACCAGAACTAAAATCATATATTCATCATTAAATACCTAACAGACGACAACTAATCAATTTCATCATTCAGGTTATCACACAAACACAATTACTACAATCCGTACATAAATCACGTGTAGCCGAGAACGATTAACTAAATCAGAAATAATATGATTACTAACCGAGAGAAAATATGCTAGAACCAGGAGAAGGGTGCTTCGAAAAGAGGGCTTTGTCACGTTCAAGGAGACGTCACAATGGGACTTCGAACCATGGAACTGCCGTCGAGTATGAGAGGACAGGGAGAGATAACGTAGGGTTTCTAAATGGTGCGGATGCGAAACAATTATACTCAATACATGTTGGGCCTCACCTGGGCCGAAGCTCCTCGTGGACGAAACATGAACTGGGCCGAAACTCCTCTTGGACGAAACATGATTTGTTTCGTCGTGAAGATGGGTAACGGAACTCTATTGACGAAACTCAATTCATCACTTTGAAAAAGATTCATCACTTTGAAAAAAAGTCCAATCACGTTAACAGTAATTGTTGATGCAACAAATAAGAGACCAAGGATGGTAGCTATGCTGGTTAGGCAAAAGGGTTGAAGGGTTCAACTTTGCCTAACGCAGGTCGTGGGGTCCCCCCACGTTTGCAAGATGTGGAAGGAGGTTCACTAGTTTATTGTTATTGTTTGCTAAAGTTCCTCCTCTGAAGTTTATTCAGATTTGGATATGGGAGCAAACGGAATGTGTGTGTTGGATGTGAAAGTGTGTAACTCGCATGAAGCAAGTACTCGATATGAATGACCAGAGTTTAAGGAAATAGGCCTGGCCAAGAATGTCCCAACTCAGTAAATGAAGTGTCAATTATATAGGAGAAGACATCTCCCAAAGAGGCATTCATTTGACTAGTGTCCTTGCTTGCAGCGAGGGGCTTACCCTTTCAGGGGTTGAATCCTTTTGACCCCTGGATAATAGCGTGTGCTCTGCAGACCTGCAATGCTTTTGCGGCTGTGGGTTGGTGAAGCAATCCCTGGATGTGACTGGTTACTGTTTCTGCATTGCTTTTCCCCACCTCACAGCTTTTCAACCATTGAACCATTTAACCCTTTAAGCGTTTACATATTTAGTCATTTTATTTAGTCTTGGGCTACCCCCGTCATCAGCCCCCCAAGTCAGAGGTTTTTGGGAAATGAGCTCAAAGACTTCTGACTTTTATACGTGTATTTTATTGCCTAAAGGTTTCAAGGGTTCGATGCTTGAAGGGTTGTGGGCAGTTAATATTTGAATTTTAAATAATTGACAATTGATTTGATTGATGTATGGCGGTTCGTAGGGTGGCGGTTACTGTTTGCCATTATTACCCCTATTGTAGGTTATTTTATATTTGCATATCTCATTTATTTTCACATTTTATTTTGAAGAAACATCACTTTGCTCTTTTTTCTCTCCGGTATCCCCCTGTTTTCAAAATCAGGTCAGTTCCGATTTGCTTATTTTCTCTTTAATTGTTCATTGTGATGGGTGCTCGTAAGGATATGGCAAAATCCGTTTCTCGACTGACCCAAGAGGAAGTTGATTTATTTTGTGTGGAATGGGGAATAGGGACAAAGTATAAACCGGTTGCACCGGCTTGCGATAAACCTATCAATGCTTGTCCTTCTGGTATGATTGCCTTGTATTGTCGTCATTTTGAGTTTTCAAATCTTCGTTATCCGTTTCAAACTTTGTTTTGAATGTTTTGGAATATTATCGGGTGTCTTTTGGTCAAGTTCATCCCCTTGGCATGGCTAGGGTTTTACATTTTGAGATTCTGTGTCGGGCTTGTGGGTATGATCCCACTCTTTTAGCATTCCGTCGCTTTTTCCGGCTTGCTAAGAATGGTGATTGGTTTACCTTTGAAACCAGTCAAGTTGACACTTGTTTGATTTCGTCCATGGTTTCTACACTTGGGGTTTGGAAAGATCGGTTTTTCTGGGTGTTGGAGGAAATTGCTCCTTTCAAACCTGTTTGGAGACACCCGGATGCTGTTCTGAACGAGCCGGAGCCCTCTGATTCCGAGATAAACACTCATTTTTTAGAAATTCTTAGGGAGTGCCCTTCTAGGCTTCGTCCCTTCCCTGAGCATTTGTTGGTGTTGTTGGGTATAAGTAAAGTGTGGGAAAAGCCTAACCGGGATCCGTTGCTTATTAGAGATGGGAAGGGTATGCCTTTATTCTTTTCTTGCTTTTTTTGTTCCTTTCTCTTTGTTTGCTCATGTGCTTTTACATTTGTGTTGTAGCTATGTCTGCCCTCGATTTTATCAAAAGTGATGATACCTCTGACGTTGCCTTTGATGATGTTGCTGCTACCCCTGATGAGAATGCGGTTGTTAAGGGTTCTGATTACCGGTTTGAGGGTTCTGGTTATGTGAATGTTCCAAATGTTAAAGGCTTCACCAAGTTTACTGCTTCCAAAGGTTCTACTCGTCATTCCTAACGCCATCTGAGGAGTGTTGACCAACCTTCTGGTTCAGAGCCTATTGATGTTAGTGATGATGTTGAGGCTTCAGGGGATCAAGTTGTGGATGTCAGTAAGGGCAAGGAAAAGGAGTTGATTGTTTCAAGCAAGAAGAAGAAGTTGGTTAAGAAGGGTGCCATTTCTGCTATTCAAGGTTCGTCAGCCAAAAGTGTTGAAAGCTTCGAGGGTTCAGAGGACATTTATGTGCCTAATTGGGGGGGTTAAGGTTGGTGACAATTTTATGGATCCTGCTGTTTGTGCTGAAGCCTTGGCTCATTTTGCTCCTCCCGGTGTTCGAAGTGCCATATCTGAGATGGAGGGTAATCATCTTATTTCTAGGATGATGCTCAGTTCCTGCAACCTTTCTGCCTTTTTGGCTGAAGGTGTCACTCGCTTTGCTAAAGGGATGCGGGAATATGAGGAGGCCTCCAAGAAGAAGGAGAAAATGAAAGCTTCAATTGCTGCCATGAAGAAGGAAATCGAGATCTTTTCTGAGAAAGAACTGGCTTGGACCAAGAAAGAGGAGGAGTTAACAAAGAGGCACGAAATTGAGATGGGTGATCTCAAGAAGAGCTTTGAAGCTAGCCTGTTGAAACTGAAAGCTGACCGGGAGACCTTGGCTGTGCAAAAGAAGGCTTTTGATAAGGAGAAGGAGGGTTTGAAGACTTTGGTTGCCCAGGCTACTGGGGATAACCAATGGCTCATTGAGCAGGGCTTTCACCAGGTGGTTACCTATCTCTTGCATTCTAAAGAATTCAACTCCGCTCTTGGTGATGTCTACACTAAAATGCTCAACCTGGGAAAACACCAAGGTCTTATTGCGGGTTATAAGCTTCACGAGTCTGGTCATCCCTTGGAGAAGTCTCCCCTGTACCGTCCCGAGGCTCCCGATGTTTTTAAGAGTTCCGTTGAGCAAATGGAGAGGTTGTCATACCCGTATGTGAGCCAGGTTGCTTCTTGCTATGGTAAGCCTCTCTCCGTTTTGCAGGAACTGAAGCCAGATGGTTTGAATGAAAAGTTGTGTGCTGAAATGCTTAGCTCCCTAGCTTTCAAGGAAACGTTCCTACTCGGGAGATAGTGAAGATACTTTTCCTGGGGAATCTGATGTTCCGAAGGATGTCGGCTTGGAGGGTTCAGCTGTTGAGGATCTGGGTCCAAAAGCTTAAAAGGCTAAGAAGACTAAGAAGGCCAAAGGTAGTAGCTCTGGGGCTTCTAAGCCTTCTACTGATGCATGAATTCGTAGCTTTCTTAGCATTCTTAAAACAATTTATGTTTTGTAACCTTTAAACAATGTTAGGTTTTCGGGAGCCCTTAAGGTTCCCGTTGGTTGTGTTTAAGGCCCGTATGGCCGTTTGAACAATAGTTAAATTTGCAAGTTACTAGGACTTGCCTTAACTTGTATTTGAAAGTCTTTTAGGGCTTTCTTTGATATGGTATGATGTTTAGCTATTTTCCTTGTGTTATGTTTTTATACTTGTGCCTTTTTCGTTAAGGCAATTTGTTTGGCTTTAACCTGTCAAGCTTTTTGACTATCTGTTAGCAGGTTGAGGCCTTGGAGGCTTTGAATTGTTACCCGGGTTGCTTGAAGGCTTCTTAGCCTTGTAGTCTGAATTGGTTTTTATCTTTATAATTTTTGTCTAAGTTGTATTGTTCTTTTAGATTTTCTTTGTCTTTTTGTAACTTTGTCTTTGTCGAGTTTGTGCTGCCCTTATGTTTTTTATACCTTAAAGGGTTCAGTGCTGCAGTCACTTAGCCTTGGTATTTTTAACAAGAAGACATAGCACCTATCCTTTTTTATCATTTCTGTGTTTTTCGTTTGACTGTATAAGCCTATTTGTTGATTACATCTTAAGGCTTAAGGAACATTTGGTGTAGGCTGTTCAAACCTGTCTATGAGACAATTTTACTTCTTCTTGACAAGTCTCATGGAGTTGTATTGATTTAAGAACTCACCCCTTATATAGGTTCATTCAACCCTTGAACCTATTGAGCGATGTGGCCTGGGAGCTCATCCCCTTACATGGCCCTTGCCATGGAGTTTTTTGCTAGGTTCTCAGCCTGATCTTAGGATAGAAAGACAAGTTTGATAAAACAAATTCATTCATTCAAGCAATACTTGCTTTTTACAAAAGGTATTCATAGTGTTGTTCGAAATACATTTTGATAAAAACCAAACTTTCTTGTCTAAACATGGAACCTTTTCAGGGTTTTGCCATTCCAATGCCTTGGAAGCCTTTTGCCTTCTGAATCTGCTAGCTTGTAGGATCCACCCTTGTGTGCTTCGAGGATGGTGTATGGACCCTCCCATTTTGGGCCAAGCTTTCCTTGGTTTTCCTTTTTGCTAGCTTCATTGTTTCTCAGGACCAGGTCTCCTGGCTTGAATCGTTCATTCTTGACCTTCTTGTTGTAGTAGGCTTCCATTTGTTGTTTGTATTTGGCTTCTTGGATTGCAGCTTGATCTCGTGCTTCCTCTTGGAGTTGTAAATTCAACATGGTCTCTTTTTGATTTGTTTCGGGATCCATGTTGACGATTCGTTGGGTTACAACTCCTATCTCAGCGGGGATCACAGCCTCGGACCCAAATACCAAGCTATAGGGTGTTTTCTTGTGTCTTATTTTTTCGGTTGTTCTGATTGCCCATAGGACTCTAGGCAATTCTTCGAGCCAGTTGCTTTCGTACCTTCCCAATCTTGTCTTGATACCTTCCACTATGCTTCTATTCGTCCTTTCAACCTGACCGTTTGATTGCGGATAAGCCACTGAGCTAAAAACCTGGTCGATTCTGTATTCCTTGCACCAGAGGCTGAAAGGCTTCTCAGCAAATTGCCTTCTGTTATCAGTGACAAGTACTCCCGGTAATCCATAACGGCAAATGATATTCTCCCAAACAAAGTCAATGACCTGCTTTCCCGTAATCTTAGCAAGTGGTTTAACCTCGGGCCATTTGGTGAAATAATCTATTGCCACCAGCAAGAATTTTACTCCTCCCTTGCTTTGGGGAAATGGACCAACAATGTCCATTCCCCATTTATGGAATGGCCATGCCGAGGTTATCGGGACCAAGTCATGCTTGGGACTCTTTGGGATTGGTGCGTGAATCTGGCAAGCATCACATTTCCTTAACTGTTCAGCTGTATCACGGTGCATTGAGGGCCAAAAATACCCAAGGTTCATGAGCTTTGCGACCACCGACCTAGCTCCAAAGTGAGCTCCGCATATGCCTTCGTGAATTTCTTTGATCAAATACTTACTTTGCTCAGGACCGACACATCTTAGCAAGGGACCAAGGTAACCCTTTTTGTAAAGGGTTTCTCCTTGTAGTATGTATTGCCTCGCCTTGATCTCAACCCTTTTAGCTTCTACTTGATCATTGGGCAATTCACCATTTTTAAGGAACTTTTTGATAGGAGTCATCCAGTTTGGATCTTCTTCGGTAACTACATCTTGAACTTCCAATTCATCGATTGATGGAGCCTTTAACACTTCTACCAGCACCTTCTTGGTAAGGTGGGCGAAAGTGAGAGATGCAAGCTTACTTAGGGCATCAGCCTTTTTGTTTTGAGATCTGGGGATCTGTTTGATGTTGCATGCTTGGAAGGTACTCATCAGTTCCTTAGATTTTTCTCTGTATTTTTTCATGTTGGGTTCTTTAGCTATGTAGCTATCATTCACTTGGCTTGAGACCAGCAACGAATCTGTGAACACTTCAAGCTTTTCAACCTTCATTTCTTTAGCCAGCCTTAGGCCAGCTATTAGTGCCTCGTATTCAGCCTCGTTATTGGTGGTCTGAAAATCAAAACGTAGAGCATATGTGAATTCCAACCCTTCTGGGTTGATCAAAATTAGCCCTGCCCCTGACCCTTCAACACTTGAAGCCCCATCGGTAAAAAGCTTCCAGGCTTCAGGGTTGGAAGGTTCAGAGGTGGTAGTGTTTACTTCAGTGATTGCTTGGTTCGGGATTTCCACGATGAAATCAGCCAAGACTTGGGCTTTGATAGCTTTTTGTGGGACATAGGTGATGTTATGTTCACCTAGTTCCACTGCCCATTTGGCCAGTCTTCCTGAATTTTCTGGTTTTTCAAGCACATTCTTAATAGGTTGGTCAGTGACCACTTGCATAGGATGTGCTTGGAAATTCCTTCGAAGCCTTCTAGCTGTTTGAACTAGGGCCAAGGCAAGCTTTTCAAGGGGGGGGGGGGTATTTGGTTTCAGCCAATTTTAGAGTT
Organism: Helianthus tuberosus; assembly: GCA_030545235.1. Classification (NCBI taxonomy): domain Eukaryota; kingdom Viridiplantae; phylum Streptophyta; class Magnoliopsida; order Asterales; family Asteraceae; genus Helianthus; species Helianthus tuberosus. Next base: position 45,968,528 of record CM060362.1, on the reverse strand, counting down.
TTACTGAAGAAATAGACGGGTACCTGAGCTTTGTCCCGTTCGATGATGAGGACCGCACTTATAGCCTCTTCAGCAATTGATAAATAGACTGAAATTGGTTCCCCCGTTTTAGGAGCTGCGATGTCTGGTAAGGAAGCAAGATGTTGTTTCATCTGGTTGAAGGCTTCTTCAGCCTCATCAGTCCATTTGAAGTTCTTCTTATCAGAGCAATTCTTGAGCGTTTTGTAGAAGGGTAGAGACCTTTCAGCCAGCTTGGAGGTAAAACGCTTCAAGGCTGCAAGCTTCCCGTTTAAACTTTCGACTTCTTTCCTGGTTTTTGGTGGTTTGGTTTCGAGGACGGCTTTCACTTTGTTGGGTTGGCTTTGATGTTTTGTTTCCCAACAATGTGACCCAAGAACTTTCCTTCTTCGAATCCAAATGACCATTTTTCCGAATTAAGCTTCATGTTAACCTTTCTGAGATTCTTGAAAGTTTCTTGGATGTCGTCGAGCATTTGATACTCCGTCTTGCTTTTAATTACCAAGTCATCGACATATGCCTCCAAGTTTTTACCAATTTGGCTACCAAAGGTTTTGTCGACGAGACGTTGGTAGGTTGCTCCGGCATTTTTGAGGCCAAAAGGCATCTTTTGATAACAAAAGATCCCTTTGTCCGTGTGAAAGGCTGTTTTTTCCTCATCCTCTTTCTTCATGAGGATTTGGTGGTAACCTTTGTATGCGTCGAGAAAGAATTTGAACGAGTAACCGGTGAGGGAGTCAACCTTGAGATCAATTTCCGGTAGTGGATAGCAATCCTTAGGACAAGCCTTGTTAAGATCCTTGAAATCTATGCACATCCTCCAAGAGTTGTCAGGTTTCTTTACCACAACCGGGTTTGCAACCCATGATTGGTACTTGACTTCTCGGAGAATGCCAGCTGATACAAGCTTCTCAACCTCTTGGCAGGCTGCCAGACTCCTCTCGGGTGCCAGGCTTCTTTTCTTTTGGACTACAGGCTTGACATCCGGTGGTATTCTTAACTCGTGCTCGGCAATGTCCCGAGGGATCCCTGTCATATCTTCTGGACACCAAGCTAAGACATCGCAGTAATGTGTTAGCAGCTTTTCGAGATACGAAAGGGTTTCTTGTGAAAGACTTGGATTGACCCTTATTCTCTGTTCAGGGTACTTAGGATTTATGACTAGCCTTTGCTTGTCTTCTTCGCTTTTGGAACTTTCACCTTCAACTAGGTATGCTTCTTGAGAGGGTTGAAGGGTTGCTATACCCCTTTCGGTGGGAAATTTGACTGTGCCATGGCCAATAGACACGGCCATGTAGAATGCACATTGCCCTGGCCTTCCAATGATCACATCATAACTTGAGGGGATGTTAATAACCACAAAGGTGAGTGGTTGGGTTCTTTCTTTCAAACCTTCACTGAAACGAACATTAAGTGTCAGTTGCCCTAAAGGCTTGAGGGGTATATCGGCAATACCTTTTATGGAGGTTCCAGAGGGTTGAAGCCTTGAACGTTCTTCATTACTCAAACGGTTGAAGAATTTTTCGAACATGATTTCAGTAGCTGCCCCAGTATCTATGTATGCCCTGTGTGTTTGCAACGTTCCTACTGTAGCTTCTACCACGAGAGGGCTAGAGAGAGGGTTTTTCTCCGTTGGGGGGAAACAGACACACTGAAGCTTCCAAGCTTCCAACCGCTGTCTTTTATGAGGAACCCTTCCATCAGAATCCACCATATTGACTTCCTTGCCTTTTCCTTCAGCCATTTTGTCCCAGACTCCCTTTACCAAATGAGCGAGTTCTCCGGAGTTAACAGCTTCTTCAATTCTTTTCTTGAGCTGGAAGCAATCATTGGTGTGGTGACCTTTTTCTTCATGAAACTCACAATATTGTGTGGAGTTCTCATTTTTTCTGCTTTTGGGGAGAGGTCTAGGAGGCCGAAAGTTTTGCTTGACTTCTTCCGTTGCGAGGATTTCTTGAGGGGTCTTCGTGAGGGGTGTGAAACTTATGCCTTTCTCCCTGCTTGAAGGGTTCTGGCCTTCAGACCTTCGAGGGTCTGAACCCTTTGACCGCCTGTCATAGGAGTTGAAGTTTCCCTTTTTTCTAGATGGACTATTGCTTCACCAGCTGGACCCCCTTTTCCTTTGTTCTTTTATATCTACTGCCTCCTCTCCCCGGATGTGGGCTTCAGCCCTTTCGAGAGCTTCTTCCAAGGTCTTGGGCAGGGACTTGTAGAAATCTCTTGTGAGATATTTAGAGGTGATGGCATTCATGAAACCAGCCACTCTCATCTTCTCATCTGCCCCTACATAAGTCAGACCTTCCTTTTTGTATCATTCAATGAACGCTCGAAGACTTTCGTTATCACGTTGTTTTATCTGGAAGATTACTGTTGCGTCTTTAACGTATCGCCTTTGTTGGGAGAAATTGGCCAGAAAACCCTTGCTGAGGTCGTCAAAGCTTCGAATGCTTCGAGCAGGTAAGTCGTTGAACCAGATTCTGGCTGATCCAACAAGGGTTTGCATGAACATTAGGCAACATTCAGCGTTTGACCATTTCTCTATCCTTGCTGCACCGGTAAAGATCTGAAGATGGTCCTCAGGATCTTCAGTCCCATCATAAGTTTTGATGTGAGGAGGCATCTTGATCTTTGCTTGGAAGTCGTAATCAGCTATCTGCTGTGAAAAGCATGAAAGGTTACTTGGCTTATACGGCTTAGCCAAGTCTTCTTCAGCCCTTGCATCCACATTATTGCCATTGCCGTTATTTCCCTGAGTGGTTAGCACCTGATTAATAAAGTGTTGCCACGGGAAGTTGGCCATTATCTGGGTCATCATGTTGGGCATGAGGTTGAAGCCTTGAAGGCTTCTAGGTGCAACTGAGCAGTTTATTCCCAGAGGAGTGCTGATGATAGCATTTCGTGCCAAAGGGAGTACGGACAGAGCTTGCTCCCATGTGGTTGTTGTAGATGCTGGAAAGCTTTTCACTGGGGACTGTAGGAGCTGGTCAAGAGTTACCTCATGTCCCAAAGGAGCACCACTAGTAATCGGTTAGGAAGAGAAGAAGGGATGCACTGTGGGATTTGTCATTGTGTGCAGATATGGGTGAGGGTTTGGAGGATTACTGGGACCAGCCTCATTTCTAGTTGTGAAAGGAAGGGGAGGTGGTCCGGGAGACAATGTTGGTTCTGGCTCGTCATAATCTAGGCAGATTCTCACCCCCTTTTCTCTTTCTCTATTCACATGCTTGGAAAAGAGCAGTGAACTCACCTTTGATTTGCTCGGTAAGATTAGTTACTTGTTCACACTTAGTCATTCAAGTCCTAGTATGGTTATCACAGTGATCAGTTTTGGCATACAATCAATTCACATACTAGAACAGATAATAAACATTGTCACATAGCTCATAGTAACATCTAAACCCAACACATATTCATGTTGCTACTTCTAATCATTACATAACAGGTTAACATTCAAAATATGCATATTATGATGTGCGGTCCAGTTGTGCGTGAGGCCCAATGTCTAGCTTGTGCGACTGAGTCCGCTTGTGCGACTCGTTTAAATTGTGTGACCCGACATTTTACCCAGCCCAAAATCACAGCCTACGACCCAATAGTGGAGTGTGTGTGTTTGTGGCCCAACTACTGTGTGGCCCAAATACTTAATGAGTCCAGAGGACTGTGCGGCCCACTGTCCCATATGCAGCCTATTTAACAACCTAGGGATGTGCGATCAAAGCATACATGTGCAATCCAAATTTGCGGTTGACCAAGTCAACCCCCTTTCATAATTTTTAGTAACCACCCCCTCCCTTCACACGATCAACTGTTACAGCAACTTGGAAATTCTCATGAACCCTACTATCAGTTCATCATTATTAGCACACTAGCTTAGATTCATAACACCATTCATCATGCCATCCTCCGGTTAACATCATTACATAACATCATTAATCAAGCCACTATGAACGCTCCGAATCAGCCGATTATCACAAGGATTTACCAAACTCATTTGATCATATCATTCCAAATAATAAAACTGTTTCCCTAAACTATCATTATTATCATCATTTATTAACAATCATGAATCCAACCCAATAATAATTTATGTATGAGCAACCCCAAACTATCGACCTTAAGGTCGAGTCACGAAATCGGGTTCATCACGTAACGTTCCATTATACTTAATCAGTCCTAACATAAATTCTAAATTATCGATTCATTAACATGCATCATCACATCGCTCATTATATTCTATGACAATTCCGAACCATACTAAGTCTGAAATCGGCATTACGAATCATAACAATTTACACCTGATCAAGAACAATCAACCAGAACTAAAATCATATATTCATCATTAAATACCTAACAGACGACAACTAATCAATTTCATCATTCAGGTTATCACACAAACACAATTACTACAATCCGTACATAAATCACGTGTAGCCGAGAACGATTAACTAAATCAGAAATAATATGATTACTAACCGAGAGAAAATATGCTAGAACCAGGAGAAGGGTGCTTCGAAAAGAGGGCTTTGTCACGTTCAAGGAGACGTCACAATGGGACTTCGAACCATGGAACTACCATCGAGTATGAGAGGACAGGGAGAGATAACGTAGGGTTTCTAAATGGTGCGGATGCGAAACAATTATACTCAATACATGTTGGGCCTCACCTGGGCCGAAGCTCCTCTTGGACGAAACATGAACTGGGCCGAAACTCCTCTTGGACGAAACATGATTTGTTTCGTCATGAAGATGGGTAACGGAACTCTATTGACGAAACTCAATTCATCACTTTGAAAAAGATTCATCACTTTGAAAAAAAGTCCAATCACGTTAACAGTAATTGTTGATGCAACAAATAAGAGACCAAGGATGGTAGCTATGCTGGTTAGGCAAAAGGGTTGAAGGGTTCAACTTTGCCTAACGCAGGTCGTGGGGTCCCCCCACGTTTGCAAGACGTGGAAGGAGGTTCACTAGTTTATTGTTATTGTTTGCTAAAGTTCCTCCTCTGAAGTTTATTCAGATTTGGATATGGGAGCAAACGGAATGTGTGTGTTGGATGTGAAAGTGAGTAACTCGCATGAAGCAAGTACTCGATATGAATGACCAGAGTTTAAGGAAACAGGCCTGGCTAAGAATGTCCCAACTCAGTAAATGAAGTGTCAATTATATAGGAGAAGACATCTCCCAAAGATGCATTCATTTGACTAGTGTCCTTGCTTGCAGCGAGGGGCTTACCCTTTCGGGGGTTGAAGCCTTTTGACCCCTGGATAATAGCGTGTGCTCTGCAGACCTGCATTGCTTTTGCGGCTGTGGGTTGGTGAAGCAATCCCTGGATGTGACTGGTTACTGTTTCTGCATTGCTTTTCCCCACCTCACAGCTTTTCAACCATTGAACCATTTAACCCTTTAAGCGTTTACATATTTAGTCATTTTATTTAGTCTTGGGCTACCCCCGTCATCAGTAATCAACTTGTAGTCCACTAACCTTGAGTGACCCAATAAGAGTTAAGTAATGCATTGGGTTTGCCGGCCATTTAAGTTGACTTTAGATCCACTAAACCTCGGCCCAATAGAATTCATTTTGCTTGCACACTGCTCAAGTTAGTGTTGGTCCAATTGAAATCAGGTGAAATTTTGTAGTTGTTGGTTGTATGTGTTTATTGATTCAACAAACTCCCAACTAATGCCACTTTTCATAACATCAAACAATCTACCAAAACAGAATTACTAAACCAGTGATACTTAAATAAAAGACTTGAAATCTCGGGTTGTCACATCATCACCAACTTGAAAGAAATTTCGTCCCGAAATTTGTCAAGCAGTCCAAAACAACAAAATGTTAACGCAGGATGACTATAGATTTTCCGCGGGTGCCACATCATCCCCAACTTGAAAGGGAATTTCGTCCCGAAATTCGCCGATGATACCAGAGGTTGATACAACTGAGGATACTGGAGCTTACTCCGATCATTGCGTTCCCACGTGAACTCCGGTCCATGTTTTGAGTTCCAACGAGCTCTCACGATTTGGATTTGACTATGCTAGCGAATCTTAACGCCCCGGTCCATGATTTCAGTAGATTCCTCAACAACTGCAACTTGTCATTAACCTCAGACGCTAGTAAGGGTATCCCAAATGTTTCATCGGACAATCACTGCCTTAGATTCGAAACATAAGTGACATCATGCACGTTATCCAATTCATCGGGTAACCCGAGTTTGTAAGTCACGTTACCCATTCTTCCTTGAACGTTGCATGACTCAAAGTGATGTAAGTTGAGCTCCCCATGCTTCCCAAGCGTACCACACCCTCCCAGGGTGAGACTTCCAACGTGAGACGATCGCCTACAGCGATCTTCCAGTGTTTCCTAAGCTTAACAGCTTTCCTGCCAATCACGCGTTGCCGCCAGACAACTCTCGATACAAATAACCTTCCCAGGAGTCTTGAGTACAAGTCCTGGACCCATAATTAGTCCAACAAAAGGGTTGGTATTATCATCTACGCAATGCTCTAAACATAGTTGTCTGCATACTAGAATGGTAACTACCGCAGTAGAACTCAACCAAAGGTAAATATCCCTCAAATTTTACTAAAGTCAATCACACACGAGCTTGAAACATGTCTTCGAGTGTCAGGGGGGTTCGTTTACTCTGGCCGATTGCCGTATGGTGATAAGTAATGCTCATGTCTAGACGTGTGCCGAGAGTGTTGCGTTGTACTTGTTATAAATCAGGCATAGATCAAAATCAGAGGAATGTCCAATGGCTGTGGAGACTCGTCAATTTCCTTGACTGCAAGAAGGTGTGCTGGCTACATGAGGCGCTCAACGATCATCCATGTGACACTGTTTCCGTTTCGTGTTGCAAGTAGACTAGTGACAAAATTCATGGCAGTTGGCTCCCATCTTCCAAATGGGTGTTGCCGGTTTCTGATACTTCAAATTGACCTTCCACAATTCAAACGTCATACACATACATTGCTAGGTGGGTTTTGATGCCCAATTTACAAATTCAAACATCTTTCATCAAAACCCAGATGACTAGGATTTCGAATCCGGTGTGCTTTGCTCAACACAATTTCCCTACCGTTGCCGCGAAATGAGATTCACATTCGTTCCATGAGGTAGTGAATATCGTCCGTCTTGCCAAAAGTTGCTTTTCCATGCCCCGCATGGTCCCAGCTAGAAATTCCTCTTCCTTTAATGCTTCAGTTAGCACAAGGCGAACCTGATCGGATAGGCTAGAGTCGTTAGTGAGCTGCATGCTCGTACGCGTTTAGGTTCCATAATCGTAGCCGCTCAAGAGTTCTTTCCAGTGATGTCATCACATGTTTAGATCTTTCGCAACAAGGGTACACGGGAGGCCCTTGTGATCGGTCTAGGTAATGCATTTGGTACCGTCCAAGGAATGCCTCCAACTCAAATCCAAAGACCATGGGTTCCACCGCAGGTTGGGTCTTGTGTAACTCTTCTTGTAATTCCACTACGTAAGCCATCACTTTCTCGTGTTGCATCGATGTGTAGCTGAGACTCTGATTCGAACCCTTAAGGTATACCAGTAGATCACTCGCACCTTCGGGCTAAGACAATGCTCCGTGCATTGCAGAGTTGGGATTCGAAAACTTAAAAGTCGCTCTCCTGTTTTGTCTCCCACGAACACAGCACCCTGCTGTGCTTATGGGAGTTAAACTGCGCGATCTTCGAAAATCTTGTGCTGAATCTACAACAGCATCCACCGAAACCAAGAAATTGTTGTACCCCCGAAGGAATCTTTGGTGCCAATCGGCTTTTAACAAAATGGATCCTAGCACGATCGACGCATATCCCCACTGCGTTGATTACATGATCAAAATGCATCTCTCGAGTCTAGATGTTACATTAAACAAGACTTCACACGTAATGACTCTTCCCTCAGGAGTTCTAAGATAAGATACAGATGTCGTCCATGATGTCCCTTCCTCCAGGAAATGACCCACAACGTCATCAATAACCACGGTTGATTCTTGTGGTCCATAAGCTGCTGGTGTGTCGATTACCTCGATAGTCATGGTGTACAAAGTCGCACTGGCCACATTGCGTTTGATATGCCGTTCTAAGAGCATTCTCTCATTGGACTTCCATCTGATGATAGTTCGTTCCTTAGTCAATCCTCGAATGGGAGCTTAACTCTCGCAACTAGTCGACAGGTTGCCAATACATGGTCGAGGCAAACGGTTCCTGACTGCCACTTTGTTGAGTTCTCGATAATTAGTATGCATACGAAAAGGCTTATCTTCACGGATATAAATGGGGCTCCCCGGAGCGAAAACTAGGTTTGCCAAAACTTCTGTCCCACAGTCTATGTAGTTGAAGTGACAGTTCTTGCATTCCTCCTGGCGCAAGATGGTAAGAAGTACGAAGAATTAAGGTTGCCTCTGGCGTGAGATCAAACTGAGGTTCTGCCTAACGGTTGAGGAAGTAAACCTGAATTTTCCTCGAGTAGCACGCCGAGAGGAATCACGAACAATTGGTGGATCCTCGATCCTCACCTCCTTAGTCTTAACATCAGTAACATGTACTAATATAGCGGGGTAATCCTTTCGTAGACACTTCTGGGCCTTCTTTGCTGATATGATGCTAACCCTTACACCACTCTGACACTTCAAAATATAAAGTGACGCCAAATTCCCTCCCCACAGGGTATATCTACGCGATATCCAGTTAACCAATCTACACAACTACTGTATCGAAACCATCAAAGATATTACGAGGAAGGTTGATGCTGAACACTTGTCCTACAAGGTCGAGTTCGCATCCCGTCGAACATATGAGGTCTCCATTGCCTTGCCATCAGCCGTTTTCACAACAGGTTTCGTTTCAATGGGTAACAGGGTTAAACAGGACAGAGACGAATCGATTAGCTACTCATACCAGTTACCACACTGCAAGAATCCTGGTGTCACCTACGCCAATCCTAAATGTCCTTCCACGAGTACCACTTCTAGTGTTGTTGTTACGGTTGCGGGGATTTCCAATGTTGTCATTATTCCCTTAGTTGTTGACGTCTTGACTTAACAGCAATCATTCCTTGCCAATGTTACCTTCGTTTCCATGCTACGATTACGAGTACCGTAAGGTTGTCATGCCTGTTGCCTCTAATGTCGTTTCTTGAAACGGAGCCCTACGATCTTTCACCAACAGGGTCCATCTTGTTCCATTCCATGTCGCGTCCTAAGACACTACTCACAGCGTGGGGAAGTTACACATTCCACCCTATAATCAGTTGCCATCGCTTATGTCCCGATTGATTCGTAAAAGTTGACTCCCATGAGTTGGCAAATAGGGTTAAAGATTCAATTGGAGTCAAATTGCTGATGTTCGTTGCTGGTAATCAGGGTCGTTCTAATACTGAGGTTGGTAAGGCACTACGCTCATCCTCTTGTCCATCATCCTCGCAAGTTGACTGAGTAATACACGGTATGTTTCCAGAGTGTTGCGAAGTGGTTGCACTTCGAGGTCTAAGACGTCAGTACATTGAGTTCCCGTAAACAAAGTGGAGTGAGAGAGGTATAGACCAATCATTGACGCTGCAATATCCAACTCAGGGACGTTTGTACAAGCACCCCACATACTACACAGTTCGCTAAGCGTTCAGATGGGTGTTCAGGTAATACTCAATAGCATCGAGATTCGTAAGGGTTTCAAAGGGAAATGAAAAGATCACATTCGAGTAGGAGACAATCACTACTATGACTCCTATAGACTGTAGTGTTTCGCATCGATCAAATAACAAAACGGGACCCCTTTTTCACTTGTTAAGCCTCACTGGGACTCGCATGCACCCCACATTATTATTATGTGTGCACCCACAATAATATTGTGATTTGCATGCTCATCTCAGCTCCACCTAACTCATGTCAAAGGGTTCATCAAACTCAAGTAGCAAACATAGAGCATCACGAAACGTGAGTGACAAATGTTTAGGGAAATACCACCCTATCGGTCATATAACACATGCAAGTAATACAACAATTAATACTGTTGTGCTAAACGTGCGATCACATGCAGTATTATATATAAGTGCTCACTAGTTACGCAGTACAATGAGTATACGAGAGATGAACCTTGCAATCTGGACTGAGTGTCATGGTCGTATTCACGTTTTCAGAACTTTTTGGTTATAGCCTGGTTTTACAAAAACGTTTTAAAACCAAGTTCACTATAACCAGTGGCTCTGATACCGAACTGTCACACCCCCAAAATACCACTTGCGGAAACACCGCAGGGCGTGTGACGTACAAGGATCTTTAGCCACCAATCACATTGAACTCATAAATATGTTTAAATAAAACTTTCATCCATTAATATAAAGTGTTACAAAACGTTATATATAATTCATTTTACACAGCGGAAGCATAACTCAGTTGTTAAATGTTTCATAAACCACACATACGTAAACTATTAGTCTTGTGTTACGATTCCATGTATCTCGACCCATGACCACTCCAGCCTTCCAGACAGCAAGTTCCAAGATATAAACCTACAGACCTGCAAGCATGCAGACAAGTGTGAGATGACGCTGGTGAGTTCAAAGTTTTGTTAACGTGTTTAGATACCAGTTACCAGATTAAAACGTTTCAGAGATTTGATGATTTGATTTGATGTTATTATTAACTCGATAACCGCAATAGCTACAAGATGTATTTGCCCAACCCCAATGTCTCTATCAAAACATTGGTCATGCTTTAAGGTAATTAGTTCACGCCCGTCCTCCCCGGTACGGTGTGAGGGTGCCAAACCTAATAGCGCTATCAACTAATAACCTTGTTGCCTCCCCGGCAACTATCGGTAGATGTAAGGGGTCTTATATGATAGAAATGAGTAATAACAAACATCCCATTAACCTGACATTCCTCCCTGGAACGTTACCCGATTTCCCTTCCCGGGATGCATGCTTGGAAAAGAGCAGTGAACTCACCTTTGATTTGCTCGGTAAGATTAGTTACTTGTTCACACTTAGTCATTCAAGTCCTAGTATGGTTATCACAGTGATCAGTTTCGGCATACAATCAATTCACATACTAGAACAGATAATAAACATTGTCACATAGCTCATAGTAACATCTAAACCCAACACATATTCATGTTGCTACTTCTAATCATTACATAACAGGTTAACATTCAAAATATGCATATTATGATGTGCGGTCCGCTTGTGCGACTCGTGTAAATTGTGCGACCCGACATTTTACCCAGCCCAAACTCACAGCCTACGGCCCAATAGTGGAGTATGAGCAAACTCATTTGATCATATCATTCCAAATAATAAAATTGTTTCCCTAAACTATCATTATTATCATCATTTATTAACAATCATGAATCCAACTCAATAATAATTTATGTATGAGCAACCCCAAACTATGAACATTAAGGTCGAGTCACGAAATCGGGTTCATCACGTAACGTTCCATTATACTTAATCAGTCCTAACATAAATTCTAAATTATCAATTCATTAACATGCATCATCACATCGCTCATTATATTCTATAACAATTCCGAACCATACTAAGTCTGAAATCGGCATTACGAATCATAACAATTTACACCTGATCAAGAACAATCAACCAGAACTAAAATCATATATTCATCATTAAATACCTAACAGACGACAACTAATCAATTTCGTCATTCTGGTTATCACACAAACACAATTACTACAATCCGTACATAAATCACGTGTAGCCGAGAACGATTAACTAAATCAAAAATAATATGATTACTAACCGAGAGAAAATATGCTAGAACCAGGAGAAGGGTGCTTCGAAAAGAGGGCTTTGTCACGTTCAAGGAGACGTCACAATGGGACTTCGAACCATGGAACTGCCGTCGAGTATGAGAGGAGAGGGAGAGATAACGTAGGGTTTCTAAATGGTGCGGATGCGAAACAATTATACTCAATACATGCTGGGCCTCACCTGGGCCGAAGCTCCTCTTGGACGAAACATGAACTGGGCCGAAACTCCTCTTGGATGAAACATGATCTGTTTCGTCGTGAAGATGGGTGACGGAACTCTATTGACGAAACTCAATTCATCACTTTGAAAAAGATTCATCACTTTGGAAAAAAGTCCAATCACGTTAACAGTAATCAACTTGTAGTCCACTAACCTTGAGTGTCCCAATAAGAGTTAAGTAATGCATTGGGTTTGTCGGCCATTTATGTTGACTTTAGTTCCACTAAACTCTCGGCCCAATAGAATTCATTTTGGTTGCACACTGCTCAAGTTAGTGTTGGGCCAATTGAAATCTAGTGATATTTTATAGTTGTCGGTTGCATGTGTTTATTGATTCAACAAACTCCCAACTAATGCCATTTTTCATAACATCAAACAATCTACCAAAACATAATTACTAAACCAGTGATACGTAAATGAAAGACTTGAAATCTCGGGTTGTCACATCACGCCCCGCGATGGCTTCTTCTTCATCTTTCGCAGGCCGTGAAGGACTGTATGGTGGTTTTAGGGTTACTGAGTCACGAGGTAATGTCGACACGTGTCAGGACACGTGGCAGCAAGGGTGTCCGGCAAGTAATAGGCTGTCGCACACCGCGAAGGAATCCCCTTCGGCTGTCGCGGGCCACGACGGCACTAATTTATTTGTTTTTTATAAATATAAGTGTTATTCGGGTCCGTTTCTCGCATACGGGGTGTATTTAGGAATGTTTAGGGGTGTTTCTCGAGGGTTGTTACAAACGTTGCCTCCAAAAAAGGGATATACCACTATAACTGAGATAATCTCTTGAAAACCCAAAGTGTGGAAATCATCAAAGGATACGTAAAAGAAGAGTCATAACCAAGTGATTTTATGTTGTCTATTTGTTTCTTTTTAATATTTTAGTTTCATCCTTTATTTTTAATTACTAAAACATCTTTTTCCTAAAAATTTGGTTATATTAGACGTTGACGGTATTCCAGTTTTAAAAGCCCTTGTGTCCTTGGATGACCTTGGTATCTTACCATCACTATACTATGCCAACGATGGGTCTACTTGCCCTAGTGTGTTATCTCTCTACTGCCAACAACCACTACAAGCCACCACCCTCCACCATTTTCACATCACCATCACACCACGACTGAAACCTACGGCGACCTCCCTAACCCTAATAATCCCACACCCAACCCTCTCACTTCCCCCAATCTTCACCCCTCTAGTCTGTAACACCAACTCATGCCAAAACTCATCATAAATTCACACCAATATATGCGTAATTTAGCCAAACATTCGTTGTTAAAAAAAATAATAACCTGATACTCATTAATGGTAATCCCGGTGACATTACACCTGGAATGCGAGACAATCGCACGCATCGGACCACCAACACGGTAACCAGCGCCAAGAATCTTTTGTCTAGCCTTCATTCCAATCAAATCTACAGTCATCTGTTCATGAATTCTGCTCGATTCAAGGTTCGATTTGCCTTTAATCACCGGAAAAAAGTGAAACGATTGTCCCCACTACATTGATAAATGTCAGTGACAAGGTTGTAGAACGAGTCGACTAAAGCGGGAACGTTTTCGAATTGTTTGATGTGTTTGGGGTGGTGGAAGACGTACCAGTACTGGTTGTAGGTTTCTTTAACATTGGAATGGTGGATTGAGCCGTCGGTGAGGTGGACGACGTGTTTTCCGTTTTGCACGTCCGAACTCCGGTGGTTCCACCACATCATCTTCATTCGGATTGTTCGATGTGTTTGGGGCGACGAAAGAAGGACCAGTACTAGTTGTAGGTTTTTTAACCTTTTTTTAATCGATTAATTAAAAAGACAACAATGCCCTTTAACCAAAAAATCTAGCTGGGATTGGCCTAAAGGACATAACGTGCAAGATTTTGGAACATCAAGTACAAAACGTGTCAACTTTTACGCTAAAGGACAGCGCTTGCAATTTAGTGCAAACAAAAAGGACAAAACTTGTAATTTACTCTAAATTTAAAGCTTGATAAACGAGTAAAAGTGCTTAAAATATACTAAAAATTATACCACGCTCGCATCACGCCATACACCAACCAGAGATCGCGTGTTATATTCGATTCGCAAAGATGCAACCCGTTAACAAGTGCTCTGTTGTTTCTTCAGCATCCGAACATAACACACAATCTGAGCTGTCCATATCAATATTCTTTTTCCTGAGCTCAGGCTTGGTTGGCAGGCGATTTTGAGACGCCTTCCAAGCGAAAATATTAATCTTTTTCGGAACCCATTTGTTCAAGCCAAAGCTGGATGAAACAGGTTGGTTTAACGCGTTAAACAGCAACGTTTTCCTAGAAGAAACAGAAAATGGACCCCCCTTATTTGCTAGACAAACCCATTTGTCGTCTCTATTCGTTGGAATGAATTGTGCCAGAATGCGGTTGCAGTCTGCATACTCGGTGTTATCCACCCTAATAAAGTTTCTCTTCTTCCATTTCCAATTCCGCACAATTGATCCATTAACCAAAACAAGGCAGTCTTTGACAAGCAATGATTTGTCCTTTTCTAAATCAAAAAGGTTTTGGGGATGTGACACATAACCGATCAGAAGAAAGCCAAGGGTCGAGCCAAAAGCGGACCTTGTCGCCCCTTTCCACCTCGGCCTTTATAAGGTTTCCCAAGCGAACATTAGAGCATGCAAGGTTGGTTTCTAGGTTTGAAATTGAACTCCAAGTGCCTAGAATACTCTTAAAGTAGGGGAGAATAGGCCGTGAATGGTTAGAACTGTGGAATGAGCTTATAACTTTCCACCAAAGAGCATGTATTTCGCTTTTGAACCTCCATCACCACTGTGTAAGGAGAGCTATGTTTGCATCCCTAAGCGGGGAGAGCCCTAACCCACCTGCTTCAATAGGAATGATAATCTTTTTTCCAACTAACCCAATTTATCTTATAAACATCCCCGTTACCACCCCAAAAAATTTCCTAAGTTCCGCTTCCAATTTTGCCATGATACTCGCGGGAGCTTTAAAAATAGAGAAAAATTAAGTTGGAAGAACTTACACGACCGCCTTTAAGAGAGTAAGCCTACCCCCGGTTGAGAGAACCGAGGCTTTCCAAAGGGATCGGTGTTTGTCGAAAGCTTTGAGAACCAAGGACCAATGGTTAAAACTATTCATGTTTTCCCCAATAGTAATTCGAAGGTATGGGCAAGGAAAACATCCCATCACACACCCGATAGAGTTTACAAAATTGGTTGTTTCATCAACATTTACCCCGACCCCAAAGATCTTGGACTTGGAGTAATTGATTTTTAAGCCCAAGACAATATGAAAACAACGCAAAAGGCAAGCCTTATTAAGGGCATTGTCTTTTGACCATTCCCCAATAATAATAGTGTCATCCACAAAGAGGTGATGAGTAATGAGAGGCCCCCCGTTGGGACAAAGAAGGCCTTCGAAGATATTGTGTTCCACGGCTTTGTTGATCATGCAAGTGAAGTCCTCCATTCCTATGATAAAAAGAAAGGGTGAAAGTGGGTCCCCTTGTCTTATACCTTTTTGAAAAATGAACTCAAAGGTTGGGGAGCCATTGATAAGAACCGAAGATCTCGCCGAAACCAAAATTCCCCTAATCCTTGACCTCCATTTATCGGGGAGGTTCATTTGCTCCAAAATAGAAAATTATGAAGTTCCAATTAATATTATCGAAGGGTTGTTGATCCCAGAAAGAGATACCCAAATACTTAATATGGCAAGTGATTTCAACAAATAGGAAAATATTGTGCGGAACTAGAAATCAAACTTACAAGAAACAACTTATAGAATTTTTTAAGTGTATTAATGACTTTGTAAAACAAAGTTATTGGATATTACAAAATGAATACTCAAAGAATTCTATGCGAAGGGTAATGGAATTTGTGGTGTGTGTATTGAAATTCTCATCAAAATCTCTGCTTAATGCTGAGCCATTAGCAGGATGATTTTCTTTGGAGAGATTTTGTTGAATTAGCTTCAGTATTTTAACACACATACAATTTGATTTGTCTAATGATTTAGACAAAGGTGCTTGTGATGGAATGTTTTTACCTTTATGAAATTTAGGATGAATTCTTGGTGTTTCAATTATTTTTATGGTTTCATCCCTTTTTAAGCAAGTTCTGGGTGACAAAAACAGTTTATCAGAATTTTAAGATCTGCAAGAATCAGCATCAGAATCTGGTATTATCTTACCAGAAATGTCTTCAGATGCCTTTACAAAGGTGGTGGGAGTTTTAATATTTGATTTAACATATCCCAGCCCTTCACCTTTGTTCTTTGGTGTTGCCTCAATAAATTGTATAAACTCTTTTGCTTGCCGAAATCCTTCACATTGATCTCATTGTCTTGAGTTTTTTTGTAAATATTTTTCCTTTCTTGTTCATAAAATTCAATTTTTGCATCATTTATTAACATTTGATCAATTAGTGATTGGTTTTCAGTTTTTTCTTTATTGAGCAATTTTTGCAGATCATCAGATTTTGTGCTTTCTGATGAGGTTTTATTTTGTAGTGTCACAAAATCTTGCATGAGTTTATTCAGTTGTTCTAAATCAAGGTTTTCTGAACTTACTCTTTGTTCTGATGAGCTGGAGCATTCATCAAAAGTTGTGGCCATTAAGCAGAAATTTGCCATTTCCTCATCTTCTTCATCAAAAGAATCATCGGTTAGCCAGGTATCGCTACCTGCTATTAAGTTGACTTTCTGTTGCTGCTTTTTAGCTTCTTCAAGCTTCTTTTCATAGTAGGCCACATCCTTCAGATTCTTGTTCTTACATTCTGAAGCATAGTGCCCCTTTTGTTTGCATCTGTAGCAAACAACTTATGTTTTCCCTTTCTCTCTTGACTTTCCTTCCATCCTCCCCCTATCATTCTTCGAAAATTTACCACGTCCACCTCTCAATATTTGCTTAAATGTTTTTGTGAGCAAAGCAATAGCCTCAGCAAAGGCTGAAAAATCTGATAAAGCATCAGAATTCTCTATGTTCTGGTAGTGAGAGGGTTGTGGATCTGAAATGGTATTCTTTGTGTGTGTGAAACAAGAGCTATAAGTCCCCCTTTTTAGTTTGAATTTTCATAGATTTCCTCCTCTCTAGGGACTAAGATGCTATAAAGATCATGTAAGTTCATATTTCCTAACTCAAGGGTTGATGCCAAGGTCATTGTGAGACTTCGCCACTCTCTTGGCAGGGCATCTAAGAACTTGACATTCTTTTCATCATTTAATTTTTCAATACCAAACTTTTTAAGTTCATTTAAAAGTTTGGTGAACCTATTATATGTCTCTGAAAGAGTCTCGTTTTGGAGACTTTTAAATCTTTCATATGAAGAGACACAGTTTGTTCTCTTGTTTCTTTTCATTCTTTCTCCTCCTTCACTTAAATTTTCCAGTTGATCCCATATTTCCTTAACGGATGCACAAGCATCTACTTGAGAAACTTTGTTGTTTGGAAGTGCCATAATCAGAAGTGATTTGGCCCTTTCATCAGCAGCTACCAGTTCCTTATCTTCTTGACTCTAGTGTGTTTCACCTTTGGGAGCCAAGGAGATAGGGATCGCTGGTGTGTGCTCAGTTGCTGCAACTGCTGCTATTTCAACAGTGGGTATATGAGGAACTCTCATAATGGATGAAAATAGTGCTCGATCATGTCCATTTAGGAAATTGATCATCCTGATTTTCCATTAAGGGTATTCTTCTCTGACCAAAGTCAGAGGTTTTGACATAGACCCAATATTGAAAGCATTATTCCAGGTTTAAAAGTTTGCCATATTTTGTTTCAGTGATGGATATCAAGACAACTATGAGCTGTTGATCTTTTGGAAATAATTTATTCAATCTGCTCTGATACCAATTGTTAATCAAGGAAAGTGATACCCCAATACTTAATATGGTAAGTGATTTCAACAAATAGGAAAATATTGTGCGGAACTAGAAATCAAACTTTCAAGAAACAACTTATAGAATTTTTCATGTGTATTAATGACTTTGTAAAACAAAGTTGTTGAATATTACAAAATGAATACTCAAAGAATTCTATGCGAAGGGAATGGAGTTTGTGGTGAATGTATTGAATGCTAAGCTCAACTCACTTAACCTTCTGGGTTGACATCTCTATTTATAGAGAGTCTAGATCTGAATAAACATTTATTTAATCTTCATTTGCTCTGCACAAAGTGACTTTTTGGCACATTCATTGAATTGGTTATTACCAACTTGTTACTTTTTAGGTTTATGTCAGGACTTATCTCTAAGACAAGTTGGTCCACCAGAATTTCTGGTGACCGGCTTACCAGATTCTGATGATAAATATCAGATTTATCATCAGACTTCATCAGAATGGCTTTGTCTGATTGTCTTCTTTGTCGTGATCTTTTCCTGATGCTTAGTTGAGGATGTATCTTTCATTTCTTCTTATCACTTTATCATGTAGACACCTTTTTAGTGATACTTCTTGACTGCATCTTCAGCTTATGATCAGGTTGATCATCTTTTTCTTCAATACTTACATTAAAGTTTCCTAACAAGGGTTTTTAGAAATCGATATTAGAAATAAGGCCCTTTGATTTCTTTTTTTTAAGCAAAGATAGGATTTCGTTAACCATAAGGGGCCCATCGCTATTGTTCCAATCTTTGATGGAAGTCGATTGAGTCTTTGAGATAACCGCATTTATAACCTTCTTGAGGTGGTTTGCAAGGATTTTAGAAGTCACCTTGCTAATCGACCTAATAAGGCTAATCAGTCTAAACTCGTTGAAACAAGACGGGACATTCAATTTTGGGATTAAAGCGACAAAAGAAGAAGAGCAACCTCTCAATATTGATCTCGTGTCGTGAAAATGGTTGGCCCAAGCAACAAAATCCGGCCCAAGAATATCCCAAAATCTCTTTTAAAATGGAAGTTGACACCGTCGGGCCCCGGTGCTTTGTTGTCCCCGCAATCCCAAACCACACATTTTATCTCTCTAATTGTAAAAGGCTCGACTACACCCCAAGCCTCCACTTCCGACAACTTTTTAACATCTAAACATTTCAAAAGCGGTCTACTTGCCATGGATTCCTTGAAGCGATTAGCAAAAAACTTAAGTGCTTCTCTCTTACAAGTTTCAGATTGTTACTCCAAGTGCCATTAATGACGGTACCATTGAGTTTACATTTCACCTTCTTGCTGTTGATTAGCGCATGGAAGTAGGATAATCCTCGAATGAGGCCCACTTAGCTTGAGAAATTTGGTGTAAGTCTTTTTGTTCAGCTGCTTCCAGTTCCATCAGCCTAGACTTACATTTTGAATAAACCTAAAAATCCTCTCCCTCCAAGACTCTATTTTCCATCGCCTCATCGATACCAAAGAGCTCCAAAATAAGGCTGTCTTTTAATTCATTCTCTTTCAGCTTGTTTTCCCTGCCCAAACATTAATGGCTGGCTTCAAGTACATAAGCTTGTTAGCCAGAAACTGATCAGGAAACCACAAGAAAATGAAAGAATCATACGCCGCTAGAACAGATTCCTGAAACCCTGCTTTATCGAGCCATGAATTAAAAACTCTAAAGGGTTTTGGCCCAATATCAATAGGATCGACAGGCAAAACAAGCAGGGAATGGTCCGAAAGGAAGCACAGAAGAGCTAGGAGGCAAGCATCCGACCATTAATCCATAAACCTAGGACAGAGAAAGAAGTAATCAATTTTACTGTAACACTCTATCCCGTTTTATATTGAATATCTGAAATATTCGTTGGATTAGGTCCCATATTTTTTTTTTTTTTGAAATTTAGAGCTTACACGTCTGGGTTAATATAACCCAGACGAACCGACCTAACGGGTTATTACACAATTAAATTACAGTCAAAGACAATAAGGTTTATACACAAAACTATGTCACGCGTGATCATATTTATCCTTTGAGAAGATGTTCCCATGCCCTGGCGATTTAAGAGTGTTATGTTCTTCACGTGCTTGATCGTCCGTACGATACCAAACCCTTGTATAAACCTGTCATAAACACCAAAAACAATTAGTGTTTATATTTCTTTTGTGTTAACGGATCGAAATTGACAAAATAAAATGTTTGAACGACTAGGGTTCTGTCACGTATTGCAACCAAAAAACCTTTAGATGTCGCATGTCGCGACAATTAATAAGTGCACTTTGCCAAAGTGTGCACTTTACCCGTGTGCACATTCCTGAAGTACACACTTTACTGAAATATGCACTTTGCTGAAGTGTGCAGTTTACGGATCTGTGCACTGTGCACTGACCTGTGCACTATGCTAACTTGTGCATTGTGCACTAACATGTGCCTAACATGTGCACTACACTAAACTGCGCACTGTGCACAAAGAGGTGCATTTTGCTAAATTGTGCATTGTGCACTAACCTGTGCACTACGCTAAACTGTGCACTGTGCATAGACATGTGCATTTTGCTAAACTATGCACCATGCACTGACATGTGCCCTATGCTAAAATGTGCACTGGCATGTGCATTGTGCACTAACCTATGCACTTTGTTTACTTGTGCAATGTGCACTGACCTATGCACTATGCTAATCTTTGCACCGACATGCGCACTTTGCTAAATTGTGCATTGTGCACTGACCTGTGCACTTTGCTAAACTGTGCACTAACATGTGCCCTTTGCTAAACTTTATGCACTGACCTATGCACTTTGCTAAATTGTGCACTGTGCACTAACATGTGCACTTTGCTAAGCTGTCCACTGACTTGTGCACGTTGCTAAACTGTGCACTGCCTATTCACTATGCAAAACTGTGCATTGTGCACGGACCTGTTCACTTTGTTAAATTATGCACTGTGCACTAACCAGGTTGGGTTTGAACTTGTTAGTTCCCAAAATATTCTTTTAGTTTGGCGTGTTACCACAACCCATTTTCTGAGGACATTTAGCCCCTTTTCAAATCGGAAACCTTTAATAAGTTTAAATGAAAACTAGCGGGCACATTCAGCTTATTATCCTATCTAGATTTATTATGTCCATAAGGACAAAAAGTATTCCCAAACGGTTTAGTGATTTAAATAAATTTGGTCGTAATTTCGCATCATAATTGTGTTCTTGGCTCTAAAGGCCGTTTTACCCAAATACTAGATATAACTCACTTGAATTAATGTATTACCCAAACCTGACCCAACCATCTTTAATAGGGCTATAAGCCCTTACCGAAGGTATAATCCTTTACATATACCTGGCGCGAGTCAAAACCATGACCCGTTATCAATACCTAGCGATTCTAATTACCATCCATGACATTTCATGCCCGTACATCATGCTTACCTGTAAGTATAAAACTTAACAAACAAGCATTAAATATCATATTCGAATGGTGATAAGTTTACCATTCGACCCGTTTGACCCGGTTGTCCATTTGACCCGTTCTTGGCTTACCCTTTTTGCATTTCAAACTAATTTTTATATTTTTTATCACCATGATGTGATTCAACACTAATTTTAACCCATTATGGCTTACGCCATTGGGTCTCCTTTTCATATTTTTTTGTCTAATCACTAACATTTGATTTACTTGTCATTACACTTATTTGACCCATTATGGTTTACACCATAGGGTCTCCTTTGTATAATTCGTCAGTTTACCACCAAAAACTCATTACTTGCTCGACCCATTTTGGTTCGCTTCAGCAAGTGTTGATACCAAAAACTCATTTTTTTTACTTGCTCGATCCATTTTGGTTCGCATCAGCAAGTGTTTATACCAAAAACTCAATTTTACTCGTTTGATCCGTTTTAGTTCGCGTCAGCATGTTTTTACTACCAAAAACTCACTTTTACTTGCCCGAACCATTTTGGTTCGCGTTACCAAGTGTTTATACCAAAAACTCATTTTAACTCGTTTGACTCATTTTGGTTTACACCTTATGTTCCTAATTCTAAAATTCTTTATTTGATCACCAAAGTGTGATCTAACATAATCTTACCCACTTTAACCCATTTGGTCTGTACCATGGGTCTCAACTTTAACAAATCAGTGTTTATTTCCAACTACTTCACATTTCTTATATAGTGATCCTATTGAAAGAAGTTTATGTTTTACTTACCTTGCATCTGATCATGCTTTCTCGCGCGTTTTACCCATTTGATCCATTCTATTTCATGCTCCTACCTATCTTGTTAGGAGTCAAACTAGCATATAACATCCACAAGATGGTTAGATCAGTCATCCTACATCATGACCATCACACCTTATGGACTTTTAGTCCACTTTTCTTATTTATTCTTTCATAGGTTGGTTTGACTTTTAAAAGTAAAACTGCCAATTGACATATATGAATGCACTAACAAGTTCACAAAATTCATTTAGGCATATTATCAAACACTTGGTGGGCATCATTTTTAGGTCATCATATTAGCTAACTTTTCATTACAAAATCACCATGTTTCTTTCCATTCAACAAGTTCATACATTTCTCAACATCTAGTCAACATAAACTTTAATTATCACATGCTAATTCATCTTTTTTACTAATTAGTCATGGGTTCATCTTTCATGTAAAAAAACTCATTTGATAGCATGTATGATCACTTACTTAAATCTCTATTTTGTTTAAGTTTTTCGCATATACTTGCAAGTATAACGATCATAAACATAATTACATCATCAATTTCGTCATACTATCTGTAATATCCAATTTAAGACTATCACATTCAAGTTCCTTTTTATAGAACATCTTTCAAAATGAAAAATTGCAACTTACCTTATGATTATAAGCATGGATGATTAATAATCCAGCTTCATGCACAAGATTTATCCTCAATTCACCCTTGAATTTGCTAGAATTTGTGTTTGAAGGTTCTTAGGTGTTTTTCTCCCCTTCTCTCTCTAAATCACACACACACACACACAAGTATGTGTGTGTTTTGTGTTTTCATCTTTAAATACCCACACCTTTTGTTCATAACTCATTTTAGCCCCTATGATTTGGTTTTGTATGATTAAGACACCATTCACTCATTTATCCACATATTACAAGTAGTCAACTAGGTTAAATATTCCTTGTTATGTACATTGTAAGACCCTTAGTCCATTTATATGATTTTTTATATAGTTTTCGACTATATTTATTCTATTATGCTTATACATACATTACAAAATGTGTATTTCTTAAATACTTTTAAGAAATAACCCAATTCAACATTCGACGTTTAAAAAAGTAACTACGAATCATTTCGCAGAAGCTTGAATCTTGTTCGTGTTCGGTTCTTTATTGAGCTTGATCGTCCACCGGCACCTCATATTAAATCTACATTTCATAAAACATAAAAGAGTTAGTAATTTGGCATATAAAACATGTCCAAGCAAGTTCGTGGGTAAAAACAAGCAACCAACTGTCTTTTTTACAACTTTTGCTGAACTTTACACCTGTCGCGTGCCGCGACGAGGAACTAGACAAGTGTCGCGGACCGCGACCGTGATTGGCTTTGGCCGTCGCGCGGCGCGAGGACCATAATTCGAAAGAAAGATTGCGGCCAAATGCTGCATATTCTTAGCAAACCAATTTTTACGAAAACGAGCATAACTTGCTCATTTTTTATCCGATTTGACTCACGTTTCTTCCTATGTAGTCGTAATTTAATTCTCCATCATATGGAGTTAACATCCGACATCCGGATTAACAAAATTTTTAGACTTTTAAGCCTTCGGCTAAAAACTCTAATTCTGAACTTTTGACCCGTTCGTGTATTAATCAAACAAACATGTGTGTTTGATCCCAAATTTCTTATGAACCTCACAAGTTCCATATTGTCTATCTTATTAAGTTCAAATCACTGATTTCCTAAGTATTTTAAACCGGTTTTCGCTCATATGCTTATTTTGACCCGTTAAGGGGATTTTAAGCATATTTTAAACACGAATCGCTTTCATTCGCTTCTAGCATTAGATTACCACATTTCTTATCAAATAATCTTCCTCCACAAATATATTTGTGGATGATTTAATGTGGAAATTTATAAATTCCGAGTTTTACCCCTCGGATCATTATTTTACGACAGACTCCTATAGAGTCAATTAACCAAAGATTTACATCTTTCGCTTTTTATACTTATTCTAAGTATTTATTTAATCATAAACTCGTTTCCAAACAACCTTTAAAGGTCTTTTTCTCAATTTAGCTTACAAGGGCATTTTGGTCCATTTTAGGCTTTCATTTACGATGAAGGACTTTTGAAAGCATATTTGACCCAAAATCCCTCTTTTTAGCTATGATTTTGTTTGAAAAGTCATTATGTTTTCAAATCACAATGACCATCACTTGAATCATTAGGTTTGCTTATTAAAGTAACCAAATGTCTATTTTGACTTCAATTAACTCTCAATGAACCTTTCGTTCTAAATGAGTAGTTAACCTATTACACATACCTGGCTCGGATCAATATATTGACCCATTTCAATACCTTGCCTTAATACCCGCTAAGTAATAGTGATGCAAATATCTATTCGATAGTTATTCCTATAATCATACAACTCGACAAATCATTAGTCGATATTGTCAATGGGTGATGTTTTCACCTTTTGACCCGTTTGGTCTAAATGACCGTGTATCTTTGCGAGATGGATTTATTATCATCTCGTCTACATGACTCACACTGATTTACACTGTACGGTCATTTTACTTATAAACTATTTCTTGATTCTTTTGACCCCTTTATGTTTTACGCCATAAAGTGTCTTTCAAAAAAACTAACGGTTATCGTCATCGAATGACCGAATTACCGTTTTACCCTTATTATTTGTATTGGTTTACCTTATAAGGTAATCATTCAAAACTCGCTATTTATTAGTCATTGCATGACTAAATAATTGTATTAGCTCTTTTTAACCATTCAACATGGTTTATCATTATTGTCTTTTGTTCCGAACCGCACATGTCGTATCGGAACATTCTAGTTCAAAGATGACTTTCTATTATTCATAACCTATAAAACCAATAGGTATTCAATAAAAGGTGTAAGCTTTATTTACCTAGCATCCAGATTATGCTTTTCCTTCATTCTTGATTCGTTTGACCCGCTTCCTTCCCAAGCTTTCACCTAGCTCGTCAAGCGTCAAACTATCATTGTAATTTGTAAGATGGTTAGACTAGTCATAATTATTCACGACCATTCCATCCTACGATCTTAATGTCGAAATTATCATTCGATCATATAAAAGGTCATTTTGACTTTTAAAAAGTCAAACTGCCTATTGACAAAAGTGATTACACGATGTAGCTTAACTACCCGTTTTATTACTTTGCCACTATACGGTAAGCATCCTTATTATGCTACCGTTTTAACTAATTACGAAATTAAGTTATTGCAATCGAATTTCATTCGATTAACACATGATGATATCATACATCATTTTGATCATAATATATCATCATTTTCATTTTATCTTATTAATTCCTTTCCTAGCAAGTATGATCATGTACTCAAACACACAATTTGTTCAAGTATTTCCTGATTACTATCAGATATGATGACTCTAATCATAATTATATCTTCAAATTCATCATATGATTAATACCCACTTATCCTAGTGTGGTAATTCATCAAATCATTCAATTCATAACATCATATGTATAATTTTCACTTAGGGTTTTGTTCCTAAGCAAGTATACATCACTAATTCAATCATAGCTTCAATAATTCATTCATAATTCGCGGTTATGATGATTATTCAAAATTCATAACTTCATAAATCATCAAAATTTGACATACCTTATGATCCCCCAGCTTGGGTGATCATTAATTCACGTTCAATTGTGAATTTAGATTTCGTTTGAGCCTTCAATTTGATGATTTTGTGGTGTTAGGGTTTTGAACTCCAGGGGAGTTCTTCTTGGTCGAACAGAACACACATATGTGTGTGTTTTGTTTTAAAGTTCTTTTTATTAAATAAACTTTCAAGTTTATCCACTTTGGCCCCTCATGTTTGGTTAGTTTATTAAGTAGGCCACAACCCACTTAATTTCAATAACGTTCCCTCTAATTAACTAGGTTAAACATTCCTAGTTAACTTAGTGGGTTTGGGGAATTTATGACTCAGTTTATTTTAAGTCCCATTAACTCGGGCCTTCTATAAACTTTATTTCTCAAAAGCATTCTTTTTCCCTTTTTATTAAATATTAGATTTAGTTATATAAATCCTAATATTTTCCGGGTCAATTTTACCACTAACGGTAATTTACCCGTCTTTTAGTATTAACGTGGTTTGATTACCAAACCCGTTTTCGGGGTATTACAAGTTTATACCCCTTAAAGAGGTTTCGTCCTCGAAACCTTTCTTACATAGTTCATTGAGTTTTAAACTCTATGCATTTGACCTGAGTAATCTTTTAAGCATTACTCATACTTTAATCAATTGTTAGTATTACCAGAAAAGTATGGTAATATCTTTTTGGTTACTAATCATGTGCGTATTTCACGCAAAAAACGCAACTCCAAATAACATAATTTCGTTATTTTAACCGACTTGGTTAACTTAGCGAAATCCATCACTTTTATACTTTTGAATTCTTCATGAATTCGTTATATTAACCCGTTTGGAGGCTTTTAGTGAAATCTTTCACTTTTGACAAACAAACTCTTTTGTTTGAATTGACTTCCAGACACTTCACTTGGGTTGTCTCATGATCCCTCAAAATAGGTTATCAGTATCTTCTGTTAATGAGGTCTCATGGTCCTTTGTTGTTTACTTGATCGAGTCGCCAATTTGGCCACTTGATCATGTAACCATGCTATTCTCATAATAAATAGCGTATTATCCAAATTCTTACTTTGAATTTCGACTTTAACCGGTCTCACTAACTAAACTTATTAGTCCAGTTACTTTATACCCATCGTTCGGGTTATAATGTGATTCTACTTCACATTACTTTTCTTGACCATGATCGTGTCACTTCAGGTTTAAGTTTATGACAACCTTTCATTTTCGAAAATATTTCTTTTCGAATGTATCATCTTGCACTCATTGGTGTCAAGACTCGTATCTTTTAATATTTACAATTCCTATTCTTATCAAAATAGTCATATTTCTGAAAACGTTGTTTCTTACTAAAACTGAATTTTAGTTTAGCGTTTCCTCTTGAACTTATGTCAATTACTCATATCAAGAAATTGATAGCTAAGAATTTATTCTTGTTCATTCTTAGTTTACGCGGGGATCCTCAACTGGTTCCCTTGCTTTGCCTAAGTAACCCGTAGGTTCTTTCACTTAGCCTCGTGGGCTATTTCTTTAAGCTTTCACCTTATTAAGGCAAGGCCCTTATAGTTTATTTCTTTTTTTTATGACCCCAAGGGTCATTTTGGTCCTGTAGACCTTTTCATTATTCATAGCCCGAAGGTTATATTGATCCCGTAGATCATTTCTTACTCATGTCATTCTTAAAATACATGTTTGGTGTCAAAGCACCTTGTTTATGTTTGAAAATCCATTGGTTCAAGTTTAAGATCCGTTAACCTTGACTGTAGTTCGTGACTATAATCGTTTTATTTCGGATCTTTCTCCCGACTTTATGACTTGTCACATCATTTATGTGTCGGTGTGCCTTATGCTCACCGTTATCATGTTTACATATATTCGTATTTGATTGTGTCCCATTACCGGGCTCATTATTCATTTGCGTTTAACGCTACCGTTATCCAGCTTGCGCTTACTTATGCCATCCAGATTGTATTGTATTCAACCCGTTTGACTTGTTAATGTGAAATCCATCACTTATAAACAATCAAACTTTATTCTTTATTCAACCCTTTCAACCTCAAAATAGTTGAACATATTTATTCAAAATTTCTATTTACGAAATTCTAGAGTCTTTTAGACTTAACTCATAATTCGAGTCCTTTGACTTTCAATCCGTGTTCCCGTCTCTCGGTTTACGTATGTGTTTAATTTCCTACCCCTCAACCGGGTGATTTACCGAAGTCATTATTAATGCAACCCTTTAGGTATGCTTTAAGACTTCTATTTGACTTGTTTGGTTGTCTTAGCGAAATCCATCGCTTTATTTAACCAAATCTTTATTCTTTAGGTGACCATGCTTGATGGTCTTTTAATTTCTAAATGATGATTATCATCATCAACCTTTCTTTACTACGACCAAAGTCAATGACTTCGATCATCTTTTTGTATGGGTAATGCCTTCGTTTCTATGACCTCGCGGGCCGTTTATCCTTTGGTTTTACATGCCCCCTTTTTGTCAACTATGGCTCTTTCGTCCATTATGACTTATTTCACTATTCCCTTGGGTCATCTATTTCTATGCGCACCATACATCGTTTATAAGGTTCCCTCAAAAACCATTTATACGAGTATGCCCATAAGATTTCTTGACCCCAAAGTTTTTTTAACTTTTTCATTCGTCTTGACCTTACCACATCGGACATAACTGTGCTCATTATCAGAAGCTCATGGCATCATGTGTTCACTACTTACTTGCCCAAAGTAAGCGATCAACACATGGTACACATGACCTTATTATAATTAACACCTCACGTCCCATGTAAGTAATCTCTCGATTTATTTCAATTGGTAAAACTTTATTTAATTGCCAATTAACAATGACTAGTTTTACCCGTTTTATCTTGGAACATATACAATGTTCCTTTTCATAACCATTTATACAATCACATTCGTTGATGTGATCATTACTTTTCTCAATTGGATCTTTATTGAGAATACTTACTTGGATGATTACTTTCGTCCAAGTTTATATTTAAACTAAATTCAGTTATTGTCTTATTATTCACGAATGTGAATAATACGTATCACTACCGAATTTCTCTTGGAAACGACATCCTGGATAGGTAACCTATCTAGGTTTTCCAAGTTTTAAATTCTATATGCAACTGTCATTCACTATATGTTTGTTGCATATTTTTGTTTATGCTATAAGTTTAAGACGTGTACCTTGTAGATACTTGCCCTGATAAACTTTCCTTGTTGTTCGATCTCTCATTCGAGATCGTTTCTCGTTTCCAGTCTTTAGCGTGTATGACTTACTTGTCATACTTCAGACCATTTCTTTATCGTATCAATAATTCTTTAGGCTCTCGTCATCTTCGGATGCTATAACAACCCAAAAATAATTAACAAGTTAAAAACACCAAATCTTAAAATATAAATGAAAGGTGTTAGTTAAATTTACATTACTTGAACAAAACAAACTTGAGGGGCTAATTTTGTAAGAATGGCCAAACTTGAATTTAATAAAAAGAAAACAAATTAAAAACCCACACATATCAGTGGGTGTGTGCGTGTGGGAGGCGACCAGGAGAGGGAAGAACACCCCAAGCCCTTATTTCATCAAATTGATCAAACTGAAGGGTGAATTGGGCTTGTATTTACTGCATGAATCAAGAATCTTAATCACCTACACTTGTTTAACACTAGGTAAGTTACAATTTACAATTTCAGATTTGGTGATGTTTGATTCTTGGGTGAAATTTGATTGATAGAAGTTCTTGAATAATTGGGTGATGTTATAATTCAAGAATATGTGCATAAAGTGTAGGATTATAAACCTCAACTGAAATCATATGAATTTATTTATAAATCTTGTGTTAGGGTTGTCTTGTGTCATATATTGAAGTGGGTTTTCATCTAGAATGAAAAGCCTCAAGATTATGTATGAACTATGTGAAATATTAACCTAGGTTTATTGACCTAGCACGTTAATACTGAGGTAATGGGTAATCAAGTTTGAATAAGATGAAATTCTTGGATTTACCAAGGTTTAAATGAACAAAAACGGCTAATTAAAATGTATGCACATAAGATGCTTGACAAAACGCCTAAGAGATGATTGATAGACATTAAATGTGGTGTTTGGCTAAATAAGCAAGCTTTAGTTATGAGCCGAAGGATTCTAATGATAAATGGCTTGTGCATTTTAGGCAACGCGATTAAGGCGTCGGGAAGTCAAGCCGGTGCGGACACTCGTTTGAAGGGAAAGCTTTAAGGTACGTGGCTAAATGCTTCGTTAATATGGTTATTGAGTCTTTTGCTATTATAAATAGTTGATGTGTTAGAATGTGAGATTTTAGTGATTAAGTTTGCTTGAATGATGAACTTCATAAGGGAAAACAAAATGGATCAACAAGAGAAGGTACAAACCGGGTAACGGGAGTACCTTATACGTAGATCTTAAACCCGGGTGACGGGTAGTGATTATCAAACATGCAAACCGGTAATGGGAGCGTGAGTGTTGAAAATAAGGAACCCGTGAATGGGTCTTCCTATTATGAAGTAATATTCCGTCCGTGTGGTTTCGAGTAAAATGGGACAAACGGGCCAAAACAGCAAAACAACAAAGTATTTGCTGCAAATTGACTTTCAGGCGGGCCACGTAAGCTTGACCTGGAATTACGCGGAGTGCAAGAAAGCTACCGTAAGTTACGGTAGCTACCGTAACTTACGGTAGAAAATAAAGTGTTACGGTAGATTTCTACTGCCTTACGGCAGCCCACTTTTGCCCAGTAGCTACCGTAGCTTACGGTGGCTAAAGTAAGCTACGGTAGTGCCCAGTTATATTTGTTAAATTTTGTCTATCTTAGATAATCGAACCTGTTTTTCGGCGTAGTTTCGATTATATTAATTTCTAAGGGACTCTAATGCTAATGTTTGTCAAAATTTTTAGCTTATAGGTAATGCAAGTACGTGGATGATGATCAAGTCAATGCTTTCGAACCGAACAAATTCAAGATCTCATTCCTCAACTTTTGTCTGATTTAGTTATTCGTAAATCTTATGTAATAGAAGGAATACTTATGTATCCTAATTTTGTTTTAAATACTTCGTTAATCTCGTAAGCACTAAGCTAAGGATAATGTAAATGTTTTGGCTTAACGTTTATTAAGCTTAGTTCTATTTGTTTGGTAAAAGCTTATATTATAAGAATGAGTGTTACAAGTTGGTAATCAGAGCTAAGCTTAAAGACAAATGTGTTCGGTTCAAGGCTTGATCAACATCCGGTAAGAATTTATTTGAAGCAAACTTTAAATTAAAAGATTATAAGGAATAGTGATTTATTGTGTATGGGAGAAGTATAGTAATATACTCGAACCCGGGAAGTACACTTAGCATAAACGGTTAAGGCAAAGTTGTATACTTGGCCGAATTAGTAAGTATGAATTCTCATGTAAAGGCATGAGAGTGATTGAACGAATTATTAATCAAATTATTTTAACTTTTCAGTAAGAAGATGTCAGGAGGTGCTAGTGACAATATCCTATCCCTCACTACCGACGAGTTGAAAGAAAAGATTTCCGAGGAAGTCGGAAGGGCAATTGAAGCTAGCCTACCAAGATTCATGGAAAGGCTACAAAATACATTACTTTCGACTATGGAGGAAAAGATGGGCGAATTAAGAGAAGACCTTACCAATGATAGAGGAAAGGCTAAAGAAAAGAAAGGTTGTTCTTATAACAAGTTTATGGCGTGTAAACCCCTGATCTTCAACGGAGATGTGGATCCAATTGCTTGTCGAAGGTGCATAAGCGATATCGAGGGTGTTTTTGAACGAACACATTGTGATGCAAGCGACTTCGTGGCTTATGGAACTGGACAACTTAGAGGCCAAGCCAAGGATTGGTGGGACAACCTCAGAAATGAAAGGGGTATTGAAGCGACGAGGGTGATGACTTGGGAGGATTTTAAAACACCATTTCTCAAACATCATAGCCCCAAGGCAGTAATCAATAAGATAAAAGAAGAATTCATGCAGTTGAGGCAGAAGGGTGAAACCGTTGATAAAATTACGGGGACATTTATGGATAAACTCAAGTTTTGTGATGAGTTAGTCAAAACCGAAGAACAAAAAATTTATTACTGTCATACCATGCTTAGGGCCGAATATAGGGAGTTTATGACTCCCTCCCATTACGAAAGCCTCACTGATATAATCAATGCGGCGCGAGAGCGGGAGATTGAATTAAAAAGGCAAGTTGAAAGAGGTGAAAGAAGGGCCTTGGATGAAAACCCGAGTCCAACAAAGAAGTCGAAGATAGCTGAGTCCTCGAAGAAAGGAAATGCGAAAGGAGGTTCTCCGAGTTGCAAAATATGTGGACGCACTCATAAAGGCGAATGTTACTTTAAGAACAAACCTTGCGTTGCATGTGGCAAAACAGGGCATGGGGTTTCAAACTGCCCAGACAAAGTGACAGTGTGCTATAAATGTTATCAGCCGGGTCATAAAAAGTCAGAATGTCTGGAACTGACGGGAAAGAAAGAGGGTGTTGACTCCAGAAATGAAACCCCGAAGTCAAAGGCAAGGTCGTTCCAAATCACTGCTGGTGACAAAAATAGAACCTGACGTGGTTACAGGTATATTTACTGTAAATTATGTCCTTGCACGTGTTTTATTTGATACGGGTGCGAATAAGTCTTTTGTTTCTCATAGATTTATTCAAAACCCTTTTTTTACATTAACCAAATTACCTATGCCAATGGAAGTAGAAGTAGGTAATAACAAAAGTTTCATTGTTTGTGATGTATGTCGGGAATGCAAACTGAGTATCGATGGCGAGGAATACTCCATTGATCTAATACCCATGTGTATGGGTGAATTTCAAGTGGTAGTTGGAATGGACTGGTTATCTCGCTACCACGCTAAGGTGATATGCTTACGCAAGGAGATACACTTAATGTCTCCGAGCGGAAAGCGTGTCATCATTTATGGGGAAAAGGCTTGTAATCCCATGGTGTGCTCGATGATAGAAGCCCGTAAATTTATACTACACGGATGTAAGGCGTATTTGAGTTACATACATGATGTGAAGAAGGAAATGCCAAGTATTGAAGACGTACCAGTGGTGCGTGAATTTGAAGATGTTTTTCCCGAGGATTTATCGGGAATGCCGCCAGAGCGTGAAATAGAGTTCGGGATTGAACTGATTCCGGGTGCTAAAGCACCGTATAGACTGGCACCGTCGGAATTGCAAGAATTAAT
Source organism: Helianthus tuberosus (assembly GCA_030545235.1). NCBI lineage: Eukaryota > Viridiplantae > Streptophyta > Magnoliopsida > Asterales > Asteraceae > Helianthus > Helianthus tuberosus. The sequence continues at coordinate 45,935,567 of CM060362.1, read as the reverse complement.
GTCCCAGTTACAGGATTTACTCGATAAGGGATTCATCTGGCCTGGTGTGTCTCCTTGGGGAGCGCCGGTGCTATTTGTAAAGAAGAAAGACGGGGGTATGAGGATGTGTATTGATTACCGGGAGTTAAATAAACTCACGGTAAAGAATCGATACCCGCTCCTGATGATCGACGACTTGTTTGATCACTTACAAGGCACTAACTGGTTTTCAAAAATCGATTTGAGATCGGGTTACCATCAGTTGGGGGTAAAGGTAGATGATGTACCAAAGACTGCGTTCCGTACGCGATACGGACATTATGAATTCCTCGTGATGTCCTTCGGATTAATGAACATGGACCTTATGAACCGGGTTTGTAAGCCGATGCTCGATAGGTCGGTGATTGTCTTTATAGACGACATCCTCGTTTATTCAAGAAACGAGGCGGATCATGTTAACCATTTACGCGAAGTGTTTGAGGTACTAAGGCGGGAAAGATTATATGCTAAATTCTCGAAATGCGCCTTCTGGTTTTGAGAGGTGCAATTCTTAGGGCACGTCATAAGTGCTGAAGGAATATTGGTGGATCCATCGAAGGTGGAAGCGGTGTCAAAATGGAACCCTCCAAAGAATCCATCTGAAATTAGAAGCTTCTTGGGGTTGGCAGGTTACTATCGGAGATTCATTCAGGATTTCTCCAAGATTGTATCGCCTTTGACCAAGTTAACCCGTAAGAACGAGAAGTTCGTCTGGGAAGGCGATCAGGAAAAGGCATTTCAGACATTAAAAGACAAGTTAACCTGTGCACCGGTGTTGACTTTACCAGGTGGTACGGAGGATATGGTAGTGTATTCAGATGCATCACACCTAGGCCTTGGGTGTGTGCTAATGCAAAGGGGAAGGGTAATAGCATATGCCTCAAGACAACTTAAGCCTCATGAAACAAAGTACCTGACTCATGATCTCGAGTTGGCAGCCGTAGTCTTTGCCTTAAAGATCTGGAGACATTACTTGTATGGTGTGAAATGTACTATTTTCACTGACCAAAAAAGTTTAAAATACCTCTTCGATCAGAAGGAGTTAAATATGAGGCATAGGCGTTGGTTAGAAGTAGTGAAGGACTATGACTGTGAAATCCACTATCACCCCGGAAAGGCTAATGTAGTGGCGGATGCCCTTAGCCAAAAAGATGAATACACTCCAATTCGAGTATGGTCTATGCAGTTGGTAGTAACTTCAGGCTTGCTTGAACGAATCCGAGAAGCCCAGATCGAAGAAGTAAGGGAAGAGAATTGGAAGAAAGAACATATAAAAGGGTTGATAAAGGACCTTGTGGAAGGAAGTAATGGGATGAAATACCGGTATGGTAGGATTTGGGTCCCAAACACATGTGGTGTTAAGGATCTTCTACTTGACGAGGCTCACAAGTCTCGCTATTCAATCCATCCTGGAGCGACCAAAATGTATAGAGATTTGAAACAAAACTACTGGTGGCCAGGGATGAAAAGAGATGTGGTTAAATACGTGGAAAAGTGCATGACTTGTTTACAAGTCAAAGCGGAGCATCAAAAACCTTATGGCAAACTCCAACCACTAGATATTCCGGTTTGGAAATGGGAACATGTTACTACGGACCTGTTGACGAAATTGCCAAGAACGGCTCGGGGATTTGATGCCATTTGGGTAGTTGTAGATAGATTAACCAAGAGCGCTCACTTTATCCCTATTCGAGAAACCTACACCTCTGAGAAGATGTCGGAAGTATACGTGAACGAGATCATAGCATGCCACGGAGTGCCGGTAACTATCGTGTCCGATAGAGATACCCGGTTTACTTCGAATTTCTGGCGCGAATTTCAAGAACAAATGGGTACCAAGCTGTTGATTAGTACCGCATATCACCCGCAAACCGACGGGCAAAGTGAGTGAACGATACAGACGTTAGAAGATATGCTTCGAGCATGTATAATAGATTTCGGCGGTAGTTGGGATGTATATCTGCCGTTAGTGGAATTTTCGTATAACAACAGCTACCATTCAAGTATTGGTGGGGCCCCATATGAAATGCTTTATGGTAGAAAATGTAGGACGCCGATATGCTGGGAAGAAGTAGGCCCTCGAGAGCTTGCTCATAAAGTGTGATGTTATAATTCTAGAATGTGTGCATAAAGTGTATGATTATAAACCCCACCTGAAATCATATGAATTTATTTATAAATCTTGTGTTAGGGTTGTCTTGTGTCATATATTGAAGTGGGTTTTCATCTAGAATGAAAAGCCCCAAGATTATGTATGAACTATGTGAAATATTAACCTAGGTTTATTGAACTAGCAAGTTAATATTGAGGTAATGGGTAATCAAGTTTGAATAAGATGAAATTCTTGGATTTACCAAGGTTTAAATGAACGAAAACGGCTAATTAAAATGTATGCACAAAAGATGCTTGACAAAACGCCTAAGAGATGATTGACAGACATTAAATGTGGTGTTTGGCTAAATAAGCAAGCTTTAGTTATGAGTCGAAGGGTTCTAATGATAAATTGCTTGTGCATTTTAGGCAACGCGATTGAGGCATCGGGAAGTCAAGCTGGTGCGGACACTCGTTTGAAGGGAAAGCTTTAAGGTACGTGGCTAAATGCTTCGTTAATATGGTTATTGAGACTTTTGCTATTATAAATAGTTGATGTGTTAGAATGTGAGATTTCTACTGAACCGGGTTTGTAAGCCGATGCTCGATAGGTTGGTGATTGTCTTTATAGACGACATCCTCGTTTATTCAAGAAACGAGGTGGATCATGTTAACCATTTACGCGAAGTGTTGGAGGTACTAAGGCGGGAAAGATTATATGCTAAATTCTCGAAATGTGCCTTCTGGTTACGAGAGGTGTAATTCTTAAGGCACGTCATAAGTGCTGAAGGAATATTGGTGGATCCATCGAAGGTGGAAGCGGTGTCAAAATGGAACCCTCCAAAGAATCCATCTGAAATTAGAAGCTTCTTGGGGTTGGGAGGTTACTATCGGAGATTCATTCAGGATTTCTCCAAGATTGCATCGCCTTTGACCAAGTTAACCCGTAAGAACGAGAAGTTCGTCTGGGAAGGCGACCAGGAAAAGGCATTTCAGACATTAAAAGAAAAGTTAACCTGTGCACCGGTGTTGACTTTACCAGGTGGTACGGAGGATATGGTAGTGTATTCAGATGCATCACACCTAGGCTTTGGGTGCGTGCTAATGCAAAGTGGAAGGGTAATCGCATATGCCTCAAGATAACTTAAGCCTCATGAAACAAAGTACCCGACTCATGATCTCGAGTTGGCAGTCGTAGTCTTCACCTTAAAGATCTAGAGACATTACTTGTATGGTGTGAAATGTACTATTTTCACTGACCATAAAAGTTTAAAATACTTCTTCGATCAGAATGAGTTAAATATGAGGCAGAGGCGTTGGTTAGAAGTAGTGAGGGACTATGACTGCGAAATCCACTATCACCCTGGAAAGGCTAATGTAGTGGCGGATGCCCTTAGCCGAAAAGATGAATATACTCCAATTCGAGTACGGTCTATGCAGTTGGTAGTAACTTCAGGCTTGCTTGAACGAATCCGAGAAGCCCAGATCGAAGTAGTAAGGGAAGAGAATTGGAAGAAAGAACGTATAAAAGGGTTGATAAAGGACCTTGTGGAAGGAAGTAATGGGATGAAATACCGGTATGGTAGGATTTGGGTCCCAAACACATGTGGTGTTAAGGATCTTCTACTTGACGAGGCTCACAAGTCTCGCTATTCAATCCATCCTAGAGCGACCAAAATGTATAGAGATTTGAAACAAAACTACTGGTGGCCAGGGATGAAAAGAGATGTGGTTAAATACGTGGAAAAGTGCATGACTTGTTTACAAGTCAAAGCGGAGCATCAAAAACCTTATGGCAAACTCCAACCACTAGATATTCCGGTTTGGAAATGGGAACATGTTACTGTGGACCTGTTGATGAAACTGCCAAGAACAGCTCGGGGATTTGATGCCATTTGGGTAGTTGTAGATAGATTAACCAAGAGCGCTCACTTTATCCCTATTCGAGAAACCTACACCTCTGAGAAGATGTCGGAAGTATACGTGAACGAGATCATAGCACGCCACGGAGTGCCGGTAACTATCGTGTCTGATTGAGATACCCGGTTTACTTCGAATTTCTGACGCGAATTTCAAGAACAAATGGGTACCAAGCTGTTGATTAGTATCGCATATCACCCGCAAACTGACGGGCAAAGTAAGCGAACGATACAGATGTGAGAAGATATGCTTCGAGCATGTATAATAGATTTCGGCGGTAGTTGGGATGTATATCTGCCGTTAGTGGAATTTTCGTATAACAACAGCTACCATTCAAGTATTGGTGGGGCCCCATATGAAATGCTTTACGGTAGAAAATGTAGGACGCCGATATGCTGGGAAGAAGTAGGCCCTCGAGAGCTTGCTCATAAAGATGTGCTTCGGGTTACCAACGAGAAAATTGATATGATCCGGGCCCATTTAAAGGCTGCTCAGGATCGACAAAAATCATATGCAGATAAGAGACGAAGGCCAATCGAATTCCAAATTGGCGATAGGGTGATGCTTAAGGTGTCTCCGTGGAAGGGCATTATCCGATTCAGAAAACGAGGAAAGTTGAGTCCGCGATTTATAGGCCCTTTCAAAATTTTGGAGCGAGTGGGTAAGGTGGCTTACCGACTAGAATTACCGGAGGAACTAAGTGGGATACACAATACGTTCCATGTCTCGCATCTGCGGAAGTGTTTAGTGGATGATATGGCCTATGTTCCCCTCGATGATATAGAGATTGATAACAAACTCAACTATATAGCAAAGCCTATCGCAATTATAGACCGTAAGGTTAAGAGTTTAAGGAACAAAGAATTCGACCAAGTGAAGGTCAAATGCGAACATCGGAAAGGATCAGACACCACTTGGGAGTCTGAAGACGAAATGAGACGACTCTACCCTTCACTTTTCGGTACGTGTATGCATTATAAATTTTTATACGTAAAGTGGTTTCGGGGACGAAACCCTCTTTAAGGAGGGTGGACTTGTAACAAGCCAAAAATAATTAACAAGTTGAAAACACCATATCTTAAAATATAAATGAAAGGTGTTAGTTAAATTTACATTAGTTGAACCAAACAAACTTGAGGTGCTGATTTTGTAAGAATGGCCAAACTTGAATTTAATAAAAAGAAAACAAATTAAAAACCCACACATATCAGTGTGTGTGTGCGTGTGGGAGGCGAACAGGAGAGGGAAGAACACCCCAAACCCTTATTTCATCAAATTGATTAAATTGAAGGGTGAACTAGGCTTGTATTTACTGCATGAATCAAGAATCTTAATCACCTACACTTGTCTAACACTAGGTAAGTTACAATTTCAGATTTGGTGATGTTTGATTCTTGGGTGAAATTTGATTGATAGAAGTTCTTGAATAATTGGGTGATGTTATAATTCCAGAATGTGTGCATAAAGTGTAGGATTATAAACCCCAACTGAAATCATATGAATTTATTTATAAATCTTGTGTTAGGGTTGTCTTGTGTTATATATTGAAGTGGGTTTTCATCTAGAATGAAAAGCCCCAAGATTATGTATGAACTATGTGAAATATTAACCTAGGTTTATTGAACTAGCACGTTAATATTGAGGTAATGGGTAATCAAGTTTGAATAAGATGAAATTCTTGGATTTACCAAGGTTTAAATGAATGAAAACGGCTAATTAAAATGTATGCACATAAGATGCTTCACAAAACGCCTAAGAGATGATTGATAGACATTAAATGTGGTGTTTGGCTAAATAAGCAAGCTTTAGTTATGAGCCGAAGGGTTCTAATGATAAATGGCTTGTGAATTTTAGGCAACGCGATTGAGGCGTCGGGAAGTCAAGCTGGTTCGGACACTCGTTTGAAGGGAAAGCTTTAAGGTACCTGGCTAAATGCTTCGTTAATATGGTTATTGAGTCTTTTGCTATTATAAATAGTTGATGTGTTAGAATGTGAGATTTTAGTGATTAAGTTTGCTTAAATGATGAACTTTATAAGGGCAAACAAAATGGATCAATAAGAGAAGGTACAAACCGGGTAACGGGAGTACCTTATACGTAGATCTTAAACCCGGGTGACGGGTAGTGATTATCAAATACGCAAACCGGTAATGGGAGCGTGAGTGTTGAAAATAAGGAACTCGTGAGTGGGTCTTCCTATTATGAAGTAATATTCCATCCGTGTGGTTTCGAGTAAAATGGGATAAATGGGCCAAAACAGCAAAACAACAAAGTATTTGCTGCAGATTGACTTTCAGGCGGGCCGCGTAAGCTTGACCTGGAATTACGCGGAGTGCAACAAAGCTACCGTAAGTTACGGTAGCTACCGTAACTTACGGTAGCAAATAAAGTGTTACGTTAGATTTCTACTGCCTTACGGCAGCCCACATTTGCCTAGTGGCTACCGTAGCTTACGGTTGCTACCGTAAGCTACGGTAGTGCCCAGTTATATTTGTTAAATTTTGTCTGTCTTAGATCCGTTTTTCAGCATAGTTTCGATTATATTAATTTCTAAGGGACTCTAATGCTAATGTTTGTCAAAATTTCCAGCTTATAGGTAATGCAAGTACGTGGATGATATCAATGCTTTCGAACCGAATACATTCAAGATCTCATACCGCAACTTTTGTCTTATTTAGTTATTCGTAAATCTTATGTAATAGAAGGAATACTTATGTATCCTAATTTTGTTTTAAATACTTTGTTAATCTCGTAAGCACTAAGCTAAGGATAATGTAAATGTTTTGGCTTAACGTTTATTAAGCTTAGTTCTATTTGTTTGGTAAAAGCTTATTTTATAAGAATGAGTGTTGATGCTACAAATACAAGACCAACGGTAGTAGCTGGGCTGGTTAGGCAAAAGGGTTGAAGGGTTCAACTTTGCCTAACGCAGGTCGTGGGGTCCCCCCACGTTTGCAAAACGCGGAAGGAGGTTCACTAGCTTGTTTTTGTTATTTGCTGAAGATCCTCCTCTGAATTATGTTCAGATTCGGATGAAGGAGCAAATAGAATGTGTGTGTTGGATGTGAAAGGGAGTGGCTTGTATGAAACAAGCACTCAATGCGAATGACCAGAGATTAGAGAATCAGAGCTGGTCAGGAGATGTTTTTCTGAAGTAAATGAAGTGTCAATTTATAAGAGAAGACATCTCCCGAAGTAGAATGTATTAGACTAGTAACCTTGCTTGCAGTGGAGGGCTTGCCCTTTCAGGGGTTAAAGCCTTTTGACCCCTGGGTAATAGCGTGTATTGTGCAGACCTGCTTTGCTTTTGCGGCTGTGAGTTGGTGAAGTGATCTCCGGATATGACTGGCCACTGTTTCCATATTGCTTTTCCTATCTCACAGCTTTTCAACCATTGAACTGTTTAACCATTTGAGCGTTTACACATTTAGTCATTTTATTTAGTCTTGGGCTACCCCCGTCATCAGCCCCCCAAGTCAGAGGTTTTTGGGTAGTGAGCTCAAAGACTTCTGACTTTTATGCGTATATTTTATTGCCTGAAGGTTTCAAGGGTTCGTTGCTTGAAGGCTTGAAAGGTTGAAGGCAGTTAATTTTTGAATTTGAATTTTAAATAACTGACAATTGATTTGATTGATATATGGCAGTTGATAGGGTGGCGGTTTTGCAGAAGTTACTGTTAGCCATTATTACCCCTATTGTAGGTTTATATTTATTTTATATTTACAATTCTTATCCATTTTCTTCATAATTCTTCCAAGTTTCTTGCCATTTCCTTCCTCCTCTAAGGTTAGTTTCGGTTTCTTTACACCTTGCATTCTTCATTTTCTGTTTTTCAAAAATGGGTCCTCGTAAGGACTTAGCAAAATCTTTTTCCCGGTTAACACAAGAGGAGGTAGATTTATTTTGTTTGGAATATGGTATTGATAGGAAGTTTAACCCAACTGCTCCTGCTTGTGATGTTTCCGTTGATAAACCGACCCCTGGTTCGATTGCCCTTTATTGTCGTCATTTTGAGTTCTCGAATCTTCGTTATCCCTTTTCGTTTTTTGTTTTGAACTTGTTGGAGTATTATCGGGTTTCTTTTGGGCAAGTTCATCCGAAGGGGATGGCTAGGGTTTTGCATTTTGAGGTTTTGTGTCGTGCTCTTGGATATGATCCTTCCCTGTTACTCTTTCGCCGGTTTTTTCGTTTGGCTAAGAATGGCGATTGGTTTACTTTTGAAACATCCAAAGTTGATTCCTGTCTTATTTCGTCCATGGTTACAACACTTGGGGCTTGGAAGGATCGCTTTTTCTGGGTTTCCGATGCTATTCTCCCATTCAAGATGGTGTGGAGGCAGCCGGATGCCGTTCTCAATGACCCGGAGCCTTCCGAGTCTGAGTTGAATGATGTTTTTCTCAAAGCCATTCGGGAGTGCCCTTCGAGGGTTCGTCCCCTTCCTGAGCATTTGGGGGAATGTTGATCGGGATCCGGTTCTTATGAGGAGTGGCATGGGTATGCATTTTCCTTTTTTGCTCTTTTTATGTTTTTCTTAACGTATGACTTATGTGCTGTTGCTTTCTGCAGTCATGTCTGCTTTGGATTTTATTAAGAGCGACGATACTTCTGATGTTGTTTTTGAGGATGCTCCGTCTGTTCCTGGTGAGAATGTTGTGGTTAGGACCGTTGATCGAAGGTTTGAGGGCTCGGGTTATGTTAGTGCTGCCACTGTCAAGGGTTTTTCTAAGTCTAATGCCCCCAAGTCTTCAACCCGCCGGTCTTCTCGTCGGTTGTTGAAGGCTGGTCCTCAATCCACTTCTACTGAACCAGTGGACTTGAGTGATGATATTGAAGTTTCAGAAGATCAAGGTGTTGAAGCAGGTGCTGAGAAGGATAAAGAATTGGTTGTTCATGGTAAAAAGGTTTCAGGCAAGAAGGTTGTTGCCACTCCTGTTCAGGAATCTTCAAGCAGGGACGTTGAAGGGTTGGATCCAGAAGGGATTTATGTGCCTACTTGGTCGGTAAAGAATGATGATAGCTTCAAAGATGCTGCTGTCTGTGAGGATGCTCTGAGTCACATTGCTCCTCCTTCAGTGCACAAGACCATTGCTGGGATGGATGATGACTTGATGTTGTCCCGCATGATTTTGAGTACTTGCAACCTTGCTGCCATGCTTCCTCAAGGCATTGCCCGTTTTCGTCAAAGAATGCGGGAATATGAAGAATTCTCCAAGAAGAAAGATAAAATGAAATCCTCCATGGCTGGGATGAAAAAGGAGTTAGCTAGTTTTGCTGAGAAAGAAGCGGCGTGGGACAAGAAGGTTAGTGACTTGAAGAAGATGCATGAGATTGAGATGGGTGATTTGAAAAAGAGTTTTGAGGCTAATTTATTGAAGTTAAAAGCTGACCGGGAGACTTTGGCTGTGCAACAGAAGGCATTTGCTAAAGAGAAGGATGGGTTGAAGGCTTTGGTTGCCCAGGCTACTGGGGATAACCAATGGCTCATTGAGCAGGGTTTCCACCATGTGGTTACCTATCTGTTGCACTCCAAAGAGTTTAACTCTGCTCTTGGTGATGTTTATACTAAACTACTCAATTTAGGAAAACACCAAGGTCTTATTGCAGGTTATAAGCTCCATGAATCTGGTCATCCTTTGGAGAAGTCTCCTTTGTTTCGCCCCGAGGCTTCTGATGTTTTCAAAGGCTCCGTTGAGCAAATGGAGAAGCTGTCCTATCCTTTCATCCATCAAGTTTCTGGTTGTTTTGGTAAGCCTCTTGCTGTGTTGCAGGACTTGAAACCGGAGGGTCTAAATGAAAAGGTTTGTGCTGAAATCTTGGGTACTCTTTCAAGGAAAAGATCCTACTCGGGGGATAGTGATGATACCCTTTCCGGTCAGCTGGATGTTCCCAAGGATGCAAGTTTGGAGGCTTCAGCGGTTGGTGGTGATGGAGGTTTGAAGACTAAAAAGCTGAAGAAAACAAAGAAGGCCAAGGGCGAAGGTTCTGGAGTCTCCAAATCTGTTGATGTTTGATTCGTAGCTTTCTTAGCACTGAAATCAATTTATGTTTTGTAATGTTAACTTGAACAATATTAGGTTATTAGGAACCCTTAAGGTTCCTGTTGGTTGTGTTTAAGGTCTGTACGGCCGTTGGAACAGTAGTTAAGTTTGCAAGTTATTAGGACTTGCTCTAACTTATGTTTGAAAGTCTTTTAGGGCTTTCCTTTATATGTTATGATGTTTAACTATTTTCCTTGTATTGTGTTTTCATACTCGTGCCCTTTTTTATTAAGGCAGTTTGTTTGGCTTTAACCTTCCTAGCCTTTTGCCTGTCTGTTGGTAGGTTGAAGCCTTTGAGGTGTCGAGTGGCTTGAAACCTTGAAGGCTTCTTAGTCTTGTGACCCTTTTGGTTTGTATCTTTATAACTTTTTGTCTAAGTCTTATTGTTCTTTTAAGTGTTCTTTGTCTTTTTGTAACTTTGTCTTTGTTGAGTTTGTGCTATCCTTATGTTTTTTATACCTTAAAGGGTTCAGTGCTGCAGACACTTAGCCTTGGGATTTTTAACAAGAAGACATAGCACCTATCCTTTTTGTCATTTCTTTGTTTTTCATTTGTATTTTTCAAGCCTCTTTGTGAATTATATTTTTAAGGCTTAGGGAACATTTGGTGTAGGTTGTTCACACCCGTCTATGAGACAATTTTATGTTTTCTTGACAAGTCTCATGGAGTTGTATTGATTTAGGAACTCACCCCTTATATAGGCTCATTCAACCCTTGAACCTATTGAGCGATGTGGCCTGGGAGCTCATCCCCTTACATGGCCCTTGCCATGGAGTTTTTTGCTAGGTTCTCAACCTGTTCTTAGGATAGAAAGACAAGTTTGATAAAACAACTTCATTCATTTAAGCAATACTTTCTTTTTACAAAAGGTATGCATAATCTTGCTTGAAATACATTTTGATACAAACCAAACTTTCTTGTTTAAACGTGAAATCTTTTCAAGGTTTTGCCGTTCCAATGCCTTGGAAGCCTTTTGCCTTCTGAGTCAGCCAGCTTGTAGGATCCACCTTTGTGTGCTTCAAGGATGGTGTATGGGCCTTCCCATTTTGGGCCAAGCTTTCCTTGATTTTCTTTCTTGCTGGCTTCGTTGTTTCTGAGGACCAGGTCCCCTGGCTTGAAACGTTCGTTCTTGACTTTTTTGTTGTAGTAAGCCTCCATCTGTTGCTTGTATTTGGCCTCTTGAATTGCGGCTTGATCTCTTGCTTCCTCTAGGAGTTGTAAATTCAACATGGTCTCTTCTTGGTTTGTTTTGGGATCCATGTTGACAATTCTTTGGGTTACAACTCCTATCTCGGCAGGGATCACAGCTTCGGATCCAAATACCAAGCTGTAAGGTGTTTTCTTATGGCTTGTTTTTTCGGTTGTTCTAATTGCCCATAGGACACTAGGCAATTCTTCAAGCCAGTTGCTTTCGTATCTTCCCAATCTTGTCTTGATGCCTTCCACTATGCTTCTATTTGTTCTTTCGACCTGACCGTTTGATTGCGGATAAGCCACTGAGCTAAAAACCTGATCGATTTTGTATTCTTTGCACCAAACGCTGAAAGGCTTCTCAGCAAATTGCCTTCCGTTGTCGGTAACAAGTACTCCCGGCAATCCATAACGGCAAATGATGTTTTCCCAGACAAAGTCAATGACTTGCTTTCCTGTGATCTTAGCAAGTGGTTTGACCTCAGGCCACTTGGTGAAATAATCTACTGCCACCAACAAGAATTTTACCCCTCCTTTGCTTGGGGGAAATGGACCAACAATGTCCATTCCCCATTTATGGAATGGCCATGCCGAGGTTATCGGGACTAAATCATGCTTGGGACTTTTTGGGATCGGTGCATGGATCTGGCAAGCATCACATTTCTTCAATTCTTCGGCTGTATCGCGATGCATTGAAGGGCAGAAATATCCGAGGTTCATGAGCTTTGCAACTACCGACCTAGCTCCAAAGTGAGCTCCACATACACCTTCATGAATTTCCTTGATCAAATACTTACTTTGCTCGGGACCGACACATCTTAGCAAGGGAGCAAGGTAACCCTTTTTGTAAAGGGTTTCTCCTTGTAGTATGTATTGTCTTGCCTTGATTTCAACCCTTTTAGCTTCCATTTGATCATTGGGTAATTCACCATTTTTGAGGAACTTTTTTATGGGAGTCATCCAGTTTGGATCTTCTTCGGTGACCACGTCTTGAACCTCCAATTCATTAATGGATGGGGCTTTCAACACTTCTACCAGTACCTTCTTGGTGAGGTGGGCAAAAGTGAGAGATGCAAGCTTGCTTAGGGCATCGGCCTTTTTTTTTTAGATCGGGGGATCTGTTTGATGTTACATGCTTGGAAGGTACTCATCAGTTCCTTGGATTTTTCTTTGTGTTTTTTCATGTTGGGCTCTTTAGCTATGTAGCTGTCATTTACTTGGCTTGAGACCAGCAACGAATCTGTGAACACTTCAAGCTTTTCAACCTTCATTTCTTTGGCCAGCCTTAGGCCGGCTATTAGTGCTTCGTATTCAGCTTCGTTATTGGTGGTCTGAAAATCAAAGCGGAGAGCATATGTGAATTCCAAACCTTTCGGGTTGATCAAAATTAACCCAGCCCCTGACCCTTCAACGCTTGAAGCCCCGTCGGTAAAAAGCTTCCAGGCTTCAGGGTTGGAAGGTTCAGTGGTGGTAGTGTTTACTTCAGTGGCTGTTTGGTTTGGGACTTCCACAATGAAATCAGCCAAGACTTGGGCCTTGATAGCTTTTCTTGGGACATAGGTGATGTTATGTTCACCCAGTTCTATGGCCCATTTGGCTAATCGCCCCGAGTTTTCAGGTTTTTCAAGCACACTCTTAATAGGTTGGTCGGTGACCACTTGTATGGGGTGTGCTTGGAAGTACCTTCGAAGCCTTCTAGCTGTTTGAACTAGGGCTAGGGCAAGTTTTTCAAGGGGGGATATTTCGTTTCAGCTAATTTTAAAGTTTTGCTGAAAAAATAAACGGGTACCTGGGCCTTGTCTCGCTCAATGGTGAGGACTGCACTGATGGCCTCGTTCGTGATTGAGAGGTACACCGATATTAACTCCCCGGTTTTTGGTGCCGCAATGTCTGGTAGGGAAGCTAGATGTTGCTTCATCTGGTTGAAAGCTTCTTCAGCTTCTTCAGTCCACTTGAAATCCTTCTTATCTGAGCAGTTCTTGAGCGTTTTGTAGAAGGGCAAGGATCTTTCAGCCAACTTTGAGGTAAAACGCTTCAAGGCTGCAAGCTTCCCGTTCAAGCTTTCAACCTCCTTCTTGGTCTTCGGTGGCTTGGTTTCAAGGACGGCTTTCACTTTGTTAGGGTTGGCCTTGATACTTTGTTTTCCAACAATGTGACCCAAGAATTTTCCTTCCTCAAATCCAAACGAACATTTTTCAGGATTGAGCTTCATGTTGACTTTTCTGAGGTTCTTGAAAGTTTCTTGAATGTCATCGAGCATTTGATACTCCGTCTTGCTTTTGATCACCAAGTCGTCGACATATGCCTCCATGTTTTTACCTCCATGTTTTTACCAATTTGGCCTGCAAAGGCTTTGTCAACGAGTCATTGGTAAGTTGCTCCGGCATTTTTGAGACCAAAAGGCATCTTTTGATAACAAAAGATCCCTCTGTCCGTGTGGAAGGCTGTTTTTTCCTCATCCTCCTTCTTCATGAGGATTTGGTGGTAACCTTTGTATGCATCCAGAAAGCATTTGAACGAGTAACCGGTGAGGGAGTCAACTTTGAGGTCAATTTCTGGTAGTGGATAGCAATCCTTAGGACAAGCTTTGTTAAGATCTTTAAAGTCTATGCACATCCTCCAAGAGTTGTCTGGTTTCTTGACCATAACCGGGTTTGCAACCCATAACTGGTACTTGACTTCTCGGAGAATACCGGCCGACACAAGCTTTTCAACCTCTTGGCAGGCTGCCAGACTTCTCTCAGGTGCCAAGCTTCTTTTCTTTTGGACCACAGGCTGGACATCCGGTGGTATTCTCAACTCATGCTCGGCAATGTCCCTGGGGATCCCGGTCATATCTTCTGGACACCAAGCGAATACATCGCTGTAGTGCGTTACCAATTTTTCAAGGTATGAAAGGGTCTCTTGAGAAAGGTCTGGATTGACCCTTATTCTTTGTTCAGGGTACTTAGGGTTTATGACCAATCTTTGTCTGTCTTCTTCACTATTTGAGCTTTCACCTTCAACCATGTAAGCTTCCTGAGAGGGTTGAAGGGTTGCTATGCCCCTCTCGGTAGGAAATTTGACTGTGCCATGGCCAACAGACATGGCCATGTAAAATGCACACTATCCTGGTCTTCCAATGATCACATCATAGCTTGAGGGGATGTTGATAACCACAAAGGTGAGTGGTTGGGTTCTTTCTTTTAAACCTTCACTGAAACGAACATTAAGTGTCAGTTGCCCTAAAGGCTTGAGAGGTATGTCGGCGAAACCTTTTATAGAGGTTCCAGAGGGTTGAAGCCTTGAACGTTCTTCATTGCTCAAACGGTTGAAGAATTTTTCGAACATGATTTCAGTGGCTGCCCCCGTGTCTATGTATGCCTTATATGTTTGCAATGTTCCCACGGTAGCTTCTACCACAAGAGGGTTAGAGAGGGGGTCTTTCTCCGTTGGGGGGAAGCAAACACACTGAAGCTCCCAAGCTTCTAACCGCTGTCTTTTATGAGGAACCCTTCCATCGAAATCCACCATATTGACTTCCTTACCCTTTCCTTCAGCCATTTTGTCCCGGACTCCCTTTACCAAATGAGCGAGTTCTCCGGACTTAACGGCCTCTTCAATTCTTTTCTTGAGTTGGAAGCAATCGTTGGTGTGATGGCCTTTCTCTTCGTGAAACTCACAGTATTGGGTGGAGTTCTCGTTTTTCCTGCTTTTGGGGAGAGGTCTAGGAGGTCGGAAGTTTTGTTTGACTTCTTCCGTTGCCAGGATTTCTTGAGGGGTCTTTGTGAGGGGTGTGAAACTTATGCCTTTCTCCCTGCTTGGAGGGTTCCGGCCTTCAGACCTTCGATGGTCTGAACCCTTTGGCCGCCTGTCATAGGAGTTGAAGTTCCCCCTTTTTCTAGCTGGACTATTGCTTCTCCAGCCGGACCCTCTTTTTCTTTGTTCCTTAATGTCTACTGCCTCCTCTCCCCGGATGTGGGCTTCAGCCCTTTCGAGAGCTTCTTCCAAGGTCTTGGGTAGAGATTTGTTGAAATCTCTTGTGAGGTACTTAGAGGTGATGGCATTCATGAAACCAGCCACTCTCATTTTCTCATCTGCCCCTACATAAGTCAGACCTTCCTTCTTGTATCGCTCAATGAAAGCACGAAGGCTCTCATCATCACGTTGTTTTATCTGAAAGATCACTGTTGCGTCTTTGACATAACGTCTTTGTTGAGGGAAGTTGGCCAAAAAACCCTTGCTAAGGTCGTCAAAGCTTCGAACGCTTTGAGCAGGTAGGTCATTGAACCAGATTCTGGCGGATCCAACAAGAGTTTGCATGAACATTAGGCAACATTCAGCGTTTGACCATTTCTCTATTCTTGCCGCACCGGTGAAGATCTGAAGATGGTCCTCAGGGTCTTCAGTACCATCATACGTCCTGATGTGGGACGGCATCTTAATCTTTGACTGGAAATCATAATCGGTTATCTGCCTCGAAAAGCACGAGAGATTACTTGGCTTGTATGGTTTAGCCAAGTCCTCTTCAGCCCTCGCGTCCACATTATTGCCATTGCCGTTATTTCCTTGAGTGGCTAGCACCTGATTAATAAAGTGTTGCCATGGGAAATTGGCCATCATCTGGGTCATCATGTTTGGCATAGGGTTGAAGCCTTGAAGGCTTCTGGGTGCAGCTGAGCAGCTTACTCCAAGGGGAGTGCTCATAACAGCACTTCGTGCCAAAGGGAGCACGGACAGAGCTTGCTCCCATGTGGTTGTTGTGGATGCTGGAAAGCTTGTTGCTGGGGATTGTAGGAGCTGGTCAAGAGTTAGCTCATGTCCCAAAGGAGCACCACTGGTAATTGGTTGGGACGAGAAGAAAGGATGTACCGTGGGATTTGTCATTGTGGACAGATACGGGTGAGGGTTAGGAGCATTGCTGGGACCAGCCTCATTTCTAGTTGTGAAAGGAAGGGGAGGCGGCCCAGGAGACAACGTTGGTTCAGGCTCATCATAATCTAAACGGATCCTCACTCCTTTTTCTCTTTCTTTACTCACATGTTGGTTGAGAAGGGACCTCAACTCAAGGAAATTGTTGGCAACCCCTTCAGGGGTAAGTTCAACACGTGCCGGGGTGTCAGAGACACCGACATTGGGTGAAGGAACTCCGGATCTGGACGGAGTTGGTGTGTTGAAGGTGAGGAACTCGGGTGTGCTCCCCGGAGTTGAAAAAGAAGTTGGTATAGCCACGTGAGCTTGGCTACTACCCGGAGTAGAAGTGTTTGGGATCTGATTTACTTCTCTCGGGGATCCACTTTCAGACATGGTGGTTTTAAGTGAAGAGAGCTACACTACTAGGTCTTTTTGAGAAGAAATAGCGGCGTAGCCCCACGGTGGGCGCCAACTTGTTGATGCAACAAATACAAGACCAATGGTAGTAGCTGGGCTGGTTAGCCAAAAGGGTTGAAGGGTTCAACTTTGCCTAACGCAGGTCGTGGGGTCCCCCCACGTTTGCAAAATGCGGAAGGAGGTTCACTAGCTTGTTTTTGTTATTTGCTGAAGATCCTCCTCTGAATTATGTTCAGATTCGGATGAAGGAGCAAATAGAATGTGTGTGTTGGATGTGAAAGGGAGTGGCTTGTATGAAACAAGCACTCAATGCGAATGACCAGAGATTAGAGAATCAGAGCTGGTCAGGAGATGTTTTTCTGAAGTAAATGAAGTGTCAATTTATAAGAGAAGACATCTCCCGAAGTAGAATGTATTAGACTAGTAACCTTGCTTGCAGTGGAGGGCTTGCCCTTTCAGGGGTTAAAGCCTTTTGACCCCTGGGTAATAGCGTGTATTGTGCAGACCTGCTTTGCTTTTGCGGCTGTGAGTTGGTGAAGTGATCTCCGAATGTGACTGGCCACTGTTTCCATATTTCTTTTCCTATCTCACAGCTTTTCAACCATTGAACCGTTTAACCATTTGAGCGTTTACACATTTAGTCATTTTATTTAGTCTTGGTCTACCCCCGTCATCAATGAGTGTTACAGATGCGAGGGTCCTTTAACTAAAACGTATACAAAGATTAGTGACGTTTATCATTAATAAGCGCCCGTACTCTACTACAAGGATTTCTACGACAGGTGTTAACACATGTAATTCGTTTACTATATCGGTCTTTTACCGCTTTATTTGGGGTAACATGTTTTACACGTTATCCCTATGTGTTGCTTTTAACACTTTACATGCTAGACCATTAATGTACAGAATAACTTATTGGATTTTGCGATCAAGTCTCGAACCGAACACTTTACTCTTTAACCTGGCACTCTGATTACCAACTTGTAAGACCCTTAGTCCATTTATACGATTTTTTTATATAGTTTTCGACTATATTTATTCTATTATGCTTACAAATACATTACAAAATATGTATTTCTTAAAAACTTTTAAGAAATAACCCAATTCAACATTCGCCGTTTAGAAACGTAACTACGAATCATTTCGCGGAAGCTTGAATCTTGATCGTGTTCGGTTCTTTATTGAGCTTGATCGTCCACCTTCACCTCATATTAAATCTACATTTCATAAAATATGAAATGAGTTAGTAATTTGGCATATAAAACATGTCCAAGCAAGTTTGTGGGTCTAAACAAGCAACCAACTATTTTTTTACAACTGTTGCTGAACTTTACACCCGTCGCATGACGCGACAAGTGTCGCGGGTCGCGACCGTGATTGGCTTTGGTCGTCGCGCGGCTCGAGGACCATAATTCGACAGAAAGATTGCACCCAGATGCTGCATATTCTCAGCAAACCAATTTTTACGAAAATGAGCATAACTTGCTCATTTTTTATCCGATTTGACTCACGTTTCTTCCTACGTGGTCGTAATTTAATTCTCCATCATAAGGAGTTAACATCCAACATCCGGATTAACAAAATTTTTAGACTTTTAAGCCTTCGGCTTAAAACTCTAATTATGAACTTTTGACTCGTTCGTGTATTAATCAAACAAACATGTGTGTTTGATCCCAAATTTCTTATGAACTTCACAAGTTCAATATTGTCTATCTTATTAAGTTCAAATCACTGATTTCATAAGTATTTTAAACCTGTTTTCGCTCATATGCTTATTTTGACCCGTTAAGGGGATTTTAAGCATATTTTAAACACGAATCGCTTTCATTCGTTTCTAGCATTCGATTACCTCATTTCTTATCAAATAATATACCTCCACAACTATATTTGTGGCAGATTTAATGTGGAAATTTATAAATTCCGAGTATTACCCTCGGATCATTATTTTACGACAAAGACTCCTATAGAGTCAATTGACCAAAGATTTACATCTTTCGCTTTTTATACTTATTCTAAGTATTTGTTTAATCATAAACTCGTTTCCAAACAACCTTTAAAGTTCGTTTGCTCAATTTAGCTTACAAGGGCATTTTGGTCCATTTTAGTGTTTCACTTACGATGAAGGACTTTTGAAAGCATATTTGACCCAAAATCCCTCTTTTTAGCTATGATTTTGTTTGAAAAGTCATTATATTTTCAAATCACAATGACCATCACTTGAATCATTCGGTTTACTTATTAAAGTAACCAAATGTCTATTTTGACTTCATTTAACTCTCAATGAACCTTTCGTTCTAAATGAGTAGTTAACCTATTACACATACCTGGCTCGGATCAATATATTTACTCATTTCAATACCTTGCCTTAATACCCGCTAAGTAATAGCGATGCAAATAACTATTCGATATTTATTCCAATAATCATACAAATCGACAAATCATTAGTTGATATTGTCAAAGGGTGATATTTTCACCTTTTGACCGTTTGGTCCAAATGACGGTGTATCTTTGCGAGATGGATTTATTATCATCTCGTCTACATGACTCGCACCGGTTTACACCGTACGGTCATTTTACTTATAAAATATTTCTTGGTTCTTTTGACCCCTTTATGTTTTGCGCCATAAAGTGTCTTTAAAAAAAACTAACGGTTATCGTCATCGAATGACCGAATTACCGTTTTACCCTTATTATTTGTATTGGTTTGCCTTATAAGGTAATCATTCAAAACTCGCTATTTATTAGTCAATGCATGACTAAATAATCGTATTAGCTCTTTTTAACTATTCAACAATTACACTAATCCCCATTACACTATTACAATATACTAATACGTATGTAATTTCTATCAATACTCCCTCCATAAGCCAAGACTTGTCCTCAAGGCTTGTGAATAGAGCCCCCAACTTTAAGAACACCCTCATCCGAATGCAAAATCAGCTCGCCCCTTTCATCCCATTCATCATCCCCAAGTAGTAAGACACGAAGACTACCCGCCGGACACTTGTGGCTAGGACTGTAAACCTGTCCACATTTAAAACACAAGCCCTTCTTCTTCCGATCCTCCCACTCGACACGAGATAAGGAACGAATGCCTCGATCATTGATACCCCCTTGCACAGTTGCAGCCCCATCATTTCCAACACTTTTAGATCTCGTGGTACCCCATACACGATGGTTGATCCCCGAATCCATAGAAGGAAGCCCGGTATGTGACAAATACCGACAATGAGATATCAACGAACCGGATTTGGATGGCCAAATCATCAACTCCACATCTTTAGCCAAGTACATAGCATCCATACAAGTAATAGGGCGATGTAAACGGACTTGTTGCTTGACATCCTCTTTCAAACCCGCAATGAAATAGCCAATAGTTTGCGACTCCGGCAAACGAGGGACCAAGGATAACACATACTCAAAATCATCAATATAATCAAAGATGGAATCTAATTGCTTAATAGTAGCTAACTGTTCATACGGATTCTGAATTGAGAGACCAGTGAAACGTTGCAACAATTCGGACTGAAATTGGAGCCAAGTCAAAGACGGATGAACCTGATTGATGATTGTGAACCAATGTTGAGCAGCACCGATCATACTCAGCTGAGCAAGCTGTAAACAAGAAGCCTCAGGAGTCTGATTGAGATCGAAGAACAGCTTCGCCTTCAGGATCCAGCCTTGTGGATCAAAACCAGAGAATTCAGGCAAGTGCACCTTCTTCACAGCCCATGGTAAGCCAGACGGTGGATCCGAAGAGTCAGATTTGGGATCGAGCGTCGAGAACACTATACCTGAAGATCTAGCACCTGATGAATCATCCACATGCTTCTTCCCCTGCAATTTCATCCATGTTAACACAGCCTTACGAAACTCAGAGGATTCCAGACGATCCTCTTCCAAAATCTGCAAGGAATCCTTAATTTCAGCAACGTCGGCTTGTAACTGCGGAATCTGTTGATTATGAACATCCAGACGAGCATTATGATTCACCATAATTGAATCGAAAAGTGAAGAGAACTGGACAGATCTGAGAACAAAACTCGAACAGGAACAGAAATTGAAAACCGGCAAGTAAACTGAAATCTGGAATGAAATCCGAGAATGAATCTGGAATTTGATTCAGAAATCGGAAGAAGTGGAAACGGAAATTGAAATAGCAGGTGAAAAGGTAAACGGAATTCAATGAAATTGAAGCAGAAGAGGTGAGGAAGGTCGAGCAGATCTGAGACGAATTGGATCTGAGATCCGAAGATGATACAGATCCAATTGAAGAATAATGAAATCTGAAGGTCGAGAATAAATCTGGATCTGAGACGAATTGGAATTGAGCAATGGTATAACAGAAGTGGCAATTGTAGAATAATGAAAACCGAAAGGAACCAAGAGGAATAGAAGAACACTGGCGAAGGTGCAATTAAAACAGAGGAGGAAATTGCTTCTCAAAGGAGACGCTAATTTGAGAAATTAATGTGAATTGAGAGCAGAGTAGGCAGGTCGGACCAATGATAGAGACTGAATTGAATAGAGATGATGAAAGCTAAATCTGTAACTATATTGATAGATTGAAGAAGACAATACAAAATAATAACCACCAAAGAGGCCAGGGCTATGCCCTTCTCAATGCATATGCATGAGCCTACAACTTACTAATTTCTCCCCCCCCCCCTTCACTAATGACAAATGCCTTATTTATAGAAGTAGCAATTACACTAATCCCCCTTACACTATTACAATATACTAATATGTATGTAATTTCTATCAGGCTGGTACAGCGTGATGGTAGTGGTGGTCAGTGGAAATGGTGGAGAGTGGTGGTGGTAGTTGTCGGGTGGAAATGGTGGAAGGGGGTGGTTGTTGTTCGGTGGGTCGGGTGGTGTCTGATGGTGTGGGTGGTGGTTGTTATAGTATACAGAGAGATGCGGGGATGGAAAGGAATGATTTCTTTTGTTATATACATATAATATATAATAACATAAGGTAGGATGGGAAAAGACTAAAATGGACCTCATGTGAAGGGCATGTGACCAGGATTTAACAGTTGATTTGGATGGCGTTAGGGGTGGGGAGTGACATAGAGATAAGCTTCATAGGTCAGGGAGTAAAATGGCTATTTTTAAAGGATTGCGCAAACCCATTACAACGACTAAACCACAGGGAGCAAAACAGAAGTTTACTCTTGTATTTTTTTTATGTAATTTTATTAGTTTGTTTAATTTAAATTAAAAACAAAAATTCAAGGGTCTTTTGTAGTACAACGGTAGGGCGCCGCAAATGATTTGTAGTGTAAGAATGAATTTAACATGATGTAAGTTGATAGGCCAGGGCAAGGGTAGTACCCATGGGTACCCCTTCCTCCCTAAAATGTGTTTTTGAGTTTACTTGTCAATAATAATACTAGATTTTATATTTTTTTAAACTAATAGATGATTTTTAAAATAACATTTTTGTATATGAATGTATGGTGGCTTGTACCTTTTGTAGAATGTATCGTAAACTGGATAGTTAAATGGTTATATTGTCTTGGGGGGGGAGCGCGCGTGTGTTAGTGTGTGTGTGTGTGTGTGTGTGCGTGTGTGTATGATTAGGAGGATAACAACACTCTCCACACTACAAACTTACAGGATGAAGGGGGTGTTCCCCTCCATCCCGCGTGGCCACGTCACCACCTTGCATCCCTTCCCGTGAGTATAATATGTTGGACCTACAAAAGAACAGATGATATTCAAAGCCAAAACATGATTAAGTGATCAAGAAATAAATAGAATCTTGAACTAGATTCTCCCCAAAGATAGTGAATCTTGAACACCTAAATTAGAGCATCTGTTGAAGACAAGCAAACATCTGATCAAAGCCTTGGAATTGTTGTTCAAGAATAAACAAGGTATGTTGAAGAGCAAAGGTTTGTTAAAGGAAAGGTCTGATGAAGAAGACCAATCATCTGTCTAGCCAAACAAATGTTTGGAATCAAAGCAACAGAGATTTCTCAATGTAACAGTACTTGTTTTGTATCAGTGTTTAGCATAGTTAGATCACATGTTAGATTTGCACAGATTTTTGCAACATATGTGGAATCTTTTCTGTTAGAAATGTTAGATGTCACTATCAAGGTGATGTCAGCCAATCACCAACAGAGTTTTCGTACATAGTATAAATAGATTTCACCTGTTTGAGATCTAATTATCACTACACATCACCTTTTCTTTTGTCCGAACAGTCTTTGTTATAATGATCAGTCTGAGAGGGAGTCTGTAGAATTAATATTTTGTAAAACATTTGAATCATTTAAATCAATGAAAAACAATTGTTGATAATGACTTCTCGTTTGCGATTGCTTATCTGTTATACAATACAAAATTGTTTTTTGCTTAAATTGTTAACTTATCACAAACCTTATAAACTCATACTTAAAATAATGCATAGCCTTAGAGGAGACTTGCATTCATGTTAAAACTTTATTGCACAATTTTTTTTTTTTTAGACATCAAAGTGATATCATCTTTTGCTCGTCAACTTCAAATGTCAACCTATGTTTTGTCTATGATGACCGACTTATAAGCTAACTTATACAAATTATCTATCTTGACTTAGTAAGGATTTCTAAGTTGACCAACACTAGATCAGTTATATAAGACGATCATTTATTTAATAGTTATATGAATCAATTTTCTAACTAACTTGATGAAAATATATCAGTTATACAAACCATAGTTAACTTTGATATACGTTTGTAATTAGGGTCGATGTTAGTGCATTTTTGTATGTCTGTTATTGTATGCATAGACCTAGTGTAGTCGTGTGCGTTAGATAGGAGATTTGTAAGAAAATGATTTCATGTTGAATGTTTAAGGTGTGGAGTGAGGACATCTAAAGCATAAATGATCTCATCATCTATAAATAGAAGGATCATTTGCATTTCTCATTTAACTTTGATTGTTAGATCTTTCTAGAGAGAGAAAGTGTATGTGTGTGAGAGTGTGTGTGAGGGAAGATCAATAGAGGTGATCTCTCAGTGTGAGTGATGTAAACTCTTTTGGTAATACAGTCTGTGTCGATTCGCTCATTCTCGTTTATCTACCGATTTTGTTTGTTTATTTACCAAATTTAACCCAATCGATCTGACAAGTGCACTTTAATTGGTATCAGAGCAAGTTATCGATCTAATAGTTGATTAGATCACCTTGCTCTTGAGTGTTTGTTGAATTTGGCGAAATTTTGAAGCATTTTTTAAAACTATGGGTTTTTGTATCGCGAACTGCTATATGCTTCAGATTCGAATCAAAACGTGTTCGTTGGTTGAAATTTATTAGCTAGGGTTGTTACTCGTGTGTTTTTTAATCAATAGAGCTAATCAGTGTCTAATTTGGTTGAGATTTGAGGTGTTTTTGGCTGATTAAGTGTGTACAGTGGGTTATGTATGGTGCGATCTAATTTTGGTTTATGCTAGATCTAAACGTGTTTAAATGTTAAAATTGATCATTCACGAATATTAGGTTTTTTAATACAAAGCTTTTGATCCATTTCACATTTGGTTGAGATTTGAGTGATTATAGATGTTCAGATCTTCATGTTCATGTGAATTGAAAGTTCTGATGTTCATCTTGTTTTAGTGATCTTGGTGAGATCATTTAGCTTATTTTAGTGATATTGTGAGATTGTTTAGGGAGAATGTAGTGGTATCGTGAGATTGTTTAGGGAGAATGTAGTGATCTCATTCATTCTTTTTGTGATCTCTAAACGATCTCATCAGTCACATCCAAACGATCTAGTGTCGCTTTTAAATGATCTCACTTATCAGTCCAAACCTCATCCAAATCTAAACGATCTCACAGTTTATCATCAAATCAAATGTTTTAAATACCAAAATCGAGACTCTTTTTTTCGGAAACGCGTTGGGTTCGTTGGAGGCCAGTTCATGATAGTGAAGAGATGGGTTATTAAATATTGTGGGGTAGTCACGATTACTAGAGCAAACATCAAATTTGGTAACGTGACTATTAGCCAAAACATTAAATTTTCCTTGTTTGAAGCTAAAGCCTCAAATTTTCCGTTGTAGTTTGAGTTTAAAGAAGCGTGAATTTACCAAAAATAAGGGGGAATAAAACTTTTAAATATTGATTAATTCTTAGGAAATACAGGAGTGTTACTGCAACAGTTTTCGGGTGGTATTCACAAAGAGATCCAGTGAAGGATGGGATTACTATTTTTGCTGACTAGACATTGATGTTCAGAGTGATGTGAATTCAGTTATGAGTCATATTGTTCCGAAAAAGTTTCATGAAGTTATAGTACTTCAAATTTAATTACGACTCAAAGGCTTCTGAAAGATATTCATTATCCATGAGCTGATATTTTTGTCTGAAACGGGATTTCAGATTTTTTTTGTGAGGTTTGAAAAATCTGTTGCTGACCATTGTTGTATTTGAAATGATGAGAACTTTATTATAACTTCACGATCTTATGTAGATCAAAAGATTTCCCAAACGAGTTTCATTATGGAGAAACTATAGTGCTTGGTGTCAGGTTTGTTAATCAAAAGGTTGTAGTGTGTTAACTAGAGGATCATGTCATTACTGTGCAAATTGAATTGTCTAACCGTGTTGGAGTTTTGAGGCAAAGTTGATGATTTGTTGAAGACCATCAAAAGACCGAGCCTTTATCAATTGTCGATCTGTAGAAATGATTGATTAGACATAAAGATAGACCAGGTGGAGGTGATGGTATTCGATCGAGCTTGAGTTTCTGACTAATCGGATATGAGTACTTTGAGGGGGAATTATGATATAGAAGCATCAAGGACGTAGTTTTGCTGCAAAAACTCGAGTCAAAGTTTTTGCAAACCCGAAGCATATAACAACCCTCCTAAACACACTTAGACACCCCTAAACGTCCTAAAATATACCCCATATACGAGAAACAGGCCTATAATACCTTTATATTTATAAGAATCAAATAAAACAAAATCTGGGAGCTGCTCGCGGGCCGCGACCCAGATGGTCGTAGGTCTCACGGGGTGCGAGCCCCTTGGTTTGCCAAACACGGCATTACGCCACGTGTCCTTGTTTCGTGGCAACCCTACTCGATGACTGGCCAATCCTATGACCGCCCTTAAAACCCTCGAAGGCCGCGACTAAGGAAGAGGTGGCTCTCGCGGGGCGTGAGAGACCCCTCGACCAGCCCTATAAATAAAGGCTTTAGCCTCATTCATTCACCGTTCAATTCTTTTCTTTCCTCTGAGACTCTAAAGCTATTATACTCGGGATATAATACCCCTATAAATCGAAGCTCAGCCTCGTTGTAAGTATTATAACCCTATTTGTTACCCTACATGATCGATCTGGGGATCCGTAACGCATGTCAAGGCTCTGCCTGACTCAGTCGCTGAGTTCTCTCTCGTGTTACACCTGATTGATCTAGGACTCCGTAATGCATGTCAAGGCTCTGCCTAACTCAGTCATTGGAGTTCTGTCTCGAGTTGTACGGTTAATGTGACCTAGGTTATTTTACTAACAAGTGTGCATTGTTTAATTTTTTATAGATAATAACAAGGAGATACACCAGGAAGATTTAGTTTCACCTAAGTAAACAATGTGAGTACATTCTCTTTTTGTCACCTTTTTGTGAGTCAAAATGTTTTTACCAAAACCTCAAACGTTTTAAATTACGCTTAACAGTAATTGAGTATTTGTGATTCTACAATTACTATCGGTATGTTGGGGTTTTGTATACATTACTTGAAACTCGTTACTATTGGAATAGTAGTATGACCACAAGTCAGGACTGACAGTACCAAAGGGGTAATTGGATAGATATAAACAAATGTAATTACGAACGCCCTCTATACTGTAAAGTGATAAAACTGTTTTGATTAAACTGGGATGCACTCGCTAGTATTTCTTGCTGATAAACCTTTTTAAAACGCGTTTCTGGCAACTTAATGTGAAGCTAATAGAAGCCAGCTGGAGAGCACTGAAGGCTTGGAAAAGTGGCTATAAAAGTTACCTAAACAAAAAGGAGTTTTGTTTTCAATAAATTAGGGTTTATCCCATTTATTTATTATAAAAAGTTGGTGTTTTAACTCTGATAAAACATTTCCTAACTACGGTCCTGATGAAAGTTTTCTGCTACCAAATTAATAAACATTGATACCACTTGCTCTGAGCGCTCACAGCCGCCCGCCTCCTGAGGCAGGGGTCGGGGATTGCGACAGAAGGTGGGATCAGAGCTACAGCCACTGGTTTAAGCAAATGAAGTGTTCTGCTGACACTTAAATTCTGTGTTAGGAAATAATTTATGTATTTATGTGTAAATATGTATATTATTGTTTTGTGTTATTTGACAATTTGTTAGTTTACAGTATGAGTGAGCAAGGTACATCCGACACTTATCGTCAATTAGCTAGTTCCCCAAAAGATAAAAGGAACCTCATCTCAGTCAAATCCCTCAGGATACACAGCTGATACTGAGGAAGGAATATTTATTTTTAAGGCATAATCTGAGAAACCATTACCTTCTAAAAAGAGATGATGGTTTAATAGAGGAGCACATGAGAGGAGGAAGAGGATGAAGAAATTACAACAACAAAGAGCGATAGTAAACGCCCAAACTCAGGAAACAGTCAATAGACCACTGTGGGAAGAAGAACTAGATAGGCAGTTGGCAGATTTCCATATGCTAGCCACTACCGTAGTAGACTCTAACCTAAACCAAATATCTGAACCACCACTGTTACCCTTATTCCCAGACCAACAAACGCTAGAACCCAACCAGGAAAACCAATTCCCGATACCTGCATTCGATCCCAATGAGTTACCTAGAATCCTAACCCCAATTTCTTCAGAATATGATCCATGGTTAAACGACAATAGATCGTACTCGGCCCTATATACTCCCGAAGAACCAGTACCAGAACCACCGTTAAACCCACCAATGAGTCGAGAATGTGTGCAAGAACTCCGTCAGTATGGCGAAAATCTAGTGAACGAAGGGAATAGAATTGGACAGATAGGGGAGAAACTAGTTTCGAAATATGATGAGAATGAATGCAGTACTGGATGAACGACACCTACAATAATACCTAGATATATGTATAATTTTGTATTTTGAAAAAAAAAACTAAAACTAAGATAGATAGACTAAAATAAATATCGATGCATAAGTACTAGTGTGTTTAATTTCTAGTTGTAGTTTCTAATCAAAGCATATATATATATATATATATATATATATATATATGAAAAGAGTAAGAGTCGCAATGTGCGACGATTTTGATCAATCTATTTGTGTGATTGTTTGTATTAGATTCTATGATAATTAATATCTGATAAATGTTTCCAATTCAGATGGACAACGAAGTAAATCAGGAAAACCCAAATAATGAATATGATGTAACACCTCATAAAAATCACGTCCAATGATGTGTTGACACGTGTACAAAACCCTAATAAAGTCAAACGTTGACTATGAAGGACTAATTTTGCGAAAAATAAAAAACTTTTATTATGGAAGGATTGGAAATATTATTATGATTAAAATAAGTCTCTGAATAACCTCTTACGGTATTTATATTCACAAATGAGCCACTTATTGATCGAGTGTAGCTGTTTGCGTAATTAATTGAAAGTTTGCGCGATGAAGGGTTAAAAGCGTCAACATGTTAATTCTTACCTCTGAGTGACCTTTTAACAAACCGAGAGCTTCATGATGGTTGATTATACTCTCGGGAATGCCTAATAAGGATTAGATAAGGCTTCGATGCTATTAAACGATGATATGCGCTAGTTTGCGCATTAGAGGGACTATTTGCGTCAAACTGCAAAAGTATACCAATTCGTATGGTATAGAACCTTCCGGAATATGGTCATAAGTTAAACATGCCCTAAATATTCTTTATATAGCTTAGAAATAGTCTTTGAGGTGTTTGGTGCGCAAAAATAAACTTATTTGATCAACAGGGACTAAAAGCGTCAAAAAGTGCATAAGTTTGCATTTCGCGCATATCTTACGTTCTGAATATATCCGGACATCCAAAAATTTATGTAATCATTTAAATATGTTATTTAAGCGTTTGGCTTGATAAAATTCCATTCGTCGTGTAATTTGGTTCGTTTTTCGCGTCCGTTCATGTTTCGTCGTAGTTAGCCGAACAACGTGACCGTACAACCAAACGAACAGACATCCGAGATGTTTTTGAGCAAGTTTTATGTTCCCTATGTTTAGGTATCATTGTAGAGCCTTGAAATGAGGTTAACGGGCCTTTGACGTATCAAAAAGGGGCTTTTAAGCATGCAGGGGTTGTTTCTCTAACTTTACCAAACTTTGGCTGATCTGGCCAGTCTTAGCGGGCCGCGTAAGACTCTTCCGGAGTCTACGCGGGGCGCGTAAGCCCATCAGAACTGCAAAAACCAGTTTTTCTTAAACAACAGTTGGTTTCTAGTTTGTGTGCTTGGTTTCTTCATTCTAGGGGCTTGTTTTGGGCACCCCTAGATTACCAAAATAGTGGGTGGTACTTGTACGATCCAGATTGAAGCACGGGTTACGAGAAACGATCCTAACAGTTCTCAAAATCCTATATATACCCACTTGTTTTGGATTTCTTTTCATTTCACTCCATTTCTGATCTTGCTCTCTGATTTTAAGAGGATCCTGATCAACTTGGGAACCTCCTTCAGTCCTAAGGACCACTCGTAAGTGTTCCTTTCGTGGTTAGTTCAATTGTTTGGCTCTTAAAACCGAAAATTCAAGCGTTCGCGATAAACGCTTTGACTTTTAAATGGTCGAGCCATTGTTCGCAACGAACATGGCTACGTGATCGTAATTAGGTAGCTATTAAACCCTCAAAAGGGCACCTCCTAATTACCACGTTTGCTTTGTTAATTGTCGGGTCAAAGTAATTAAAATAAAAGTCAAACGAGTCGGTTTTTAAATAAATTCATAAATAATTATGTAAGAACAATAAAATCAGTTTTGTCACTTTAATAACTTGGTAAATATTAATTGAACATGTCTAGGCATGTTCAACCCGACAATTCTGAGTTTAGGCTCGATTCACAACCGAAAGTCGCAAAAGTCGACTTTTGCTTTGACTTTCGGTTCTGACCCGATTTAGCTTAGTTTAGTATGCCTTAGGGTTCCATTAGGACCATATTACATGTTAGTATAACCCTCTGAGATTATACAATATGGTTCCATAGAAATCCGATTCATATGCATGTTTCCGTTAAATGCTTAAATATCGACCATAATGCCCTTCTGATATTAAAACGAGATTTTTGAAAACATGAGAGGACAAAAACCTTTATTACTGATATTTAAGTATGTCCTAAAAGTTTGACATCAGTTTATGGTCTAAAATGAGAGTTATGCTCAAAATCGTAAATAAAGGCCTTTTAATTAATTAAACGGCATATTTGATATAAATCCTATTTAAACTCAAATTTTGACATCAAACCTTTTACCTACTGATGTAATATAATATTTTGGGATTTTTGGAAATTTTTATTAAATTTTAAAATGATCATAACATAGAGTTCTCGCATAGGCTCGGTAATTGACGATAACGCCCTTTTTGCTAATAAAATGAGTTTTATACATCATTTACATGTCAAACCTTTTTCTACTAATTTTATATAATAAATAAGTTATTTTAAACTATAAAGGCTGGTTAAAAATCTCAGATCTCCCTATTTAAACCGAATATCGTCAAATACCGACTTTTATGCGATTTAGGCGCATAGTATGGTTTAAAACCATATTAAGCACCTAAAGCTTGATACCTACTGATTTTATGAATAATTTTTTATACTTTAACAGTAAATAAAAGTTTTGAACTCAGATTTCCAAAATTAACCCTAAAAGCATATGTGAAATGACCAAAATGCCCCTACGGTGCATAGTTTGGCCATGAATGATAAATTTCACATATGTGAGATATCTTATTGATATAACTTGCAAAAATAAATATTTCTACTGATCATTTTAGACCAGAACCTCAGATTTCTATTTAACCTCTTTTATAAATCTTTAAAATCACCAAAATACCCCTACGGGGCTTAAATTGATTTTAAATTCATTTTGGGCATAATGGAAGATATCCTACTAATATCATAACATAATTAAAGCATATTAACTTGTGAAACATGTTCATGACTCATTTGGTTACCCGTTATGCATTTTTCACGTTCGGTATGGTTTATGTAACTAGTTTGCATAAATTAACCGAAACGGGTCAAACCTTATCATTTTCACTTCAAAATTCAGAAGGTGTTTAGTTAACCATATTATACAAGTCTCCATACTTGTCGGGTCTAAATCACATTCTAATCCGGTCTTCAGTTAATCTTGCGTTTTGAACCGTAAACCTTTCCTTAAAACTTATCGGTCTAAGTTATAACTTAAATAAGACCCGTTAGGAATCTAATAGGTTAATAAAACCTTCGTTCCAGATTGAGAGCCCCAGTAGAGGTACTTGTGCTTGCTGATTTGAATATACGACTGAGAATAAAATTACATTTTAGCTCAGGTAAATACTTTAACTTATTTTCCCTATGCGGGCTTGGGATATGGTATTATAATAATACCGCTTGGTCGGGTATTGAATCTTTAATCGGATTGTGATTAAATTATTGAGGTAACCCATTTTAATCTATCTTGTTTGAAATAAAGCCTTTGGGGGTTAATGACCATGTCCCGGATATCCTTGGCATCATTTATTAAGAAATGGCCACGTCTTAAGCACGGGGTGTAGGCATACACCTGACATTTGCGTAGGAAAAACGGTATTTCACTCTCTTGTGGGCCTATACTTGTGGTGTGTCTGTTAATCTTGACTCGGTTTCTATATCGGGCCCTGAATGTATAACAAACATATAAATCTGTATACAAGATTATTTTTATATAATTGTCCCAAGTTATAAAAGGATATTTGTGCCTTGTGCATTTAAATCAATTTTCATAAATGTTTTCAAAAGAGTCAGTTAATTGTATTTACCAGTGTAAACTAACGTATTTTCCAAAAAGATTAAGTGACAGGTACTGTACGTAATTGGCTGGGAGCTCAGGGCGTTAATAAGGAATCTTGCAAGTTCTAAACATCTAAAGTCTGTTGAACAGAGTTTATATTTCTGTTTTAAGATCCGCCTGTGGATCCATATACAACTGTTGTGTAATATTTTATTATACTTTCGAATCGGTTTGTATTATTATTACTTTAGACTTCCGCTGTGCATTAAACTGTGATTATTTGACTATGATGATGTCAACTACATCACGATACTCCCCACCGGGCCCACCGGTAATACGTGGAAATATTGGGGTGTGACAGGTTGGTATCAGAGCCAACATTGAGTGAATTAAACACTAGCCTTTTGTGTTTAATCTCAATGACACAATAGCACATTCCTTGACTTCCGAGTCTAGACTTGAACTAGGAATGATCTCATCCCTGTTATATGTATGCATTGTTTTCGATATTTCTGTATATCGGGATCGTGTCGCCGAGCAAAGCTACCATTGGTGGAAGCCCTCAAGACCCGAAGACTAAAGAATGTAAGCTTCGTACTACAGCTCGAATTAGCATACGACCAGTATGGAGAAAGGACCTTTTGAACCCATTAACCATATTTCAAATTCTATACCCAAGACTTTTGAAACTCCAAATGAGAAGCCAACATCGGAGGAGTTCATACCAGTTGTCCCTGAAGCTCCCGCTCCAAAGATAATACCTATGGACCCAAAGGACTCATATTTCTTACCTCCAAGTCTTGGAATCCCAAACTTGGATTATAACTGTCCTGACCTTATTCATGATTCGTATTATTCATTAACCATAAAATCCTTGGATTCCACGTTTGCAAGGATTCCTAATATAGAAGATTTGGACTGCCCACCAAAAACCTTCAATATTCGTATCGCACACAGAGAACCAAGGAGAATATTTCCAGAAATAAAGTGAAGAAGAAACTCTTTTTGTTGCATTTCATTTCTTATTTAGTCCTTATAAGGACATATTTATCTTTTAGTCCATATGTGGACAAATTTCTTGTTTAAAAGTCCCGTTTAGGGCATCTATGTACTTTTTCCATTTAATGGAATGTTTTAATTTAAAGTTTCACTTGTCCTTATATGTATGAATATAACATATAAAATAAATCAAAATATAATTCCTTTTTGTAATTGGTCTGCCACTGAATATTGAAAGAAAATCTTGAAGGTATAACCTAGCCTATATGTCATTTTAGACATGGCCTAGATGGTAAAACCTTTTTAAGATTTAGATCCTTGCTAACATCTGAAAACATGTTAGCACTCCTGGCAAATGTGATTCGATAAAATCACACAAGTTATCCTTATATTGGATTCTTCCAATTTCTTATCTAGCCTAGTGATTTAGAAATCATGGCTCAGATCATCAGATAAGATGATCATATCATAAACATCCCTTAGTGATGAAATGCCTACGGGCTATATCTATTGTCCTAAAAGACAAAAGACAGTTATAGTCTTTGACTCTCTGTCAAGAAAGGTAATGAACTGTGTTCAAACCTTAATGCCTCGATCCTAAAAGATCATGGCTTATAAATTTAAAATTGTCCTTATGACTAGGCCTTTTGTATGCCACCCTATTATCCTTAATAGTTTATAACTGGGATAAAATATAATAAAAATTTAAATAAATTAAATTAACCAATATGGCTTCAAAATTTCCATGCTTAATGAATTGCCATAAATGACAATTCCATAATAGACTTCTGAATAAATCATTGGCAATATTTATGTAGCAATCAAGCTACATGACTGGGTCAGATGAGGTCAACAGCCACCCGAGGGAGAATAATGATACTACCAGAGTTAAGATAGCTGGAGCAGAACTGCAGGCATTAATAGATAATGTCGTTACTCGAGCTCTTGACAGACAGTATAATGAATCAAGTGGTACACGCACCAAGACCCAGTCTGTACCTCAAACAAAACCACCTTCCCAAACTCATGTATCTCATAAAGACAATTCTCATCACTCATCGAATCAGAGGAGTGTTCCGTCTGGACAAGTTGTGCTTAATCAAGAGCCACGTGTTAAAACCTGTTCATATAAATATTTTGTCTCCTGCAAGCCCAGAGACTTCATAGGAGAAAAGGGAGCCATCGATTGCATGACGTGGCTCGATGAGATGGACACCGTTGTTGATATTAGTGGATGTGCAGAGCAAGACATTGTGAAGTTTGTTTCACAATCTTTTAAAGGAGAAGCTCTAGCTTGGTGGAGGTCACTAATCCAAGCTACAGGGAAGATCCTGTTGTACAACTTGACTTGGGATCAGTTTGTTGCTCTTATCAAAGAAAATTTATGTCCTCAATATGAAGTTGAGAAAATCGAGACTGATTTCTTAACATTGGTCATGAAGAACTTAGATTGTCAGGCATATCTTACAAGTTTCAATACCATGTCTCGATTGATTCCTTACTTGATCACACCGGAACCGAAGCATATTGCTCGTTTTATTGGGGATCTAGCCCCAGAAATCAAGGCAAGTATGAAAGCATCGAGACCTACCACATTCAGGTCAGTGGCAGATCTGTCACTATCTCTCACACTTGATGTAGTCAGAAACAATGCTGCCAAAGCTTCTGATGATGGAAAGCGGAAACGGGAGGATGAGAATTCTCATCGCTCTGATAAGAAGAAAAAGGGGAACTCTGATCATAAGAAGAGTTCCGGGTTTAAGAAGGACAATCAGCAGTCGAGTGAAAAGACCAGGTGCAAAACTTGTAAGAAATACCACCACGGGAAATGCAGATTTGAATCTCAACCTCTACCTTGTGGCATCTGCAAGTCTAAGGAACATAAAACCTTGGATTGCAAGAAGTTGAAAGATGCAACCTGTTATGGTTGCAACAAGAAGGGGCATATCAAGACTAACTGCCCTAAGAATCAAAAGAAGCCTGAAGAGGCCAAGAAAACAAACGCGTGAGTCTTCCAGATGAACACCCAGGAGGCAGTACAGAATGATAACATCATAACAGGTACCTTTCCTTATCAATGATGTTTATGCGGGAAATTGTTTGATTATGGCGCAGAAAAGTCTATTGTGGACAATAAATGTTGTAAGCTGTTGTATCCGCCTGTTAGGACTTTAGACGTATAACGCGAGGTAGAATTGGCCGATGATACTTTAGAGACTGCTTCAACAATCTTAGATGGATGCTTTATGTCCACTAGGAATCACTCTTCTCAAATATCCTTATGGCGAGCTTTCAAGCCATCCAAAATCATCAATATATTAAAGACAGATGTAACATTTTGATCCCCCTTTCAAAAAGGTAATGGACTAGGTCCAAACCTTAAATGCCATTGACGTTCTTTTTATGGCCTAGCCTAAATATAATGGATATATATTTAAATAACATTCATTAAGAATGTTCGTACTGTATTAGCCTGTATGATTTAATGATACCATGGTCAGTATATGTTAGGTTATCAGGATGATGAATAACGGTTGATGGAATGCAACTAAGTAATTGTTTCATTTAGTGTTAGGAACCAACTCTCGAGTATGACAAACTCGGATAAAACAACCGTCAATCGCGCCATTGATGATGCAACATATGCTAATGATGCTACAATTGTGAACCTCAAAATTAACAAAGATGTTCTCCAAGCTATGATAGACACAGCTGTTGGAAAAGCTGTGAGGAAGGTCGTGAAAAAGTTCAAAGAGATCAATGCTACTTGCTCCAAATCCTATTTAAGACTACGCTCCTTTACTCACGGGAAGGATCTTGTTCATGCCTCGGATGCAAAGAATGAACTAAAAAGGAAAAATGAGGAAGATAACTCCCAGACTTCTAAGAAAAAGGGTAAGCTTGAGCTCAAGGAGAACAAACAAAGGTCCAACAAGAAACCTGTATGCAAGACCTGCAAGAAGCGCCATCAAGGGAAGTGTAGGTTCGAATCAAAATCCCAATCGCAAGCCTAGGGCTTGTGGGATCTGCAAATCAAGTGAGCATAAAACGTTGGATTGCAAAGACATAAAGGATGCAGTCTGCTTCGGCTGTAACAAGAAAGGCCACATCAAGACTACATGCCCTAAATATGTCAAGGGAAGTGCGGCTAAGGATAGAAAGCATAAGAATGAAAGCGCTTAAACTCTCTTGATGGATGCCAGGGGTAGTTCATATCAATAATGACATCAGGTACATTCCTTATCATTTATCAGTTGTATAAATGCTAAGAGTTCTGTTTTGATTCGGTACCAATAAGTCCTTCATAAATGGTAAGTATAGCAAACTTTTAAAATCTTCCAGAAGAACCCCAGAGATTAAATGTAAGGTAAAACTTACAGACGGAAAGCATAGGATCCATTTCTTTTGTCCCTGTCGGAAATCTTCATTCGTAAAATGCTAAGAGTACTCTCTCCAGATGGAGTACGTCAGTATATGTTAGTTTGTTATCTCATTGATTTCTGTCAACTACGAATACCATATTGTATGATAAAAGCGCCATATGAGGATTGGTGTATCTTAATATTTTCCATAGATTGCTTCCATGCCTGATCAGTATGGAGGTTTAATGCATGGAACCACTGAGATATTCCATTTTTCATATGGTACTAAAGTCAGCTAATGGTATTCAAAGAAGATATCTAGAAGGGAAATGTCCAAATAAGTGTCACTGAATAAGGTATCCATGGATTTGTAAAGTAAATGTGTCACTTATCTGACACAGGCAATGATAGATGAACCGGAGCCTGAGTTTGGAAAATCTCAGTAATCTCCTTGTGTCTTGATTATCTTCTCCAAAGACTACCATGTTTACCTCCTGAAAGGCAAGTAGAGCTAAGATATACATCCCACATAGGGCTGCGTTATTGTGAAAATCTCCATGACGATTAGTACCACCAATTATGGAATAATCGAAACCCTGATTAAGTGAGTTTTAAGATAAAGGTTCATAAAGCCTAATTCAATATTCGAAGAATTCGGTATTATTTAGGCAACAATTAATAATCGCCATCAACTGCCAGGATCATCGATTTGTTCGACTAACTGTAAGGATTAGCTATTCCTTAAGATTAATTTTAAGCAATGGTTGGAATAACCATCTCACCTTAAATAAGCTTTTCTATAATAGTTGATATATAAGTATCAAGGCTGCTCCTTTGGAAACCTTGTATTGATGAGATGTTAAACATCTGTTGTTGGACAGAAGATGGTAAGTTCGAATTATCAGGATCTGAAAGTTACCTGGAAAACGACGGATAAGATCATATAAATTTATGATCGTCTGGAGGCTACCAGTAATCGGCGGAAATTCAATAATAAATGAATGTCGCAAACCCTCTTAAGTCCTTAATAAGGAATAAGGTTCAATCGAAGGTATCGCCCTAAAAAGGGTGTGCTAAAATTTTAATACAATGGGCTAGTTAAGCTCTGGATATATGGGATTATTCGAGGAAATCGGATATATCAAGGATCAATAGCTTATAAGCTAAAACCTATGAAGGACTAATTTTGTGAAAAAACAAAAACTTTGATTATGGAAGGACTAGAAATGTTATCATGATTAAAATAAGTCTCTGAATAACCTCTTATGGTATTTATATTCACAAATGAGCCACTTATTGATCGAGTGTAGCCGTTTGCGTAATTAATTGAAAGTTTGCGCGATGAAGGGTTAAAAGCGTCAACATGTTAATTATTACCTCTGAGTGACCTTTTAACAAACCGAGAGCTTCATGATGGTTGATTATACTCTCGGGGATGCCTAATAAGGATTAGATAAGGCTTCGATGCTATTAAACGATGATATGCGCAAGTTTGCACAT
This sequence comes from Helianthus tuberosus, assembly GCA_030545235.1. Taxonomy (NCBI): domain Eukaryota; kingdom Viridiplantae; phylum Streptophyta; class Magnoliopsida; order Asterales; family Asteraceae; genus Helianthus; species Helianthus tuberosus. Next base: position 45,898,177 of record CM060362.1, on the reverse strand, counting down.
TAGAGGGACTATTTACATCAAACTGCAAAAGTATACCGATTCGTATGGTATCAAACCTTCCGGAATATGGTCATAAGTTAAACATGCCCTAAATATCCTTTATATAGCTTAGAAATAGGCTTTGAGGTGTTTGGTGCGCAAAAATAAACTTATTTGATCAACAGGGACTAAAAGTTTCAAAAAGTGCATAAGTTTGCATTTTCGCGCATATCTTACGTTCTGAATATATCCGGACATCCAAAAATTTATGTAATCATTGAACTATGTTATTTTAGTGTTTGGCTTGATGAAATTCCATTCGTCGCGTAATTTGGTTCGTTTTTCGCGTCCGTTGTCCGCTCGTGTTTCGTCGTAGTTAGCCGAACAACGTGACCGTACGACCAAACGAACCGACATCCGAGATGTTTTTGAGCATGTTTTATGTTCCCTATGTTTAGGAATCATTGTAGAGCCTTGAAATGAGGTTAACGGACCTTAAACGTATCAAAAAGGGCCTTTTAAGCATGCAGGGGCTGTTTCTGTAACTTTGCCAAACTTTGGCTGATCTGGCCAGTCTTGGCGGGCCGCGTAAGACTCTTCCTGAGTCTATGCGGGGCGCGTAAGCCCATCAGAACCGCAAAAACCAGTTTTTCTTAAACAGCAGCTGGTTTCCGGTTTGTGTGCTTGGTTTCTTCATTCTAGGGGCTTGTTTTGGGCACCCCTAGATTACCAAAACAGTGGGTGGTACTTGTACGGTCCAGATTGAAGCACGGGTTACGAGAAACGATCCTAACGGTTCTCAAAATCCTATATATACCCACTTGTTTTGGCTTTCTTTTCATTTCACTCCATTTCTGATCTTGCTCTCTAATTTTAAGAGGATCCTGATCAACTTGGGAACCTCCTTCAGTCCTAAGGACCACTCGTAAGTGTTCCTTTCGTGCTTAGTTCAATTGTTTGGCTCTTAAAGCCAAAAAGTCAAGCGTTCACGATAAACAATTTTACTTTTAAACGGTCGAGCCATTTTTCGCAACGAACATGGCTCAGGGATCGTAATTAGGTAGGTATTAAACCCTCAAAAGGGCAACTCCTAATTACCACGTTTGCTTAGTTAATTGTCGGGTCAAAGTAATTAAAATAAAAGTCAAACGAGTCGGTTTTTAAATAAATTTATAACTAATGATGTAAGAACAATAAAATCAGTTTTGTCACTTTAATAACTTGGTAAATATTAATTGAACATGTCTAGGCATGTTCAACCCGACAATTCTGAGTTTAGGCTCGGTTCGCAACCGAAAGTCGCAAAAGTTGACTTTTGCTTTGACTTTCAGTTCTGACCCGATTTAGCTTAGTTTAGATATGCCTTAGGGTTCCATTAGGACCATATTACATGTTAATATAACCCTCTGAGATTATACAATATGGTTCCATAGAAATCCAATTCATATGCATGTTTCCTGTTAAATGCTTAAATATTGACCATAATGCCCTTTTGATATTAAAACGAGATTTTTGAAAATGTGAGAGGACAAAAACCTTTATTATTGATATTTAAGTATGTCCTAAAAGTTTGACATCAGTTTATGGTCTAAAATGAGAGTTATGCTCAATATCGTAAATGAATGCCTTTTTATTAATTAAACGGCATATTTGATATAAATCCTATTTAAACTCAAATTTTGACCTCAAACCTTTTACCTACTGATGTAATATAATATTTTGGGATTTTTTGAAATTTTTATTAAATTTTAAAATGATCATAACATAGAGTTCTCGCATAGGCGCAGTAATTGACGATAACGCCCTTTTTGCTAATAAAATGAGTTTTATACATCCTTTACATGTCAAACCTTTTTCTACTGATTTTATATAATAAATAAGTTATTTTAAACTATAAAGGCTGGTTAAAAATCTCAGATCTCCCTATTTAAACCGAATATCGTCAAATACCGACTTTTATGCGATTTAGGCGCATAGTATGGTTTAAAACCATATTAGGCACATAAAGCTTGATACCTGCTGATGTTATGAATAATTTTTTATACTTTAATAGTAAATAAAAGTTTTGAACTCAGATTTCCAAAATTAACCCTAAAAGCATATGTGAAATGACCAAAATGCCCCTACGGTGCATAGTTTGGCCATGAATGATAAATTTCACATATGTGAGATATCTTACTGATATAACTTGCAAAAATAAGTATTTCTACTTATCATTTTAGACCAGAACCTCATATTGCTATTTAACCTCTTTTATAAATATTTAAAATGACCAAAATACCCCTATGGGGCTTAAATTGATTTTAAATTCATTTTGGACATAATGGAAGATATCATATTGATATCATAACATAAATAAAGAATATTAACTTGTGAAACATGTTCATGACTCATTTGGTTACCCGTTATGCATTTTGCGCGTTCGGTATAGTTTATGTAACTATTTTCATAAATTAACCGAAACGGGTCAAACCTTATCATTTTCACTTCAAAACTCAGAAGGTGTTTAGTTACCCATATTATACAAGTCTCCATACTTGTCGGGTTTAAATCACATTCTAATCCGGTCTTCGCTTAATCTTGCGTTTTGAACCGTAAACCTTTCCTTAAAACTAACCGGTCTAAGTTACAACTTAAATAAGACCCGTTAGGAATCTAATAGGTTAATAAAACCTTCGTTCCAGATTGAGAGCCCCAGTAGAGGTACTTGTGCTTGCTGATTTGAATATACGGCTGAGAATAAAATTACATTTTAGCTCAGGTAAATACTTTTAACTTATTTTCACTATACAGGCTTGGGATATGGTATTATAATAATACCGCTTGGTCGGGTATTGAATCTATAATCGGATTGTGATTAAATTATTGAGGTAACCCATTTTAATCTGTCTTGTTTGAAATATAGCCTTTGGGGGTTAATGATCATGTCCCGGATATCCTTGGCATCATTTATTAAGAAATGGACACGTCTTAAGCATGGGGTGTAGGCATACACCTGACAGTTGCGTAGGAAAAACGGAATCTCACTCTCTTGTGGGCCTATACTTGTGGTGTGTCTGTTAATCTTGACTCGGTTTCTATATCGGGCCCTGAATGTATAACAAACATATAAATCTGTATACAAGATTATTTTTATATAATTGTCCCAAGTTATAAAAGGATATTTGTGCCTTATGCATTTAAATCAATTTTTATAAATGTTTTCAAAAGAGTCAGTTAATTGTATTTACCAGTGTAAACTGACGTATTTTCCAAAAAGATTAAGTGACAGGTACTGTACGTAATTGGCTGGGAGCTCAGGGCGTTAATAAGGAATCTTGCAAGTTCTAAACGTCTAAAGTCTGTTGAACATAGTTTATATTTCTGTTTTAAGATCCGCCTGTGGATTCATATACAATCGTTGTGTAATATTTTATTATACTTTCGAATCGGTTTGTATTATTATTACTTTAGACTTCCGCTGTGCATTAAACTATGATTATTTGACTATGATGATGTCAACTACGTCACAATACTCCCCACCGGGCCCACTGGTAATACGTGGAAATATCGGGGTGTGACAATAACGGAAACCAAATAGATAACAGTGCCATCCAACATATAGTAGCACAAGGAATTATAGATGTTATGCCTTATATTATCAAGACTGTTAAAGAAGTAGAAAATAATAAATCTGCAAATGGAAGTAAACACCAACACACTGAACCAAGTCACAGTGTGAACGATAATAACGGACCAATAATCCAAGCTCTAATTCCTAAAAGAAGAAGAACTGTCTCTTACGATTGTTCTTATAAAGAATTCTTGGCCTACAAACCAATAGAATTCTCAGGCAATGAAGGAGCTATTTTAGCCTTGTGCTGGATAGAAAAGACAGAAGCAGTCATAAAAATAAGTAAATGTGTAGATGTGGATAAGATTATGTTTGCTTCTAATCTTTTCAAAACTGCAGCCTTAGAATTGACAGAGTTTATGGAATGAAATGGTCTAATTTTAAACAAATAGTCGAAAGAAAATTATGTCCTCCTCATGAAAAGGAACAAATCGCCAATAAGTTCCTAAATCATAAAATGACGGGAATAGACTGCAAAGATTACACTACCATATTCTTTGAATATGCTAGAATAGTGGCAACCTTAGCCACACCTAAGCAAGTATTAATCTCCCGTTACTTTTGGGGATTAATTAGTGAAATTAGACATGTAGTCAAGGCAGCTAGGCCACAAACCATAGAAGAAGTAGTAGAATTAGCCAACACCCTGACTGATGATTGGTACGCATACAAGAGGAAAACCAGAGAAAGAACCTAGCTTAAAGGCTTACCCAGGAATTTCGCTACGGTAATTTCAACAGTGGAAAAGGAGCAGGTTCTTCCTCTACACCTTATTGCAAGACTTGTAAAAAGAAGCATTATGGGAGATGTGCAAGTTATTGTCATTTTTGCAAAAAGCCCGGACATAAGGAAGAAGAGTGTCGATTAAAACCTAGAAATAGGCTATGCTTCAATTGTGGAGAAACTGGGCACATTAAACCGAACTGTCCGAAACTAGCTCTAGCAGCAACCGGCAAAGCTAAGATAGCTGAAGGACCCAAGAAGAATGCCAGAGCATTCATTCTAGCAGCTGAAGAAGCTAAGATGATTCTAGATGTGATTGCCGGTACATTTTTAGTTAATGACATTTTTGCCAAAGTATTATTTGACTCTGGTGCAAACCAAAGTTTTATCAATACTTCTTTCTACAAACTTCTCAATCAACTATTAACCAAACTTCGACAAGACTGTCTGGTGGAAACGGCAAACAGAGAATCTATTAAGATTAGTGAAATCTTAAAGGAGAGCAAGAATAGAAATTTTGAACCATCATTTCTTTGCTAACCTTTTCCCAATGAATCTAGTTGGATTCGATATTGTATTAGGAATGAATTGGTTGGTAGCCAATCATGCCAGTATTTTATATGATCACAAGTCAGTACAAGTAAGTACACAAAGTGGTAGAAAGATCACAATTAAAGGAGATAAGCCAATCAGGTCAACCAAATTCATCTCTGTGATGAAAGCTGCAAGCTATGTAAGGAAAGAAGCCATAGTGTATATGATTTCCGTAATCATTAACACTAAGGGAAAAGAACTAAAAGATATTCCTGTAATATCTAAATTCTCAGATGTTTTTCCAGAAGAGTTACCTGGATTACCGCCTGATAGAAAGGTTGAATTTAGAATTCACCTAATACCAGGGACGACACCGATTGCCAAAGCGCCATATCGACTAGCACCAACAGAGATGCAGGAACTGAAGAAACAATTGGACGAACTTCTTGACAAAGGTTTCATACAACCAAGTTCATCACCGTGGGGAGCACCAGTGTTCTTTGTTAAGAAGAAAGACAGATCGATGCGTATGTGCATTGATTACCAAGAATTGAACAAGATTACGATTAAGAATCGGTACCCACTACTGAGGATCGATGATCTGTTTGATCAACTTTAAGGAGCTCGATTCGTTTCTAAGATCGATTTACGTTTAGGATATCATCAATTGAAAGTACAGGAAGAGGACATTCCTAAAACTGCTTTCAGAACAAGGTACAGTCATTATGAATTTACCGTCATGCCATTTGGTTTAACCAATGCCCCAGCCGCATTTATGGACATGATGAACAGGATATGTAAACCATACCTGGATAAATTCATAATTGTCTTTATAGATGATATTCTAATTTACTCTAAGAGTAAAGAGGAACATGCAACACATCTGCATACACTTCTGACATTATTAAGAAAAGAGAAGCTTTATGCTAAATTCTCAAAATATGAATTCTGGTTATAAGAAGTGCAATTCCTTGGACATTTGGTTAATCATGAAGGAATTCATGTGGATCCCACAAAGATCGAGGCAATTACCAAATGGAAAGTCCTTGAGTCGCCAACAGAAGTAAGAAGTTTTCTTGGATTAGCCGAATATTATAGACGATGTATCTAAGATTTCTCTAGGATATCCATTCCACTAACCCAACTGACCTGTAAATCAGTTAAGTTTGAATGGGGACCAAAACAGGAATAAGCCTTTAAGATTCTTAAGCAAAAGTTAACCAACGCACCCATACTCGCATTACCAAAAGGAACTGAAGACTTTATAGTCTATTGTGATGCGTCTAAGTTAGGATATGGATGTGTGTTGATGCAACATCAAAAGGTTATAGCTTATGCCTCTAGACAACTTAAGAAACATGAAGAGAATTATACAACCCATGATCTAGAGTTAGGAGCCATAGTTTTTGCCCTTACGATTTGGAGACACTATTTATATGGAAGTAAATTTGTTGTCTTCACAGATCATAAGAGTTTAAGGTATATTTTTGGGCAGAAAGAATTAAATATGAGACAGAGACGCTAGATGGAAGTTCTTAGTGATTGTGATATCCAGTATCATGATGAAAGAGCTAATGTAGTAGCTGATGCTTTAACTCGAAAGTATCATGAGAAGCCGAAACGAGTACGCTCTCTCAAATTAAATCTGCAGATAGATTTAAATGAACAAATTAAAGAGGTACAGGAAACAATATTCAAGGACAATGCTGAAGGTTTAAAAGGAATGATTAAGGAATTAGAACAAGGATCAGATGGAATTTGGAAGTTCCATGAGAAAAGGTGTCACAACCCCCGATCCCTTATCTGTCCCGGGAACGGGCGGCCGTGAGCTCAGAGTGTGGTGGTATCATTTTTATTTAGTCTTGCAGCGGAATTTACATCAGGACCGTAGTTAGGAAATATTTTATCAGAGTAAAACCACCATATTTGATATTAATAAACACATGGGCAAAACCCAAGTTTCTTATTACAATACACTTATAGGGACAAAACCCTATTTTATTGAATTTAAAACATTTTGTTTTAGATAACTTTTATAGCCACTTATTTTCCAATCCGTCAGTGCTCTCGAGCTGGCTTTTTCCCAGTTGGCTTTCACATTGTGTTACCTGAAACATGTTTTAAAAATATTTTGTCAGCGGAAATACTGGTGAGTGAATCCCAATTTAATCAAAACAAGTTTTATCAATTACCACAGTATTGAGAGCGATTACAATGTTTATATCTACACAATTACCCATTCAGTACTTGCCACTCGACCGTATCTATGGCTATGGTCATATCACACATTGGCTACTCGTCGTCCAATTGTGAAGGTTATCAAGTAATGTATACAAAACCCCATAATACCGGCGATAATTGAAGAATTACATGACTCACATACTGGTAATATGATAATAACAATTGAGGTTTTATAAAAACAGTTGACACAAAAAGGAGATTACTCACATTGCTATCTTAGGCTTCTCGTAAGGGTTTCCTGGATATAATCTATAATTTATACAAATGTATTTTGGTTAGTATCATAACCCTTTAAAGAATATAAATGATACCCTCCCCGAGACGGCATTCCAATAACTACGTCGGGCAGAACCACGACAGTTATTACGGAACCCTAAATCAATCGGGCAGCGTAACTATTATGAAACCGGGGTTATAATACTTACAACGGAGCAGAACCTCGCTAATTAGGGGTATAGTACCCGAATATAATGCTTAATATTTCAGAATTTCGTTTAGAATGAAAGAAGTGAGCGACGGAATTTGAAACCCGAGGCCTCCTTTATATAGTTGTGTAATATGGTCCTCACGCGGCCCGCGTAAAAGACAAGGCACCCTTACGCGGCCCGCGTCAAACTTAGTCAACGCAGTAGCTTAGTCTGGTCATCATGTAGGCTTGACACGATGTCGACACGTGTCGACCTCTGGTGCGATCGCGTGTTATGAGTCCGCGCGGCCCGCTTTAACTAAGCATAAACCTTACGCGGCCAGCTTCAACTAAAGAAGTCAGCGAAGTCAATTCTAGTCTTGATACGGCCCGCGTAAGAGTTGAGGTGGGTTCCACGCGGCCCGCCTCAGCTCTAAATTCAGATTTTTATTTTATTTTTTATAAACTATAACATAATACGGGCTCGGTTTTCGCATACGGGGTGTGATATAAGACATATAAGGGTAATTTAAGATATAATGGGGTGTCGGAAAATATTCGAGGGTGTCGGTTTTCTTGAGGGTTGTTACATTCTCCCCACCTTTATTTTAGAGCTCGTCCTCGAGATCTACTAAAATAACTATAGATATTTCTTTTTCATTTCAGATTCAAGATCTACTATGTATTCAGGTCCTCTTTTAGAGTCTCACATTACTTTGACTAGAACTAATCTCTTATATTTGAGATTTTTGACTTGAATGGTCTTGTCAATTATTCCTGCACTATCTCAGGTCCAGATAGTGGCTTTTCCCCAATTTCTGCCCAACAGACTGGGGTTTGGCACTTTTGTCCATAAAGTGCTTTGAATGGTGCAGCATTGTTACTTGTGTGATAACTAAGAAGATTCTTTATGAAAGGTAAGTGATCATTTGACCTTTTGGTGAATTTACTTGGATTGCCTTTTGATCACATAAAATACTGGCTTTAGTGGCTATTAACCAATCTATTCTTAAAACAATATCAAATCCTACCAGATTTATTGGGTAAAGAATTGTAATAAACTTATGGTTTAGAATTTCTATTCTTGATCCCTGCAAGATTTCAGAAATCTTAATGGTTTCTCCATTGGCTGTCTCTACTAGACATACTTGTGGTAGTTTAGTTAATGACTTATTTGCAAAACAAAGTATTAATAAAACTTTAGTTTGCACCGGAGTTAAATAATACTGTAGCAAAATATCATTAACTAAAACATACCGGCTATAACGTCTGGGATCATTTTGGCTTCTTCTGCAGTTAGAACAAATGCTCTAGCATTTCTAGTATTCTTGTTGTCTGTGGCTGGAGCTAATTTTGGACAGTTTGGCTTGATGTGACCTGGTTCTCCGCAGTTATAGCATATCCTGTTGTTTTTCTTCCTGCAGTCTTCTTCCTGGTGTCCCGATATTTTGCAGAAGTTACAATATATGGAGCATCTTCCCGAGTGCTTTCTTTTACAGTACCTACAGTAGGGTGCAGAGGTAGAGCCTATATCTTTCTCATGATTAGAATTTCCAGAACGAAATTCTTGTGTAAGCTTCTGGGTTAGGTTCCTTCTCTGATCTTCTTCTCGGGTACGGACTAATTCATCAGTCAAGGTATTTGCTAGTTCTACAGCTTCTTCTATGGTTTGAGGTCTAGCTGCCTTGACTACATGTCTTATTTCTCCAATTAATCCCCAAATATAACGAGAGATTAACACTGGTTCTGGTGAAGCAAGAGTTGGCACTATTCTAGCATATTCGAAGAATAACTTAGTGTACCCTTTGCTATCCACACCAGTCATCCTAAGGTTTAAGAATTTGTTTGCAATCTGTTCTTTTTCATTTAGAGGACAGAATTTCCTTTCCACCTTTTCCTTAAACTCCTCCCATTCCATATTATAAGTTCTATCGATTCCCTTAGTTTGGAGGATAGTGTTCCACCATTCTAAGGCTGAGTTCTTAAACAGATTAGAAGCAAACAGTATTTTATCTTCTTCTGCGCATTTGCTTATTCTTAAGACTGCCTCAGTTTTCTCTATCCAGCGTAGGGTTGCAATGGCCTCTTCGTTGCCCGAGAATTTCATTGGTTTGCAGGACCAGAATTCTTTATAAGAACAACCATAAGGCATGGTTCTTCTTCTTTTGGGAATGGGTGCTTGAAGTACAGGTCCATAGTTCACGCTGTGGTCTGGTTCAATTGGTCGCTTACTGCTATGCTTACTCTTGTTATCAGCATCCTTAACAGTTTGAAGAATAAATGGCATAGCATCTATAATTCCTTGAGCTACTATGTGTTGGATAGTACTATTATCCACTTGGTTTCCGTTGTTATTGTTGTTTAGGTTCTCATTATTCAGATTATCGTCATTCTGAATATTATCGTCATTCTGAATATTATCATTCTGGATTTCCGGATTATTATCCAAATTGACTTGATTTTCTTGGTCGGCCATCTGAATTTTAAATATCTATCAAATATTAATATCAAATAATATAGTAAATCACATAGTACGTAATTTTAGTCAGAAGCATTGATCATTGCGATTTTACTCTATTCATCTATTACATACCAGTACTGAAATTAAAATTTACAATACCAACGGAAATAAAATAGTAATATGCATCCATACACACATATTTTATTTTATTTTATTATTACTATTACCGTTTCTGCCATCACATCTACAGATATGGATTTATTCAGAATTTCATATTATGCTCATCGTATTTTCATACGAGTCGTTCTTCCATTTTTCTCATTTTTTCATTGCTTTCTAAAATTTCCTCCCCAAAAGTCCTAAGTTCTTGTACTCATGGGGAAACACACAATATTCAAAATTTTGTAAATCACAAAATAGTAATTTAGAAATTTTCTAAAATTTATTTAAAACAACTATTGCTAGATTACAACTGAACTTTCGAATTATACTATCAGTTTATTTAATAGTTTAACGTTTCCGGCTTGTAAGTGTTGCAGGTGCTAAAACTGGTTTTGTGATTTAACTTATAAGTTAGCATTTACTACTACAGTAGCTAACATGTAGAGATTAGCCCACTTTTCGTCTAATTTATCTTCCCAAGGTGGGTTACTGCCTATTTTCTGGGTTTCCTGAGACTTTTTCATATTCTCTTGACTTTTTCTAAGAATCCGGCTTCTTTTACTAGGGGTAAGTGGATTTTCATATTGTGCTTTACGGACAAATATTCCTTCCTCAATATCTGCTGGATATCCTGAGAAATTTGTTTGGGATGAACTTCCCTTTTCTTTGGGTGAACTATCTAGTTTATGATAGATGTCCGAAATTCTTCTCTTACTCATACTGTAAACTAACAAATAGTCAAATAACACATCATAATAATTACAATTATGCATGTATTTTCATAATTTATTTCCTAACACAAAATATAACTTTAAGTGTCAGCAGAACACTTCTTTGGCTTGAACCAGTGGCTAGGCTCTGATACCACCTTCTGTCACAACCCCGATCCCTTATCTGTCCCGGGAACGGGCGGCCGTGAGCTCAGAGTGTGGTGGTATCATTTTTATTTAGTCTTGCAGCGGAATTTACATCAGGACCGTAGTTAGGAAATATTTTATCAGAGTAAAACCACCATATTTGATATTAATAAACACATGGGCAAAACCTAAGTTTCTTATTACAATACACTTATAGGGACAAAACCCTATTTTATTGAATTTAAAACATTTTGTTTTAGATAACTTTTATAGCCACTTATTTTCAAAGCCGTCAGTGCTCTCGAGCTGGCTTTTTCCCAGTTGGCTTTCACATTGTGTTACCTGAAACATGTTTTAAAAATATTTTGTCAGCGGAAATACTGGTGAGTGAATCCCAATTTAATCAAAACAAGTTTTATCAATTACCACAGTATTGAGAGCGATTACAATGTTTATATCTACACAATTACCCATTCAGTACTTGCCACTCGACCGTATCTATGGCTATGGTCATATCACACATTGGCTACTCGTCGTCCAATTGTGAAGGTTATCAAGTAATGTATACAAAACCCCATAATACCGGCGATAATTGAAGAATTACATGACTCACATACTGGTAATATGATAATAACAATTGAGGTTTTATAAAAACAGTTGACACAAAAAGGAGATTACTCACATTGCTATCTTAGGCTTCTCGTAAGGGTTTCCTGGATATAATCTATAATTTATACAAATGTATTTTGGTTAGTATCATAACCCTTTAAAGAATATAAATGATACCCTCCCCGAGACGGCATTCCAATAACTACGTCGGGCAGAACCACGACAGTTATTACGGAACCCTAAATTAATCGGGCAGCGTAACTATTATGAAACCGGGGTTATAATACTTACAACGGAGCAGAACCTCGCTAATTAGGGGTATAGTACCCGAATATAATGCTTAATATTTCAGAATTTCGTTTAGAATGAAAGAAGTGAGCGACGGAATTTGAAACCCGAGGCCTCCTTTATATAGTTGTGTAATATGGTCCTCACGCGGCCCGCGTAAAAGACAAGGCACCCTTACGCGGCCCGCGTCAAACTTAGTCAACGCAGTAGCTTAGTCTGGTCATCATGTAGGCTTGACACGATATCGACACGTGTCGACCTCTGGTGCGATCGCGTGTTATGAGTCCGCGCGGCCCGCTTTAACTAAGCATAAACCTTACGCGGCCCGCTTCAACTAAAGAAGTCAGCGAAGTCAATTCTAGTCTTGATACGGCCCGCGTAAGAGTTGAGGTGGGTTCCACGCGGCCCGCCTCAGCTCTAAATTCAGATTTTTATTTTATTTTTTATAAACTATAACATAATACGGGCTCGGTTTTCGCATACGGGGTGTGATATAAGACATATAAGGGTAATTTAAGATATAATGGGGTGTCGGAAAATATTCGAGGGTGTCGGTTTTCTTGAGGGTTGTTACAAAAGGATGTGGATACCTAAACAAGGAAACCTACGCCATAGAATTCTAGAAGAAGCCCATAAGTCTAAGTATACGATACATCCCGGAAGTGATAAGATGTATCAAGATCTAACAAAGAATTTCTGGTGGATAGGAATGAAAAAGGATATAGCCAACTATGTTGCTAAATGTCTGACCTGTTCACAAGTTAAAGCCGAACATCAGAAACCCTCAGGGTTAGTACAGCAATTAGAAATGCCAATATGGAAATGGGAATTGATAACAATGGACTTTGTTACCAAATTACCCAAGACACGAAAGGTAATAATACAATTTGGGTGACTGTTGACAGATTAACCAAATCTGCTCATTTCTTACCAATAAAGGAAACTTTCAGTATCGAACAGTTAGCCAAGCTATATGTAAATGAAATAGTTTCATTACATGGAATTCCTTTATCTATCATTTCTGATAGAGATGGTCGTTTTACTTCTCATTTTTGGACAAGCTTCAAAAAAGCAATGGGAACCAGGTTAAATCTAAGCACAGCTTATCATCCACAAACGGACGGACAAAGCGAAAGGACAATTTAGACCATTGAAGATATGATTAGAGCCTATGTAATTGATTTTTGGGACGATCATTTACCGTTAATAGAATTTTCCTACAATAACAGCTATCATACAAGCATGAATGCTGCACCTTTTGAAGCACTTTATGGACGAAAGTGCCGAACTCCAGTCTGTTGGGCAGAAATTGGAGAAAAGCAACTATCTGGACCAGAGATAGTGCAAGAAACAACGAACAAAATAATTCAAGTTAAGGAAAGGCTAAAAACAGCATGAGATCGTCAAAAGAATTATGCAGATAACAAACAAAAACCCTTGGAATTTCAAGTAGGAGATAAGGTATTGTTAAAAGTTTCTCCATGGAAAGGAGTAGTCAGATTCGTTAAGAGAGGAAAACTAAGCCCCACGTATGTTGAACCTTTTGAGATTATTAAAAGGATAGGACCTGTAGCTTATCAGCTACAACTGCCAGAGGAAATGGCAGGGATACATGATGTGTTTCATGTATGTAATCTCAAAAAGTGCTTAGCAGACGAATCATTAGTGATGCCTTTTAAAGACATAGAGGTAAGTGAGAAACTTAAGTTTATAGAGAAACCCATTCAGATTGAAGATAGGAAGATCAAGAATCTCAAGCACAAGAGACTAGTTCTAGTCAAAATGAAATGGGATTCCAAGAGAGGATCAAAATATACTTGGGAGCCCGAATCAGAGATGCAGAAGAAATACCTACACCTGTTCCAGTAAACCTCGATGACGAGATCTAAAACAAGGTGGGGAGGATATAACAACCCTCCTAAACACACTTAGACACCCCTAAACGTCCTAAAATATACCCCGTATACGAGAAACGGGCCTATAAGACCTTTATATTTATAAAAATCGAATAAAACAAAATCTGGGAGCCACTCGCGGGCCGCGACCCAGATGGCCGTAGGTCTCACGGGGAGCGAGCCCCTTGGTTTGCCAGACACGGCATTGCGCCACGTGTCCTTGTCTCGTGGCAACCCTACTCGATGACTGGCCAAGCTTATGACCGCCCTTAATGCCCTTGCGGTCCGCGACTAAGGAAGAGATGACTCTCGCGGGGCACGAGAGACCCTCGACTAGCCCTATAAATAGAGAGCTTCAGCCTCATTCAGTTACCATTCAATTCTTTTCTTTCCTCTGAGACTCTAAAGTTATTATACTCGGGATATAATGCCCCTATAAAGCGAAGCTCTGCCTCGTTGTAAGTATTATAACCCTATTTGTTACCCTACACGATCGATCTAGGGATCCGCAACGCATGCCAAGGCTCTGCCCGACTCAATCGTTGGAGTTCTGTCTCGTGTTACACCCGATTGATCTAGGACTCCTTAATGCATGTCAAGGCTCTGCCTGACTCAGTCATTGGAGTTCTGTCTCGAGTTGTACGGTTAATGTGACCTGGGTTATTTTACTAACACGTGTGCATTGTTTAGTTTTTAATAGATAATAACCAGGAGATACACCAGGAAGCTTTAGTTTTACCTAAGTAAACAATGTGAGTACATTCTCTTTTTGTCACATTTTTGTGAGTCAAAATATTTTACCAAAACCTCAAATGTTTTAAATTACGCTTAACAGTAATTCAGTATTTGTGATTCTACAATTAGTGCTGGTATGTTGGGGTTTTATATACATTACTTGAAACTCGTTACTATTAGAATAGTAGCATGACCACAAGTCGGGATTGACAGTACCAAAGGAGTAATTGGATAGATATAAACAAATGTAATTGCGGACGCCCTCAATACTGTAAAGTGATAAAACTTTTTTGATTAAACTTGGATGCACTTGCCAGTATTTCTTGCTGATAAAACCTTTTTAAAACGCGTTTCAGGTAACTTAATGTGAAGCTAATAGAAGCAAGCTGGAGAGCACTGAAGGCCTGGAAAAGTGGCTATAAAAGTTACCTAAATAAAAAGGAGTTTTGTTTTCAATAAATTAGGATTTATCCCTATAAACATATTGTAATGGAAACTTGGGTTTTATCCCATTTATTTATTATAAAATGTTGGTGTTTTAACTCTGATAAAACATTTCATAACTACGGTCCTGATGAAAGTTTTCCGCAGCCAAATTAATAAACACCGATACCACCGGCTCTGAGCGTTCGCGGCCACCCGCCTCCCGGGGCAGGGGTCAGGGGTTGCGACAAAGCATCAGTCTAGGGGGAATCTGTTGACGCAACAGGTTTGACATCAACAAACACATGACTGAAGATGCAACATATTTAACACAACATTCGACAACAACGTCCAAGGGGAATTTGTTAGTGCGTTTTTGTATGTCTGTTGTTGTACGAATAAACTTAGTGTAGTCTTGTGTGTTGAGTAGGAGAATTGTAAGCAAATGATCTCATGTTAAATGTATAAGGTGTGGAGTAAGATTATTTAAAGCTTAAATGATCTCACCACCTATGCATAACATGATTATTTGCATTTCTCATTTAACTCTGATTGTTAGATCTTTCTAGAGAAAGTGTGTGTGAGAGAGTGTGAGGGGATATCACAAAATTTGATCTCCTGGTGTGAGTGATGTAAACCATTTCGGTAATACAATCTGTGTTGATTCGTTCATTCTCGTTTAGCTATCGATTTTGTTCGTTTATTTACCGAATTAAACCAAATCGATCCGAAAGGTGCACTTTCAGTCGGCCTTGACCATGGGCCGGGTGGCGATAACTCAAGGCCAAAGAAGATTACTAAAACATCATATTTGTAGGTTTTGTTTTGTGTTTTGGATAATAAGGCTCTGATTATCGAATGACAAACGTTATTGTGTTTTATGTTGATTAGCATGTTGTGTTTTATATTCATAGTTCTACGATGGTTTGTTTGAAGTTTTTATGGACTATTAGGGTTTGAATATAGTGTTTTAGTAATCTTCACTCTGCTATTTGTGGGTTTAGGTGTGTTTTATGACTGAAATTATAGTGTTTTATAACTTTTTATACTTTTTAGGAAATTCAGACTTTGTAGCCGAACCCCATCCTATATATATATATATACACACACACACTAAAAACTTTTATATTTACTTTTAATTTGGCCAAGCTGATTTAATACTTAGAGTTACAAGTTACAATCATCTTAAAAGGCCCAAAATTAAACTTAAACTAAAGAACTAATGGTAAAATGGTTCACTAAGTTTTAAAAGGCCCAAATTTCGAACAATCAAACCCAAATTAAATATTTTAGAACATAATCGTAATATTATGAGTTTTTACTTTTTTATATATGTGATTGATAAGTTAATATTACAGGACACGTGGGACTTTTTTTTATCTTACTAAGGGCCCAACTTTTTTAACATATTTAGTGCCCGTTTGGTTCGCATAATTTCTTTAAAGGATTGGAATTCATAAAGGGAATTGGAATTTGATGGAATTGGAATTAATTCCAATATAATTATGTAATGTGTGGATTGTTAAAAACTAAGGCCATGGGATGTACTCTAACATCTAGAGTGCTAACAATTACATGGCATGTTAACTAAAATTGCAAACCGCTCCCTCCTTGTGTTAAAGTGTGTTAAATGAGTTATGTGTTAACATATTAACCCAATATTAAGATATTGAATTAATTATTATTTTCTTTTTTATACAAAAACCCAATGTTAAAATGCATTAAATAAGTTATGTGTTAACATGTTAAACCATTTTCTTAGAGTGAGACAAAGTGAAATGAGGAAAAAAAGTTGATGTGTCACTTAAGTGGAGTTAAGTTAGGTTAAAGTATACCCAAAGGCCTAAAAAGACAAATTTGGCTTCGTCTCTTATATTTGAAGGAGTGAAGAATGGAAATGTGAGGTTATTTTGGTAATTGAAAAACATTCTAATGGAAAGTTTAGAATTCCTTCTCAAATGGGAAGAATTGTTAAATTACTTTGATTGATGGAATTTAATAGAATATTTTCCAATTTCATTTCTATTAAAAATAAACTAAATATGAATTTTGATGGAATGTTTTTCAATTACAATTTTAATTTCTTTGAAATCCATGAACCAAACGACTCTTATAAACGGGCCTCTTGCTAATTTATATAGTATACTTAGCACTTGCATTGACTAGCATGAAACTAACTACAATATTTAGTTGATTAAAATAGCCAAGTGATTTTTTTCTAGAAATAAAATATAATAATAGTGCTATAAATAAATGTTAATTGACTATAGCGATAATTACTGATTAAAAAATAAAGAGAAATTTACGAAAATAGCCAAAGACCAAACTCACTTGCGAAAATGGCCACCTCATGCGCTCTTGGAACAGCGCATCACAGATCCTGAGGTAGTCTTATGCGTCCTTCATTCTTAAATGGACATGTGTGAAAGTTGGGAATTTTATACATGTGGGACCCACCATCTACCACCCCACCATAGCCCCTACACCCCCACATCACCCCTACACCCTACGTAATCATCATCTTCAAAATTGTCACTTTCATAATCATCAATTCATCATCTTCAAAATTTGTAGCCAAGAAATTAACTTCTCTCCTTCCCAACAATCTGAACTCGCCCTCGGTCTCTCTACGTATGGCACTCTCCGAATTTGAGCAGACTTTCGAGCTTCTTTCGTTAGCGGTTTCGGTTACTTCTTCGATCTCATGAACATGGTACTCTCCGTATGGTCGGTCGACCGACTACGACGGTGGCACGACGGATCTCCACCCCAAAATCCCAACCGCCGCCATGGTTGCCGGAAAAATGATCTGAAATCGAGCCCCCTAGTTGCAGGTGTCGGAGACGAAGCTGGAGGCGTCTGCAACTCGCCGGAGACGGAGCCGGAGGCGTCTGCAACTCGCCGGAGATGACTGCAACTTTCAAACACATCCTGTGCACTTCCAGACGCATCCCGGCACTTCCCAGACGCATCCCGGCACTTCCAGACGCATCTCGGCACTTCCCAGACGCATCCCGGCACTTTCAGACGCATCCCGGTACTTCCCAGACGCATCCCGCACATCTGAAAATTAAAGACGCAACAAGGGGCTCTGCGGACGCATAAACTACCTCGGGATCTGTGATGTGCTGTTCCAAGAGCGCATGAGGTGGCCATTTTCGCAAGTGAGTTTGGTGTTTGGCTATTTTCATAAATTTCTCAAAAATAAAAGAACGAAAATAATTAAGATAAAGGTTGGACTTGGTCAGTTGGAGTATGAATACACGTTGACCTATCATCACTCCTTGAAGTCTGAACCCCTAATGAAAACACTACCCCGATGATTGCGGCTACCTATTTTTAACTTTTTTAACGCGTGTTTCTTTTATATTTATGACACTCCAACCCAAAACTCACATTTAATCTACCGGTAATTTCATCGTCGTGTTTACAGATAGATGGGTTACAAATTTTTCCCTAAAATTGATGCTGAACCCGGATTACTCTCGGAGTACTCCGTTTGGTCCAATGAGTGCCCCGATAGTGCTCGGGATTAATTCTGTTAGCCGTTCAAAAAAAAAACTTTCCGATGAGGTAATGATGGAATGATTGATGGATTTGGTATTTTTTGTGACATATGTTCAACTCTCACTATCCCTATCAATGACGGAACTAACCTGTTAATTTAGGGATATCCTGAATTTTTTTTACCACGCAATCATACAATAATAAAAAACGATGATAAATAAAGTAAAACAAATATCTAATAGATTTATCCTCTTCTTTTTTCATAGCTTGAAATATTTCCAGCACATCGTCGTCGTCTTCTACTTCATCAAAAGTTTCTTTTTCAACCTCACAAACTATAGCATTGTTCAAATATTTCGGGCTCATTCAATTTAGAAAAACATCTTTCAATGGTTGCGGTTGCAACCGATAAAATCAAAGCTAGCTTCACTACCCGATAAACCAAAGGACAAGAACTATGTGTTCCGATTTCCACCATATGACAGACAAGATCATTTATTCAATTATAATATTGTTTTGGGTCTTGCGCTAACTTTATCAATTATATTTAAAGCCTCATTTCAATTCTATTATTATTAATTTGGGTTTATTTCATCATTCGGGCTTAATTATTCTATAAGTTTTCGGGTTGTAAAATGTTTGGGCTTATAAAAAATGGGATTTTAGTAATATCAAGTATCATATTTTTTAGTTAAGGGTATCATCGTATTTTTTTGGGTATCCTTTGTATAAAACAAAAAAAAACACTACGAACACAGGGTTAAGCCGTATCCCGTGCTACAACTCGTAACATTATGGTTCCGCCTCTGCTCCCTATTATTTTCTGTGGCATTCAGGTGAAAGGGGAATACGGGTGACGCCGGTTCTTCTTAGATGGGAGGCGAGGTTTTACCAATTATTCCACTGTCGTGCCTTTGGGCGGGTGGAGGTCGGGTTTCCGCGCATCTGGGAGAGCCAATGGGCTGGCGGCGGTCAATTATTCGCCCTTGGCCACAGCGCCCAGTGTTACAGTGGTTGGTATGTCGTTCCTTGCCGTTCAAAAAAAGTGTTTTAAGAGTTGAATCTAAAATCTCACATTTAAGTGTTTTATAAGACTTGAATCCAAAATTTCATATTTAAATGTTTTAAAAGGCTTTACTTTACTACTAGATCATTAACCCAATGGTACTTATTTTTAACTATAAAACTGTAATATACATAAATAATATAAAATTTTAAATATACATCTTAACAACTACCGTCTTTTTTCTTAATTTATGGTCCAATTATAATAAGTTTAAAATAGTTATAAAAACATCAAACTGGCTGTCGTATTTCGTTCATAATAGTCTTTCTAAGTTTCTTTTTCTTTCTAACAAATAAATATTAATTCTTTATTTTTTTTAACGGCAAAAGACTATATTTCATAACCAAAAAAGTTGTACAAGATTACATCATCATATGGTTAGTAAGCTACTATCATCACCAAAATTTAAACAAAAAAAAAAACAAAAAAAAAAACAGAAAATTACATCGTAGATTCCAGATTCAGCACCTCGAAACATTTCCATTTGCTCCAATCCATGTTTCTCTTCGCTCTATGTTTAATCCATGTGAATGTTATCGCTTGCATCTCGCCATATATTGCATCTATGTTAACTCATTTACCTCCGAAGATGGTTTCGTTTCTCACTTTCCATATGCCCCGGCACGTTGCCAGAATTATTCCTTGTATAAAATTCCTCTTCACCTCTTCGATCGTCGCATTAGTATGAAATTCCGAAGTGATACGACTTTGTCTAATAATATAAATTAGCCATATAATAATAATAACGGGTAAATTTAATAAACAAGTTATAGAAATCAAATAAACTGATTTTCCAATAATAATTATTGTTACTTCACATTTTTTTTTTTTTTTTTTTTGGGGGGGGGGGGGGGGGGGGGGGGGGGTTTGTGGGTGTTAAAAATAAGCAAGTAGATCTCTATATGTAGGAGATGCTTCTATAAAAACTTTAGAATAGCATAATAGTAAATTATATAGATGCTCTTTCATATAAGCTGTCATAATTGAATCTTTAATTCACCGATGGTCTCTGTTTCTAGAACATCTTGTATAAACATCTATTATTCCGAAAAAAAACATTAAAGCTGTCATAATTATACTAATAAAAAAAGTAACTGAGTGAAGTGTTGTAAGGTGAAAATTCGTTTTTTCTTTCTACTTCTCGTGTTTCATTCATTTGTTGTATATTTTTTTAATTTTTTAAACTTGAATTAAGTCAATCATATGTTATTTCAAAATATCTTTTTATATAATTTCTAAATCTTTATTATTGATCTATTTAATATTTTATTTATTCAACCCATGTAATATATAAGGGTACACGGTATGGTTTTGGTGAACCCTTCAGGGACTTGCTTTCACCGAGCGATGAATGACCGCCGCCCCCTAAACGGTGATCGGTGAGTCCATTTTTCGGTGTCTAGTCACCGATTGTTTGAGTGGGATTGATTGAGGAATATAGCCGTTATCAGATCGTTGGAACTAGTCGTTTACAAAAAAAAAATCAATTTTTCTTTATAAAAACAACACAATTTTTCACCATTCTCTTCTCCATCCAACTATTTTTTTTTTAAATTCACTTCTTCCATTTTCACTTCTATTTTCTAAAAATGGATGATATACCACCGCTATTTATTCCAATTGATATTAGTAAAGACAATGATTCTTCCTCTAGCGATAGTAGTTTAATTTTTTTCCAAAATCTTATTAACAAAGCCGCCGAACTGGAAGACACGGGTACTTCTAGAAAAAGAAAATATGTCCGTCGAGATCGAGAGAAATGTCACGAAAACCTTATGAGTGATTATTTTGTCGAGGAGCCCGTATTCAACGAAGAGCTTTTTCGCCATAGGTTTCGTATGTCGAAAAGGTTGTTTTTAAAAATTGTGAGTGACGTGCAAGCGAATAACTCGTGGTTTCAAGAGGCCCTGGATGCGAGTTTGAAGAAAGTTTTACACCGATGCAAAAAGTTACGTCGGTGATTAAGCAACTTGCAACTGGTAACCCTCCAGACGAGTACGACGAGTATTTAAATATGTCCGAAAGGATTTCCCGTGAATGTCTAGAAAATTTTTGCGAAACGGTATGTAATTTATACGCTTCCGAGTTTTTACGTAGACCTACTAGCCACGACGTTGTGCTCTTGTACCAAGCTCATGAGGAGAAACCTCACCTTCCTGGGATGTTGGGTAGTCTTGATTGTACATATTTTGTTTGGAGAATGTGTCCAACGGAGTTGCGGGGTCAATATATGAGGGGGGATCACAGTCACCCGACAGTTATGCTCGAAGCGGTGGCCTCTCATGATTTGTGGATTTGGCATGCTTTTTGTGGTCCACCAGGTTCACAAAACAACATCAACGTGCTCCAACAATCTCCGTTATTTCTTACTCAACGAAATGGAACTGCACCAAAATGCTCATTTTACGTGAACAACCACTTGTACAAGCGTGGATACTATCTTAGCGATAGAATCTACCCTACTTGGTCCGTGTTTGTGAAATCATTTTCGTATCCTCACATTGTGAAAGAAAAGAAGTTCAAGAGGCAACACGAGGTGGCAAGAAAAGACGTGGAACGGGCTTTTGGTGTTTTAAAGACAAAATGGTGTATACTTAATCGACCGATGCGTGTTATGAGTGTAAAAAAAAAATTAGGAGTGTCGTATATGCGTGTATTATTATGCATGATATGATTCTAAAAGACGACGGAAACGCGATTGCACCGGTACATATTCGGGATCTGGAGTCGATCCCGTTTTCGAAGACACTGTTTATAACGAGCTCATTGATGAAGATACGCATTATAGACTAAAATTTGATCTTGTGAAGCATCTTAGAGAACAATGTTTACCTCACGTTTTGGTGGATTCCGACACGAATAGTTAAATTAGTTTTTTTTAATTTATTTTATATTTTAATGTCATGTTATTTATTTTAATTTTATGTAATGTGTTTTTTTAATTAAAAGTACTTTTATTTAGTTTAAAATATGTTTTATTCATTTATGAATAATTTCTAGAAATAAAAAAAATATATATAACTCAAACACCCTAATAGTGTTTGAACCATTGCAAGTGATTGAGTGCAAAACGAGAAGTGGAATGAGGACTTGATATGGCATGATATTATTGGTTATAAAATAACTCAAACACCCTAAAGTGATTGAACGATACCCTCCACCCTGAATCTCTAATCTAGTGTGTATGTAAGGAAGAGTTGTAATTAAAAACTAGATTTCCATTAGAAAGTGTAGAAAGAAATTATATAATTGTGCATATAACAACATATATAACAGCGCGTCAAAACATGTTTTCTTAAGGGTGTACCTATTGGCACACCCATTTCACTATATACACACCTAAAAAGGTGTTTTTTGTCTTTATATGCACACCTTGCAGTGTCGAACTGTGCCAAAAACGCGGCGTTTTGGTCCGGTTAATCAGAAAAAGACTGACGGGTGTTTGACGGGTCTGTTGACCGGACCAAAACGCCGAGCTTTGGCCGCGTTTTGATCCTGTCAACCAGACAAAAGACTGACACCCGATCTGGTTGACAGGACCAAAACACTGCCAAAGCTCGGCGTTTTGGTCCGGTCAACAGACCCGTCAGACACCCGTCAGTCTTTGTCTGGTTAACCTGACCAAAACGCCGCGTTTTGATCACAGTTCGACACTGCAGGGTGTACATATAAAGACAAAAAACACCTTTTAAAGGTGACTATCTACACACTTGGTGTGTAGATACACACCAAGTGTGTAGATAGTTTGGCCCTTTCTTAATGATGAGTTGGTGCGTGTTTTATTGCTTCCATAATTTCACTTCACTGGACACATGTTTGTGTGTATTTTAAGTGTGTGTCTAACTATCCTCCAAGTACGCTTTGTCAAAGATCTATACATTTTAAAATGGTTTCTTAATGCTTTCATAGTTGCTTGACTATGCCCTTTATGAGTATACTTGGTACAAGTTTATGAGGTTATATCGTTTATCTTTAAGTACATTCTCATCCCGAAACGAAGTCCTTTCCTTGAACTCTTCTCTCACTACCTCTGTGACCACTTACAACATTGTTTTGCATTGCAATTACTACCATAGTTGTGCATTGTCGTCTCTTTCTCTGCTCTTCCACTACCATCATCTCCTCCCATCTTTCTCCTTTCTTCAATAATGTATTTCATTTACATCATCTCCTCCCCATCTTTCTCCTTTCTTCAATAATGTATTTCATTTACACAACCATTATGCATTTATGTGCACATGTTTGTGTTCTTCAATTTAAGACGAGGGGTCTAAAGATGCTTATGATTATTTTGTGTAGAAAAATAAGGATTTTTACATGATTTGATTTTATTTGCATTGGGTTTTCATTGTAACACCCCAAAAATATTAGATTATATATACATACATACATATATATTTGGTCATAACTTTATAAATAATAACTAGGAACATCTAACCTAGTTAATGGCATACAGAAATAATGAAATCATGAAATATGACCCTTTTTATAACAAAATGAACATGAGGGACTAAAAATGGTTAAGTGGGAAAACTTGTTTATTAAAAACTAAAAACAAAACACAACACATACTTATGTGCGTATGTGTGTGTGCGTGACCAGAGCCAAGAAAAAACCCAACCCTTCAATCTCTAAATTGATCAAAATTGGAGGGTGAATTGGGAGTGTTTTTTATGCATGGATCAAGAAAATTAATCACCCATATCTGTCTAACACAATGTAAGTTGTAATTTCAGTTTTGGTGATGTTTAATTTTTAGTGAAATTTGGTTAAATGTAAGTCAAGCCGGAGCAAACGCACGGTTGAAGGAAAAAATCTAAGGTACACGGCTTACGCTTCGTATAATTTAGTTAACACTTTGTATTGTTATATGTTGAACAATGTAATTAGATTCATGAAATTCGGTTCATTCTTAAATAATGGATTTCATACGAATGAACCGAATGGATAAGTTTTAATTTGTGAAGAGTTTGGGTTGTTGAAAGTGGCGGATTTCACTAAGACATCCAAATGGGTCAAAATAATAAATTTGTGAAGAGTTTGGGTTGTTGAAAGTTATGGATTTCACTAAGACATCCAAACGGGAATAAAGGTTTGGTTGTATAAAAGGGATGGATTTCGCTAAGAAAACCAAATAGGATAAAACAAAGTCTTAATGCATATCGGAATGGTTGCATTAATAATGATTTCGGTATAATACCCGGTCGATGGGTAGGACTTCGAATATATGCGTAAACCGAGAAACAGGAAGGCAGATAAAAGTCAAGACTCAGAAAATGAGTTATGACTAAAAGATGTTGAATTCGCGAAAGGAATTCGGAATAAAAAATGTTCAACTTTGTAGTGTTGAACGGGTTGAATAATTATGATCGCATACCGGATAACGGATGCGTAAAAACTTAGAAAGATGTAATCTGAATAATGGAAGATAATCATAGATAACACATCCATGTAAATGAGGTGTGTGTATATGAGCTTCTCGTTAAAAATGCAAATGGGTCAAATAATTTCATATATAAATTTTATGTCGAAAGCTTATAGGATAAGAAATTTATTTATCCGGGTAGTGGATTTTGAGTTTATAACATGGGCAATCCATTTACGATCACGTAGAAACAAACGTGAGGTTAAACGAATAAGAGGGTCGAAAGTTATACAAAATTTAGTGTTGAACGGATAAACCAAACAACATAGCAACAAAACTGAGGCAGGAGGTGGCGTCGCCGACGCCATGTTTGGCCGTCGCCAACGCCATTTCAAATTTTGCTGATGCCCGACGTCGTAATACACTGCGTACGGCAGTTTTATGTTGACGCAGAAACTACAAGGCGTCGCCGACGCCTTAGATGGTCGTCGTCGACGCCATCCGGGATCTGAAACATGCTGATATTTTGTTATTTTGCAACGAGAGTTAAATTGTTTGTTCCTTTTGCGTTATATCTCTAATATATTGTAAAATTTTCAGTTCCAGGTCTTTTGCGAACACTTTTGGGATGATGATCAAGTCATGGCTAAGAAATCTAACACGATGAAGATCTTGTTTCCGGACCTTTTGTTAATCACATGTTTATGAACTAAATAATTAGCGACCAAGCAACACTTTATGTATCTAATTACATGTTCTAAATAACAAAGTTATGTAATGATTTTTATATTTCCATATTATATTATGGAAATTTTGTTTAAAAATTTCAAAAGTTAGTTTGTTTATTAATTTAAGATTGTTATAAGTATATGGGTTTTACAAGTTGGTAATCAGAGCTTAAGGTTAAAGATGAAACGTGTTTGGTTCAAGGCTTGATCAAGACATCCAGTAAGAACTATGTATGAAATGAGTTTCAATTGAAATCATTAGAGAATAAAATGATTTAAAGTGTATGGGAGGAGTGTTTTAATACACTCGAACCCGAGAAATACACTAAGTATAAACGGTTGAGACAAGTTATATACTTGATCAAACTGAAAAAGAAAGATACATCACATGTAATATAGTGTGATGAGTATAAATTTCCATATAATAATATGGAAATGTTCAAATAAGTTATTTACCAAATTATTGTGGACATTTCAGTTAAAGAGATATCTGACATAACGGGTGACGATACGGTATCACTCATGACGGAGGAGATGCAAGAAAAGATTTCTGAAGAAGTCGGATAGGCTTTGGAGGCTAGTCTACCTCAGTTCATGGATAGACTGCAAACCACAATTCTATCAGTGGTAGAAGAAAAGATAAATGATCTAAAGGAAAGCCTCACACAAGAAAAAGACAAGTCTAAAGGGAAAACATGTCCTTATAACAAGTTCATGGCGTGTAAACCTCCGATTTACAACGGTGAAGTGGATCCAAACGTATGTCAACGATGGATAAGTGATATCGAAGGAGTCTTTGAAAGAACTCACTGTGATGCGACTGATTTCGTAGCTTACAGAACCGATCAACTGAGGGGTCAAGCGAAAGATTGATGGGACAATCTTAAGAAAGAACAAGGAATTGAAACCACAAGAACTATGACTTGGGAGGAGTTTAAGGTACCATTCCTTAAACATCATAGCCCAAATCCGTGATCAACAAAATCAAAGAGGAAATTATTCAACTAAGGCAAAAAGGTGAATCGATTGATAAGATCACGGGGGTGTTCCTCGACAAGGTAAGGTTTTGTGATAACTTAGTGCAAACGGAGGAGCAGAAGATATATTATTACTATAACATGTTGAGTGTGGAATATCAAGAGTTTATGACTCCCTCAAAATATGAACACCTTACGGAAATTGTAAATGCCACACGGGAAAAAGAGATCGAACTAAAAAAGCAGATTGAAAGGGGTGAAAAAAGGGCATTGGATGTAAATCCAAGCCCCACAAAGAAGCAAAAGGTGAATGAGTTTCCAAAGAAGGGGAACGCAAAAGAGGGGTCACCTAACTGCAAAACATGTGGAAAACCCATCGGGGCGAATGTTACTTCAAGAACAAACCGTGTGCTACGTGCGGGAAAGTGGGACACGGGGCTTCAAATTGCCCCGGTAAAGTGTCAGTATGCTACAAGTGTTACAAACTGGGACACAAGAAATCTGAGTGCCCGGAGTTGGTTGGAAAGCAGGAAATACCTGACACAAAGACGGAAGCCCCAAGATCAAAGGCAAGATCCTTCCACATAACCGCGGCTGAGGCCAAGGTTGAACCCGATGTGGTTTCAGGTACATTTACCGTAAATTCTATTCCTGCACGCATTTTATTTGATATAGGTGCAAATAGATCTTTTGTTTCACATAGATTTATTCAACACCCTACATTTACATTAACAAAATTGCATATGCCACTGGAAGTAGAAACAGGTAATAATAAAATTTTTATTGTTTGTGATATGTGTCGGGATTGCAAATTGAGTATTGATGATGAAGAGTACTTGGTTGATTTGATACTCATGTCAATGGGAGGATTCCAAGTGGTAATCAGGATGGATTGGTTATCTCGACACCACGCTAGAGTGATATGCTTCCGTAAGGAGATACAACTAACATCTCCGAGCGGAAAGCATGTTACTATCTATGGGGAGAAGAGTTGTAACCCTATAGTATGCTCGAGGATGGAAGTCCATAAGTTCATTCAACACGGATATAAGGCATACCTGACTTACATACGTGATTCGAATAAAGAGTCACCAGAGATTAAAGACGTACCGCTTGTATGGGAGTTTGAAGATGTATTTCCGGAGGATTTACCGGTGATACCACCCAAACGTGAAGTGGAGTTTGGGATCGAATTAGTCCCGGGTACAAAACCGGTAGCCAAGGAACCGTATAGACTAGCACCATCGGAGATTCAAGAATTATTATTACAATTACAAGATTTTCTCGACAAAGGGTTCATTCGACCTAGTGTCTCTCCTTGGGGAGCACCGGTATTATTTGTAAAGAAGAAAGACGGAAGCATGCGACTTTGTATCGATTACCGAGAGTTAAACAAACTTACGGTAAAGAATCGATACCCGCTCCCGAGGATCGATGATCTATTTGACCAATTGCAAGGCGTAAGCAGGTTTTCGAAGATCGACTTAAGGTCGGGTTATCATCAGTTGAAGGTGAAAGGGGAAGACATACCAAAAACGGCGTTCTGTACGTGTTACGGGCATTATGAATTCCTTGTAATGTCTTTTGGGCTAACAAATGCACTTGTGGCATTCATGGATCTTATGAACCGGGTTTGCAAGCCAATGTTAAACAAGTCGGTAATACTGTTCATCGACGATATTCTAGTATATTCACAAATTGAGGCGGATCATGCACGCCACTTGCGTGAAGTAATAGAAATGCTTAGGCGATAGAAACTTTACGCAAAGTTTTCAAAATGTGCCTTTTGGCTACGCAAGGTACAATTTCTTGGGCACGTCATAAGTGCCGATGGGGTTTTGGTAGACCCATCCAAAATCGAAGCTGTATCAAAATGGAAACCTACGAAGAGTCCATCAGAGATTAGAAGTTTCTTAGGACTTGCGGGTTACTATAGGATATTTATTCAAGATTTCTCCAAAATTGCATCGCCATTAACTATACTAACCCGTAATGATGAAAAGTTTGTTTGGAGTGACGAACAAGAAAGGGCGTTTCAAATGCTCAAAGAAAAGTTGACTAGTGCTCCGGTATTGACTTTACCGGATGGAACCGATGACATGGTCGTATACTCCGACGCATCCCAGCTTGGTCTCAGATGCGTACTTATGCAAAGAGGGAAAGTAATTGCATATGCCTTAAGGCAATTAAAAGTTCATGAAAAGAAATACCCGACTCACGACCTTGAGTTGGCGGCTGTGGTTTTTGCCTTGAAGATTTGGAGGCACTACTTATATGGAGTGAAATGTACTATCTTCACCGACCATAAAAGCCTTAAATACTTCTTTGACCAAAAGGAGTTGAACATGAGGCAGAGGCGCTGGCTAGAAACGGTAAAGGATTACGATGGTGAAATACATTGTCATCCAGGAAAAGCCAACGTAGTAGCAAATGCGCTAAGCCGAAAGGAATACATTCCCATTCGAGTGCGATCGATGCGACATGTGGTAACCTCGGGTTTACTTGAAAGAATCCGAGAGGCACAAATCAAAGCGGTAAAAGAAGAGATCTGGAAAAAGGAACGGATAATGGGCCAAGTAAGAGATTTAATAGATGGCGATAACGGGTTGAAGACCCGATTCGGTAGAATTTGGATTCCAAACACGTGTGGTGTTAAGGACCTCCTTCTTGACGAAGCACATAAATCGCGTTATTCGATTCACCCGGGGGCGACCAAAATGTATCGAGACTTAAAAAAAATTATTGCTAGCCCAAGATGAAAAGAGATGTGACAAAGTATGTCGAAAGATGTTTAACTTGTTTACAAGTAAAAGCAGAGCACCAAAAGCCTTATGGCAAACTACAACCGCTAGACATATCGGTTTGGAAATGGGTACATATTACTATGGACCTATTATCCAAATTGCCAAGAACGGCTCGTGGATTCGACGTCATTTGGGTAGTCGTGGATAGACTTACAAAAAGCGCTCATTTTATTCCTATTCATGAAACTTATACTTCAGAAAAGATGTCAGAAGTATATATGAATGAGATCGTAGCACGCCACGGGGTGCCGCTATCCATTGTGTCCGATAGAGATACTCGGTTCACTTCAAGTTTTTGGCGCGACTTCCAAGAACAAATGGATACTAAGCTATTTATTAGTACCGTATATCACCCCCAAACTGACGGACAAAGCGAGCGAACAATTCAAACACTGGAAGATATGCTTCGTGCATGTATTATTGACTTTAGAGGTAGTTGGGATGTTTACCTACCGTTGGTCTAATTTTCTTACAACAACAGTTACCATTCAAGCATTGGTATGGCCCCGTACGAAATGCTTTATGGTAGGAAATGCCGAACCCCGGTATGTTGGGGTGAAGTGGGTCATCGCGAACTCGCCCACAAGGATGTAGTTAGAGTTACTAACAAGAAAATCAATATGGTCCGGTCTCATTTGAAAGCGGCCCAAGATCGACAAAAGTCTTATGCGGACCGAAGACGGAGGCCTATTGAGTTTCAAATCGGTGATAAAGTAATGCTTAAAGTATCTTCATGGAAAGGGATCATCCGATTCAAAAAAAGGGAAAATTGAGTCCAAGGTTTATTGGACCTTTCAAAATAATTGACAAAGTTGGCAAGGTTGCATACCGTTTGGAATTACCCTAGAATTAAGCTGTATATATAACACGTTCCACGTTTCCCATCTGTGAAAATGTTTGGCCGATGAAACGGCCTATGTTCGTTATGATGACATTGAAGTGGACGATAAACTAAATTATGTAGCAAAGCGTATTACAATTCTTGACCGAAAGGTCAAAGGCTTAAGAAATAAGGAAATTGACCAAGTGAAAGTCAAATGGGAGCATCGGAAGGGATCGGACACCACTTGGAAGTCCGAAGAAGAAATGAGACGACTCTACCCTTCCTTATTCGATACGTATTCTAGTTTCGAGGACGAAACCTCTTTAAGGAGAGTGTACTTGTAACACCCCAAAAATATTAGATTAAATATACATATATATATATATATATATTTGGTTATAACTGTATAAATAATAACTAGGAACATCTAACCTAGTTAATGGCATGTAGAAAAAAATGAAATCATGAAATATGGCCCTTTTTATAACAAAATGAACATGAGGGACTAAAAATGGTCAAGTGGGCAAACTTGTTTATTAAAAACTGAAAACAAAACACAACACATACTTATGTGTGTATGTGTGTGTGCGTAATCAGAGCCAAGAAAAACCCCAACCCTTCAATCTCTAAATTGATCAAAATTGGAGGGTGAATTGGGAGTGTTTTTTATGCATGGATCAAGAAAAATAATCACCCATATCTGTCTAACACAATGTAAGTTGTAATTCAGTTTTGGTGATGTTTAATTTTTAGTGAAATTTGGTTAAATGAAGTTCTTGAACAATCGACTGATGTTATGATCAAAGGAAGATGTAGTCTAAGTGTAGGATCTTAATCCTAACTGAAATTGTTAATGATTTATCTATGCAAAATTTATGATGGTTAATTTGTGCTTATGATGTATGTTAAACTGGAATAATGGATGTAATAACATGAACTTGTTGAAATTGCATGTTAATAGGAATTAAGATGAGTAATTGAGCTTGTTGAGTTGAGAATTCTTGGTTAGTCAAGGTTTAATTGAATTAAAATGGCTGGCTAAAATATATGCACACAAGGTGCTCGACAAAATGCCTAAATGAATTGTCATTTTAGTCAATGAACGGAAAACGTTGATGGGAACACGATGTAGTGTGTTTGGCAAGTTTACATGCCTTGGTTATGTGCTGAAAGGTTCTAACGACACTTGGCTTATATACGTTAGGAAACACAAGTGAAGCATCGGAAAGTCAAGCCGGAGCAAACGCACGGTTGAAGGAAAAACTCTAAGGTACGCGACTTACGCTTCGTAGAATTTAGTTAATACTTTGTATTGTTATATGTTGAACAATGTAGTTATATTCATGAAATTCGGGTCATTCTTAAATAATGGATTTCATACGAATGAACCGAATGGATAATTTTGAATTTGTGAAGAGTTTGGGTTGTTGAAAGTGATGGATTTCACTAAGACATCCAAACAGATCAAAATAATGAATTTGTGAAGAGTTTGGGTTGTTGAAAGTGATGGATTTCACTAAGACATCCAAACGGGTCAAAATAATGGATTTACGAAAGGTTTGTTTGTTTAAAAGTGATGGACTTCACTAAACAATTAAACGGGTTAAAAATGATAATTAATAAAAGTTTGGTTGAATAAAAGCAACGAATTTCACTAAGAAAACCAAACGTGACAAAACGAAGTCTTAATGCATATCGGAATGGTTGCATTAATAATGATTTCGGTATAATACCCAGTCGATGGGTAGGAATTCAAATATATGCGTAAACCAAGAAACGGGAAGCGGATAAAAGTCTAAAGACTCGGAAAATTAGTTATGATTAAAAGATGTTGAATTCGCGAAAGGAATTTGGAAAAATTATGTTCAACTTTGTAGTGTTGAACGGGTTGAATAATTATGATCGCATACCGGATAACGGATCCGTAAAAACTTAGAAAAATGTAATCCGAATAATAGATGATAATCGTAGATAACACATCCATGTAAATGAGGTGTGTGTATATGAGCTTCTCGTTAAAAATGTAAATGGGTCAAATAATTTCGTATATAAATTTTAAGCCGAAAGCTTATAGGATAAGAAATTTATTTATCCGGGTAGTGGATTTTGCGTTTATAATATGGGCATTCCATTTACAATCACGCAGAAACAAACATGAGGTTAAACGAATAAGCGGGTCGAAAGTTATACAAAATTTAGTGTTAATAAACCAAACAACACAGCAACAAAACTGAGGCAAGAGGGGCGGACTTAGGTGTTATGGTGGGTGGGTGGGTGACGTGAGCGAGGGTGTGTATATTTTAATATATTTTTAAGTACTTTTTTACTCTTTTATCAAGCTTTAAATTATGAAACACGATATAACACTATCACTCTCTACAATATGATATGGCAAGTGCATCCATCGTTGGCGTAGTATAGTGGTGGCAAGATACTGAGGTCATCCAAGGATACAAGATATTTTAATACTGGAATATCGTCAACGTCTAATCCAACCAAATGTTGAGAAAAGATTTTTAATAAGTGAAATATAGAAGGAAAATAAAGTAATATAAGAAAAAAATAGACAAGATAGAATCACTTGGTTCCGACTCATCCTTTATGTATCCTTTGATGATTTCCGCACTTTGGATTTTTTAAGAGATTATCTTAGTTACAGTGGCATGTCCCTCTTTTGGAGGCAACGCTACCCTCGGCCATATTCGTCTGAGTCAGCAAAGATACAGTCCCGCAAGGCCGGAATATTAAAAGATAATTAAGTGAGTTATTAATGCAAAATGTTGCATGTCCCTCTTTTGGAGGCAACGCTACCCTCGGTTATATTGATCTGAGTTAGCAGGGATACAGTCCCGCAAGACCGGTTTAAAGTTTTAATAGTAGTTTATTTATAAGGGATTCAAGCCGTTTTTACTTCCCCTGATTTGATGTTATCTGCCTCAAAGAAAGTCCTAATAAGTTTGAATCAAGTACTCGCAGGATCTATACTCTGAACGAGATAAAAACTTTACCCAAACCACCTTTCTAACCCTCTTCCAGGCAGTTAACACGCTTTATATCCGTAAAGACAAATGAGTGAATCAACAAAACATAAAGGGATGATAGAATAAAGTTCACTTTCAATATAAAAAACTAGATATTAAAGTCATTAATACAAACTCAACTAAAAAGTTAAACAAAGGTTGGAAATCAAAAGTAATACATAAATGACTTGTCTCCACCAAGTGATGTAAAAGATTAGCCAATCATGGCCTTTGTTTGACAAAAACTCTTACGATCAATCTTAGATCCTAAGACTACTACACATTCTAAAGATGGATGATGGATAAATGTGGTGGTGGAGTGGTGGCATGTGTGAGAGAAGTGGTTTCCCAAGGGATAGATTGCAATTGAACCAAACACCCCCTATATATAGTTGGAAACAGACAATTTACACGGCCCCGTGCCCAGTGGGCCCGTGTATCAACTTGTCTTCTGATTCGTTTTTTTTGGTCTTGGGGTGAAGCTCGGAAGGTTGGTATGATGTATCAACTTTGCTTCTTTTGTATTTTTGCTGGTTTTTGTCGTTAATTTGGTTCTTTTGTACATTTACGCTCTTTTACTCCTGAAATCAAAAGTATACAAAGAAATGCATTTCTTCCAACATTAGTACTAAAAATGGTTGATTTTATACCTCATTTGATAGAATTTATATGTTGCATTTGGTGCATATTAGTGGGTGGACGCATCCCTTAAACAAAAAATTTTAGTGTATTTTATAGGCAAATATCTCAATTACACCCTTTGAAAAATTGGTTGAAGCACTCATTCGCAACCAAGAAAATATTTTCTAAGTACTCCACAAACTATGAAGTTTGTTCATATTACTAAGTTTTACAACCAACCATTAACATCAAAATATCAAAATGCAAACAAAATAATGAACTCCGTAATTTTATATTGACATATTTTATAAGAAAAATAACAACTTGAGAGAAGAAATAATAACAAATTAATATATGAAATATATAAATAATTTGAAGAAAGTCAAAGTCTGCAGCTTTACTGTTGCCTAAACGCGTCAACACGGAAATCAAAATCTCTCTTTTATGTCCAGACAAAATCTCCCTCGCTTTTTTCTTTTCTCTATTGCCTATTTGCCTTCGTATTTTTTTAATTTAGTTAAAAAATATTATTTTTAACAGCTGACATAAGTTTTTAATGTTATAAAATAATAAACTTAATATATTAGCGGTGAGACGGTTTACGATTCGAATAAACTTAATATATTACGGTTTACGGTTTTTACCATGGTCAATCTTGAATTCGCATTGTATACAAATCAAGCAGCGAGCTTTTTGAATAATCCTATCTCAACATGAGGATTTGTCTTGATTACACCTTTTTTTTTTTAAGAAAATATTGGACAACATTATAAAAAGAACTAGATCTTTTAAAAACATATCAATTTTTAGAAAATAAATGCAATCATCGTGTTAAATTTTTTTTTATTTATAGAATGTATAGCATAATCAAACTAAGATTAAAGCAAAGTTCCACAAGATACAAAATACATACATGCCAATGATCTCTAGCTCAACTGGTAGGAGGACTTGAGTTCTTTTTTTGAAGACTCAAGTTTAATTCTCATTTGGTGCAAAAAAAGAGTGAGGCACACGTGGGCAGTGATAGAAGACCCAGGGAAACCTGAGTTTGATCCTTGAGCCAAACTGGTTTTACCGGTAATTTTACCGTCATGCCTACGGGCTGGTAGGTTACAGGGTTTCCCCCGGAATTGGTGGTGGACGACTCGGGTTACTCTCGGAGTACTCCGTTTGTCCAGTAGGTGCCCCGAGAGTGCTCAGAATTGATTTGTTGGCCGTTAAAAAACATACATCACCAAGATTCAACAAATTATTTGAGAAGCCAAATATTTGGTCACTAAATTAGTCGAATGATGGAAATTAAACTAGGATATAACATATTAAATTTGGGTTAAGTTAAACAAGCAAAAATGAGTAGAACTAAACGAGTAGAATGTAAACCGAGCTGAGCTAGCTCGTTTACAACCTAGTCGATTTTCATATTTCCACGCTTTTTGGTGAGTTCGAGTTATTTAAACTGTCTTAGTAACCTATACTTGTTTTTACCTGTTGCCATTGTATTTGAAAATTTTTAAAGTGATGCTAGGAAAAAAATATGAGTCTACATTACACACAAGATGTTTATTTTGAATTTTGATTTAGAAGTGTACTTGTATTATAGATATAAAATATAATACTTCATGTTAAAATAAACAATTCAGAATTTAACATGAAGCAAAATATGAACGTTGTTGATGATGTTGGAATATTTGTTGACTATTTTTACAAGAATACAGAATTATCAATGAATATAAAAATCAATCCATGTGACATGCACAAGTATATTGTATGAAAATTTAGTAAATAAATTGAGAGTTGATGTGGATGTCAATGTCTAGGACTGTGTCAATGGCATACAGAAAAGGTCAAACCATTTACAATTATTTGGTATGGATCCACATGAAAAGCCCTAATCTCAAAGGAAATGGAAAGGTTTGTCACCTAATCTCATTTAGTTTAATTTTTAAGATAATTTTTTTAAGATATATATATATATATATATATATATATATATATATATATAGAGTAGGGTTCCTACGGAAAGTGTGTTTTTCCTAAAAAGTCTAGGAAGCGATCTGGTCCATCAGATTGGTGTGTTTAAGGGTTGAGATTAAATCAATGGCAATCTTGTAATATTTAACTATATTTAATAGATTGTTTTAAATCATTAGGGGCAAATTCGTCATAACAGTGTTTTAAATCAATCAAAAATAACCGTCAACATATCACATCTCCTTATTACACGCGAATTTCCCTTTCTCTCACTTTCTCTCTCTAAACCCACAACGAAATCACTCAAAAATCATACCAAAAATACCTAAAATCATGGATGAAGATAAGAGATTTTCCAACTTCTATATACGTAAGATCAAACGGACATTGTGTTCTGTGTTTTAGTAGGCGATTAGGGTTCAATCGTGTTCTACATTGAAATGTTTTATGTTTGCAGGGAAGAGATTCAAAAAAAAGGGGGGAGTTGAACAAGATGGATGCGAGCAGAATTGAAGTCGCCGGAAGAGAAAACACAGTCTCCGGAAGCAAAGTTGTAGTCGCCAGAACCGTAGGTATGTGTTTTAAATAACAAATGTGTGTATGATTTCCGTTTGTTGGGGATGACTGTGTTTTCATTGGTTGTGTTTTCAGCATATGTAGGTTTTATAGAGTAGTAAATGTGTTTTATGGGGAGGTTTTAAAAAAGATGTGTTTTAAGCTCATTTTGTTAGTGGGTTTTCCCTAAACAAATGTGTTTTATGGACAGGTTTTAAACAAATGTCTTTTATGGGCACGTTTTAAACTGATGTGTTTTAAGGTCAGGTTGTTAATGGGTTTTCCATAAACAAATGTCTTTTATGGGCAGATTTTAAACTCTGTTTGTTAATGGGTTTTTCCCTAAAATGTGTTTTAAACAGATGTGTTTTAAGGGCAGATTGCCTAGGTTTTAAAGATGATTAAGTTGGGTTTGTGAATTGTATTTTAAAAACATAAATGTCCTACTGGATGTTTCTCATAAATGTGTTTTACCATTAACTGGCACATGTGTGTTTAACAATTATAATTGATTTGTTAAGTTTTGAAGGCCTACTGAACTATGATTTATAAAGGGAATGTGGGATTGGGAATTGTGTTTTATAAATCCTAAACAAGTGTTTTCCAGTCAAACGGAGAAAGAGTGAGAGAATAAAAGGAAAATGGCTTTCAAAGGTACCCGGAAACCCACCTGACAAACCAATTATACTGGATGAATCAGACACAGAAGAAGCATCACCTTTACTAGGTGCGGTTAGTTGTGGCAGTGAAGGGTGGGGGGTAACTTATATGGCTATTTGTCTGATCAGTTGTGTTTTTTTGTTACTAACAGTTGAACCTGTTAACAAAACTACAAAAACGGTAGACAACAAAGTAGACTGCGCACAACAACCGCCTGCTGGCACCCTTCTATCTGACATTGCACATCTGTTTCCGAACGTAATGGATAAAAATGACGATTTACAGTCGGAACCCAACGAAAATCGTGAAATGCCCATATGTAAGTTAGATGAACAAACGTGAAACCATATGTTTGATGATGTAAAACACAATGCATAATACTAACAACTTTTATGGGCTTTAAATCAGCCGACGCAAGCAACAAGGGTATCGATACCGGTAAGAAAAGGAAGGACAAAAAGGCTGGAATCGAACCGAAAGAAAAGAAAGCTGCGGTTATACCAACAGTCAATAAGCCTAAAGAAGTAGCACACGGTAAATTGAAAATTATGAACTAAATTTCAGTTACTGAAAAGACTGACTTGCTGATCGGCTTCGTGTGTTGGTGTTTTGTCAGGTTCCACAATAGAAGATTCTAATGATGATTTTGACAACCCACCTTGGAAAAAAACGAGGTCGGGTGCTAGCCCACAAGTTGTTGAAAAAACACAACGACCCCCAGATGCTAGTTCAAGCAAAGACTCAAAAACACGCAAGAGGCCAACAACGGTCAAGAATTACATACCACTTTCAGATGGGAAACTAACTTTGCGATTGGCTCTTAAGCACAAGGGGGAGTTGATGGAATCTTTGAACGAAAATCAACGGGG
The DNA here is from genome assembly GCA_030545235.1 of Helianthus tuberosus. Classification (NCBI taxonomy): domain Eukaryota; kingdom Viridiplantae; phylum Streptophyta; class Magnoliopsida; order Asterales; family Asteraceae; genus Helianthus; species Helianthus tuberosus. The sequence continues at coordinate 45,860,285 of CM060362.1, read as the reverse complement.
GGCTGTCAGAAACATAGGTTTCGGGTCAATACTTAGCTTTAGAATGGGTACGATTCCCTCACATTCAAATAACTACGACACTAAAACACGGGTCTTGAATTGCGGTAGCCACCACATTCAAATAACAGAGGAATTGGTGCACGATGTGTTCGGCGTACCAAGAGGGAATGAAGAAATAAAGGAAGTAGAGAGAGCAAGGGCCGATTTCCATGAGGTTGTGGCAGAATGGAAAGGACAATTCGAAAAAGCTCCTGCACGTTTGACGCCTGTTCAATTCAAAAATTACATGCAGGGCCAAAAAGCGAGCGGGAGAATCTTCGTGTTGAACTTTTTGTTGTTCTACAACACACTGTCGGAGAGACAACTACGAATTCATCAATTAATATGAAGTTTTTACCAGCCTTGCATCGAGGGAAGGATATCAGAAGTTTTAACTGGTGTGAGTACATGATCAGGTGTCTGGATCGAACGGTGGAAACATGGACACCAAAAGAACCCTTTCTTGGACCAATGCCTTTGCTAGTGGTATGTTCTAAATGCATATATAATTTTCTAATCACACACTATGATTGTGCTTTAAAACACATCTGTTTGCTGGTAAAACACATTAATATAGTTTCAACTTGCAAAGTTTTTGTTGAGCTCCAATATAATCACAACATGTTGTGAAAACCATTATGATGAAATGTGATCATCAAAAAACACAATGTGATGTAATGTGGCATAGATAAAACCATCAACACACATTCGAAGTGTTGTTAAACTGCAATAGAACTGATAAAACACAATCTGATGTATATAAAACCCTTAAAACACATCTGACATCAGTTTGTTCTTTCTTTTTTTACAGGCAGCGTTGATACGTGACCAAAAGAAATACGAGGAAGGTGAGCCAAGAGCAACTCATCTCATCGAAGATATCACTGATGACGATATCGAGGCTGTCAGCATAAAGTTGGACTCGGTCAGATTTGATCAAATGTTAGTGGATGCATATGAGTTGCAACCGGAACAAAGCTATCCGTTTGCAAAAAAGTCTGATGAAGAAGATGAAGCAACAGAAGTGAAAGCATATAAGAAAGATGTAACCAAGACTGTAAAACACATTAGCAAATGTGATCCGGAAAAAAACAAAAAGTCTGTTGTGAAGCCGGCCGGTAAAACGCATGGTAAACCTACGGTCTCAAAGGTACCGAAAAAAAGTCAAATTGAAAAAGAACGGGCGAAAACCGATCAGGTTGGGAAGAAGAAAACTGATGTTGAAGGTGGCCCGGAAACTGAGCCTGTTGTCGAAGAAATTCCCGTTAATGCGGGTTTCCATGCAGAGTTTGAAGAATGCATGAACGTAGATGTTGGCCCGGAAACAGTGCCTGTTGTGGATACATCTGATATAGAGAAATACTACAGAGAAACCGGCGAGTAGGGGCAAACACAACAAAGTCAGCCGGGGATTACCTCACCTATGGTCTCACAATATGGATCGACACCACCAATGACCCAAAGCGACGAGGTACTCTTATAGCTTTCCAATTTATTCTACTAAACATAGATATAATGTATATGTGAAAACATTTAAAATCAAATAAGAAATTACTTAAAACACATTTTTTATATGTGGGGCATGCAAAACCTTATAACACAATCATAATACCAAAAACACATTTTCAGACTGTAAAACACATTGGAGATTGGAAAATAGCACAATGAGCCTTTTGATACACAATTCTGATTGGTAAAACACAATCAGCTTGGGAAAAAAAACAATTCTGATTGGTAAAACACCAACAGCTTGAAAAAAAAAAAACACAATTATGATTGGTAAAACACATTGTCAAGCAGGTAAAACAGATAATGTGTAAAGTGTGTATGATGTAAATCAGGTACATGCGGGAATGTTGGAAGTGTACTTGAATCAATTCGACGAATGTGTAAAAAGGATAAACGACACTTTTACAGAAGGTTTCAAATTGTATCCCGAAAGTGAGAAAATAAAAGATATACACACATTGTGGACTGAAAAGCTGAAAAAGGTTAGATCGACGTGTACGACAACTGCACAACCACAAACTCCTACGGATAAAACACCGGAAAAAGAGGCAAATAAGGAGAATGTGGATATGTCACAGTTGTTGCAGTGGACACCTTCATTGGTAGAAGAGATATGTAAGACAGTTGACAAGACAACCACACAGACGACTCAGCTTGCAGTAATTGAGCAGCCCGCACAGACGACTCAGCTTGAAGTAATGGAGCAGCCCGCACTCGTCGTCACACCGATCTCCCAAAAACACAGGAGGAATATGAATATACGATTAGACGTGGGCAGCTTATACACAAGTTGGACCTTGGAAAGCGGAAAGTTAGACCGCAAAGACAAACAGAGTTGACCGATGCTCTAAGGTCTCCATACGTGAAGCGGGCAGTAGAGATTAAGGCAAAGCTTGAAAACGCTGAGGTCTCAGTCAGCTCATACATGTTTTCAGCCTGGGGTTCAATGTGGTATGTTATAAAAATGCCATTTATAATACGAATGTTTCTACAAAATATTTTCACACAATATTTGAAACTGATTCTGATGAATATATTATAACACATTGATTAAAACACATTTGTATACATTAGGGATGTTGTGTTTAGAACTCAGAGAGGAGTGCCGGTTATGAGATCTCTGCTCGAATCATTATTGCCGGGAATCGAAGTGCACGTATTGGTAATAAGCGCATGGGCGGATTTGTTGAATTATGAAGAAAAATTCAAGCAAAAGGGGAGCATCGCACGCCTGTTCTGTTCAGTAAATATGTTGGTAAGGCTGATCATAATGAAATTGCAATATAAGTTTACAACTTTTGTAATATTGTTTAACGCAATCACTTTAAAATGCAGAATGAAGAAGACTACATAAAAAATGCAAAATCCAGGTCAAAAACATTCGCAGAAAACATGGAACCGGTTTTAGTTTCTGCTGATGTGAAAAAGATACCTGACCAGTCGCTCATCTTTGTACCAGTCTTACACTACGCTCATTTCTATTGTGTATGTTTTAATTTAAGGGACATGAAGGTAGAGGTTTTGGACAACAGCGCTAAGGATATCTCAATGCAAGCCAAATACAAAAAACGGCCGGAAAAATTGGTATGCCCCTCTATATATAAACTACAAACGTTGTGACAACCCTCAATTTACATGTATTCCGTACAATTTATTTAATAATAATTTAAGTGCTTGGTGACTGTGTTGAAATATTTAACTGCTCTCTGATTACTGAACTATACTTACACGTGCGTGTTAGCATACTAGTAGTATACAGAAAAGTTACTAAAAAGTCCGGTATGTTTTCCTATGTGTTAGGAATAAATTGCGTTACAAAAATATATAAATAAGACACTTTACGGTACAATTAAACACTTTAACGGAACAGTATCCGACCGTACAACCGGACATTACCCGGGACACCAAATATTTGTCAAACATGTTATTTTATTATTCATGACTTGTCATGATCCCCGTATGCCATAACACCCGCTAGAAATCAATCCACCACATTACTTACATCCTAACTTCTCTCTACTAATTTAGTCACAATTTTAAACATTACCCCCCCCCCCCCCCTGAACCGATTTTCAGCCCCATTACGACCATGTGCCTCATATCTTGACTTGGATTTTATTCCATTATTTTATTAGATTGGTGGCTTGCAAATATGGACATAATATTAGGACTATCTTATAAATCATGGCACAAAGATTGTTTGTCATGTCAATCCATCTTCACACTCAACCTTCATTCATCTCTCTCTCCCTCTTGATCGGCTGCCCAAAACCGAACACACCATCACCACCTTAAACATCATCATCTTCTTCATTACATTGTCCATTCAAAGCTTAGTATTCATCCATGGAAGGTGCATCTTGAAGAACCATCAAAGGAGCATTGTTCTAGCCTTTCTCACCATCTTTTTCTCATCACTTTCACACAAGAATCATCCCTAGCTATAAGCTAGTAGTAAGTTTTCTTCACACTTGATTTCATCTTGTTCGAAAATTATGATATGTAGTAAGATGTTTAGTTGTTTAAATCACTAAATTACAAGGATACTAGAAAATATGAAACATGTGTTATGAACATATAAGCTACATAAAAGTTTACTTGTGACTGAATTATGAAGCGGAATCTTGTGGGTTTGAGGGTTGGTTAAATCATACTTGATGTTTAAAGGTTGTTTTCTTGTTAAACCCGTTAATCGGACACTTGTAACACGATTTGATAACATGTAAAACTTCAAAACAGCATGCTGATGTACTTTTCCAGCCGCCTTCAACAGGCTGTAAACGGACTTTAAAAACTCGAAAAACGGAATTTCAAAAGCCTAAATCGTGTCTTTTCGAAAAACCAAGAAAATGGAGCTGGAATCGTATTTTTCTGATGTCGGTTACTATTTTAAAAATCTGTTTTCGTGACAGCACCTAAGGCTGATTTTAACTGCAGTAAATTGGGTTGTGCGTTTTCGATCACAACTTAAAACCTGAACCGAACCAGCCCCTGAAACTTTTATCAAAGATGGTCACGGATGTATTTGTGACCCTCGAACTGGAAATTCGATAAACAGACTTCCGAGGAATTTTAGACGAAATTTTCCGTAAACTGTGATCAGAATGTGACAAATCTGATCACAGTTCGGTAAACGATTTTCTATAAAATATTGGTAATGAACCGGACCCCGATATTTTTACACAATAAAATATGGAACGTTTAAGACATCCTGTAAAAATTTGGAAATTTTTGGAATAATTTAACTATTTTATTTAAATATCCGAAAACAGCCGGTTTTGAATATTAATGCTGAATTGACATAAGTTGTGACTTGCGTGTTTAAATGTCGAGTATGCTATTGGTGAATGATCTAACATGTTATATGTGTTACGTGCAATATCGTATGTTTGTTTATGAGTGGAGAATGGATGGGAAGTTTATATGGGCATAAATCGTTAAAGTGTATACCTGTTATGTGGACAAAGTAATGTGCAAATAAACCATACGTAGGATACGTGTTATGCATGAGAAACTGATTGTTATCCGTACCTTATTAGGACGTGATTGACCGACCTTGACTGTTAACTATATTTGAGAACCTAACCGAGCAAACCGAGGTGAGTTCACACTCTTTCTAAGGCATGGGATTCCCAGGGGTTGGGAATGCGATTGAATAACTACTTGTACTATCATTACTATTGAACTACTTTTTACTGTCCTCGGATTGAAGGGCACGTACGTAAAACCTACGTACACTCATACTTACTACTGTCCTCGGATTGAAGGGCACGTACGTAAAACCTACGTACACGATCATAAGACCATCAACTCTATCACTTTAAGTCCCTCAATTATCGACTTAATCGCCGAGGCCTATGGCGAGCGGGTCATTAGTTAATAGCGCTATTAGGTTTAACAAACCTCACACCGTACCAGTCGGACGGGCGTGTACTAATGGACTATGGGCAAAGGGTCAATGCTGATAGACATTGACTTAGGGCACCTCTTACATTTTCGTAGCAGTCGATACGCGTGGTCTAGTAACACATGGGAAACCCCCACTAATCTTCGCAAACATGTCAGAAAGACCGCGATGCAAACTTATACGATACATGGTTTTCAAAACGAACAGATGATTTACGAAACGAATGCTATAACTAAACAACCAACTGTGAATTCACTCAACTTTGTTGTTGACTCGTTGTTACATGCCTTACAGGTCGCTAAACACTTGGAGCTTGCACGAGGAAGGAGTCGTTGTGGTGTGCGGACGGTTATGTCCAGTAGTTAATGTTTAAAACATTATGAACTTATTAAACCTATGTGTTGGACTTTACACTTATGAACTGCGAACTTATGTTTTGAACTTTACGTTTATGCTTCCGCTGTCCAAATTAAAAACTTGGTTAACTAGCCTTTGGTCACCAATCGCATTGGGGTTGTCTTTATTTACTTAAGTACGTTGTTCAGTATGATTGGTGGCTCGATCCTGGTCACGTCACGCCTCCAAGCGGTGGAACTCCGCATGGTGGATTTTGGGGGTGTGACAAACGTCCTTTGTTATAGAAATGCATGCCATTTGATTACACCTTTGTTATAACACAAATAACAAACTGCAAAAAGTTTAAAGATAGTTCATAAAGATATATAAAGTTTGATGTTAAAACACAATTGATACTGAATGATTTTAACTTAAAACACACTTCATCAGAATTATAAAGTTTGATGTTAAAACACAATTGATACTGAATGATATTAACTTAAAACACACTTTAGCAGAATTATAAAGTTTGATGTTAAAACACAATTGATACTGAATGATACGTTATCAGCACTATTAATACTTAAAAAACACAGTGTAATGTGACAATACATAATAACAAATAATATTAACTTAAAACACACTTCATCAGAATTTTAAAATTTGATGTTAAAACACATTGGTACTGAATGCTACGTTATCAGCACTATTAGTACTTTAAAACACAGTGTAATGTGCCACTACCTAATAACGGTATTATGAACTTAAAACACACTGAATCAGAACTTTAAATTAATCCCTTTGTTAATAACGGTGTGCATTTACATGAATTTAGTTTAAAACACAATCTGATTAAATTGTTTATCATGCAGCGTGATGCTTTATCAGTGTACTTGGAAAAAAAAATGGGCATCCAGCGGGCGGGGTGATCGGTAAAGTTGAGCCGGTACGACTGGAGATGCCATGGCGTACAAAAAATAATGTAATCGATTGTGGCGTTTTCCTGATGCGCCATATGGAAACATACAAGGGCGTAGCTGGAAAAGGTTGGGAATGCGGATTCTCAAACAAGTGCACTAATGCGGGTGAGATTTCATACAAGCAGCGCAAAGAAATTGATGATCTCAGGCATAAGTACATTACGAAGATGCTCCTAAGTGAAGCAAACGAGTACAGAGGTTTTGTTAAAGCTGAGGTTGCTAAATATAACAAGTTGTCGGCCGATGAAAAAAAGAGGCTAGAAGCAAAAGCCTATGACGAAATCCTTGAAAGATTGGATAAGTAACTTAAAATGGGATGTTTTCGTAAAACACTTCGTTGGTGGTGGTTTGTTGAAGTAATGTGGGATGTTCTAAAAAAACAGTTTTAACATTTTGTTCAGTGTGTTCAGTTATCTTTTGGAATTTATAAATTAGAATATGTTCAGAGTGTTCAGTTATCTTTTTTTTTTTTTTTTGTGTTTCCTGTCGATAAAAATGTCAAGTATAACAGTTTTAACCTCTTTAACAATGTGAATTTATGTCGATAATGTTACTTTGTTTCGATCTACATAAGACATACAATTGTATGACCTCTTAAAACACAGCCTATATACATCATGCAAATACTGTGATCTGGTAACCAGCCTATCTATTTCATCAAGTCTCTATACTTTAAACAAAGTTAAAACACTTTAATAGCTTTACAAAATAAACTGTATACCAAAACCTGCATGCTAATAAAGTAATAACCATGGGATAAAACAAAATAATGAACATTAAAACACACCATTCAATGAAAGTATAAAAAACATTTACTTCAACTTCAAATATCTGTTAAAACACATTACATATAACAGGCTGATGGATTCTCAGGAACTTAAAACACATTTTAATCTTTAAACACAGTAACTGTTAAAACACATTACATATAACAGGCTGATGGTTTCTCAGGAAGTTAAAACACATTTTAATACTTTAATCAAAGATGAAATACTGTGATCTGGAAACCAGCCTATCTATTTCATCAACTCTCTATAGTTTAAAGAAAGTTAAAACACTTTTTTTACAAATTAAACTATATACAAAAACCACGAACAAATCAAGCATCATATAAAAACACAGGAGGCTATTTAAAAAACAAACTTAACACTAAAACACAAAGCAACAATAACATAAAATGTCGAATCCAACAAGTCTTAAAATCAACAAAAACAAAACCAAAACAAACATACGAGAAAGATAAAACAAAAAATTGAATAGTTCAGCAAAAGACTTAAAAATTTAATAAAAAAGATCCTACTCTGCCATGTCTTCATCATCCATATCTGCATCATTTCCAGATGTGTAAAACACATCATCGGCATCGTTTGATCCAGGACCATCACCTTCAACAATTGTAGCAACGTCTCCTTCGTGAATTGTATCTTCATTACCTTCAGCATTCCGCGAAGCACCTGCCTCAGGCACAGCCACGGTGTATTTCCAACACGTTACTCTGTTATGACCGTATTTTTTACATAATGAACATTGACGACGTTTACTTCCAGACTGACTTATGGCTCGCTCCTTTTGAGATTTAAGGCGTTTATGAGAACCACAACCCTTGAAACTGGTACCAACTGGAACACGGATAGTGGCCGTGCTCTCTAGAGCAACTCCCAGCAGTTCAGCAAATCGATTACGTCGTGTCTTGGGAGGTGCATTTATTTGAGCTTCATCAGCGACTGACATAAACTGCTTGATATGATCACGAAAATCAGACAACTGATTAAAATTTTAAATTAACTTGTTCACAACATACTCAGTTGCGTGACTAATCTCACGAACACAACGGTTAACCTCCTCACTACGATCTGGATCTCCACCATCCGTAAGAATGGACCCGGGGGAACTATTTGGAACAGCTTCACGCGTCCAACGCCTCAATATATATTGTTTCGGAAACTCCCTTACATCAAGAATCCGTAACACGCAAAAAATGTGACTGCACAACAATCCAAACTGCTCAAACCTGTTGCAGTTACACTTAACAGTAACATCCTCCTCGCGTATCATAACCTGTAACATTTAATATCCATAAAACACAGTTCATATAAAAGATGGATAATTAAAAAAAATAATGTATACATAAAGTAAAACAAAATGTCACCTCGAAGAACGAAGAACATGGCTGATCGAGATCCTTTATAAAAAACTTAATGAAATCACCGACGTGATCTAATCTGACACTAGTACAACGATGAATAGCATGTTGAATCTCGAGTTCAACATCAAAAAATATAGTTCTAGTATATATCTGAACTGCTTGCTTCTCGAGAACAAAATCACTCCACTCTCCAGGGTTGGTGTATCGAGTGTCATGATCGTTTTTTCGATGCTCGTGTCTTTGCGCTTCAATAGCTGTGTCGAAGTGGCTAAGAAATTCAACCAACGTGCACTTTGGATTGCTAATCTTGCCAAAAAAGTGATTCTCGCTTTCGGACCTAGATGATGTCCGCATAAGACCAGACATTTCTTCTTCGCGATAGTAAGCTGGAATCCATGATTCACGTAGCCCGTATATATACGTCAGCCATTCATGATCGGTTAAACCGAAATCATTTAAAATAGCTGCCCATTCAGTCTCAAACGCTTCGGGCAATAGAGAATCAGTCCAAACAACTGCAGACAATCTTTTCCTGAAATCTGTATTTGAACACAGGGCAGCCCCGACCTAAGGGAACATTTTAGCATGTATGTTAAAAAACAAATATTAAAACACAGTAAAAAAACACACATGTAAAAAAAGAAAACCCTGTCATAGAAAAAACAGACCTTTGTAGTGAGTTTATCCGTGATATGCCACATACATAACCGATGCCTCGACTCAGGCCAAACATCCGCTATAGCCATTTTCATCGCAGGGTCTTGGTCAGTAACGATTACGGGAGGCGCGTACCCATATGCGTTCTTGATCGCCTTAAGTAACCAGCTATACGTCTCTGCCGTTTCAGAACCGAGAATTGCAGCACCAAGTGTGACGTTCCTATTATGATTATCAATCCCAGTGAAAGGGACAAACATCATGTTATACCTGCAAAAAACACACAATCAGCGATGACAATATATCATAATGTATTTATAACACAGTAGGTTTTAAAACACATTGAATATATAAAAAATTAATCTCGTCGTTACTTGTTACGCTTGTAGGTAGCATCAAATGATATAACGTCCCCAAACATATAATAATTCCTCTTCATATCCTCGTCGGCCCAAAAAATGCACTTCAACACACCTTCGTTTGTCGTTTCATATTCACAAGAGAAGTTCGGTAAAAACTCCTTTTTCCTCATCAGTCGCTTGACAAACATTTCCGCATCAAACTCTCCGATAAAAAGATTTAATTCTTTCTTGAAATTTTTAAAATCGACTTTGGTCGCACCGACTTTGTCGAACCCACCATACACTTCATTCATAATGTTAAATGCACGAACAGGACCAATGTTGAGATGTGACATCTTGTTTATCATCTCTTCGTGTGCACGATTAATACCCCTGTTTTCCTTGAGAAGATGTAAATCTTCTTCGTGCACAAAATCATGGTTGTGCGCCTCGGTAAAATGATACAGCAAATACTTCTTAGCATCGGTAAGCTTTATTCTGATCGCAGCTTGGCATCCGGTCCTTTTGGACGGTACCCTACGTACCCACCTATCATACGGCTGTTCGACTAAAGTATCGACCGGTCGAAAGTCTTTTTGACCCTCCTTTGAACAAAAAAAATACTTGTTTATAACAATACCACGGTTCTCGTGATGTGTGCCCTTCCTAACAGTCCAACCTCCAGCTTCTGCGTAAGTTTTGTAAAAGTTATACGCATCATCAACTGTGTCAAATAACATGCCCTCTGCTGGCGTCAACGAAGAGGGTGAATCTGGAATATATCTCTTTGTTCCAGAGTTTGGAGAGACTTGTTCAACACCACGTAATTGGTAATTGGGTGCATCTACAACACATGACAAAAAAATGAGCATATAACACATTTGTAAAACACAATGTAAAAAAAAATACTGACCATGCTACCACCTAGTGAACTTATATAACACACCAAAACAAAAAAATCTGACCTGAATGCTAAGAAAGTAATAACCATGGGAAAGAACAAAATAATGCAAGTTAAAACACACCATTCAATGAAAAATATAAAAAACGGGGACTACAACCTCAGTATCTGTTAAAACACATAACTGGCAAAACACATTACTGTTAAAACACATCATTCAAAGAAGAAACTATAAAAAACATTGACTACAACCTCAATATCTGTTAAAAACACATAACTGGTAAAACACATTACTGTTAAAACACAACATTCAAGATGGAACTATAAAAAATATTAACTTCAACCTCAATAACTGTTAAAACACATTACTATTTAAACACACCATTCACTGAGATTATAAAAAACGTTGACTACAACCTCAAGATATATTAAAACACATAACTGGTAAAACACATTACTGTTAAAACACACAAAATCTGAACCTGTATGACTGTTAAAACACAACACCAATAACAAAGATGATGGTTTGGCACATAAATTACAAATATGGATTTTAAAACACACCATGAAATATCTTCTCAGAAAAAAAAATTAATCTTCAGATTACAAAACATCAGTCACCTTATAGAATCAACTAAACACTAAAACCTCAACCTCTCTGGCTGTTAAAACACAGCATCAAGAACAAACTGACGATTTTGCAAAAGAATGATAATAAACAACACAAAAAACTACAAAAGTAACTGTAATTACCATCTCCAACATCAACAAGTGTGTTCGAAGCCATGGTTGTCAACACTGAAAAAATATTGAATATGAACGATGCTGGTGAAGAATAGAATGATCGAAATTATAATATATAGATATGTGTTTCGTGTTCATGATATTTGGAAGAGATTTGGATTAAAAAAAAACTATAATCCCGAAAATCATGCATGTAATCGGTTACACATATGATCATGCAAATATTAGTTATTTGAGATAATTACCAAAAATAAAATTAATATATGAAATTACATGTTTGCCCTTCTAGTTAAAATACATCCATGACACATGTCCAATTACTATTGCTTCCTAGACTTTCTAGGAAACATAGACTTTCCACACAACTCCTGCTCTCTCTCTCTCTCTATATATATATATAGTATTAGGTTTAAGAGTGAACAATTTCTTGAGAGTAAACTGAGTGAACTAATATTGACCCTTGATCATTTTTTTAGATTAAAAGGGTAAAATTGACATTAGCCAAGTATGTTTAATTAAAATCCCTTAATTTTCTCATCTCTTAACTCTCTCTCTCTCTCTCTCTCTCTCTCTCTTTCTCTCATTTTTAATTATTTCTCCATCATTTTTATCCATAGATTTTATTTTAATTTTAATTTTAATTTGAATATTGTTTTTCTTTTATTATCCATCAGATATCATAATATATTGTTTTTAACTTTTTATAATTTTCAATCATTATTAAAAACTTTCTCAGAGATTGAAATTGTAATTATTTTTGGGCATTAACTTTTTTTTTGAATATGTGATAAAGTTATTTATTTTTGCATACATGTGACATGTTTCGTATAGTTTCATAATTTTTATATAAATCTACTGGTGTGCATGCATAATATACTATATGTTATTAATATACACATTTGTAACCATTTCTGAATATAATACACATATGTATAAAAGACTGTACCCATGTGTATAAACTAACAGCTGTGTATCTTTGATAAACTAATAGTTAGCGAGACTGTACAAATGTGTATAAACTAACAACTGTGTATCTTGTATAAACTGATAGTTAGCGAGACTGTACACATGTGTATAAACTAACATCTGTGTATCTTGTATAAACTGATACTGGCGAAACTGTACACATGTGTATACATTAAAAACTGTGCTTCTTGTATATATGGAAACTAACAAGATTTTAGGGATTTTGATTATATTGTTTAATAAATGCAATTTATAAAAGTCGCAAATACCCTTCTGTCTATTAATTAAAAGGGAAGTTACAACATTATAATTACAATCTTGTCATTATTTAAAAATCTCTAGATGACATAATCCAATGGCTCAGATTAGTTCACATAGTTCACTCTCAACCTAGTGTTCACTCTAGAACCCTACCCTATATATATATATATCAATAGAGAGAGAGAGAGAGAGAAACGGGTTCAGGAGAAAACGACAACAAGTGTAAGAACGGTGAGAACGCATCCTGGCCCAACACGTGGCGCGGGGCATGATCAGGGTCCGAGGGGTTTTTTTTTTGTCTTTTTAGTATTCTTCTCCTTTCACGATTTTCGCGTTTAACATGCTGCTTTATTTTTTACGTGCAAGATAATTTTGGCGTTATCTAGAATTATTAATTATTTGGTGTTTTACTGTTTTCTCAGATTTTTTCTCGTTGAATTAATTCTTTTTGTGTCACATAGTTAATTTTTTGGCGTTATGGCTTTTTCCATGTCATTTTTGGTGTTTTGTATCTTTTTGTTAATAATTGATTACCATAGAAAAATATCTTATAAAATTACAATAACACGAAATCAAAATAAACTAATAGTCTTCCGTATGTGGGATTACATCAGAGATGTACCCATTGCTTTGTTCATCACTTTCTTCAGATTCTTCATCATCAAATTTCATTTTTGCGTATAATGCCATTAGCTCGTCTCTTCTTTGCTGCAGCCTATTCTTGAATATCACTGCATCCTTGGATTTTGGATCGTTTGAAGGTGCTAAATCACAGAGTTGTTCAATGATAGATAGCAACCCTGTCTTCAACATTTCTTCCATTGGCCTTGAATATTGCACCCCGTTTTTATAAGTCACTTCAAGTGTTTCTTCTTCCTCATGCAATACACAATTGCTAAGTTTTGGTATAAGAGTATCGTCAATATCAGCATCATCTTCTGCCGGAATTTTTCTCTTCAGTCTTTTTATTACAGTTCTGGTTCTTTCACAATCGTTGTCCATTGGACCCCCAAGGGCCAGGATATCCTTCTGAACCTTTTCATTCATTCCAAGAATTGCTTTGATTGTCCTTACCTTTACCCTTCTCCTATCAGAGAACTTTATGATGAATCGTTTCTCTTTCCTTTCAAACCTCCATGCAATAACCTTAGCCATTTTTAAGTTTTTTGGCGTTTTGGACAATATGTGGCGTTTTAGTCAAATTTTTTGGCGTGTTTGAGCTTGTGTTCTCATGGTCTTCTTTTATATTGACTTTTTTTCCCGCGCATGACAGGTAATTATGGCGTTTTGAAAACGATAAATAAATATAATAAATGTTAGTAATTATGTTTTCCGTCGTTTCATTTTACTGTTTTTTGCAGTTTACCGTGTTTTGTTTTCAGAGTCAACTGTTTTTATGGTGTAACATGTCAAATCTTGACGGCTGTAATTATGGCGTTTTGTTTTCCAATGGCGGTTAGATAACGATTGGACTTCTTTTGTTTTATATTCTTTGCACATTTTTTCACGCTTTTTTTTATAATAGTAGTTGTTTAAAGTAATTTTATTATAGTTTGTTAGTGTTTTGGGGGCATTTTTATGGCATGATGGCGTTTTACAAACATTTGGTCATTTTGGCGTTTTATTATATTTTTCATTATAGTATTAATATTATTTGGTTATTTATTAACTGAAATTACAAAACAAACAACATGTAAAGAAAATTAAAAACAAAAAAACAAAGTAGAAGCAATTTATGATTTTAAATCTTCAGTGTCATCAGTCTCTTTTTTCTTTTGAAACTACAAGAATTGTGACAAATAAATGGCGTTTTGGGTTTGGCGTTGTTTATTTTCTTTATTCATGTGTTGAAGTGTCTTTGTAGATGTTTGAGACATAGATCGACCCCGTGTGGGTGGATGCTATCTGTCTGTCGTCTTCATTATAATCATCGAGGCCAAAGTAGCATTTACACTGGTATAGGTCTCTTCTTATCATCCAAACCTTCTTCAGGAACAAAGATGACAGTATGACATATGGGTGTCATCGGTCCCTCTTTTTTCAATTTTGTCCATCTCATGCAGCAAAATCTTACTACACTCATGTAACAAATCATTCAGCGAGGCTTCAGGCAGAACATTACTGAGTATCAAAGAAAAGATGTTTTGCCGTCGTTGTATCTTTGGCGTTTTAGATTGAGTTATATTTTTTTTAGCAACCACTGTGTGTTTTTATGTGTTTTTTTTGGTGTGATAAACGGAAGGTGGTGAGACGTTTCTATTTATAGATTTTTTTTGGCGCGTAGTTTAAGCGGGATGTTATTTTTATAACAAAAAATGTAATTAACATTTATCCGTATGTAAGCTTTGGCGTTATATATTATGGCGTTTCATTTTTTCTGGCGTTTTTGTAGCCAGAGAGTTTAAATAAAAACACATAAAAAAGTACGTAGTGATAAAATTGGCGTTTTGTATTTATTTGGCGTTTTATTTTTCAATGGCGTTTTATGTGAGAAACGGTGTTTTACCTTTTTTACACTTAATGAAGCGCGTCCACGTAATAAAATTGGTGTTATTTACGAAAATGTCACCGCGCCAATCCAGTCCATAGATTGTTTTGATCGGACGACCAATTAGCGTTCTCACCGTTCTCACACTTTCTACCGTTTTCTCTAAATCCTGACCCTATATGTGTATATATATATAGGGGATGGTTCAAATAAAAACCACTTTTATTGTGAAAACTCGAAAACTAACTAAAAAAAGCCTAAAAACACACCAAAATTTTTTTTTTTCAATTTTTTTATAAAAATCACAGGATTTTATATATAAAAAATATTTTCAAAAAAAAAAAGAAATTTGTAGTACACATGTGTAGTATTACACATGTGCACTACAAAAAACAAAAAAAAAAAAATTTGAAATTTTTTTTATATATATAAAGTTGCGAAAATTGGTATGCAAAAAAAAAAATGGTATGTTTTTTTGGCTTTTTTAATTAGTTTTCGAGTTTTCACAATAACTAGTGGTTTTCATTTGAACCTTCCCATATATATATATATATATATATATATATATATATATATATGGTAGGGATCATAAGAGAAGTCCACTCTATTTGAGAAACTTGAGTAGCAATCTGGACCACACATTTTCCCTAAGAAAAAATGCAAAAAAAAAAAAAGGTGAAAATATGCAAAAAAAAAAAAAAAAAGTTGGAAAAATCGCAGCTTTTTCTTTAAGGATTTAATTTTTTATTTTTATTTTTTTTAAATTTTTTAGGATTTATACACATGTGTATATTGTTAATCTTTTAACTATACATATATGTATATTGTCAATTATACATATATGTATATACATGTTTAAAATTGAAAAAATATGTATTATAAACCCTAAACACTAAAGCTAAACCTTAATGCTAAACCCTAAACCATAAACCCTAAATCTAAACCCTAATTCTAAACCATAAAGCTAAACCCTAATGCTAAACCCTAATTCTAAACCCTAAAGCTAAACCCTAATGCTAAACCTTAAAGCTAAACCCTAATTCTAAACCCTAAAGCTAAACCTTAATGCCAAACCCTAATGCAAACCCTAAAGCTAAACCCAAAAGTTAAAGTTAAAGCTAAACCCTAAGGTAAACCTAAAAGCTAAACCATAATGCTAAACCCTAAATACTATTGCTAAACCCTAAAGCTAAACCCTAAACCCTAATGCTAAACCCTAAATAACACTTATTTTTCAATTTTAAACATGTATATACATATATGTATATTTGACAATATACACATATGTATTGTTAAAATATTAACAATATACACATGTGTATAAATCCCAAAAAAAAAAAAAATTAAATAAAAATTTAATACCTTAAAGAAAAAACTCCGATTTTTCAAAAAAAAAAATTTTTTTTGCATTTTCTTACATTTTTTTGCATTTTTTTGCTTAGAGAAAATGTATGGTCCAGAATGCTTCTCAAGTTTCTCAATTAGCCTACTACTTCTCACATGATCTTGATCATATATATATATATATATATATATATATATATATATATATGGGCAGGATTTAGGGAAAACGACTAAAAGTGTGAAAACCTGGGTACAAACCGGGTACGAAAAAAACCCGGGTTCGGGTATGGGTATTGAACAAAATATGCATACCTGGTCCCTATCCTACGGGTAGGGTCGGGTTCGGGTTTAAAAAACCTGATTTTTCTAATACCTGGGTTCGAGTTTTTTTTTTCGAGTTCAGGTTGGCGTTTTTTGTGCACCTCTAATTATAGCATCTGTAATTGTTGCAAAATAGTGTGTGTATCTAAGATAATTTAAGCCCAGTAACAGTCCAATAAAAACCACACTTTAGCCCATCTACTCTCTACATAGCTATAAGCCCACTGCGACAAGCCCAGTTATCCTCAGCCCAGCAATTTATACCTCACACAGAAGAAATGTTTTATATCAAAACTTATAAATTATTTAAAGTGTGTTATATGTTAATATTTTTAACAATGCTTAACAGGGTAAATCTTAACTTGACCTTGGAAGTCTATTATTCTGAAAAAAACTATTTTATTTCGTTATTTTTGAATCATATCATATCAACCTTACTTAACTTCAAAACATAAAACATTTTATTATTAAAAGATCGCCTATTATAACGGTGCACATCTTGGATACCCCCTCCTTGGTATGAAACCGAGCTTGGATATGGTCAAAGTATCCAATAACTAGGTTCTTCAATAACCGCGTCGGGTTTGGGTATTGAGGAAAAAAAAACGCAACCCTATTTAATCGGGTAGGATAGATTACGAACCGGAATCGGTTATATTGTTATAACCGGGTATTGATACCCTATTTAAGAAAAACTTTTTTGCTATTTTACTTTACACAAATAAATTCATTTTACATTTAAATTTCCTTTGTATATTGTAAAAATAATAATAAATTACAATAATGAAAATTGGTATAACTAAATATTATTATTTTCTATTATATATTTACAAAATTTTACATATTAAAAAATTGTAACCTAAAACATAAATTTTATTATAATATTTAGCTTTTCACTGTTGTAATTTAACCAAAACATCCACTATATGCAAAGTAGTAAAAAATGTAAAACAAACGTGATTTGAAAATAAAACATGTTATTTAGAAAACCAAACCATTAGAACGGTTTAGTTTATCATTGTACCGTTTATGATACCAAATAAATACTTTGTTTTGAATACAACTTCGTTTTTAACAAAACTTATCACGGAATGTCAAGGGAAAAAAATCAAGCACAACTACGTACTTAAGTTTTTAGAAAGGGTTATTGGATTTTAATAATCCTAAATTTCACCAGTTGGCCGATAATAATCCCAACTTTAAAAATTCTCTCCAATAATGCCAACTTGTAAAAGTTTGACCGACATTGATCCTTTTCTAACATAGGTGCACTTAAATGAATTAAGCAGTCTCTAGATATAATTGAATCTACTGAGGAGACCAAATTCTTATATGTTTGAAAAGGATCAATGGCGGCCAAACTTTTACAAGTTGGGATTATTGGTGAGAATTTTTAAAGTTGGGATTATTATCGGCCAACTGGTGAAACTTAAGATTATTAAAATCCAACCCTTTTAGAAAAAAGTTATAAACGTAATTTATTAAAGAAGTATAAAATTATTTGAAAAATTAATATATGTTCTTATAAAAGAAAAAAGAATTATTAAAAAATGGTAAAGGAAACACATGGTTTTAAAAAAAGGAAAAAAAATTAAAAAAAGCTATATATTATTTTTAAAATAAACTACTATTCATCGTCCTTCGTAAACTATATATACTAGTTTTTCTTGGCGTCGCATGTTGGGGTGAAACCGAGCAAATGATAATGTAAAACAAACGTGATTTGAAAATAAAGCATGTTGTTTAGAAAGTCAAACCAATAGGACGGTTTAGTTTATCATCGTACCGTTTTATGATACCAAATAAATACTTTTTTTGGAGTACAACTTGTTTTCAACAAAACTTATAACGGAATGTCGGGAAAAAAATCAAACGCAACTACGTACATGAGTTTTAAAAAAAAAGCTATAAACGTAAATTATTAAAGTATCAAATTATCAAAAAATTAATATATGTTCTAAAAAAGAATCATTAAAAAATGGTAAAGGAAATATATGGTTTTAAAAAAAGGGAAAAATTTTTAAAAAATGTTATTAAAAGTAAATATAATAATAAACTGTTATAAATACATTAAATAAAAGAATAATAAAAAGCTATATATTATTATAAAAATGAAGTTACTATTCATCGTCCTTCATCAACAATATATATAACTAGTTTCTTCTACGTCGCGCGTTGCGACGAAAACGAGCAAATAATAATGTAAAACAAACGTGATTGAAAATAAAGCATGTTGTTTAGAAATCCAAACCATTAGAACGGTTTAGTTTATCATTGTACCGTTTTATGATATCAAATAAATACTTTATTTTGAGTGCAATTTTTTTAACAAAACTTATAACGGAATGTCGAGGGAAAAATCAAACACAATCATGTACTTAAGTTTTTAGAAAAAAGTTATAAACGTAAATTATTAAAGAAGTATCAAATTATTTGATAAATTATTATATGTTCTTAAAAAAAGAAAAAAAGAATTATTAAAAATGATAAAGGAAATATATTGTTTTAAAAAAGAAAAAAAAATATGTTATTAAAAGTAAATATAACAATAATAATAATAATAAAAATAAACTATTATAATATATTAAATAAAAAATAATAAAAAGTTATATATTATTTTAAAAATAAAGTTACTATTGATTGTACTTCGTTAACTATATATATAAAAAGTAAAAATATGTTATTAAAAGTAAATATACTAATAATTAACTATATATAAATATATTAAATAAAAAATAATAAAAAAACTATATATTATTTTAAAAATATAGTTACTATTCATCATCTTTCGTTAACTATATATAAACTAGTTTGATTATCCCGCACTTCGCGGTTGGCAAGTTGATTTAAACAAAATGTAGACGCAATGTTAAAAATAACGTTATATTGTGAAAAAAGTAACGTTTCGAAATCCAAAAACGTGTTGTGGCGCGTTAAACATCGAATCGTTATTACAAACACAGTAAAATGAATAACAAAAATTTGTACGCTAAACAAAGAATGGCTAGTACAAACATTGTAAAAAAATTATAAAAAAGTTGCCGGCTGAAAACCTTGGCGTAAATTCACATCTTACGTTGCAACAAAGGCGTTAAACGGTGGAAAAATTGTAGTCGAATAACTTTTCATAAATAAATATATTAATTTGCTATAATGGTTTTAGTTACCTCATTTTATTTATTTTTTGCCAAAATAATCGAAAAGGATAAGTAAATTGGTTTATTTTGGAACGAAAACACAATTTGATTTTTCATCTTATTTAATTTTGTGATACTTGGATCTCTCTATACAATTCATGTAGTCTGTCTTTCAAATAATAAACAAAATATAAGAAATGCTTAAAATATCATAATCACTATTCATCCCCTCTTTAAATTCATATAGATAATAATAATAAAAAATAAATAAATATATATTTATAATATATAATATATATAATAGGTTAAATCCCAGTGTAGGTTAGTGGTGCACAAAAAACCCGAACCCGAACTCGGACCCGATAAAAAAACCCGGAACCGGGTATTATAAAACCCGGGTTTTTTATACCCGAACCCGAATCCGACCCTACCCGTAGGGTAGGGACCGGGTATGCATATTTGATCTAAAACCCGAACCCGGAACCGGTTTTTTTATACCCGGTTTATACCCGAAACCCGGTTTTATAAATACCCGAACCCGAAACCGGGTTTTATAAATACCCGGAACCGGTTTTTTAAAAAAAACCCGATTTTGATGTAATCTTGTTTAATTATGTATGCATTAAGACTTCTAGTTCTTATGATTTAACAAAATTATGTATGCACTTTGATGTAATCTTGTTTAATTATTAGGTTTCTAATGATATTTGCCACCGCTACTTAATTATTTAGTATATTTCATTACAAGTGGAAACGCCAATATATGTTGGCCCTTCTATTTTCTTTGTTTGTTTAATATCATTATTAGTTTTTGTATTTAATAAATTGTGCCTCTGTTTATAAAGTTCAAGAATAACCACATGAAGAACTATAAATTGTGCCTCTGTTTATCAATAGATTTGATGTCTATGTGTGAAAGTTATGTTTGATACATTTTATAAGCATAGTTCCGGTCGGGTTTTTTTAAAACCCGGTGCGGGTTTTTTCCCAACCCGATGCATACCCGAACCCTACCCGATGAATACCCGAACCGGACCCGAACCCGGAAATAGGGTATTATAATACCCGGGATTTTATAAAACCCGAACCCTACCCGAACCCGGGTATATAGGGTATACATTTTTGGTAGAAAACCCGGACCCGAACCCGACCCGGTTTTTAAAAAAACCCGATTTTGTAAAACCCGATCCTACCCGAACCTGATCCTACCCGAAACCCGGTTTTTAAAAAAACCAGATTTGTGCACCACTAGTGTAGGTAGAGTATAATACTCAGGTTTGGACATCATAAAAATTGTTTTTGGGTCCATGGACTGGCTAAGAGTAGAAATGTAATGGGTTAGGATTGCATTGGTCATAAACCCTTTCAAGCCCAAGAGAGATACACATATTCTTTTACCAAACAATTGAAGAAAACATAACATGTCAAACTTTTCATCTTTTTATTATATGGCATAAAAATTATTATCTCACTAAACGTATAGATTGTGAAAAAATCCAAATATATATATTAGTTCAAGCATATTATTCTATATAAATTAAAAATATTTCCTAATATTTTATCATACAACTGAAGAGTTAGATTCCGTTACAAAAAGGTCTTAACATGCAAATTGGGCTTAAAGTGAGAAGTGAATGTGGTTTTTTTCTTTTTTGAATTTTTTCTCATCTTGTCAAGCACGTATTTTAGTCTCGTAATTAAAAAAAATTGTGTTTTTACATTAGTAGCCAAATTACAATTACCCTAGGTAATTATAATAGTCTAGGGTAATTACATAATTACTCTATTAGAGTAAATTCACGGATGTTTTTTTTTCAATTAAGCATCATACTTTAAGTAAATGAAAAAAAAAGTTTCCTTAACTTCTCATGTTAATATCATTTTGTATCTTAAAACTCATTTGTATTTGATCCTTACACTACAACTGAATATTAATTGAAATTAGTTTAACTTTAATCATGTTTGAAGCTGTCAATCAACCATCTTTCTCAATAACCACATTAAGCAAACAATTTATAACTGATATTGACCGGTTATAAAATTAAAAACCAAAAACTGGTTATAGTTTTAGTTTTCACCCATAACCGAACCAAACAGAACCAAGCCATGATCTATTCCGGTAAAAAAAAGTAATAATTTATTTAACTTTCAAAAGTCAAAGTTGACTTCAGCTATAGAACTTCAAATTCAAATCTTATGGTACTTCAAATATAAATATACTCTTCAATCCACAATTATTTGACCTAGCTTTTGACACCCTATCACTATCTTTGATTTTGTTTGATAGCTCCTTCCTAGCCCTTTCCCTCTTTAAAGGAAGAAGGGACAAATATTACCATGAATACATTGAACATGTAAAGGCAAAGTTCAATGATCTTTCACCTACAATATTTTGCCACATGCAATTTGCTCCTTTTGTATGTGTGGGGTCATGATGTTTGGTTATAGTAACTCCATGTGGAACTTTTATAATGCTTCAATGTAAAGGGTATACAAACTTGCTAATAGTATTATTGTCTTTAATATATGATCATTGTAGCTTGTCTTTTGTGTTGTTTTTTAACATTTCATCGCTATCTTATGTTGTCCTTTTAACATGTAATTGCAAGCAATGAGTGGTAATCAATAATCATCATACTCTCGCAGTGACGGAACTAGCCCATTAAATTAGAGGTATCCCAATTTTCTTTTACCATCCAATTATATAATATTAAAAAACCATAATAAATAAATAAGAATATTAAAAAAAATTCTGCATAAGCTACAAACTGTATAAACTAAAATTCTGCATAAACTAGAATAGTAAAACTATAAAATTCTGCATAAAATTAAATTGCATAACAAGTTACCACTTACCAAGTGAGTGATTTCCTTCCGATTTCAGTAGCAAAACTGTAGGGCAGGGGTGGAACGGCTGGAACAAGAGTTATCGCAGTAGCAAACAACATGATTGTGGATTTTTTTTATCGAACCAGTGTTATTGGTAGCAACAAAACAGGAGACTAGTGCGTAAAGGATGACCAGCGACGTTGGTTTTCTACCAGAACCTGAGCGACGATCAGAAAGAATGCCAACGTATGTATTTTGTGTTCTTTTGGGCTAATCTAATCAGTTAGGCTCATCTAATCAATTGGTTTATTGTTTAAATCGGGCTCCATTATTTTATAAGTTTGTGTTTGTTAAGGGTATCCTTGTATTATTTTAGGGGTATCCTTTGTATAAAACCGTAAAAAAATACACTATGCATATGGACTCGGCCGTAGCACGTGTTACGGCTCACATAAGACTGGTTCCGCCCCTGGACTCTCGGATGACTGAAACTGATTACTATAGTTTTTATGCACTTAATAACGTAAGTTATCAGTTAAAAAGCCACATATATAAAATATGAATACTCAATACAAATGAGCGAAAGATTTTTTACCTCGTTTCAACATATTATTATTATTATTATTATTATTATTATTATTATTATTATTATTATTATTATTATTATTATTATTATTATTATTATAGTGTCTTTTTCAGTGTGTAAATTTTATTGAAAGTGTATTTTTTATGTCGAAAAGCTTAATTGAATTGGTGTATTGAAGAAATATATTATTCTTTTTAATTATTTTTAAACTTTAACTGTGTTTTATATATTTCTTTAATTATTAAATTGAGTCAGAATTTGAATTTAAATTTAATATTCGAAAAATGAAACAATATTGCTGGAGCACCGTATTGTGGACCAATCATAAATTGCCACATAATAATGGTTAGATGAGCGCATAAAACAAATATTATTGATAACCAGTCACAAGAACCCTCTGAAGTTGTCGCTGTATTATCTAAAATTGGATATGTTCGAAAATCTCTCTGCTTAATTTTTAACAGCCTAAAACTTCTATTTTAGACCAGACTCGTACTACCAAACTAGGGGTTATTTGGCAACTTCTGAATGGATAAGTGCTAAACCGTTAAGAAGTCTGAATCATTAAGTGCTGAACCAGTAAGAGTTCTGATTAAAAGCCAATATAATGTTTAACCGTTCAGAAATGTCTGACCAATTCAGAGTAGAGGTCTTAACCATTCAGACTCAGTATAATGCTTAACCATTCAGAGGCAAATGTCTGAACCATTCAGAGGCAAATGTCTGAACTTGCAAAACAAATAGTCTAAATAATTAAGTGTTAAACCAGTAAGAGATCTAAACTATTAAGACCCCATTAAGAGTTAAATAAACAGTCCCTTAGTGATAAGATAGGTTGAACATGCATCAAGACTGAAAGACATAATACATAATTATCTATATATTAAAAAAGCAACCCAATGAATAGTAACTATTTATATTTATAATATAAAAATTTACAATATGTTAGTGGAATGTGATGTTGTAAGTGTGACTTTAGTTTTGATTTATGCTATTTTTAGTTGTGCTTGTTTGTTAAAAAAGCAACTCAATGAATAGTAACTATGTTTGTCAAATTTTTCTTTAAAAATATTTTTAATTTTTAGGGGGAGTATATAGAAAAATAAAAAATCCAAAAACATTTGAAAAAATTGAAAGAATTCAAAAACATGAAAAAGATAAAAAGAGTTTTAGTGTAAAAAAGGAAATGATAGTACATCAGTAGATTGTCACGACATGCTAGAGAAATGAAAAGTTAAAAAGTGATAAACAGTCTCACTGGTGATGATATGCCAGTACACACTCAGTAGATTGTTTTCTAGAAATAAACCTAAATCAAAAGTTTTCTTAATATGTGGGTAACATCTCTCGGATATATGGACTTAGTACTTCGAAATTTCGTTTGAGTGATTACCTGATTCTGAGATATTAGGTCTTTATACATAATTGATATCTAGGGTATTATACAAGATCTTCTGATTTTGCGTCAGCAATGGCCTAGATCTTGTAGAATACTTTCACGCTATAAACCCAAAAACTGCACAAAATTGAAAATATCGAAAGATATTACAATTGCAGTCAAAAGATTCCTAAGTGGAACACACCTCTAAGTCGAGCCTTCATCTCTTTGTCGGTACGGTGGTACTAACCTGAGCTCTCAAGGTCTCAAACTAACTCAGAGACAAATATCAATTAGGTATATTCACCTGTAAGACTGAATCCAGTGGATCTTGATACGGGAGTATATTATGAGGTGAGACACATTGTTAAGTTAGTTCCTAAAACACCTAATCTCGTATCTTGAAATAATCGAAGTCTGTGTAGAAATTTAAGTGGATCAGCATACTGACAATATAGTTAAATTGTTTAAAGCTTAAAGTTTAAATAGATCAACAATGTTTTTGATTTGTCAAAAACTGATATGATCCTCTAACACAAACTCACAAAAATATGGCTGTAAATATGTTTGTACATAGTTGTTAAATTTCATTTCAGATAAAATCAAAAATATTTTAGTGTGTCTTAGCATAAAGTTTGTAAAATATAAAAATATTTTGTTTCATTTTATGTTTCGATAACCGATGTTGGGATGCTGAATTTCAAAATCTGAAGATGTTGTTCATGTTTTGATATAATATAAAAATTTACAATATGTTAGTGCAATGTGATGTTGTAAGTGTGGCTTTAGTTGTGGTTTATGCTATTTTTAGTTGTGCTTGTTTGTTAAAAAAGCAACCCAATGAATAGTAACTATGTTTGTCAAATTTGTCTTTAAAAATATTTTTAATTTTTAGGGGGAGTATATAGAAAAATTAAAAATCCAAAAACATTTGAAATAATTGAAAGAATTCAAAAACATGAAAGAGATAAAAAGAGTTTTAGTGTAAAAAAAGGAAATGATAGTACATCAGTAGATGGTCACGACATGCTAGAGAAATGAAAAGTTAAAAAGTGATAAACAGTCTCACTGGTGATGATATGCCAGTACACACTCAGTAGATTGTTTTCTAGATATAAACCTAAATCAAAAGTTTTCTTAATATGTGGGTAACATCTCTCGGATATATGGACTTAGTACTCCGAAATTTCGTTTGAGTGATTGCCTGATTCTGAGATATTAGGTCTTTATACATAATTGATATCTAGGGTATTATACAAGATCTTCTGATTTTGCGTCAGCAATGGCCTAGATCTTGTAGAATACTTTCACGCTATAAAACCAAAAACTACACAAAATTGAAAATATCGAAAGATATTACAATTGCAGTCAAAAGATTCCTAAGTGGAACACACCTCTAAGTCGAGCCTTCATCTCTTTGTCGGTACGGTGGTACTAACCTGAGCTCTCAAGGTCTCGAACTAACCCAGAGACAAATATCAATTAGGTATATTCACCTGTAAGACTGAATCCAGTGGATCTTGATACGGGAGTATATTCTGAGGTGAGACACACTGTTAAGTTAGTTCCTAAAACACCTAATCTCGTATCTTGAAATAATCGAAGTCTGTGTAGAAATTTAAGTGGATCAGCATACTGACAATATAGGTAAATTGTTTAAAGCTTAAAGTTTAAACAGATCAACAGTGTTTTTGATTTGTCAAAAACTGATATGATCCTCTAACACAAACTCACAAAAATATGGCTGTAAATATGTTTGTACATAGTTGTTAAATTTCATTTCAGATAAAATCAAAAATATTTTAGTGTGTTATAAAGTTTGTAAAATATAAAAAGATTTTGTTTCATTTTATGTTTCGATAACCGATGTTGGGATGCTGAATTTCAAAATCTGAAGATGTTGTTCATGTTTTGATATAATCACAAGTTCATTAAATTGAAACTTGAATTTGGAAAAGAAAACTTAGTTTGTTTGATATTATCATCCAAGATCATTAATTTGGACTTGGGAAATAATTTGGATATTCAAGGTCATTAAATTGAACTTGATTATCTGAGAGGGTTATTAATGTAACTCTTGAAAGTATAAATGATTGAAATTTGAAAGATAAAATTGTTGAGAAATTTCAAATTTTGAATCTGAAATGTGTATTTAAATGTTAGAAAGTTGTGACAGAAAGCTGAAAGTTAGGGGGAGCAGAACGGGAAGCTGTCTGATAGGGGGAGCTAGAATGTTGAACAAAGGGAAGATTGTTGAGCTATCACGTTAAATGAAGATTGCTAAAGCAAGGGGAGATCGTGAACGGGAGTCTGGATATTATTGTTATTCAAGATTGTTAAAATTATCAAAGACTTTGAAAAGAATGAAGATTGATAGTGACAAAGATTGACTGCGACAAGGATTGACAAAGATTGACTGCGGCAATAACCAATGGGGAGTCTGTGAGTGGATTATATCTATTGCCTCCGTCAATGTATCGAGTCATAATTAAATGTATAGGTATATGTGTCAAAGAGTCGATTTGTAATAACTAGACGCATTCGCACGAAAGGACCTTTCTTGCGGAAGGGGTCCAATCACTCAAGTGCCTCTCGCACGAGAGAGAGCCTCACGCTCCTAGGTGTTTCGCACGATTGGGATCTTCTATAAATAGGAGTGGGTGAGTGATCATTTGTAACTTTTGAGATTTGGTAGCTAAGCTCTGCCAGTTTCGTTTCGTGGAGTTGTAACATCAAATATTCAATAGAAACCTGTTTAATTAGGAAATTCTTATGTTTGTCATCATCATACATGGATTCCACACATGATATGATTAATATTTGACCAGTCGGAGCATTCGAAGAACCGAAACGGTCCTCACACTTATGTTATCAAAATTTAACACTCTGAGTCCCTATAGTAGTTGGACATTAGCTACACCATTAGAATGTTGGTAAAATGGCAAGTTTACCCCTACAAGCACCAGTTACAACCAAAACCACATTCGACCACCCTCAACCGTCGACACCTCACCTTTTCTCACTTTATATTCTCTATCTCACTCTCTAGAACACCCACCATTGTCACCACCACCATCACCATCACCAAACCATTATCACCACCTCCACCCCAGAAGGCCACCAACCCTCATCCCCCAATTTCACCACTAAATATATATTCAAAACCCTAAAATCAACATAAAACAATCAAGATTCAAAAACCCCCAAATTCAAAGGATTAATTCTTTCTTTAAACTACCAACAACTCTTTAAATCAACAACGTCCAACTTTCACTCTCAAACTTTTTCTTTCTTTAAACTAGAAATGAGACTATTTACTAGAGAAACAACCACTATAACATCAAAAGGGGGCCAGATCCTTCAAATTGGAGGTAAGGGAGGTATGAAGGCTTGGTCTCATCACTGATTCATTGAAAACTGACACTCCATAGCCTACTCGTGAGAAAAACAGACCTTCATCAGCAACATTATGTTATGATATTCTCTTAGCCAATGCCCCCAGAGTAGTAATGAAATTCTGGCTAGCTTCCTTATGCACCGAACTTGGATAAACAAGAAGGCTAAGGTCGAAATCTTTCACAAAATCTTCCATATGAAGGTTAACCACCTTCCTTTCTCCAAGATCACAGCATTTGAGGGTGTGATTAGGATGAACCACATGCTGCAATGGGTGGCTTGATGCTCCAAGAGGTGGGAAATTTGATAAATTGGGGGATGAGACGAATTAGGAGGTTTATTTGGTGGAATATTCTCACCAAATGATGGATTCGTGAAGAAACAAAGAGGGGAACGACTAAGAAAGAGGTGACAGGCGGTGGTTGGTGGTGATGCAACGAAGTTTATGTGGGAGATGGACGGTGGTTAGAGAGAGAGAGAGAGACAAACCAAAATTAAGTAAAAAATTGATTGTGTTATAAAGAGAGAGTGTGTATGAGATTACATAATTTCTTCTCAATCAAACAGTGCAACTAACATTCAACTAATATAATGACTTAGATTGTTAAATTTTGATAACACGAGTACACAGGGTGCAAAAAAAACGTTAGGGGTTTCAGGTTGCTCCTGCCACCAAACCACATGGACGCAAATTGCACTTTACTCTAAATAGATACACAAAAAATAAAATTATAAAATATATATTTTTATGGTTGGTTATGCTATGAAGGACTATTATCTTAAAAAGCGTAAGAAGTAAATTACAACATCGTGCAATCCTTTTTTTCAACATGTCTATGTTTTTTTTTCTTAGACACGTGGGATTCCCTTAGTGAGACTTCGTACATTTTCTAAGATAAGAATATATTTTTTTTATCATAATCTATGTTTTGGTCGAAAACTGACAAGTTTAATTAGTAACCAAAGTTTGAAAATGAGATGGTGTGCTCTTCGAAATTGTGAGGTTAAGTCTGAGGGTCCCTGGAATAAGTTTCAGGATCCCCGTTTAGAAAAAGATTTGTGGATTGTTAATTGAGAAGAATTGATAGAAATGCAATGAGTAAAAGATGAATGCAGTAAATAATGGTGAAGACAAGCGATTTATTATGGGGAAAAACCCTTGATATCTACGAGAGATGATCGCCAACACAAAAACCCCGGGAGCTAGAAACTACCTAGCTCCGATATTATTATTAACTCGAAAAGATTACAAGTATGGAGCAAATCGATCGATTGCTGGGTATTTACAGAAAATATTATGAGTGTTGTGAGTGTTTAAGTGTCGTTCTAAGTCGATCGAATTACTCTATCTATAGTATAGAAGCAAAAACAAATCCTAACTAAATCTATGATATTTCGGGGATCTCAGTATACTGAGAAACTGACGTTGTGGGTCTTCACACGTTTTCTTCGACGTCTTCAACGATAATTCAGGAACTCCTCATCCTTTTGTCGTTGCCTTGGAATATTCCTACAAACAATATCTAGAAGGGACAAGGTAAAGGTTAGTAATACCAGAACTCAGGATCCTTAGCTAAGTCAGGATATCGAAGTACATTAAGACATCAGGATCCTAAGTCATAAAATGACCCCCAACAACTGTCCCCAAATTTTGCATTTGTTATCTTACAGTTGTAAAAGATTTTAAATTCAAAATTTAAATGGTAACTTGTGGATGAGATTAATGATAAGTTTGTTGACCCAGTTACCCATGTGATTCGACCGTTACTACGCTTTCATTATAACTACCACCCCGTATTTCACTCTCCTCATTATAATCGCAGAACTCTTCAAGTCACAGGTCAGCTCTCTCTTGTCACACCCCCAAATTACCACATGCCGAATTCCACCGCGAGGCATGTGACGTACCATGATCTAGCCACTAATCATGTCGAATTATAGTAAACAATATAAAACACAAACATCATGTCCAACATGAATAGTGTATTTCAATTTTAGCGTTTCAAAACTAAGTATGTGTTCAGCGGAAGCATAAGTAATTGTTCAATCAACCAAAATCATATTGTTTAGAAAACAAAAGCATAACAATAAATGTTTCATCAAGCAACACGACCCATGACACCTCTAGCTCCTCAGACTACAAGTTCCAATCCATTGATGTATCTAATGACCTGCAAGCATGCAAAAAAGTGTGTCAACATAAAGTTGGCGAGTTCACAGTTTTGTTCAATGTAAATCATGGAAGTGCTTAGCTTAAAGACATGTCAAGAATAATAAACTCGGTACCGATATGACTGTTATGTTTATTGTGCCCTCATCAATGTCTATCAGCATTGATCAAAACTGTTTAAGGTCCTTAGTTCACGCCCGGCTCCCAGCACGGTGTGAGGTTTGTCAAACCTAAAAGCGCTATCAACTAATATCCCGTTTCCTCCCAGGCAACTAGCTCGGTAGTAAGTAGGGACTTTGATGATAGAGTTTGAGTTTATTAACCAACATCGATATTAAACTACAACATTTAAAAAAGTATTCCTCCTAGGAATAACAGTCCCCCCTCCCCCAGGACGCATGCTTGTGAAAGAGTAGTGAACTCACCTTAGTTTGCTCGGTATGTGTTAACGTACCTCTAGCGTTAATAATATGTTAGGTCTGTTACACGTGACCTAATGTACAATATCGTGTAAGTAATTATACGACTAGGGTTTGCAATACCCTATGATTCCAAACAACCAATTGTTTACTATGATTAGATTAATAGGTTTAACGCACAGTAACACACAGTGGATTCTCTAGTTGATGACATTAGTTGGTAACATGCATTGTGTTATTGAAAACTCGGACATCACATAACCTCGACAACATAAATATCTTATATGTAAACTCAAACATTATATATAAATTCGTACTCCATGTAACTTGGAACAAACATCATACGATCACCCAAACCCGGAACACCATATATCAGACTTGGAATTTATAGATTTAAACTCGGAAATAACTTACATATATTCGGAATTCATGATTATTATACACATAAGCTCGAACCTTAAGAATATTATAATCTCGGACATCTAAAAACTCGGACATACACACACACACACACACACACACACATATATATATACATATATATATATTCAAGTATATCATCATTAAATTTGGACCACATCAAGTTCATTTAAGAAACTCGGACCACATCAAGTTCATTTAAGAAACTCGGACCACAATACCCATTCATTAACTCGGACCATACATGCATTTTATTTATAAATTCGGAGCCTAGAAAAATCGGACAAGTGTTACATATAAAAACTCGGACAACTTGATAAATAAACAAACACGGAACCACCATTAACCTCGGATCCCCCTATTTTTATTAAAAATCCAGAACATCAATTTATATAAAAGTTCGGAACATCAGTTCATATTAAACTCGGAAATATAGGTTTGTATACATGGTGTGCGTTAAGTGTGATATGATTTTATTAATATTTTAAGCCCGTTTTGCATATCAGTGAAGTTTTAAATTTATAAAACACGATATTGTACTAACACTAAACACACACTTGGGCAAGTACACCCATCGCGAGCGTAGTATAGTGTTGGTAAGATACCGAGGTCGTCCAATGACACAAGGGCTTTTAGTACCGGTTTATCTTAAACGTCTAATCGATCTATTTTTTTTAAGATTTTTTAAACATGAAAATAAATCTAAAAAGTAAAAGATAAATAAAAATGAAAAACAAATGGACAAGATAGAATCACTTGGATCCAACTCATCTTTAATGTACACTTTGATGATTTTCGCACATTCGGACTTTTTAAGAGACTATCTTAGTTATAGTAGTAGGCCCCTCTTTTGAAGGTGACGTTACCCTCAACCTAGTGGTTTGAGTCAGCAGGGATACAATCCTAAAGGGTCAGAATATTGAAAGACAATTAAGTAAGTTATTAATGCGAAAAGTGGTAGGCCCCTCCTTTGAAGGTGACGTTACCCTCGGCTAAGTGGTTTGAGTCAGCAAGGATACAATCCCAAGAAGCTGGTTTAAGGTTTTAAAAGTAGTTTACGTATGAGGGGTTCAATCTATTCGCACCCCCGCCATCCAATACCTTTGGGGCATTGAAGGAAGTTCTAGTAAGCTTGAACCAAGTCCTCGCAGGATCTATACACTGAACGAGACAAGAACTTTACCAAACCACCCTCCTAACCCCCTTCCAGGTAGTTAACGTGCTTTATATAGACCGTAAAGACACGAATGAGCAAATCAATGACATCATGAAGAAATGATAAATAAAATTCACTTTCAACATAAGAAACTAGTTATTATAGTCATTAATACATACCCAATTAAAAAGTGCCGAAAGATTAAAAACCAAAAGTAATACATTAAAGACTTGTCTTCACCAAGTGATGTAAGAGATTAGCAAAACATGGCCTTTGATTGACAAGAACTCTTACGATCAATCTTGGATCCCGAGACTACTACACACTCTAAAGATGAAAGATGGATGATGGTGGTGGGTGTTGGTGTTGTAGTGGTGGTGGAGTGGTGGCAAAGTGGGAGAAAATTGGTTTGCCAAGAGATGCCTTTGAAGTGAACCAAGCACCCCTATTTATAGCCAGAACAGAGCCCCGGCCACGGCCCCATGTCCAGTGAGCATGGCTTGTGGTCATCTTCTCTTCCTTCATTAATTGCAGCTGTTAGCAGAGGGCCCCACACGACCCCGTGGCATCTGGACACGGCCCTGTG
Source organism: Helianthus tuberosus (assembly GCA_030545235.1). Taxonomy (NCBI): domain Eukaryota; kingdom Viridiplantae; phylum Streptophyta; class Magnoliopsida; order Asterales; family Asteraceae; genus Helianthus; species Helianthus tuberosus. Next base: position 45,827,268 of record CM060362.1, on the reverse strand, counting down.
GTCAACTCTTTGCTATACTATCAAGAATCTGCAAATCTAAGAGTTGACCACGCCCCATGGTGAGCTGGGCACGTCCCCGTGGTGGGCGTAGAAGCTTCTGCAGGCTTTGTCTTCTTGTGTCACGGCTGACCACGCCCCATGCCTGGCTGGGCACGGCCCCATTGTCAGTTTCTGTTTCCTTGTTTTTGTCTTGGAGATGCTGCCAAGGGGTCGGGCATGTCACGTTATTCCTTCTTTTTGTATTTATGTTGGTTTTGGCTGCTTATTTGTTCCTTTTGTTCTTTTAAGCTCATTTGGTCCTGTAAATTCAAAATGAAGAAAGAAACGCGCTTTTTCCAACATTAGTACTAAAAAATGGTTGGTTTTATGCCTCTATTGATGTAATTTATATGTTGCATTTTGTACACATCAATATATGTTCGAATCTCATTGAAAGCTCGGAACAAATATTCACAATTAACTCGGACACTACCCAAATTCGGAAACTCCCTTCTTTTGTTTAATCAAAACTCGGATTCAATATGAAACCCGGATTCTTATTTTGTTATACATAATCTCAGAATAAGTTTTTATATAATTCGGACTCTCGAAAAACTTGGACAATTATATGTAACTTTCAATACCCCGGACTTTGTGACTTCACAAAGTCGGATCCATTGCAACCACACAGTAATACGAAACAAGTAACAATTGTAGTTTTTCAACGTAACAGTCCCTACGATCATTCCCTAATCAACAATAATAAAAAATGCTATGAATTAAAACAATGAATTTTCGGTTCTATTATATCAATGGCATCCCTAGTGTCTGACAAACAATGCACATTCATTCACAAACACATTCATTTAGGCATAAACTATTAACCACAGATGATTGTTTGGATATCTAGGGTTTGCATGAAATCAAAAGAACAATGCCAACGACGTATAACACAAAACACTTACCTTAGAATCAATCTAAAGTTTGTTCTTGCATAATTGAAAGATGAGAGTTGTGCGTTTGAGAATTGTGCACCCAAAAATGATTGGAGAAACTGCCATGTGATGGAATTATGAGGAGTGTTTAGGGTTTCCAATATTTTATTAGAGTTTCAATATTAACTCTAAACACCCTAACTAAATATCTTTACACAAAGCACATGACATCTTGTAGTTTACAGTTAAAGCATATAATTCACGTATTTGTCATGCAACGTATAAGTTTTGTATAAACCGTTCGTGTATAATTATTATTCGAGTTAGTCACCAACGTTCGAGAATTAGCTTTTTTGTGTTCTGGTAATTCCCCGAATTACCAATGTAGACTCCTTTAACTAACTTAGTTAAATGCAGTGCTATTAAGTTAACTGTGGTTAGGTTAAAGTATTAACCTGAAATTGCGGGTTGTCACATCTCCCCTTCTCTTTTGATTTTCTCTTTTACTTTCGTTTTAAAAAAGTTCAATGGGAAAGAAATCAACCCACTCATCCTATTACGCCACTACCGATAGGGATGAGCATTAGGTAGTAGGTACCGGTACCGAATTTCCCGTTCCAAAATTTTTCAGTACCGGTACCCACTTTTTGGCATTTTCGGGTATTGGTACTTTCGGTACCGTTTCGGTACGGTACCGGTAAAATACCAAATTTTACCTTCAAATATCGGTACCGTACCGTACCGAATATTTCGATACCGGTACCCAGTTTTGACGAATTTCGGTAACGGTTCGGTATGGTACCGGTACCTCGCTCATCCCTAGGTGCCGATGCACCACCCGAGTTCATGGATCAAAAGATCCTTAATGCCTGTGAGGGAGAACTATGTTACTTCGCCGATCAGGACATTGAGAATCTGAAAGCTTCCGGCGTCCGGGTCAAAGCATCGGGTCAAAGCATCAAACCAATTGATGTTTCAGATCTGATAGTTGTTGAGAACTTATTATTTTTGGGATTTTTGAACTTACAGGTAGTTTGCAAACCGCTATGTTCGTTGTTCACCTTGGCACTAGGCTAGAAACCTTAAGTCATAAGAATCCATATTACTACTAGCTTTATTGAAATAGGTTTAAAGATGTGTCTATAGTCTCAACCCTAGTTTAATAGGATTAACCTTAACCGGTATTAGTTCATTTTAGCACTTCATACACCATAGTTAATTTAAGTCTTGGGTTGGTTTAATATGTCCTTCTATCATCAATCTAAATAGTCTTTGTTGAGTCAAGTCTAGGATGGTTATATTTTCTTAACCTTTGGTAGCCTTTCTAAGTAATTAATTTTTAGTAGTTCTTAAGTTATACCATATTTACTCTTAGATTGCACATTAAGTGATAAATTCATTACTAGTAGATTTTGTGTTCTAGGATTGATATTTGGGTACTTACCTTAGCTATACTATATCTGATAGGTATGCTTGCTTAGAACGTGTATTGATAGTATTTGTGGTTTTAACCTTAAAACTAGTATGTGTTTTGTGTTCAAATTTATTGTTACTTTCTAAGCACGTCACCACCTCATCTTCGTCCTCGTGTGTAGGACATGTAACCTCAAGGACGACTTCTTCATCACCAACACGTAACTTAAGTTTTCCGTCACCCATATCAAAAATAACTCTTGGAGTGGCAAGGAATGGTCGTCCTAAAATGACCGGGACATAATCGTCCTCCCGCATGTCAAGCACGACAAAATCAATAGGAAACACAAACTTCTTCACTTTCACTAGCAGGTTCTCTATGATGCCCCTCGGGTATTTCCTGGTTTTATCTTCTAAATGTATGCACATTCGGGTGGGCTTTAACTCCCCAAGGTCCAGCTTTTCGAACACGGAGTAGGGCATTAGGTTTATGCTAGCACCTAAATCTGTGAGGGCATTCTTAACTGTCAAACTACCGATCTGAAAAGGGATAATGAAGCTCCCTGGATCAGTCACCTTCTCGGGTATCTTATTCAGAATGACAGCTAAACACTCCTTACTCAGAGTGACATGGGATAGTTCTTTCAGCTTCTTCTTGTTAGATAGTTGACGTGTGGTGAGGGTGTATGATTTTTAATATATTTTTAAGCACTTTTCACTCGTTTATCAAGCTTTAAATTTAAAAAACACGATATAACACTACCACTCTCTACAACACGCTAGGGCAAGTGCATCCATCGTTGGCGTAGTATAGTGATGGTAAGATACCAGGGTCGTCCAAGGACACAAGAGCTTTTTAATACCGGAATATCGTCAACGTCTAATCTAACCAAATTTTGAGAAAAGATTTATAATAAGTAAAATAAAGAAAGAAATAAAAGAAAATAAAAGATAGAAGCACATGGTTCCAACTTATCTTTTACATATCCTTTTATGATTTCCGCACTTTGGGTTTTTAAGAGACTATCTTAATTATAGTGGCATGTCCCTCTTTTGGAGGCAACGCTACCCTCGACCATATTGGTCTGAGTCAGTAGGGATACAGTCCCGCAAGGCCTGATTATTGAAAGATAATTAAGTAAGTTATTAATGCAAAATGTGCCCTCTTTTGGAGGCAACGCTACCCTCAGCCATATTGGTCTGAGTCAGCAGGGATACAGTCCCGCAAGGCCGGTTTAAAGTTTTAATAGTAATTTATTTATAAGGGATTCAAGTCGTTCTTACTTCCCCCGATTTGATACTATCTGCCTCTAAGGAAGTCCTAATAAGCTTGAATCAAGTCCTCGCAGGATCTATACACTGAACGAGGCAAGAACTTTACCTAAACCACCCTTCTAACCCCCTTCCAGGCAGTTAACGCGCTTTATATAGACCGTAAAGACACGAATGAGTGATCAACAAAACATGAAGAGATGATTGAATAAATTTCAATTTCAATATAAAAACTATTTATTAAAGTCATTAATACAAACCCAATTAAAAAGTTAACAAAAGCTTGAAAATCAAAAGTAATACATAAAAGACTTGTCTTCACCAAGATGTAAGAGATTAGCCAAGCATGGCCTTTGTTTGATAAAAACTCTTACGATCGATCTTGGATCCCGAGACTACTATACACACTATAAAGATGGATGGTGGATGAATGTGGTGGAGTGGTGGCAGGTGTGAGAGAAGTGGTTTATAGCTAGAAACAGACAGTTTACACGGCCCTGTGCCCCTCTTCTTCTATGTCTTCATTTAATGCTTTGTCAGCTCGTATTCTCACACGGCCCCGTGTGTCAACGGCAAGACCCCGTGGCCCTTGTACTTGTTGTACTATCCAAGATTCTACAAATCTGGGAGTTGACAACGGCAAGTGTCCATGGGACACGGCCCCGTGTCTCTTGTCTGCTTTTGTTTGTCTTCTTCTGCATGGAAGCTAGAGTGAGGCACGACCCCATGCCTTGCTTGTCTTCTGATTTGTTGTTTTTGGTCTTAGGGTGAAGCTCGGAGGGTCGGTATGATGTATCAACTTCTCTTCTTTTGTATGTATGTTGGTTTTTGCCGTTAGTTTGTTCCTTTTGTACATTTAAGCTCTTTTAATCCTGGAAATCAAAAGTATACAAAGAAACACACTTTTGCAAACATTATTACTAAAAAGGGGTTGATTGTATACCTTATTTGATATAATTTATACGTTGCATTTGGTGCATATCAAATACCCGCACACTTGAATCTTTGCTTGTCCTCAAGCAAAACTCTTTAATATTTCTTGCACACCCAAATGGAATAGGTAGAGAAGAAGTTTTTTTCTCTTACTTTAGAGTGTCGGGAATCCAAGTTCTCTTTATTCTTGTTTTTATTTAATTTACAATCATATTCGACATGATTTATTTAGAACTTTTTTTACGAAAAACAAATATTTTTTTACATAACATGCTTTTTTAAAATTTCAATAAACTATATATACAAATTCACACACCTCTCAAGTGATTACTCAACACTCGGCCGAAGATGTATAAGTAGGATTTTTCACGAGCCGAACCGAGCCGAGCTAGGGCAAAACTCGGGCTCGACTCGATTATAAACCGAGGTAGCTCGGCTCGGATTTGAAATCGAGCTGGAAATCAAAGCTCGGGCTCGGCTTGGTTTGAAATCGAGTTGGCTCAGCTCAGCTTGGTTTGGCTCGATTTTGAAAAGAAAAATTAATATATGGCTCAGCCTAATACATTACAAGCCAAAATCAAGTTTAACAGCACAAAATACGTTCTTAGTTTGAACGAAATACAATATAAGTTCATTAGCATGGTGATCAACCTTTAAATGTGGTATAGATGTCAAATTACACTCCTAATCACATGTAACTAATAAGCAGTTTTTGTGATATATTATAATGTATATAAAAATAAAATATATTAAAAGTAAAATAATCCGAGCTAAGCCGAGCCGAGCTGGTATGCAAGCCAATCCGGCTTGTTACGAGCCGAGCCGAGCTAGACTCACTTTTTAACCGAGCCGATTCAAACCGAGCCACATCGAGCAAGCTTTTTCCGAGCTAAATCTGAGCGAGCTCCGAGCCGCGAGCTTTTTGGACAACCCTATGTATAAGTGAAAAGCTCGGTCTCGGTTTGGAACTTATTTCCTACCATATGCTTGACAAGTAATCAAACCTCCTCCATTTTAACATAATCTTTGTAAATATCAAGTGGACTTTAAAATGGTAGGTTTTGGCTAGGGGTAGGGTAGTTTTATTTGAAAAGTGGCTAAAGACGTAAAGTGTTGGTTTTCTTTTGAACATTTATTTATTTGTGGATTAGGTACAAACAAAAGGTTCATAAGCAAAAGTTTGCTTATTTTATTTCAGGCAACTAGCGATTTTTTGAATGAATAGAATAGTCACAAGAGAGAGTAAGTCACATGTTTTAAATTTTTCAAAAGAATCAACATTTATTAAAATGAAGGATGTAAAAATAAAAAGGTTTCAGGTGATGGTTGATCTATGCAAAATTGTATTTTGCGTGTTTTGAAACGAAAGGTTTTAGGCTCAAAGGGGTTAACTAAGGGAAGGTTTTTTTTTTTTTTGGGGGAGATAAAAAGAAAATAAGGTTGAAAAAGAAAAAGGGTTTATAATCCTAATGGCTCAATCATTTTCTTTCTTGGATTAGTCTGTAAAGACGGTGAATGTATTGTCTTGTCAAGTTCTAGATTTGTAAGAATCCTTTTATCACGGCGCTATCGTTTGTAAACTCGTAAAAACAAAATTTTTAGAACTTGGTTTTCTAACTTAAACCAAAAACAAAACAAGACAAAATAAACTACGTAAAATTTTGAAGAAGATTTGGGGTGATTTAGCAGTTCCAAGTAGAGTTTTATGTAAGACTTGTTTTAGGACAAACAAATTTCAAGTTCCCCCCACTTAAATTACACATTGTCCTCAATGTGTCCCAAAATATGTTAGAATTGATTAAATGTGTAAATGTGGGTTAAAAAAACAACAATTTTTTTTAAATCAGACACTTGGCACAGGGGCGTGCTTGGGAGACACGACCCTGTGTAAAAAGTGTCAGCATCATGACTTCTGTGAAAATTTCCAGAAGGCAGGCACGGGGGTGTGCCAGGTAGGCACGACCTCGTGTAAAAAGTGTCAGTAATGTAAATTCTCCAGAAAGACGGGCACGGGCGTGTGTCTAAGAGACACGGCCCCGTGTGATAGTTCCAGAATCGAAATTATTTTCTGCAGACTTGAGGCACGGGGGCGTGCTTACCTTACACGGCCCCATGCTGCACTTACTGTAATGAAGATTTTGCGTTGGAAACATCTGTTTACGTGCATGGGGTTCTGGTTCAACGTCCTTTGGCCATTTTCCATCATTCTTTCGAGCGTATCTTATTCCTACAAAGAGAAAAAATGAAAAAAGTTTACACTACATGACGAAATAGACTAAAGGACAAAAAAACACTATTCGTCTTCTTATAATTTATACAGAGATGATGATGATGATGATGATGATGATAATAATAATAATAATAATAGGGTCCTAATATTAACACATGGAAAAAACTTATTTACACATGGTGTATACGGGCCGTATAATGTTATACGGCCCGTATAGAATTTAAAAAACTAACAAAGTCTGTTATACGGCCCGTATAGAATTTAAAAAACTAACAAAGTCTGTGCCAGCAGACTTTGTCAGTTTTTTTAATTCCATACGAGCCGTATAACATTATACGGCCCGTATACACCATGTGTAAATAATTTACCTGGTCATATACAATGTATACGAAGGCTGTATATGGGCCGTATACTGTTATACGACCCGTATTCTTCTAAAATTAAATTTTTCTCAAAGTATTTAAGGGATTTAAGGTGCCAATCACACGAAACATTTTACAGTCGTGAGGTGGTCAAACATTTCTAAAAGTAGAAAAAAATAAAACATTAACAAGTAACAAAGATTGAAGAACAAAAAGTCACATCGTATGACTGTAATAAAACGGAAGCTATCAACGCGAGGTTACGGGCATGGTGTTATTCTTTATTTAATATTTACAGAATAAAAGGAAGGGTAAGGCATTTGATGAGAGTCGTAAGGAGAAGTGTTGAGATAACGGACATCCATCAAGCTCAAAAATAAAACTTGTGTTTCCCTCTCAATTGAATAGACAGACACTTGCTTCATAGGACTCACTTGAATCGTCTCGAAAGTACTGAACAACCGAACTAACAGCTTCGGTTTCATCAGCCTGTACCGAAGAAACCAAATTCGCAACAATGAGTCTGAGTCCATTGTTTTATCTTGAGTCGTCGAAAAAACTTTTCCTCAGGGGAGGGTGAGTAGTATGAGTCTAAGTCCATTGTGGTTCGTGAATGTTTCGAATCATCATAGAAGACGTGTCGGGTTCTTCTGCTAGTTATTCGGAATGTTTCGAATCATCATTAAAATTAACAATGCGGTTCATTGAAGACGTAATTGCAAGACTGTTTGTCGGGTTTCCAATGCTCACACAGGGTGAAAAACAACCCTTGATGTTGAAACCGGTTTTACCTCATGAAAATGAAAAAAACAAAGCGTCGGGATTCAAGGGTTTATGAGTCAAAGTTAACATTCAGATTCAGATTCTGAAAGCACATGATTTGTACTTGGTTTATTCTCTTTAATCTATTAGAACGATCCTTGTTTTGTCACGTACATGCGTTTAATTCCCAACATCCTTGTTTTGTCACATACATTTCGTAAGAAACTTTTCGTGCACTGAACCTAAAATTCAGTTGTGTACGCAAATTCACCACCGGTTTCTACAGCACAAGCACATACACCGGTTTCTAGGAAGGGTTTAGAATGTTTGAAGGAATGTTGGTTCAATACCAACTCATCTTTAGTAGTGTTTGTTTGAGAACGTGATTCAGATAAACAACGGTTCTCCAATTCCAGAGTAAGCAAATACATAACGGTTCTCCAATTCCAGATCAGTAATGAACGTTCAGTTGTGTACACAAATTCATCACCGGTTTCTACAGCACAAGCACATACACAGGGAGAATGTTCTCGAAATTAAAGGAAAAGAAAAAATGGTTGCTGTTGTTTTTCACTATCAGGATTTTGTTGGCTTGTTTCCAGGTAGGGTTTAGAATGTTTGAAGGAAACTTGTGTTTCCCATAGTCACAAACGATTTCGTTTCAAATCAAGGGTCCCGTCATTACAACCACTTGTTTTCAACGGGGATGTAATGCAATGATTCCTCTCAATTGCTAGTGGTCGGGCATCCAATGCTCACACAGGGTGATAAACAACCCTTGATGTTGAAACCGGTTTTACCTCATGAAAAGGAAAGAAACAATTTTTTTTAGAGAAGCATTGGGATTCAAGGGTTTATGAGTCAAAGTTAACATTCAGATTCAGATTCAGAAAGCAGATGATTTGTACGTGGTTTATTTTCTTTAATCTATTAGAACGATCCTTGTTTTTGTCACGTACATGCGTTTAATTCCCAACATCCTTGTTTTGTCACGTACATTTCATAAGAAACTTTTTATGCACTGAACCTTTAGTTGAAGGAATGTTGGTTCAATACCAACTCTTCTTTAGTAGTGTTTGTTTGAGAACCTGATTCAGATACACAAATTCATCACCGGTTTCTACAGCACAAACACATACACAGTTAGGGTTTAGAATGTTTGAAGTATTCGGATTTTGTTGGTTTGTCGGGTTCTATAACTACAATCCTTCCTACATTATTGAAAATTACTATATCACAAAGATTTGTTGAAAACCCAACTCTCTCTATAGATATGACTGAGAGTGAGGGTTACTCTGTTATATACATCAACAAATGATTGGTTCAATACCAATTCATCTTTATTGATCTTCATATTCTTGGTTAAATACCAATTCATCTTTATTGATCTTCGTATTCTTGGTTCAATACCAACTCATCTTTATATGAGAGTATGTTGATATAGGAGAGGAGATGCAAAACAAGGATCGTTCTAATAGATTAAAGAGAATAAACCATTTTTTACCCATAGTATACGGGCCGTATACTATTATACGGCCCGTATACACCATGTGAAAAAAATTTACCAGATCGTATACAATGTATACGATGATCGTATATGGACCGTATACTATTATACGGCCCGTATACTATGGTTAAAAGATGGTAAAAAATAGTTCATTCTCTTTAATCTATTTAGAACGATCCTTGTTTTGAGAACCTGATTCAGATTTAAACAATGCACGACATGTCTGTAAAAAAATACAACTGATTACTCGGTCGAATAATGGCCAATAATCCGTTCATTATCTGTTGTTGTCTAAACAATATGACACGCAACGAATTTGACAACCGGTCAAATCACACACTATAAAGTGTAAACTTATCGTGCGTTGTAGTTTGGAAAGATGACCGAATAGAGATCTGAATCAGGCGTGCATTATTTAAATCTGATTCAGGTTCTCAAACAAACACTACTAAAGATGATCCGAATCAGGTTGTTAATTATAATGAAGCAATGAAGATTGAATATGCAACCCTAGACCATGGTCTCAGACTCTCTCCCCCTCCTTTTCTCTCTCTGACAACCCTAGACCCAAACCACCGTAATCCACAACGATTACGTCTCTCCAAGCATCTCTTATTTCTACTCTTTCTTTCTCCTCTCAGAAAACCCTAACTCATCCCTTCACTCATTCCCATCACCGGCTTGACCTGTAACAACTCGCATCAAAAGTCCTATTTATTATTTTAAACAAAAGGAAACCCTAATTGAGACACCCAAGTGATTCTGTACAAACCCTAAAATTTTCAGAACAATCAGAATCAGGATCAGGGCCCCTAAAACTCAGGGGGGGGGGGTATTCCCTAGTTACGATTATCCTAATATCTTGCTGTCAGAATCGAATTTCGAAAATCCGTCGACTCAGCTCTAGTTGGACACGTGGCAATCCTATGAGATAAGGTGGACCTTCGCGTCACGCGAAGCCCATAGGGAGACCCCTCGCGTTACGCGAGGGGGTCAAAATCTCAGTATAAATAGAGGGGTTTGGGATTTGCATTTCTGCGTTGGAACGACGTTAAAATTCATTTCCTACGTCGAGATATCACATGTTTACTACAAAACACACACAACACGAAACGCTGCCGCAATAACAGGGTATTAACTCGATCGCTGCTACGATTCAATGTCCGATCGATTTAAACTATCCAATGAATGTTTAAGTGCTGCTCAAACTTGGGTTATGCTTTGTCATTTGTCGTTAATTCGATGGATGTTTAAGTATTGCCCTTTGTCATTCGTTGTGAGGGTTTTAATCTCGTCAGTTATCGTAAATGCTGTATTAGTTACTTACCTAGTTCGTGTGCACTAGGTTACAAGACTAATCAATAGGCTAATCTCTGTCAGTATAAATCTGCATGCTTATAATGTGAGTCATTCTCTTTTTATCAAATTACTTTCAAAATCATGTTTATTTTCAAGGTTATAATTACAGGGATTAAGTCTTTGTAGTCACCAAATTACAGCCGGTATGTGGGGTTTTGTATACATTACTTGATAAACTTCACCATTGGACAACGAGTTAAATCAAATTAAGAAATATTGATAAACTTCACCATTGGACAACGAGTAGATTGGAGTAAGAGTTGGATACGGTACTGAAAGGCTTCAAGAAGTGGCTTATTTAATTAATTAAATCAAATTAAGAAATATTGTTTTATGTAATTGAGTTTATCCCTTATTAAAGCTACCTTTGTAAAACATGGGTTTATCCCATCTATTTAATAAATAAAAATTCGGTGTTTTCTAAAGTCTGATAATTTTTCCTAACTCACGGTTCTGACGAAATTTCCGCTGCACTACTTTTCAAAATAACCACCGGTACCACTTGGCTGCTCGCGGCTCTTGATTCCATCCAGGGTGGGGTCGGGGGTCGTCACAGAAGGTGGTATCAGAGCCACTGGTTTAAGCCTATAGGTGTTGTGCTAATAATACCTAAAGCTTATATAAAAGAGTTAGGAGATTGCTATTATCTGGTATCACACAGGATAATATTTAGTCTTGAACCTAAGAAAAATGCCTTAGTATTAGCTTCGAGACAAGCTAATTATCTGCTTTAATAAAATAGAATGGGTATTGGTATGCCGTGAGGATGATGACTAGAACGTTGCAAGTATGGTAAATAAGCAATAACACTTGGCCACTGTTATTTCTTATTTTTTGGTACTGCTGGGTTCTAGAATATGATCTGTCATGGGAATACTAATTTCCTTGTTGAAAGCTCTAATAAAAGGATTCATTTTAAATCATGATTTAAGAAAAATACTATTTATGAGAATATACAAATTTTTTTCCGACAAGACTGGGTATGGTGTAGCAGACTCTCCAGCTTGTCCGGATATAATAAAGGTTACCTCTCCGGCAAGAACCGGGTAAGTAGGTATATAATATGTCAGCAAGTGACAAGATTTCCCTAAATAGTATCATGACCAGATATCTGACTGGTTCTTGGAAATATGAATCTGTTAAATACATTAACCTTATGAAAGGTATGTATAGTACAGCATATGAAATATATGATTATATAGATATGTATATATAAGGAATTCCAAAATCCATAACAATTGACAATTTGGAGGCATATGTGTCAATAATAAATCTAGATTTCTTTATCAGGAATCTCTTTAATTCTGATATCAAACATTATTTCGTTTAATCATCTACCTCGTAACTCGAGCAACAATAATAACAATGGAAACCCTTTGAGTTGGTACGCCATCAAAAGTATAAGAATTTACAATACGCAAGTACGAAGCAAGTAAAGTTGTGCTAGTGCACAAGAAAACACATGAAACTTAAATTATACGTCCACAGACGTTGAAATATATCACACCCAACTTTCAAGGCAAGACCTTTGGAAAATATAATTGGGCATAACGACACCATTGCGGATCCCGTAAGTGGAAGAATTTAAGTAGCTAATAAAAAGAAAATTTTGTCCCGAATATAAAAAGGAACAAATAGCAAACAAGTTCCTGAACCATCAGATGATGAGTGTAGATTGTCGAGGGTGTACTTCAACATTCTTCTAATATGAGAGAGAGGTACCAACACTGGCTTCGCCAGAACCAATATTTATTTCCCGCTATATTTGGGGATTTATTTGGCGAAATCCGTAAAATCGTTGAAGCAGCGAGACCTCTCACTAATGACGATGCGATAGAAATAACTAATACCCTAACTGATGAACTGGTACGTTCCTAGTTCACGAAGTTTATTCAAAAATTATTATTTGATTCTGGTGCAAACCAAAGTTTTATAAATACTTCATTCTGCCAAAGCACTTAAGTTACCCTTAACCACCATTAGGCAGATTTTTACAGTCGAAACGGCAGATGGAAATTCTGTTAACATAGATAAGGTTTTGCGAGAAGGAAAGATAGAACTCTTAGGCCATAAATTTTCTGCAAACCTCCTACCTATGAAGTTAGCCGAATTCAATGTGGTATTAGGAATGGATTGGTTAGTAGCCAACCATGCTCGAATCCTTTGTCATAAGAAATCTATAAAAATTCGAGCACCTACCGGAGAAGTAATCATGGTTACAGGAGATAAGCCACGAAAACCCATGAAGTTCATTTCAGTAATGAAAGTTGCTAGTTATGAACGGAAATAAGGAATAGTGTATATGATTTCAGTAATCATTAACACGAAAAAATAAGGAACTCAAAGAAATTCCGGTAGTATCAAAATACCCGGATGTCTTTCCGGAAGAACTACCTGGATTACTACCCAACAGGGAAGTAGAATTTAGGATTCATCTAATTCCCGGAACTACACCAATAGCCAAGGCACCTTATCGGTTAGCACCCACCGAAATGCTAGAATTAAATAAACAATTAGATGAATTATTAAGTAAAGGTTTTATACAACCTAGTTCATCCCCGTGGAGAGCACCAGTGTTGTTTGTAAAGAAAAAGGATGGTTCGATGCGAATGTGTATCGATTATAGAGAATTGAATAAAGAATCGATACCCATTACTTAGGATTGATGATCTTTTTGATCAATTGTAAGGAGTTAGATATTTTTCTAAGATAGATTTACGCTCCAGATATCATCAATTGAAGGTACAAGAAGAAGACATACCTAAAACTGCTTTTAGAACTAGGTATGGTCATTACAAGTTTACAGTCATGCTCTTCGGATTAAAGAATGCACCTGCAGCATTCATGGACATAGAATCTGTGAACCGTATTTGAATAAAATTGTAATTGTCTTCATCGACGATATACTTATTTATTCCAAAAACCAGGAGGAACATTGTCAGCACTTGCATGCACTCTTAACCTTGTTAAGAAAGGAAAAGCTTTACGCCAAATTCTCGAAGTATGAATTTTGGCTACAAGAAGTACAATTTTTAGGACACATGGTGAACCACGAAGGCATTCATTTAGATCCTGCTAAGATAGAAGCGATCACCAAATGGAAGGTTCCGCAATCAGCAATGGAAATTAGAAGTTTTATAGGATTAGCCGGATACTATAGACGCTTTATTAAGGATTTTTCTAAGATAGCGGTACCATTAACTAAGCTAACCTGTAAATCAGTTAAGTTTGAATGGGGACCTAAACAAAAAGAAGTCTTTAGGATATTGAAGCAAAAGTTAACAAAAGCTCCAATTCTAGCTTTACCAGAAGGAACAGAAGATTTGGAAGTATATTGTGATGATTCAAAACTAGAATTAGGATGTGTGCTAATGCAACGGAAGAAGGTAATTGCGTATTCTTCAAGGCAATTGAAAAAGCACGAGGAAAACTATACGACTCATGACTTAGAATTAGGAGCCATAAATTTTAAGATTTGGAGACATTATCTGTATAGAAGTAAGTTTACTGTTTATACGGATCATAAGAGTTTAAGATACATATTTGGGCAAAAAGAATTAAAAATGAGGCAAAGAAGATGGATGGAAATCTTAAGTAATTACGACTGTGATATCCGATATCACGAAGGAAAAGCAAACGTAGTTGCAGATGCTTTAAAGTCGTAAATATCACGAGAACCAACGACGGGTTCGTGCTCTTAGATTAGATCTACAGTTAGATTTAATGGAACAAATGAAAAACATTCAAAAGACAGCAATCAAGGATGATGCTGAAGGAATGAAAGGCAAAATAAAGGAATTAGAGCAAGGGAATGATGGAATTTGGAGATTCCATCAGAAAAGGATTTGGGTACCTAGGCAAGGAGAATTAAGAAATAAGATTCTAGAGGAAGCTCATAAATCTCGGTATACCATGCATCCAGGAAACAATAAGATTTACCAAGATTTAAGAAATAATTTCTGGTGGATAGGAATGAAAAAGGACATAGCTAAGTGTCTTACTTGTTCACAAGTTAAGGCGAAACACCAAAAACCCTCAGGTCTACTACAACAATTAGAAATGCCAGTATGGAAATGAGAACTCATAACAATGGATTTTTTTAATAAGTTACCCAAAACCAGAAAAGGTAATGATGCGATTTGGGTGATTGTGGATCGATTAACCCAAATTAGCTCATTTTTCTACCTATGAAGGAAACCTTTAGCATGGAAAGGTTAGCAAAGTTGTATATAGATGAAATAATATCCTTACCTGAAATTCCACTTTCCATTGTATCAAATAGAGATAGTCGTTTCACTTCTCACTTCTGGATCAGTTTCCAGGAAGCAATGAGAACCCGACTAAAATTTAAGTACTGCATATCATCTTCAAACAGACGGACAAAGTGAAAGGACGATCCAAACTCTGGAGGACATGCTTAGGGCATGTGTAATAGATTTTGGTGGAAACTAGGATGATCAATAGTTATCATGAAAGCATTGAGGCTGCCCCATTAGAAGCACTATACAGATGGAAGTATAGAACTCTAGTTTGTTGGGCAGAAACAAAAGAAAGTCAATTATCAGATCCTGAAATTATACAAGAAACTACCAAAAAAATTGCTCAAATCAAGGAAAAATTTAAGACTACTTGAGATCTTCAAAAGAGCTATGCCGATAATCGACGCAAACCGTTAGAATTCCAAGTTGGAGATAAGATACTATTAAAAGTTTCTCCTTGGAAAGGAGTAGTTCGATTCAGTAAGAAAGGAAAGCTAAGTTCAAGATACGTAGGACCATTTCCAGTGATCCAATGTATAGACCAATTGCTTATCGTTTACAACTACCAGAAGAATTAGCTGGAGTACATGACGTATTTCATGTATCCAATCTTAAGAAATGTCTATCAGACGAATTACTGGTAGTACCTCTTCAAAATATAGAGATAAATGAAAAGTTAAAATTTGTTGAGAAACCTCTTCAAATAGAAAATAGAAAGATCAAGTTTCTCAAACACAAGCGACTAGTGCTAGTTAAAGTAAAAAGGGATTCCAAGAGAAGACCTGAGTACACTTGGGAGCTGGAATCAGAGATAAAGCGAAAGTATCCTCATTTATTCCAGTAAATCTCGAGGACGAGATTTTTATTAAGGTGGGGAGAATGTAACAACTCGCATCAAAAGTCCTATTTATTATTTTAAACAAAAGGAAACCCTAATTGAGACACCCAAGTGATTCTGTACAAACCCTAAAATTTTCAGAACAATCAGAATCAGGATCAGGGCCCCTAAAACTCAGGGGGGGTATTCCCTAGTTACGATTATCCTAATATCTTGCTGTCAGAATCGAATTTCGAAAATCCGTCGACTCAGCTAAGCTAGTTGGACACGTGGCAATCCTATGAGATAAGGTGGACCTTCGCGTCACGCGAAGCCCATAGGGGGACCCCTCGCGTCACGCGAGGGGGTCAAAATCTCAGTATAAATAGAGGGGTTTGGGATTTGCATTTCTGCGTTGGAACGACGTTAAAATTCAATTCCTACGTCGAGATATCACATGTTTACTACAAAACACACACAACACGAAACGCTGCCGTAATAACAGGGTATTAACTCGATCGCTGCTACGATTCAATGTCCGATCGATTTAAACTATCCAATGAATGTTTAAGTGCTGCTCAAACTTGGGTTATGCTTTGTCATTCGTCGTTAATTCGATGGATGTTTAAGTATTGCACTTTGTCATTCGTTGTGAGGGTTTTAATCTTGTGAGTTATCGTAAATGCTGTATTAGTTACTTACCTAGTTCGTGTGCACTAGGTTACAAGACTAATCAATAGGCTAAACTCTGTCAGTATAAATCTGCATGCTTATAATGTGAGTCATTCTCTTTTTATCAAATTACTTTCAAAATCATGTTTATTTTCAAGGTTATAATTACAGGGATTAAGTCTTTGTAGTCACTAAATTACAGCCGGTATGTGGGGTTTTGTATACATTACTTGATAAACTTCACCATTGGACAACGAGTTAGCCAAGGGGTGATATGACCATAGTCACAGACACCATCGGGCTCAGAGGCTACCGATGGATGTTCGAGTGACAAATACTGTGGGTAGTTGGTTGATATCAGGAAACATTGTAATCGCTCTTAATACTGTAGATTATAACAAATGCATCGTTTTAAGCAAAATGAATGAACTCACCAGTATTTCCTGCTGACCAAAATCTTTTTAAAACGCGTTTCAGGTAATTACAGTAGATTGGAGTAAGAGTTGGATACGGCACTGAAAGGCTTCAAGAAGTGGCTTATTTAATTAATTAAATCAAATTAAGAAATATTGTTTTATGTAATTGGGTTTATCCCTTATTAAAGCTACCTTTGTAAACATGGGTTTATCCCATCTATTTAATAAATAAAAATCCGGTGTTTTCTAAACTCTGATAATTTTTCCTAACTCACGGTTCTGACGAAATTTCCGCTGCACTACTTTTCAAAATAACCACCGGTACCACTTGGCTGCTCGCGACTCTCGATTCCATCCAGGGTGGGGTCGGGGGTCGTGACATGACCCGTGCCCCTACCTGTTGTCACCGTCTACCACCACCTCTTTTCTCATAACTCACTCACCACCTCCCCTTTATAAGTTGCGGCTGTGACACGAGGGTTGTTGCATCGGGAACGAAGGAGGAGACTCAACTGTCGCTGCACTGTTCTCGTTGTGGTCGGCGTATACCAACGGTTCTGCGAAAAAAACATCATTTGTTCATCATTGTTCTTGAAGATGAAGATGAAGAAATGAGGGTTTATTCTCTTTAATCTATTAGAACGATCCTTGTTTTGAGAACCTGATTCTGATTTAAACAATGCACAACATGTCTGTTAGTGGTTTCTGTAACCAATTGGGAACCACATATTTGCTTCAAGATTTACGTCTGATGTCTAAGTTTGATCACATTTGACTTCATCTACATGTGTTTTGAAATAGGATTTGTTCTTCAGGTTTTGGATCGTTCTAATAGATTAAAGAGAACAAACCATTTTTTACCCTAAGAATACGGGCTGTATACTATTATATGGCCCGTATACACCATGTGAAAAAAAATTACCAGATCATTTTTTACCCTGTTAATATGGGTCGTATACTATTATACGGCCGTATACAGCATGTGTAAAAAATTTACCAGATCGTATACAATGTATACGATGATTGTATACGGGCCGTATAATATTATACGGCCCGTATACTATGGGTAAAAAATGGTTTATTCTCTTTAATCTATTAGAACGATCATTGTTTTGAGAAGCCTGATTCTGATTTAAACAATTCAATTATTCCTCTCAATTGAATAGACAGACACTTGCTTCATAGGACTTACTTGAATCGTCTCGGAAGTACTGAACAACAGAAATAACAGCTTCGGTTTCATCAACCGGCTTTGAACGAGTCTAGAACACTCGTAATCCTCAACCGGCTTTGAAACCGGATGGAATCTACGAAGAAACTGTTGGAATTTGTGGATTTCGGTTGGTTCAGATCTCTATTAAGTCATTAGACACAATTTGTTGGAATTTGTGGATTTCAGTTGGTTCAGATCTCTATTCAGTCATCTTTCCTCTTAATTGAATAGACAGACACTTGCTTCATAGGACTCACTTGAATCGTCTCGGAAGTACTGAATCAACAGAAGGATGAATCAACAGGCATGCCTTGAAGTACTGAATCAACAGAAATAACTGAGAACCTGATTCTGATTTAAACAATGCACGACATGTCTGTAAAAAATACAACTGATTACTCGGTCGAATAATGGCCAATAAGAAACAAATCATTAAAAATACAACTGTTTACTCGCCATTCTCTTGCACCTTCAACTATGTTGGTTCGGTTTAGTTATTTTCCGACTGTTTCAGTTATGATTCAATAAATAATATCTGATTGAGAAGCACTAAAACGATTGCGGTTGTCCAATTCCAGATCAGTAATGTAAGGAGAAGCGTTGAGATAACGGACATCCATCGAATACATCTTTCAAACTTTCAAAATTCAAATCAAACTAACACAAAGTATCTCGATATGGTTGGTGTAAAAGCTCACATTTTACTACATTGACCATGTCTTTTGATAAATCATCTGCTTCCTGAATCTGAATCTGAATCTGAAAGTTAACTAGACCCCTCAAGTTGTCATTCATAGCAACTAAGCGTCTGGAGAAGAGTATGTTGATATAGGAGAGTTGATGCAATTTTCCAAGCATTTTAATGAAGCAATGAAGATTGAATATGCAAACCGCATCCGTTTTGTATACGGAAACAGTGGCTATGGGAAATACAAACCCGACACATCTTCTGTAATGATTGGAAACATTCCGAATAACTAGCAGAAGAACCCGACACGTCTTCTGCTAGTTACTCTTTTCTTCGATTTCAACAAATCTTTCAAGACCATTCACCTCTTTCAACCTACCAAAACACCGTAAGCCCCTTCTTTTAATCTATTAGAACGATCCTTGTTTTGTCACGTACATATGTTTAATTATCAAACATCAGCAACCATTTTTCCTTTTCCTTCAATTTCGAGAACATTCTCCCTAACATGAGAAACGAAAGAGATTTCGAGCAGTTGGTCGATGACATGATAGATAAAGATCTTGACACGATCATATCCATTTTCAAGTTTTAGACTAGATAGAAGACGTGTCGGGTTCTTCTGCTAGTGGTTTCTGTAACCAAATGAGAACCACATATTTGCTTCAAGATTTACGTCTGATGTCCAAGTTTGATCACATTTGACTTCATCTACATGTGTTTTGAAATAGGCTTTGTTCTTGGTTTAATGAAGTTACACGTAACATCTAGTTATATTCAGATTTAAACAATGCACGCCTCAACTGAGATAACGGACATCCATCAAGCTCAAAAAGAAAACTTGTGTTTCACATAGTCACAAACGATTGCGGTTTGTATTTCGCATAGCCACTGTTTCCGTAGTAAAAAACGATTGAAGGAAAAGGAAAATATTTGTTGAAATCGAAGAAAAGAGTAAAAAAGATGACAGCTTATTAAAAGTAGCAATCACCTCCAATCATTTCCTGGTCTAATCACACAATATAAAGTTTAAAGTTATCGTGTGTTGTAGTTTGGAAAGATGACCGAATAGAGATCTGAATAACAAACTGTGGAGAACTTGTTTGTGTCGGGTTCTTCTGCTAGTTATTCGGAATGTTTCGGATCATCATAGAAGACGTGTCGGGTTCTTCTGCTAGTGGTTTCTGTAACCAATCCATAATCACCCTTGGTGGTTTCTGTACCCATCCCCGCCGATAACTAGCAAAATCGATAAATAACTAACACGAAGATCTCTGCGATCGCTAAGGTTTCCATCAACGGACTGATCGGTAACGTTACTCTACTTGTGCTCCGATTTAAGCGGCGTGTTCCGATCAACCTTTATCGACATTGTTAAAGGTGATGAAGAGTTTAGAAACCCTAAAATGATTATGTTTTTACTGGAAAAAATATCATTATATACGGCCCGTATACAGTTATACGGCCCGTATACATTTGGTAACATCAAAAACCTCACAAAAATAAATCCATTGAGCCGTATACGTTTTACAAATCGTATACATATGTATACGGCTCGGATAACTATATACGGGCCGTATATAGTAAAATTAAAAAAAGCATTCCCTGCGCATTTTCATATTCAAAAACATTCTATGCGGGCCGTATAACTGTATATGACCCGTATACAATAGGGGGTGTGAAAATAAGATATAGGGGGAGTTAAAATAAGGGGGGCCTAATAATAATAATAATAATAATAATAATAATAATAATAACAATAATAATAATAACTAGATTTTGCCCCGCCCGCGTTGCGGGGCACTAAGCCGAATATTACATTGAGTTAACCAATTAAATTAAAACACTATCATATTTTTGCTTAAGAAAAACAATAACATTAAACTGGGGGAAAAATAAAAATTACACCGAGTCAAACAATTAAAACAAAGCACTAATATATTTTTGTCAAAAAAAAAAAAAAACCAAAACCCATGGCATTACTGTAATTTTACACTGGGGTCAAAATCGTAATTTGACTGGAAAAGCAAAAGAAAACGATGGAAAAAATGTAAATTTAGATTGAGGGCAAAATTGTTATTTGGGTGGGTGGGGAAAAAACAAAACTAATGGCAAAACTGTAAATTTAAACAGGTCAAAATCGTAATTTTGAATCGAGGGCAAAATGGTAATTTTTAGTTGGGGGCGAAAGCATAATTTTATTTTGAACTGGGGTAAAAAACGTAATTTTGAACTGATGGCAAAATCGTAATTTTAAAGCGAGGATAAAATCGTAAATTGGTTGGGCCAATGGGGGAGTGCCAGGCAGCTTCCTGACACTATTCCCCCATCTTGTGTCTGTAGTTATACACTGGGGCAAAATTATAATTTTATTGGGAAAACAAACAAAAACGATGACAAAAATGTAAATTTAAATTGAGGGAAAATGGTAATTTAGCTGGGAGGAACAAAAGAAAACAAAACTAATGACGAAACTGTAAATTTAAACGGGGCAAAATCGTAATTTTGAACCGAGGGCAAAATCGTAATTTTGAACCGGGGCAAAAGCATAATTTTAATTTTAATTTGAACTGGATGTAAAACGTAATTTTAAACTGATGGAAAAATCGTAATTTTAAAGCAGGAACAAAATCGTAATTTAATTTGGCCTAAACCAGGTGAACTATTTACCAAATTTCATAAATGTTATAGAGTTAATTAATGAAATCAATTAAGTAATAAAATAATGAAATAATCAAAAATATAAATAATATTATAAAAAGATTTGTTTACTGTTCATGAGAAGTTTGGTTTAATATGTATAACTAGTAAGCGTCACCCGCACTCCGCGCTGGAAGCTTAGAGCAAGCAATCTACTAATCTCGACTTCAAAATTGATATAAGTAAGCATACATTCTAGACATCAAAATTCCAAAACTTGATGCAGGCTTTTTCTATAAATAAACAAACTGAAGCTACCTAGTATGTTATTAGATAAGAGGTTACAACAGAACCAGAGGGTTTGATGCGTTTAGAAGGAAGCATAGAAGAACGATCATCATAGCGCCTTTTAACTCCTTTTCTTAAAGGCCTACCATATACTTGCACCACAAAGATACCATTACATTTAAAGCTATCAACAGCCCAATTAAAATAATATTAATAATTCATTTGATGTCCACTTCATTATATCTTAGGTGAGTTGTCTAAGTTAACGAATTCAAAGATGAAGTTTGAACTACATATGGTTGCTTAAAAGTTTATTAAGTGTACGGACATAAGATGTAAGAAATATAGATGTACCATTCAGTTAGAAAAGATTGTTTTTTACACCTAGTGTAGTCAATGTTGACTCAAGCACACTGGAGAGATATACTATAACTGACTAAAAAAATAATTAAAATCAAAACATAACTGAAGAATAGTTCCTAAAGAATAACGACGCAAATGAAGCACATAAAGTAAACAATGTTAATTTCATGAATACACTATTATGAGCTTACAATTGTATAGCTAGTTAGCATACAGATGGCTTTAACTACCAACTGTCTCAGCAGCATCAGTGAGGTCAAGATACACTTCATCAATCGACGCACGTTCGCATCGCCCCTTCCTTACAAAAATAGAAACAATATTCAAAAACAAAATTTCGGATCGCCCCACGTTCGCATCGCCCCACGTTCGGATATCCGAAATTTCGGATTCGGGTTCGGATATCTAATCGGATATCCGAATATCCAATTTTTTATTTAATTTTTATTTTTTTTTATTATTTTTTAATATTTGGAACCATATTTTTCGGATAGTTTCGGATATCCGAATATAAATTTCAGATATTTTTCGGATATTTCGGATATTTTTCGGATACTTCAGATATTTTTCGGATATTTATTCGGATATTTCGGATATTTTTTGGATACTTCGGATATTTTTCGGATACTTCGGATATTTTCGGATATTCGGATATCCGAAAAAATAAAAATTAAATTTTCGGATATTTTCGGATAATCCGATTATCCGAAAATTCTCAAAATCGCTATCCGAATCCGAATCCGAATTTTCGGATTATCCGATTTTCGGATATCCGAAAATTCGCGGATATCCGAAAATTCGGATATTTCGGATACGGGTTTTCGGATATTTCGGATTCGGTTTCGGATTCGGATTTTTTTGAACACCCCTAAAGTCAGCTTTACCATGGGCCACTGGAACCTGGACCAACTGAATTTGGGGACATCACTGCATTCGTAATGATCTCTGTTTGATCTTATACGTACATATATTCTTTAGAGTCCTCATATTTCCATTATCATATACAAATTGCTTCCAACAACTGGGATTCAGGCACAAAAATCCAAATAATTGATGAAATAAGCAAAGTCAATAGACAGGTTTGGCTAGAATCAAGAAATTATGCAAAGACAATGAATAAGCCCCAAATCAAATAACATCATTAGTGGCAGATAAAGAACCTATCGCCGGAATAAAACACAAACATTAACAGATAACTCGAATACGAAAACAAAACTGAAAGATCTTACCTCTTCGTCAGAGAACCGGCTCGTAGCCTTTTGTAGTCACCAGAATAACCAACTGAACCCTAGACGGCTAGACGCCATCCGCTGCCGCTGGTTTTTGCCCCATCTTAATTAACCCTAAGAGATGCAATAAATGAGCACTATATATCTCAACTTCGAAACCCTACTTCTGTCGCTTAAATCGGCCAATCCGGGCGGCGGTTCTGGATGTGATCGGGACATGTAGTCTGGTCGCCCTTCTTGCCTTCGTCATCCCCGTCTTCTTTCCGCCGTCCCCGACGTCTTCTAAACTGTGTCGTCGAAGTACGTCACCGGGATAAGGAGGCCATGGCTTGCATCTCTCTTTCTCTCTCTAGATATTTCCCGTCTTATCATTCCGTGTCTCATTCTCACTATTATCAATCAATAAAATAATGCCGTTACCGTTATATTATTGTTTCTCAGTTATGTGTTGAATTAATATATATACAAGATTCCATAACACCAAATTCAGTAGCACATATTTACATCGAATCGAAAGTCCCAAAATACACGACAATAGTTTCGTATGGATATACACTGACCGAGAGATGAGAAGGATCAAAAGATGGAATCCCGCCGCTGCTGCATGAGCCGGAGCTCCGGCGGCTGCTACTGTCGGTGAGCTTCTCTGCTGCCCCGCCATTCACCGTCGCGTCGGACCCGAATGACACCCGAACCTGCTGAATTTGGAACCCGAACTCCTTGGAACCCCAAACCAGAATCAACTCGAACCTGAACCGGACCACGGCTGACCCGAACACCGAAACGCGAACTGAAGCTGCTGAGTTGTTGAGTGAGCCGAAACAGAATCCGCATAAGCTCCACCCCGGCGAACTTCGTCGGAACGTCGTTAAAACCACCGCCACGGCGGCCGTTGCTTCGCCGGACGGCGCCGTCGCGGCCCCTGTTCCTTCCTCCGCTCACTTCTCGATCTAATCTCTGTCTCGTCTCCACGCCGCCACAGACGGCGGTGGTGGTGACGTCGGCCGTTCGCCGGTCAGTCATCGATGGGGAGGGGCTTTGAGGTGGTTGAGGTATGCGTAGGATGAAGGGGGTTTTAGGTATGTGTATGGTAGCCGGAGATGGTCGCCTGAATTCCGATCGGACAGGAGAGGGATGAGCTTTGGGGGTGTGCGGATGAGTTTAGTGAAATTAGGGTTTTAGTGTTTTTGTTAGAATAACGCCGTTACCGTTATATTACTGTTTCTCAGTTATGTGTTGAATTAATATATATACTAGTGTTTTCCTTTGCGCTTCGCGGCGGGAGTGATCACTTTTTTCCTACACACAAAGCAGCCAAAATTTGATCTTATTGGTTTAGCATGTCAGAAAACATGAAAACAAACACGGATACCGTTTACACTACCAGTAATTTCACTCAGAAAAATGTATACCAAACTAACTTTTACTAACCACCTATCATACACTACAACTATTTTTTCTTACAAAAATGTATACAAAGCTAACTTTTACAAACCGTTTATCATATTTCCTTACTTTTTCTTATATGTTTTCAATCGAGCATCATGTATTTTTTTATTATCATATATTTTTACTCGGTTTAGCTAACACGTTGTACTTAATTTTTTCAATAAAACCATAAAAGTTGACTTTACAAAAAGCATATAAAAATTCAATACAAACTAAATGAATCTGATGGTTTACCTTCAGCAGATTGCTACCTCATTAAAATCAACGTTTTTTTTGATGAATTTCAAGAAGTGAATTATATTTAGTTTACCACTTTAGCCTCCTAGCCGTTGGAAGTAACCTTATCAACATTTAACAACGTGCATTCACCGATTTGATCACCGCAGTCTTCGCAGGAACGTCCATGGTCACTCGGTTAAGTACTATACTACTAATAAAATCATGGCTCATACTAATCCGATCTAACTGAAAGTGAGACATGCAAACGGCAAACCCGAATCGGGTTACCGGAACCCTAACCGACTTCGCCAAATCTCTGGTGCTGATTGAAGAAAATCCTATGGCGACATACAGTAATCTCCGGTGCGGTCTTTATAAATCAATAATCTCTGGTGTAAACATCTAAGTCGTTTAGATTAGAGCATGTCAAGTGGTGGCAGTTTTGGGGATAATAGGGAATAGGATGGGGTTAATCTAGGGATGAGCAAAATGGACCCGGTACCGGTACCGGTACCGAATTTACCGAACCGGGTACCTTTTCGGTACCGATTCGGTACCCACTTTTGACATTTTCGGTACCGGTTCGGTACCGGTCCGGTACGGTACCGGTATTTTGCTCGTTTTTACCCTCAAATACCGGTACCGAACCGGTACCGATACCGAACCGTACCGAACCGGGTATATTCGGTACCGGTACCGGTACCCACTTTTGAGGATTTTCGGTAACGGTTCTTTCGGTACCGGTACCGGTTCGGTACCGAACCGGACCGAGCTCATCCCTAGGTTAATCTGCTCATAGGAACATGTGTCAGGAGTGAAAACTCCCCAAGTCACGAAGCTATTTTCTAAAAGATTGAAACTTTACTATTGCGCCGACATTTATGAATTGATACATATATACAATATGTATTGGGTAGGATGATTGTTGCGACAAACGAACCCAGGACCCCTCCATGTGATTTACAACTTTTTTAAATCACATACAATTTTTGATTCAGTGTCCTGTTCGTTTTCCATGCCCTTTATTGCCTTTAACATCTTTGGATTTTTATATTAAAACAAAATACATTAAAATTGTGATGCACAAAAAAACAAAATAACGAAGACATCTATTTTGACAAGGCAAAATAGTATGATAAACACTTTATATAACACGGCTTTTCTTGGTATAAAAATAACATCCTATTTAATATACAAATTTAATAAAAACTAGAATTAAGCACTACCGTGTTGCAGCGGGGGCAAAACTATGCCAAATAGCATCAATGCCACACCGCTGGTAGCGACCACAAAAACTGAAGTTGCGGCGTGTTAATGGGAAGAAATAAGACTGAAACATATAAAAAATAACTATGTCGATTTAGGACCCACGCGTTGTAACAAACTTGTTAAATGGAAAAAAACAGACGTAAAAACGTTGAATCACACACGCACGTTGCACCGTATTAACTCGCAAAATAACGTAGAAAACAATAACTAAGTTGATGTAGGATCCGCCCGTTGCGACGAACTTGCTAAAGGGGGAAAATAGACACGTTGCGACATACCTGTAAAATGTGAAAAAATAAACCAAAAACGTTGAACCACACACCGCCGTTGCGACGTTTAACTCGCAAATTTTAGAACGAAACGTAAAACGAAAAACTTACGAAAGATAAAAAGTATGGGGGACCAAAGTTGTACATAAAAAAGTTTTGGGTTAGAATACAAAAGTTGAAAAGTTTTGGGTTAAAAGTAAACAAATTAAGAGGGTTAAAATAAAAAAGATGAAAAGCTTTATGTTAAAAGTGAAAATCATAAATTTATTTTGGGTACAACAACACAATGCAACAATTTGTTGCTAATTTATATTATGGAAATATTTTTTTATTGAATAAAAATTTACAATAACTTTTAGTATGAACAAAAAAGCTTGTAAGCTAATACGTTTTAAAGTTTCTTGAAAACAATTTATTATTACATTTACTAAACTACTATAAATCTAAGACTGTATATTTGAGACATTACATATCTTATCCCACAATATCTAAATGACAAGAATTTGTTAGAGCCACAAAACCAACATAAAAAGTTAAAATAAAGAAATACATGACAAGTCATTGACCCCATACATACATACGATCGGATATTCCCCCTTTTTCCATTGTAAAGAAATCATATTTTGGTCGTTTGTTTATGGTGTATAAAAAATTAGTTAGCTCTTCTACAAGTTTAAGAATATATGATAATCCCCATAAAGAATCCTAAAGAAGAGATTTATATGATATCTAATCCTCATGGAAATATTTGAAGAAAACCCATGGAGAAAACCTAGAAAATTCACCTTTAGGTATTTTTTTGAATAAAATCACAAGTGTAATATACATGTTTTTAATAGTTTTGAGGAAAAAAACAAAAAAGTGCGGAGAGTATATTTAAAAAAAATAATAAACAAGTTTTGCGCCACGTGACTGTAACATATGTTATACATGACTGTAACATATGTTACACAAAAACTTGTTTATTTATTTATTTTTTAAATCTGGTCGGCCCTTTTTTGATTTTTTTTGCTCAAGACCCTTAAAACATGTATATTACACGTGTGATTTTTATCAAAAAAAAAAATGTTGAGAGCTTAGAATTTCTTAGGTTTTCTCAATAACTAAGGGTTTTATATATATCACTTCCTTGTTATCCTCAATACATAGTTGTGTAACTTTATGTGATTAAAGATATCAAAATACTAAAGCACACGGCTAAGTCATGACTAACCACATAGCCATGTGACAAGAAATTGCGCTAAAGAGCCCGTGCCCAAATTTGAAGTACACAACTAGGTAAAAGATTTTTTTTTACCGAATGCGCCCAAAATATAAATACATAGCTTAGGTCAAACCTAAAAGAACTTATAATTAGATTCATGACGGGGAAATATAAATACATAGCTTAGGTCAAACCTAAAAGAACTTATAATTAGATTCATGACGGGGAAATATAAATACATAGCTTAGGTCAAACCTAAAAGAACTTATAATTAGATTCATGACGGGCAAAAAGATCTTTGTGCGTTTTGTGAGGAAGAGCCTGAATCTGTAGACCACTTATTTACGGCTTGCCCCACCGCTCACCGGGTTTGGTCGCGGTTCAACGAATGGAATAAACTCCCACCTATTTTTGCGTTTTCCTTTCTGGATCTTCTCGACCTGCATAAAAATATTAACGGGGATAAGAAAGCCAAGGAGTTGGTCCGTGGGCTTGTCATAGCGACATGTTGGTGCATATGGAAAGCTAGGAATTCAAAGATTTTTTTTCTGATGGTACGGGCAATAGTGATGAGATCTTTAGGGAGGTTAAGTCTCTTAGTTTTTTATGGTTAAAGAGTAGATCCAAACTTCGTAACTTGGTTTGGAGAGATTGGTATAGGTTCCCTCTGTATATGTTGTATTCGTTTTGTGGTGTGGTCCTGTGTTTTTTGTCAGGCCGGCTGTTTTTTAATGAAGTTTACCTTTTAAAAAAAAGAATAAGAAGAAATAAAAAGCCTTTCAAAAGATTTAATTGGATGTTCGAGTTCAAAATCCAAGGTTTTTCGTTTTTAGTTTAAGGTTTCATACCAGTTTCTTTTAATTAGGCTAATTTAGTTGGTATTTTTTTTTCCAAGTGTTTTCTTTTTGTCTTTCAATTTGATTATGGTTTAACCATTTAATACTTGCATTGATAAGATGAACCCAAATGAAAGTTGATGTATTAAATAAAGTTTCAGTTTATAAGCATGACATGTCATTATGTCCACGACCACGAAGTTATCTATTGCTATACGAGAACAAATGTTTAGTATAAGTCACCAATTGCAAACACTTGAAAATGTGTGAACTAAAACACAACACTTGTGAAAACATTCTATGATGTATGCCTACGCTAGTGCGTGTATGTCAAAGGCCAAGTCGCCCAAAATTTAATATATGGTAGTTGTAAAAGCAACGTATTGTGAGGGACTAATTTTAAGTGTGTACTCTTACGCCAGTGGTCAACTCACTTAAAAATATATGGTTGTTGTAAAAACATGTGATGATTGTTTTTACATCCGACATGTGTGTATTCTTCATTTAAAATTACGGAAAATTACATAAGAATGACAAGTAGACAACCAACAAGGTGCGGCACAACCCTCTTTTAAAATAGCAAATCCAATTCTATCAAAAACGAAACCCTGGTTTCTCGATGTCGAGAAATTGTTGTGCACTACCTTCTGCACTATGTCCAGGAAACTGTAGGTCCACCCGGAGGATCGAGTAACATCTATTCCCTGTTTTCCGACAAACGCGAAAGTGCGGAATCCAAACAGGTAAGTTAAACCAAGTGACGAACACGTAATACACAACGATTCAACGATTAACACTCCATTGTATTAATCTAGAAAACGGTTACAATACAATGTTTACAAGATGCTCTCATAAACTCTCAGTGTGTGTGTGTTTACAGTGTTCGCTCTCAAATCTATTCAGACTTGTCTATCTTGTCCTGTCTGTTATCCTTGTATATATACTGAACCAGGACGACGAAACACTTCAAGGTCGACGAAACAAGTGTTTCATCGACGAAACACAATAACATTATCATCAAAGTCGACGAAACACACTTGTTTCGTCGACCCACATGTTGCAATAATGGGTTTCGGCCCAGTTGAAGTGTTTAGGCCCAAGTGAGTTTAATCAATGTAATTGATTGGCCCAAACAGCATTCTGTTTAAATGGATTGGTTGGCCCAAGCTTTACATACACTAGCCAACTTATGAGTGTTGAACTCTGGGACGCACGACGGAGGAATGTCGTGACGTCGGGCTTGAGCCGAACCTAACTGAGTTGAACCGAACCGAGTCGCGACCACATAATATGTATCAACAGAAACCAACAATTTCAGGAGCAACTCAGCCAAAAATATCAAAGGCAAGAGAAATGAAGACGTGTTGATTCTCATAACAAGCTTTTTCATGTTTAACAACTTTCTCTTATTCTGCCTTCAACACAACCCGGCTAGACACAAAATGGTTTTCCATGAGCCCAACAAGGAGGGACACTCCAGTAAAGTCCACACAAGGGTGTTTCCCACATGCCCAACTGAACACAAGAACATCTGATGGCTGAAGAGTAGACCTCTCTTCAAGCAGGTCTGTCAGGAAATTCACAAGGGCCTCTTTTTTGGCGGAGACTCCTGCCCGTTTAAGCACATCCAATAGAACATCCCTGACCAAGTCATGTCTGTATTTAAAGTCCGGTAGCTCATTTGTATCGGAGTTTCGGTCCCTTAAGGGTATATGGTCGTTTAACCATAATTCAAACTGTTGACTAACAGAAGTTTGAAGGTGGGGTTTAATTGAATCAAATTGACAACGTCAGGGACTGAAGTGTTGATTTTTTTTTGAAATAGGGACTGAACCTGCAAGCGGGTGTTAACTTCAGGTTCTGAAACTGTACTTTACTGTATTTTTTTATAAATTTAGAAACTTGGATATACTCAACTACACTTCAATTGTGATATCAACAAGGTTGACTGTCGATTGATCTTTGGAAAGGTGCTACGATAACAAGAACGGGCCCTTATTTGATCTAGCTAGTGTAAATCAAAAATGAAGTGGTCAATGGTAATGCCTCCAAGGAAAGACATCACCAGTGGTGGTAGAAGGAAGTATGAGAGATAAAGTTAAACTAGATTTATAAGGGTGCACGGTATGGTTTGCGGGGACTAGGGTGATTGAGTGGAGTCACCGATCGGTGACCACACCGTGGTGTTTGAGTTAGGGTGTTTGAGTAGGAGAGAGGGAGAGAAATCGGTGTATACTCACCGAAGGTGGAGAAGAACAAAGGGAGGAGAGAGAGAAAGAGGAGAGAAGAACCAATCAAAGTAGGAGAGAGGAGAGAGAAATCGGGTGTTTGAGTGGGTGTTTAACCATACCTAGTGTTTGAGTAGAAAATGAGGAGTGAAGGGGGGAGTTGACATGGCTTTATATCATTGGGTAGAGAAAACTCAAACACCCTAACTCAATCACCACCATACCGCCTACCCTAGTAAAACTAATAACTAAATTCAAATCTTATCATAGTCATGGAGCATGCTTTTGTGAAGTAGCCTTGGGCTAAATTTAAGACCTTGCAAGAAGATCTCATGTTTGAACTTACTTAAAACATAACCTTTAATAAAGATAACTGAAGACCGAATACAAGTATTAGATGATAAACTAAAAACATGTATGAAATCTTACTAAAACATATCAAAGTTCAAAACCAAATTTTGACTATGCCAAGAACTTTCTTGCTCAAAACTGCCTAATTATTTCACTAACAGTATTTCTCTGTGTCCTTACTACTGAAGGCCATGTAATTTCCTGAAATAAATGTTAAAACAGGTCAGCTTACGTTGGTCATAGTTAACAAAAACCCTATTGATGCCCGCTTTTGCTTTGAAAACCCATTATCACCAAATAAAATTTCCATCTCAATATTTGTCTTCAAAATATAGTAACAAATTCACTTAATCATCCAGACCATAGCATGTTCTAGACTTTCGCTAAAAATCTAGGAAATAACTCGCTTAAAACTTTTCCTAAAAATCAAGGCTTACATGGCATTCGAGTATGACTCGTTTGTCAAAACCAGACTTTCTGGAAGGTGTGCCTGCTTGTCAGCCTGACGATTGTTCTCCTTCCTCCTTTTTGCAGTCGTGTGATTGTGAAAACAAAATTGCATAGGAGGGGAGGGTGTCCTTAATACTCCCATCAATTGTCTAAAAGGTTATCATGTTGGTTGCTTATCTTTAAGTATGGTTGTTTCATGGGAAATTAAATTAAAACTATTCTTATTTATTTGTTATAAAAAAAAATTGGAAAAAGATAAAGAGCTTCCTCGTATCTAAGCTCAAATTCAAACCTCTTAAGATTTTTCATTTATGTTAGATTTTGAGAACCGAACACATCCCAGTGGCCAGTCTCACCCACCTCTTCCAGAGGACCCCGGTTCGAATCTTGGCATGCACACCCTCCAGGCTTTTCAGTTCCAGGTGGGTATTCACCGCCAGACAGCTATGGGGCTAAGCTAGCTTGTGGAGTGGAATCACTCCAGCAGTTGGGAGGACCGTGCAATATCCCCCACCCCCTCCCCCCCCACCCCCACATATATACACGTTGTGTATATGTGTGTACAAATAATTTTAGGTGTTATAACATACCCCAATGAGAAGGTTTCATCATGGGTCAAACAAATTCTGGGATCCAAGTAAAATTTTACTATGAAGTTTATATACGGTATACCTTATTACTTAACCAATAATTATTTAATTTGACTAGTTATATCAAATCAACTTAACATCATAATGTACAACTTTATTGTTTATAATATATTTGTTCCTTTCACAAGATATAAAAAGCATATTTAATTTTTGACTTCAAATTTTGATGGCTTTTATGGTTTGAAGTTTGAACCTAGAATAATAACCCGTCCAAACCAAATGTGCATTCCGGGCCCCATCCTTAGGTATAAATCACTTTGTGTCTTTTTTGCACATGCATCCCAGTACTGAGTTGATGTGCATGTGGACCCATAACTTAATTCCTTTGCTTAAGTGAACCATAATAAATAATTTTTTCTTGAGCTATTAAAATCAAATAAAATCCTAGTATTATAAGTTAATTACCTGTCAAGATGAATACTATAATCAATCATTTATATGTTTGATAAACAACTTCGGTTGTACAATATGACTACAATTAAGTAAAAATCATAGTTTTGACTACAATTTTGACATTGTAGTGTTATTACAATTAGAAAGTTTTTTTAAGCATCATAAAAGTGGTTACATTTTATATAAGTGTAATCCATATTTATTTTTAAACGTAAACATTTAAAAACATTAACCCACAAAACAGGGCAGCCAAACACACACACACACACAAAACATAATTACAAAATTACACCAATCGATCCACGATACGGATCTAGCTTTTAACGTACTACTAATCCAAATGTATCCAATCGCTTTCACGTCTTTAATAATGTCTTCGGCAGTTCGACCCGCACTTGCTTATTTTCAAACTTGAAACCATTTCTAGCCCGCCAAATACTCCTAACACCCTATAATCACTGTCACATAAAACACCTCTCTAGCCAACCCTTTCAAGCCGACAAAATTATGGAGTTTCAAGAGATCTCTAAACGAGAAAGTAAGAAACTGCGCCACTTTACATAGGGCTGTTCACGAGCCGAGCCGAACCGAGCGGACCTTTGCTCGTGCTTGGCTCGTTTTCAAACCGAACCGAGCGGAGCGGCTCATTTAAAACCGAGCATCAAATCAAGCGAGCATTTTTCGAGCGGTAAAAATTCCGAGCGAGCGTCGAGCGAAATTCGAGCGATTTGGACAACCGTATCGCCCAATTTAAATTTGCTGAGAGAGATAGTGACAATGTTGGGTCTCAAGATTTTATGTCTTTAAAAACATGCACATTTCATGGCATAATATTTTTCTTATAAATAACAATGTTGTGGCTGACGAGGCGATGATCATATTGCACGAACAATTACGTTGAGAGCAGGAGACAATCGACTTAGGGTAACGACATGAAATATTAAGGCGATAAACAGATTGTCGTTTATCGGTTTAGGGTTTAACTTTTAGTTTTGATTTTAATTTTTTATTGGCGTGGTTAGGCTAGTACGCATAGATATAGTTGTAAATTTGTATATAGTTAACCAAAATCTAATAAATTGGTACATATAAAACTATAAATTTAATTTATATTTATGTATATATGTATGTGTAAGTGTGTGTATATATATAAGTGTATGTGTGTATATATGTGTATTATTTATATTTGTGTATATATATGTGTATATACATGTTTATAGATGTATGCGTACATGTATATACTAATTAAAATAATAATTCGAGCCGAACCGAACCGAGCGGACCTTTGCTCATGCTTGGCTCGTTTAGAAACCGAACCGAGCAGAGCGGCTCGTTTACAACCGAGCGTCAAATCGAACGAGCGTTTTCCGAGCAATTTCCGAACGAGCGTCGAGCGAGCGACGAGCGGCGAGCGATTTGAACAGCCCTAACTTTACACCACTTACTATAATTCATTTGTATATATAATTCATTTGTATATATTATTTGATGGTAATAAAAGCATTTACTTTAGATCTCCTAATTTATGAGTCCCCAACAACCATTTCTTATTCTATCCGGGTCTCTCTACTCTTAGGTTTGAGTATTTTTCTTAACAGAAACATCTTGGTTTCAAAGTTTTGTTAATCCGTATTTAAAGTCAACTGTTCCTTTTCTAACCAAGAGTTTGTGTTAAATAATTTTTTTTCGACTGGTGTTTGGTTCTTATACATCAAAAGGAGATATATGTCCAGTGGGGAAGCTTGAGATTTCCGACCGATGGGTCGAAAACGTATATACCTAAAGAAATTATAAAACCGGGGGGTCGAAAACGTATATACATAAAAAAATTCTATACCAAACTATATACCGGACACTACTGAGCGAAAAGTTCGGGGGGTCCGCCCCCCCTCTCCCGGGCTGCTACAAAGTTGCGCCCCTGTATATGCCTGTATGGAAACGTTGATGACTAAATAGTGAATCCTAGACAGGTGTTATATTTTTCGGATATTTTTTTTTTGCCTTTTATCTTGTTTTGTTCGTGTTGTAGAAGTAAAGAACAATCAGTATCAACTTAGTGGTCCATTTTTAACATTAAGTTAATCGATAACAAATTGCTACGCATTTTGTTTCGAACTTCTAGTTCTCAGTTAACTTACAAATGCTAACTGTACTGGTTTGAATATCCGTCTTTGTATACACCCTTGTACATTGTTTATAAAGATATATACATAATAAACAAATCTCTAATAACAATTTCAACTATTGATTATGTACCAACCTAGTAGGATGAATATGTTACAACTTTTATCATATCTAACTCATGTTATTATTACTATTATTATACACACATGTTCACTATGAATTTAATGGCATATTTAGGGAATATTCAACAAGAATAAAGACACACATATACAAGGTGTGTCTTTGTCTATTACTTAGCCAGGTGGTATTGTGGTAGTGATGGTTATACGAGAGTGGCCCTAGTAATTAAGGTCAATTCCGTAAATAATGCCAATAGAAGGGGAACAACTACTATTTAGGGGCACATGATTCCCATTGTGGGGTTCACCAATACCCACATGATCCTTTACTCCAAAAATCTAGGGCCATATGAATTTTATTTTAAATAGTTATCATTTATGGATAAATTGTGGTAATTTCTTACTATTTCTACAACATATTTTTATTGGATAACATGTTTTCTAAATATCATTTATGGCATGTCTTTTTCAAAGATTGTAAGTTTGCATGAACTTTTTATTAGATAACATGTAGATCTTTGGGTATAGCCCACTGGTCAGAGGCAATGAAGATAGTTCTGGTCCGACTGAAAGGTCACCGGTTCGATCCGAGCCCAACACGAGTTTTACATACAGTTACTCCAGAGAGTCTCGGCTCTTGTGGAGGCTGGAAACTTTCTCGTGGAATGCTTAGCCACACTTGTATCAGTTTGTGGGCACGGTTAAGACACCATGCTGGTACGAGTGGGGTGACAAGGCCTATCATGTCGACTGGTAGGTGCGGTCCTCTATCGTCTGTTGTAGTAACGATCGCCATTCAAAAAAAAAAAAAAAATTAGATAACATGTTCTTCTATTATTTGTATTAACCAATTTTGAAGATGCCCTAGAGCAATAACAAATGTTCAAGTAATTTCTTTCTACAAAAAATAACACTTAACCAATAAACGACTAAGTGATGACATGATTGTTCTTTCTATTTTTATTTTTTTGTTTTTCATCATATCATCAAAGCGTTCGTTTTTATATATTATTAAATTAAATGTCTTATAGTACCAAAATACTAGATCTTACAACATATTCGTAATAAAGCATATCAAGTCTTATTAACTATTCATTGTTATTCTGAACTTAATTTGTATATTAAAATTATAAACACTTTTATGATTATTTAATTATGATCAATGTATGAACCCGTCATTTTCTAATAACTCTCTTTCACCACCACCAGTCCTTTGCCTTCCTCTTCTCCAACACATTATATATATAAAAAAAAAAATAAAAAAATTCGATTGCTTGGATACGTGTAGATGTTTGTGTGTCCCAATACAAATCTTTGGTTACAAAAACATAAATTTGGATAATCGTGACGAATATGGCTAGATGCCTCATAATTTTTTATATGTGTTTGGGTCTTAAAATAAACATGCATAAATCTAACTTGTATGGGTTGGGGGTGGATAATCGTGATATCGAGGATATGGCTAATGTGATTGGGTGTAATACTAATAACATTCTGCTTTCTTACTTGGGTATCATGGTGGGGGCCAATATGAACAGAATCAGCAATTGGGATGAGATTTTTGACAAAAGATTATCGGTTTGGAAAGCTAAAACTTTGTCTATAGGAGGGAGACTTACTTTGATTAAATCTGTTCCTGAGAGTCTTCCTATATATTCATTTTCTCTGTATAAAGCCCCGGTCGTTATAATTAAGATCCTCGAAGGTAAGATGAGGAAGTTTCTTTGGGCGGGATCGAGTGAAAATAAAAAAAAATGAATTGGGTTGTCTGGGATTGGGTCACTTGGCCCAAGAAAAAAAGGGGGTTTGGGTATTAACAGACTAAAAGAAGTAAACGAGACGCTCTTATACAAGTGGGGTTGGAGATATAGGGTCGAAAACCAAAATATGTGGAGGAAAGTGGTGGAGGCGGGTCATAGCAAAAACAATCAAAGAAGCTTCCTGTCTTTAAACGGAAAATATGCAGGTTGCTGGAATAATATTGTTAGATTAATTTCTAAAGTGAAATTAAACGGGAAGGGTATAAATCGGGTGATTCTGTGTAAAGTGGGGAGCGGACATGATATTAGGTTTTGGTTAGACACATGGGTGGGTGATATCCCTTTCGTGGAAAGATGGCCTCATATTTTTGTTTTGGAAGCTAATAAATCTTGTAGGGTTGCGGATAGGATGGGAACAGGGCAAGGAAATGGGGGCTATACTTGGAGTTAGGTTAGACAACCTGAGTCTGTGGCAGAGTTTAGGGAATGGCAGGATTGTCAAGAAGTTATCAACAGGGTGAGTATGTCAGATGATAAGGACTCATGGCTTTGGAAAGTAGATAGATTGGATTCTTTCTTGGTTTTGTCTGTGAAAAAGGCTTTTATTTCCAATAGAGGAAGTGGTAACCTTCCCAATTTCGAGTGGAGCAAATGGGTGCCAATAAAATGCAATATTATAGCCTGGAGGGGTAACCTGGATAGACTTGCTACCAGAGTCAACTTGAGAAGAAGGAACGTAGAAATCTCATCGGTTATGTGTCTTTTTTGCGATGAATATGAGGAAACGGTGGATAAGTTGTTTACAGCTTGTCCGATGGCAACTCGGGTGTTGGCGGCTGTCAGTGCTTGGTGTAACATTCCCCCTATCTTCGCGTTTGATTTCAAAGATTTAATGGATATTCATAATTCTATTCAGGGGGGAAGAAAAATGAAGAAGATTATTCATGGGTTGATCATTATTTCTTGCTGGTGTATATGGAAAGGAAGGAACGAGTTGGTCTTTAAGCAGATCAGTAGAAGTTCGCAAGAAATCATGATAGAGATTAAATCGAAGGGTTTCGGGTGGGTTAAAAATAGATCGTCATGTAAATATATTAGTTGGAAGGAGTGGTGTAAATTCCCTATGTATATGTTGTAATTTTGCCTTTGCCCGTTTGGGTCGGGGGTTTTGTTTTGTATTGGCCTTTTGCCCTTTTGGATCGGAGGTGCGTTTTTAATGAAGTTTAATTTTCAAAAAAAAAAAAAAAAACAAAACATAAATTTACTATATAGGTTTTTGTCACACCCCAACCGATGGCGGAATCATCGGGGCACGTCACTAGATGAATCAGTTGCTCAAGAGAATCCATAACAACTATTTAGCGACAATGTTTAAACCGTTCATTATCTCATACTAACAAACAAATATTTCACAAACGGTGATCACAGATTTCATGTCTCTCAAACAATACAAATCCGACAACCTAGATTTTAGGTGAGTTTCTAAAGTAGCCTAATCTTGATTCAAGATAACATGCGTTTAACCTGCAACATATGTTAAAATCATGGTTGTAAAACAAGGTTTCCAAGGCCGAGTACTCTCCGAGTAGTCGCTACAAGGTAGGCTGCCGAGGCAACTTTCTCTAACTCCGCCTAATTACCCGGAAACGATCAGACGCGGTCAAACTCGGCCAAAATCGGATCTCGTAGGTCAATTCGGGCCGAGTTTGACTTAAAAAATAATAAAACATAATTTATTTACACATATTTTGTTATAAATATTAGTAAATTTATGTTATTAGACATATATTTAATTTCCGAAAACTAATTTCTTTATAATTTAACATGTCCGTGTACTCCCCGAGTACTCTCCGCCTATGCCGAGTACTCTCAAATCCCCCGTCGACCGACTAAGGAGCGCCAAGCGACTTTTACAACCATGGTTAAAATAATGTCAATACATAATATATTGGCGAGTATACAAGTTTGCATAGATATAGTATAAAAAGCGTTTACGCATAACCAGCATGTAACACGTAACGGGCAAAGCAAGTAAACTACCAACAATGACATTTCCTAACTGCGTGACTGCGAGTAGAGTATGCGCGACACATGTTCACCACTGTGAACGCGTGAAATAAAGTAGAGTATGTGATCCCTAGCAACCCCTGACCAACAGGTGCTGAGTCCAAACTATAGTACTATCGTTGCTAGAGGAGGTCTGGCAAGTAATCATCGTATAAGCATAGTAACAAGCATTCAACTAATCACGTATAGCATGCAGAGACAGTTAGCGTGTGTAAAGCGTTTAAGTGTTGTGTTTTTTTTATAGAGAACGTATGTAACACCCAAAAGTGCGTTAAGCGAAAAATAAGGTTCGAGTATACTCACAGTGTGTGTTTAACAAGTAAACACAATCTGATTGGATTGAAGGGAGCGCGTTGAGTTAGCCTGTGTACGCAAACAGATGCATAAGTTGTTGAGAATAGTGTAAACAGTGAGTCGAGCGGGTTAAGTGTTCGACTGGTGATCCGAACGGATGGGTTCCATCTGAGCGGATGGCAATCCGGACGGATGGCCATCCGCGCGGATGGCCATTCGGACGGATGGTTGTTTGTGAATCATTAAAATTCGAAGTTTTATTAAAACGTTTTAAGCAATGGAGATTATAAGGGTCAGGTCATCCGGTCGGATGGTTGAAATTTAGTAAAATCTCCCAAGTAAAGGTTTGAGTTTTAACGGAGACGGTGTGACGACGTGTCAAACAATGGAAATATACCAAAAAAAAACCCAGTTCATTCGGTCGGATGGTCTCAGCCCATTCGACAGATGCACTGTTCCTGATGAGATTTCATGTTTGACCTGTTAATCGGTCCATCTCTCTGGTGGAAATCCGT
Organism: Helianthus tuberosus; assembly: GCA_030545235.1. Classification (NCBI taxonomy): domain Eukaryota; kingdom Viridiplantae; phylum Streptophyta; class Magnoliopsida; order Asterales; family Asteraceae; genus Helianthus; species Helianthus tuberosus. Next base: position 45,787,734 of record CM060362.1, on the reverse strand, counting down.
TTTCAAGCCGGCTCTCAACTAAGGAGCGAGTCGAGAGTCTGATTGAGTCCAGATTCCATCAGTTTTGTGTAGAAAGTGGAAGGAAAGTTGAAAATAGATGAAAAGTGTTGAAATCTTTCGTGTTTGAGTTGAAAGAGTGTGGAAATCCTTTGGATCTGGAACCAACCTCAATTGAATGGTGTTCCTCAATAGTTCGCCTGGGCACAAATGAGTGAAACCACCTTCAAGAGGTCTGAATCAGTTATTTCAGTTAAAAGTTGGTGTTTGTGTGTGATTTTGATGAAGAAGATGATGTAGAAGTGATTAGAGATGAAGTTTGTACAAGATTTGAGATGAAAAGCTTACAAAATGGCCTTGATTCGTGTTTGAAAGCGTCTGAGAGCGTGTGAGCGGATGGAAGTGTCAACATCAGAGAAATGAGGGTGTACGGCGGTATTTATAGAGCGAGAGTGAGGGTTAAGTCGGTGCACGATGTGGTGTTCGGTCGGATGGCTTGTCCGGTCGAATGGCCATCCGGTCGGATGGTCATCCGGAAGGAAGTCCATTCGATCGGATGTCCATTCGGACAGCCGGAGTGCGTTTGTTAGTTTTCCATCTTTCGTTTTGTTTGTTAAGCATTGCGTTGCGTTTAATTATTGTAAGTACTTTGAATATTTTAGTAAGGTATTAAGTACCGAGTTACGTTACGTTTCAGTGCGATAAATTGAGTTGCGCGTGCCAGCGAGTGCGCGTTTTAACACATAGATAATAATAATAATACTATATATATATATATATATATATATATATATATATGACTAGTAATATAATATAATAGGTCATAGCACAAGTAACTGCGTTCCGAGTTTGCGTTGAGGTTGCGTTTGCGAGTAACGTAACAATAGCGCAATTGTGTATGCGAAAGCGTTTTAAAGCGTAAGCGTTGTGACATAGCGTATAGTAATAAGCGTTGTAGTGCGAAAGTATGCGAAGTAGCGTAGTAAGCGATATAGTTTACATTATGATCCGAATCTCTGGTGCGAGGCATAACGAGAGTAACGAGAGCGATAAGCGGGTTGTTACAGTCTCGAAATTAATTCAAAAGGTAGACTGCAGGAATTGACACGAGTAAACAGTGATAAAAGCGTTAACGTAAACTGGGGATGAACGAGTGATCGATCGAGGATTGACGAGTGAAAGTGTCTCGGATTGGGGAAAATCGATTGCGATTGTGAAATGCAACCGGTTTGACTGAAGGTAGTATTCACGAGTTTGCGTTCCAAAAACATTTTGAGTGTTCGAAGAGTTTTGTTAAGTTATTTCTAAAGAGTTTAAAGAAAAACTTGATTTATGAAATTTTTCTTATAACGTGGTGTTAAGCTGAGTCGATGTTAACCCAACGTCATAAGAAAGTTAGTGGTTAAGATGTTACAAAAAGATTTTTGAGGGAAAACTTGGTTCAGAAGATTTTCTTAGGACGCGGTATTGAGTTGAGTCGATTTCAAACCAACGTCATAAGGAAAGTTTTGTTTGTCCAAAAGAAAATAATTTTAATTAAACAAATTTCAGAATTTTTTTCCATTTATTTAAAAAAAATCATACAGTAAGCAGCATCAAAATTTTATTTAGCGTCGGGCCCCACATAGCACTTTTCCATGAAAGTTTGTTAATATGGCTAAAACACTTATATATAGGAAGTACCAGCGGAATATCCACCATGTTTTGGTCATATTACTTCCGTTTCGTGAAGCGATGTCATGCGTGCCGACATAACACGGATAGATTTTCTTTTTTTCGTTTCCTCGAACCAAGCGATAGAGGGTCAGACCGAGTCTGAAATAGAATCGAATAGATTTTAGCGGTGAGAATGATTGCGAACATAGTTAGCGATACGAGCGTGCGCGAAGGGTTCAGCGATGCGAAATATCGAAGTAGCGGGGATGCTAAGTGCGATAAGCGATAAGCGTTAAGCGATAAGCGTCAGAAGTGATGAGAGTATCGAAGCGATAAGATCGATTGATGCGATAAGCTTTAAAGCGTTGGGAGAGAAAGCGAGAGCGAAGTGTAATAGATTCCAGCGAAGATGCGATTGCATTGTGATGTGCGTGCGGTGTTATATAATTTTATGTATATTTTTAGCCCTTTTTACACTTTAGTCAAGTTTTAAATTTGTAAAACACGATATTTTACTAACACTGAACACACATATGGGCAAGTGCACCCATCGTGAGCGTAGTATAGCGTTGGTAAGATACCGAGGTCGTCCAAGGACACAAGAGCTTTTAGTACCGGTTTATGCTCAACGTCTAATCAAATCAAAATTTTAGAAAAAGGTTTAAACATGAAAATAAAAACTAAAAATGCTGAAAAATAAAAATAAAAGTAAAACAGATAGACAAGATGAATCACTTGGATCCGACTCGCCTTTAGTGTAACCTTTGATTATTTCCGCACTTTTTAAAAGATTATCTTAGTTATAGTAGTAGGCCCCTCTTTTGAAGGTGACGTTACCCTCAACCCAGTAGTTTGAGTCAGCCAGGATACATTCCTAAAGGGTTGGATTATTGAAAGATAATTAATTAAGTTATTAATGCGTAATGTGGTAGGCCCCTCTTTTGAAGGTGACGTTACCCTCGGCTAAGTAGTTTGAGTCAGCAGGGATACAATCCTAAATAGTCGGGTTAATGTTTTAATAGTAGTTTACATATGAGGGGATCAAGAAATTCGAACCCCCGCCATCCAATACCAGTGGGTATTGAAGGAGGTCCTACTAAGCTTGACCCAGGTCCTTGCAGGATCTATACACTGAACAAGGCAAGACGCTTACCAAACCATTCCCTTAACCCCTGAACAGGTAGCCAACATATCTCCATATAGACCGTGGAGATATGAATGGTGTAAATCTTTTATTTTATATAGACAGTAAAATAACGCCAAGACACCACGGACAAATGATAAGGAAGTTTCACCTTCAACATAAGAAACTAGTTATTAAAGTCATTAATACATAACCAAATAAAAAGTGCGAAAAGATTAAAAATAAAAAGTATTACACTAAATGCTTGTCTTCACCAAGTGATGTAAGAGACTTAGGCAAACATGGCCTTTGATTGTCAAGAACTCTTAAGATCAATCTTGGATCCCGAGACTACTACACACACTCTATGATGGATGATGGATGATGGTGGTGGATGTGGGTTGTGATGGTGGTGGTGGGTGGGTGAAGTGTGAGAGAGGTGGTTTGCCAAGGGATGATTTGCAAGTGAGCCAAGTACCACTATTTATAGCCTGCACAGAAACCCGAACACGGCCCCGTGTCCACTGGGTACGGCCCCGTGTCCACCCTTCTTCTCTTTCTTCATTTAATGCAGTTTGTCTGTATTAGTTGACCACGCCCCCGTGTCCGCTGGGCACGACCCAATGTGTGCAGAAGCGTATCTGTACTATCAAGATTTGCTCAGATTCTGTGAATCTTTGCGTTAAGCACGGCCCCGTGCCCACTGGGCATGCCCCCGTGTTGGGAAATAGAAGCTTCTACCACTTTGTCTTTTCTGCAGACACTTGGGCACGCCCCCGTGTCCGCTCGACACGGGGCGTGTTCAGCCTTCTGTTGCCTTGTTTTTGCTTGGGAAGATGCTGTCGAGGGGTCGGGCATGCCACGTTTATTCCTTTTCTTGTATTATTGTTAGATTTAGCTGTATTTTTGCTTCTTTTGCTCGTTTAAGCTCTTTTAACCCTGAAAATACAAAAGGAAGACAAAAGCACACTTTTTCCAACATTAGTACTAAAAAAGGGTTAGTTTTATGGCTCATTTGATGTAATTTATATGTTGCATTTTACACACATCAAATACCCCCACACTTGAATCTTTGCTTGTCCTCAAGCAAAACTCTTTATTTTGTGGCTTACCCACCCAAATGGAATGGGTAGAAGAGAAGGTTTTGGGCTTGTCATAGAGTGTCGGGATTCCAAGATTTTGTATTAGGTTTTATTTTTATGTTATTTACAATCCTATTCGTTATGATTTATTTAGAACAATTTATTTGATAAATTACTTATTTGGGCATAATATGCCTCTTTAAAATTCCATTTATATACAAGTTCACATACCTCACGGGAGATCAATCAACACTCGGCCGAAGATGTATTTTTGTGAAACACTCAAGAGCGGCATGGAATTTACTTCTACCATATACTTGCCAAGCAATCAATCCTCCTCCTTTTTAACTATAAACCTTTGTAAGCATCAAGAGGACTTTTGGGGAAGGGTTAGGCTTGGGTTAAAGGTAGGTGGTTTTGGGTTAGTGGTTAGTAGAAAAGGGCGAAAAGACGTAAAAAGCGTCGGTTTTCGTAAGACTTTTTATTTTTGTAACTTTTTATTTTAATGAAGCAATTCTTCAAACAAAGTTCTTTTTGATGAACTTGTTTGTTTATTTCTTGGCTTCATCATTTTTTTTATAAGAAATGTCACATGAAAAACCAAGCTTTTTACTAAAATAAAGGGGTTTAAAATAAAAAGGGTTTTGGTGGGTAAAGGGTGTTTGTTTTGGGTAAAGAAATGAAAAGGTTTAGGCACAAATGGGTTAACTAGGGGGATTTTGGGTAGGTGGTAAAAAAAAAAGTAATGGTGTTGAAAGAAAAAGGGTTAGTCCTAATGCCTCCATCATTTACTTACTTGGGTTTAAGTTGGTAAGAACCGGGAATGTATCGTCATGGAAAGTTCTAGAGTCGTAAGAAACCAAGCGGCTATTCACACAAAAAAACGAAAAATGAGCATTTAGTTTAAAGATGTGTATTTGTATGCTCAATAAAGGCTCAAAACTCACTTTTTGTGGGAATGGGTTTTTATGTGATCAAGTATATATAATCAAATTTTAACTAGATTTGTCATGCCATTTCATAATTTTCTTATGTTGATTCTTTTTATCACGGCTCTATCGGTTGTAAATTTGTAAAAATATAACCTTTTTAGAACTTGTAATTCCCAAATTAAACCAAGACAAGTAAAAAAATGAAAAATTTTTGAAAAAAATTGGGGTGTTTCGCGGTTCCAATAGAGTTTTGTGTAAGGCTTGTAATTAGGATTTGCAAAATTCAAGGTTTTAGCATCCCCCCCCCCCCCACACTTAAATTACACATTGTCCTCAATGTGTCCCAAAAATAAGTTTTTAGGTTGATTGAATGTGTAAAATGTGTGTTAAAAACAAAATTTTATGTTACTGGGCAGCTGGACACGGGCCCGTGGTGTCCGGGCACGGCCCCGTGTTCAGGTTGCCAGTAACAAAAATGACAAAAATGTAATAGAAGACTGGGCACGGGGGCGTGTTCAGCGAACACGCCCCGTGTCCAGTTACCTGAACTTGGAGATTTTCTGCAGACCTTTCAGCACGGGGCCGTGTTGGCTGGGCACGGCCTGTGCCAACACGGCCCCGTGCCGAACTTGCTGTAATGAAGAAAAATTGTCGGGAGGCTCTTTTTTGTGCATGGGGTGTTGGTTCAAGTTTCCCTTAGTATCCATCACCATCCCGAGTGTGTTATATTCCTGAAAATTAAAACTAAACTAGAAAGCATAAAAATTAATCAAAACTAAACTAAGGATAGTTCCGCGGAATGCCTCCGTGGTGCGCCACGTTTATAAGGGTCCTTGGCTAGACCCAAAGCCAATCATATGTTACCCAAGTGGGATGTTTTGCATCCCAAGTTGCACCATCGGAGAGCATCATCCAAACTTGAGTCTATGACTTTCATGTAATTGACCGGGTCATCGTCTTCTACTCTCTTACCAACCCCGAACTTCATTTTCTTGTCCCCAACCCTCAATGTTAGTGTCCCGCCATTCATGTCTACCACTGCGTGGGCCGTAGCTAGGAATGGCCTCCCTAAGATGAGTGGTACTTCGGTATCCTCTTCCATATCTAGTATGACAAAGTCGTCCGGGAAGACAAACTTTCTGACTTTAACTAATAGATTTTCAGCGACACCTTATGGATATTTAACGGACCTATCGGCGAGTTGTATGCTCATTTTCGTAGGGCTTGTTTTCCCTAGGCCGAGTCGGTCATACATTGATGCGGGCATGAGGTTAATACTAGCCCTGAGGTCAGCTAGTGCGTTACGAATGGGTGATTCCTCAATTGAACAAGGGATGGTGAAGCTTCTGGGATCGATCTTCTTTTGCGGGGATTTGTTGAGTAGCAAGGCGGAGCATTCTTCGCTTAAATTAACTAATTGCAATGATTCAATTTTCCTTTTGTGAGTGAGGAAGTCCCTCATAAATTTTGAATACTTAGGCATTTGGGTTAGGACTTCAACAAATGGAATATTAACATGCAATTGTTTTAGTAAATTTACGAACTTTGTGAATTGCTCATCGGTCTTTTGGCGAATTAACCGACCGGGGTACGGTACCGGAGGATTCTTGGTGGGCTCTTGGTTTGGTGGAGGAGCCGTCTCTTGTTGGGGTGTCGGTGGAGTTGTGATTTGGCTAGATCGGCTCTTTTCAGTTGGAGGTAACGGAACCTCCTCGGGACCCACGGTACGGTTTCTCAATGTGATGAGATGCACTTGTGCCTTTGGGTTGGTTTCAGTATTGGTTGGTAACGCGCCTTGTGGTCTCTCGGAGAAATTTTGAGCTAGTTGATTTATTTATTTTTCAATGTTTTGAATACTAGCTTGTTGATTTCTAAAGTTCGATTCCAGTTGTTGGAATCGATCCGAGTTTTTCTTTTCGGTGTCGGAGATGAGGCGAGATACGGTATCTTCAAGCCTCTCTCGTCCCCCTTGTTGTTGTTGAGAGAAATTTTGTGACTCGTTTCTTGGTTGTTGAAAGTTAGTTCGTTGGTTTAAATTCTGTTGGTTACTACTATTGCCGGGTTCTCTCCAACCAAGGTTAGGGTGGTTACGCCATCCTTGGTTGTAGGTACCCGTTGGAGGACCCGACGGCCTAGGTCTATTATCAATATAGTTTACCGTTTCCGTTTGATTATTCATTTCTTTCATACAACTCCAATTTTCTTGTGGCCCACCACACCCCTCACAAGTCATAACCGAGACCGTTTTTGCCATTTCTAACTTTTTAATTTTTGAAGAAAGGGCCTCGATTTGGGCTTGCAAAGAGGTGCTTCCGTCAACCTTATGGGCGCCCGGGGCAATAGATTTTGTGCCTCGGGGAGTGTGCCACTGAAAATTGGTTTGAGCAATTTCCTCAATTTGATTGTAAATTTCATTTGGGCGACGATTACAAAGAAGTCCCCCGGAGCTAGAATCAAGTGTTTGTCTTGTGTGTGGCAACAACCCATTATAGAAAGTAGAGACTTGTTGCCATACTGCAAGACCATGATGAGAACACTTTCTTAGTAGCTCCTTGAACTTTTCCCAAGTTTCATATAAGGATTCCCCTTCCTCTTGCGAATATGTATTAATTTCAGCTATTAATTTAGTCGTTTTAGCAGGAGGGAAATACTTATATAAAAAATTTTGGGCTAGTTCATCCCAGGTGTTTACCGAACCAACTGGGAGGGTATTAAGCCAAGCCTTAGCTCCGTCTTTTAGTGAAAATGGAAACATTCGAAGGTGGATGGCGTCGTTTGATGCTCAATTGATCCGAAAAGTATCACATATTTCCAAGAAGTTAGTAATATGTAAATGGGGATCCTCGTCCGCAAGCCCATGGAAGGTTGCGGAGTTTTGGAGAATTTGTATCAAATGCGGCCGAAGTTCGAAGTTGTTGGCCTCGACATTCGATGCATTTATAGCGGCACGAGATTACCTATGGTGGGTCGTAGGTAATCTATGAGGGTACGTTGATCCGCCATTGGAAGTGGGTCCCCCAAAACTTTCTCTTGGTTTTTAGCTTTAAGTCTTCTTCTTAGAAAGTGTTCAGGTTCGTCTAGAGGTTCTTTTATGTCTCTACTAGAACTGGAGCTCATACACTGCGTAGAAAGTTCAGATGTGGTGCCTGGGTTCCAAGTCCTGCAATAAAAACAAAAAAGAATGTTGGTCAGAAGTTTCACCACGGCCCCGTGCTCGGAGATACAGTAATTGTTTTCCGGATCCCTGTTACTGGGGAGCTCGACACGGCCCCGTTCTGCACCGACACGGCCCCTGCTCAATTCTCTGTAACTCGGAAAATAAGAACTGCCAGTAACAATGTTGGGCACGGCCCGTGTCCGACCAGGTACTGCCCGTGTTGAGCTCTGAAGAAACTGAAAAATTAAGAAAAATCCTAAAAAAAAACAGAAAAATAAGAAAAACGATTAGGCCGTTGATTCCTAACTTTCTTAAAATCCTTGTGTCCTCGGCAACGTCGCCAAAAACTTGATGTGCGTGCGGTGTTATATAATTTTATGTATATTTTTAGCCCTTTTTACACTTTAGTCAAGTTTTAAATTTATAAAACACGATATTTTACTAACACTGAACACACATTGGGCAAGTGCACCCATCGTGAGCGTAGTATAGCGTTGGTAAGATACCGAGGTCGTCCAAGGACACAAGAGCTTTTAGTACTGGTTTATCCTCAACGTCCAATCAAATCAAAATTTTAGAAAAAATGTTTAAACATGAAATAAAACTAAAAATGATGAAAAATAAAAATAAAAGTAAAACAGATAGACAAGATGAATCACTTGGATCCGACTCGCCTTTAGTGTAACCTTTGATTATTTCCGCACTTTTGCACTTTTTAAGAGATTATCTTAGTTATAGTAGTAGGCCCCTCTTTTGAATGTGACGTTACCCTCAACCCAGTAGTTTGAGTCAACCAGGATACAATCCTAAAGGGTTGGATTATTGAAAGATAATTAATTAAGTTATTAATGCGTAATGTGGTAGGCCCCTCTTTTGAAGGTGACGTTACCCTCGGCTAAGTAGTTTGAGTCAGCAGGGATACAATCCTAAATAGTTGGGTTAATGTTTTAATAGTAGTTTACATATGAGGGGATCAAGAAATTCGAACCCCCATCCAATACCAGTGGGTATTGAAGGAGGTTCTACTAAGCTTGACCCAGGTCCTTGCAGGATCTATACACTGAACAAGGCAAGACGCTTACCAAACCATTCCCTTAACCCCCGACCAGGTAGCCAACATATCTCCATATAGACCGTGGAGATATGAATGGTGTAAATCTTTTATTTTATATAGACAGTAAAATAACGCCAAGACACCACGGACAAATGATAAGGAAGTTTCACCTTCAACATAAGAAACTAGTTATTAAAGTCATTAATACATAACCAAATAAAAAGTGCGAAAAGATTAAAAAGAAAAAGTATTACACTAAACGCTTGTCTTCACCAAGTGATGTAAGAGACTTAGGTAAACATGGCCTTTGATTGTCAAGAACTCTTACGATCAATCTTGGATCCCGAGACTACTACACATACTCTATGATGGATGATGGATTATGGTGGTGGATGTGGGTTGTGATGGTGGTGGTGGGTGGGTGAAGTGTGAGAGAGGTGGTTTGCCAAGGTATGATTTGCAAGTGAGCCAAGCACCTCTATTTATAGCCTGCACAGAAGCCCGGACACGGCCCCGTGTCCACCCTTATTCTCTTTCTTCATTTAATGCAGTTTGTCTGTATTTGTTGACCATGCCCTCGTGTCCGCTGGGCACGGCCCCGTGTGCAGAAGCATATCTGTACTATCAAGATTTGCTCAGATTCTGCGAATCTTTGCGTTGACCACGGCCCCGTGCCCGCTGGGCACGCCCCCGTGTTGGGAAATAGAAGCTTCTACCACTTTGTCTTTTCTACAGACACTTGGGCACGACCCCGTGTCCGCTCGACGCGGGGCGTGTTCAGCCTTCTGTTGCCTTGTTTTTGCTTAGGAAGATGTTGTCGAGGGGCCGGGCATGCTACGTTTATTCCTTTTCTTGTATTATTGTTAGATTTAGCTGTATTTTTGTTTCTTTTGTTCGTTTAAGCTCTTTTAACCCTGAAAATACAAAAGGAAGACAAAAGCACATTTTTTCCAACATTAGTACTAAAAAGGGTTAGTTTTATGCCTCATTTGATGTAATTTATATGTTTCATTTTACACACATCACATTGCGTTGCATTGCATTGCATTGCATTGTAGACTTACGAAAAGTCTAGCGATGATGCGATTGAGATGTTACGCCTTGGGAATGAGTTTAGCGTGCTGAAAATAATCACAATACTATAAGAGGTCTAATAACGTTTAACTCCACATGGCACTTTCTTCACGAAACTTCGTTAGCATGGCAAAGCACTTATATATAGGAAGTACCAGCGGCATATCCACCATGCTTTAACCACACCACTTACGTCCCGTGAATAGATGTCACACTTTGTCGACATGGTTAAGGCGCTTATATATAGGAAGTACCAGCGGCGTATCTACCACGCTTAACCACGCTTTTAACGTTATGGCACCATTAACTCACTACGATCTCCGTGCACTGACCAAAATAAGCCCGTGTGCACCCGTGATTAGTTTGTTCCTTGCAAGTTTATCGTACCTTATTCTAAAGACGCGTAGTTGGGGTAATAAAACATATTATATCGTGATATACTGTGTATATATATATATAGTGCTAGTAATAGAATCTGTGTGTGTGCTTAGACTAAATGCGAGGATGAGTGAGAGAGAGGGAGAGAGAGAGCGAGTGTCGACATCGCATATCGAGGCGACATCGATTGATAGAACATTCATGAAACATAGATAATAGTGTCGGAAATTGTTCCGTTAACTACGTCATTCTGTGCCTGGTTGGTGTTGATGTTGAGGACCGCCGCTGGGGCTGCGTTTGCTGTTGGAGCTTCTGCTGTTGGTGCGGCGGTGTCTGGCGCTATCGGTGCTGCGGATGTTGGGTCTGCTGGTTGTGTCGGCGGTGCTGGGAGTGCTAGCGCACCTTGATTTCGTGGTCCTGTGCGAAAATGGCGGGTGAAGTGACCGTCAAATTTGCAATTGATGCAATAGCGACAGTCAGCTCCAGCCTGGTGCTGATATGTACACCTCTGACATAGGGGAAGAGTTCCCGTGTAGTTACGCCTTGGGTAAAGCGGAATTGCTCGGAGAGGCTCTGGTTGTGGCAGTTCAGTTGCCGAATAGTTTAGGCTCGGGCTCTTTCTCTTGCGGCTAGGCTGGGCGTCTTGTGGTGGTGCGTCATCGTCAATGGATTCGTCGGAGGATTCTTTGGAGGGTTCGTCAGAGGATTCGACGATGATTGCTTGGTTAGCCTTCCTGGTGGGATCCTTGGAGAAGAACTCGGCCAAGACTCGCTTGTCATTGATTTCTGCGGCCAAGCGATAGGCTTCTTCGATGGTAGTAGGTTTCGTAGCTTCGATAAAATCGCCCACACACTCCAGCAAGGTGCGGATGTACTTCTTGATGGCCTTATCGAGAGTGTTAACTTGGCTTAGGCAGATAATGCTAAGATGTTTGAACCCTGCTGTGAGGCCGTTGTTGTCACCTACAACTTGCTTGATATCCCAAAATTCTTTTTCTATTTCAGAATTTCATGGGGAAGGCAGTACTCTTCCTTCATGAGCCCCTTCAGCTCATCCTAGGAGAGCGCGTAGGCTGCGTCGTTCCCACATTTGTTACGCTCGGCTGTCCACTAGTCGAGGGCTCTTTATTGAAATACTCTGATAGCGCATGTGGTACGGAAATGCCCGGGGCACCCACTCTTACGAAGGGTAACCTCAATGGCATCGAACCACTGGAGTAATTGAGTTACACCTTCTTCACCTGTGAAGTCCATTGGACCACAAGCTTTGAAGTGCTTGAAGGAGAAAGTAGACTTAGGCGCATTGGTCTTAGAGCCTTCCAATGTTTGAGAGTTGCTGAGAGATTGAACTTGCGCAACTATTTGAGGAATAACCTTGGCCACTTCCTTGGCCACGAGCAAGGCGATCCTCTTATTGGCGTTTCATCTAGGTCTTCTTCTGGCTGTACGTCGCGAGGCAGAAGCGTTCGAAGGCATCTTGACAAAAGATTTGGAATGAGGTTCGATCATAATGATTTTTGAGAATGCGATGCATTTTAGCGCGTTAAAACTTGTCATACTTGATATAGTAATACGTATTCACATAGGAGCCACTTAGGAGACACGAAATTCCTAGATTTTCACGTATTCACATAAGTGTATGCGATCGTACATCGTATATTAGATATGTATATACTTATATGTTTGTATAGATAGCACGAGGGCGCGTTTAAGAGGGAGAGTTGTTAGAATTGTTAGTTTTGTTGCGGACGTTCGACTCTTGTTTTAGATTGTGATGGCTGTGCGAGTTGTGCATGCGTTCGATGGAGCGATAAAGCGATAAAATTGAGGAATCGATAAAGCGTAAAATCTCCGATTAGATAAAACACGTAAGCGATAATAGCATTCGATGGTGCGTAAAATTGGAAATTGCAGGTTTAGCATAAATAGAGTGCCCTAGGTTTTAAGGCGTCGACTAACCAAAGTGATTCAACCATTCCCAACAAGTTCGAGTACACGCTTTGGCCTATAGACTATGCTCTCACCGTAATATGGCTACTGGCATTCGTCCTTCCAGTTACTACATGACTCGGGTCATTGGAACAGTCGAGACTTTGGTGAGATCTTTTGAAAACCATTTTAGGGAGTGGAACGGGTTATTAAGATGCGGGTTTCACCCCTAACTTAACAACTTCGCTCCTAACAGCGATGGTTCTCACTGAATAAATTTAGGAGTTCCATGAGATAAAAATGGATAATTCCGTCGAGATATGGATATCACTCCTTACTCGACGAAAGATTCTCGTGCTAAGAATATTGCGCTGAGTGAGGGATCTCGTCGAGAGTTCTTGGTTTTCACACCTAATCTCGACATAATCGCTCAATTGTGTTATGTGAGTGTCCACAATTGTGTATATTATGTTAGCCTTAGGAAAGGCAAGGTGAGTTTTCGGCCATAGGAAAGGCTTGTAAGCGTTTTAGAATGAGCTGGCATACTTCGTACGAAGTGTACAACTCAGGCAAGGTGACTTACTTCATACGAGGTGTTTCACTTGTGCGAAGTAACTCACATTGTGCGAGTTGTCCCAATTCATACGGGTATCCCTTGCTTGCATAAGAGAGATAGAATCCACACAAAAAGATGTCTAAGTTGGTACTTAGACTATAGACTAGGTCAGATCATGCAATCCTACCTAATTCCCTATAGTTATGGCTCTGATACCAATTTGTCACACACCAACCGATGGCGGAATCATCGGGGCGCGACACTAGGCGAATCAGATTGCTCAAGAGAATCCATAACAACTATTTAGTGACAATGTTTAAACCGTTCATTATCCCATACTAACAAACACATATTTCACAAACGGTGATCACATATTTCATGTCTCTCAAACAATACAAATCCAACAACACAGATTTTAGGTGAGTTTCTAAAGTAGCCTAATCTTGATTCGAGATAACCTGCGTTTAACCTGCAACATACGTTAAAATAATGCCAATACATAATGTATTGGCGAGTATACAAGTTTGCATAGATATAGTATAAAAAGCATTTACGCATAACCAGCATGTAACACGTAACGGGCGAAGCAAGTAAACTACCAAAAATGATACTTCCTAACTGCGTTACTGTGAGTGGAGTATGCGCGACACATATTCACCACTGTGAACACGTGAAGTAAAGTAGAGTATGTGATGTCTAGCAACCCTTGACCAATAGGTGCTGAGTCCAAACTATAGTACTATCGTTGCTAGAGGCGCTCTGGCAAGTAATCATCGTATAAGCATAGTAACAACCATTCAACTAATCACGTATAGTATGCGGAGACGGTTAGCGTGTGTAAAGCGTTTAAGTGTTGTGTTTTTTATAGAGAACGTATGTAACACCCAAAAGTGCGTTAAGTGAAAAAAAATTCGAGTATACTCACAGTGTGTGTTTAACAAGTAAACACAATCTGATTGGATTGAAGGGAGCGCGTTGAGTTAGCCTATGTACGCAAACAGATGCATAAGTTGTTGAGCAGAGTGTAAATAGTGAGTCAAGCGGGTTAAGTGTTCGACTGGTCATCCAAACGGATGGGTTCCATCCGAGCGGATTGTCATCCGGACGGATGGTCATCTAGGCGGATGGCCATTCGGACGGATGGATGTTCGTGAATCGTTAAAATTCAAAGTTTTATTAAAACGTTTTAAGCAAAGGAGATTATAAGGGTCAGGTCATCCAGTCGGATGGTCATCCAGATGGATGGCCATTCGAGCGAGATGGTCTGTTGGTTGAAATTTAGTAAAATCTCCCAAGTAAAAGTTTGAGTTTTAACGGAGACAGCGTGATGACGTGTCAAACAACGAAAATATACCAAAAAAAACCCAATTCATTCAGTCGGACGGTCTCAGCCCATTCAACAGATGCACTGTTCCTGATGAGAAATGAGGGTGTACGGCGGTATTTATGGAGCGAGAGTGAGGGTCAAGTCGGTGCGCGATGTGGTGTTCGGTCGGATGGCTTGTCTGGTCGAATGGCCATCCGGTCGGATGGTCATCCTAGCGGATGGTCATCCAGACAGAAGTGCATTCGATCGGATGTCCATTCGGACAGCCGGAGTGCGTTTGTTAGTTTTCCATCTTTCGTTTCATTTGTCAAGCGTTGCGTTGCGTTTAATTATTGTAAGTACTTTGAATATTTTAGTAAGGTATTAAGTACCGAGTTACGTTACGTTTCAGTGCGATAAATTGAGTTGTGCGTGCCAGCGAGTGCGCGTTTTAACACATAGATAATAATAATAATACTATATATATGACTAGTAATATAATATAATAGGTCATAGCACAAGTAACTGCGTTCCGAGTTTGCGTTGTCGTTGCGTTTGCGAGTAGCGTAGCACTAGCGCAATTGTGTATGCGAAAGCGTTTTAAAGCGTAAGCGTTGTGACATAGCGTATAGTAATAAGCGTTGTAGCATGAATGTATGTGAAGTAGCGTAGTAAGCGATATAGTTTACATTATGATCCGAATCTCTAGTGCTAGGCGTAACGAGAGTAACGAGAGAGATAAGCGGGTTGTTACAATTTTAATGGGAGTTTGATTATGATTTGTGGGTATTGGTGTTTACTTATGCGCTGTCGCAATCCCCGGCCCCTGCCCCGGGAGGCGGGCGGCCGCAGCCTACTCAGAGATGGTGGTATCGGTGTTTGTCATTATTTGGCAGCAGAATTTACATCAGGACCGTAATTAGGAAATATTTTATCAGAGTAAAATACCACATTTTTATATTAATAAACACATGGGTAAAACCCAAGTTTTCATTACAAACATGTTTATAGGGATAAACCCTATTTTATTGAATTTAAAACATTATCTTTATTTAGGTAACTTTTATAGCTACATTTTTCCAAACCTTCAGTGCTCTCCAGCTGGCTTCTATTTGGCTTTCATATTTTGTTACCTGAAAAGCATTTTAAAAACATTTGTCAGTGGGAAATACTGGTGAGCGAATCCCAGTTTAATCAAAACAGATTTTATCATTTCATAGTATTGAGAGCGATTACAATGTTTACATCTACACAATTACTCATTCGGTACTTACCACTCGACCGGATCTGTGGCTATGGTCATATCACACATTGGCTAACCCATTGTCCAATTGTGAAGATTATCAAGTAATGTATACAAAACCCCATAATACCAGCAGTAATTGAAGAATTACAAGACTCAATCACTGCTAATTATATATAAAATGATTTAAGGTTTTGTAAAAACAGTTTACAAAAAGGAGATTACTCACAAAAAGGTTTACACAAAAAGAAGAATTATTCACTTTGCTAGTTTAGACTTTTCCTGGTGGATTCTTGGTTATAATCTAATAGTTTAAACAATGCACACGCGTTAGTATAATAACCCAATATTTACATTAGTTATACCCTCCCCGAGACAGAACTCCAACGACTACATCGGGCCGAACCTAGACAGCCGTTACGGAGCACTAGATCAATCGGGCAGCGTATCTAATACGTAACCGGGGGTTATAATACTTACAACGAGGCAGAACTTCATTAATTAGGGGGTATTGTGCCCGATTCTTAATCGTGACCTTATTCAATTCACGGTAATCAATGCACATACGCATTGACCCGTCTTTCTTTTCGACAAACAAGATCGGTGCTCCCCACGGAGATGAACTTGGCTGTATGAATCCTTTTCTAATAGTTCGTCTAACTGTTTCTTTAGATCTTGCATTTCTGCAGTTGCCAAACGGTAAGGTTCCTTGGCAATTGGTGCTGTTCCTGGTAGCAGATGAATTCTGAATTCAGCTTCCCTGTCTGGCGGTAGTCCTGGTAATTCTTCTGGAAAGACATCTGAAAATTGAGATACTACGGGAATATCTTTCAATTATCTTCCTTTAGAGTGAATGATTATGGAAATCATATCCACTATTGATCATTTTCTTGCACAACTTGCAGTTTTCATCACAGAGATGAATTTTGCGGATCGAGACGGTTTATGTCCTTTAATGGTGATGTTTTCACCCTTTGGGGAACTTATTTTGATTGACTTTTGATCACATAGAATACTGGCTTTATTGGCTATTAACCAATCCATTCCTAATACAATATCAAATCCAGCCAGATACATTGGGTATTGATTAGCAATAAAACTTTGGTTTAAAATTTCTATTCTTGCTCCCCGCAAGATTTCAGAAATCTTAATAGTTTCTCCATTTGCTGTGTCTACTAAACATTCTTGTTGGAGTTTAGTTAATGGTTGGTTGAGAATTTTGCAAAATGAAGTATTAATAAAACTTTGGTTCGCACCAGAGTCAAATAATACTTTAGCAAAAACATCATTAACTAAAAACGTACCGGCAATTACGTCCGGAATCATTTTTGCTTCTTCGGCTGTCAGAACAAATGCCCTAGCATTCTTAGTAGTCTTGTTGTTCGTAGCTAGAGCTAGTTTTGGGCAGTTCGTCCTGATATGTCCTTTTTCTCCACAATTGAAACATATCTTATTGTTGGGTTTCTTCCTACAGCCTTCTTCCTTATGTCCAGATATTTTGCAGAAATTGCAGTATATAGAGCATCTCCCGAAATGTTTTCTTTTGCAGTACTTGCAGTAAGGAGTAGAAGTAGAACCTATATTTTTCCCACGGTTGGAATTTCCGTAGCAAAATTCCTGGGTAAGCTTTTGAGCTAGGTTCTTCCTTTGGTTTTCTTCTTGGGTATGTACTAATTCATCAGTCAAGGTATTAGCTAGTTCTACAGCTTCTTCTATGGTTTGTGGTCTAGCTCCCTTGACTACATGTCTAATTTCACTGATTAATCCCCAGATGTATCGGGAGATTAATACTGGTTTTGGTGATGCTAGGGTTGGCACTATTCTAGCATATTCAAAGAATGTAGTAGTGTAACCCTTGCAGTCTACTCCAGTCATTCTAAGGTTTAAGAATTTGTTAGCTATCTGTTCCTTTTCATTAGGAGGACATAATTTCCTTTCAACCATATTCTTAAACTCAATCCATTCCATACTATAAACTCTGTCACTTCCCCTAGCCTGGAGGATAGTGTTCCACCATTCTAGAGCTGCATTTTTTAACAGATTGGAGGCAAACATGATTTTGTCTCCTTCTGCACACTTGCATACTTTTAGGACTGCCTCAGTCTTTTCTAACCAGCTTAGAGCTGCAATGGCTCCTTCATTGCCAGAGAATTCTATGGGTTTGCAGGACCAGAATTCTTTGTAAGAACACCAATAAGACATGGTTCTTCTCCTTTTTGGAATTGGCAATCGAAGTAATGGTCCATTGTTCACGCTATAACTGAGTTCAGTACGTGATCGCTTACTTCCAGTATTACTGTTATTAATTTGCGCTTCCCTAACATTTTGGATGATAGCTGGCATTCCTTGGGTTACTATGTGTCGAATTGCACTGTTATTTATCTGGTTATCATTATTCTGGTTTTCCCGATTTGCGTTGTCGGCCATCTGGATTTTACAGAAAATTACCAAGTATTAATATCTCAGAGCAATATTTAATGCAACAATCACACAACAAGCATATTGATCAAAATCGTCGAACATTGCGACCTTTACTCAATTTTATATATTATGCGTCTATTACAAACCATAACTGGAAATAGAATACAATACTAGTATGCATCCGTAGTTATAAGATTATCTATTCTAGTTTGGAAAAAAAAATTCAAACATACACACATTTATATATATTTATATTTTTATTATTATTACTACTGATAGGGGTTCCTCCAGTATTGCATGTTACGCTCGTCATATTTCCAGACGAGTCTTTCCTCTATCTGTCTCATTCTCTCACTTCCTTCTAATATCTCCTCACCAAAGGTGCGGAGTTCCTGTATGATCTCAGTACTCATGGGTGGTGCTGGTATTGCATCAGGAAACTGGGGCATCGGTGCTTCCTGAGGGTATGGGTTCTCTAGAATTTCCCTGATATATTGGTCATTATCATAATAAGGGTATAGAGCGTCAAGGTCTGGGTAGGGTCCTACTAGATTTTGAATGGGCTCCTCTATTGGGATTGGGTAACGTTGCTGGTAATCCCTATGGTCGTCAAACAATGGGTCATAGTCTGGGGGATGGGGTGCTGGTATTCTAGGGATTTTAGCTGGGTCTAGGTCAGGTAGTGGGTTCTGGTCAGCTGGGTCAAATTCTACTTCCATGGATTATGTTGGGAACAACGACAGTGGCTATGGTGCTATGTGTTGTTCTAGGTTAGGGTCTGCAACTGTGGTTGCTAGTATGTGAAAATTGGCTAATCTCCTATTGATTATGTCCTGTGTTTGAGTGTTCATTTCCCTATTCGCGGCTGCTAAAGCTCGCTGCTGCTGAAGTTTTCTCATCCTTTTTCTACACTCATGAGCTCCTCTGCTGAACCATCCTCTTTTCTTGAGAGGGAATGGCTCTTCAGATTGTGCTTTGAACACGAAAATTCCTTCTTCGGTATCAGCCGAATACCCCGAGGGGGTAGACTGAGAAGAAGTTCCTTCGTCCCTAGGAGAGTTGGACAACTGACGGTAAGCGTCCGAAGGTCCTTGATCACTCATATTGTAAAATAACAAATTGTCAAATAACAAAACAATAATATACACGTATTCACATAATTGCATAGATTATTTCCTAACAAAATTTATAATTTCAATGTCAGCAGAACACCTCTTTGGCTGAAATCAGTGGCTAGGCTCTGATACCACCTTCTGTCGCAACCCCAGACCCCTGCCCCGGGAGGCGCGCCGGGGCCTACTCAAAGATGGTGGTATCGGTGTTTGTCATTATTTGGCAGCGGAATTTACATCAGGACCGTAGTTAGGAAATATTTTATCAGAGTAAAATACCACATTTTTATATTAATAAACACATGGGTAAAACCCAAGTTTTCATTACAAACATGTTTATAGGGATAAACCCTATTTTATTGAATTTAAAACATTGTCTTTATTTAGGTAACTTTTATAGCCACATTTTTCTAAGCCTTCTGTGCTCTCCAGCTAGCTTCTATTTGGCTTTCATATTTTGTTACCTGAAACGCGTTTTAAAAACATTTGTCAGTGGGAAATACTGGTGAGTGAATCCCAGTTTAATAAAAACAGATTTTATCATTTCACAATATTGAGAGCGATTACAATGTTTACATCTACACAATTACTCATTCAGTACTTGCCACTCGACCGGGACTGTGGCTATGGTCATATCACACATTGGCTAACCCATTGTCCAATTGTGAAGATTATCAAGTAATGTATACAAAACCCCATAATACCGGCAGTAATTGAAGAATTACAAGACTCAATCACTGCTAATTATATATAAAATGATTTAAGGTTTTGTAAAAACAGTTTACAAAAAGGAGATTACTCACAAAAAAAGTTTACACAAAAAGAAGGATTACTCACTTTGCTAGTTTAGACTTTTCCTGGTGGATTCCTGGTTATAATCTAATAATTTAAACAATGCACACGCGTTAGTATAATAACCCAATATTTACATTAGTTATACCCTCCCCGAGACAGAACTCCAACGACTACGTCGGGCAGAACCTCGACAGCCGTTACGGAGCACTAGATCAATCGGGCAGCGTATCTAATACGTAACCGGGGGTTATAATACTTACAACGAGGCATAACTTCTTTAATTAGGGGGGTATTATGCCTGATTATAGTGTCTATACTACAGAATTTAGAGAGAGATTCACGAAATTTGAGCGAGTTGGGACTGAGGCCAATCGAAGGTATTTATTGGGCCGAAATTTGAGTTTGCCGCGCCCCGCGTAAGCCGAAGGCTAAGCCTTCGCGGCCCGCGACGTAGACTATGTAGGCCCTAGCCTTGATTGGTCACACGCATAGACTCGACACGAACTCGACACGTGGCAGCTTAGGGTGTCACCCTGACCTTGAGCTGTCGCGCCCCGCGTAGCCTGAAGACAAGGTCTTCGCGGCCCGCAAGCGCCCTAATTTCTTGTTTTTTATTTGATTTTTATAAAATTAAAGGTATTAGGGACCGGTTTTTTTATATACGGGGTGTGTTTTAAGACATATTGGGATATTCTAAATATATTAGGGGTATCGGAAATAATTTAGGAGGATTGTTATATGCGCACACAAGTGGAATCATATTATAAGTAGGGTGTTTTATGTGTGTATAAGTGTTTAGTTTTGGATTTTGATAAAAGGATTTGAAGAGTGTATATGGATCAATGTAAGTGTGTAATTAATATTTGATTGGGGGAAAAGAAACTTTGGAGAAGGGAGGTGAGGGAGAGGTGTTCTTTATGGTTATGTATAAACTCACGAAGATTCAAATATTTGTCCTACATTCATTCGCAAAGGTACTCCTAATGGATTGAAGACCATATCAACAGGTCTTCCGTCTTGCAATGTGTTGGCAAATGTGTGTTTGTCTACACAAAGAGGAATAAGTTATAGCAGATGCAAGATGCGGTGGGAATGTGACAATGTTACATAAATGATGGTGGCCGATGATTTAATCTTTTAACAAACATTAATGAAAATAATTAAGGGGGTGTTTGGGATTGACTTTGGAAACCATTTATTAATTTATTGGAATTAGTAAGGGGCTTTTTGACAACTTTTGAATGGTTAAGTACTAAACTAATAAAAGATCTGAACCATTAAGTGATGAACTAGTAAGAGATCTGAACCATTAAGTGATGAACTAGTAAGAGATCTGAACCATTAAGAGCCGGTATAATGCTTAACCGTTCAGAGGCAAATATCTGTCAAATTCAGATTATAGGTATTAATCATTCAGACTTAGTATAATGCTTAACCATTCAGAGGCAAATGTCTGAACCATTCAGATATCTACTGGCGAAACAAACAGTCTGAATCATTAAGTGCTGATCCAGTAAGAGGTCTGAGCCATAAGTACTGATCCAGTAAGAGGTCTGAACCATTAAGAGCTAAACAAACAGCCCCTAAGTCGATAAGTCATTTAGAAAAACCCCAAATCCTGACTTTTGAAAATGAGTTATTGACTTATTAGTTTTTTGACTCATTAGTTTTATGTAAAAGCGAATAAGTCAATAAGTCATTTCCAAACTCAATCCTAATCAGAAGACTAAAAGATAAGATGGAAGTGTCTAATTGAAAGACGCTTATTATATAAGAGCATTCACAATCAAATCTCTTACTCCATCTCTATAATTAGACTAAAAAATACTACATTTTCTCTCTCATTTTCAATTAAATAAAATTTTTTTATACTGTTATTATTATTTTTTCTCTCTCCTCCATTCACAACCACTTTCAAAAAAATATTAAAAAAGTATAGAGGTGAATAGTATCTCCTCCAAATTTACTAATGAACAGTAATTTTTCTTCTTTTTCTCTCTCCTCCACTCACAACAATTTATAACCACTCTCACAAATATAGAGGTTTCACTCATATAAATATAGAGGATCCATTGTGAATGCTCTACTTTAATTAGATTTTGACCTCATATATTATTAGAATATTAGAATATGCTAATTCGAATTGGTTTTGCAATTTAAGCCAAAGAGCAATACTCTGCCTGTTTTATATATAGACACACACACGCTAGATGGGTGCTCGTGAAATGGGAAAGAGAACATAGACACTAGTAATCATGTAATATGTTTTTTAATTAAAAAAACTATAGCAATAGCATATTAAGATTAAAGAGAATAGTATGCTTATTTTTGTGGTGTAATTTAAGTATATATAGTGAAAGTGTAAAATACAATATTCCTTAATGTGCGAACGTACAATATGAAGTTACACACGTCCTAAAACTCAAAACCTACCCACGAATGTTGAAAAATCATAACCATGCATGATTGTGTTTTTCAACATGTGTGATTATGGTTTTTCAACATGCGTGATTAGGGTTTTGAGTCTTATAACGTGCGTAATTTCATATAGTACGATAAGGAATAATGTACGTTAACCTCCCATACATACATACATACATACATACATACATACATACATACATACATACATACATACATACATACATACATACATACATACATACATACATACATTAACAAATGAATAAGTTTTGGTCATTAATCATGTGTGTGTGGGGGGTGTGAGTTGGTTTAAATGTCAACAATATGTTTTAAAGGATTGTATCATATGCTTTATAAGTTGTAATTACTTAAACTCTTCAAATTATGTTAAATTATATTATTATTTTCCTTATATGCATTATAATATAGTGTATACACACTCACTAATTGTGCATCCTTTATTAGTCTTTTTCTTAGAAAAGGCGCAAAAAAAACCCTTGAGAATCACTTTAGTCCTTAGAGCATTCACAACAAGAACTTCACAAACATTCACCTCAACATGTCACCTCAGATTTCAAACTCCCATAAAAAAGACTCACATTTTCCACAATACCAAATATGTACAAACCTCCATATCACAATCCATTTTTATATAGAAATATGAAAAAAAAATTATTGTTTTGGTGTGTGAGGCCCCCTCTCCTTGGTACACTTGAAGTCCGGGAACAAGGACCACCAAGCCGGACTTGGTAGTCAGCGAATAACGCTAGATGGTCCGTGTGGGTTGGTCCTCCATTTGGACATGTGCCATTTATGAGCGTTGTGAATGCTCTTAGAGAATCCATAATGTTAGATAGTTTCAAATGCCACATCAGCTGCCATACCAGTTAATTTCATACAACCGGAAACACCAATTTCTCCATTAACACTAAAGTTTTTCAAATATATTTTTTAAAAGAGTAAAATGCCATTTTCGTCTCTGAGGTTTGGTCAGTTTTGCGACTTTCATCCAAAGGTTTGTTTTTTCGCATCTGGATCCAAAAGACATGAAATCTTGCCATTTTCATCCGGCTCGTCAACTCCATCAATTTTTCTCCGTTAAGTCAAGGATAATTTTCGTCTTTTTGTTAACTTAAAGAGCAATTTGGTCTTTTTCACTATATGTAAGCATTTAGCATAATGTACAAGTATTCAAAAGACCAAATAACCCTTTAAGTTAACAAAAAAGATGAAAATACCCCCGACTTAACGAAGAAAAATTGATGGGGTTAACGAGTTAGATGAAAATGCCAAGATTTTAAACCTTTTGGATCTAGATTCTAAAAACAAACCTTTGAACGAAAGTTGCAAAACTGGCCACACCATAGGGACGAAAATGGCATTTTAGTCTTTTTAAAAAATAGTAAAGTAATACACACACACACACACACGTGTGTGTGTGTATTAGATAAAGTACAATTTGTGTCCCTGTGGTTTACATGAAATTACAGTTTGAGTCCCAAGTGCCAAAATCTAACCATTTAAGTCCATATGGTTGCATTTTCTTACCATTTTAGTCCCTCACTTTAACGATGGTGAGGGCTTTCTAGTCTTTTTATAACAGCCCTCCTAAAACCTTTAACATGCCCTAAACTGCCTATAATATACTTGTATATGAAAAATAACCTTAATATACCTTTATATTAATAAAAACAAGTAAATGATGTCCCCGCGGGGCGTGACCCAGTCAAGCCAAGACTGTCGTGGGCCGCGACCGAGTAACACCAGGCAACTCCACAAGCCGCCACGTGTCCCTTGCGTGTAGGATCTAAGCCGTTGATTCATTAAGGCTAGGACCTACCCTAACCTCCTCGCGTGCCGCGAAGGATAAACTAGAGGGAGTCGTGGGGCGCGAGAAAACCCTCGACCAGCCTATAAAAGAAGGCCTCTAGTTTCGATTGCTCATTTATTTTATGTATCTCTGTCCATATAATAAGCAAAGTACTGCTCGTCATAATACCCCTAAAAAGTGAAGCTCTGCCTCGTTGTTAGTATTATAACCCCCGGTTACGTATTAGTTACTCTACCTGATTGATCTAGAGCTCCGTAACGCATGTCAAGCCTCTACCTGACTCAGTTCGTTGAAGTTCTGTCTCGGGGGTATGGCTAATGTAAATTGGGTTATCTTAGTAACACGTGTGCATTGTTTAATTTTAATAAATTATAACCAGGAAGTCACCAGGAAGCTATAGTATTTTCTAAAACAACAAAGTGAGTCATTCTCTTTTTCTACCACACTGTTTTACCAAAACCTCAAATATTTTAAATTATGATAACAGTGATTGAGTCTATGTATTCTATAATTATTGTCGGTATGTTGGGGTTTTGTATACATTACTTGTTACTATACTGTGAATAGTAGCATGACCACAAGTCAGGATTGGCAGTACCGTGGGTGGTAATTGGGTAGATATAAACATTGTAATCGCTCTCAATACTGTAAAGATATAAAAGCTTGTTTTGATTAAATTGGGATGCACTCTCCTGTATTTCTTGTTGATAAAATATTTTTAAAACGCGTTTCAGGTAACAAAATGTGAAAGCCAATAGAAGCCAGCTGGAGAGCACTGAAGGCCTGGAAAAGTGGTTATAAAAGTTACCTAAATAAGAAGAAGTTCCATTTCAATAAATTAGGGTTTATCCCTATAAACATATTATAATGGAAACTTGGGTTTTTTTCCCCATGTATTTATTATTTATAAAAGTGTGGTGTTTTAACTCTGATAAACTATTTCCTAACTACGGTCCTGATGTTTAATTTCCACTGCCAAATTAATAAACACTGATACCACCGGCTCTGTGTGCTGCTCGCGGCCGCCCGCCCCTCGGGGCAAGGGGTCGGGGGTTGTGACAGGAGGTGGTATCAGAGCTACAGCCACTGGTTTAAGCCACAGAAGTGTTCTGCTGACACCAAGATTTTTATCAGTTATGTTAGGAAATAATCTATGTGATTATGTGTATATATGTATATTATTGTTTTGTGTTATTTGACAATCTGTTAGTTTACAATATGAGTGAGCAAGGTACATCTGACGCTTACCGTCACCTAGCTAGTTCCCCAAAGAGTGAAGGAACCTCATCACAGCCTACTCCTTCGGGGTATTCTGCTGATACTGAGGAAGGAATTTTTATCTTTAAGGCGCAATCCGAGGAACCATTCCCTTCGAAAAAGAGAGGATGGTTTTGTAGGGGAGCTCATGAGAGGAGAAAGAGGATGAAAAAGTTAAAACAACAGATAGCGTTAGCGAAAGCCAATAGAGAAGTTGTAGGATCGTTGTGCGACCTAAACGAGTCGATCAGAAGAGTTCGAATCCGAATCAAAGGCGGAATTCGATGATACGGACTTGATTACAGCTTGATTCACGCTTAGAACCACTTGTTTATTGATTTCAAAGCAATACAGAACTGTTGACAATTTGGCAGCATCTCAGCTCTGAAATCTCGAACGTTACAAATGAGAAACCATGCTCAGGTATATATAGGCATATCCAGTTCACATGGAGTGGAGATCCAGTTCATGTGGACTGGCCTTAACCAGTTCATGTGGACTGGTCATCCTACACAACAATTCTAATTTCTAACCTATCGAGCACTGGTTTATCCTATCTATTTACAAGACTCGATACAAGACGAAGTTGACAGACATTTGCACCAACAGACTCCCCCTTGGATGTTGACGAAGTCTTCAGTGTCGAGTCTTCAGTCTTGATTAGTCTTCTCACCTTTTTTTAAAAAAAATATCTGACAATGAAAGCATCCTTCAATCTCTATCTTTTCTTCTAACTCTCTTACTCTTCTTAGTATCAGCAGTTCCCTTGAATGTAAATCCAGAATCTGTATCTGGCTCTTGAATCTTCAGACTCCCCCTTTCAATAAACTGGGATCTTATTTTGCTGCTTTCACAGGTTCAAAACTATTACCTGGCTTTCACCTGCACATACTCTACCTAAACATAAGATTTTATTTATAACAATTTCAATCAATGCTTACCACTTAAAAATAAATACCAGAACAATACTTGTTAGAATATGACAATTTTCATTTTTCATCTCAAACACACTTTTCCAATCCTGTTGTTTTTATCAGTTTTATAATCTACTTAAGTATCCAGATCCAAGTTAATGACCCTGGGTACTTAAATTTGTCTACCAAGTCCAACTTAATGACCTTGGTTGACCTGAGACAAAACAAAACTGACTTTTGTTCAACATGTTTCAAAACATTATTCTAAAAATTACAAGTCTCAAATTAATGAACTTGTTTTGACTTTTCATTTTTCAAGTTTTATCATGATAAGCTCTCACTCCATCTGACCAGCTCAGAAACTTCCTGCATCTTCTTCAAACTTGTGAATCCGAAGATCAGCTTTCCACTTTGGTTTGTCGGAAAAATAAAGCAGAAATGTAAAATCTTTTTGGATTTTGAATAAAGTTTCTAGACTAGAATGCTTAAACAAAAATGAAATGCAGTAAATGTAAACTATTTACAAACATATTTTTGGTGAGCGTGTTAGGGAATCATATCAGCTACCAACAAGTCACAAGTACCGTTAAGCTTTGATTTCATATTCAGAATTAAACAATTAACTTAGATTGCCGATATACTGATCCTCTTAAATTCTCACACAAATTTCAATCTGCTCAGGATACGAATTTAGTGTTTTAAGATCTTAACTTTTACGAGTGTACCACCTCAGAATATACTCCCGTATCCAGACCACTATATTCAGTCTTACAGGTGAGTGCACACTAGTAATATCTGTAAGGGGTTAAGTGTTGAAGCCACGAGAGCTCAGGCTATTGCTTCCGCAATTTCAGAGAGATGATGGCTCAACTTTAGGTGGGTCCCCTTTGGGGATCTTCTTTTACAACAGCACATGATTAGCATTTTTCAATGTTTCATCATTTTTTATGCTGAGGGCGGGCTTTAAGATTAAAGCTGTGTAAAGTATTATACGAGGACTAGGCTATTACTCCCGTAAAATCAGAAGTCCAGGTATAATACCCCAGATATCACCACGTACAAAGACCTAGTATGTCAGAAATAGAGCCTTTCAAACAGGATTTTAAGGGTTACCTATATATCCTTCCCCACGTAATAAGCAAGTAATGATTTAGGTTTATATCCCGAACAAACTTACTAAATGTGTAAAAACCTACCGGCATATCATCAGCAAGACTGTTTAATACATTTAAACTTTACATTTCTTTAGCATACTGCAACTGTCAAGCTGATGTACTATCATTTTTCCTTTTTACACAAGCTCTTTTTCGGTTTTCTAATGTTTTTGGATTCTGAAATATCTCATGTTTTTGGATTTTTGAAATTTTTATTGTTTTTGTATTTTCTGAAAATATAACCTACCTCCCCCTAAATACCAAAACAAGTAAAAAATCGACAAACCATTGCAGATTGCTTTTCGACATCATCTACAGTGGTACCTTCATCTACGCCAAGAATCTTTTCCGACACCGATAAAAGCTTCATACCGTTCAGTTTCAACAAATATTGAAAACGAGTTTTATCAAACGCTTTGGTATGTAAATCAGCTTTTTGTTCGTCAGTGTGGATTTTCTCAATTCGTATCAACTTCTTCTCGAAACAATCTCAAATGAAGTGATGACGAATTTCAATGTGTTTCGTTTTAGCATGATGAACAGGATTTTTTGTTATGTTTATAGCTGCCTCATTATCAACAAAGATAGGGGAGTTAAGAAATTGCAAACCGTAGTCTCGCATCTGTTGCTGGATCCATAAGATCTGAGAGCAGCAACTGCTAGCAGATACATATTCGGCTTCACGTGTGGATAAAGCGACAGAGGTCTGCTTTTTGCATTGCCAGTTGACCAATCGTGGTCCGAAAAACAGGCATCCCGCAGTTGTTGACTTAGCGTTAACTTTGCAGCATCCGAATCGGAATCAGAATACCCTTCAAGCGTGAAATCGCCTTCTCTTGGATACCACAACCCCAGTGATGGAGTTTCTTTCAGGTAGCACAATATCCGTTTCACAATCACCATATGTGAAGCTCTGGGACTTGACTGAAACCGCGCTGCGAGGCAGGTTAGATACATGATATCGGGTCTTGAAGCTGTCAAGTACATCAGCGATCCGATCATGGAACGATACATCGTTTCATCTACCTTCTCTCCGGTGAGATCAGGGTTTATCCCACGGTTCGTCGCTAACGGGGTGGAAGCTGGAGTAGTCCTAGACATCCCAAATTTCTCTAAGATATCATGAACATACTTCATCTGATGTACAAAAATTCCCTCGGGCAGTTGATCAACCTTAAGTCCCAAGAAGAACTTCATCTCACCCATCGATGACATTTCAAATTTTTGCTTCATAACTCTTTCAAAATCTTTGCACAGATCTTCATTTGTTGACCCAAATATGATGTCGTCCACGTATATCTGAACTATCAGAAGATGTCCATCGACTTCTTTGGTGAAGAGAGTGGCATCCACTTTACCACGGATGAAGTTGTTGGCAAGCAGATGTTGAGACAACGTCTCGTACCAGGCTCTCGGGGCCTGGTGTAAACCATACAGCGCTTTATCCAGTAAATAGACCTTGTCTTTGTGGATTGGGTCGGTGAAGCCCTGTGGCTTTCTGACATATACCTCCTCTTTTACCTTCCCGTAGAGAAAAGCCGATTTAACATCTAGCTGAAAAACTTTAAAACCTTTCCAAGATGCAAATGTTAGGAAGATTCTGATCGCTTCAAGTCTAGCAACTGGAGCATACAATTCAGTGAAATCTATCCCCTCCTGCTGACTGAAACCTTGGACAACGAGTCGAGCTTTGTTTCGAATAATAACCCCTCGATCATCCCTCTTACACTTGAACACCCACTTGGTGTTTATCTTCCTGTGACCATCAGGCAAGTCTACTAATTTCCACACTCCCAACTTTTCAAACTGACTCAACTCCTCTTGCATCGCGTTGACCCAAGAATCTTCGGTTAGTGCTTCCTTATATGTTCTCGGCTCAATCTGCGAAATAAAACAACTAAGTGAAAACTCAGTTTGTAAAGAAGCAACTGTAGAATAAAAACAAGTAACGCCTTGGTCAATTTGTCGTCTGGTATGGACGCCTGATTGCAATTCTCCAATAATCAGTTCTTCTGGATGGTACGAAAGAGTTCTCGGCATCACCTCGCCTGGAACATCTACCTCGCCTTCCAAATTTGTGACATTCTGATTTGCACCTTGTTCACTGACTGGAATTGTTTGATTTGAAATCTGGATCTGCTCCCCTTCAGAATCTGAATCACCACGATCGAATATAGGCCTATCATCAGATTCTAGATATTGATGTCTAGAAGACTCAGCTGGGAATCTTTCTTGTGATGCTTCATATTCTCTCAGAATATCCAACTCGTCAAAGAAATCTGGTTCTTCTTCTATGTCGAATGACTCCCACAGAGTATCGTAATTAAACCGCCACGAGTCACCGGGATTCTGAGGTGGCATGGTATAACTTTGACACTCAACATTATGTGCTTCGATGATCCGCTTCAACTTGGAACAAAGACTCTTTTTAATGGACTTGCATAACCCATGAAAATTCCTTCGATGCTCTTTGGACCAAATTTACCATAAGGTTCTAGAACTGTACAGGGAGACCCAAACTGTTCCAGATACTTCAGGTTAGGTTTGCGATTGTTGATCAGCTCGAAACATGTCTTGTTGAATTTCTTCACTGTAAGAACCCGATTGAGTGTATAGCAAGCGGCTGACACTGCTTCTGCCCAAAAGTTAACATGTAATTTCGAATCAGCAAGCATTGTCCTGGCCGTTTCAATTAGCGTCCTGTTTTTTCTTTCTGCTACTCCATTTTGTTGCGGAGTGTAAGGAGCACTAAATTCTTGCAATATACCTCTCTCATCACAATATTCTTCCATTTTGTTGTTTTTAAACTCTGTACCGTTGTCACTCCTGATTCTTCTGATTCGGTTTTGGTACAAGTTTTCAATTTTTCTGAACAACGTCATCAAACTTTCAAATGTCTCATCCTTTGTCTTCAGAAATGATACTTGTTATGGGCCATTTTCTAAGTATATGTATCCTGACTAATATCCTGCTTTTGGTTGTTTACTTGTGATCAGGATGCTGGATTGGGATATTGGTATCATCCTGGGCCATATCCTGGTGTAAACTAAATTAACCACGTGCAGGTTAGAGGCTGTGGGTTACTAACGGTCAGATGGACTTCTTCTCCTCAAGACTCGGGCGTATCTGTTATGTGAGAGACGTTGAACCCGAAAGACCAGGTCTACAACGTTCGAGTGGGGAATATTCGCCGGATCCCGGTTATTTAGGATAGTTTGTTGCATTTATTTTACTATAAATAGATGGGGGCGGATCAGATTAAGGCACGCAACTTTCACACACACTCTCGAACACTTTTGCTCTCTAGCTTTCAGCAGTCACTACACACAAACACTTGTAATCGAATTACATTGTAACACTTAGTTGATCTGCACCACATCCTACACAGTATCCTGATATTTGAAGCAATAGAAGAACAAGGCAGCTGCGATTGTCAGCTCCCGAGGTTTTGTGCCGGCGATCTAGATTGATCAAGGGCTTTCCTCGTACATCACGTGTCAACCTTTACTTTTTTGCTCATTGTTTGATCATAGATACAGCTCTATATCCTGAGCCGTATCCTGAAACTGTTTTTGCAATTAACTTGGTTAACATATTTTTCACACATATTTCTAGCACACTACCTCACTTAACTAATTTGATCACTTAATTGCTTCGGTAATTTTTGACCAAAACAATTTGGCGCCCACCGTGGGGCAAGTGGTGCTATTTTTGCTAAAAACTTTAGTAAAATCATTACTCGGCTTTCTATTGTCAAAACTTTTTGCTACATTGTTTTCAATGGCCTCGAGATCAAACATGAGCTCTTCCACCATGTCTGCTACAACCTCTGCAACAATTGGTTCGGTGCTCCCACCTCCTCCTCCACGAATGCAAACTTCTTCACATGGAACTGAAAGTCATGTGGCTCGGGATGTTATCCCCGCTCCCACTACTCATGGATCTGGTCCTATTTTGGCTTCTAATGATGAAATTCTGAATTTGTTTTGTAGTGTACAGGAACAGATGAGGCAGCAGCAGGAAACTAATCGGATGCTGATGAGAGAGATACAACTCTTGAAATCCGACCCAAGTAGACATGCTGAAGAAACTGTCACTCCTTTGCAGCCTAGAGCTTTGAACTTCAGTTCTGCAGTTTACACTGAAGATAACCGGGGGAATATCGTGCCAAGTCATTCTCAAAATCATATTCCTGAGATACCCTCCTCGGTCAGGATGTCAACTGTGAGGAGCTCAGGATATGCTTCAGGATATGGCCAGAATCCTCAGACCGGTAACATGTCAAATAATAATACTCTTGCTACTAACAATAATGGGTCTTTGCAGGATGCAGGCATGACGTTAACATTTACTAGGGAGCTTCAGAAATTGAAGGACATGATATCCAGTGTGCATATCCTATCTGTGATGCTGAAATCCCAAAAAGATTTCAGACCCCCAACATGAAACTGTATGATGGGACTACGGATCCGGAAGAGCATATTGCCCAGTATAGAGAAAGAATGGAGATTAACCCTATCCCTCTGGAGCTCAAGGAAGCATGCTTGTGCAAGGGTTTCGTTTGCTCCTCACTCAATTACTTCGTTTGCTCATTTGGTTAATTTATTTAATAGTCAATTTTCTTGCAGTCGGAGTTTTGAGAAACTAACCAGTGATCTTTACAGGATAACTCAAGGACCTCAGGAATCCTTGAGGGATTATGTGAACAAGTTTAGTCGGGAATCCTTGGATATCCCGCATCTTGATGTTGCAACAGCTGTGCAGGCTTTTAAGATGGGGTTACAAAAGGATTCTCAGTTTTATCAGGATCTTGTAATGAATCCCTGCAGGAATCTCGACGAAGCTCGTAACAGGGCTTTGAGATATATCCGCTTGGAAGATGACAAAAAGATGCAAGAGAGGATGAATTCTACCTCAACCTATGAATCAACCAACAGGAAATCAGAATCCTCGTATAAACCATATCGCTCCAAGCCATATGGCAGAAATGATAACAAGAAAGTGAATGTTGTTGAAGACGAGGATCCTGAAGAATATCCTGAATTAGCTGAATACTGTTTTTCTGTTAATATACCTGAGTTAATGTATGCTATGCAGGGTTTAGGAGACAAAGCTAGGTGGCCTCGAAAGAATCAGCAGAAAGCTGATTGGAAGGATAAATCCAAATGGTGTGCCTTCCATGAAGATTTTGGACATGTGACCGAGGATTGCATTGCTCTAAGGAAAGAAATAAGCTACCTATTAAGCAAGGGGTATCTGAAGGATTTGCTGGGAAGAAAGAAGAATAAAGGGCAGGATCCTGAGAAGGATCCTGAACGAGCAGCATCACCCCCAGCAGATGCCAAAATAATTAACTTTATTTCAGGAGGATCCGACACTTGTGGGACTTCGTATTCTGCGGCCAATAGACATGCAAAGGAAGCTAAGACTGAAAGGGGAGACAAACCAGCCAGGATGACTACCCTTACAACTGATAAAGTGATCACTTTCGACAGTGATGATAGGGATACTGTACAGGATCCTCACCATGATGCCCTTGTAATTACATTATATGTTGCTAACCATTTTGTACGCAAGATATTAGTGGACAATGGTAGCTCTGTTAACATAATTCAGCTGGAAACATTGAAAAGGATGAATGTATCTTCGATGGACATTACTTCGAAGACCACTGTGCTCATTGGTTTCAGTGGAGAGGCTAGGAATACTGTGGGGGAGATAAAGTTGCCAGTATATGTTGAAGGGGTCAACTCTATACAACGCTTCTGTGTGATGGATTCCCTATCCTGCTATAACATCATACTAGGCAGGCCATGGATCCATGACATGAAGGCTGTGCCATCGACTTATCACCAGTGCATCAAGATCCCTACCCCTTGGGGAGTCGTCAAAGTTGATAGTGATCAGCAGGAGGCGAAGGAATGCTACTCATCCTCTATGAAATCCACAACCAAGCTTAATGCAGCATAGCAATTAAAGATGCGGGCCCATGATATCGTGGAGGCTTCAGAGTAGGATATGAAGAAAGTTATCCTGGATCAGGATAATCCTGATATCTCGGTGCTTGTAGGAACCAATATCCCTCAGGATATTGAAGAACAGTTAACTAACTTTTTGAAGTGCAGGATGTCAACATTTGCATGGAAGCATGAGGATATGACAGGTATATCCAAAGACATTATCACTCACAAGCTTGGAATTGACAGGTCGTTCAAGCCTGTTCAGCAAAAAAGAAGGAAGTTTGCTCCTGAACGAAATACAATCATACAAGAGGAAGTTGAAAGATTGTTGAAGTCCAAAATGATCAGAGAAGTCAAGTTTCCAAGATGGCTGGCAAATGTAGTCGTGGTACAGAAGAAAAATGGGAAATGGAGAGTCTGTGTAGATTACACGGACTTAAACAAGGCTTGTCCTAAAGACCCATTTCCTCTTCCCCATATTGATGCAATGGTAGATGCTACCGCCGGCCACGAGATGTTAACCTTCATGGATGCCTCTTCAGGATTTCAGCAAATCCAAATGGAACCCTCTGATCATGAGGATACTGCTTTCATGACACCCACAGGTATTTATTGTTATACTGCTATGCCCTTTGGTTTGAAAAATGCAGGTGCAACATACCAGAGATTGGTAAACATGATGTTTAAAGACAAGATGGGGGACACCATGGAGGTATATATTGACGATATGGTGGTGAAATCTAAAAAGCCTGAGGATCACCTCCAGGATATTAAGGGAGCATTTGATATCCTGGATCAGTACAACATGAAACTGAATCTTGCTAAGTGCCATTTCGGAGTGGGGGCATGAAAGTTTCTAGGATATATGGTGACCAAAAGAGGCATAGAGGCGAGCCCGGAGAAGATTAGAGCTATCCTGGATATAAAATCACCTTCGAATATGAAGGATGTTCAACGGTTAACAGGCCGAGTAGCAGCATTGAACATATTTATTTCAAGATCCTCGGAAAAATGCAAGGAATTTTATGATATCCTCAAGAAGAATAAGAAGTTCGAATTGGGAGCAAAGCATGAAGCAGCCTTGCAGGATTTGAAGCGATATCTCTCAACTGCACCTCTATTGATGAAGCCTGAAAATGGTGAACCACTATCCCTATACCTCGCTATATCAGGGAATGTTGTAAGTGCCGTTCTTATAAAGGACCATGAAGGTCAGCAATATCCTGTCTATTATGTTAGTAAAAGTTTACTAGATGCTGAAACTAGATATTCTCATCTAAAGAAATTGATATTAGCCCTAGTTATGGCATCAACGAAACTTAGACATTATTTTGAGACACCTAGGATTCATGTTAAAACCAATTATCCTGTTAAAAACGTGCTTAGGAAACCCGAGATGTCGGGTAGGATGGCTAAGTGGTCAGTAAAACTGAGTGCTTATGATCTAGTGTATGAACCTAGAAATGCCATAAAGTCTCAGGCTTTAGCTGACTTTGTGGCTGATTTCAGTAGTGACATTCAAAATGAAGTAGATTTAGAAGTACAGCAGCTAGGAGAAAACTTAGAATGCTGGACATTGTATACTGATGGTGCATCTAACGTAAGAGGTGTAGGTTTAGGTATACTACTAAAATCGCCACAGGGGGATATATTACCCCAGGCTATTAGGTGTGAATTTCCTGCTACTAATAATGAGGCAGAATATGAGGTTTTAATTGCAGGATTAGAGTTGGCTAAGAATATGAGTATCAAGAATTTGCAAGTATATGTTGATTCTTTGTTAATCACTAATCACTTTAATGGAACCTATGCAGTTAAGGGTGAGAAGTTAATCGAGTATCTCGAAATTCTCAAAAAATTAGCAGGATATTTCGATGTTTTTACACTTGAATAGGTACCAAGAGAGGATAATGCTGAAGCTGATGCCTTGGCAAATCTGGGATCATCGGTCAGGATACCGGAAGGAACTCGAATACCAATAGTACATATCCTATATCCTGCGAGGAATCCGTAGGATAAGGAAGTAATAAGTATTCATGATCCTGATGATGAGTATCCTGAGGAGGATCCTAAGTCCTGGACGACTCCAATCATGAGATATCTCAAGGAAGGATACATCCCAAAGAATGAGAATCCTAAAGCCTTTAGAATGAAGGTATCACGATTCACTATTATAAATGATGTTTTGTATAAGAAATCTCTTGCAGGACCATATCTGAGGTGCTTGGAGGATCCCGAAACCAAAGAAGTACTTCAGGATATACATGAAGGGGATTGTGGTAACCATGCTGGGGGCAGGTCGTTATTCTCAAAAGTATTAAGGACAGGATATTATTGGCCGACGATGAGGAAAGATGCCACAGAATATGCTCGAAGATGTGACGCATGTCAAAGACATAGTAACATATTACATCGGCCTGCTGAACAACTGTATCATATTGTTTCCCCTTGGCCGTTCATGAAATGGGGTATGGATATAGTGGGAAAGCTTCCAAAGGCTCCAGGAGGAAAGGTTTACATGTTGGCAATGATGGATTATTTCTCCAAGTGGGTTGAAGCAGAAGCATTTGTTCAAGTTAGAGATCAAGAAGTGGTATCCTTCATAAAAAGGAATATCCTGACTAGGTTTGGAGCACCAGCTGAGATAATTTGTGACAACGGCTCTCAATTTATAAGTAAAAGGACTACTGACTTCTGCAAGAGTTGGGGAATCAAAATGATTACGTCTACTCCGGTACATCCTCAAGCAAATGGACAAGCAGAATCATCGAACAAGATAATTGTCAACAACTTGAAAAAGAGACTAGGGGCTAAGAAAGGAAGATGGGCAGAAGAATTACCCTTTGTTTTGTGGGCTGATAGGACAACGGTAAAGAGTGCAACTGGTCAAACTCCATTTTCCTTGGTGTTTGGAGCAGAAGCGGTGATCCCGACGGAAATGGTGATACCTACAGCAAGATCCAACCTCAGGGATCCTGAGCAGAATCCTGAAGTCCTGTGCCAGGAACTGGATACTATTGATGAGACAAGAGATGCTGCAAGGCTAAGAATGGCAGCATATCAACAGAGGGTATCTAAAGCATATAACAAGAATATCAGGACTAGAAGATTTCAGGTTGGAGATTGGGTATTAAGAAAAGATTTTCAGAATACTACTAATCCTGCTGATGGAAAGTTGGCTCCGAAATGGGAAGGACCCTACGAGGTTGAATCAGAATCAGGAAAAGGAGCATACCGACTCAAGAATATGGAGGGGGATATGCTACCGAGATCTTGGAATGCTATACATTTAAAACTCTATTTCAAGTGAGTGTGGAATTTAAATTCCAACTCAGGATGGTATGAATTCTGTCTCTCTTATTAAATTTTGATATTATTTACTATTTTGAACCTATTACTGACTTAAGCATCGGAGGGGTGTTAGCCAGGCTAACACCCACCTTAGCTTATAGTGGTTTTGCAGAATATACTCCGGGATATAGCACCAGGATACACACTCAGGATACTTCAGAAGATTAGAGGATTGGCCCCCTCTCTCACGTATAAGGGATCCTGATCCCTTCACAGGTTTAAAGGTATTCACCTTTCTTCCGAATTGGGTTTAAACACCCCGCCTGGAGCGCAAGTTATTCGGGAATTGTTTAAGGTGGCGGGACCAGTCCATGTAAAAGTGGCTGACAATTTCGTTACTGTTGGCTATATCCTGAATCCTAAAGGTATATGAGGATTGATCACCCTCTCTCACGAAAGGGTATTTTCATACTCCCTAAGGTTTAAAGGTTTTCACCTTTCTAAGTCTTGGAGTTTATACACTCCCGCTTGTAGCGCCCGAAAATTTGGGATTTCCCCCAGGATACGAAGGATTTATCTCCAGTATATTTTGGGTTTTACCCCTGCAACACAAAAATTGTCTATACAATTGGAACTATTGTTCAAAAATTTTCTAAGTGTTTAAGACTTCATGCACAGGGGACATTCCATCTAAAGCAATTGTATGATGCACAAAGGATCAGAGTTGAGCTAAGTGTCTCGAACTGGGGACATCTTAGTAGGAGAAGTCGCAAAAGGGATTGGAGATTAATACTAGGGTTAGACTCAGCTCCTGGTATGATCTTTCCTTTATAAACCTTACATAAATTTTATAACTCAGGTTAAGGTTTAAGTATCCTGAAAAAGATATATCTTCAAAATGTGTTTTTGGGATGCGTTTCGGGATATTTGACTCAAATATTTGGAAGTGATACTTGAATGAAATTAAAACTTTGATCAAATAAGTATTGTCAAAACAGGTTTTAGAAAATGGACTATCTTTTATTCTTTAGAAGTTTTCTCTAAAGTTGGTTGAATTTTTAGAAGTTCTATTTAATAAAAGTTTTCATAATATATCACTGAGTATATTGATCAGGATATTTTCAAAAGATAGTTGTACAAAATTTTGCAAAGCTAAAATCTG
This sequence comes from Helianthus tuberosus, assembly GCA_030545235.1. Classification (NCBI taxonomy): domain Eukaryota; kingdom Viridiplantae; phylum Streptophyta; class Magnoliopsida; order Asterales; family Asteraceae; genus Helianthus; species Helianthus tuberosus. The sequence goes on along the minus strand of CM060362.1, from coordinate 45,749,926 downwards.
CATTAAGAAATGCATGACAGAAATTAAAAGGCAACAACAAATAAGTCAAAAGGGAGTTATTTTATTAACATGTCAAAAGTTGTGCTTTTGGTTTCACCTCAAACCGAGGCCCATCCACCAAAAGCACAATTAGTCTTTACCATACTTACATAACAGTTGAAGGTTCTATCTCAAAATGGGACCTGTCCACCTTCAACCGTTACGACGTTCAAAACAAGTTATACTAACCGATGACCAAGGGCTTCATCCTGAAACTCAGGACCCATCCACCTTTGGTCATCGTATTGTTCTAATGCAGGAAATATAAATTGTTCAAAGACAGGAAATGTAAATTGTTTTACAGACCATAAACATGAAATTTTAAAAAGTGGGCTCCGGCCTCATCACATATATCCATCATCGCCCACATCGCTGCATTTAAGGGTCAGCTCCCTCCTTCATCATGATATCTCCACCAGTATCCTCTCCAACATCCCTCTCCGCATCATCAGCGGCATCCTCTCCACCAGCATTTTCTCCTGCGTCACCACCAGCATCTTTTGAAGTGCCAGCATCATCCACCTTCTCAGTTACCTTGGCGGGCTCCTCTGCGGCAGGCTTTGAAGGGGGCTCCACAGGGTTGCCGCCGAGATCCTTCAATTTCATCTCCCAGGCTTTGATGTTCCACGTAGGGCATTCGACGCCCAAAGCCCTAGCCTCATAAGCCATTTTCAGTCTGGCCTAGAGGAGGGAGATGATGACTGAATTCTTAAGGCTCTCCCGGTACAAAGCCATATCTTGTTCATGCTGAACCTGGACCGCGTCAGACTTAGCTTGAGCCTCTTGGGTGATCTTTTGGATAGTAGCCTGGTGATCTCGAGCCATGGCCTTGTACTTAGCTTCATAGTGTTACGATTTGGCCGTGGCGATTGCTGCTTGGTCCGCGATGGTAGCCTCAGCCTTCTTTAGTTTGCTTTCTAGCATGACGTTCAAGCCACATGCATCCTCATAGAGGAATACCAGGCGTTCAAGGCCCTGCAAGGTAAAGAAACAGGCATCAGCCTAAATTAACGTTTCTACTTAGCATATGGTGCAGGATACAGTTCAGGATACTAACCTGGTTAAGGAAGCCGGTCATGAATTTGCTGGATTCCGTGAACCCGTGATTCTCAAATGGGAACACATGGGGTGTAGCGGGAGGTTCGACTTCTTTTCTCTTTCGGGAACTAGAGGCCCGGGTCCGGGATGCCGGAGGAGCTTTGGGAGCGGTGGTAGTCTTCGAACCGGTAGGCTTCGGTGTGACGGATGACTTTGGATTGGATTCTTGCTTGGTAGGTGCGAGGCTGGAGTAGCCGTCCAACTCGTCGAGTTGGAAGCCTTCGAGGTTAATAACTGGCACTGCACAAGGGAAGATGTCTTAGACTTATTACACCTCTAAAAATAATAATAATAATAATAATCAGTTTAATATATATATAAAGATAATTCCTGAAAATATGCTTACCAGACATGTTGGAACTTGATCTTTGACTTGAGCTTGTGAGTAGCAGATTAAAGGTTCTTTCACCTTCTGGAAGCTTGTAGATGTCTTTTATTCTTCCTTCCGATTCAGCACTAGGGGGAGCTAATTCCTTGAAGTTTGCTGCAAGAAAGGAAATAAACACATCAGGATATCGGTTCAGGATGAAGTTTCGGGATATGATTGGGGATATTCCTAAAACCCTAAATCCTACCAGAAGTCAACCATCTCTTAGGAAGGTCAAAACCCCTATCAATGGAGTCTCTTTTCACAAAGAAGAATTTTCTTGTCCATTTATCCTCGTTCTTGGTAGCTTTAAGAATGAGAGGATCTTTGGAAATAGAGAATAGAAGGAATCGGCTGGAACCATGAGATCTTAAGCGATAAGCCATCGGCAAATCTTCGATGCACAGGTCGGGCATGTGACGAGCCTTAATCCCTTCCAAGGTGACTAATACGCGCCAAACCATGGGCATGATTTGGGCAAAGCTGAGGCCAGTAAGCTCGAAGAAACGAGAAATAAAATGAGAAAACGGATATTGAAGTCCTATGGAAAAAGGGTAGGCAAAAAAGCAAACCCACTCGTCAGAACAAAAATCCGATCGGACCTCTCGGTCGAATGGGCGGAAGATTGTCCTGGCGGGAAAGGCACCGGAAGCTCGTAAAGCCGCAATATCAGCGTTATCGAAAGAACACACCTCTTTTGAGGGTTCCTTAAGCAAGTTTTGTTTATGAAAGGGGGAAACAGAGTCCGCCGTTTGGGATCTGGTGCGGGTCGCCATGAAGGATCACAATCGGAGAACGAAGGATTTAAATGAGGAAAATAGAAAAGAGAGAGAGAAAAGTACCTGATATTCGGTTGAAGATAAAGATAACCATAATGAGAAGTCCCTCAGTTAATATAGGCTGAATGTAGGGGGTAAAGAGTAAATATTGCATTGAAAATGGCACAATGTCACCTCAACCATCGTTTCATTTTAAATGCCTTGATTTACGAGATAGAATTTTTAAAATATATCCGTTGGATTGGTATACCAACAGATATATTTGGGGACAATTGTTATGGGCCATTTTCTGAGTATATGTATCCTGACTAATATCCTGCTTTTGGTAGTTTACTTGTGATCAGGATGCTGGATTGGGATATTGGTATCATCCTGGGCCATATCCTGGTGTTAACTGAATTAACCACGTGCAGGTTAGAGGCTGTGGGTTACTAACGGTCAGATGGACTTCTTCTCCTCAAGACTCGGGCGTATCTGTTATGTGAGAGACGTTGAACCCGAAAGACCAGGTCTACAACGTTCGAGTGGGGAATATTCGCTGGATCCCGGTTATTTAGGATAGTTTGTTGCATTTCTTTTACTATAAATAGATGGGGGCGGATCAGATTAAGGCACCCAACTTTCACACACACTCTCGAACACTTTTGCTCTCTAGCTTTCAGCAGTCACTACACACAAACACTTGTAATCGAATTACATTGTAACACTTAGTTGATCCGCACCACATCCTGCACTATATCCTGATATTTGAAGCAATAGAAGAACAAGGCAGCTGCGATTGTCAGCTCCCGAGGTTTTGTGCCGGAGATCTAGATTGATCAAGGGCTATCCTCGTACATCACGTGTCAACCTTTACTTTTTTGCTCATTGTTTGATCATAGATACAGCTCTATATCCTGAGCTGTATCCTGAAACTGTTTTTGCAATTAACTTGGTTAACATATTTTTCACACATATTTCTAGCACACTACCTCACTTAACAAATTTGATCACTTAATTGCTTCGGTAATTTTTGACCAAAACTATACCCACGAAAATCTCGAGTAATCGTCTGTTACTACTAGACAATAGAGATCACCAGTTATGCTTTTGACGTTCACTGGACCAAAAAGATCCATATGAAGTCTTTCTAACGGCCTCGAGACTGAGTTAACCTTCTTTTGAGGATGTGATTTCTTCTTTTGCTTGCCTTTGATGCAACTAATGCACTCCCCCTCAAGATGAAAACCTTTCACATGAACACCAATTACTAAGTCGTTATGCACCAGGTGATTCATTTTTCGCAGGTGAATGTGGCCCATCTTTCGATGCCACAGTTGTGATTCTTTTTCCGTTGCTCTTGACATAAAGCAGTGAGCCTGACCCATGGTAGTAGTTGCTACACTCATGTCCAACACGTACAGATCATTGACTCTAGGTGCTCTCATCATAACCCACTCTTCGGGAACAACAAACCCTGGTTTCAGAATCAAACATTCCTTATCCGTAAAGAGCGTTGTATACATACGATCACAGATCTAAGAAATGCTCAGAAGATTGTTTTCAAACTCGGCGATGTAGTTTACTCTTTCAAACGTGACAATACCATTCGATAAAGTTCCTTCACCAACTATTCGACCACCTTGATTGCCTGCAAATCCCACATATCCTCCATTAAACCCTCGAACATCGTACAGTAGGGTTTTCTTCCCCGTCATGTGCCAAGAAGCTCCATTATCCATAATCCAACGTCAAACGGATCTTGGAAGCTCCTGCACATATCACAAACAATTAGTTAGATTTTGATGCCACCCAAGCCTCTTTTGACTCAGGTAGCTTGACTTTGAGGTGAGTTTTTGCAGTGTAAAGTGGCGGAAAATTCTTGTCATTCATCTTTAAACTCTCCTCAGACCCAATCTCAACCTCTTTGTATAAAAAGAAATCATTTTTAGGAGGTTGACCAGATGATTGGTCTTTCTTTGATACATCCTTCTTTTCAGAAGTAGTAGACTTTTGTTTTTCAAGTTTCTCATAGTAATCCAAAGGAACATTCATCTTTACCGGAGTGGTAGAGGATGATTGTTTTTCCGTCTCAGAAACCTTTGGTTTTGAAGAACTTGGTTTCTTTTCAACTGATTTTGGCTTCCATGCTTGTTGAGGTGAAGCAACCCGTTTGTAAAATTTATCAGTTTTAGTTACCACATTCTTTACAGGTTCAATTTTGATTTTGATGTTTTCATTTTTCAAAATTTTCTTCTCAACAATCATTGGAGCTTTGCCTTTTGCATCAACTTTCCTTTTCTGACTCTCAACAACTTCAGACTTAGGCTTTAAGTTGGTGCACTTTCGTGCAATGTGTCCAACTTTGTTGCACTTAAAGCATGTACGGGTATCAACTTCCTGACTTGTGTCTTCGGTCTCAGGCTGTGAGGACTTCTTTTAAAAAAATCTTCATTTGATTTTGAAAAAATCTCAGATTCTTGCTTGGAATGAGAACTCGAGCTTTTTACAAACACCTTTTTCTCAACAAACTTCTTGTTTTGAAAGTTCCTTCTTTGATTATTCTTACCACCCTGATAACCACTCGACCAATTGTTTTGATTATTACTAGAAAAACGTGGCGGTACAACAGGTTTTTTGTAATAAGCTTTATCTTTTTCAAAGTTTAATTGCCTTTTGGAACGTTTCAAACCTTCGATTTCATAGACATCAATCTCAACCAGTTTAACAACATTTTTCAATTTGTTGACATTCACATTTTCCAATGGAAATTCAAGATCCGAATACAACTTATCTGATCCCGACATCTTGTACATCACAAGATTAGGTTCTTCACTTAAGTTGTTTTTGGATGTTGATTTCGGAATATATTTGTCCAAAAAACATTCTTCATCCTCAGTTGAGTCACTTTTAGATTTCAAAACACTTTCAGCCATACTTTTAACAACTTCGGACTGAACACTGTCTTCATCGGATGATGAAGTGAATGTGACATCGATTGATTCTGGAAGTTTAACCTCATTTGTTTCATTATCATTAACCAACCGGGACTTTTTCTTTGAAAAATTATTTAATACTGGCGGTGGAACCTGATGATACCCAACCCCAGTTCCGTCCGAATAAACATCTTCACCAGCTTTGTTCTTCCCAATTGGTTTAGGAACGATATGTTGAAGAACAAAACTTGCGGAGTTGTAACTGTTGAGTTTCAGATTAATGCGTTCATTTTAAATCTTAGCTTCCTGAAACTGAAGCTTCAACTTAGCAATCTCATCCAACTGTTGGTTGATTTGCTTCTCTTTCGGCTGAAGTACTCCTGTTAGTTGGAGATTTTCTTTGATTGTTTTATCATTTCTTTCATCAGAATCTTTTGTCGTTCTTTTTAGCTTCTCATAATTTTCCGAAAATTGACGGTTTTCATGAATTAACTTTTCATTTTCTTTCCTGATTCGTTCTACGTCAATTTTATCATTTTCAATTTTATCAGTTAATTCTTTTATTCGATCATTTGAAGCTTTTACCAATTTGTCATGACTTAAGATCTGATTTTCAACTTCTCTGACTCTTTCTGTCAGTTCTTCAGGCTTTTTACCACTGAGGTAAGCATGTGTGCTACAAACCTTGCAGTTTTTCATGCAATTTTTGCAGTCACTTTCACTTTTGGCTTTATCAGTCTTACCTGACTCATTTGTTGTATCATTAGAACTGACCTTGCTCTTTGACTCAGTTCTGGACTTAGACTCTACCTCTAACTCTTTCGCTGCAAGAACTTTATCAGCCATTTTCTTCAGATTTTCTGCTGTGAACTCTTTCGTCGTGACGATTATCCCATCATTGATCTTTTTTGACTGTAGCTCTTTTTCTTTATCTTCTTCTTCACTTCCCCACCACAATCTTTGATTTGCTTCTTCCTCTTCTGCTATTTGCTCGATCAAAGTCTCGACTAGAAGTGTTGATGGTTCCACAAGTATATTTCCCTTAGGATCCAAATAGCATTCTCTGTCAGCGTCCCATCTCTTCGCGCTTTTTGCCTCTTTCCATGCACGATAATGTCTATCTTTCATTGTTTGGGCTAACATCTTCCTGTTGACATATTTTACCTCTTCTGTCCGGGTATCTTTGAAAGGAACGATCTTTGCCATGAAGGCATACCCCACTGCGTCTTCTTCCGGTAACACATCACTCCAATCGTATCCCTCATCATCATGGATAACAGCTAATGCTCTTGACTTTTCTTTGGGATTTTCTTCTATCTGTTTCATTCGTGGAGGTTCGGATTTGTTTTGATGATAGATAGCTCTCTTATAATAATCTTCACGGAATGGGTTAGCTGTTTCATCAGCAACTGCATTTCGACATTCTCATTTAAAATGCCCCTTTTGTTTGCATTTAAAGCATGTAACCTTCGATTTATCAAAACCTAGCTTTGTTGAAGGTCCGGCAATGGAGTGTCTGCCTGTTATCTCCATGAATCTCTAAGCACTTCTGACCGCACTTGCCATACACCATCTTATATCAATTAACTCCATCTCTTCAGGGTCTATTTGATCATAATCTTCCTTGGTGAGGTTGGTGTTTCCGATCTTTCCAGCAACAAGGCTCTCATAAGATTCTAAGACGGATGCCAAAAACACCATTTGTTGTTTAGCTGCTTCTTCGCTGAAGTTTTATGCATTGTTGAGGTCTACAACAATATTGCACTGGAACATGTTTTTCGGAATTGACTGCTGTTGTTGTCTTGGAGCAGTTGATGATGATCCTCCCTGATAACCACTGCTTGGACTTTCCTGATTTGACATGTTTGAATTTTCTGCTGAGAAAGCAGTCTTCGGGGACACAGTTTTAGGAATCATACTTCCTCGATAATATAAATCAACATTTTGCTGATACGAGGAACTGTTGACTTTCTTCGTTTTCCCGATCTCCAATTCATGACTCTCCAACCTTTCGATTAGTAAATCAACTGTCAAATCAGTCGGCTTTACTGTGTTCTTCAGCATTAAAGCAAACTACTGCCAGTCTTTCTCATCAGGCAGTGAGTCAAACAACCTGTCAACCAGTTCTTCCTGAGTATACACAATTCCATGTCTTACAAGTTCCAACTTTAAGTGACCAAATCTTTCTATCATCTTTGACAGAGACTCATTTTTCAAACACCCAAACAGATCGAATTCTTTTTTCAACATTTTTTTCTTATTTTTAACAATTTCAGCACCACCTACAAACTTCATCTTTAATTTCTCCCATAGATCTCTGGAATCTTTGTATTTAATCAATGATATAATATCATCTCTCACTGATTGATGAAGTAAAGCGATGCATTTCAGTTCTGCAATGAAATTCTCTTGTGGAGTATCAGTTAAATTTTCATAGTCAGTTCTTTCGATGTTAAAACCACTTTTTATACTCTTCCAACTTAGATATGCAAATGCCTGTAGCCATTCCTCAAATCTACTTGCCCATCTATTGTAATCCTCTATGGCCATTAGCTTGGGCGGTTTGTTGTAGGTGTCGTAGGCATTATCAACACTCAAAGAATCAGCAATGGTTTTCTTCGGACTCGGGTTTGTTGGTGCATTTTCATTTGTGTGGCTTGTTGTAGCATCTCCTGTGCTTCCAGTGTAAGCAAAACCATCACTAAACGGATTCAGAAAATCATCCATCTTTAAGTACCTGAAACAATTAACAAACACTTAGACAAATTTTTTAAAATTTAAAAAAAAAAAAAAAAAACTACACACTGGTACAAATTCACTTCGTGTGAACTGAAGCGAATCAACTCCTGCGAACTGATTGATCCTCAAACAAACTGATTTGATGTTAACTAGAAATGGTTCAAATGATCTGGTATACTTTTCACACGAACTGATGTTGATAGGAACTGGGGTTCAAGTTCACTTCGTATGAACTAAAGACACAATCCAAACGAACTGACATTATCCTCTTCGTGTGGACTGGTCAAATCTCAGGTGACCTGCACCTTTTACACGACCTGGTCCTCTCCAAACGACCTGGTTCCAAACCGTATGAACTGGGTAAAGTCTCAAACGACCTGATCCACTTCGTGTGGACTGATACTTCTTCAAACGTCCCGATGACCTAGTCACTTCGTGTGACCTGGATTAAATTCCCAAACGACCTGAACTGATGTTTTAAGTGATCTGGAATTGCACTTCGTATGAACTGAAACTTTCTCAAACAATCTGACCTAAGTTCACCTCGTATAAACTGAACAAATCAAATAATATCAACTGTTCACTTCGTGTGAACAGAAATGCCAAACCGTGTGAGCTGGATGATCAAGTCATACGAACTGATGCTGCAAATGAACAAATTTTCAAACTTTGATGTTTTTGCTAAAATTGAAAGCTTAGAATTGTTCTCTATCAAATTCCAATCACAACAGTGTGTTTTTCGTTCAATATCCTCCACTAATTCGTGTTAGATCTGAGATCGAAGTTTCTGTTCATGCGATTTGGATCTGATTTCAAACGAACAGGTTTATTTTTTATAAAATTGATCAATTTTAGGTCGATTTTACCGTTTATTTTGTTAATCGATTGATTAAAACTCAGTTTTACAGGTTTTGTGACAAATTCAGATCATATTAACCGACAAATCTCGGTTAATTTCGAAAAAATGTGAAAGAAAGGAGTAGAAATCAGAGAATTCGATGAACACAAGCTGAATAGGTATGAACTCCTCCTCTTGAGCTCTTATACCACTTGTAGGATCGTTGTGCGACCTAAATGAGTCGATCAGAAAAGTTCGAATCCAAATCAAAGGCGGAATTCGATGATACGGACTTGATTACAGCTTGATTCATGCTTAGAACCACTTGTTTATTGATTTCAAAGCAATACAGAACTGTTGACAATTTGGCAGCACCTCGGCTCTGAAATCTCGAACGTTACAAATGAGAAACCATGCTCAGGTATATATAGGCATGTCCAGTTCACATGGAGTGGAGATCCAGTTCATGTGGACTGGCCTTAACCGGTTCATGTGGACTGGCTTTAACCAGTTCCTGTGGACTGGTCATCCTACACAACAATTCTAATTTCTAGCCTATCGAGCACTGGTTTATCCTAACTATTTACAAGACTCGATACAAGACGAAGTTGACAGATATTTACACCAACAGAAGTGAATGCCCAAACTCAGGAGGCAGTTAATAGACAGTTGGCAGACTTTCATAAGCTAGCCGCCACTGCAGCATATCCAAACCTTGATCAGATAGTGGAACCACAACCATTGCCATTATTTCCAACCCAACCAATGGAGATAGAACTTAACCAAGGAAACCAATTTCCCAAACCAGCCTTTGACCCTAATGAAATACCTAGAATCGCAGCACCCAATCCTCTAGCGTATGATCCATGGGAAGATGACCATAGGGAATATCAGGAACTCTATCCTTAGGAAGAACCAATACCAAATCCCATAGCACAGTATACCGACCTTAATCCTCTAGATCCATTTTGGAATGACGACCGGTATATTCGAAGTGTGTTAAGCAACCCGTACCCTTACGGTGAACCGATACCTCGATACCCTGACCCGGTACCCGCACCACGACCACCCATGAATGAAGAGAATGTGCAGGAACTCCGCACATATGGTGAGGAATTAGTGGAAGAAGGAGAGAGGATATGATAGATAGGAGAAAAGCTCGTGTGAAAATATGACGAGCGAGAAATGCAGTTTTGGATGAAAGGCACCTAATATATATATATATATATATATATGTGTGTGTGTGTGTGTGTGTGTGTAGTTTGAAAAAAATAATAATAATAATCAACTAAAATAGATAACCTAATATCTAGCGATGCATAAGTACTAATGTGTTTGCTTTCCAGTTGTAAGTTGTAATAGACGCATATATATATATATATATGAAAAGAATAAAAGTTGCAATGTTCGACGTTTTTTATCAAATTGTTTGCATGATTGTTATTCTGTGATATTAATACCTGATATATGTTTATAATCCAGATGGACAACGAAGTAAATCAGGAAAACCCGAATAATGATAATAATGGAAACCAAATAGATAACAGTGCCATCCAAAATATAGTAGCCCAAGGAATTATAGACGCTATGCCATATATTATCAAGACTGTTAAAGAAGCAGAAAATAATAAAACTATAAGTGGAAGTAAACGACAACCTACTGAACCTAGTCACAGCGTGAATAATGGACCGCTACTCCAATTACCTATTCCAAAAAGAAGAAGAACTATGTCATATGGTTGTTCTTACAAAGAATTATGGTCTTGCAAACCAATATAATTCTCCGGCAATGAAGGAGCCATTGCAGCTTTACGTTGGATAGAAAAGACAGAAGTAGTCATAAAAATAAGAAAATGTGCAGACGAAGATAAGATTATGTTTGCTTCTAATCTTTTTAAGAATGCAACCTTAGAATGGTGGAATACTATTCTCCAGTATAGAGGAAGTGATAAAATTTATAATATGGAATGGACCGACTTTAAGGACATAGTCGAAAGGAAATTTTGTCCTCCTCATGAAAAAGAACAAATCGCTAATAAGTTCTTAAATCTTAAAATGGCTGGAATAGACTGCAAGGGTTACACTACCATATTCTTTGAATATGCTAGAATAGTGCCAACCCTAGCCTCACCAGAACTAGTATTAATCTCCCGTTACATCTGGGGATTAATTAGTGAAATCAGACATGTAGTTAAGGCAGCTAGACCCCAAACCATAGAAGAAGCAGTAGAATTAGCCAATACCTTGACTGATGAATTAGTACGCACGCAAGAAGAAAACCAGAGAAAGAACCTAGCCCAAAGACTTACCCAAGAATTTCGTTATGGAAATACCTACCGTGGGAAAAGTACATGTTCTACTTCTTCACTTTACTGTAAGTACTGCAAAAAGAAGCACTCGGGAAGATGCTCAATATACTGCAACTTCTGTAAAATGTCTGGACACAAGAAAGAAGACTGTAGGAAGAAACCCAACAATAAGCTATGCTTCAATTTTGGAGAAACTAGGCATATCAAACCGAACTGTCCGAAACTAGCTCTAGCAACAAACAGCAAAACTACTAAGAATGCCCGAGCATTTGTTCTGACAGCTGAAGAAGCCAAGATGATTCCGGTGTGATTGCCGGTACGTTTTTAGTTAATGATATTTTTGCTAAAGTATTACTTGACTCTGGTGCAAACTAAATTTTTATTAATACTTCTTTCTGCAAACTTCTCAATCAACCATTAACTAAACTTCAACAAGAATGTCTGGTTGAAACGGCAAATGGAGAATCCATTAAGATTACTAAAATCTTGTAGGGAGCAAGGATAGAAATTTTAAAGCAAAATTTTATTGCTAACCTTTATCCAATGAATCTGGCTGGATTCGATATTGTATTAGGAATGGATTGGTTGGTAGCCAATCATGCCAGTATTCTATGTGATCAGAAGTCAGTGCAAGCAAGTTCACCAAAGGGTGAAAAGATCACAATTAAAGGAGATAAGCCAACCAGGTCTACAAAGGAAATGATCACTAGTGTATATGATTTCCATAATCATTAACACTAAAGGAAAAGAATTAAAAGATATTCCCGTAGTATCTAAATTCTCAGATATTTTTTCAGAAGAATTACCTGGATTACCGCCTGATAAAGAGGTTGAATTCAGAATTCACCTAATACCAGGGACAACACCAATTGCCAAGGCACCTTATCGTTTAGTACCAACGGATATGCAGGAACTGAAGAAACAAGTGGATGAACTTCTGGAAAAAGGTTTCATACAGCCTAGTTCATCGCCGTGGAGAGCACCAATCTTGTTTGTCAAGAAGAAGGACGGATCAATGCGTATGTGCATTGATTACCGAGAATTGAACAAGGTTACGATTAAAAATCGGTACCCACTACTAAGAATCGATGATCTGTTCGATCAACTTCAAGGAGCTCGATTCTTTTCTAAGATTGATTTACGCTCAGGATATCATCAATTGAAAGTACAGGAAGAATACATTCCTAAAACTGTTTTCAGAACAAGATACGGTCATTATGAATTTACAGTCATGCCATTTGGTTTAACCAATGCCCAAGCCGTATTTATGGACATGATGAACAGAATATGTAAACCATATTTGGATAAATTCATAATTGTCTTTATAGATGATATTCTTATTTACTCTAAGAGTAAAGAAGATCATGCAGAGCATTTGTTTATACTTCTGAATTTGCTGAGACAAGAAAAGCTTTACGCTAAATTTTCAAAATGCGAATTTTGGTTAAAGGAAGTGCAATTTCTTGGACACCTGGTTAATCAGGAAGGAATTCATGTAGATCCCACAAAAATCGAGGCGATTACTAAGTGGAAAGTCCCTGAATCACCAACGAATGTGAGAAGTTTTCTTGGACTAGCAGGTTATTATAGATGTTTTATTCAAGATTTTTCTAGAATAGCCATTCCTTTAACCAAATTGACCTGCAAATCAGTTAAGTTTGAATGGGGACCAAGACAGGAGGAAGCTTTTAGGATTCTGAAGCAAAAGTTAACCAATGCACCCATACTAGCGTTACAAGCTGGAACTGAAGACATGATAGTCTATTGTGACGCTTCTAAGTTAGGTTATGGATGTGTATTGATGCAACGTCAAAAGGTTATAGCTTATGCCTCTAGACAACTTAAGAATCATGAAGAGAATTATATAACCCATGATCTAGAGTTAGGAGCCATAATTTTTGCCCTTAAGATTTGGAGACACTATCTTTACGGTAGCAAGTTTATTGTTTTTACTGATCATAAGAGTCTAAGATATGTTTTTGGGAAAAAGGAGTTAAATATGAGACATAGATGCTGGATGGAGATTCTTAGTGATTATGATTGTGATATTCAGTATCATGCAGGAAAGGCTAATGTAGTAGCTGATGCTTTAAGTCGAAAGTATCATGAAAAGCCAAGACGAACGTTCTCTCAAGCTAAATCTGAAGATAGATTTAAATGAGCAAATTAGAGAGATACAGGAAACAGTAATCAAGGACGATACTGAAAAATTAAAAGGAATGATTAAGGAATTAGAACAAGAAACAGATGGAATTTGGAGATTCCATAAGAAAAGAATCTGGATACCCAAACAAGGAAACCTACGCCACCGAATTTTAGAAGAAGCCCATAAGTCTAAGTATACGATACATCCTGGTAATGATAAAATGTATCAAGAATTAAGAAAGAATTTCTGGTGGATAGGAATGAAAAAGGATATAGCAACCTATGTTGCTAAGTATCTAACCTGTTCACAGGTTAAAGTTGAACATCAGAAACCCTCAGGTTTATTGCAGCAACTCGAAATGCCTATATGGAAATGGGAATTGATAACAATGGACTTTGTTACTAAATTACCCAAGACACGAAAAGGTAATGATGCAATCTGGGTGATTGTAGACAGATTAACCAAATCTGCTCATTTCTTACCTATGAAGGAAACTTTCAGTATGGAACAATTAGCCAAGTTATATGTAAATGAAATAGTTTCATTACATGGAATTCCTTTATCTATTGTTTCTGATAGAGATAGCCGTTTACTTCTCATTTTTGGACTAGTTTCCAGAAAGCAATGGGAACCAAGTTAAAACTAAGCACAGCTTATCATCCTCAAACGGAAGGACAAAGCTAAAGGACAATACAGACAATGGAGGATATGCTTAGAGCTTGTGTAATTGATTTCGGAGGAAATTGGGATGATCATTTACCATTAATAGAATTTTCTTACAATAACAGCTATCATACCAGTATCAATGTTGCACCTTTTGAAGCACTTTATGGACGAAAGTGCCGAACCCCAGTCTGTTGGGCAGAAATTGGAGAAAAGCAACTATATGGACCAGAGATAGTACAAGAAACAACGGACAAGATTATTCAAGTCAAGGAAAGACTAAAAGCAGCACGCGATCGTCAAAAGAGTTATGCTGATAACAGACGAAAACCATTGGAATTTCAAGTAGGAGATAAGGTATTATTAAAAGTTTCTCCATGGAAAGGAGTGGTTAGATTCATAAAAAGGGGAAAGCTAAGCCCCAGGTATGTTGGACCTTTTGAAATTATTAGAAGAATAGGACCAGTAGCTTACCAGCTACAACTGCCAGAGGAAATGGCAGGAATACATGATGTGTTTCATGTATGTAATCTCAAGAAGTGCTTAGCAGACGAATCATTAATGGTACCTCTTAAGGACATAGAGGTAAATGAGAAACTTAAGTTTGTAGAGAAACCGCTGCAGATTGAAGATAGAAAGATCAAGAATCTGAAACACAAGAGATTAGTTCTGGTCAAAGTAAAATGGGATTCCAAGAGAGGACCAGAATACACTTGGGAGCTCGAATCAGAGATGCAAAGGAAATATCCACACCTGTTCCAGTAGACCTCGAGGACGAGATCTAAAACAAGGCGGGGAGGATATAACAGTCCTCCTAAAATCTTTAACATGCCCTAAACTGCCTATAATATACCCGTATATAAAAAATAACCTTAATATACCTTTATATTAATAAAAATCAAATAAAAACAAATAAATGGTGTCCTCGCGGGGCGCGACCCAGTCAAGCCAAGACTATCATGGGCCGCGATCGAGTAACACCAGGCGACTCCACAAGCCGCCACGTGTCCCTTGCGTGTAGGATCTAAGCCGTTGATTCATCAAGGCTAGGACCTACCCTAACCTTCTCGCGGGCCGCGAAGGATTTACTAGAGGGAGTAGCGGGGTGCGAGGCCTCAGTTTCGATTGCTCATTTCTTTTCGGTATCTCTGTCCCTATAATAAGCAAACTAGCGCTCGGTATAATACCCCTAAAAGGCGAAGCTCTGCCTCGTTGTAAGTATTATAACCCCCGGTTACGTATTAGTTACTCTACCCGATTGATCTAGAGCTCCGTAACGCATGTCAAGGCTCTGCCTGACTCAGTTCGTTGGAGTTCTGTCTCGGGGGTATGGCTAATGTAAATTGGGTTATCTTACTAACACGTGTGCATTATTTAATTTTAATAGATTATAACTAGGAAGTTACCAGGAGGCTATAGTATTTTCTAAAACAGCAAAGTGAGTCATTCTCTTTTTCTACCACAATGTTTTACCAAAACCTCAAATGTTTTAAATTGTGATAACAGTGATTGAGTCTATGTATTCTACAATTAATGTCGGTATGTTGGGGTTTTATATACATTACTTGTTACTATACTGTGAATAGTAGCATGACCACAAGTCAGGATTGGCAGTACCGTGGGTGGTAATTGGGTAGATATAAACATTGTAATCGCTCTCAATACTGTAAAGATATAAAAGCTTGTCTTGATTAAATTGGGATGCACTCGCCAGTATTTCTTGCTGATAAAATATTTTTTAAACTAGTTTCAGGTAACAAAATGTGAAAGCCAATAGAAGCCAGCTGGAGAGCACTAAAGGCTTGGAAAAGTGGCTATAAAAGTTACCTAAATAAAAAGAAGTTTTATTTTAATAAATTAGGGTTTATCCCTATAAACATATTATAATGGAAACTTGGGTTTTGTCCCATGTATTTATTATTTATAAAAGTGTGGTGTTTTAACTCTGATAAACTATTTCCTAACTATGGTCCTGATGTTTAATTTCCGCTGCCAAATTAATAAACACCGATACCATCGGCTCTGTGTGCTACTCGCAGCTGCCGGCACCTCGGGGCAAGGGGTCGGGGGTTGCGACACTTTTCACCCAAAGACACTCTCTTATACCTATTGACACCTAATTTCGCATTCTCTCATGAAAATCACCCTTATTATCGAACCCTTGAACCCAACTACTCCATTAATCTTTTCCAATCAACTCCGGCGACAATGGTGTGATTGACAATCGATGCGATAGTGGACATCGAATGTGTCTGAGGTAAGTATTGTTAATTCTGAGTATTGTTAGTCGTAAATTTCCCAAAATTATGGTTTTTGAACTTAATATTTAAAGGTTGTAGCCGGAATACGGCTCAATGCCACCCTACGCCATGTTCTTATGCATATAAAGTGGGTTCTCATGTTTATGAACAAAGTTAACGTTGACATCCACATCGAACGGGGCAGGGATGATAGAATTAAGTAGGGACATAGTATATCGCTTTTGTAAATGTATATGATGCCTAACTAGAACGTTTTTATGTGTTTTTTTTAATCATGTTTGCCACTAATTGTAATTATCAATTGTCCCATTATATATATATATATATATATTGTAATGAATGTAAGAATCGGACATGCTTTGTGATGTTTGTAAAAATTTGATTACTGTTGATGTTATTAGTTTGTATAAGTCTATATGCATAAATAGACAGGGGTAGTATAATGCAGAAGTAGTATAAGTATATATGCATTTATCGTGTAATGGAGGAGTAGTATAAGTATATATGCATTTATACTATAATGCAGGAGTAGTATTATACATTTGTTGATTGGTTGTTGCATCAACTAGCATGGTTGAATGATGTAAGGGTGGTCGATTAATGCAGTTGCAAGCAAAGGTACATTTGTTTGATAGTTTGATGCAGTTGCAAGCTTATGTATATTTGTTTGATTGATGCAGCTGCAAGCACAATTTGATTGTTTAATGCAGTTGCAAGCATGGTTGACTGATGCAGCTTCATGCAGCTGCAACGATAGGTACATTTGTTTGATGCAGCCACATTGTGTGATTGTTTGATGCAACTAAATAGTTTGATTTTTTAATGCAGCCACATTGTTTGATTGATGCAATACACACATTGATTGTTGGAATGTTGTAGCATGCACGTTGATTGTTTGATTCTTACAAGCATAGCATACACCTTGCATATATTGATTTATGAATTGTGGTATAATGCTTGCCCTCTGTCATTGATTAACAACCTTTTAAATAGGGTGAGAAGAGATACACAATACAAGGAAAGGAAATCAGTAAATACAATCGTGATCCTCTCCTAATTGACCACACAATGTATTCCTAAATATATGTATATTCTAATAGTCCCCCGCAGTTTGAGCGTCATAGGAACGGACACGCAAACTGGACCTAAAGTCTTCAAAGATGGTCCTGGGTAATCCTATCGTGAAGATGTCAGCATACTGAGATGAAGAGGGCACATGAAGAACCTTGACCTGGCCGATGTGAACCTTCTCGCGAACGAAGTGGATATCAAGTTCAACATGCTTCGTTCGTTGGTGTTGAACGAGATTTTCGGAGAGGTATACGGCGGAGACATTGTCACAGTAAATGATGGTAGCTTTTATAACTGGCACCTAGAGTTCCAAAAGAAGGTTACGTTACCAGCTCGTTTCGGCAACAGCGTTTGCAACTCCTCGGTATTCAGCCTCTTCACTAGACCTAGAAATGGTGGGTTGGCGCTTGGAAGACCAGGAGATTAAATTGTCACCAAGAAACACACAATATCCCGAGGTTGACCGTCGGGAATCAGGACACCCTCCCCAATCTGCATCAGAGTAGGCAGTAAGCGCAGTGAAGGGAGATGCCGAAAGGCGTAGACCATAGTCAAGGGTACCTTGTAGGTACCGTAAAATACGTTTAAGGAATGTGAAGTGTGGTTCCCATGGGGCATGCATGAATAAACACACCTGTTGCACTGCATAGGTGATATCGGGCCGTGTGAAGGTTAGGTATTGTAACGCACCCGCAAGGCTGCGGTATAATCTACTATCCTCAATTAAGGGACTGTCCGAGGCACTAAGCTTTGAGGTAGTGTCACAAGGAGTAGCACATGGTTTACATCCCGTCATGTTGGCCCGATGCAAGATGTCACGAGTGTATTTAGCCTGGGATAGGAAAAGGCCATTGGAGTCCCGTGTAACCGTAATGCCCAAAAAATGGTGAAGAGTGCCGAGGTCAGTCATAGCAAATTCTCTAGAGAGCATGGTGATGATAGAGCCAAGAAGAGTAAAGTCTGAGGTGGTTAAAATGATATCGTTGACATACAATAATAAATACACGATTCGTTGTCCCTGACGATATATAAAAAGTGATGGATCACAGATGCTGCTTTTTAAACCATGAGAGAGCAAGAAGCTCGAGAAACGTGTGTACCAGGCCCGCGGGGCCTGCTTAAGGCCATATAAAGATTTCTTGAGATGGCAGACATGATCCGGAAATTGTTTATCAATGAAGCCCGGTGGTTGGTGCATATATATTGTTTCTTCCAAGTGCCCGTGAAGAAAAGCATTCTTCACATCAAGCTGATGTATAGGCCATTGTCTGGAGACTGCCAAACTTAACACAGTGCGGATGGAGGCCGGTTTAACAACCGGACTGAAAGTGTCATGACAATCGATTCTCACTATTTGAGATTTACCATTAACTACCAAGTGGGCTTTATATCTCTCAAGTGTTCCATCGGCCTTAAACTTATGACAAAACAACCACATGCAATGAATGATTGGCATATCAATCAGTTTGGGTACTAGTTCCCATGTGTTATTTACCTGCAACGCACTAAACTCACTGGTCATGGCATGTTGCCAATTAGGATTTGAATAAGCCTTATGGTAAGATGTGGGTAGCGGAGAAATAGAGGTTGTGGTGAGGTTATATTTCTGGTTGGGTTTGGAGATGCCATCTTTTGCACGGTGACCATGGGATGGTGGTTCGAGTGTTGAGTGGGGGTCGTGGGCTGGGTGGGTATTGATAGAGGTGTGGATTGGGCTGGGTTGGGGTGGGTTGGGCTGGGTTGGGTAGGTAAAGATAGAGGTGGGTGGGCCGATGGAACATGATGATGGTGTGGGGTATGGATGGGTGTGTTTAGGCTGGATGTATGTGGGTGAGTGCGAGATTGGTTTAAGCTGCTTAGATCCGTTGGGGAAGGAGTTGGGTCGACTGGTAGGGTGGTAAATGTTTGGGGTGCATGACAGAAGGAGTAGTGGTCATCATCAAGGAAAGTATAAGCCAAGGGTTGGGTATTGTGGGAGTAGGGAAAATCATGTTCATCAAATATTACGTGGCGTGAAATGTGAACGCGACCGGTGGTAGGATCGAGGCAGTGGTATCCTCGAAAATTTGGAGGGTAGCCAAGGAAGATGCATCTGCTAGACCGAGGGAGTAGATTGTGGGCTTGAGTTGCGGACGCGTTTGGGTAACATGTGCATCCAAAAACCCTCAAATGGTCATATGTTGGGTGTCGTTGATGTTGGACCCAGTATGGCCTTAAAACAACTTCTTTTCACGTAATATGGCAAGTGATTTCAGTAGATGTGAAAAAGATGTGCGGAAATGGAAATCAGACTTTCAAGAAACAAGACCTACAGAATTATCAAGTTTGTATCACTTTGAAAACAAAAAGGTTTACAAGGTGATTGTAAGATTATTATCTAGTACAAACGAATCTTGAATTCTGTGGGTGAGAAGGGCAATGGAGTTTTGATGTATGTGTGAATGCTAAGCTTCAAACTCACTTTGCTTCTCCTGGTTGAGCCTTCTATTTATAGAAGGCTGGGTGCATGAATAAACAATAGTTTATTCATGCAATAATTCCTGCGAAAGTGCCCAATTGACATATTCATTGAATCCAACGTTCAAGTTGCCTTTTTCATCATGATATCAATTAATGTCAACTAGCTTTGGTAATTGTGGCAGGACAGAGCCAATTTCAGACAAGTGGGGTATTTCATCAGAATTCTAATAAACCACTTCATCAGAAATTCTAATGAACAAATCATCAGAAAAATCCTGATGATCAGAATCGTCAGAAACTGATGATATTTCATCAGAAATATCATCAGATCCATCAGAAGTGACCTTTTCTGATAATCCAATTCTGCTCTTGATCAACTTGTGATTCTTTGAAGTAGATGCTATACATTTCAGTTGTCCCATCTAATCTTCTTTTTCTAGTTCGTGATCTTTAGGACTGTGATCTCTTCATAGATCCAGTTGATTGTGATTTTCTTCAATACTTACAAATAAAGTTTCCTAACAGTTTCCCCCTAAGTATTGTAAGAAAATGAACTACCTCTATATCTAACATAAACAACTTTCTTTTGAAAGAGAAATATAAAAACAACTAAGTTCAGAAACATAGAACATAGTCAAACCCAGTCATAAATCAAACATTAATAAACAATTGTTCAAAAACAGGAATTTTAATCTTATTAAATCATTAATTGATCTTCACTCCACCTCTGTATTTGTCTCCAGGTTTCAGCCTTTTCTTGTGGTCAATTGCCTTTTGAGTTTCTTTGTACATTTCTTTATACCATCCTCTTGCTTCCATCCAATTTTCAATGCACTCTTCAATTGTTTTTCTCAGCTTTTCATTGTTCTTTCCCTTCTTTTTGAGTTGCTCTTGTTTTTCATTCATGCAGTTCCTTATATATTTTAGTGTTTGATTTGAATACCTGCATATTTCACTGATTCTGAACAGAGCTTTCTCTTCATTAGCATCTTTGAAGACTACACACATTTCTGGTTGATCAAAGATTGCTCCGGTTCTTACTGGTTTAGAAGTGATTTCAGCTGGAATTGAAGTGTTCGGAGGAGGTATTAGCACTTTGTTGCGGTACTCAAAATTGATACATAGATCAAAGTCTGCCAGTGCAGCCCTTTTGTATAACTTTGCTCCTGCACTTTTGAGACTTTCAAGGGCTCTTCTGATTATAACTGAATTACCTTTCATTTCATCAATGATATTCTTCATTTTGACTATTCCCAATGGGTGAATATCACCAGCCAGATTTGCATCAGTAACCTTTTGTTCACTGTTATCTTTTCTGATCAAGGTATACTTGTTTTGTGCTTCAGTACCTAAGATGCCTCCTCCAGTGGTCATAGTATCAATTCTTTCAATTGATACTATTGGATTAGTCATGTTATTGTGTAGAATTTCCCAACCTCCATTGTTTCTGTTTTCGACAATACCTTTACTCAATGGAGAGAGAGGTCTCTTTGGGTTGTCTTCTGGACCTTTCCAATAGTAATTCTTTAGATGTTCTTCAGGGTACATAATAGTGTGTAAATCACCTTTTACCACATCCATTTCTTTGATGTTCCCTTCTGAATCTTCTATCATTACTTTTCTTGGCCTTTTTGAGGAAGTCACTTCATGTTCCATTATTCTCTTTTCTTTTGTATCCATCATTATGGTTAATTCTATTTCTCCTGTGATGGTTGTAGAAGATGGTTGTACTAGAACATGGTCTTTCTGTTGTACCTTTGATGTGTCTGACTTTGGGACATTTGGTGGAGGACCCATAAGTAGCTTTTGTTTATCTGGAGGTGGACCCATGGGTTGCTTCTATTTTTGAGCTGTTGAAGTTTCTGTTTGTTTGGTTTGACCTTGTTGAATGGTTTCTGATTGTTGTTGAGAAGTTTCTGATCTCCTTGCTTGTCTTTCTTATGGAATTGGGGCTTTCAGTTCATGAAGATCAACATTTGCTAGTCTGGCAACATTATACTCCAATCTCTTTACTAACAGATGAACATTAGTAAGAGCTTGAGTATTTGTTTCTTCTTGTTTCTTCATCTTCTGAAACTCCTGATTTTCTTGATTTCTTTGTGCAGCTAATTCCATCAACAGTTTCTCAAAAGCCTCAGCCATGCTGCTGTTGTTGGCTCTGAGGAACTGTATTTCTTCAAGAAGCTTCCCTGAACTTGAGATTTCTCCTGCAGTTGCAACCTCAGCCATCTTTTTCTTGATATCATGCAGTTCCTTGAGAGCTTTCTCAATTTCTGATGAACTTTCTTTGTTTTCTGATGACTTTTGCAATTTGTTGAGGGCTGCAGCATTGTCTTCTGTTTGCTTCTGCACAGCTTTAACAGTTTCTGACAAAACCTTGATATCTGACTTTTGATTTCTGATTTCTTCTAGTATCAGATCAAGTTTTTCTTCTGTTGCTGTTTTCACAATAGTAGTTGTGTCTTCAAGTTCTTTGTGAAGTTGTTTAGGGGACATAGATTGATGTCCTTGGGAGATAGGAGAAACAACTGATGTTTCCCTTCTAACACCAGCAGAACACACATTCTCTGCTGTTCTGAGGTTAAGAGGATTTGAAGATTCCAAATTCCCTATATCCTCACCAGAAAATTGAAACATATTCAAGTTCTGGGTTTCCTCATATCCTTGAACCTTTTCAGGTTCTCCATGAGTTGTTGAGAAACTCTTAGTTTTCTCATCCAGGTTTCCTTGATCAGCAGGCTGATCTCCACCTGTTGCCACCACATTTTCCTCCTCGGAATCTGATTCAGAAAATGGGTCTTTGGTTTTACTCACATCTTGTTTTGAAGAAATTGTATCTCTAAGTAAGATTTCATGTTTTCCTTGAATTGATTCATCAGAATCATTCTCAGAATCATAAAATATGTTTATTTTAGACTGTTGTGCACCTGTTTCTCCTATGTGTGAGTCTTCAGCATGATGTTCTTCAGCCACAGGACTCATATTTACATCTTCATCAGCTGGATGAGGATTAGATTCACCCTGTTGTTCCATTCTTGGTGTGCTTGACTCCTGTGCATCATGCTCCATAGGGGACACATGTTCAAAAACTCCTTTGTTCTCTGACTTTTTGTTCAACATTTTCAGGTATTCTGCTCTGTATGGTGATTCTTCTGGTATCAGATTCATCATTTTTTCTGACAGAACAGGTACATCAGTATCTGACTTCCAAGACCCTACAGCAGTCCAAGGTTTCATAATTTCTGTCTTCCACATATTTTCTGATGCTGGAATTTCTATGTTTCTTTTTAAAAAAGCATCAGAAATTATGATTGATAGAAATCTTGGAAAGGGTAGATGTGAATCTATTCTTCCAACTTTAGTCAGAATTGATCTTCTGATCTGAATAAATATTTCTGCTCCAAAATCAATGTTCAATCCATTAATGAGACTGAACATGATTGTTAGAATGTTCATATTTATCTGATCTGCACCTCCAATCTTTGACGATAGACACCTGTTCAGAATTTCCATTAAAACTTGCCAGAAGGCAGGTAGCTTCTTTCTCTTGAATTCATTGATTCTTGAAATCTTTGTTTTGTAACCCATTACAGCATCAAGTTGTGCGAACATATCTTCTTTTTCTGGTGCTTCTTCAAAGCTCTGATGTAAGGGTAGTTCCAAACATTCCCTTATCTTTTCTGGTGATATTTTAATAAAGATATTTCCCCATACATGTGCTGTTAGCTCAGTTTGACTTGAGATTTTGAGAGTTTTTACAACTTGTTGTATGAGTTCTTGTGGTACCTCTCTGGTCTTTGTAAGAGTTTGAGCTATCGGGCATCTGGTTAGAAATTCAATGAGAATTTGACACTTCATATCATACTCTTCGATGTTATCATTCATAGCTTCATTGTTGCTCTTTAATGGAAGAAATTCAGCTTCAGTGATGAAGGGAACTGAGTGTTCAATTGGTGGTATGTTGATGTTGATAGCAGCCATTGAGAATTTGGGTTTTGTTTTCGGAAAAGGGTTTTAGGGTTTTGAATTTGAAGGTTGATGATGGAAGTCCCTGTCTTGAATGAGGTATTTATAGTGTACACGGACAGAGATTTTTGAGTTTTTATCGTAGGTTGTTTGTGATCAAGGTGTTTAATGACACCTTAATGATGTTTTAATCCTTTTACGTAAACAACCGTTTTTGAAAAACCTTTGGTTTGTCTCTAATTTAATGTAAATCCTTTAAAGAATTTTAGAGATTCCAATGATTTTTCAGATAAATACTAATTTTCAACTTGCACCTTTTCTTCTTGTGGGACACCTTTTGTTTCTAAAAGGTCCAATAGAAACCTTTTGTGTGTCTCCCCAGGTATTTCTCATGATGATATATATATATATATCAGAAAATTTTAAACACAACTTTTAAGAGTTGTATTTTTTGTATATATATCATCAGAATTCATCTGATTTATTTTCAGTGGATAAATCATCAGAATTTTTTTTTTTTTTTTGAGATGAGAGGGAATAAGTAGAGTTCTGAGATTTTACTTACATTGTAGTCTTGTAGTTCTGAACTCCACACTTTTGTTCTGATATACAGGAGGTATTATTTTTTTCATATAGCTTGTTCCAGTCCTCAGAAAAAATTTTAGAAAGAAACTTATTCTTAAAATTTTAGATTTTCATAAGTTTCTTTAAATCTGGTTAAAAAATTGTTTTTATGATGATATGTTAAACTTCCTGGCTTTCCAAAACAAAATTTGATTTTCTGATTTATTGTCAGAATTTTCACAGTTTTCTGGTGAATGATCAGATTTATTTAATGAGTTTTCTGAATAAATACCTGATTTTCTGATTGATCATCAGATTTTCTGAGTTCTACTAACTCCTGTCAGTTCTCATGTGTGATCCACCAGATTTTCTTTGTTTTTATCAGATATGTTGTGTTAGTTCCCCTAGATCTATTACCATTAAGAAATGAAAAGGAAAATAAATTAAAAACAAACCTAAAACAAACAAAAAAAAACTACTCCTTCTCCTCCTCTAATTCGTTGTACATGCACTTCACATATAACCAAAGACTGGTTACTCGACCGGTGTGATTCATTGATGGCGTCAGGGTGGCTTCACTAATGTTTTCTTGAAGTACCAGCTCGGCCCTTGGATAGCAGCTTCTCACTCCTCCGAAGTCTAGCTGACTTGTGATCACCTTAGTTACGAATCGTGGGTAGATCAAAAAGGGTTGACGGTCGTGGATGTTTGCTTCTAGATCTCTCATGAGAAACTTGGCATAATTGTAAGGTTTCTCCTGTATTATAGCATGAACCACTTCCATTATCTTACGAGACAGCTCGTTGAAGTGTCCAATCTTTTTGGAGAAGCAGACACTTAGCTGTGTTACCAAAAACTGGAAAGGTGGTATAAAACCAGATTTACTAACAGCCCTTGACGAGTTGAGTGTATGATAGCCCATTTCAGTCAAGGTCTGTTGCACATTTACCTTCTCCAGAAATTTGATTTCATGATCATCACCCAGTTTGAGGACATTTCTTATTGTTTCCTCTTTTAGGGTGATCTTTACCCCCATGACCTCACTTTCAATCCACACGGAAGTACCACTAAAAATGATTTGAGAATTCCACCAGAACTCTTGGAGAAGTTCTGGATAAATGGTGACATGTGATGATACAGCAAAGCCCAAAGGACTTTTCATGATCATATTATACACAAACCTGTAGTCCTCCCATGCAGGTCCTTCCAAGTTGGATATTAATCTAAGATTATGAAGTCTGTGAAACGGAAGAGGGAATTGAGTGGCTTTCATCAATTTTGGGCGACCCATTTTTTAGATAAGAAAAATTCTGTCGAAGGGCTTTTGAAGAGATGATTTTTGTGAAGAAAGTTCTTTTCAGGTTGATAATATTTATAGATGAAAGTGATATTAACAGCCAACCTTTTTCTCTTCAATTAAGACGATATCTGTTGCAGTGAATGTAACAGTATATGTAACAGTGAATGTGACAGTCTACTAAGCCCCATGTGTGAGTAAGCATTTAATGACTAGGCGGCTACTTTCATAGCTCCTAATGATTCTAGTGCCTACGTGTCACTTAAGTTCCTTATGAAAAAATGAGGTTGCATGCATTTGCAGAATAAACATGAAATTCTATATACTGAAAAAAAATTTGAGACGGTTGATAATCACAGCTGGATGGAACTTCATCAGTATGCATGTTACTTTTCCCCCTTTTTGTTGTTTTTTTTAATTAATAACAAAAAAAAAATACAAAAACAAAATATACACGAAAATAAGTAATTACAATATGTGGAATGTGCATGAGGATGAAAAAAATTATTACAAAATATTCTGATGTTTCAACATAGTTTCTGATTTTATATCAGAACTTCTGGTGCTTTCACCAGATATTCTGATATTCCTTCAGATTATCTGATAAATTATCATTTATTGATCATTCATCAGATTTTCTGGTGTTCCATCAGATTGATGGATTGTTTCATCAGAAGCTAGTTGATTTGTTCTATGAATATCAGAATTTTGATGTTCAACAATTTGGTTTTCAATTTGTGTCTTTGTGTTTTCTGAAAAATCTCCATCATTTAGATTAACCATGCCTAGTTTGCTGATCAAAAAATTGTGTCTCTTTTCATCAAGAGGCTTTGTAAAGATATCAGCAATTTGATTTTCAGTTGGAACAAAATACATTTCAATGTTACCTTTCTCCACATGATCTTTTATGAAGTGGTATCTGACATCTATGTGTTTGGTTCTTGAGTGATGAACTGGATTTTCTGTTATTGCAATAGCACTCTTTGAGTCACATAGAATTGGAATTCTTGTCAGAGTTACTCCATAATCTTTCAGTTGAGTTTGCATCCACAGCACTTGTGAACAGCAACTTGCTGCTGCTACATATTCTGATTCTGCTGTTGATGTGGCAACACAGTTTTGTTTCTTGCTTGCCCAACATACCAATTTTTCTCCCAAGAGTTGACAGGCACCAGATGTGCTTTTCCTGTCAATTTTGCACCCTGCATAATCTGCATCTGTGTATGCAATTAATTCAAGGTTTGTATCCTTAGGATACCAAAGACCAATTTCTAATGTGCCTTTGAGATATTTAAAAACCCTTTTTACAGCTTTTAGATGGGATTCTTTGGGATCACATTGATATCTGGCCAGAAAGCATGTTGCAAACATGATATCTGGTCTGCTTGTAGTTAAATAAAGCAGTGATCCTATCATTCCTCTATAGGTTTTAATATCAACACATATACCATCCTTATCAGAATCTAACTTGTTCCCTGTTGCCATGGGAGTTTTTGAAACAGAGCAGTTATCAAGTGAGTATTTTTGTAGAATTGTTTTCACATATTTTGATTGACTCAAAAATATTCCATCAATTCTTTGTTTTACTTGTAACCCTAAGAAAAAGGTTAACTCACCCATCATACTCATTTCAAAGTGGCTGGTCATCAATTTTTGAAATTTGTCACAAAATTTTTCATTAGTTGATCCAAATATAATGTCATCAACATATATCTGGACCAGCAAAGTATGACCTTTGTGTGTTTTGAGAAAAAGAGTGGTGTCAATAGTTCCTTTGGTAAACCCAGATTCGAGTAAGAAGTTTGATAAAGTTTCATACCAGGCTCTAGGAGCTTGCTTCAACCCATACAAGGCTTTGTTTAATCTATAAACATGATTTTGAAATTTTGGATCAACAAAGCCTTATGGTTGATGCACATAAACTTCTTCCTCAATTTTACCATTCAGAAAAGCTGATTTTACATCCATTTGATAAACTTTTAAATCCTTGGATGCAGCATAAGCAAGAAAAATTCTTACAGCTTCTAATCTAGCTACTGGTGCAAAAGTTTCATCATAATCAATACCTTCTTGTTGACAGTAACCCTTGACCACTAACCTTGCTTTGTTCCTTGTGATTATGCCATTCTCATCAGATTTATTCATGAATGCCCATTTTGAACCAATGACAGATTTGTCTTTTGGCTTGGGTACCAGATCCCATACCTTGCTCCTTTCAAACTGATCAAGCTCTTCTTGTATAGCCTGAATCCAGTCTGGGTCACTTAGAGCTTCTTTGACAGATTTGGGTTCTATCTTACTTAAGAACCCAGAAAATGCACACTCATGTGCAGTGGCAGATCTTGTTCTGACACCATCTGCAGGATTGCCTATGATGTCAGAATGAACATGTCCTTTGATCCATCTTAACTTGTTGTGAAAAGTTGTTGGTTCTGATGGATTTGAAGTTTCCCCCTGAACAGGTGCTTCAATTGTGTGTAAGATATCAGAATTCTGAGGTTCTGATGTACTACACCTTTGTTCTGCAGAGTTAGTACATGATGGATCTTTTGATTTGTTTTTGAAAGAATTATCATGTTCTAGGAAATCTTCATTTAACATTTCAAAGAGATGTTCATACTTTTCTTGTTTCTCAGAAAAATTTATTTCTTTCAAGTATTCATCAGAAACCTTTTTTCTGATGAATCATCAAATGAAACATACAGACTTTCTCTGATTGTCCTTGTATTGAGAATGAAGATTCTATATGCTTTTGATGACAAAGAGTAACCAAGAAAAATACCTTTTTCTGCTTTTCTGTCGAATTTTTCAAGGCTTTCAAAATCATTAAAAACAAAACATCTACAACCAAATGTATGCAAAAATTTTATACTCGGTATTCTTCCATTTATAATGTTGTAAGGTGTTTTGTTGTGCCTTTTGTTGATTATGGATCTGTTTTGTGTAAAACATGCATTTGCTATAGCTTCTGCCCAAAAGTGAGTGGGCAATTTAGCATAAGCAAGCATGGTTCTGGCAGCTTCTACCAAGGTCATATTCCTTCTTTCAACCACCCCATTCTGTTGGGGTGTTCTATGAGCAGAAAAATCATGAGAAATTCCTTTACTTACAAGAAAATTCTCAATTTTTGCATTTTTAAACTCTGTCCCATTGTCTGATCTGATCCTACTTACTGTTAGTTTTAACAGATTTTCAATTTTCTTAATAAAATTAATGATCAGATCAGGAGTTTCACTTTTCTTTCTCAAAAATTCTACCCATGTGAACCTGGAAAAGTCATCTACTATTACTAGTATGTATTTCTTTCCAGAAAAACTTTCTGTACTTATGGGTCCACACAAATCCATGTGTAAAAGTTCCAAATTTTGTGAAATAGAAGACTCGAAAATTGATTTATGTGAGCTTCTCTTGGATTTTCCCATCTCACATGCTTCACAAATTTTATCCTTCTTTGAGGATATCAGAGGTAATCCTTTTACCAGACCTTTGCTTGCTAGTTTGCTTAGGTTTTTGAAATTTAAGTGGGCAAGCCTTTTGTGCCATAACCAACTACTACCTTTGTTAAGTTTTGAAAATAAACATAGTTTTGGATGTTCACTTTCTTCTTTGAAGTCAAAATAGTAAATTGATTTTCTTATTCTTTTCCCACTTAAATAGATTTTATTATCATCTATACCTATTAACAAGCATTTTTCTGGTAAAAAGGTTACCTGAAAACCTTTGTCACAGAATTGACCACAGCTTAGCAAGTTATACTTTAAGCCTTCAACATAGGCTACTTTCTCTATGGTCAGACATCCATACCTTATGCATCCATATCCCATGATCCTTCCTTTCACTCCATTTCCAAAATTTACCATTCTACCCAGCCTTGAAACAAAGTTGCTGAGTAAGCTCCTGTCCCCAGTCATGTGCTTGGAGCTTCCTGAGTCACAGTACCAGATCTGCTGCACATGATGGTCCTGAAATGAAATGATTAGAGGGTTTTTGGTACCCAGCCTTGCTTGGGTACTGTTTCTGATGGAATATTAATCACTTTATTTTTTCTTCTTCTTGTTTTTGCATCAGAAACTCTGTTATATGCTGGCCATTAACATATTTTACATTTTTCTTTTGAAGATGGTGTTGAACAAGCTTCAGTATGTCAACACACATACACGAGTTATCAGAATTTTCTGATATTTCCTCTTGTGATGGAATGAGTGGATAATTTTGAAAAGATGAGTGAACTGCTTCTGGAGTCTTTACAGATTTTTGACTGCATTCACTATTGTTTGCCTTGAAGTTTGGTTTTTCAAAAGAGTATTCAGAACAGGTTGTTTTGCAAGATTCAGATTCAGATTCTGATGTAAATTTATCAGAATTCTGATGAGTTGCTTTTACAAAGATAGTGGTTTAGTTCTATTTGATCTTGTAGAACTTGTATAACCTAAACCCTCTCCTTTGTTCTTTAGTGTGGACTCAATAAAATTTATGAACTCTTTAGCCTATTGAAAACCTCTTACATTGATTTCTTTGTCATTAATTTTCTTGTAAAGATCTTTTCTTTCATTTTCATAAAACTCAATTTTAGCTCTTTGATCTAAACTATCCTCTATAAGAAGTTGGTTTTCAAGAATGATTTTATTCAAAGTCCTTTGCAACTCATCAGATTTTCTAATATCTGATTGATGTTTTTCTTGCAGATTTAGAAAATCTGACATGAGTTTATTTAACTTGTGTTCAAGATCGAGATTGTCTAAATTTACCTTTTGTTCTGAAGTTTCTAGTAGTCCTTCAGAAAGTGCCATCAGGCAGAAATTTGCCAATTCTTCTTCTTCATCATCAGATAACCATGTATCTGTTCCAGCAATTAAGCTTACTTGTTGCTGCTTCTTTGCTTCTTCAAGCTTTTTCTCATAATAGGCAACATCCTTCAGCTTTTTGGTCTTGCATTCTGATGCATAATGACCTCTCTGCTTGCACTTGTAACACACAACTCCAGCCTTCCCTTTATCCTTAGATCTAAACTCTTCTTTAGATCTTCCATCCATCCTTCCTTTGTCACTCCTCTGGTATCTCTGGCTACCTCCCCTCAACCTCTGCTCAAATGTTTTGGTGAGCAGTGTTATTGCTTCAGCAAAAGCTGAAAAGTCTGATGATGCATCAGAAGTTTCAAGATTTTGGCTGTTTGATGGTTGTGGATCATTGGTTGTTGTTGATCTTTGTGAGTTTGAGATAAGAGCTAAAGATCCCCCTCTTTGAATGGTTTCTTCAAATATTTCTTCCTCTCTGGGGATCAAGATGTTGTATAAGTCATGAAGACTCATGTTTCCTAGTTCTAAGGTTGATGATAAAGTCATGGTTAGACTTCTCCATTCTATAGGAAAGGCATCAAGAAATTTGATGTTTCTTTCATCGTTTGACTTTGTTATTCCAAATTTCTTTAACTCATTTAAAAGTTTTGTAAATCTTTGATATGTATCATTTAACCTTTCATTTGGTAAACTTTTAAACCTTTCATAAGATGAGACACTGTTTGTTCTTTTGTTTCTTCTCATCCTTTCTCCTCCTTCACAAAGGTTTTCCAACTGATCCCATATTTCCTTAGCTGATGCACATGCATCAACTTGTGAAAATATGTCATTGGGGATGGCCATTATTAAAAGTGACTTTGCCCTTTCATCCCCAGCCACCAGGTCCTTGTCTTCCGCACTCCAGTTTATTTCACTTTTGGGAGCGCGGGAGGCAGAGATTGTTGGTGATTGGTCAGTTGCTGGAATAGCAGGTATATCAGTCATTGGTGTATGTGGACCCCTTTCAATGGATTGAAACAGAGCTCGGTCATGACCATTAAGGAAATTGACCATCCTGATTTTCCATTGGGGGTATTCTTCTCTGACCAGAGTCGGAGGTTTGGACATAGAACCAATGTTAAAAGCATTATTCTAGGATTGAAAGCTGGCCATATTTAGAGAAAAGAAGATGAGCGATTGATCGTTTGAAAATAGTTTATTCAATCTGCTCTGATACCAATTGTTAGACCCAGTATGGCCTTAAAACAACTTCTTTTCACGTAATATGGCAAGTGATTTCAGTAGATGTGAAAAAGATGTGCGGAAATGGAAATCAGACTTTCAAGAAACAAGACCTACAGAATTATCAAGTTTATATCACTTTGAAAACAAAAAGGTTTACAAGGTGATTGTAAGATTATTATCTAGTACAAACGAATCTTGAATTCTGTGGGTGAGAAGGGCAATGGAGTTTTGATGTATGTGTGAATGCTAAGCTTCAAACTCACTTTGCTTCTCCTGGTTGAGCCTTCTATTTATAGAAGGCTGGGTGCATGAATAAACAATAGTTTATTCATGCAATAATTCCTGCGAAAAAGTGCCCAATTGACATATTCATTGAATCCAACGTTCAAGTTGCCTTTTTCATCATGATATCAATTAATGTCAACTTGCTTCGGTAATTGTGGCAGGACAGAGCCAATTTCAGACAAGTGGGGTATTTCATCAAAATTCTGATAAACCACTTCATCAGAAATTCTGATGAACAAATCATCAGAAAAATCCTGATGATCAGAATCGTCAGAAACTGATGATATTTCATCAGAAATATCATCAGATCCATCAGAAGTGACCTTTTCTGATAATCCAATTCTGCTCTTGATCAACTTGTGATTCGTTGAAGTAGATGCTATACATTTCAGTTGTCCCATCTGATCTTCTTTTTCTAGTTCGTGATCTTCAGGACTGTGATCTCTTCATAGATCCAGTTGATTGTGATTTTCTTCAATACTTACAAATAAAGTTTCCTAACAGTTGATAAAGGACAAAGGCCGGGGTGAGATGGTTAAGTTCGGTAGTGGGAAGTATGTTATGAAAGTAGGCGGAAGTGTGGAGAGCTTCAACCCAGAAAGTGGGTGGAAGACGAGCATGTATTAAAAGTGCCCGAATAATATTGTTCAGGCGACGGAGCATTCGCTTGGCTTTGCCATTTTGGGACGAGGTCTGTGGACAAGAAAAATGAAGGACCATACCATTTTGCAATGCAAACTTTTTGAAATTGTGGTTGTCGAACTCGCCTCCCAAGTCGCATTGAAAAGTTTTGATGAAACGGTTGAACTGGGTATGTACAAGTTTATGAAATTTAACAAAAGTGACAAATGTTTCTGATTTATATTTTAATGGGTAAACCCATACATGTTGTGTGAAATTATCTATGAGCACCATATAGTACTTATAGCCAGAGTTGCTAACAACCGGGGATGTCCATAAATCACAGGGAATTAAATCAAAGGGTGCAAAAGTAATGGAATTTGAATCAGGAAAAGGTAAACGTTGACTATTAGCAAGCTGACAAGACGAGCAAACAAAAGTACTAGCTGTCTTATTACAATGAATAAAATTATTACGAGAAAGAAAATCTAAAATGGTAGTTCCCGGGTGCCTTAGACGGTTGTGCCAAGGAGGTTGAGGAGTCGTGGAGACAAAAGCATATGTAGGTGACGTGAATGGATAGAGGTCCCCCGTGCTGTCATGGCGAGAAAAGAAGGTGCCCATCTTGAGATCCTTCAAAGAAAAAACAAAAGGATCAAATTCGACACTAACTTGGTTATCACGAGTAAATTTTCTGACAGAAAGCAAATCTTTGATAACGGTTGGTGATTGAAGGACATTGTTTAGTTTGTAGGTTTTGTTAGACACAGTGTGAAGGCTATGTCTAGATCCATTTATGGGTAGTTTTTGTCCATTACCAACGAGTATAGTAGTTGAGGAAATAGACAAGGGAGTAGTAAACTTACCGGAGTGTGCCGTGATGTGAGATGAAGCCCCAGTATCCATGTTCCAAGCGGAGTCCACAGAATTGTTCACTTGCATCATAGATAAAGTTGTTCCAAGATCGGTGGGATTGAGAGCATTAAACGCATTCGGGTCCGTGAACTGAAGCTGGGTATTCTGGGCCTGCATAGGGACGGGTGGAGCCTGTGGATAAGGGGCAATTGGGCTTGTTGGTAAGCCATATGGGCCTGGTTATATTGGGCTTGGGCTTGCGAGCTAGGTTGTTGTGATGGAGCCCAAGCTTGTGAGGGATAGGGAGTGGGTGGGACTTGCCAATTTCCGTTTTGAGTGGGAGGTATCGGGGGGCCATAATTGTTCGGCTGAGGTTGGGTTTGCCACCAAGGGTAGTAGGATTGTGACCGAGACCGGCCACGACTGCGACCACCCCGGTAACTACGACCACGACCCCGGGTTCGGTTCGGATCATGACTGTTGTAGCGGGTTTGGTCGATTTGAGTGGGGGTTGTGGTATTAGTATGAGGGGTGGGTTCAGGAGTCGAGGGTGGTGGGTGCGGAGTAGAGACCAATACCTATTGGGATTGATGTTGTCGGGCTTGCTGACGTTGTTGTTCCCGCTGCAGGCTGGTTCGTGCTTCATCCCACGAAGGCGAGTTTTGATTTATTATAGCAGCAGCGACATCATACTCGGAGGGGAGACCACATACCAATTGCATCACGAGTCTCGCCTCGCTCACAGGAAACCCAACATCACCGAGTTGATCAGCAATCTCCTTTAATTTTTGACAGTAATCATCAAGCGAGGAACAAGCACCAAGAGTTAAGTTGGTGAAATCATGTTCGAGGGTCGTTGCACGGGATCCTTTATTGTTCAGAAAAATATGTTCAAGTTTAAGCCAGGTAGAACGAGCGGTGGCATCCGATTCAAGAACACGTACCATCAAATCATCGGACAAAGTAGCATAGATCCATTGAAGGATGAGTGCATCGATTTCGTACCAGTCATCGTGGGAGTCATCTGATTCTTTTGGAGGTTCCGTACCATCGATGTGATCCAAAATTTTGTAAGCTTTAGCATGTAACTTGAATAATTTAACCCAAGACGAGTATGTCACTTTGGTACCGTCAAGAGCGCGTATCTTATTCTAAATATTGGTGACCGTATAGGCCGGGTGAAGAGAGGTAACAGATTTTGATGTGGTGGTCTTGGGTGATGATTGACTGTCTTTGTCAGACATGGCTGTCGAAACAGCTGCAAACAAAAAAAAGGAAAAGAAAAGAAAAAGAAGAAGGTTGTCGGCAGCTAGGGTTATCAGAGTGAATGCTCAGATACCATATTGATTTATGAATTATGGTATAATGCTTGTCCTCTGTCATTGATTAAGAAAGACTCATATGGTAAGATTTTGGCTTAAGGGATCAACCTACGATTTCATGTAAACTACAGGAACGTAAATTATATTTTACTCTATATATTACATATTGTTTGTTCGTAGGGCCCCCACCAAACACCGGTTTTACTTGCTTGAATTCTCAGATGAACACTAGTTCGAAAATGGAAGGTTGAGAAGAACAACGGTGTTATCCAAAAGTTTTGTCCACATAGGAGACGTTCGGATTTCCGGATGAATAACGATGGAGTTGTTCTTGCATGTTTAAACTATCATTAATTCAAGTATTAATGGGCATTAAAGATTACATCAATATATTCAAAATATATGCGGATTCGTGGATGACAACTAGATGGATTAGTGGTTGTTGATTATATTAATTCGATTAATTTGATTAATTTTAATACTTTTTTGTATTATTTGTTTTAAGTTCGTTTTTTTTTTTTTTTTTTTTTTGAAACTTGACTTTCATTCACAAACCACTGAACCCGAAAACCGGGCCAGCAAAAACAACAAAGGAAATTACATAATTACAAATTTACACCAGTTGCTCCACTCAACCGATCGAAAACGAGACCTATGCCTGAACCAAAAAAAACTCAAGGATCTAATCTCACTAAATACTTCACCCACAAACGCCCGCGAACCCGAAAATACCACTTTATTTCTTGCTAGCCAAATACACCAACAAGAGGTTAAAATGATACCTTGAAGAGCCTTTGATTCCAAGCACCCCAATCTGCTAAACTTGTGAATTTCCAACAAATCCTTTATAGAGAACGCGAAAATCGAAGGAATATTACACCACCTACTAACTTTCTGCCAAATTAAGTCTGCAAATTGGCAGGTTATGAAAAGGTGGAGCACCGACTCGTCTGCTTCTCCGCAAAAGGGGCAAAGACCCACTTGATTGATGATGTTTCTGGAAAAAAGCGCATCATAAGTCGGAATACGATTTAATTCAAGTCTCCAAGCCAAAATATTACACTTCACTGGCACCCATTTACACCAATCGAGCACGAAGATATTCGGATCTCTTCTACCGCGAGACATGATATGCTTGGCCGACTTCACCGAGAAAGAACCCGAGGGATCGCCCAGCCACCTCCATTTATCTCTGCCGACTCCGATAGAAACGCGGGAAATCAAAGCAAGAAGAGAAGCCAACTCTTGGACCTCCACAGCCGTGTCCGGTTCGTATCTCCAAAGCCACGAAACACCTCCGGCCAATCGATAAAAAACCGAGCAGTTTTTAACGACTTCAAGGCGAAATAAATGAGGAAATAACTCTTTTAAGGTATAATCGGAAATCCAAGGATCCAACCAAAAGAAGATGTCCATGCCCGAATCAACCACTCCTTTGAAAAAGCTCCGTAGAGGTTTATGATCCACTAGCGGTTTGCTAATGGATTTACAAATATTAGCCCAAACCCCATTGACAGCTTTGTTACAAGGTAAAAACGCCCACTCCGATCGACCCAAGTGAATAGCATTAATGATTTTGACCCATAAACTATCAGGTTCGGTTTTAAATCTCCATCCCCATTTACTTAACAGAGCCATGTTAACGTCCATTAATTTATTCAACCCCAAACCACCAGCTTTTTTAGGAAGAGTAACCCTATCCCATGCCACCCAGTGAGTTTTCCTAACATTAGACGAACCGCCCCATAAGAATTTTTTAATGATACACTCCAAATCCTTAATGACCTTAACAGGAGCTTTGTAGAGAGACATGAAGTACGTAGGTAAGCTTTTAAGTTCGTTGTCAGTGAAACTATTTGATTTTATTAGTTTTTATAAGGATTGAATTATTCGTGAATGTCGGGAGTTTAGCATACGTTGTCTTAATCGGGTCCGTGCTAGAGAGTCCCCTCGCACAATAGATCTTCAATTAAACGCCTCAATGAGAAACCCCTATCACCCAGACTCGAACTTGAGATTTGAAGAGAAAAACTCACACGAGCCCACCATAGATGAAACTTAAAAATACATGGCCACCACTAGAGCACTAGTGATGGTTATTTGATTTTGTTAGTATAAGACAGTTTTGTTGTGCTCCAATTGTTCATTCCAACCTATTTAGTTTAGGGACCGAGACTAATGACTAAAAAACATATCCTTACTGATATTTTTACATAGTAAAAATTATCTCTATGTAACTATTATTATGAATCAAATAAATTAATATCTTTTAATTAGGGGGAGTGATTTCACATCCATCCCTACATGTGATGTTTGATGTTTAGTTGCGTTTCTTGCATGCTTTCTTAATTTAGATACTTTCTCTAGAAGGTCGCAATTTTCAATCAAAGATTATACCGAAAGAATTAATTAATTATTTAAATAAAAGTTGATTAAAGTTAACATTAACAAAAATATTATAACACAAGTCAAAGTTACTCTAGCGTCGATTTGTCAATTTGGCGCTACAGTAACTATTTTTTTATTATTCTTATTTTGTATTTTAGCCCTTTAACTTTTAGTTTTTACATTTATACTCCCTTAATTTTTTAAAAACTTAATGAAATACCATTTTGACCCTCTCAAATTTTAAGTGCTTATTTTTATATACATACATGTTGGTGTAAATTCAAGTGGGTTTACATTTTAACATAAATTATTTCGGAAATGATTGACGTCAAATATAATACGTTTTCGTTCTTATTTTTATGTACGTTTTTAGTTGGTTTACGTTTGACGCAAATTTTGATATCGTTTTGGTTGTACTACCGCTTTATATTTTTAGTTTTCTCTTTCGGTTACTAATGGTACCTTATTTAGGTATCCTCTTCCGGTTACTATGTTGAGTACCGTACAAACAAAATGATAACAATCAAATTCCCCCGCTTGCCTCACTACAAAGCGCGAACAACAACCCCTAGTTATTTATAAATAAGACTTTTTTTTTTTGAACGGCAAAAAATACTTCATTAAACATCACTAAAATTTATAGCTAAATGATTACTAGTGAGGCATTAGCAAAAGCATGCAGCCAACACCTATTACTCACCCATACAGACTTTTACAAAATACCCCAAACAAACTAACAAAAAAATATATCTTTTGATTACAGCCTATATGTTGAAATTCACCCACTTCTCCCAGTCGAGATTCACGTCTTTTGATCTGTGTTTCACCCATATAAAAGCCAGAGATTGTACTTCACCCAAGATCCCATGCGCCGATATTCTTTTGCCATTGAAAATCACCTCGTTTCGAACTTTCCATACAACCCAACATGCAGTCAGAACAACCAATTGTACCAATTTCTTTCTCTGATCAGATCCCTTGACATTCTTGTATAACTGTATAAGATCACGAAAGTTAAAGTCATACACCGGTGGAATTTTCATCCAAGTACTGATCTTCTGCCAAACTAAAGCCGCAACATGACATTCCAAAAAAGGATGATTCACATCTTCCTCGTGATCACCGCACATATGGCACATTACGGAACCGTGTAGCAAATTTCTTTTTTTTTTTTTTGCAGATTTTTCAAGGTAGCAAGTCGATCTTGTTCAGCTCTCCAAGCAAAAATATTAATCTTCTTTGGAACCCATTTAACTCGTTCATAAGGGGAAAAGGAACTGCATGTTTACCGAGTGCCTCCCGACATGATGCAACCGAAAAAACTCCGTCCGAATTAAGAGACCATATCCGATTATCATGTCCCTCTAGCCTAGGTGTTATAAACCAGAAAAGAAATCAAGACTATCACTCAATGATTATTGAACTTTATTGAAGAATATGAGAATGATTACAAAGGAAATTGAAAACAAGATGATGAACTAAACCCTAAGACAACTATTTATCCCCAATTACATCCACCTGTCATTAACAAACTGTTAACAACATATTAACTCTCCTAAACCTCACACTTTCATTATTAGCAATAATGGTCCCTGTATTTTTCAGCAACTAAGCAAATATAACAAAATATATGTGCTGACCATCATGGTTGACCTTTGACTCCACTTCTTAACAATCTCCACCTTGGATCAAACGTCAACCTATTCCCAGCAACTCCAAACAATTCAAAATTTTCCCAACTAACAAAGGTTTCGTTAACATGTCTGCCCCATTATCATCTGTGCCAATTTGCTCAACACAAACTTCACCAGAATTAACAACTTTTCGAATGAAATGTAGCCTGACATTTATGTGTTTAGTCCTTTCATGAAACACACTATTTTTTGAAAGCTAAACAGCACCCTGGTTGTCACATTATACAACTGATCTATCAACTTTAAGTCCAAGTTCATACACAAACCCTTTTAACCATAGACTTTCCTTGATATCTTCGGTCAAAGCAATATATTCTGCTTCTTTACTGGATAAAGCTACTACACGCTGCAGAGCAGCTTTCCAGCTTACTACACTTCCAAGTACTTTGAATACATACCCTGATATTGACCTCCCCTTATCTTTATCTTTAGCAAAATCAGAGTCTGTATACCCCACAACCACATTCTGCTCTCCTTTATTACCACCAAATACCAAACCAACATCAAGAGTTCCACTCAAATATCTCAATAACCACTTTGCAGCCTCCCAGTGTAACTTCCCTGGATTTGCCAAATATCTACTCACCATACTCACACCATACCCTATGTCAGGCCTAGTACACACCATTAGATACATTAAGCTACCAACAGTACTAGCATAAGGTACCTTATTCATATAATATCTCTCATCATCAGTCTTTGGAGAATCCTGATTAGATAACTTGAAATGTGATGCAAGTGGTGTAGTTACAGCTTTGCAGCCTTCCATACCAAAGTTTTTGAGAATCTTCTGAATATAAGATTTTTGAGACAATTTAATTACCTTTAATTCTCTATCTCTGATGATTTCCATCCCTAGGATTTTCTTAGCATCCCCAAGTTCCTTCATTTCGAACTTGATGTGCGTGAAGTGTGTTATGGTTTTAATGTTTATTTTAAGCCCTTTTACACTTTCTTTAGCCAAGTTTTAAATTTATAAAACACGATATTTACTAACACTAAACACACATGTGGGCAAGTGCACCCATCGTGAGCGTAGTATAGTGTTGGTAAGATACCGAGGTCGTCCAAGGACACAAGAGCTTTTAGTACCGGTTTATCCTCAACGTCTAATCAAATCAAAAGTTTAGAAAAATGTTTTAAACTAAGAAAAATAAAAACTAACTAAAATGCTGAAAAATAAAAATAAAAGTAAAACAGATAGACAAGATGAATCACTTGGTTCCGACTCGTGTTTAGTGTAACCTTTGATTATTTCCGCACTTTTGCACTATTTAAGAGATTATCTTAGTTATTGTAGTAGGCCCCTCTTTTGGAGGTGACGTTACCCTCAACCCAGTAGTTTGAGTCAGCAAGGATACAATCCTAAAGGGTCGGATTAATGAAAGATAATTAATTAAGTTATTAATGCATATTGTGGTAGGCCCCACTTTTGAAGGTGACGTTACCCTCGGCTAAGTAGTCTGAGTCAGCAGGGATACAGTCCTAAGTAGCCGGGTTAAAGTATTAATAGTAGTTTAACTTATGAGGGGATCAAAGAGTTTGGACCCCCGCCATCCAATACCGTTAAGTATTGAAGGAGGTCC
Organism: Helianthus tuberosus; assembly: GCA_030545235.1. NCBI lineage: Eukaryota > Viridiplantae > Streptophyta > Magnoliopsida > Asterales > Asteraceae > Helianthus > Helianthus tuberosus. The sequence continues at coordinate 45,709,643 of CM060362.1, read as the reverse complement.
TACTAAATTTGACCCAGGTCCTTTGCAGGATCTATACACTGAACAATGGCAAGACTCTTACCAAACCGTTCCCTTAACCCCCCGACCAGGTAGCCAACATACCTCCATATAGACCGTGGAGATATGAATGGTGAAAATCTTTTATTTTATATAGACAGTAAAATAATGCCAAGACACCACAGACAAACGATAAGGAAGAATCACCTTCAACATAAGAAACTAGTTATTAAAGTCATTAATACATAACCAATTAAAAAGTGCGAAAAGATTAAAAATAAAAAGTATTACACTAGACACTTTGTCTTCACCAAGTGATGTAAGAGACTTAGGCAAACATGGCCTTGATTGTCAAGAACTCTTACGATCAATCTTGGATCCCGAGAAGACTCACACACTCTATGATGGAAAATGGATGATGGTGGTGGATGATGGTGTTATGGTAGTGGTGGGTGGTGGGTGAAGTGTGAGAGAGGTGGTGTGCCAAGGGATGGTTTGAGCTTGAGCTAAGCACTCCTATTTATAGGCTGAACAGAAGCTCGGGCACGGCCCCGTGTCCACATCCTTCTCTTTCTTCATTAATTGCTCTTGTCTTTATTAGTTGACCACGGCCCCGTGTCCGCTGGGCACGACCCCGTGTGCAGAAGCATATATGTACTATCAAGATTTGCCTGGATTCTGCGAATCTTATAGTTGACCACGACCCCGTGCCCGCTGAGCACGGCCCCGTGGTGGGCAATGGAAGCTTCTACAACTTTGTCTTTTATGCTGACACTTGGGCACGCCCCCGTGCTCCAACCTCCTGTTTTCTTGTTTTGCTTGGGAAGATGCTTTCGGGGAGGTCGGGCATGCCACGTTTATTCCTTTTCTTGTATTTATGTTAGATTTAGCTGCCTTTTTGCTTCTTTTGTTAATTTGAGCTCATTTAATCCTGAAAATACAAAAGGAAGACAAAAACACACTTTTTCCAACATTAGTACTAAAAAGGGTTAGTTTTATGTCACAATTGATGTTATTTATATGTTGCATTTTGCACACATCAAATACCCCCACACTTGAATCTTTGCTTGTCCTCAAGCAAAACTCTTTATAATGTGGCTTTACACTCCCAAATGGAATTGGTAGAAAAGAAGGTTTTTGGGCTTGTCATAGAGTGTCGGGATTTCCAAGATTCTTTATTTAGTTTTATTTTTATTTATTTACAATCTTATTCGTCATGATTTATTTAAAACTTTTCATAAGATAAATTACTTATTAGGGCATAACATGCCTCTTTAAAATTCTATTTATATACAAGTTCACATACCTCACGTGGGATCACTCAACACTCGGCCGAAGATGTATTTTAGTAAATCACTCGAGAGCAGCATGGAACTTACTCCTACCATAGGCTTGCCAAGCAATCAATCCTCCTCCTTTTTAACTATAAACCTTTGTAAATATCAAGAGGACTTTTGGGTGAAGGGTTAGGCTAGGGTTAAAGGTAGGTGGTTGGATTAGTGGTTAGTAGAAAAGGGCGAAAAAGCGTAAAAAGCGTCGGTTTTCGAAAGACTTTTTTATTTTTGCAATTTTTATTTTGATGAAGCTATTATTCAAACAAAGTTATTTTTGATGAACTTGTTTGTTTATTTCTTTTGCTTCACCAACCAAACAAAAATTTTTTTTCAAAGTCAAACGAAAAACCGAGCTTGTTACTAAAACAAAGGGTTAAAAATAAAAAGGTTTTGGTGGGTGAAAGGGTGTTTGGTTTGAGTTAAGAAATGAAAAGGTTTAGGCTCAAAGGGGTTAACTAGGGGGATTTTGGGTAGGTGGTAAAAAAAATAATGGTGTAGAAATAAAAAGGGTTAGTCCTAATGCCTCCATCATTTACTTACTCGGGTTTAAGTTGGTAAGGACCAGGAATGTATCGTCGTGGCAAGTTCTAGAGTTGTAAGAACCAAGCGGCTATTCACACAAGAAACGAAAAATGAGCATTTACTTTTAAGATATGTATTTGTGTGCTCAATAAAGGCTCAAAACTCACTTTTGTGGGAATGAGTTTTTATGTGATCAAGTATATATAATTAAAATTTAACTAAGCTTGTCATGCCTTTTCATAATTTTCTTATGTTGGTTCTTTTTATCACGACGCTATCTGTTGTAAATTTGTAAAAATATAACCTTTTTAGAATTTTGAAATTCCCAAATTAAACCTACACAAGTAAAAAATGAAAATTTTCGAAAAAAAAAATTTGGGGTGATTAGCGGTTCCAATAGAGTTTTGTGTAAGACTTGTTATTAGGACTTGCAAGATTCAAGGTTTTAGCATCCCCTCCCCACACTTAAATTACACATTGTCCTCAATGTGTCCCAAAAATAAGTTTTTAGGTTGATTGAATGTGTAAAAGGCGTGAAAAAGCAAAAATTTATGTTACTGGGCGCTGGACACGGCCCCGTGTTCAAGTGCCAGTAACAAAAATTAAACAAAAGAAACAGAAGTCTGGACACGGGGGCGTGTTGGGTGAACACGGCCCCTGTCCAGTTTACCTGAACTGGGTCATTTCTACAGACTGTGCAGCACGGGGCCGTGTTGGGCGGACACGGCCCGTGCTGAGCTTACTGTTAATGAAGAAAATTGTCGGATGGCCCTGTTTTCCTGCATGGGGTGCTGGTTCAAGTTTCCCTTGTTATCCTTTGCTATCCTGAGTGTATTTTATTTGCTTCAACACCATCCAAACACCAAATTAACTAAAACCATCATTCATTAAGTCATAGAGAGAATTACATAATAGTCTAAAAGTTAAAATACTAGATAGTTAGGTCAAAGAAACACAAGAAATCTAAACCAAGAAGTTCTAGCCTACTACTTATTCTATTAGCAAAATTTCCGAAAAGGTAAATCTCTCGGTTAAATGTGGCTTGAAAAACTTCTTTCTCCGGGCATGGGTTCCTCACACGTCGGCGAGCCATTCTTCTATCTCCCTAGGGAGAAAAAAAGCGGGCTCATTGGCATCGGTTTGAGGAGGTGCAACCTCCACCGGGACTTCTTGTAGATCTTCAAGAGGAGGTTCCGCTGGAATGTCGTCCCAACCGATAGGATTGTGGATTCCAAGTGCTAGGTTCCAATCCTCTTGAGGGAGGATGGGTTCCATGGGAGGTGTTACAAGAATGTTTAACCTCTGGTGCAAGAGGTTTATTTCTTGAAAACTGTTTTCCAACCCCACCATAAGATAATTTATACGGTCTATTAGGACCTCCTCTACCGAAGTCATCTCGTCAAGAGCTTCACGTAACGCCATTACGTATCGTACGAGAGTTGCTTCCATTGATGACCTTCTTCGACTGTTTCTGGAGTGCGCAGAAGAGGTTCCACTGTTCTGGCTAGACATTCTATGAAAACAAACCAAAATAGTTCATTTTTATGAAACAGTACCACGGACACGGCCCCGTGCTCAATGAGCACGGCCCCGTGTTCACCTTTCTGCAGTTTTTTAGAACAAGGAATCTTGGAGTTTCAAATTATTTTCCCAACTTATGAAGTATTTTTTAACAGAAATAAATTAAAACAATGATGTGTAACTTATTTTTAACAAGATTCCTTGAACAAAAGTTTAACAAACATCACAATAAAGCTTGGAATCAAGCTTCAATGGAGGTGTTGTTGCAAGAAAGATGAAGAAGAAGGTAATGGATAAAAGAGGAAAGGACAAGATGTTTGTTAGAACCTTCTTTTAGAACATACCTAGGATGGTAAGTTAGAAAATCCTTTCAAATCTCTGTCCCTGGATGGTCCAAATGTGCAGGATTCTTGGCTGTATTTATAGAAAACGACAGCATGCTGGACACGGCCCCGTGTCGGCTGGACACAGCCCCGTGTGCAGGTAAGATCCTGACACGTTTTGTCCGTATTCTGACAAAAAGTCAGAAGGGAATCTTTTGGTGGACACGGGGGCGTGTTGACCTGGGCACGGCCCCGTATCGAAGGGCTGATTATGAAGTTTGTCTATTTTTAAGGAACTTTTCCGGATCGGGCGGTTCCTTACTGGATGGAACAACCCCAAAGTGCCTAAGATACCTTAATTGTTCTAGATTGAGACGAGAACGCAAGAGGTTGTCGGTGAGGGTGATTCCTATGCTATATGTAGGTGGACAAGTCCAACCCTTTTCCGGGCTCTCGTTAAAGAAGGTGTATGCCGAATCGCTCAGGTCTATGTATGCATCGAACGAAGTCGATGGGGAGTCCTTCACGGCATAATCGGCACAGGGACGACTATCGCTCAAGTCCTCACTAGAGTTAGAAGTATCGTTGGGGACAACGAAGTTGTTTGAATGCGATTCCAACAATTCTTCTTGGTTATCATCTTGAGATAAATTATTGAAATCTATCCTAAGTTCTTTTAACCAATTAAGAATTAGATCTTCTAATTGAAATAGTTCATCAAGAAGCATTTCTCCTAGAAAATCTGGTTGGGAGCATTCGAGGGAGAGATAGGGATTATTTTTACTTTCGCCTCTCTTAAGGATACAAGGAAACGATGGGTCTATATAGTGGGGCTTATAATTTAGAAAATAACATTCTAATTCCTTATGGGTACCACCACATAATTGACACCACGTACCATAAGAGTGCCGAAAGTAAAAAGTATCAGTATCACTCAAGTTTGTGTCAGAAATTACCAACCGTCGGGATCTTACGGTTCTGTTTTCAGTAACTGACTCTTGGGCATGGGGCGTGTTGAGTGGGCACGGCCCCGTTTTCAGCTTACTGTCTGACTTAAAACAGGATTGCCAGTTCCAATGATTGGGCACGGGGCGTGTTCAGCGGGCACGGCCCGTGCTGAGTTCTGCAGAAGCTGAAAAACTAAGAAAAATCCTTAAAAAATAGAAAAATAAGAAAAACGATTAGGCCGTTGATTCCTAACTTTCTTAAAATCCTTGTGTCCCCGGCAACGGCACCAAAAACCTGATGTGCGTAAAGTGTGTTATGGTTTTAATGTTTATTTTAAGCCCTTTTACACTTTCTTTAGCCAAGTTTTAAATTTATAAAACACGATATTTACTAACACTAAACACACATATGGGCAAGTGCACCCATCGTGAGCGTAGTATAGTGTTGGTAAGATACCGAGGTCGTCCAAGGACACAAGAGCTTTTAGTACCGGTTTATCCTCAACGTCTAATCAAATCAAAAGTTTAGAAAAATGTTTTAAACTAAGAAAAATAAAAACTAACTAAAATGCTGAAAAATAAAAATAAAAGTAAAACAGATAGATAAGATGAATCACTTGGTTCCGACTCGTGTTTAGTGTAACCTTTGATTATTTCCGCACTTTTGCACTATTTAAGAGATTATCTAAGTTATTGTAGTAGGCCCCTCTTTTGGAGGTGACGTTACCCTCAACCCAGTAGTTTGAGTCAGCAAGGATACAATCCTAAAGGGTCGGATTATTGAAAGATAATTAATTAAGTTATTAATGCATATTGTGGTAGGCCCCTCTTTTGAAGGTGACGTTACCCTCGGCTAAGTAGTCTGAGTCAGCAGGGATACAGTCCTAAGTAGCCGGGTTAAAGTATTAATAGTAGTTTAACTTATGAGGGGATCAAAGAGTTTGGACCCCCGCCATCCAATATCGTTAAGTATTGAAGGAGGTCCTACTAAATTTGACCCAGGTCCTTTGCAGGATCTATACACTTAACAATGGCAAGACTCTTACCAAACCGTTCCTTTAACCCCCGACCAGGTAGCCAACATACCTCCATATAGACCGTGGAGATATGAATGGTGAAAATCTTTTATTTTATATAGACAGTAAAAAATTGCCAAGACACGACGGACAAACGATAAGGAAGAATCACCTTTAACATAAGAAACTAGTTATTAAAGTCATTAATACATAACCAATTAAAAAGTGCGAAAAGATTAAAAATAAAAAGTATTACACTAGACACTTTGTCTTCACCAAGTGATGTAAGAGACTTAGGCAAACATGTCCTTGATTGTCAAGAACTCTTACGATCAATCTTGGATCCCGAGACGACTCACACACTCTATGATGGACAATTGATGATGGTGGTGGATGATGGTGTTATGGTGGTGGTGGGTGAAGTGTGAGAGAGGTGGTGTGCCAAGGGATGGTTTGAGCTTGAGCCAAGCACTCCTATTTATAGGCTGAACAGAAGCTCGGGCACGGCCCCGTGTCCAGTGGGCACGGCCCCGTGTCCACATCCTTCTCTTTCTTCATTAATTGCTCTTGTCTTTATTAGTTGACTACGGCCCCGTGTCCGCTGGGCACGACCCCGTGTGCAGAAGCATATCTGTACTATCAAGATTTGCCTGGATTCTGCGAATCTTATAGTTGACCACGACCCCGTGCCCGCTGAGCACGGCCCTGTGGTGGGCGATGGAAGCTTCTACAACTTTGTCTTTTATGCTGACACTTGGGCACGCCCCTGTGCTCACTGAGCACGTGGCGTGTTCAACCTCCTGTTTTCTTGTTTTGCTTGGGAAGATGCTTTCGAGGAGGTCGGGCATGCCACGTTTATTCCTTTTCTTGTATTTATGTTAGATTTAGATGCCTTTTTGCTTCTTTTGTTAATTTGAGCTCATTTAATCCTGAAAATACAAAAGGAAGACAAAAACACACTTTTTCCAACATTAGTACTAAAAAAGGGTTAGTTTTATGCCACAATTTATGTAATTTATATGTTGCATTTTGCACACATCAGAACTCCTTCTTGAGCAATGACTTTGTTGCTATGATTTGTTGTTTGTCTTTGCAGGCTAAGAGCATATCATCTACATACAGTAGAAGATACACAAACATCGACCTTTTTCATACTCTTTATAATATACACAAGGATCATGACAACTTCTAGAAAAACCAACACTGGAGATCATGTAATCATCAAATCTTTTATACCATTGTCTGGGTGCTTGTTTAAGCCCATACAGTGATTTCTGCAGTAAACATACCATGTCTTCTTTCCCTTTTTCTTCATAGCCTAATGGTTGCTGCATATAAATCTTTTCATTTAAGTTGCCATGTAAAAACGTTGTTTTAACATCCAACTGTTCCAGTTCCATATCCATAAAGGCAGTAAAAGACAATAATACCCTTATAGATGTGTGCTTGACAACTGGAGAGAAAATTTCTATATAATCCAGTCCTTCTCATTGAGTGAATCCATTAGCCACTAGCATGGCTTTGAATCTTGGCTTTTCTACACCTTCTATTCCTTCTTTCAACTTGTATATCCACTTACAAGGTATGATTTTCTGACCCTTAGGTCTTTCAACAAGAGTCTATGTTTTATTATGTTGCAGAGATTTCATTGCATCATCCATTGCTTCTCTCCACCTTTCTTTATCATTAGATACAATAGCTTCATGAAATGTTAGAGGTTCTGTTGTGCTTTCAATCTCGGCAGCCATAAAGACTACTGCTGACACATCTTCTTGTTCTCTGAACCTTATAGGCCTCTGAATTTCCCTTCTAGCTCTATCCCTGGCCAACTGATAATCAGAAAAATCAGTATGACTAGAACTAGTATCTTCAGACTGATTTACCTTCTGGTTCCTAGAATCACTTTGCTCCACCTCAATTTGGACACTTGGATATATAGAACTGATCTTAGACCCTACAACATCTTTATACATGATCTCTTCTTTAAAGGCAGCTACATCTCTGCTAACAAATACCCTAGACCTTTCTTCATCAGCCTTCCACAGCCTATATCCTTTAACTCCCTCAGGGTATCCCAATATTATACATCTTAAAGCTCTAGGCTCTAATTTGCCCTGATTAATGTGAGCATAACATAATGACCCAAATACCCTTAGGTCTTCATACTCAGGTTTCACACCTGATCTCCATTCCTTAAACTTCCCAAAAACTTCATGTTTATACTTTAGTATATACACCCACACTCTTCTGGAATAATCATCTATAATGGTCATGAAATAACTAGCCCCTCCCATTGACAGATTCTTAGTGGGCCCCTATAGATCAGAGTGCACATAATCTAGTATACCCTTGGTCACATGTTTACCCTTGGTGAAAGATACCCTATGTGACTTTCCCAGTATACAATGTTCACAAAATCCTGCACCCAGCAATCCTTGATCACTGATGTGACCAAGCCTTTTGTGCCACAGACCTGCATTTATAGTCTTTCTATCTGGAACTACAGCATTGACCTCTTGAACAACCCTACCATCAAACAAATAGGTGTTGTTCTCACATCTTGTACCCGAAAGAACTACCATGGACCCCTTTACAACTTTAGCTTTCCCATTTCTTAGACTTATAAAATACCCATTCTTTTCAAAGGTTCATAGTGACAAAAGACTTTTAGACAATCTTGGGATATACATCACATTATCAACCTGAATCTCACACCCATTATCTAATTTGAACACTATTGAACCCTTCCCATGTATTCTACAGGGTCTATCATCTCCTAAATGAACAATTCCCAATTCTTGAAACTCAAGAGTTTTGAAAAATTCTTTACAAGGAGTCATATGAAAAGAACATTCAGAGTCCATTATCCAGTTACCTTTCGAATTGACTGATGAGACAACCAGTGCATCTGCACTCTCATATCCATCTTGAGATGACTCTGGTGAGATATTTCCCTGATTCTTTGAAGTACCAGCATCAAACTTCTTCTTCTTCTTCTTGAACCTCTCAGGACATTCTCTCTTCAGGTGTTTTTCTAAATTGCAGATGTAGCACTTTCTTTTGAATCTTGACGTTGATCTTGCACTATTCTTGCCCTTGACATTTCTATGTTCTGGTCTTGTAACGCCCGTCTTAATGAATCAAGATTTTAATAATTGAAATAGACATTTTAATGCTAAAATGTGACTTTACAAAAACTTGTCATACTTACATTCCCATATGTTTACAACATTTCAAAAACATATTTGCAAGTGTTTACATAATTCACTTATAACAAAACAAATCCAGATTTGACGCGGAAGCTTCATTTGACGTGTGTTCGGTTCTTGCTCGACGCTTGATCTTCATCCGGGACTCTCGACATTCACTTATGATCAAAACCAACTTAGAAGTCAGTTTTGATAGTTAAATAACAAGTACAACAAGGTAATTGGGTCAAATAACCAAAATAAACAAAAATTTCAATATTTTACCCCGTCGCCGTGCGCCACGGCAAATGCCTTTGGCCGTGGCACGACGCCACGGCTTCAATTCGATAGAATGTGTTATGCTGGTGCTGCATATTTGCCCAGCTAAGTTTTAACCAAAACCTAACTTCAAAATGGCATAACTTTTGATCTAGACCTCCGTTTTACGCGATTCTTTTTCCCACGAGAACGTAATTTGATTCTCCATCATATGGAGTTATAATTCAACATTCAAACTAAATAAATTCCAACTTTTTAAGCATTCGACTTATTATTCAAAATCAACATTTTGACCAGTTTGTATTTAAAACCACCAACTTGTTTCTTAAACAACCAACTACATACATCAATGTATTTAACTCAAGATCTCTAGCTCGGGTTTATAATTCTTATGAATTATGCTATTAGTACGCAAGCTATGCGCATAAATCCGTTTTGATCCATTTAGGGGATTTAAGCAATTTAGTCAAAAACTATCTCATTTCTTTTTACACTTCGCGATTTCATATTTAAAGTATCTACCTATATTCCATAATCGCCATACAAGTTCCTAAATAACCCATATGGGTCGTTTGCCTAATTTACCCATCAAGGGATTTTTGGTCAATTTTAGTCCTTCATTTATGACGAAGGACTTTCACTAATATTTGACCAAAATATCGCTTTTTAAGTATAATTCTAAATATGCGTACCTGGCCCGGGTCAACAAATAGACCCGATTTATACCTTGCTTTTATTACCACAATTTCTATGGCGACGCAATTATCTGAATTGCTAATCATTCCTGTTAATCATAAGACTCGATAACCACATTAGTCGATATTGTCAAATGGTGTTACCACCACTATTTGACCTGTTTGGCCTATATGGCCAAACCTTTACATGTGTAGCAAAAACATGGTTTTTAGTTACCAATTTGCCCATCCGACCCATTTCGGATTTTCCTTTCGTTAGATCCCTCTCCTTACTTATTTAGCCCATTTTGGCTTACGCCATGAGTACCTTTTTAACTTTGGTTTACATTAGTCAACACTTGACCAAATTCCATTTTTACCCTTTTTCTTAATGTTAGATTACACTACAAGGTAATCTTATCGAAAACTCATAATTCCTTAGTCCTTTCATGACCAATTTACCATTTCACCCTTTTTACCATAACCCATGGTTTTTATTGTTTATATTAGTCCAACCCGCATCAATTGCGTCGAAAATCGAAGTTTCCCATATTATCTTTATCGTATTTATACTCATAAAATAAACAAATATTCTACAAGGGGGTGTAAGTTTCACTTACCTTGCATTCTGAAACACGCTTTTCCTTCATACTTGATTCGTTTGACCCGCTTCCTTTTCAAACCTCCACCTAGCTTGTTAAGCGTCAAACTATCATTGTAATTCGTAAGACGGTTAGATTGGTCATCATCAATTATGACTACCCCACCTTACGGGTTTTATGTCAAATTTATCACTCAATCTAGTCATTGGTCGGTTTGATTTTTTAAAGGTCAATTGACTTATCAACATATTCAAATGCACATTTGTTTCATTGAACTCACTTAGGAATTTCATCCGATTACTTAATGAAATCAAATTTTACTTACTAACTAGTAGGTAACATGATTTCAAACATCCACGACATGAATTTAGCACCAAATTTCTTTTTGTTATACGAAAACCCATCTTATGACAAGTATGTTTACATACTCGAATTCATAATTGTTCAAGTACTTCTCTATTACTACCATCCATGATGGTTTCGAACCCTAGTCTATTATAAACTTACTCAAATTGTCAAGTTTATCACCAATTTATCACTCTAATTCAAGACTTCATCATATTTTCATAAACTCATTTACCTCATACAAGGTAAATACTTCAATTACAAGTTTATGGCAAAAATTAAACAAGTTTGCACCTAGGGTTTTGTTTCTAGACTTAAACCCACATCAATTTCACTAAAACATTAAATTTTCATACAAGAATTTCATTCATGCATTATTATCAAAATTCCAAAATATCACCAAATCATAATTTTCGACATATACGGTCCCTTTGTCTTGGTGATCGCGAATTTACTAAAAGCCCCAAATTCCTAGCTTGTTTTCCCTCTGATTTTGATCAAATTGTGAGTTTAGGGTTCAAAGAAGGAACCCCTTTCTTGCTCTGTGTAAACATCGACCAGAACACACACACCTTGTGTGTGTTTTGAGTCAAATTTTCATTTTATTAATTTCACTTTCAGTTTTGTCCATTATAGCCCCTCTATTTTCCAAAGTTTATAAAAGAAAGGTTAATTAGTCAAGTTCCTTTATTGTCTACAACATATAATTAACTAGGTTAATTATTCCTAGTTACCGAATGGGTTCGGGAAGTTATAACCCATTTTACTTTAAGTCCCGTTAACTCGGGACTTGGTTTATTTATTCAAATTCTAATATTTACCGGGTTAATTTTTTTTTACCACTAACGGTATTTTACCCATCTTTACTATTAATGTGGTTTGATTACCAAACCCGTTTTTGGGGTGTTACAAGTCTACCCCTCTTAACGAGGTTTCGTCCCCGAAACCTTTTCCATGTAGTCCATTAGATTTATACCTAATGCATTTGGTCTCAATAATCTTTCGAGCGTTATTCATACCTTAACCATTTGTTAGTATTACAAGAATAGTATGGTAATATCTTTTGGGTTACAAAACATATGCGTATAACCTCATACCTTATAGCTTTACCCTTCAATCGTACTTTTGCCCGATGTGACTTCCCGACACTTTGTTTATGTTACCTTATGATCGCCTAGTATAGGCGATTAATGCTCTTCGTTAGTAAGGCCTCATGGATCGTCAATTTCATTTCATACTCATTTACCTTTATTATTTTACTTGACCGAGACGCCATTTGGTCACTCGGTCATATCAGTTTGTCACTAATCTCTTTGCCACGCGAATCTTATAATGATAAGCGCATTGGACAAGTTGTTAAATTTTAAAAATTGACCTTAACCGGTCTTGCTGGTTAGACTTACCGATCTCCGGTTACCATATATCCCGCTGCTCGGGTATACTATCATTGCCTTTCCCTGAGGCTTACAAGTATTTATGACCCCTAATTCCGTAGCTCGTGCTACAGTGGGGTCCTGCTTTCTGATATGTTTAAGTTCATAACAATCTTTATGTTTTCGAAACTTTCCTTTCGAATTTACCGTCTTACACCTATTGGTGTCAAGACCTGTTCCTTTCTAATGGTAATCGTTTCCCAATCAACCTCATATTGTTTATGTTTGGTAAAACGTTGTTTTTAACTAAAACTGAATTTTGGTTAACATTTTATCTTTAATTTATGTCAAACAGTTCTAACAACTTGACATTTATTCTTTTACAGTCCTTATTTTACGCGGGGACTCTTAAATGTTTTCCTCACTTTACACTATTGACTCGTAGGTTCTTTCACTTAGCCTCAGTGGCTATTTCTTTCGATTTTCACCCTTTTAAGGTGAGACCTCAACAGTTCGTTTCTTTCTGTTGATGACCCAAGGGTCTTCTTGGTCCCGTAGACCTTAACTCTACTTTTCAATCACGTAGGTTATGATGATCCCGTAGATCATTTTTTATTCGTGTTTATATTCAAATGTATATATACATATATAGCTTCAAAACATCCTTTGTTATGTTTGGAATCGTTTATTTTCGCTTTTGAACTTTAGTTGACCTTGGCCGTAGTCTAAGGTTTCGTTCGTTTACTTCCGGACTAATTTTTCTTATTTTTATGGCTCTTTACGTCAGCTACACGCTGATTTGTTCTACGCTTACCATTATCTGGTTCTCACATGTATTTCTTTGCAACCCTCTACCCGGGTTCTTTTACCTTAGGGTTTTTAGTGCCCATAACCCCTTGCATAGGTTTATTAATATTTCACACTTTTATTTATTCGATTCGCGCTTACTTTCATTGGCAAGCGTTATTCTTTATTTATTTCGTTTGACTTGTTCGTGTGAAATTTTATCACTTATGGATGTCAAACTTCATTCTTTGTTCGACCCGTTCAACTTTAAAATAGTTGAACATAATTTATCAAAATTTCTATTTACATCATCTTGTCGTCTTTTAGTCATGACTCAAAACCCGAGTCTTTTGACTTTCCATCCGAGTTCCCGCTTCTCGGTCTACGCATGTGTTTAAATCCTTACCCATCAACCAGGTGTTTTACCGAAGTCGTTATTATTGCAACCCTTCCGGTATGCATTAAGACTTCGCTTCGATTTATTTGGTCGTCTTAACGAAATCCATCGCTTTTATTCGACCATGTCTTTTATTCTTTATATAACCATCCTTGACGGCCTTATAGATTATGAGTGACGATTATCATCGTCATCCTTTCTTTACTACGTCCAAAGTTAACAACTTTGATTATCTTTTTCGTGTGGGCAATACCTTCGCTTTTATGATCCGGCGGATCATCTATACTTTGGTTTTGCTTGCCCATTTTGTCAACCATGGCTCTTTCGTCCCTTCTCTCAGGCTCATTATTCTAATGTAATATGCTTCCGTCACCCGGCTTACATTTACATTATTCTCAAGTATTTTGCTCATTTGATTCATTTGGGTAGTTTTAATTTGTCCCATTTACCCTGTCCTTACTACATCGGATGTAAGTATGTCCATCATAAAAGTTCATGGTACCACGTGTTCACTACTTACTTGGCCAGAGTAAGCGATCAACACCTGATATACATGACCTTTTATAATTTTCACATTACACCCCATGTAAGTAATGCCTCTACTTAGTTTTCTTGGAAATAATATTCTGGATAGGTATTCTATTCAGGTTTTCCAAGCTTTTAATTTATATGTGCAACAATCATTCTCTACATGTTTGTTGCATATTGCTATTTGTGCAATTAAATTTAAAATGTGCACCTGGTAATGCTTGCCCTAACGGGCTTCTTTTGCCGTTAACCTTGTTCGCGATCACTACGCGATTTAGATTCTTGATGAGTATGCTCTGCTTGTCATACATTGGACCGTTCCATCGTCATATCCGTAATTCGTCCAACTCTCGTCATCTTCAGATGCGAGTGTCCTTCAATTAAAACATTCACAAAAGTTAGTAATGTCGACATCAATAATCGCCCGTATTATAATACAAGGCTTTTCCACTATACGTGTCAACACACGTAATTTCGTTGACTATAACTATCCTTTATCTCGATTGATTGGTGTAACGTGTATTACACGATAACCCTATGTGTTGTTCTCAACACTTTAATCATACTAAACCATTACTATATACATGTACTTACCGGATTTGCGATCAAGCCTCGAACCGAACACTTTATTCTTTTAACCTTGAGCTCTGATTACCAACTTGTAACGCCCGTCTTAATGAATCAAGATTTTAATAATTGAAATACACATTTCAATACTAAAATGTGACTTTACAAAAACTTGTCATACTTACATTCCCATATGTTTACAACATTTCAAAAACATATTTGCAAGTGTTTACATAATTCACTTATAACAAAACAAATCCAGATTTGACGCGGAAGCTTCATTTAACGTGTGTTCGGTTCTTGCTCGACGCTTGATCTTCATCCGGGACTCTCGACATTCACCTATGATCAAAACCAACTTAGAAGTCAGTTTTGATAGTTAAATAACAAGTACAACAAGGTAATTAGGTCAAATAACCAAAATAAACAAAAATTTCAATATTTTACCCCGTCGCCGCGCGCCACGGCAAATGCCTTTGCCCGTGGCGCGACGCCACGACTTCAATTCGACAGAATGTCTGATGTTGGTGCTGCATATTTGTCCAGCTAAGTTTTAACCAAAACCTAACTTCAAAATGGCATAACTTTTGATCTAGACCTCCGTTTTACGTGATTCTTTTTCCCACACGACCGTAATTCGATTCTCCATCATATGGAGTTATATTTCAACATTCAAACTAAATAAATTCCAACTTTTTAAGCATTCGACTTATTATTCAAAATCAACATTTGACCAGTTTGTATTTAAAACCACCAACTTGTTTCTTAAACAACCAAATACATACATCAATGTATTTAACTCAAGATCTCTAGCTCGGGTTTATAATTCTTATGAATTATGCTATTAGTACGCAAGCTATGCGCATAAATCCGTTTTGACCCGTTTAGGGGATTTAAGCAATTTAGTCAAAAACTATTTCATTTCTTTTCACACTTCGCGATTTCATATTTGAAGTATCTACCTATATTCCATAATCGCCATACAAGTTCCTAAATAACCCATATGGGTCGTTTGCCTAATTTACCCATCAAGGGCTTTATGGTCAATTTTAGTCCTTCATTTATGACGAAGGACTTTCACTAATATTTGACCAAAAATATCGCTTTTTAAGTATAATTCTAAATATGCGTACCTGGCCCGGGTCAACAAATAGACCCGATTTATACCTTGCTTTTATTACCACAATTTCTATGGCGACGCAATCATCCGAATTGCTAATCGTTCCTGTTAATCATAAGACTCGACAACCACATTAGTCGATATTGTCAAATGGTGTTACCACCACTATTTGACCCGTTTGGCCTATATGGCCAAACCTTTAGATGTGTAGCAAAAACATGGTTTTTAGTTACCAATTTACCCATCCGACCCATTTCGGATTTTCCTTTCGTTAGATCCATCTCCTTACTTATTTAGCCCATTTTGGCTTACGCTATGAGTACCTTTTTAACTTTGGTTTACATTAGTCAACACTTGACCAAATTCCATTTTTACCCTTTTTCTTAATGTTAGATTACACTACAAGGTAATCTTATCGAAAAATCATAATTCCTTAGTCCTTTCATGACCAATTTACCATTTCACCATTTTTACCATAACCCATGGTTTTTATTGTTTATATTAGTCCGACCCGCATCAATTGCGTCGGAAATCGATGTTTCCCAAATTATCTTTATCGTATTTATACTCATAAAATAAACAAATATTCAACAAGGGGGTGTAAGTTTCACTTACCTTGCATTCCAAAACACGCTTTTCGTTCATACTTGATTCGTTTGACCCGCTTCCTTTCCAAGCCTCCACCTAGCTTGTTTAACGTCAAACTGTCATTGTAATTCGTAAGACGGTTAGATTGGTCATCATCAATTATGACTACCCCACCTTACGGGTTTTATGTCAAATTTATCACTCGATCTAGTCATTGGTCGGTTTGACTTTTTAAAGGTCAATTGACTTATCAACATATTAAAATGCACATTTGTTTCATTGAACTCACTTAGGAATTTCATCCGATTACTTAATGAAATCAAATTTTACTAACTAACTAGTAGGTAACAGGATTTCAAACATCCACGACATGAATTTAGCACCAAATTTCTTTTTGTTATACGAAAACCCATCTTATGAAAAGTATGTTTACATACTCAAATTCATAATTGTTCAAGTACTTCTCTATTACTACCATCCATGATGGTTTTGAACCCTAATCTATTATAAACTTACTCAAATTGTCAAGTTTATCAGCAATTTATCACTCTAATTCAAGACTTCATCATATTTTCATAAACCCATTTACCTCATACAAGGTAAATACTTCAATTACAAGTTTATGGCACAAATTTAACAAGTTTGCACCTAGGGTTTTGTTTCTAGACTTAAACCCACATCAATTTCACTAAAACATTAAATTTTCATACAAGAATTTCATTCATGTATGATTATCAAAATTCCAAAATATCACCAAATCAAAATTTTCGACATACCTTACGATCCCCTTGTCTTGGTGATCGCGAATTTAGTAAAAGCCCCAAATTCCTAGCTTGTTTCCCCTCGGATTTTGATCAAATTGTGAGTTTAGGGTTCAAAGAAGGAACCCCTTTCTTGCTCTGTGTAAACATCGACCAGAACACACACACCATGTGTGTTTTTTGAGTCAAATTTTCTTTTTATTAATTTCACTTTCAGTGTTGTCCATTATAGCCCCTCTATTTTCCAAAGTTTATAAAAGAAAGGTTAATTAGTCAAGTTCCTTTATTGTCTACAGCATATAAGTAACTAGGTTAATTATTCCTAGTTACCGAATGGGTTCGGGAAGTTATAACCCATTTTACTTTAAGTCCCGTTAACTCGGGACTTCTATATACTTTGTTTTTCCCAAAGTATTTACCCTCCTTTTAATTAACATCAAGTTTATTTATTCAAATTCTAATATTTACCGGGTGAAGGGGTAAGGTCCCAAAAACCTCATAGCAAGTACTTGGGACCATACCACAACCTTGCCTTTTCAGCCTCTTTTTTACCTTGCGCGGCCGCGCACTGGTCTTACAAAAGAAAGGCTTAAGACAGACAGCAGACAACACTTGCGCGCCAAAAGGAAATCATAAACCCTTGTTCTTTCCTCCATAAAACAAGGGATAAGAATCCTGAGTTAGACACTTCCGCTTAATATCCATACTTGGATATTATTCACCCAGACTTGAGATTTATTTAGCTGATTCCACACAATAAGGAATCACACCAGATTGCTGCAGTAATCTTCTAGAAGGAATTCAATCGTGCACCACTAAGACGGTTATAACCGTCTGGACACGTGTCACACCCTCAGGCACCCCTGAAATCACAATGATAGCTTGTAATTGGAGAGTGATCTCCACTTAATCACTTTACACGTGGCAAAACCCCAGCCATCGATCTAAACCACGATTCGTGTGCACCCACGTCGGATCAAGGAGCTTGACGGAAGGAAATGCAACCGGTTACGGGGTTAGCATCTTCCGTCAACTTTTCACTAACGGGTTTTCCCGCCCAAAGACTCCCGGCTATAAATATGAGAACTACCCAGGTATGAAATTCAAGTTACACACACTTCTCAAATACATCTTCTTCTTCATAACCCATACTTATTCTCACACCGGAGTCGGGTCAAGGAGAGAACCCTTTTCTCCCCTTGACGAGGCTAACGGTGCTTCTTTTTTGCAGAGTTCACCGGAGGAGAAGATCAATTACAATCAAATCAAACGAGAGGAAACCCACCTTTTTATGCAGATTCAAACCCCCTAGATAATTGATTCCGGTCGATTAATCTAGTGTTTCTTCATTGGCGCCCACCGATTCCTCTGTCTCATCAGTTTTTATCTCGTTTCGATTCAATTCTTTTCATCCTCTGTTTTCACATGGCAGAGAATTCATCTTTTCACCCATCAGGTCCTCGATCTGGATTCAAAGGTTCTACAATCCAGAATACCCAGATCGACAGAATCATGGGAATTCACAAACATAACAGTCATCCAGACGGAAAGAATCCCTCAGATCAGCTCACTGAGAGGACACCAGAATACTGGTTTGACAGATGCCAGACCACTTTAAACCAGACTTTCACACAAATTTACATATCTGAGTTCCCAAACGTCAGATCTGACATTACAAAAAGAAATAAGGGTGAAATCAATACTGCAGTATTGGACCCACAGACACCTTGTCAGTGGGACATCCAATCTGACAGTTATGTAGAGATACTTCGACAATCAAGAGATATCAACCATCAGAAAACCAAACAAATAAACATGGTTCAAGGAGGTCCGTCACGAAGGCCAAACAAACGAAACCATGATCAACATTGGAAGGAACAACAGGTTGTGTTTCCTGTGGTCCCTGGAGGCCCTCAGGAAGAGCGACCAGTAATTATTACTGGCATCTTCGGTCATTACCGAACGGACTATATGTTTATAGATCCAGGCAGCTCGATGGATATCATATACGAGCAGTGTTTCAAACAGCTTGATCAAGAAGACAAAGCACGTCTAGAACCGGTTGACTTCCCTCTCACCGGATTTTGTAATGAAGCTGTATTCTCGTTAGGGCAAATAGCATTTCCCGTGACCCTATCCGATGGGGAACATTCACGCACAGTCACGGTAAACTTTATGGTCATGCCAGCAACATCATGTCATGACGTTCTGCTCGGAAGAAGGTCGCAAAGGGAATTCAGCATGATCACTTCCATTCCACATGCTGCATGCGGATTCCCAACAGAAACCGGAGTCGCAATTCTATACTCAAGCAAAGAGGTCATGTACGTAGATGACGAGCCACCAATAAAGATGGCCAAACCCTCAACATCAAACGAACCGGAGAAATGGGTTCTGAACAACGATTATCCAGAACAGACCATTCTGCTAGGTCACGCCATTTCACCAGCAACACGGATACAACTAAAAGAATTGTTGTCCAACAATAAAGACATATTCTCTTGGTGCCCAGCAGATACGACCGGGGTTCCACGCGATATAGCGCAGCATTGCCTGAACATCAAACCATCAGCAGAGCCTGTTGCACAAGGGAGGCGCAGCTTTAGCGAAGAAAAAGCAAAAGCCATGAACGAGCAAGTAACAGAGCTACTTAATGCCGGAATCTTGCGCAAAGTTCAATACCATACATGGGTTGCCAACCCAGTTATGGTACAGAAACACAGTGGCGGGTGGAGAATGTGCATCGACTTCAAAGACCTGAATAAAGCATGCCCCAAAGATTGCTACACGCTTCCTGAGATAGACAAAAAAGTCGACTCTCTAGCGTCATTTCGATGGAAGTGCTTTCTTGACTGTTACAAAGGCTATCATCAGGTCCAGATGAAAGAAGAAGACGAAGACAAAACTGCATTCCGTACAGATAAGGGCATCTTCTGCTACACCAAAATGCCCTTTGGCCTGCGCAACGCAGGCGCAACATACCAACGACTAATGGACACAGTCTTCAGAGGAGACATTGGTAAAACAGTCGAGGTATACATGGATGACCTTGTCATCATGAGCCATGAAGAAGAAACAATGTTGGCAAACATTCAGCGCACATTCGACTCATTGCGCAGCGTAAACTTAAAGCTCAACCCAACAAAATGCTCCTTCGGGATGGAAGAAGGGAAGTTTCTGGGTTTCATAGTAACACGAGATGGGTTTAAAGTAAATCCAGAAAAGGTGCAGGCCATCCAGCTAATGCCATCACCTGCAATAATAAAAGAAATGCAAAGACTCGCCGGACGTTTAGCAGCCTTAAACAGATTCTTAGCCAATCATGCGGCAAAGTCATATCCATTCATCAGTACACTGCGAAACTGCGCCAAAAAAACCCACTTCCAGTGGACACCCGAAGCAGAAGCAGCCTTCAAACAAATGAAGGAATGCCTAATTCAGTTGCCAACACTAACAGCACCAAGAGAAAAGGAACCACTGATCTTATATTTGTCTGCTGCGGAAGTAGCAGTTGGTGCGGTATTAATGGTGGAGCGAGAAAACATTCAGACTCCAATTTACTATATAAGCAAGATGCTCACCGGTCCAGAAACTCGTTACTCAATGATAGAAAAACCGGTCCTAGCACTGGTACATGCGTCACGACGCCTACGTCGGTACTTTTCGGGCCACGTCATCACGGTTCTCACCAATTATCACTTAGGCCAAATCCTATCCAAACCTGACGTGGCGGGAAGATTGGCTAAGTGGGCTATTGAGCTGGGGGGATGCAATATCCTGTATAGACCAAGACCAGCAATTAAAGGGCAAGTTTTAGCGGACTTTGCCACAGAAGTTCCCATCGACAAAGTTCAAGAGTGCGAAGCAATCCAGAACCCTATTCCTGTTTTCGATGATAGAGTCTGGACTCTGCACACAGATGGAGCTTCCAATGACGACGGAGCCGGCGCAGGCCTTCGATTAGTCACTCCCGATGATCACGAACTCACATATGCCATACGCTTGGATTTCCGAAGCACGAACAACGAAGCTGAATATGAAGCATTCTTGGCGGGTCTTCATTTAGCACTTAAAATGGGGGCAAGAAACCTTGAAGCCAACGTCGACTCAAAACTAGTGGCCGAGCAAGTTAATGGCCATTACGACGCAAAAGGAGAAGCTATGGCATTATACCTTGAACAAGCGCGAATGTTAATCAGCCAATTCCAGACGTTCAAGGTTAATCATATAAACAGAAGCGAAAACAAGCACGCAGATGCACTAAGCAAATTAGCCGCTACCAGCTTCAAGCACTTAGCAAAAGAAGTGCGCATAGAGGTATTGTCTAATCCTTCCATTCACCTCAAACAAGTAAATGTTATAGAAGTCGGGAATCCATCCTGGATGTCTCCGATCATCTTATACCTGCAACACGGAAAGCTCCCTGAAGGGAAAGCAGAAGCTCGAAAAATCCAACACAAAGCAATAAACTATGAAATGGCGGATGGCGTCCTATACCGAAAGTCATTTATGGGACCATTACTACGCTGTGTTAACAAAACAGATGCGCAATATCTGGTCAGAGAAATCCACGAAGGTTTATGCGAAATACACGCAGGACCGCGCATGGTTGTGGCAAAAATAATGAATGCGGGATACTACTGGCCCGGAATGCATGTGGATGCAGTAGACTTATTACGGAGATGCGCAGCATGTCAACGCCACGCGCCAAAAACACTCCGACCAAAGAACCCGCTCGTACCGGTCACCTCCGCCTGGCCTTTTCAACAATGGGGCATCGATCTCGTGGGTCCGTTCCCTGACGCACCAGGCGCAGTAAAATTTATCATCGTAGCGGTCGACTATTTCACAAAATGGGTCGAAGCTAAGGCACTAGCCTCAACAACAGCAATGGTGATTCGCAAATTTATATGGGAACACATTATTTGCAGATTCGGATTACCATTGCGCATCATCTCCGACAATGGCACTAACTTTGCCTCAGAAGATCTTCAGAAATGGTTCAAAGAAATGAAGATTGAGCATAACTTTGCCTCCGTGGCGCACCCACAGGCAAACGGCCAAGTCGAAAGCGTCAACAAACAGATAGTCGACGGCATTAAGGCGCGACTAGGCACAGCACGCAGAGGATGGGTTGATGAACTTCCCAGCATCTTATGGGCACACCGCACCATGCCAAAAACCAGCACAGGAGAAACTCCATTCAGCTTGGTATATGGGTCCGAAGCGGTAATCCCAGCCGAAATCGATCTTCCATCACTGCGCATGCTAGCCATGGAAAGACAAGACAACGAACAAGAACGGAGACTGGATTTAGACCTTCTCGAAGAAAGACGCAAAAATGCCACCATCACAGAGGCCAGGTACAAATCCAAACTGGAAAAATATTACAACGCGCGTGTCCGCGTATGCACATTTGTCCCTGGTGATTTTGTTTTACGCGACAACGAGGCTTCTAACGCGGAAAAACCAGGCAAATTAGCACCAAAATGGGAAGGACCGTACATCATCAATGAGGTTCTGGGCAAAGGGGCGTACACCCTAAAAAGACTTGATGGGACACTAGTTCCCCGCACCTGGAACGCGCAGCAGCTGCGCAGGTGTTACATGTAAGACAAACCAGTCGGTAAAAAAAAAAAAAGAGGAAAAGCATACAATGTATATCCTTATTACCCTTTGTATTACGAGCCTTGCGCTCTTATCAATACAAACACCATCTTTACTCATATTCTTGTTTATTACAAATTGCATATAATTCTTTGGGGTACGCGAAAACGATATGGTAGACATTGTACACCTCATGAACAGTCTAAACAAGGCAAACAAACGCGCCTTTTAGACGAATGTTCACACATGAGCACAATACCATTTCTCATTCGCCCTACCTACTAAAAGCAATTAAAACACATGCAACATATTGTAATAAAAACACGAAATTACATGCACAACAGTGCACCACAAGCATATATATCATCAAATGTAGCATAAACACTTCATAACAAGATCATGGCAATGATCTTCAAAAAAATTTTAGTACCAAGACTTGAATATTTACAAGAGACATCAAAAAAGAGGAAATACTGTAACACCCTTGTTATTATTTTAAAGGTTTTCGTATAAATAACGAAAATAAACATGTAATTACGATTAATTATCCTTAGAAAATACGAGTAATCTAAAACTTTTACAACTTAAAAGTTTTCAACATAATATAAATAAGTTCGTCGTTTAAAAGTTAAGACGTAAGGCCGTGCGGAAGCTTTAATCTCGAGTGTTGAATTTTTTTATTGTGTTCGGTTCCTCATCGAGCTTGATCTTCATCCGGGCACTCTTGGCGATCACCTATAATCAAAACCAACTTAAAAGTTAGTTATGATAGTTTAAAAAATAGTTTGAACAAGTTACATGGGTCAAACAACAACAAATAAGGTTTTTCCAGAACTGGGGGGCGTCGCGTGACCCCTAGCCCCCCTTTCGACAGAATGTTAATTCCTGTTGCTGCATATTTCCAGCCAAACCAAGTTTTACGAAAACGGACATAACTCATTCGTTATTGATCCGTTTTATGCGATTCTATTTCCTACGCGACCGTAATTTAATTCTCCATCTTATGGAGTTAAAATCCGACATCCGGATTAACAAAATTTCAGACTTTTTTGTCTTCGGCTTACTACCCTTTTTACCAAATATTGACCCGTTCAAGATTTTATCACACCAACATGTTTATTTGATCTTTAAACTCTTGAAATTCATTATTTCAATATCTCCTATCATATTAATCTCAAATCACGGGTTTCTTACGTAATAAAATCCCGTTTACGCTTAAATGCTTATTTTGACCCGTTAAGGGTATTTACGCATTTTAGTCTAGAACTTGTGCTTTTCTTTTGACGCTACAAAATTCCATGTCTAATTAACTACAAATATTCCACCACAACTATTTTGTGGCGGATTTAACATAATGAACCCTTTTTCCCTAAATTTACCCATCGGTTGATCATTTTACGCAAATGGCCATTTTTGAGCATTTAACCCACGAATATGGATTTCTATGACTTTTATTCATATTTAATGATTCCATAATCTTAATGTAAGTTCCTAATTAACCCCCCTATGGGTCGTTTGCCCGATATACCCTTCAAGGTTGTTTTGGTCAACTTAAGTCCCTCACTTTACGACGAAGGACTTTCGCTAAATATTTGACCAAAAATTGTATGTTTAACCAAAAGCTTATTTATACGTACCTGGCTCGGGTCAAAGTATTGACCCGTTTACATAACTTTTGCGTTAAATCTTTCTAGTTAAAGCAACGCAAGCTTATGTTATTTCATGTGATTACAAAACTCAACAAGCGATTGTCAATTGTTATTGTCAAATGGTGTTAACAACACCATTTGACCCATTTAGTCTAATTGACCATTTGTCCTTATGAGATGGTATTTAATTACCATTCCACCCCTTTAAACCTATCCCGGTTTTCCCTTGAACTCGTTTTGCTTAAAAACCGTTTTTTATTTGTTCGTCGTTACATGACTAACTTACCATTTTACCCCTTTTTCCATAACTCATGATTTCTTATCATTTTCCCCTCGTTCCGAATCTCATTGAATCGTGTCGGAACATCCTATACCAACCACTTAGTAGCATTCCTATACAATACTTGCAAATTATGTAATTTGTAAATAATGAAAAAGGGGCGTAAGCTTTACTTACCTCGCATCCGAATACGCTTTCTTCTTTCCTTCTTGATTCGTTTGACCCGTTCACTCATCAAGCTTCCACCTAGCTCGTTAGGCGTCAAACTATCATCATACTTCATAAGATGGTTAGATTAGTCATTATCAATTATGACTACTCCATCTAACGGGTCTTATGTCGACTTTATCACTCGATTAAATCATTGGTTAGTTTGACTTCCTAGAAGTCAATTGATCTATCAACATACTCAAATGCACACTTCACATGGAATTTCAACATTTTAGCTTCGTTTAGGCATTTTAACAAACACCTAGTGGGCATAATTTTACATATTTACTAACTAGTTCATAACTAGTTATTTTTACCAAGATTTACATCACAAATCAAACCTCTATGTCTAGTGTTCATGAACTACACATCATATTTTTAGAAATCAGTTTCTATGCATCAATTTACACTAGATTAGCATTCTACATCCTAGTGTTCATCATTTTCTCACAAAACCCATGAATCACCTTCAATGTGTTCATGAAATTTTCAGAATTTAGCCATGATTTCATATATCGTTGTCTAGGGTTTACTCCTAGACACTATATCATTCTTTTTCTATCCATAAAACAAACATGCATCAACAGATTTCTAATTTTCTAAATTTACGAGAATTTCAAGTGGAGAATTCTTGTCAAATTTTACATACCTTATGATCTCCTTGTGATGGGGATCACTAATCTATGTTCGATTTTCGCTTAGGACTTGATTTTAACCTTCAATTTCTGAGATTTGTGGAGTTCTTGGGTGTGAAGAACCCTGGTCGCCACTCCCTGCCTGGTTCGATCTTTACCCACACCCAAAATGGGTTTTTGGGTTTTAATTTTCTTATTTCATTAATATTAGTTTTAATTTAAACACTTTCAGCCCCTCAACTATCAATTGGTTCTAATTTGAGTATTTTGTTCTTTCACTTAATTACAAGACTTGTACTAGGTTATTTATTTCCTAGTTACTTTATCTTGTTCACAACCCATTTTATTTTAAGTCCCGTTAAATCTCGAGCCTTTTATCTACTTTGCTTTCTCAAAGTATTTATCCTCCTTTTTAATTAATATCAAGTTTATTTATTTAACTCCTAATATTCACCGGGTTAATTTTACCACTAACGGTATTTTAACCGTCTCTTAGTATTAACAGGGTTTGATTACCAAACCCGTTTTCGGGGTGTTACAAGTCTACCCCCCTTAAAGAGGTTTCGTCCTCGAAACCTTTTCTTACATAATTTATCGAGTTTAACTCCATGCATTTGCTCTCGATAATCAATTGAGCATTGCCCATATTTTAACCGATTGTTAGTATTACCAGAAAAATTATTGTACTATCTTTTTGGTTACAAAACATCTACGTACCTCATACGACATAATGTAACTTGAAATAATGTAATTTCGTTATTTCTACTAGTTTAGTCAACTTAGCGATATCCATCGCTTTTATATATTATCGAACTCTTTGTGAATCCGCTACCTTGACCCGTTTAAAGGTCTTTAGTGAAATCTTTCACTTTTAGCAACCATTTCCTTTGTTTTCAATTTCATTTATTCAGTTTAGTTATACCGAATCCACCGCTTACAAGCGACCAAATTTATTTAAATGACCTTAACCAGTCTCACTAACTAGACTTATTAGTCCAGTTACTTTTTACCGCTCGCTTGGTTATAATGTGATTCTACTTCACATTGCATTTCTTGACCTTGATCGTGTCACATCATGTTTAATTTATATCGACCTTTCATTTTTCGAAAATATCTCTTTTCGAATATATCGGCTTGCGCCTATCAGTGTCAAGACTTATATCTTTTATGCTTACTATTTAAATTCCTATTAGAATTTATATTTGTAAAAACGTTATTTCTTATTAAATATGAAGTTTTAGTTTAGCATCTTCTCTTTAACTTTTGTCAATTATCCATACCGGGATATTGACAGTCCAAAACTTATTATTTTACAGTCTTTGTTTTATGCGGGGAATCATAACAAGTTCCCTCACCTTACACTATTGACCCGTAGGTTCCTTCACTCAACCTCGTAGGCTATTTCCTTAAGCTTTCACCTCTTTAAGGTGAGGCCCTTATGATCCCTTTGCTTCAATTTATGACCCGTGGGTCATTCTGGCCTCGTAGACCTTTACACTAATTAATATCTCGTAGGTTATGATGATCCCATAGATCATCTTTATTTGAGTCTTTATTCAAATGTGTATACGTTTATATACGCATATGGCGTTAAGGCACCCCTTTTTATATATAGAATTATTCACCTTTACTTTTTAGATTTCATTTGACCTTGACCGTGGTCTAAGGCTACATTGTTTTCTTTCGAATTATCTTTCCGACTTCTTGACTTCTAATGTCAATTATACATCGGTTTGCCCTACACTTACCGTTACCCGGTTCTTACCTATACTTCTTTACGTCCCATTACCCGGGTTCTTTTATTTTAATGTTTTTAACGCCTATAACTCCTTTACATAGGTTTATTAATATTTCACACTTTTATTTATTCGATTCGCGCTTACTTACTTTAGCAAGTGTCATTCTTTATTAAATTTGTTTGACTTGTTCGTGTGAAAATTCATCACTTATGAATGTCAAACTTCAGTCTTTGTTTGACCCGTTAGCTTTGAAATAGTTGAACGTAATTTATCATAATTTCTATTTGCAGTATCTTGTCGTCCTTTAGTCATGACCCAAAACCCGAGTCTTTTGACCTTCCATACGCGTTCCTGTTTCTCAGTCCACGCATGCGTTTAATTCCTTACCCATCAACCGGGTGTTTTACCGAAATCGTTATCATTGCACCCCTTCCGGTATGCATTAAGACTTCATTTCGCTTTACTTGGTCATCTTAGCGAAATCCGTCGCTTTTATTCGACCATGACTTTTATTCTTTAAGTGACCACCATTGGCGGCCTTATTAATTATGAGTGACGATTATCATCGTTATCCTTTCTTTACTACGACTAAAGTTAACAACCTTGATTATCCTTTTCGCGTAGGCAACACCTTTGTTTTTATGACCCGGCGGATCATTTATACTTTGGTATTACTTGCCCATTTTGTTCACCATGGCCCTTTCGTCCAAGATGACTTATTTTCGTGAATTTTCTTTTGATCATTCATTTATATCATCATTTACATTAATCCTTGTCCCTTCTCTCGGGCTCATTATCCTAATGTAATACGCTTCGGTCACCTGGCTGTGCGTTTACATTATTATCAACTATTTTGTTCATTTGTTTCATTTGGGTACTTTTTAATTTGTCCCATTCACCCCGTCCTTACTACATCGGATGTAAATGTGTCCGCTATAAGAAGTTCATGGTATCATATGCCACTACTTACTTGGCCAGAGTAAGCGATTAACACATGACACGCATGACCTTTTTATAGTTTTCACATCACGCCCTATGTAAGTAATGCCTCTATTTGTTTCTCTTGGAAACAATATCCCGAATACATTTTCTATTCGGATTTTTCCAAGTTTTTAATCTACATATGCAACTTTCAATTTCTACTTATTTGTTGCATATTACTATTTGTGCAATTAAATTTGAAATGTGCACCTGGTAATGCTTGCCCTAACGGGCTTCTCTTGCCATTAGCCTTGTTCGCGACCGTTACGCGCTTTAGGTCCTTGATGAACATACTCTTTGGACCGTTCTTCTGTCAAATCTGCGATTAGTTAAACTCTCGCTATCCTCGTATGCGAGTGTCCTTCAACTAAAACATATACAACAGTTAGTAATTTCAACATTAAGGATGCCCGTGTTATAATATAAGGCTTTCTACTATACGCATCAACGCGTGTAATTTCGTTGGCTATATTTATTCTATATCGTTTTTATTGGTGTAACGTGTATTACACGATAACCATATGTGTTGTTCTCAACACTTTAATCATACTAAACCATTGATATACATGTACTTACCGGATTGCGATCAAGCCTCGAACCGAACACATTTTGTCAACAACCTTGAGCTCTGATTACCAACTTGTAACACCCTTGTTATTATTTTAAAGGTTTTCGTATAAATAACAAAAATAAACATGTAATTACGATTAAGTATCCTTAGAAAATACGAGTAATCTAAAACTTTTACAACTTAAAAGTTTTCAACATAATATAAATAAGTTCGTCGTTTAAAAGTTAAGACGTAAGGCCGTGCGGAAGCTTTAATCTCGAGTGTTGAATTTTTTTATTGTGTTCGGTTCCTCATCGAGCTTGATCTTCATCCGGGCACTCTTGGCGATCACCTATAATCAAAACCAACTTAAAAGTTAGTTTTGATAGTTTAATAAATAGTTTGAACAAGTTACATGGGTCAAACAACAACAAATAAGGTTTTTCTAGAACTGGGGGGCGTCGCGTGACGCCTAGCCCCCCTTTCGACAGAATGTTAATTCCTGTTGCTGCATATTTCCAGCCAAACCAAGTTTTACGAAAACGGACATAACTCATTCGTTATTGATCCGTTTTACGCGATTCTATTTCCTACGCAACCGTAATTTAATTCTCCATCTTATAGAGTTAAAATCCGACATCCGGATTAACAAAATTTCAGACTTTTATGTCTTCGGCTTACTACCCTTTTTACCAAATATTGACCCGTTCAAGATTTTATCACACCAACAGGTTTATTTGATCTTTAAACTCATGAAATTCATTATTTCAATATCTCCTATCATATTAATCTCAAATCACGGGTTTCTTACGTAATAAAATCCCGTTTACGCTTAAATGCTTATTTTGACCCGTTAAGGGTATTTACGCATTTTAGTCTAGAACTTGTGCTTTTCTTTTGACGCTACAAAATTCCATGTCTAATTAACTACAAATATTCCACCACAACTATTTTGTGGCGGATTTAACATAATGAACCCTTTTTCCCCAAATTTACCCATCGGTTGATCATTTTACGCAAATGGCCATTTTTGAGCATTTAACCCACGAATATGGATTTCTATTACTTTTATTCATATTTAATGATTCCATAATCTTAATGTAAGTTCCTAATTAACCCCCCTATGGGTCGTTTGCCCGATATACCCTTCAAGGGTGTTTTGGTCAACTTAAGTCCCTCACTTTACGACGAAGGACTTTCGCTAAATATTTGACCAAAAATTGTATGTTTAACCAAAAGCTTATTTATACGTACCTGGCTCGGGTCAAAGTATTGACCCGTTTACATAACTTTTGCGTTAAATCTTTCTAGTTAAAGCAACGCAAGCTTATGTTATTTCATGTGATTACAAAACTCAACAAGCGATTGTCAATTGTTATTGTCAAATGGTGTTAACAACACCATTTGACCCATTTAGTCTAATTGACCATTTGTCCTTATGAGATGGTATTTAATTACCATTCCACCCCTTTAAACCTATCCCGGTTTTCCCTTGAACTCGTTTTGCTTAAAAACCATTTTTTATTTGTTCGTCGTTACATGACTAACTTACCATTTTACCCCTTTTTCCATAACTCATGATTTCTTATCATTTTCCCCTCGTTCCGAATCTCATTGAATCGTGTCGGAACATCCTATACCAACCACTTAGTAGCATTCCTATACAATACTTGCAAATTATGTAATTTGTAAATAATGAAAAAGGGGCGTAAGCTTTACTTACCTCGCATCCGAATACGCTTTCTTCTTTCCTTCTTGATTCGTTTGACCCGTTCACTCATCAAGCTTCCACCTAGCTCGTTAGGCGTCAAACTATCATCATACTTCATAAGATGGTTAGATTAGTCATTATCAATTATGACTACTCCATCTAACGGGTCTTATGTCGACTTTATCACTCGATTAAATCATTGGTTAGTTTGACTTCCTAGAAGTCAATTGATCTATCAACATACTCAAATGCACACTTCACATGGAATTTCAACATTTTAGCTTCGTTTAGGCATTTTAACAAACACCTAGTGGGCATAATTTTACATATTTACTAACTAGTTCATAACTAGTTATTTTTACCAAGATTTACATCACAAATCAAACCTCTATGTCTAGTGTTCATGAACTACACATCATATTTTTAGAAATCAGTTTCTATGCATCAATTTACACTAGATTAGCATTCTACATCCTAGTGTTCATCATTTTCTCACAAAACCCATGAATCACCTTCAATGTGTTCATGAAATTTTCAGAATTTAGCCATGATTTCATATATCGTTGTCTAGGGTTTACTCCTAGACACTATATCATTCTTTTTCTATCCATAAAACAAACATGCATCAACAGATTTCTAATTTTCTAAATTTACGAGAATTTCAAGTGGAGAATTCTTGTCAAATTTTACATACCTTATGATCTCCTTGTGATGGGGATCACTAATCTATGTTCGATTTTCGCTTAGGACTTGATTTTAACCTTCAATTTCTGAGATTTGTGGAGTTCTTGGGTGTGAAGAACCCTGGTCGCCACTCCCTGCCTGGTTCGATCTTTACCCACACCCAAAATGGGTTTTTGGGTTTTAATTTTCTTATTTCATTAATATTAGTTTTAATTTAAACACTTTCAGCCCCTCAACTATCAATTGGTTCTAATTTGAGTATTTTGTTCTTTCACTTAATTACAAGACTTGTACTAGGTTATTTATTTCCTAGTTACTTTATCTTGTTCACAACCCGTTTTATTTTAAGTCCCGTTAAATCTCGGGCCTTTTATATACTTTGCTTTCTCAAAGTATTTATCCTCCTTTTTAATTAATATCAAGTTTATTTATTTAACTCCTAATATTCGCCGGGTTAATTTTACCACTAACGGTATTTTACCCGTCTCTTAGTATTAACAGGGTTGATTACCAAACCCGTTTTCGGGGTGTTACAAATACTGTTTCCAAGTTAAACCTAACTGGTAGCATGATCTTCAAACAACAACCGGCACACGATCAAACACGACGATTCCTCCGACGAGAATACACCAATCCACATCCACCGCGCTGAAGCCCCGGAAAACGTGCCATCAAGGCATCCACGGACAAAACAGTAGCCTCTTCTTCAACCTCCGGCTGACGAACTTCAGAAACAGATCCCATCACTATGGGGAGAACGGAAGCTACGGGGTTCTCAGGTCCCGTAGCTACTAGCGGCGGCGAATTGGCAAGAAGTAAGTGGCCTTCAGCAGCCTCGAAGAGTCTCAAAACATCCAGAAGACGACGAGTTCAAACGGAACCCTTTGTCTTCATATTACCCAGATTACGAAAGAAAACATCCCCAAAATATATATATAAAGGGGAACAAGACTCCGGGAAAAGGGAAAGCTTGATCACCATGATTAATTGTCAAGAAAAACGTCCCATCCAAATGGCGCTACAGGAACCAGGGTCATATCTCCATTAATGAAACCTGACAAAGCGCCATTACGTATCCTAATGTAAGAAGGCAAAATATCAATTTTTTACTACAAAATGACGTCACCACAAGTCAGGTCATGATGGAAAAAGGCAAAAAGTCATAATTTCCCCTAAAAAAGTTTTTTAAGCATAATTAAATCTTCTCATAGAAGAGTCCTTATTTTTCACGCCAAAAAGCATTTCCCTCTTATAAGTCCAGTGATCCACTTATTTGCATAAGTACAACACTAGACTGGGGAGACTTGAAGGGGTAAGGTCCCAAAAACCTCATAGCAAGTACTTGGAACCATACCACAACCTTGCCTTTTCAGCCTCTTTTTTACCTTGCGCGGCCGCGCACTGGTCTTACAAAAGAAAGGCTTAAGACAGACAGCAGACAACACTTGCGCGCCAAAAGGAAATCATAAACCCTTGCGCTTTCCTCCATAAAACAAAGGATAAGAATCCTGAGTTAGACACTTCCGCTTAATATCCAGACTTGGATATTATTCACCCAGACTTGAGATTTATTTAGCTGATTCCACACAACAAGGAATCACACCAGATTGCAGCAGTAATCTTCTAGAAGGAATTCAATCGTGCACCACTAAGACGGTTATAACCGTCTGGACACGTGTCACACCCTCAGGCACCCCTGAAATCACAATGATAGCATGTAATTGGAGAGTAATCTCCACTTAATCACTTTACACGTGGCAAAACCCCAGCCATCGATCTAAACCACGATCCGTGTGCACCCACGTCGGATCAAGGAGCTTGACGGAAGGAAATGCAACCGCTTACGGGGTTAGCATCTTCCGTCAACTTTTCACTAACGGGTTTTCCCGCTCAAAGACTCCCGGCTATAAATATGAGAACTACCCAGGTATGAAATTCAAGTTACACACACTTCTCAAATACATCTTCTTCTTCATAACCCATACTTATTCTCACACCGGAGTCGGGTCAAGGAGAGAACCCTTTTCTCCCCTTAACGAGGCTAACGGTGCTTCTTTTTTGCAGAGTTCACCGGAGGAAAAGATCAATTACAATCGAATCAAACGAGAGGAAACCCACCTTTTTATGCGGATTCAAACCCCCTAGATAATTGATTCCCATCGATTAATCTAGTGTTTCTTCACCGGGTTAATTTTTTTTTACCACTAACGGTATTTTACCCATCTTTACTATTAATGTGGTTTGATTACCAAACCCGTTTTTGGGGTGTTACAGGTCTCCCTCTTACAATCAACCATCACCACTTTCTTCTTTAACATCATTCCTCTTCTTTAATTCTTTTGAATTAAGAGCTGCCAGGACTTCTTCCATAGTTAAAGTATCTCTCCCATACATCAGAGTATCAACAAAGTGCTTAAATGTATGAGGGAGAGATGTCAGAAACAAGATGGCTTGATCTTCATCTTCAATGGTCACATCGATATTTTCTAGATCTAAGATAAGTTTGTTAAACTCATCTGTATGATCTTCTAATGATCTTCCCGAAGACATATGAAACGTATATAACCGTTTCTTGAGTTACAACCGATTTGCCAGAGACTTTGTCATGTATAACGATTCCAACTTCGCCCAAATTCCGGCTGCAGATGTCTCTTTTGATACTTCTCTTAGCACTCGATCACCAAGACTCAAAATTATGGCACTATGTGCCTTTTCAAGAATGTCTTTCTTCTCCTTATCTGTCAATTCGTTCGGTAAATTCGCCTCTCCGGCCAGAGCCGCCACCACACCGTTGTGAACTAACAGTGCTCGCATCTTCAATCGCCATAACCCGAAATCATTCTTCCCATCGAACTTCTCGAGCTCAAACTTCGTTGACACCATTGATCTTCACCAATTTCTGTCTTGAACCACCTCTAATCTGAATCGAATCGAGCCACAACCTTGGCTCTGATACCAACTGTTATAAACCAGAAAAGAAATCAAGACTATCACTCAATGATTATTGAACTTTATTGAAGAATATGAGAATGATTACAAAGGAAATTGAAAACAAGATGATGAACTAAACCCTAAGACAGCTATTTATCCCCAATTACATCCACCTGTCATTAACAAACTGTTAACAACATATTAACTCTCCTAAACCTCACACTTTCATTATTAGCAATAATGGTCCCTGTATTTTTCAGCAACTAAGCAAATATAACAAAATATATGTGCTGACCATCATGGTTGACCTTTGACTCCACTTCTTAACACTAGGTAACCCGTCAACTATTTGTTTCAATTTCCTCCATTCGTCTTGTTCCCTAGCCCCACGTATCTCGCGCTTCCAATCCCAACTTCCGACCCTTATGCGAACTGTTGCATTTTTTTACCTTTTCTAGCTTGAAAAGGGCTGGGAAACTATCCATTAACGGACATTCTCCATGCCACCAATCAATCCAGAATCTTATCTCTCCCTCATCCCCAACCTTTCCTTTAATTAAAGAGTTAACATTTACATTTTGTTCTAACAATTCCTTCCCCATTTTATATATTCCATTCCAAACCCCCGGTATCCCTTCTTTAATCAGCAAATAAGACCATGACCCTTCTTGAGAATGTATAGATGTTATTACCTTTCGCCATAACCCCTCTTTTTCGGTTTTATACCTCCACCACCATTTTATTAGTAAACTTATGTTCATGTCCCTTAGCGAGCCCAACCCGAGTCCACCCTTATCCACCTGACCAATTACCCGTTCCCAACAAACCCAACTCATTTTAGCTTTATCCTCATTACCTCCCAAAAAAAACCTTCTCCTTAAAGCCTCTAAGGCGTTAGGGGCCTTATATAGAGAAAATAAAATATAGAGAAAGACTATCTAAGACCGATTTTAATAGAGTTACCCTCCCCCAATAGATAATAATAGATAATGTTTTAGCTTTCCACTTCAAAGTCTAGATTTTAGGCACTCAACAATCCCTTTCCAATTACTGTTAAAATAACCATATGGTTCCCATGGAGGTAACCCTCCGATTTTATTTTAAATTGAACTTTCGACATCAATCAACATGCTCTGACGCTTTTAATTTATTACTTGTCGGATAACATGCTAGTTGTAATGACATGCCGTCTAGGGTTGTGATGCAAATTTATTTATGTAATACAATATATAAGAAAAAAAAATTAAGTCTTTTTATATTTATGTTGTAATTTAATTTGCAGATATAAAGCCTTTATATTTTAAATTTTAGATAAGTTGAGCCTGATTGAATTGTTTTAGAAAGGTAATACTTTGTTTAATGACATATGCAAAGAAAGGGCCATATAACTTTGTAATCATTTTAGTTAACAAAGGCTATAGGAGTATGCTCGATTGCTAGTTGAGTTTTCGGACATCGGTGGTATCGAACCATGGTGCATGGTGAAAGAAAACACACATGTCACTAAACATGTGATTTACAATGCTTAGAATATTTCCAGCTAATGCCGCCTCTTACCTCTCTCGTTGGTGTCACAACCCAAAAACGACCATACACGGGCCCTATTGAGAATGTTCTTATGTTAGTTGTAGAACCGACCAAGATTGCCAATCGTGTCATGTTGACATGTTTCGGCTTGAGAACCGTTTGTCCAACCCAAAACATGACCCATACTATTTTTATGTCGAAACTTCAATCCTAACCCGCACACATTTAAAGTCATGTGCGCCGAACATGACATGTTTAACTCATTTATCTAAACGTATAAAAAAAGGTTGGTGAGTTGATGTCTGACGTGTAGTAACCAAGATGTAAATGTATTAGTTGTGTCGTCGGGTTGTAAAAAACGGGCTACACCAGTTAGCGAATCGACCCGTTTGAGTCAATTTACATATTTGATTAAACACATTAAAAATAGCAACCCAAACATGACCCGGTCAGCCTAGCACGACCTGTGTATCGAATCAAATAACATATAACAAGCCAAAACCTAATTATCTTCGTCTCGTGTTTAGGATACAGAATTGCTACCTAACCACACCCATCAAAGGGAGAATAAAAACGAAAAACAATGAGTTGTTTTTCAGATTATTTATTGTTGTAAACACACCAATATTTTCTTAACAATAATGAGTTTGGGATGGTTCAATTATATACTAGAAAATTAAAAGGCAAAATAACAAATAATAGAAGAGAATGTATTTTAACAATGGTGAACTTGACAATAAAACCAAAGACACAAAACAATAGACATAGAGTACAACAATATCAGCCCGGTGGTGGTCGACTCAAACTGAGCGGACCTAAAGTACCATCTCCTGCAATCAAACCCGAACCCGAACCCGAACCACCGGATAAAAGTTCAACAAGAGCAGCCATGGCTTTAACCTGCATCTCAAGAGCCGGTATATAATCGGTAGCTTCTTTCAACACAACCGGCAACGACTGTTTTTCGCAACCCGGAACCAATCCTCCAAGAACTCGTGCTCTCCTTTGCACATCCAGCAAGTTGCTCTTTTTCACCACCACCAACTTCTTCATCTTCAACTTCTTCAACTTCAATATATGCACTTTCGGTTTCTTCAACCGGCTATTGCCGGTTGGAGTAACAACCAAACCTCTCTGCCTCCGGCTATTGTTCAAAAGTTTTAGTTTGAATTTATTCATGAGAATAGCACGGCTCCACCGAGTCCTTCCTTTTGCTGTTACAGCAAGGACTCGGTCAGCTGTCTCACGGACAGTAGCTCCGGTTCTGGTGCCAGCACTATTGCTGGCACCAGAACCGGACCCTCCTGGACTCTGTTGGAGCCGGCGGAGAGCTCTTAGGAGTTTTGAGCGGTAAACTTGTTGTTGTTGTTCAGATTTCCACTCTGTAGACTGGTTATCATCTGCTAACCAGTCTCGGATACTATGATATTTTTCGATATCGTCGGATTGAATCAAGGTTTTCTTCTTTCGTCTCCTTCTTGACGAATCACGGGTTCTGTCCGTGCTGTCTGTTACCGGGGTGGTCGGTACCGCCGGTGACGTCGTCATCAACAGAAAACCGTTTTGTTTGTTGGATTATGGATCCGATCAGTTAGAGATTAACAGAATTTGACCTCGTTGACGACAATAACTTTCCTGTAGATTCAAATAAATTGTGATTCGTGTCAGAAATAATAAGATAGAATCAACAAATTCTTACCTAAAAAGAAACTCTATATATTCTATCATTTTATCAACAAAATCAAAATAAACTATAAATAAAACCGATAATTCTAAAGCAATTTTGGCAAATAAAAGAGATTTTTTATGTTTCGAAGTAACATCTAGATCAAAAACAAAATAAAATACGAGTAAACCGATAATCTAATCAAGTAACAATGATTTTCTTTGAAATTCTAGAGAATTCTTGCCAAAATTTTAACGAAACATCTACCACTGTCAATAACCGGTGTTACTAACAGTAGTTTGTTCCTGCACTCATAAGCAAATCAGTTAAAGACCAGAACCAAGCCAAAATCAAAACCAGCATAAACGAAAAATAACTTTTTTTTAGAAAAAGAAAAAAGCCATATTTTTATTAAAACAGTGATTATTACATACTAATGGCAGGTAGACGGGCAACAAGCTGCGCCGCTACCACCTTCTGAATAGCAAACCCTACCCTGCTAAACACAAAATTCTGCCCCTTAAAAAACGAACGGGTAAAAATAAACCGATTAAGTAACAACAATTTCTAGAGAACATAGAACAAAAGTGAGGAATGAAGATGAATGAAAAGAAATGTTACCTAAGGATTGAGAGTGATTGTAATAAGAATGAATGAATATAGATAGATATAGAGGAGTGAGTATGTATGTGTATGTATGATTGGAAGAGAGAAAGAGAAAGGGGTGGTGGGATATAAAGGAAGAGAGCACATGGGAGCTGGTTGTTTAAAGTCGTGTTTGTAAATGTTCACTTCTACCCCTCGCACGTTCGTAGCTTTAGGCATGGGCCCCTTTTTGTTTTGTCTTTTATTTATTTTGCTAGTGGTGGGCCGGTTGTATGGGCCCCGGTCGTAATTAGGTTTCGGAGACCTCGTGGCTTTCTCCGTTGCCTCGACTCAACGACCATAATTGCTATACATATACAAAAATACGATATTGAAATTAAAAATCAGTTTTTGAATCATATTGGGTTGAGCTTTGAAATAGTTCAATCGGTTGAACCGAGCGGTTCAGCCGGATTACTAGTTAACCTTTTAATTTCATGAAATACAAATTCATCTTAAAAAAAAATAATGCAATCTCAATTTGGATTTGTGTAACTAGTCATGGTTTTATCTAAAAAACAACTGTTTTGTTATAAAATATTAAACTTTTTAAGAGCATTTTTATTAGTTATAAACAATATTATATTGAACGAGGTGCGTAAGAGTCCAAACAACGATGGAATATTGAAATGGAATGCACGAGGTTAATTATCCAAAATACGGAAGATCAGTATTACCTTAATTTTAAGATAATGCAAACCGATTCAACTGTTTGAACAGGTAGAACAGGAAACCGGAAAGGCATATCGCATGCATAACTAACATAACACATCAAATTCGACAACAATATGAGACTCGACAAAATACTTAGCATTGATACTAAATTGAGCAATAGTATTATAACTTATAAGCTTGGGTCCAAGAAAAACATAGTAGCATGTAGTAGATCGTCGGTTTACAGGATACTCAACCTAGTTATGCACGGTACAGGGGCGGACCTGGCTTTATAATAAGGGTAGCCTCCACTACCCCTTGACGCTCTGGTGGTAGTGTAAATTTTGAAAAAAAAATTGACGTTTTTTCGATTTCGTTACCCTTTTTTTTAAATGTTGCCCCTATAACGATTTTCTAGATCCGTCATTGGCAAGGTAGTGTCAGGCTAGCGGCAAAGGATCAGCCAATGTTAACTATTCTATTAGATATGATCACAAATCTTGTATTTTAACTAATTCAATTGCTTAAGTTCTCTTAAAAATTAGAGTCAAGACTCACATCTCTCTATCTTGCCAATTGGATCATCTATAACAATCAATGTGACTACTGAGTTACAAAACTTCGAATATTAATTGTTTGTTTGTGAATGTGAGATTCTCAACACACAGTTTCCGAAAATGTGAAAAAAAAATCGCAAAGAAGAGTTGGAGACTAAAAAAATCACGGAAAGTAAACTCTAACGAATCGTGTGGCGGAGGGACATGTCGTGATTTTGACAAACTATTCGCCATTGTGACATCTATTCATGTCTTGACATAATTGGTGGGTCTCGATGAACGATTCAACATAGTTTGTTTGAGATTTTGACAGTCGTGTTATTTAAAAATGAGAATATCTAGAATCACGTTACAAGATTCAAATGTATTAATTAATGAAATAGATAAATATAGTTTGGTCAAAATGGTAAACACACTTAATCAAAGGAGTTATTTTGATGATTTGTCAACAGGATTATTATTAAAAAATATATATATATAAACTTACTTTTATAAATAATCATATCCAAGCAGGAAGTGAGTGACAAATGACTTAGATACAAATTAACCAATAGATGCTTAATATTAGTTGAAACTTGAAAGTAGGTCATCTTTCACAAGTCACATACCACCCGATAAATTAAATCATATTTCTTCATTTCACATTTACTTTAGAGAATGATTGTTATAAAAACACAAGTACAAATAGATATATAGCATATGTATATGTTAGCATCAATTCTAGAATCATTTCAGTTTAAAGGAGTGCAAATGTTTTATAAAAAGGTTTAATATTCCATATGACCACAAGTTAAATGGACCATTAGAAAGACATGTTTATTATACAAGCAAACTAATAATTCTGTACAAAGGTAGGAAACTTAGATTAGCAGCAAGTTAGGTTCTATAAACCTTCAAACATAAGCTTCAGTTAACTAAAGGAATTTGTGTGCTCAAATAATTTATCCTCCAATCTCATCAAATAGTTGTAGATTAAAAACTTAATTATGTTATTGGGTATTAGGGTGAGAGTTGGCATTTTAGTTGTTGCAGTTCTCGGGTAGTTTTGAGACTATCGTTCACAACAGAGAGTCAGAGATATTGAGTCATAAATAACGTCACGCCTCAAATACCACCAACGCACTTTTGTATACTGGTTGTGATTCGAGAAGCCGAGAACTTCATGCGGGAAGTTTTCATACCTAAAAACAAATATGTAAGCTACTCACGAACAAATAAGAAAACATTGGTTGTTATGGGCCAAATGTTACACAAAAACATGTGACAAAATAAAAAGTAAAGATATAGAAAAATAACTAAACCATATATCAAACATTAAACTATGCATAGACATGTTTTTAGATATTTTTATAAGAATATATCATCACTTTAAAGTTTAAACCACAACATTTATTGATATTTGTTAAAGAATCTTGTCCTTTTCTGGTCAATCAATTATTGCTGTCCATTAACTAATAATTCCTAATGTTTATTGAAGGTTTATTTGATTACCTAAGTGTTTATCTATAAATACAGCTAAGCATGAGGTCTAAAGTAGATTAAAGTACTTAAAATAATGAAGGTTAGCATCATATTATGTCATTGGTAACCCAGCCCAAAAAAAAGTGGATTTACTTGAATCCAAGATATCAATAATTATTAATTGCAAGCAAAGTGTGCTCTTGGCCATCATATCCCACTAATCACATGGGTGATCATCATTGTATCAAGATAATGCCTCTAAACTTTGTTTGGTCTCTAGTCTTTTGGGCATTCATTCAAATATCACCTTGGAAGTTTCTAAATTGGTTAAACAACCACAATGATTATGAACACATACTTTAGTGAGCACAAGTTAGACAAGTACAAATGATCTATGGTTTTTTAGTTTCAAACAAAAAGCACCTACCAGACCAGACAACCAGAGTAGATAGATCAATCATTCGGGTCATAAAGAATTTAAATTTCGATGAGCCGACAGCTGTTGATAGCCGATGAGCCGACAGTTGAATCCTGAATCAAAGATGCATGTCAGTTGAATGCAAAATCTTCGGCTACAATAGATAGCTTATGTGCCCGACGATATATGAGGGATTTTGTCCGGTCCGCTTGCCACCTAAGTGACCTATTAGACCATGTGTTATGGAGGGCCTCCGTTGGGCTTCGTTGATAAGACAAAGTGTTGCCTTGTGGCGTCATGTAGACGCCACCAAAGCAACAACCGTGCCCCACGCCCCAATGGCACCCCCTTGTTAATCTGTTATTGTTCCACATTGTCCTCAGGAATCGGTAAAATTTTCTATTAACAGTTTAACACATATGTAAACAAAGCATGATGATCAGTGAGTGAAAAGAACATCGAAAAATTGTACTTGGCGGGTTGACTTACCGGATAATGTGTTATTTTTATTGAAATAATAAAAAGGTTACAATAAAGATATTTTGTTTATTCGTGTGGGAAATTATAGTCAATACCTTGTATAATTAAACAATTATGAGAAATAAGAATAAATGTTACATAGATGTAAAAATGATTCATACCAAAGTCTTCAATGATCTTTTTGACTGTGAAACAGAGGGGTTCATGTTCAACACGATTCTCTTAAAACAGATTTCATGCTTTCTCTTAGGCGAACACATATGTGTATCAAGGTACAACAAGCGGAACAATATGCATTGCCAGAGATGGCTCATGCATCTAAGATATGTGTCTCAATGTACAACAAGTAGAACAATATATAATGCTGGAGATGGCTCACACTCACGCACCTAAGATATCACTGGTTTTTTGATGTTTTGGTATTACGTGGAAAAAGTGTGGAAAGAGTTAAAAGATGGTTTCTTTCTAATTTGCTGAAAAGGTTTATGTTAATAAACAATATTTAATTGCATAGAACTAGATTTAAACTAATACCAAAATTGTCGTTTTTAATTTATGAGACCAGATGAAACGTAGGGGAATAAGTAACGCGGGAACTACAATAGCAGCAACAATATTGACTCGTGCAGTGGGAACTACGACTGGTCCATACCAAACTTTAAAAACCTAAAGGTAACTCTCGTGGTGATGCGAATCGCAAAGAGTGTCATCAAAGCGCCACAATGCGTCCATCGCTCACTCACTTCGCAAGTGACATAGGCAAGTTAGGGTGCTAGGGTTCCCACTTTTTAAGGAAACATTTTCTAGGAGTGTTCGTCCTTTTAAATCACTCCAAGGTTTGTCGCGCCTCCGATATTAGACAAGTGTCATCTACTTTTACCAAATTGTCACAGCTTTCGTTGTTCAAACCACACAAATTCAAACTTCGAAATCTTGTTCATAACTCCATTTTGGAGGCAAGTTCGGTTTGTTGTGAAGCTCTCAAATAGTAGAATGCAAATCCAGGGCACATCCTAGTGGAAATCATGGGGTGCACCCCCCCCCCCCTCCCCCCCAATGTTTCAGTTAGAAGTGCAAAATTTCTGATTTTTCATCCGAACCCCCCCCCCCCCAAATTACTTGCCTAAATATTTATACAATATATAAATTGGGTCCCATGACTCCCCCCTCCATCCCCCCGGAAGTTTTGGTCAAGCTCCGCCGCTGTGCAAATCCATAAATAGCTAGCTATATAACATATATAAATATAATTATATTTGTGTCCAAAGTTAGGGAAAAATCACATTAGTAGCTTCTTTAACTGAGCATTGATCGATTTAGCTTTGCAGTTGGAAGAAATTTGGTATATGGTCCATCTTTGGTGTTTGCATTTGGTCCTCTTTCATCAATCTCGAACACTCGTAAATTGTTAAATTGAGGTGTTTATGGCGCCCCAATTTTGAAAGCTTTTAGTGTCAGGTTGGCCCATTAAGTGTATTTTCTATTGGGCTGGAATCAGCGAGTTGCTTCATGACTTCATCAAATCACATAAGGGCCGGACTCTTTCTATCTTAAACACATATTCTATGAAGTTAGTAGCTAGCTGAAGAGAAATTACAAACAAATGGGCCCTAGATATATTGTTACCTTATGTCTTTTCAAATATTCAGTCACTTATCTAAAACTTTTATTATTAATTTCATGTCATCATGTCAATTATCTAACTTTAGTTTTTTTT
This sequence comes from Helianthus tuberosus, assembly GCA_030545235.1. Lineage (NCBI taxonomy): Eukaryota > Viridiplantae > Streptophyta > Magnoliopsida > Asterales > Asteraceae > Helianthus > Helianthus tuberosus. The sequence continues at coordinate 45,666,673 of CM060362.1, read as the reverse complement.
TTTTTTTTTTGAAAATCAGTGAAAAATAATTTTTTTTGGCAACAAGTAAAAAGGATGAATAAAATTGTTTGAGGGTTGAATAAGCTTCGAAACTAAAGCAAAAGATAGGTGTACTTTCACTTCATAATCACCTTTTACATCTACTTTTTATAAATAATTTAGCTATTTTAAATAAAAAATTTACTTTTAATGTTATACTAATAAAATTAATAAATTACATTTAAATATTATGTGAAGTATAACAATTTATATTCAGATATATCTATCGATTAGGATCAAATCCAAAGACTCTTTATTGTAAGAAGGGTACAAAGGCTTTTAAAAAAACCCATTACACAATCTATATCTATGGATTAGGATCAAATCCAAAGACTCCTTATTGTAAGAAGGGTACAAAGGTTTTTAAAAAAACCAATTACACAAAAAAAACCTAAACACCTACCACCACCCAAAAACCTAAACCCCCCCCCCCCCTCCAAAAAAAAACAAAACAAAAAATTTGTCGAGAGGGGGTGTGTGTGGGGGGAGGGGGGTTAGGTTTTTGGGTGGTGGGTGGGTGTTTGGGATTATTTTTAGGTTTTTGGGAGGTGGAGGGTAGGGTTTTTTTTTTTTTTTGGGGGGGGGGGGGGGGTGGTTTAGGTTTTTTGGGGGTTTTTTTTGGTGAGGATTTTTTTATTTTATTTTTTTTGCGGGGAGTGGGGGTTTAGGTTTTTGGGTGGTGGGGTGGGGGTGGGGGTGGGGGTTTAGGTTTTGGGTGGTTGTGTAGTGGGTTTAGGTTTTAGGTTATTGGACACTTGTTACTCTATAAATTCTTCTTACACTTTTTACAATTAGGAGTTTTTGTAGAATAACTTAACCCCTATAGCTATATACATATCTATATTTATCTATATCTAGAGTATACTACAATTTTACCCCCTGGGGTTTAAGCCAATTGGCACTCTAACCCCTCCTAGGGAAATTTCGCACTCTGACCCCCCAACTTATGAAAAGGCCTGCAATATGACCCCCTGCTGTCAACTTCTGTTTAAAGTCAACATAATTTATTAACGGTCAAAGGGTATAAAGGTCATTTCCACTCTAGTTTTGTATCTTACTCAAGACACCACCCTATACATATGACACTCGTGGCACTCTTATCCCCCCACCTTCCCCCACATTATAAGCTCTCATCCTGTTCATCGTGTTTCTTCTCTAGCGATCTTCTCCTCTCCGATCAATTGCCCTCATCTTCAATCAACTGCGACCCTTCACAGCTCCGACCAAATGCCGCTAGTATGTTGGTTGATCCGATACCTGATCGGCCACACGTTAGGTACAATGTCCATTGTTAGTTAATCATGGTTCGACATTAGATATTACAGATTGGGTATAACCCCATTAGGGTCAGATTTGTGTCAGTGTTAGTTAATCTCATGTATGAACCCCATTAGGGTCGGATTTGTGTCAGTGTTAGTTAATCTCATGTATGAACCCCATTAGGGTCGGATTTGGGTCAGTGTTACTTAATCTCATGTTATAAACAGGGTATTAAAAATTAGTCTGATTTCTATGTTAATTTTGTGTTGTTTGGTGTTTTTTTTACAGTTGACCTGACGATGAGCCTATTAAGCTCATCACTGGTGGTCCACTGTTGGTTCATGCACTCAAACCTAGAAAGAACATATGATAAGGAAAGCCAAAACTGGTTCAAAATAATGGATCATCATAAGCAAAGCTTGTACAAAGACTTTCCCCTTAACAGTGGTTTACTAGCAACTGATAGACTCCAAAGCACTGATCATCTCAACTGCTGTTAAGCCAAACTGCTGATGAAGAATAAAGACTGAAGCTCAATCTACTGATGTCTTCCAAGCACTGTTGAAGACCAAAGCACTGCCCATTCAAAGAACTAATCACCTTTGAAGAAAGCACTGATGCTCAACATCAGTGTTTAAACTACAACGGTGGAATGTAGAATCAGTAGTTTATGTAATCAGTGTCTATGTAATCAGTGGTTGTATGTAACAGTGTTTAGAGTTTGTCAGGAGGTTAGATGTCACTTTCATGGTGACGTCAGCAAATATGCTCAGTGGTTTGTCAGTACTATAAATAGCACAGTACTCTGTACTATTCCATCAGCTCTTCCTTCACAAGTCATTCTGTACGAACAAATCACTGAGATCAGGCTGAGGGGGAGTCTAGTGCATGCATCCATTTGTTTTGATTATTTTAATTAAATACAATCATTCGATTCAATGGAAACATGTTTGCTTAAAGCTATTCCTCCTTGATTGTAGTTTATTTCCATAATTCCGCTGCACTTTAAATTCTCTGTTTCATCTTCATTTCTAATTAAACTACACAATCTAAGAAACTTAGATCCTAACAATTGGTATCAGAGCTCGGACAGTCAAAATTCTATCTAACAATCAATTTGACGTAAAAGTTCAGCTCAGATTTATTGATACTCAAGTTGTTCGTATCAGTTGATAAAAACAGAGTAAAAGGAAATCACGTACAAAGTTGATTATTCTAAAAACTTTTGTGAAAATCAACCAGAATGGTATCACAATCACACGACCCTCACAACACAGGGACTCTTTTCAAACCACCGATGCTTGTCAGATCCGAGTACAACATCTGTCAACGTCGGATGGGTCATGTCCTTGCACAACAAAATACCGGCTGTTGGAAGTCAGTCATCTATGGACCACATGTTCCACAGGTGCCTAGTACTGAAGATCCTAAAGGCTTTGTGCCTAAAAGCCCTGAAAACTACTCAGAACAAGATTTTCAAAAAATCGAATTAGATGCAAAGGCTTTTAGCATAGTAGCCTCAGCTCTTCCAAATGACATTTATGTTGTACTGTTACATTGTAACAGTGCCAAAGGGCTGCAGGATGCTTTAAAAGAACAGTTCGGTGGTACAGAAGAGGTGATAGAAAATAACAGGGAGGTTTTGAATCAACAGTATGAAACATTTTGTCATGTGAAAGGAGAATCACTGACACAGCAGTTTGAACGTTTTAGTTATCTTATTAGTGAACTGAAACTTATTAAAGTTGAACTTACAAAATCAACAGTAAATAGTAGGTTTCTAAGGTCACTTCCTGAAAAATGGGACACAATTGCTTTTGTAACCAGAAACTCAGTTGGGTTCACAGACTTAACACTAACTCAACTTCATGGTCGACTCCTCACCTATGAGAGAGGGTTGAATTAGAAAAAGAAGTTAGAAGAGTCAGGGAAGGTTGCTGATGACTACTCATTTGGTAGCACAACACTTCTTGGTCAAGAGGATTCTGGTAGTAGTAAGGATCAGAGTTATGATCATTACATTGACATAACTGCTGGTGGAGCTTTTAACAACTCTGATTCTTACTCAACTAACTATGCTTTCACAGCTAGTAGTGAAAACCAGAATTCTGACAATCTATCCTTTGAACTCAATGATCTCCAGCATTTGATCCCACTGGTCTGGAGGAAATGGACATATTGCATTAATTGGCACTGCTGAGTGTAAAAACTAGCAAATTTTATAAAAGAACAGGGAGAAATTTTCCAGGGTTACATGGGAACTTGAAAGTTGGGTTGGATAAATCAAAGTTAAAGTGCTACAAGTGTAACACGCTAGGACACTTTGCTAGAGAGTGTAGAAGTAACCAAAACAATGGACCGATCATAACACACCCTATCCCTAGACCTTAAAACACACAAAACACTGTGCACTATTACCAAAATACCCCTGCTGCTCATGTAAACACTGCTCATTATGCACACCCTATAACACATGTTCCAGTGCAATATGTTCAAACCACTGTTCCTCAAATACAGTATGTCCAAGCCCCAGTTTCTCAGGTCCAAGTGCAACAACCTGCACAACATGTTGCATAAACATCTGCTCCAGCAGAGGCCAGTCAGCAAAGCTTCTTTACCCAAGGCTTTGTTGATTGGAGTAGCATGCCTAATGAATTAACTGATGAAAACTTTGCTCTATTTGCTAAAAATGATGCTCCTATTCATGAATTCTGTTTTGTAGCATTAGAGTCAATTCCTAAAGGGCTGGAAACTGAAGAAGGAGAATCCAGTGCTGAAACAGTGGATGAGATTGCTGAAGCAGTGGTTACTGCTGTTGTTGGTGAACATCTGATGGAGAAGGAAGTCAAACCACTGTTAGAGCCTCTTGCTAACCCTTGGTGTAAGGAAGAAGAGGAAGAGAAGAAAAAGAAGAACAACAATGCTTGTGAAAATGTTTGTGATTGTGCCATGATGGCTGCAACTAAGGTATCATCTCAGGTCTTGAAAAACCTATGTTCAGACAAATGCATCATAGCATTTGCTAATGTAAAAGAGGTGAATGAAAACCTTAGAGACAAGATCTTAAAAGATGAAATACAATTTGAAAAATATGTTAAAGAACTGAAAAAAAATTGTTTGAAAAAGAAAGTGAAATTTGCAGCCTCAAGCATGAGCATAGCATAACCAAGGACCAACTCCAGGCTATGATAGAAAAATATCAAACCAGTAAAAAGGAGTTGGAATCCACCCAAATCACATGTGAAAAATGGGTGCAATCCTGCAAAGGTTATGAAGTTATGCTAGTGTTAGGGATAGATTTTCTAAACCTAAGGATCACGGATCCTCAAATACTGCCAGGATCACGGATCCTCAATTCTGTTTGAATTAAGGATCCTCAGAAGACGTTGCAGGATCAGGATCCAGGATCCTCATTGTTATCCTAACACTAACGGTTGTCTTCATTGTATGTGAGCTTGTTTTGCAGGAGTATTCAAATGGGACTTGGTCTTGCCGAGATTCCAGGGGAATATACCTTACAATTCCACACGTGCATAGCCTTCGTGAACGTTATGGAGATCGTGGGAAGCTAGCACCTTTTGCGGATTGTTAGTTAGCTAGTTTATTTCTATTTTTATAAGGGGATAACAAGCTTGAATGAGAACAAGTTAGCAAACACACATGCTCTCACAAGCTTTCAACAGTTCATTGGCGATTACATACACATTACACTCTAGTGATCCTTGTAACAAGCTTGTTATCATCCCGAGTTGTAATCATCATTTGTTTAATTATAGTTGGTGATCGGTAGTTTCCATCACCCGAGGTTTTTTATGCCGAAGATCATACATTGATTAAGGGCTTTTTCCTCGTATAAATCCTTGTGTCACTTGTTAATTTCATCTACAAGTTGTTTATACATTTGTTCATTGACTTAAGCATCATACCTCACAACAAAAGATTTGGTTGCATTATCCTAGCTTGATTTTTGACAAAAACAGTTTGGCGCCCACCGTGGGGCAATTTGTGCTTCATTCCTAAGAAATTTTTGTCATTGTGATCATTCCGGTTCATTTTCTCCAAGCAGATGGCTTCTTCAGCAAAGAACACTTCAAGCTCTATGCCGGCAGTCACTTCTTCATAGGGCGTTCCACCTTTGCCTCCACCACCTTTTGGATCCCCAGAAGAATGCTGAAAATGCTGCAAAGAGACAAAGCCCCATTTTCCCAAAACCACCAACATCTGCTGTTTCTTCTAGCCCTTCTAACAGTGATCTTTATTCTTTGATTTTACAGATGAGGGATTACATGCAACAGCAGGACAAAACCAACGACAGGATCCTTCGAGAGATTGATGACATCAAGAAATTCAAGAGATCAGCGGAGGATCACTCTCCATTGGTGCCTAGATCACTGGATTTTGACACTCCAGCTATAACCGCCCTGCAATCTGTGGCTATGGACATCCAGTACCAGAGTGGACCATTGGGGAGGCGTTATGGATCAACAACTATGAGTCAGGCTTTAGGATCCTCTTTCCAGCATCAGGGATCCTTCGTTAGCTCAGGAGGATATATGGGAATGCACACAGGTCAAGGATCCTCTCAGGTTCAAGGATCCTCTCAGGTTCAAGGATCCTCATCTCAGGTTTACGGATCGTTGGATTATCCTCCAAGACCCCCAGTCACAGCACATCAAGGATCCAATATCTTTCAGGATCAAGGATTCTTAAGGAATGTGCAACTCGAAAGTACAGATGTTCATCAAGGAGACTTCATTCCAATGCAGACCATTGCTTCTTCTAGTCCTTCAGTCATACCAGAATCTCGCCAATATGGATTCACATCTGGAATTCCAAACTTGAATCCTCCGGGAGGTAACACTTTGAATAATTCTTATAACACTAACCATGGCTTTGTGCAGGATACAGGTATCAATCAAGCTATAGCTAGGGAATTACAGAAACTGAAGGATATGATATCCAGCGTTCCAGGAGTGGTTAAGCCCATTCCTGAAATTGCAGATGGAAGCCACAGGATATCTCGCTTTGCACCACCCATTTGTGATGCAGAAATCCCAAAGAGGTTTCAAATACCAACCATGAAGCTATATGATGGCTCGACGGATCCAGAAGAACATGTAGCTCAATATAGAGAAAGGATGGAGATCAATCCCATCCTGGAGAGGTTAAAAGAAGCATGTTTGTGCAAGGGTTTCGGATCCACATTAACGGGATCAGCTCTTAAATGGCTGCTAAGTCTTCCCCCTTACTCTATTACTTCATTTGCTAATCTAGTTAACCTGTTTAATAGTCAATTCTCATGTAGTAGAAAATTTGAACGTTTAACTAGTGACCTATATAGGGTTACACAAGGTCAAAATGAATCACTTAGAGATTATATCACTAAGTTCAGTAAAGAATCCTTAGATATTCCTAATCTGGATATAGCTACGGCTGTGGAAGCCTTTAAAATGGGTTTGCTTAGGGATTCATTATTCTATGATGATCTTGTCATGACCCCTTGCAGGAATCTTGATGAAGTAAGAACCAGGGCCCATAGATTCATCAGGCTAGAGGATGATAAAAGGATCCAAGAAAGACTGGCAGGATCCTCGAAGCAGGAGAAACAAGGATCCTACTTCAGGAACAACAAGTCCAAATCTTATAACAATTCTGACAACCAGAATGTGCATGAAGTAGAACAGGAAAAGGATGATGAGGATTATCCTCCCATTCCTGAATATTGTTTTTCTGTTGATAACAATGAACTAATCCTTGCAATGCAAAACCTAGGTGACAAAGCAAGATGGCCCAGAAAAAGTGATAAGCCAGCTGCAACAAAAGACAAATCCAAATGGTGTGCATATCATGAGGATTTCGGGCACCTCACTGAAGAATGTATTGCACTGAGAAAAGAGATTGGTTACTTGTTAAGCAAGGGGCATTTGAAGGAGCTTTTGGGAAGAAAAAAGTCAAGGATCCAGGATCCTGAAAAGGTTCCAGAAAGAGCTCCTACTCCTCCGGCAGATGCACAAGTTATAAACTTCATATCCGGTGGATCATACATTTGTGGTACTTCCTTTTCAGCAGCCAAGAGACATGCCAAGGAAACCAAGATGGATAATGGGGATAGACCCATCCGATCCTCTACTGTTACACAGGAAAAAGTTATAACTTTTGATGAGGATGATCGTGTTGATGTCCAGGATCCTCATCATGATGGTCTTGTTATTACCTTATTTATATCTAACCATTTTGTTCGCAGGATCTTGATAGATGGAGGAAGCTCAGTAAACATCATTCAGCTTGATGTCCTCAAGAAAATGAACATCCCTGAATCGGATATTGTCCCAAGATCCTCAGTTCTTGTGGGATTCAGCGGAGAAACCAAGAATACATTGGGGGGCATTAAACTTCCCATCTACATTGAAGGACTTCATTCTTATTAAAAATTTTGTGTTATAGATTGCTTATCATGTTGCAATGTTATCCTTGGCAGGCCATGGATACATGACATGAAGGCAGTTGCATCTACATGTCATCAATATGTGAAGCTTCCTAGTCCATGGGGGGTGATAAAGATTGAGAGTGACCAACAAGAAGCAAAGAATTGCTATACCTCATCAATGAAGCCAGCCTCAAGACCAATGGAGCAATAGTAACTAAAGTATCCTCCAAGAGACGTCTTGTAGGCAAGAGAACAGGATGTGAAAGATATCCTTATGGATCCTCATGATCCTGAATCCAAAATCTTCATAGGATCAGGGATCCTCAGCAACATTGAACAGGATTTGGTATCCTTCCTTAAGAGGAGGAAAACTACCTTTGCCTGGAAGCATAAAGACATGACAGGTATCTCTAAAGATATAATTACTCATAAACTTGGCATTGACAGGTCATTCAAACCCATACATCAAAAGAGGAGGAAGTTTGCACCTGAGAGGAATGCTATTATCCAGGAGGAGGTAGATAAACTACTTCGAGCAGGTATGATAAGAGAGGTCAAGTATCCAAGGTGGTTAGCCAATGTGGTTGTTGTTCAAAAGAAAAATGGAAAGTGGAGGGTATGTGTTAAACAAGGCATGTCCCAAGGATCCTTTCCCATTACCCCACATTGACTCCATGGTGGATGCTACCGCGGGTCATGAGTTGTTGACTTTTATGGATGCTTCATCTGGATTTCAACAAATTCAGATGGAACCATCTGACCAAGAGGATACAGCCTTTATGACCCCAACTGGTATCTATTGTTATATTGCTATGCCATTTGGACTAAGGAATGCAGGTGCTACTTATCAAAGGCTAGTCAATATGATGTTTAAGGAACAAATAGGACACACTATGGAAGTCTATATAGATGACATGGTGGTTAAGTCCAAGAGATTTGAGGATCACCTTAGAGACCTGGAAGAAGCATTCAATATCCTTGACAAATTCAATATGAAGTTGAATCCTTCAAAGTGTCACTTTGGTGTTAAAGCAGGCAAATTCCTAGGTTACATGGTAACAAAAAGAGGCATAGAAGCAAGTCCAGAACAAATTAAGGCAATTGTGAATATCAAATCTCCTGCCAATGCCAAGGATGTGCAAAGGTTGACAGGGAGGATCGCAGCCTTGAATAGGTTCATATCAAAGTCATCAGAAAAGTGCAAGGAATTCTATGACATTTTGAGAAAGAACAAGAAATTTGAGTGGACTGAAAAGCATGAAAACGCTCCCAAAAGGATTACCTATCCTCAGCTCCTGCCTTGATGAAACCAGAAAAAGGGGATATATTATCCTTATATCTAGCAGTATCCTCTAAGGCAGTAAGTGCAGTCCTTGTTAAGGATCACGAAGGTACACAACATCCTGTTTATTATGTAAGTAAGAGTTTGCTTGATGCTGAATCCAGGTATTCACATTTAGAAAAACTTATCCTTGCTTTGATTATGGCATCCACTAAACTAAGACATTATTTTGAAACTCATGCCATTATTGTTAAGACTAACTTTCCAATTAAGAATGTTCTCAGGAAACCTGAAATGTCAGGGAGGATGGCTAAATGGGCAGTGAAGCTTAGTACTTATAATATAAGATATGAACCAAGGACTGCCATTAAATCCCAAGCCTTAGCTGACTTTGTGGCAGATTTTAGTAGTGACTTACAAAAAGAAGCTGAGTTGGAAGTTCAGCAGCTTGAAGAGACTAAGGATCCTTGGATACTCTTCACTGATGGAGCCTCTAATGTCAAAGGAACAGGACTTGGAATACTACTAAAATCGCCACAGGGGGACATAATACCCCACTCAATAGCTTATGAATTTCAAACTACTAATAATGAGGCTGAATATGAGGCCTTAATAGCTGGTTTGCAAATTGCCAAGCATATGAGGATCAGGTATCTTGAGGTACATGTAGATTCATTGCTAATTACTAATCACTTTAATGGATCTTATGCTGTTAAAGGTGAACGACTAATCAAATACCTAGAGATAGTCAAGGAATTGGCACTCTCCTTTGTTTCTTTTAGTTTGACACAGGTACCTAGGGAAGAGAATGCAGAAGCTGATGCATTGGCCAATCTTGGATCATCATTGAAAATTCCAGAGGATATCAAGATCCCTATCATCCATATTTTGGCTCCTGCTATTGAGGAGCACATAACTATGGAGATAGAACAGGATTCTGCAATGGTTCCTAGTGATGGTGCACAGTCTCATTCAGGATCATGGATCCTTCCAATCATGAGATATATACAACATGGAGAGATTCCTACAGGAGAAAACCCCAGGGCTTTCAAAATCAAGGTATCTCAATTTACAATATTAAATAACATGTTATATAAACGATCCCTTGCAGGTCCATATCTAAGGTGCATAGAGGATCTTGAAATTCAAGAAGTCCTAAAGGATTTTCATGAAGGAGATTGTGGAAACCACACTGGGGGCAGGGCATTGTTCTCAAGGATCCTGAGGACAGGATACTATTGGCCTACAATGAAGAAGGATGCTGTGGATTATGCCAAGAAATGTGATCCTTGTCAGAGATATAGTAATATCCTTCACCAACCAGCAGAACTCCTGCATCCTATATCCTCTTCTTGGCCATTCATGAGATGGGGAATGAATATAGTTAGCAAACTTCCCAAGGCACCTGGTGGAAAAGTGTTCATGCTTGCTATGACTGATTACTTCTCCAAGTGGATAGAAGCTGAAGCTTTTGCTCAAGTCAGAGAAAAAGAAGTGATATCCTTTATTAAAAGAAACATTATTACCAGATTTGGTATCCCTTCTTAAATTGTTTGTGATAATGGATCCCAATTTATTGGGAGTAGAACTACTAACTTTTGTGACAGCTGGGGGATTAAGATGATAACATCAACACCAGTCCACCCACAAGCCAATGGTCAGGCAGAATCATCCAACAAGATCATCATCAACAACTTGAAGAAGAAGCTTGGATCCAAGAAAGGAAAATGGGCAGAAGAACTACCTTATGTGTTATGGGCTGATAGGACAACTCCCAAGAATGCTACTGGCCAGACTCCATTTTCTTTAGTGTTTGGGGCAGAATCAGTGATCCCTACAGAGATGGTGGTTCCTACTGCAAGAACAAGCATCCGTGACCCTGAAGGAAATGCTGAAAACTTGGTTCAAGACTTGGATACCATAGAAGAACTCAGAGATTTGGCAAGGATAAGAATGGCTAGTTATCAACAAAGGATGGCTGGAGCTTATAACAAGAATGTCAGGATCAGGAAGTTTCAAGTCGGTGATATGGTGTTGAGGAAAGCATTTCAGAATACCACCAATCCAGCTGATGGCAAGTTAGCACCAAAGTGGGAAGGTCCCTACCTTATTGAAGCAGAAGCAGGAAATGGGGCATATAGATTACTAACAATGGAAGGTGATTTACTACCAAGAGCTTGGAATGTTGTCCACTTGAAGAAATACTTCATGTAATAAGGATCTAGGATCCTTAGCTATATTCATGACCGATATCCTCGAAGGATCCTTAGAGGATAGATGATTCTCATTCTGGTAATGATCTAATTTCAATCTATTTAATTCTTTAATTATCTTATACATCATGGATCCTTTATCCTTCTTTCATTTAGTTTTGAGTTTTGCAGAAGATTGATATATCCTTAACGAAGGATCAAGTATCCACAGAAGTCTCCTAAGTTTTATGGGCTTGTCCCCAGTTTTTGGGCTTGTCCCCAGTTTTTGGGCTTGTCCCCAGTCTTTTAGGCTAGTCCCCAGTTGTTGGGCCTGTCCCCAGTATCGCCAGTAGCGCACGATGATCCTGGTGCAGTTTAAGGCAATGGGACCAGTACCCGCTTTAGGGGCTGACAATTTCATTGTACTGGCTGTATTCAGGATCCTACGTATAATGGTAGACATACCATACATCCGTTCCTAAGGTTTCTAACGTTTTCACGTTAGCTAAGGTTTTGGCATTTTCATGTCACTAAGTTTGGATAGTCGCCAGTGAGGGCCATACTCCAGTTTACACAAGATCCTTTGGGCTTGTCCCCAGTTCTTTGGGCTTGTCCCCAGTTTTTGGGCTTGTCCCCAGTTTATTGGGCTTGTCCCCAGATTGTTGGGCTTGTCCCCAGATGCTAACTCTTCTCTTATATTGGCTTAGTCCCAAGGTATGTTCCATTTCAGGTTTTTGAAGTTAAACAACTAAGGATCCTTGATCCTTTCCTTTTATTAAGGTTTGTCTTTTGGTTATCCTGATTATAAGTATTGAAGGTTTAGGATCCTAACTTGGATTCTCAGGTATGATCTTTAATCACCTTAACTTTATTCTTTATTTATCTAAGTGACCCTTATTCTTTGACAACAGTGTACATGATCCTTAAGTGACATTACTTTTTGAATTTTTCGATTATAGGATATTTGATCCTTGATCATATCCTAAACTTTTTGACATAATCTACTAAACTTTTGTTCATAACTTATGAATTCAAACAGAATGTATCATAACAATTGAACGGTAAAGTATTCACAAAAATAACAACACAAGAGATAGCCAAAAGATTAAGGGTTTATTTATTTATCAAAAGTTAAACCCTTTAAAGGTTGTCAAAATTGCCAACCCAAGTTTCTACCAGCAAAACGTGGCCTGTCCACTTGGGTTGGCAAAGGGTGTCCATATTAACGAGGTCTAAGTGCAGGAATAAAAAGACGGCAGGATCACAATGGCTTCATCCCCCAAACAGATGATCCCTCCACCATTTGTTATCCTACCTATTGTCTGAAGGATCAGTGATCCTTAAACCTAATTACTATTGTTTAAGTACAGACCAACCATTGTTCTAAAAACATCATCAACAATAAAAAAAACTACCAAACCATAAAAAATGGGATCCGGCCGGGTCTAGATAAATCCATCATCGCCCATTTTTGCAACTCACACCTTCGCTGCATCACCATCACCTCCAGCCTCTGCATCACCAGCCTTATCCTTCAGCCCACTGCTTCCAGCCTCGATAGCCAGGACCTCTTCAGTCTCCTCTTCATCGTCCAGCTCAGCTAGCTTGGCCTTCCAGCCTTCTTGGTCCCAGGCAGTCCTGTCGAAGTCAGGATCCTCAGCTTCCTTAGCCATCTGCAGTTTGATTTTGAGCATAGCAATGGCGGCAGAAAGCTTAGCACCCTCCATCACTTTAGCCTTCTCATGATCAGCATTGATGTGGGCCATGACCAGCTGCTTTTTCGCCAAGTCAAGCTCCTTCTCGAGGGTAGAGATGGTCTCATCCTTTTCTAGGAAGATCTTCTGAAAGTCCAGCTCCTTCTGCTCAGCCTCTTCAACATACGCATCAAAGAGCATTTGGATCTCAGCAAATTTCTGCAAAAAAGGAAAGATACAATTCAGGATCCGTTATCCTCAAATGGGCAGGATAGAATTAAGGATCAGGGATCCTTACCTCAGAGAAGTATTCTTCAAACTGATGTCGGATGAGGGGCAGGCCTTCAAGATCATCAGCGGTCTTCCTTTTTTTTCCGCCCTTGCCCTTGGAGGTGACAGGCTTAGGAATTGGAACGCTAGGGCTGGTAGCAATTCGTTTCTTGCCGGACCGGGCAGCGACAGCATCAAGATCACTGACGCTGAAGCGAGAAGCTGATTTCGAGGACTTTCCAGCACCTACAAACGGCAAACAACAGATAAGTATCCTTGATCTATATCTATTTAATCATACATAAATATAAATACTTACTTGACATGGTGACTGAACCAGAGGATACTTCCTGTGAATCCTTTGTGTTGGCCTGGAATGTTCTAACTGCAGGATCAAGGTTCCAAAAGGCAGCAATCCTTTCTTTTGTTGCAGGTGACTGAATGAGATGAGAGACCGAGATAGCTGCAAAACAGAAAAGGATCAGTTATCCTCAACAGAAACAGGGTTATCCTATGATCCTTCTATAAGGATCCTATGTCCTACCATGGGTGGTCCACTCTTTGGGGAGATCTTTCCCGTCTGGAATGGAATCTCTCCTAACAAAGAAGAAACGGTTTTTCCAGTGGGTATCATTCTTTGTGGTTTTAAGGATTGGATGAGGATCACCAGGCTTATGTTTGAACAAGTAACAGTGTGAACCATGGCTCACAAGATTATACAGCTCAGCCAGTTCTGACATTCCTATCTCTATACCCTCCTGCTCTATGATGTTTCCTAAGGTATGCAGAACCCTCCACATCATTGGCATGGCCTGTATATAACACATACCGGTGAGTGCAAAGAAGGATTGGGTAAAGTCAGGGAAAGGATAGGAGAATCCTATCAGGAATGGTGTGGCCGGAAAAGCAACCCAAGTGTCAGAGATGGAGTCACTTTTGGCACTAGGGTCAAAAGGCTTGAAAACGGTATCCGCCGGAAAACAGTGGCGAATCCGATCAATCTCCGGGTCAGTGAAGCGGCATAGCTCAGATGAGGGATTTTTGATGATCCCTTGTCTTTTCAAGGAATCATCCTTCTTTGGATCCTTGGCTGGTGAGGATCGAAGAACCATCTTTGCCATGGGTGGTGATAAAAAAGAAGAGCAGAGTAAGAAGATGAAGAGAGAAGGAGAAGAGAGATACCTGATCGATCTTTGAATGAGGATTTAAAGGGAAGTATCGCTCAAATTTAAATGCAATTCGATCCTTATCTCTAACCTATATATAAAGATGATTCTGCAGGATGTCACTTCGGTGACGCGTGATGTGTAACGGCTAGTGCGATTCTAACGGCTATATTTCCATTGGCTAGTTCGTTGTAGATAAGATTAGAAAATATGACTCATTTAAGTGATATTTTATTCCTCATATTTTGGGGGCAATTGTTAGGGATAGATTTTCTAAACCTAAGGATCACGGATCCTCAAATACTGCCAGGATCACGGATCCTCAATTCTGTTTGAATTAAGGATCCTCAGAAGACGTTGCAGGATCAGGATCCAGGATCCTCATTGTTATCCTAACACTAACGGTTGTTTTCATTGTATGTGAGCTTGTTTTGCAGGAGTATTCAAATGGGACTTGGTCCTGCCGAGATTCCAGGGGAATATACCTTACAATTCCACACGTGCATAGCCTTCGTGAACGTTATGGAGATCGTGGGAAGCTAGCACCTTTTGCGAATTGTTAGTTAGCTAGTTTATTTCTATTTTTATAAGGGGATAACAAGCTTGAATGAGAACAAGTTAGCAAACACACACGCTCTCGCAAGCTTTCAACAGTTCATTGGCGATTACATACACATTACACTCTAGTGATCCTTGTAACAAGCTTGTTATCATCCCGAGTTGTAATCATCATTTGTTTAATTATAGTCGGTGATCGGTAGTTTCCATCACGGCATCACCTGAGGTTTTTTATGCCAGAGATCATACATTGATCAAGGGCTTTTTCCTCGTATAAATCCTTGTGTCACTTGTTAATTTCATCTACAAGTTGTTTATACATTTGTTCATTGACTCAAGCATCATACCTCACAACAAAAGATTTGGTTGCATTATCCTAGCTTGATTTTTGACCAAAACAGCTAGAAAAACAGATCAAAAGCAATGTAAAATTTGGATAGGTTTCAGAAAAAATGACCAAGTTGAAAACACTGCTGCAAATGAGTCTGTTCAAACACTGTTGAGATAATACCAACAAACAAGGATGGTCAAGAGATAAAAATAACTGATAAAAATGGTAACAAAATCACTCTTGAAAGACCAGAGGTTTCTTCATTGGCGCAAAGATAAAAATAGGATAAACTTCACCCTATCGGCATGGTTAGGGTTCGACATTTTGAATTTGTGTGTCGGACAATGCATATTGAGCCGATTGTTTCTCGATTTAGGGTTTTTCACCAGATGCACTGTACCCAAGGGTTTTACTCGTTCGTTCAGAGGGCGTCTGCAAAGAAGATTCTACATCAACCCCCAAAATCCTTCCACGATTGGAAACAAAAATTCTTTTTTATCAAAGCCGGAGTGATTCCGGTGAGGATGGTTTTAAGGGGGAAAGAGGATGTTCCTGTTGAAACGATTCAAACCCCTGTTGATGAGAACTGGTATCAAGATTTGAAGGACGTTCCCAATATTGCTTTGCCGGAGAAAGCTCTCGTCGGAGCCGGCATGAGTTTGAATTGGAGAATGGAGCGTGATGACAAACCGGTGTACACCGAGGGTGGTCATGGTAAGATTGGGGTTTTTCCCTCTTTTCTTTTTTCTTTGTTTTTTTTTTTTTTTTGACTTGCTCCCCATGATTACAGTTGTTTCACTGTATGTTGTTGCCTTTAAGAGGGAAGGCGGAAAGATGGGTACTATCAAGAAGAGACCTGATGAGGAACTTTGGTACCATCGTATTGTAAGAAACTTTGTTCTTTCGCGGGATGCGGATCTGTCTGCTCAGCCTGCTGCTGGCGCTGGTAGGTTATGTGCATATTGGTTTACTGTTTGCTTTTTGCGCTTTTTGAGTAAAATGTTCTATGCGCTTCTATAGGTGAGTTGTCAAACTTGGGCATACGCCCTGAAAAGAAGAAGCGCGTGATGACTTCTACTTCTGCGCCGAAGAAAGGTGAAGATAAAACTCAATCCTTGAAGACAAAAAATGTTGGAGGAGAGAAGAAAGGTATGCGCCATTCCTCTGACTCCTGGTGCGATTATGTGGTGGTTTCTGACTCTTTGGAGGGTCTTACTCCTGCAGTTACTGTTAGGAGGCCGAAATCTGAACCGAGAGATACTGCTGATATCCCTCCATCCAACCCAAATGAACCCATTGATTTGGAATCTAGTCCTGAACACTTGGTGCACAGGAAAGCTGGTAAAAGGAAACAAGCTGATACTGATGTTGAGGGTCAGCCCTCTAAGAAGATCCAGAGGAAGAAAATTACCAGAAAAGGAAATCTAGATGCATTTATTTCGGAACCTGTTCCTGGTAAGTGCTGTCTTTACTTCTTTCCTTTATGCGCATTAAATCTTTACAGATTTTGTTATTTTTTCAGAGGTTCCTGTTTCCCCTATTCCCATAGAGCCACGGCCTGTGGTTAATGAAGAGCTTCCATCCACCCCTCCGCGTGCTTCTGTTGCTGACCAGTTAGGGACTACGGAGGTTGCTGATGGTGGTGTGGATAAGACTGTTGAGGCTGAGAAGCCTGTTGATATTGCTGCAGAAACTGAAAAGGTTGTTGATCCAGGGGTTGTGGATGGTGCTGATAATCCACAAACCCCTGAAACTATTGCTCAAGATCTGGGGAAAGAACAAATTGCTGAAAAAACTTCAACTCCTTCCCCTAAACCTTCTGATGCTATGCCTGAGCATGTAGAGAAGGTTACTGCTGAGGAGCAAAACGCGTTTTCTAATGCGGGTCCGAGTTCTCCAATCCGCCCAGAGGAAACTCTGGGGGACTATTACTATAGAACTTATTCAGAAAAAGATGCTTCCGAGCCTCATGCCCCTGTTTGGAACTTGAGAAAAGGTGATACTTTCTCGGATTGGCGTGTGTGCCGAGATTGGTTGCAGGGGATATTTCCGCCTGGTGAAATCAAGTTTCAAGAAAGCCGGTCTTTTGAACAAACTTATCAAGCTTATCTTGAAGAGACTGCTTCTCATGCTTCAACCACTCATCGCATAGTGCGTGAGTGGTATAGTATGCATAAAGACTGGGAAACTCTTAGGGTATCCCAGAAGAAGTTTGCTAGTGATGAGAAGCGTTTAGCCCAGCTAAAAGCTAAATTGGAAGCTGATCAGGCCAAGTTTGAGGCTGATCGTAAGACCGAGGAGTGGTCTGTTGCAGGTTGGAAGAGGAAAGCAGAAGCTGAAGCTGCTCTCCTTTCCGAAGAACGCAAAAACTGGAGGAGAATTTGTGAGAAAGATAATGCTGAGAAGGTAAACCTCCGTAATATCATTAATAACCTCAAGGTTGAGGTTGAAAAATACATTGCTTTCTGGCCAGGAACAACTTAAAAAGGATCTGGAGCTTGCGCATTCTGAAAAGGCTGAAACTTCTCGCCGTTTGACCGAAATTGAAGAAAAATTGGAAAACTCTGAAACGGCGCGAGCCACGGCGGAGAGCGAGCTTGAACCTTTAAAGAATGATATGGCGTGGTTAAAAGATCGTGGAATTGCTTGTGTAAGTTGCTTGTTCTTTTCTGTTGTGGAACTGTTTACGCCCTTTCTTGTTATTCACCCTTTCCTACTTCTGCAGGTTGCTGAGTCGGTGCTAAATTCTGAAGAGCTGGATAAAACCGTTGCGCGTTTAGTGGTTGCTGCGCGAAAAGATGGGTACGCCCTAGGATATGTTGAATGCTCTCATCATGTAAATAACGCTTTAATGGTTGACTGGGATGTTAGTAGGTCTGCAACTTTTGGCGTGGATACTGGTGTTGCGCTTGCTGCCTTAAAGACAGAGTTTAACAACTTGCAACTTCCAGTTATGGATCTGATAAATGTTGCGCTGCAATCTGATGATCACGTAGCACAACTAAAGGAAATCTTTCCGGATGAGGGTGAAGATTTAGTGTAGGTTGAAAAATGTATTGAACAATTTTCGTTTTGGTGCGCCGTTGCGCAAGTAACTAAAACACTGCCGTATTTGATAGTTTTGGTGCGCCGTTGCGCAAGTAACTAAAACACTGCGCAAGTAACTAAAACACTGCCTTATTTGTACGCTGGGAATAACATGATGTTTCTATTCGTTTGTTTGATGATTGTACAATGTTTTGCATGAGCACAATTACTTTTATCAGGTAAGGCAAATGAAGTTGGTATAAAGCTCATGTGTGAACGTATAGTCTTGTGTGATATGATCACTGACTGTTCATGAGATTTGGTTCTTTGTGTTTACCATAATGTTTTTGCGCTTACCAAAAGAAATTGCATGCACTTTGTAAGAAACATAAGAATAATAGAAACTTTGCTATTTTATTTAGGGATAGAGCACAGAGGCTTTTACAAAGTTTGCTAATATAATTATATGAAACTTAACTTACTCTCTAATATTTCCGCTTCACTTGATAGATCATGTTTTTCCGCGGGAAATTCATAGAGTTGTCTCTTAAGTTTTTGCCCTTTTGCTTGGGCCCTCCTCACCCCGAGTTATCTGCTTGATTTCTTTGCGCACATTTTGGAGCAAATGTGTGAGCTCGCCGCTTTTGAGGGCCTTCTCTATTTCTGTGCGTAAAGAAATGCAGTTGTTAGTGGTATGTCCGTTGTCCTTGTGATACTCGCAGTATTGGGCAGGGTCTTGTCCGCGCTTATTTTTCATGGGGATCGGAGGTTTGAATTGATAGTCTTCAGTACTTAGGACTTCCGCCGGGGTCTTAGTTAGGGGAGTCCACTGCCTCTCCCTATTATCCTGTTTAAACTCCCTCTGCGCGGTGAGTTTGTTGATCGTTGCCCGAGCATCTTCAGACGAACGATTTCCTGAGCCAGACTCGCGCCATGATTTCTTAAATTTTCTCTCGCCAGTGGAGCTTAAATCCGCGGGTCTATTATGTGGTGGCGGTGGCCTGTTTGTGGTAAGGTTTTTTTCGGTTTGCGCATAAACCTTGGCCGCCGCCATCACCTTCTCCCAACTCTTAGGGAGGCCTTCTGTTCCAGATAAGACCTTAATCATGTCATCACACCTAACCACGTACTTGAATTGAGCGCGGATTAGTTGTTCGTGAACACCTCCAATCTCCAGTACCTCTTTGTTGTATCTGGTGATGAAATCCTCCAGATTTTCGTCGTCATGGCGCCAAATGTTCATGACGTCAGATGTATCGCGAATGGAACGCCGTTGTTGACTAAAATGTGTCAGAAATTTTTCACGCAGGTCTTTCCATGATTCGATCTGTCCGATTGGTAAGTTATCGAACCAGATTCTCGCTACGCCAGTTAGGGTCTGTACGAACAGGTGGCACCATAGCGGGAGGGTCCAACCCCCAACCAGACCTGCGCTGGTAAACACTCTCAAGTGGTCATCAGGGTCTGTCAGCCCATTAAACTTACCCACGTTGGATGGTAGTTTAGCTTTCTCAAGCGGAGCCAAAGCTATTTCCATGATAAACTTTGAATTTTCCGCTGCTTCCGCAGGGCGGTAAATCAAATCATAGTTGTGTTCTGCCTCAGGGCTATAAACCGCACGAGGCCTGCATTTGTTGTAATTCGGCTGCAATCGATTGAACACACTGGTATTTGCACTTAAACGGTATGTTGGATCAGATTCATCGGTGTGGGTGTTCCGTTGGGAACCCAACCTATCGTGAACCGATTGTCTTCGGTGAGGGTGTGGTTCACCATGATATTCTCTCTGGTGACTTCCTGACTGAGTGTACTCACGTTTTGACGTGGATCTGGCATAAACTTCTGTATTCTCGTAAGTTGAATCCTCCCGTTGGGAAGCGTTAGCACGAGATCCTGGTCTCCGTGACTGAGTTAAGGGAGCAGTCTGAGCACACAGCTATGTGTATACTGCATTTAGTGCCCCTTGAGACCTGACGTACCAGGAAATTGGAGTTTCTCCTGGTGGCAGAATTGAATGAGCAGGGTTTGCTGGTAACGTTCCTGGAGTGACAGGGTCGTTTGCTCGATTGGATTGAACCTCGTTGTCATCCGAGGCATCCTCTGGGATTCCTTCTACTTGAAAGTTGTTTCCGACGTTTGGCCGGGGGCCGGTTTGCCGATGAGATAACGTTTCCTCCATACGCAATTGGAGACAATGAAGTGAGTCGAAAAAACAAGAGAGAAACGGGTGAAACAGAGAAAAAACGGTGGGCGCCAATGAAAAAGTTGGCCGATGAAAGTTGTTTCCGACGTTTGGCCGGGGGCCGGTTTGCCGATGAGATAACGTTTCCTTCATTGGCGCCCACCGTTTTTTCTCTGTTTCACCCGTTTCTCTCTTGTTTTTTCGATTCACTTCATCGTCTCCAATTGTATATGGAGGAAACGTTATCTCATCGGCAAACCGGCCCCCGGCCAAACGTCGGAAACAACTTTCAAGTAGAAGGAATCCCAGAGGATGCCTCGGATGACAACGAGGTTCAATCCAATCGAGCAAACGACCCTGTCACTCCAGGAGCGTTACCAGCAAACCCTGCTCATTCAATTCTGCCACCAGGAGAAACTCCAATTTCCTGGTACGTCAGGTCTCAAGGGGCACTAAATGCAGTATACACACAGCTGTGTGCTCAGACTGCTCCCTTAACTCAGCCACGGAGACCAGGATCTCGTGCTAACGCTTCCCAACGGGAGGATTCAACTTACGAGAATACAGAAGTTTATGCCTGATCCACGTCAAAACGTGAGTACACTCAGTCAGGAAGTCACCAGAGAGAATATCATGGTGAACCACACCCTCACCGAAGACAATCGGTTCACGATAGATTGGGTTCCCAACGGAACACCCACACCGATGAATCTGATCCAACATACCGTTTAAGTGCAAATACCAGTGTTTTCAATCGATTGCAGCCGAATTACAACAAATGCAGGCCTCGTGCGGTTTATAACCCTGAGGCAGAACACAACTATGATTTGATTTACCGCCCTGCGGAAGCAGCGGAAAATTCAAAGTTTATCATGGAAATAGCTTTGGCTCCGCTTGAGAAAGCTAAACTACCATCCAACGTGGGTAAGTTTAATGGGCTGACAGACCCCGATGACCACTTGAGAGTGTTTACCAGCGCAGGTTTGGTTGGGGGCTGGACCCTCCCGCTATGGTGCCACCTGTTCGTACAGACCCTAACTGGCGCAGCGAGAATCTGGTTCGATAACTTACCAATCGGACAGATCGAATCATGGAAAGACCTGCGCGAAAAATTTCTGACACATTTTAGTCAACAACGGCATTCCATTCGCGATACATCTGACGTCATGAACATTTGGCGCCATGACGACGAAAATCTAGAGGATTTCATCACCAGATACAACAAAGAGGTACTGGAGATTGGCGGTGTTCACGAACAACTAATCCGTGCTCAATTCAAGTACGCGGTTAGGTATGATGACATGATTAAGGTCTTATCTGGAACAGAAGGCCTCCCTAAGAGTTGGGAGAAGGTGATGGCGGCGGCCAAGGTTTATGCGCAAACCGAAAAAAACCTTACCACAAATAGGCCACGGCCACCACATAATAGACCCGCGGATTTAAGCTCCACTGGCGAGAAAAAAATTAAGAAATCATGGCGCGAGTCTGGCTCGGAAAATTGTTCGTCTGAAGATGCTCGGGCAACGATCAACAAACTCACCGCGCAGAGGGAGTTTAAACAGGATAATAGGGAGAGGCAGTGGACTCCCCTAACTAAGACCCCGGCGGAAGTCCTGAGTACTGAAGACTATCAATTCAAACCTCCGATCCCCATGAAAAATAAGCGCGGACAAGACACTGCCCAATACTGCGAGTATCACAAGGACAACGGACATACCACTAACAACTGCATTTCTTTACGCCCAGAAATAGAGAAGGCCCTCAAAAGCGGCGAGCTCACACATTTGCTCCAAAATGTGCGCAAAGAAATCAAGCAGATAACTCGGGGTGAGAAGGGCCCAAGCAAAAGGGCAAAACTTAAAAGACAACTCTTTGAATTTCTCGCGGAAAAACATGATCTATCAAGCGAAGCGGAAATATTAGAGAGTAAGTTAAGTTTCATATAATTATATTAGCAAACTTTGTAAAAGCCTCTGTGCTCTATCCCTAAATAAAATAGCAAAGTTTCTATTATTCTTGTGTTTCTTACAAAGTGCATGCAATTTCTTTTGGTAAGCGCAAAAACATTATGGTAAACACAAAGAACCAAATCTCATGATCAGTCAGTGATCATATCACACAAGACTATACGTTCACACATGAGCTTTATACCAACTTCATTTGCCTTACCTAATAAAAGTAATTGTGCCCATGCAAAACATTGTACAATCATCAAACAAACGAATAGAAACATCATGCTATTCCCAGCTTACAAATACGCCTTAAAAACTATCAAATACGGCAGTGTTTTAGTTACTTGCGCAACGGCGCACCAAAACGAAAATTGTTCAATACATTTTTCAACCTACACTAAATCTTCACCCTCATCCGGAAAGATTTTCTTTAGTTGTGCTACGTGATCATCAGATTGCAGCGCAACATTTATCAGATCCGTAATTGGAAGTTGCAAGTTGTTAAACTCTGTCTTTAAGGCAGCAAGCGCAACACCAGTATCCACGCCAAAAGTTGCAGACCTACTAACATCCCAGTCAACCTTTAAAGCGTTATTTACATGATGAGAGCATTCAGCATATCCTTGGGCGTACCCATCTTTTCGCGCAGCAACCACTAAACGCGCAACGGTTTTATCCAGCTCTTCAGAATTTAGCACCGACTCAGCAACCTGCAGAAGTAGGAAAGGGTGAATAACAAGAAAGCGCATAAACAGTTCCACAACAGAAAAGAACAAGCAACTTACTCAAGCAATTCCACGATCTTTTAACCACGCCATATCATTCTTTGAAGGTTCAAGCTCGCACTCCGCCGTGGCTCGCGCCGTTTCAGAGTTTTCCAATTTTTCTTCAATTTCGGTCAAACAGTGACAAGTTTCAGCCTTTTCAGAATGCGCAAGCTCCAGATCCTTTTTAAGTTGTTCCTGGCCAGAAAGCAAAGTAGTAAGTTCTTCTAACTCTTTATCTCTAAGGGCAAGAGTGGCGCAAGCTTGTACCTCTCGTTGCTCACAGCGCTCCCTATGAGAACGCGCCTCTTCTAAAGCAGCTTCTGCATCAGCTTGCTCCTTTTTTAACTTTTCTACCTCCGCATCCTGATTCTTCAGTTTTTCAACCTCAACCTTGAGGTTATTAATGATATTACGGAGGTTTACCTTCTCAGCATTATCTTTCTCGCAAATTCTCCTCCAGTTTTTGCGTTCTTCGGAAAGGAGAGCAGCTTCAGCTTCCGCTTTCCTCTTCCAACCTGCAACAGACCACTCCTCGGTCTTACGATCAGCCTCAAACTTGGCCTGATCAGCTTCCAATTTAGCTTTTAGCTGGGCTAAACACTTCTCATCACTAGCAAACTTCTTCTGGGATACCCTAAGAGTTTCCCAGTCTTTATGCATACTATACCACTCACGCACTATGCGATGAGTGGTAGAAGCATGAGAAGCGGTCTCTTCAAGATAAGCTTGATAAGTTTGTTCATAAGACCAGCTTTCTTGAAACTTGATTTCACCAGGCGGAAATATCCCCTGCAACCAATCTCGGTACACACGCCAATCCGAGAAAGTATCACCTTTTCTCAAGTTCCAAACAGGGGCATGAGGCTCGGAAGCATCTTTTTCAAAATAAGTTCTATAGTAATAGTCCCCCATAGTTTCCTCTGGGCGGATTGGAGAACTCGGACCCGCATCAGAAAACGCGTTTTGCTCCTCAGCAGTAACCTTTTCTACATGCTCAGGCATAGCATCAGAAGGTTTAGGGGAAGGAGTTGAAGTTTTTTCAGCAATTTATTCTTTCCCCAGATCTTGAGCAACAGTTTCAGGGGTTTGTGGATTATCAGCACCATCCACAACCCCTGGATCAACAACCTTTTCAGTTTCTGCAGCAATATCAACAGGCTTCTCAGCCTCAACAGTCTTATCCACACCACCATCAGCAACCTCCGTAGTCCCTAACTGGTCAGCAACAGAAGCACACGGAGGGGGGAATGGAAGCTCTTCATTAACCACAGGCCGTGGCTCTGTGGGAATAGGGGAAACAGGAACCTTTGAAAAAATAACAAAATCTGTAAAGATTTAATGCGCATAAAGGAAAGAAGTAAAGACAGCACTTACCAGGAACAGGTTCCGAAATAAATGCATCTAGATTTCCTTTTCTGGTAATTTTCTTCCTCTGGATCTTCTTAGAGGGCTGACCCTCAACATCAGTATCAGCTTGTTTCCTTTTACCAGCTTTCCTGTGCACCAAGTGTTCAGGACTAGATTCCAAATCAATGGGTTCATTTGGGTTGGATGGAGGGATATCAGCAGTATCTCTCGGTTCAGATTTCGGCCTCCTAATAGTAACTGCAGGAGTAAGACCCTCCAAAGAGTTAGAAACCACCACATAATCGCACCAGGAGTCAGAGGAATGACGCATACCTTTCTTCTCTCCTCCAACATTTTTTGTCTTCAAGGATTGAGTTTTATCTTCACCTTTCTTCGGCGCAGAAGTAGAAGTCATCGTGCGCTTCTTCTTTTCAGGGCCTATGCCCAAGTTTGACAACTCACCTACAGAAGCGCAAAGAACATTTTACTCAAAAAGCGCAAAAAGCAAACAGTAAACCAATATGCACATAACCTACCAGCGCCAGCAGCAGGCTGAGCAGACAGATCCGCATCCCGCGGAAGAACAAAGTTTCTTACAATACGATGGTACCAAAGTTCCTCATCAGGTCTCTTCTTGATAGTACCCATCTTTCCGCCTTCCCTCTTAAAGGCAACAACATACAGTGAAACAACTGTAATCAAGGGAGAGTAAGTCAAAAAAAAAAAAAAAAGAAGAAGAAGAAAAGAGGGAAAAACCCCAATCTTACCATGACCACCCTCGGTGTACACCGGTTTGTCATCACGCTCCATTCTCCAATTCAAACTCATGCCGGCTCCGACGAGAGCTTTCTCCGGCAAAGCAATATTGGGAATGTCCTTCAAATCTTGATACCAGTTCTCATCAACAGAGGTTTGAATCGTTTCAACAGGAACATCCTCTTTCCCCCTTAAAACCATCCTCACCGGAATCACTCCGGCTTTGATAAAAAAGAATTTTTGTTTCCAATCGTGGAAGGATTTTGGGGGTTGCTGTAGAATCTTCTTTGCAGACGCCCTCTGAACGAATGAGTAAAACCCTTGGGTACAGTGCATCTGGTGAAAAACCCTAAATCGAGAAGCAGTCGGCTCAATATGCATTGTCCGACACACAAATTCAAAATGTCGAACCCTAACCATGCCAATAGGGTGAAGTTGGGAGATATGCAACTTGTAGTACTCAAGGAATTCAAGAAAAAATTTAGTGACAGGCAAACGAAAGTTGCCTTCACAGAAAAAATCCCAAAAAAGGGTAATATGCCCAGCCGGAGCATCTGCTGCGTTCTGCCCCTCTTCAGGATACAGAGCACCCCAGTTCTCCGGAAACTTAAGATTCCGAATCAGACCATCAAAGGTCGCTCTAGGCCACTTTAACGGTGGAAGTTCAGTCGACATTTCTTCAGAAAGATCTTCTTGGTGTTCTCCGGTTGACATAAGAGGAAGGAATGATAAACCTTTTCTTAGAAGAAAGGAACAAGAAAAGTGTTCAACGAAACAATGATTACACAGAAAGGGGCTACTCAAACGTTATATATACTCACCGCAATAAATAACATCGGTAACCGCCACAACACTTTTTTCGGATATCACAGTTCTCCAAGCAGCAGAGAGAGTAAAAACCAACACAAACGCGCTTACACGCGCGCGTTCAAGACACGGACAGTAAAAAACAACTGACAGTGACAGACTGTCACTCAGTTTTACTGTACCAGTCTCATTTACAGTCAAAGATTTTCAAAAATCTTTACAATGATCAAATTAAATCTTCTCATAGAAGATTCTCTATTTTTTCGCGCCCAAAAGCATTTCCCTCTTATAAGTCCAGTGCTCCACTTATTTGCATAAGTACAACACTAGACTGGGGGGACTTGAAGGGGTAAGGTCCCGAAAACCTCATAGTAAGGGCTAGGGACCATACCACAACTTTGCCTTTCAACCTGTTTACCTCGCGCGGCCGCGCACTGGTCTTACAAAAGAGGCTTGAGGCAGATATCAGACAACACTTACACGCCCAAGGAAATCATAAACCCTTGCGCTGTCCTCCATAAAACAAAGGATGAAAATCCTAGATAAAACACTTCCGCTTAACACCCAGACTTGGGATTTACTTATTCAGCTGATTCCACACGATAAGGAGTCACACCAGATTACAGCAGTAATCTTCTAGAAGGGATTCAATCGTGCACCACTAAGACGGTTGTAACCGTCTGGAGACGTGTCGCCTTTTCAGGCCTCCCTGAAATCACAACGATAGCATGTAAATGGGGAGTAATCTCCACTTGATCACTTTCCACGTGGCATATCCCCAGCCATAGATCTAACAGCGATCCGTGTGCATTCACGTCGGATCAAGAAGATTAAACGGAAGGAAATGTAACCACTCACGGGGTTAGCATCTTCCGTTAACTTTTCACTAACGGGTTTTCCCGCCCAAAGACTCTCGGCTATAAATATGAGAAACAACTCAGGTATGTAGGGAAGTTACACACACTTCTCAAATACTTCTTCTTCTTCATAACCTATACTTATTCTCACACCGGAGTCGGGTCAAGGAGAGAACCCCCTTTCTCCCCTTGGCGAGGCTAACGGTGCTTCTCTTTTGCAGAATTCACCGGAAGAGAATATCAATTGTTATCGAATCAAACGAGAGGAAACTCACCTTTTTATGCGGATTCAAACCCCCTAGATAATTGATTCCGATCGATTAATCTAGTGTTTCTTCAAGAGGGGTCCTCAACTTTTGAGTAGATTGAAAAGTACCAATTCAAACCCACTTGGTCAGATGAGTGTGACATCCTTGAGAATTTCAAACCCATGGATTTTTCAACATTTGAAGGTGTGAAAGCACCTAAGGCCAAAGTAATTCCTCTTAAAGACATCCCAACAGTGGTTTAAAACTCTGTTGCAAAGGAAGTTAAAAAGAGGAAGAAGAGAGAAAAGGTTAAAAATTTGTTTTGTGATTTTTGTGAAAAGAAAAACCACTCCACAAAGGATTGTTTTCATCTTAAAGGATATGATATTAACAAAACAAGCATAATTAAGCCTTCAAACAGTTGTTCTGTCTGTGGTAAAACCAACCATGTCACCCAGGAGTGTGTGTATCTCAAAACCTTTTGTGAAATCTGTGCCTCTTCGACCATCATACAAGTACGAATCCAATCTTGTGTTTCAATCTTGGAATTCGTACAAATACTTGTGACCTTTGCACCTATCAATTCTCGTTCGATTTCGAGCTCTAAATCGCTTTCTGGAAAGTTATACGCAAACTGATGCGTAAACGTAATCAGCTTAACGCGAAAAACACTCAGGAACAGTTACATAGGCTTAACATACCTTAAATAACCTTTACATAACTTAGAAATAAGTTTTGGAGGGTTTGGAGTGTCGAAATCAAGTTTATTCGATCGCAGGGACCATTTACGTCAGACTGCGAAAGTATGCCGATTCGTACTGTAACATACACTTCGGAACATGATCATAAGTTAAACATACCATAAATATCCTTTACATAGCTTAGAAATAGGCTTTGAAGGGGTTCGGTATGCGAAAATAAACTTATTTGGTCAATCAGGGACTAAAAGCGTCAAAAAGTGCATAAGTTTGCATTTACGCGCATATCTTACATTTTGAACATATCCGGACATCCAAAAAATTTTGTAATCATTAAAATATTTTATTCTAGTGATTGGAATGCAAAAATATCATTCGTCGCGTAATTTGGATCGATTTCGCGTTCGTTACGACTTCCGTCGTAATTAACCGAACAACGTGACCGTACGACCAAATGAACTGACATCCGTGATATTTCCAAGCATATTTCATGTCCCCTATACTTAAACTTCATTATTGAGCCTTGAAAATGGGTTGACGGGGCTTAAACACGTCAAAAATGGCTTAAACATGCTGCAGGGACCATTTTTGCCAATTTTTGAAAGTTTCTGGCCCAAGTAGGCCGTGGCCTTGCGCCACAGCAAAGGGGGTGTGCCATGGCGGCACGCGACGCCCCTGTTTTGACAGAAAATTCAGTTTTCAGCAACCAGCTTGATTTTGAGGGTCTTTTATGCAAATTTTTCAATACCTTGAGCAAGTTTTGGACTCCCATAGTATTCTAAATCAGTGGGTAACACATGGAGGGCCAAGATCAAAGCTCAAAGTACAAGGAACGATCTTAACGGTTCTTGAAAATCTATAAATACCCACCAATTTCATTCATTTCAACTTGCCCATTTGATCTCAAATTCTACTCTAAGTTGAAGCTCTCCCTTGTGAAGCTTCATACCTGAGTATTTTGAGATTCAAATCTTCAAGGCTTGGACCTTTTGTAAGTTTCTTTCACGTTTTTTATGCATTTCAAGCATGAAAGTCAAACAGTGTTTGACTTTCTGCATTGAACAGTTTATGGTCAACACAAAGTTCGTTTGAACTTTGCAACGTGAGCGTAATCACGATGGTTATAGTCCCTTGTGACTATACCTACTGATTACCACGTTGATTAGGCATAGTGACGAGTCATAGTTTCGGTCAAAATACGTGTTTATGCGTATTTTGCAATGAAACTATTTTTGGGTATCAAAACACTTTGTGTTGATATCAAACTTTTTTTCTAACTTAGTTAAACATGTTTTAACATGTTTAACTCGTTACTTTTAGTTTAGTGCTTATATAGGGTCGTAAGATAAGCGGTCTAAACCACCGCTTAGACTTTCAAACCCGACCCGTTTGGTCGATCATTAGGATCCGACCAAACATATTTTGTGACCATTGTTGCATAGGGAATAACCTTCCGAGGTTATACCTTATGGTCACTTAGTTTACTTAGTTGTATGATAGGTAGTTTATATGCCTTAGTAAAATGACCAAAATGCCCTTTTCATGCATAATTGGATTTTAAGCATGTGTAACCTAACTTTTGTCACTTAAACTGATTATGCAACATATTTAAACATGTTAGGGCATATAATACTTGTCATAGGACTAGTTAGGCTGCTCGTTTGAACTTTTACGCAAATGACGCGTCAAAGTAGCATAAGCTACCTAAACGGGTCATAACGAGTCATAAGCACTTAGGATAGGTTCCGATTTAGAATGTAGGCTTTCTTAAACCATATCATATGAGTTCCAATACTCATTTGGTTTACGAGACCTCATTCTATCTGATCTTCCGATTTAGGTCAGGTTTATTAACATAGTTACCGATATTAGGTGCCGGTTGATTCCGTGATACTTTGAGCGTTACTTGGTTGTTATTTCAAGACTATAAGAAATATCAAGTGAGTACATAGTCCCCTCTTTTACTGTTTTCAAATATTTTGTGGTGAACACATGTGCCTACTTGTTACTTTCGTGCTTTTTTTTGTGCTTTCATGACATATACTTGCTATATTCATTAGCACACATATAGTGCACGATTTCATTTATGCTTTGCTATGTATGTTTAATTAGCATACTTAGTACATTGTTTATACATAACATGCTTACATTTGGTACAACATTTGATTAAACATCGACATTTTATCTATGGGGTTGAGTAAATTCATTTATTCACCATACATGTTATTAGTTGTTATCTACATTGGTTTGATAAGACATTATTGGTGGTTTATTTGGTAAGTGATTTAAATAACGAGGCGTGTGTAATATGATAAAAGCATGGTGGATACGCCGCTGGTACTTCCTATATATAAGTGCTTTTATGATATTACATATCGCAGCGTTATCTAAACCACTTTAACAGAAACAAAGACATGATACACTTTATACAAACGACATATTTATACAAGACATTGGTTTACAAATGACATATATCATACAAACTTATTTTACTTGGTTATTTATTTAACCATGCATTATTCTTTTATAATATCTTTTTTTTATAAGATTTTGTAAAAGAAAACGTTTTAAAAGATTCATGACTACTTTTTGTTTAAACACTTCTTTTACTTACAAGTCATGAATCCTACAACAATAAAACCTATGTATCTCACAGGCATTTTTATGCTGACGTACCTATTTTCACATGTGTTTCAGGAACTATTGCATGATGATGTTCATAACACACTTAGGCGGACCTGGACCTTAGTGACATAAAAGAAGCAAGACTAGTTTAACTTATGTTATGTATTCTTTTATTTTAAGACAATGTAAACATTTAAATTAATAAAACCAAACTTCAAGTACCATGTGTTGTGAAACAATGATTCTGATATGACACTCCCCGACGTTTCCACCGCGGTTTGTTGTTTTACGCGTTCAGGGTGTGACACCTTTGATGTCAAAAGAAATGAGTACACTTCAAAAACACACATGAGCTCATCAAAACAACCTGTCATGAAACAACAACCATTTGTATCTGTCCAAACAGCTATTACAAAACAACTGAACAAAAACATTGCTCCAAGAGATGTGCAAGTGACAGATGCACCACCTGCCAACCAATTCCATAGAGGAAAAGGTCAACCACCATACCAAAGGGTCCCACATGTTAACGAGGCCTACAAAAGGCCCCTTAAACCAAAAGTGAATAGGCATCCTTATGGGTTTCAACATCTGACAGGAAATGGTCCACAACAGTGGTTAGAGAAACAAGTTTCAAAATCTGTTCAATCCCCTGACCTAACCACTTTCCATGTTCCTGGACTTGACACTGTTGTAACCCCATCCAAAGCCTTATTGGCTTTGAAGACCCTCCTGAACTAATTGTTTACTTGATGTGCAGGGAGCTTCTGCATGCTTAGATAGTCTTTGGTATGTAGATAGTGGAGGCTCCAGGCACATGACTGGATGTAGAGCCCTACTCAACGAATTCAAAACTCATGGAGGGGTGACATATCTTTTGGTAACAATTCTAAGGGTAAGGTTTTGGGGTCTGGAACAGTTCAGTCTAGAAAAGTCAAGTTTGAAAATGTTAATTTGATTGATAATCTGAAATTCAACCTCCTTAGTGTCTCACAAATGAGTGACAAAGGCTATGGGTCATTCTTTACTAAGGAGAGTTGCAAGATTGTTGGACCAGAAATGGTCAAAAAGATTGAAGAAATAATAGCCAATGGAAAAACCCAACTTGTTGCTCAAAGAAGTGGCAATGTTTATGTAGTTGATTTGTCAAAAGAGAGCCCTATGACTGATTCCTGTTTGTTCTCAGTTGCCTCTAACAAAGAGACAGAATTATGGCACAGAAGATCGGGGCACACAAATCTCAATACAATCACTGCTTTGTCAAAACAAGGCCTTGTAAGAGGTCTTCCACAAAAATTGTTCACCTGTCCTGAGCATTGTGTTTCCTGTTTAAAAGGCAAACAACATAAAAGCTCATTTAAGTGCATTGAAGAGTCCAAAACAACCAAGTGCTTGCAAATGCTACACATGGATTTGTTTGGCCTAGTAAAAATCATGAGCCTTAAAAAGAAAAGATATTGTTTGGTAATTATAGATGATTTTTTCTAGGTTTACATAGACATATTTCTTACATTCTAAAGATGAGACTGCAGGCATTTTGCAAGACTTTGTCAAACAGGTTGAAAAGCAATTTGACTTGCCAGTAAAAGTCTTTAGGAATGACTATGGCACAAAATTCAGAAATAGGAAGTTGGATGAGTTTTGTGTGTCAAAAGGGATTGTAAGGCAGTACAGCATCCCAAGAACACCAGAATAAAATGGGGTGGTTCAAAGGAAGAACAGAACTTTAATTGAAGCAGCCAGAACCATGCTTACAGATTCAGGTTTGCCATTAACTTTCTAGGCAGAGGCTGTAAACACTACCTTCTAAGTCCAGAACAGAGTTTTGATTAACCCCAGGCATCAAAAGACTGCCTATGAAATTCTGTATAAAATAAAACCACTGATCTCATACTTCAAAGTCTTTGGCTGCCCATGCTTCATTTTAAACTTAAAATATTCAATTTCAAAATTTGCAGCCAAAGTTGATTGTGGTTATCATCTAGGATACTCAACCACTGCCAAGGCCTACAAAGTGTTTAACACAAGGACTAGGTGTGTGGAAGAGAATTTGAATGTTAAGTTCAATGAACTTTCATCTCTGAAAATCCCAGCAAATCCTACTTAATTGTTTGATTTAGATAAATTCACTTTTGAAGATATGTCTGTCAAGACTAACCATGCAGGTACACCACAATCTCCACCACCAGACAATGGATATGAAGTTGTAATTCCACAACAAAAATTCACATCTATCACCAGAGCAGCAGATGTTCAAAACAGCTATCAAAGCTCAACCGCTGCTACATCAACAATTGTTGACCAAAGTAGCCCTTCAACCTCTGTCACCACATCCTCAACCACAGTTGATAAAAATCTACCAACAGTGGATAAAAATCAACATTGTGTCACACCAATTCCTCCTATCCCTCCACCTCCATTTCAAACAGATGTTGGATCATCAAAGTCACCAACAGATGTTAGCTCAGATGATTCACATCTGCAGCCTTCACCATTCAATGCCATTGTTCCATACCAGGGAGATTTAATCTTCCTGAAATCCCATCCACCAGATCAAATCATTGGCAACATCAATGAAGGGGTTCTCACCAGAAGTCAATCCCAAAACATTTGTCTTTTTGTTGGCTTTCTATCACTCCATCAACCAGTCAAGTACCAAGAGGCACTGAAAGATAATAGCTGGGTAGAAGCCATGCAGGAAGAGCTCCAACAGTTTAAAAGAAAACAAGTGTGGGAACTTGTACCACTACCAGAGGGTGTGAGTCCAATTGGCACAAAGTGGGTCTTCAAAAATAAAACTGGTGAAAGGGGCATTGTTGTCAAGAATAAAGCTAGGCTCGTGGTTCAAGGTTTCAGACAGGAAGAGGGCATTGACTATGATGAAACTTTTGCCCCTGTAGCAAGATTAGAAGCTATTAGACAGTTCTTGGCCTTTGTTGTCAATCACAACATAAAGGTGTTTCAAATGGATATCAA
The DNA here is from genome assembly GCA_030545235.1 of Helianthus tuberosus. Classification (NCBI taxonomy): domain Eukaryota; kingdom Viridiplantae; phylum Streptophyta; class Magnoliopsida; order Asterales; family Asteraceae; genus Helianthus; species Helianthus tuberosus. The sequence continues at coordinate 45,633,212 of CM060362.1, read as the reverse complement.
ATGTGCTTTCCTCTATGGTAAGATTAAAGAAGAGGTATATGTTTGTCAACCTCCTGGTTTTGAGGATCCATTTAATCCAAATCATGTCTACAAGCTAAACAAAGCTTTGTATGGCCCGAAACAAGCACCTAGAGCCTGGTATGAAACTCTATCCACTTTTCTAATCTCTATTGGCTTCACAAGAGGCAAAATTGACAAAACACTGTTTTTAAAATGGAGAGGAAAAGATTTGATGATTGTCCAGATTTATGTGGATGACATCATATTTGGTAGCACATGTAATAAAATGTGTGAAGAGTTCAGAAAACTCATGACAGCTGAGTTTGAGATGAGTGCAATGGGTGAACTACAGTGCTTTCTTGGTCTCCAAGTAAAGCAACTGCAAAATGGTACTTAAAAGTTTGTTGCAACCACTTATTGGTTCAAACATCTGATTGTTGAAAGCTATCCACTGCTGAAAGACAACCTTTGTTTCTTCATTCTTCATGTTGACCACTATTGACTAAACATCAGTGTTTCAATCACTGTTGGCTATCCACTGATAGTGAAAAACAGCCACTGCTCACATTCTTGTTGTTGTCAACCACTGATATTGTCCATCAGTGGTTTCCCTAAACAACTGTCATCCATTTTCATCAGAGGTTGTCACGTGGGCAGTTCTTAGCCGTCCGATCTTTGTAACCGTTGCCACGTCAGCATTCATTTTTCACTTTATAAAACCCTGATTAAAACCCCAATCAGAGGTTACACTACCGTATCGAATTCAAAATTCCTTCAAAAACGGTTTCCATCTTTCATTCATCTTCTCCAATTCGTAAATTTCTCTGAAACACCATGGCTCTTACACTAGAAAACCCACATAATTATCTGTGCACACTTGAGAAAACAAGTAAAAATACAGATTTCCACTCAATCATCGATGTTATCTCATCTTCAAAGTACAAAACTTTGTTGACCTGCAACGCACCCATCTATCAAGAAACCCTACGAGATTTTTGGAAAAATGCCACATTGGAAGTTCATGATAAAAAGCCTTGGGCTAATACATCAAAAGTAGGTGAAATTCTTCTTTCCATCACACCACAAACCATATCTGAGGTTTTTGAGATGAACGATCATACAGGTCAAAATTCTTTTCCTAAAGATGAGTATTAAACTGATTTGATCGAAAGAAGGTATGTGGGATAAATGACTACAGCTACTTTGCAAAAGGGAGATTTCCCACCTCCCATGAAATTTTTATTTCATACCCTGCTCATGTGTGTTTCAAACAAAACAGCAGCTTTCAATGAAATTCCATTGAAAATTCAATACTTGGGTTATGCTATAATGGCAGAAGTTGATTTCAATTACTCCCAAGAGATTTTCAATGATTTGGTTAAGAATGTAAATAATATAAAAGAAAAGAAGAAACCATTTTTTGTTGTTTCCAAGGTTTTTAAGTTACTATTTATAGCATAAAGTACCAAAAGACAGTGCACAAGTGCTTGTCCAAGGTGCTTCTTGTCAAATAAATAGTCTTTCTTCTGAAACTTTTACAAGGTTGTCAGAGTCAAAATCTTCAAAAACACAAAAAGAGGAGCCTGAGCAAAATTTAGATGAGTCCACATCTGCTCCTCAGGTTTCTGCTGTTGAGCCTATTGCTCTTGGTGACCACAGCAGCACAACCACTGTTGTGCAACCCCCACCAAAAACTCCCAAAAAGACCAAAAAGAAAATATCCAAAAAGCCCCCCAAACCCTCTAAAAAGGACCTTCTGGAAGATGAGATCCCAGAAGTTAATCCAGTGACAACACAAATGTCACAAATAACCACTGTTGCTACTTCCTCACAACAGTTGGAAAGATCTTCACCTAAAGCCTCAACTCTCATGCTTCCTCACAAAAGGAACAGGTTGTAAGCACATGGACACCACACAATGAAGCATATACCTCACTTAAGGATATGTTTAACAGCCCTTCTCCATGGGCAAATTCTCTTTCGACTCTTATCCCCTTATCACAATTACCACCTGTTAGTGCATATTCAGTGACAACAGCTTAATAGTTTGATTATTTAGTCTTTGGATATTTTGTAACGGGCTTAGCATATTGGTTAGGGAGTTATTTGTTATAATGGGCTAGGAGAATGGCCAAGCCCAGACCAAAGCCCAGGTGCAAAGCTTATCCTATATAAACAAGGCTTAGCATTAGGGTTTAGGTTAGCTAGTTAGTAGTCAGTTGAGAGAGTTTGAGAAATCTACAGAGAGTGGCTGAGAGATTTCTTGTGAAGGTCTTGAATTGATTGTAAACCTTGTGTTGGATAATCAATAGAAGACCGGATTGAAAGTAGTTGTCTCGTGTTGTCATCTTGATATTCTTGTTTCTGTTTGTTCGAATGATCAAGGGGATTCCGCACCCTTGATTGATTATCAATCTCGTTACGATCCATACGGGATAGGGACCTACAATTGGTATCAGAGCTTTTGCTCTTAGTTGTTTGGTTCGAGATTGATACGGATTCAAGATCTTCGAAGAAAAGATTTTTTTTCTTGGATTTGCGTTTTTCGAAAGTTAAAGAGTTGTGTTATTGATTTTTATATACATAGTTTGCTGACTTCACTTGTGTTTGCAGATTGTTAAGAAATTTTTTTTCGAAATCTTCAAGAAGTTCATCGTGTTCTTCGGGTTTTCAAGTCACAGTTCATCAAGAATTCAAAAATTTTTAATAACTTGCTATTCAAATCTTGGTGAAAAGTGTTACAAAATATTTGCAAATAAAAAAAAGGAAAAAGGAAAGGGATTTACTATAACTTGAATTTTTCCAAAACTGCCGAAATCACAGAATTGTCGGGATATCGTGTTTGACTTTTAAAACAAAATATTTCTTTTGAATTTTAAATTATAGAAAACCTGTGTCTGTCATCACTAGTTTCCAATTTAAGTTGCAGGTTTCTACTTCTGAGAACTTCGTCACGGTTTCGAGTCGCAACGAGTGTTTGAGGTCTCGAGTCATCAACATTGACAAGGTCTCGATTCATCAATTTCACTGGTCTCGACTCACATCTTCATCCAGTTTCGACTCCACAAGAACATCACATAAGGTCTCGAGTCATCATTCTGCGGTCTCGAGTCATCATTCTGCGGTCTCGAGTCATCATTCTGCGGTCTCGAGTCATCATTTTGCGGTCTCGAGTCATCAATCTTTACGGTTTCGAGTTCAACATCACAAAGGTCTCGAGTCATTCTTCTCGAGTCGCAATCAGCTCAAAGGTCTCGAGTCATCAACATTCTCAAGGTCTCGAGTCCAACGTCTCGAGTCATCAGCCTTCTGCAACATCATTACACGTTCCGTCTCGCCAGTGGCGAAGCTTGGATTTTTCGGCCGGGGGGGTGAAAACATATATACCCAAAAATTTCTATAGAATACCCAAAAATTTCTATAGAACCGGGGGGGTGAAAACGTATATACCCACAAATTTCTATACGAAAACTACATATATAACACTACTGAGCAAAAAATCCCAGGGGGCGGACGTCCCCCCCCCCCCCCCCCCGCCCCCATTAAGCTTCGCCCCTGCGTCTCGCAATCTCGTTTCGACTCACAACCTTCTCCACTGTTCATCATCTTCACTACGAATCGCAACCATCACAAAAGGTCTCGAGTTATCACGGTTCCGAGTTTTCGGTTTTGAGTTTTCGAGTCGCAATCACAACCATCTCCACTGTCTCGAGTCACAGAGGTTCCGAGTCCATTCATTACTCCTGTCTCAATCATCAAAGAATCTTCGTCTGATCATCATCACCAACTGCATTCCGGTCATCTTTTCTATTATCACTTCCGGCGACCACCACCGTTTAACCTGCAACTCACTGTTTTGAGTTCTCCGATCACCACCGCCGTTCATCGTCATCTCCTCCGCCTTTCTCCATCACCTCCGGTGACAATCTCTTCACCGTCGTCACCTCCATTCTCCGTCAACACATCCCGTCATTCATCTCCGGCCACACCATAATCACCTGCAACATCAAAGACGTTTTGGCGGCTGTTTATATTTTGAAATTAGGGTTTCGTGGTGTTGATCGAAGAAGACAAGCTGACATACGATATTGACTTTAGAATTGTATTAATATAATTTTTAATAATATATTATTAATCATTAGGTTTGAATATTTTAAATTAATAATAATAATAAGTCTTACTAAATAAAAAAAAATTTAAAATTATTCCATATAAAAAAAAAAAAGATTTGTTTGGTTTGTTGAAAAAGTCTAACAGGTTTTGGGGTGCGGTTCGGAAGTTGTTTCGTGCGTGTTACTAGGTGTTTGAGTTAGAAAATTTTCTATATGGTTACGGTCAAAGCTTGACAAGGACCAGCAATCGAGTTAGATTTGGATTTTGACACAGGTTACCAAAGTCCATTTAAACTTTTACGCTGAGTCATGGCCAAAATGGATAAGGTCAAGGAAACTGTTAAGAATTGGCCAAAGCTTACAAACGTCAAAGAATTTGCTGACTGGAAGGAGAAGTTTGAGGCGTTTGCGAAAAGTGAAGATACGAGTATGTGGTGTTGTATGATTGATGGATACGTTGCTCCTGCACGTCGTGTTGAAGGAAGAGTTAAGGTGATTTCGTATGACAAGATGGATGAATCTGAGAAACAGTTGGTTGATGCTGAGAAGAGAGCTTTAGCAGTGATCAAGAAATCCTTACCTGAGGGCATTAAGCATACCTTCAAGAACTATGGGAATTCTAGAGATCTGTGGGAAGCTTTAGAAAAACGTTATCAGATTCCATCAAAAGTGAATACTTGTGATCAAGCATTGGTAGTTGAGTTTGCAGCGGTGAAGATTGGAGAAGTAGTTGCTGAGGATGAAGAGAAGAGGAAAGCTAATGAAGAGAATGCTGAGAAAAAGGAAGCTGAGAAGGAAACTGCTGAGAAGAAGGATGCAGAAGTTTCAAAGGGCTTGAAGGATGTGAATGGACTTACATCAGAGGTAAAGATATCATCAGAATCTGTAAGTCATACATGTCTTAATTGCACTGAACTACAGGGTAAAATTAACAGACTATCGGAGCAAAACAAAATTCTGTTAGCTGAATTAGAAAAGTTTAAAGAGTCAAATGTTCTTTTGATTAAACGAGAGTCAGATTGTTTAGAAAAACTCAAATCAAATGAACAAGAAATTAGCAGTTTAACAAGCAAAGTCAATGAACTGTTACAGGTCATTGATTTGGCTCGTGAAACTGTGAAAGAAAAGACTAACGAGCTTTCAGAAAAGTGCACAGAATTGTCTGATGCACAAGCCAAAATTGTTGAACTTCAGGGGAAGTTAAACAATTTTGGGAATTCTTCGTTAGTCAGGACTCAAATTCAAAAAGGTTTAAAAAGGAGTAATGATAAAACAGGGGTGGGGTTTACTAAAGCTTCATCTTCTGGAAATCAAGAGTACTCTTTTCTACCAAAAGAAGAAGAGCTAATTGATTTTGTAACCACTGCACAAGAGGTAGTGGATCCGATAGCTGTGGACTTGCCAAATAGTCCAGTTTCTTTGAAAGAATCTGTTGGGTCTAACAGTACACCTCATAAAGTGGATGAGGATACTGAAGACAAAAAGGTTAAAACATTTAAAAAGGGATCAAACAAAAAGAAAAGTTATAAGAAAAGATCCTGTTTTAAATGTCACAACAAAGGGCATGTGGCAAGTTGTTGTCCTTTGAAGAAAGGTAAACAAAAGGTTGATGAGGTTAAGGATGAGAATCAGGTTGGGTCAAACAATAGTTCAAAAACTAGTTGTCAGACAAATAAACCTGAATCTCAATCTAAACCCTCAACTTCAAAAAGATTTGATAGACCTAGAAGTATTTCTCCACAATTTAGTCATCATAATGGTAAATCAAATCAATTTCAAAGTCAAAATAGAAATTTTGGATATCAAACTCGATACCAAACTGCTGGTAATCGAAATTTTCAACAAAGAAATGAACATAGGGGTTTCAGTAACTCGAATGTTCAACAACATCCAAATTTTTTTCAAAATTCATGGTATGATTATGGGAGAAGAAGGTATCAAGGTAATAATTTTCAAAGGTCAGAAAATCCGAGAGTTTATTGGAACTCTCGCAATCAAAGACCTAGTGAAAATTATCAATCTTGTTCAACAATGGGTAAGCCATCCAAGACACCAGAAAGGTGTGATGGATATTGGATAGAAGCATCTTATGTGGATTTACATGGTCGACCCAAAACCGGTAAGGTTTGGGTTCTAAAGTCTAACTGAGTTGTTGAGTGAATGCAGGATGACCAAGAAGGACTGTTGATGTGTTCGACAGTGGTTGTTCCTGCTAAGCATCTGAGGTGAATAGTAGGTTAACATGGGTAACGAACTATTTACTTCAGTGATCATTTTGATTGTTTTTAAACTTTAAATGTGAAAAACTGTAGTCAGGTTAAGGTGGGAGTTTGTTTGTGTTTTTAAATTTGTGTTTTTTAAAACTTACTCCATAAAAACAAAAATTTAGGGGGAGAAATTCCTCTAAGCCAAAAAGAGTTTAGATAGTGCGTGTGTTTAGGGGGAGTAAGTTATAAATTTTTAAAAATCCAAAAACATTGAAAAATCAAAAATGAGTTTTCATGTGTGAAAAAGAAGAAATGATAGTACATCAGCAAGTTAAACTGTCACACTCAAACTGAATTAAATTGCTTAAGTGTGATAGCAGCTTCATCATATGATGTACCAGTAGGCAAAAGCATGAAATAATCAACTTACCAAAGTGATATAAACATAAATGCACTGAGTATGAGTGGGGAACACATCAGTGGTGTATGGTTTAATGACCTTAAATCTTGCGTTGATAGATTGCCAAAATCTGAAGTTTTGGGTCTTTATACTGTTATTTCATCTGGGGATATCTTGACTGTCCTTCTGTTCAGAACTAAAATTGTACATGACCCTAGGAAAGAAAGTCACTTGGAATTAGCACATTTCTATTTGAATGTCTGTATGTTGTCCCGATACACACAATTTTGATATGATTCTGAAATCTTCTCTGAAAAAAATCATGTACCTCCTCTGCTGCATCCAGATATATGCTGACCTGGAGGTGCTAGGCAACAACAGCTTCTGCTGCATCCAGATACATGCTGACCTAGCTGTACGTTGTCGCGCTATAGATCTAATACACCCGAAAGAGGCCCTCAAGTGCCCCAAAAGAAACCCAGTAAACCTATATCAAACTGAGGAAAACTCATTTGATCTGTGTATTATACCATCTCTGCTAAAGATCTACTCTGTTCTCTTCTCAACCTATTCCCAGTTAAGATTTCAGAAATCTGGATTGGACTTGTGAAATATGTGGTAGGGAAGATACTTGCATGATAGAGTGTGTTATTTATATTTCCAGGATTTGATTAGTATTTATTTGGGTGTTCATTGTTAAGCAATCAAAACATGATAAAACAGATTATATGCAGACCTAGGCACTGTCAGGATATCTTAAAGGATGACATCAGTATACTCACCTACTACGATGAATCTTTGTGCATACCTTGATCGCGGGGGTATATCCTGAAGTGGGACACACTAGTATTTCAGAATTAATATTACCTTAACGTATCATACGGTAATGGTACTTGAAATGTTCATGCATTTTGTTTAGGTGGACAAACATACTGGTAATCGTCTTGAACTGCTTTTCACGGAAAATTAAATATAGAATTATCTAATAGTGTGAAACAGTTTGATTTTGCTGATATGATCTTCTTGCACATGATACTCACAAAAAGAAGTGTTGTAAATATTTTTCAGTTTAGTTTTTGTTAGTTTAGTTTGTGTTGAAAAATATCAAAAATACCAAAAATATTTTCTTTTAAAAGATCTCCCATTTTGAACTGACAGGTAGTTGTTTTTGCAAACTAAGATAAAATATTGGTTTATCTTTAAATGTGAAAAATGCTAATGGTTTTTCGAGATACTTGCTTGTGTTGCTAAACAGATTGATGCAGTTATCAAAATGAAGTGCAGAGTACAAGTAAAGTGCAGATTGAGAGTGAAGTGAAGAATGTGTGAAGATGCATGGTAGGATCCTTCTACTACATTGCAGAAAGAAAGAGATATAAAAGAGTTGAAGTTTACTTGCTTAACCAAAGATTGCTAGTTCACTGATCTACAATGAATGAAAGTTTTGGAGATTGGAAGCATCAGCTAAGGGGGAGTCTGTTGATGTCAGAAACTGTGTAGCTGACGCTATCCAAAGACCAAAAGACTGCAAGATGTTTGAAGACAAAGTTACACTATGAAGCTATTGTCAAGGGGGAGTTTGTTAGTGCATATTCTGTGACAACAGCTTAATAGTTTGATTATTTAGTCTTTGGATATTTTGTAACGGGCTTAGCATATTGGTTAGGGAGTTATTTGTTGTAATTGGCAAGGAGAATGGCCAAGCCCAGACCAAAGCCCAGGTGCAAAGCTTGTCCTATATAAACAAGGCTTAGCATTAGGGTTTAGGTTAGCCAGTTAGTAGTCAGTTGAGAGAGTTTGAGAAATCTACAGAGAGTGGCTGAGAGATTTCTTGTGAAGGTCTTGAATTGATTGTAAACCTTGTGTTGGATAATCAATAGAAGACCGGATTGAAAGTAGTTGTCTCGTGTTGTCATCTTGATATTCTTGTTTCTGTTTGTTCGATTGATCAAGGGGATTCCGCACCCTTGATTGATTATCAATCTCGTTACGATCCATACGGGATAGGGACCTACACCACCATCCATCATACCTCTGTTTGATGCCATTGAGCTTCAGACACAAAACAGCCCCTCTCACCAACACATTACTGAGAGTATAACCAAAACAATGGCTGTGTCTGAAACAACTCAATTGGTTATCCCACAAATAGTTGAGAAGGTTACACTACAGGAGTTTCTTGAAATTCCTGTTAGTAGTTCAAGTGGAGCAGCTACTACAGGTGTTGAATCTACTGATTTACACCTGGACAGTAGTTTCATAAGTCAGACTCCCTTGAAGGCAATTTCTTCCTTGGGAACCAAGGTATCCACTGGTGTGTTCAAGTTAACCACTGGTGAGATTACTAAGGTAACCACTGCTGAGGAAAGAAGTCCCCAGTACCAAGAAAAAGGGGCATCAACTGATGAACCGTTGGAGAATTCTCCTGATCCAACAGCTGATACAACCACTGTTGGTGGGAAATCAGATGATCCCATTAACTTGGGTGATGGTTTAAGATATCAGGAATTGACGGAGAGACTTGATACAATTGAAACCACTGTTAACAACATGCAAGATATGATTAAACAGTTGGTAGAAGTTTCCAAAAGTCAACCTACCCCACAACAGTATTCTCAAGAGCTTTGGAATGCAGTACAACCAATTATTACAGCTCAAAGGGAATTGGCAGAAACTCAGCACAACCATCAACTTGCAATACTCAGAAATATGGTTGATGCAAGATACAAGGACACTCAGGCTAACATAAAAGCCATTAAAGAGGCCTTGGTTAAAATTACTGGCACTGCCCCTACAAAGATGATGATCAAGATGATGATGCCAAAAAGGGGGAGAAACATGATATGAAAAAGTTTGGCAGGCCCACTCCAAGGAAGCCAAATCAAAAGCCATAATCTGTGAAAGAGAAAAAGTCTTCTGAAACCACTGCTGAAACACCTGTTAAAGAAAAGAAAAAGGGAGTTGATGAAACCCTAAATATTCTTGCAGATGAAGTGGAGAAAAACAGAAGGAAAATTGAAAATCAGAATAAAACCAAGGAAAGGCAGTGGAAAAAGAAAAAAAAAGAATTGAAGGAATGGGAAACAAAGACAAAGGATCTTGGTACTTCAAAAAGAAGTAAATCCCACAAACACAACAAACCACCACTAGCCACATATCCAAAATCACCCTCACCACCAAAGTCAACCACTGATACACCCAAACCAACATCACCACCACAAAAACCACCTGCTAAAAAGCAGAAGACAACAGTTGACACTTCAACATTTGTTATGACATCAGTGGTTGAAACACCAGTTGTTTCAACAGCTGTTAGTCAGCCACCCACCACTTCCAATATTTCTTCCCAAGCCTTAATCATTTATGTTCCAAAATTCCAACCAAAAATCCCTTCTCCTAAAAAGGTTTACACTAGAAAAAGGAAGTTTCAGGTGCATGATGATGACATACCAGCACCTACTCCTATATCTTCTGCACCCTTTAATCAAATCAAACCTCAACCATTCATTCCTCCATCATTAGCAAACCCAATCACTGACCCAAAAACACTTGAAGGACATGATCCTAAAAGAGTTGTTCCATTAGCAGCAGATTATCCCCTGGAATTGCATGCAATTAAAAATGAAATGAGGCAATTTTACACAGTGGATGATCCTGCAAAAAGAAAATTTCCTTCTCTCTGTGGTTTTAGACCCCCAAAGAACTTGGATGAGTATTTAAAACTCAAAGTAAAGCAAGCTGAATTACAGGCCAAGTATGAAGGTCAAGGGGAGAATGATAGTAGCATCTCAATTCGAATGCAGCATCTGCTTAGCAAAGTCAAGAAACTGGAAGATTATGCAAGAGACTTAAGCAAAGAGATGTCTAACTTACCACCAAATGCTGACCTACAAAAGGAGATGAGAAAAGACCTCTTAGAGCTAATCATGAGAGACAAATTCTATCCTGCCAAGGTTGAGCAATCTAAAGAATGGCCACTCATTGCACTAAAAGGAGAAGCAAACAGAACTGAAAGGGTAAGAAATGATCCAGGTATGAAAAGATCTGCACCAGATTGGAATAAGTACAAAAAGACAATTGCAGATCTTACATTGGAATACAAAAGAAAGAAGCAAGAGTTGGTTGCAGCCAAATATGGTTCAGCAAAAGCCATATCAAAATGGTCTAGGCAGTACACTGACATGGTGTATGAGAAGCTGGAAAAACTAAGAGAGACAGATCCTAAAGCTCCTAAGAAACAAGCATACAGTAACAAGAAAACTGATGAGTCTCAGCAGCAGGCCCTCTCTTTAAAAACATTGTTCACATCATCTGACACTTCCATCATTGCTTTGAATCAAAGGAAGAGGCAAAAATAAATTGATGCAGAAGATGCAGAAAGTGAAGTTGTCTATATGAAAGAGGCCATCAAAAGAATGATTGAAGAGGATCCTGACTCAGCAAAGTTACAGGAAATTGCTAAAAGACTAATGAGCAGGCCTCCATCTCCAAACTCATCAAAAATAAAAACTCTCCCAAGAAACCCACTGAACTCAAAAATACTAAAGTGGAAGTCTGATCAAAAGACCCACGTATTAACCTTGCTCAAGTCCAGTGGAGAAGTTAAGCATATATCAAGGGAGGATGCACTAGGCCTGAGTGTAGCTGACCTCCAAGATCTTTTAGAGCTTCAACTTTGCAGGGATGAGGATAATGAAGATTCCCTGAACTTTGAATTACAATTCAAGGGGAAAGTTAGGGAAATGTTGATGAGACAATAAAGATCATGTATAATGAAGTGTTTGGCATCATGTGTTCTAGGGGAAATTGTTGGTTCATGCACCCAAACCCAAAAAAACAGATGATAAGGAAAGCCAAAACTGATTCAGAACAGTGGATCATCATAAGCAGAGCTTATACAAAGACTTTCCCCTTGACAGTGGTTTACTAGCAACTGATAGACTCCAAAGCACTGATCATCTCAACTGCTGTTAAGCCAAACTACTGATGAAGAATAAAGACTGAAGCTCAATCTACTGATGTCTTCCAAGCACTGTTGAAGACCAAAGCACTTCCCATTCAAAGAACTGATCACCTTTGAAGAAAGCATTGATGCTCAACATCAGTGTTTAGACTACAATAGTGGAATGTAGAATCAGTAGTTTATGTAATCAGTGTCTATGTAATCAGTGGTTGTATGTAACAGTGTTTAGAGTTTGTTAGGAGGTTAGATGTCACTTTCATGGTGACGTCAGCAAAGATGCTCAGTGGTTTGTCAGTACTATAAATAGAACAGTACTTTGTACTGTTCCATCAGCTCTTTCTTCACAAGTCATTATGTACGAACAAATCACTGAGCTCAGGCTGAGGGGGAGTCTAGTGCATGCATGCATTTGTTTTTATTATTGTAATTAAATACAATCATTCGATTCAATGGAAAACATGTTTGCTTAAAGCTATTCCTCCTTGATTGGGTAATCAAAGTTTATTTCCATAATTCCGATGCACTTTAAATTCTCTGTTTCATCTACATTTCTAATTAAACTACACAATCTAAGAAACTCAGATCCTAACATCCACTTGGTGGTCTCCATGTTTGGTAGGCCTATCCTCAACTTCCATTATCCACAGGAGAGTTGAGCTGATGTTAACTTAGTAGTTATGTAGGATTAGTAATGTGTAATATGTAGGTTAACTTAACTTAAAGTAGATTTTGTGTGGATGATGATGACTGTGTAGATTTTGAGTGTTAATGATGATGGCTGATGATCAACAGCAGGTTTTATAGTCAAACTTTACATGCATTACAGTCTACTTGTTTATATGGTCATTTTTGTCATTTGCAGGAGGTTTTGTGTGGATGATGATGAGTGTTAACATTATGAGTGTTAATGATGATGATTGATGATCAGCAGCAGGTTTTATGGCCAAAATTTACATGAAGTACAGTCAATTACACTGTAGTTAGGCTTAGTTATAATGTCATTATGAGTGTTAATGATGATGATTGATGATGATGAGTGTTAAGATTAAATGACCTTTTTGACCATGTTAGATAACACTGCAGTTAGGTTTGTTTGTTTATGTGCATTTGCAGCAATTAGATGATCATGTTAGATAACCACCAGTGATGATGAGTGTTAAGATTAAATAACCATTTTGACCATGTTAGATAACACTGCAGTTAGGTTTGGTTTGTTTGTTTATGTGCATTTGCAGCAGTCAGATGATCATGTTAGATAACCACTAGTGATGATGAGTGATAAGATTAAATGACCATGTGCATTTGCAACCATTTTGTCATCTGCAGTTAGGTTTGGTTTGTTTATGTGCATTTGCAGCAGTTAGATGATCCATTCACATCAATTAAGCAGTTTCATGTACATTTGCAGCAGGTTAGATGATCCATTAGGACTTGTTTATTAGATTCAGTTGAGCATTTAGTTTGTGGTCAGGTTCAGTGCAGCAGGTTTAGTATCAATAAATAAGTGAATGTTATGAATACTTAGTTTGTGATCATTTCTCAGTGTTCTAGTATCAATAAAACAGTGGATCACATCAATTACAAAGCTTTACACTTAGTTTCTGCAGCCTTTGACTTTGGCTGGTCAAACATTTTTGGCGGGAATGGTTTTGTTTACTGCAGGGGGTAATGAAGCAGTGAAATACTTAAAACGGGGGGTAATACTGTTTCTTACAACAAAGTATATGGGGTAATAAGAAAGGACAATATAGCCATTTAACACTAGGGGGTAATACGTTTGCTTACAACAAACCATAGGAGGTAATATGAAAGGGTAACATAGTCATTTTACATACCATTTAACAGATTTGTTAAGTTATTAGACAGCAGGGGGTCATATTGCATGCCTTTTCATAAGTTGAGGGGTCAGAGTGCGAAATTTCCCTGGGAGGGGGTCAGAGTGCCAATTGGCTTAAACCCCAGGGAGTAAAATTGTAGTTTACTCCTATATCTATATCTATACAATGAAAGAAGATTTCTGAGAGACACGTGTCACTCAATGAGAGTACCTAAAATTGAGTTTTTCCGTCTACACCACAATAGCATATAAATTCTTTTTTATTAACATCTTATTATCTTACATTTTTTATTAACATTTTATTATCTTACACTATAAAGATTTATTGTATTATTAGTTGATTCGGTGAAAGTTGCCACCATATTAACCGCATTATTTAAATTTGCCTAATACAAATTTGACTTTCAATAAGGTTGTTGTTTTTCATTGTTGTTAACATTTTTTAGTAACTACCCGTTATTATAATTAAATTTTAGGAAAAATTATAAGTTTTGTCCTTTATTTTTATACCACTTTTCAGGCGGTGTCATTTTTAACGAATGCTGACAGGCGGTGTCATTTACTAGGTATTTTGTTACAAGTTTAGTCCTTTACACCCAACACAGTTAAAAACCCTGTTAATTGTTGGGTGTAAAGTAGGGATGAGCATTTGGTGAATTTTTTCGGTACCGGTACCCACTTTTTAGTATTTCGGTTCCAGCACCGGTTCGGTGCGGTACTAGTAAAATACCGATTTTTACATTCAAATACTGGTACCATACTGAACATTTTTTGGTACCAATACTGATGCCCAGTTTTGATGATTTTCGGTACCGATTCGATACGGTAGCGGTACCATGTTCATCCCTAGTGTAAAGGACTAAACTTGCAACAAAATACCTAGGTAAAGAACTAAACTTGCAACAAAATACCTAGTAAAGGACACCGCTTGTCAACAATTAACAGGGTTTTTTTAACTGGGTTGGGTGTAAAGGACTAAACTTGCAACAAAATACCTAGTAAAGGACACCGCATGTCAACATTCGTTAAAAAGGACACCGACTGAAAAGTGGTATAAAGATAAAGGACAAAACTTGTAATTTTTCCTAAATTTAAAATATTATTAATTATTAAAATCATTTAAAAAACTTAAGTTGCAACTTAATATAAACAATTTTTGAGAATTATTGCTATACTCTAAAATGGAAAATCATTCTTGTTATACACACCAAGCAATGTGTAGCAATGTGGTTTGTATTCGTCAAGAAATCGATTTTAATAGAAGGAAAAATATTTGCTGTTTTTTATTTTGCTCCCGTGATTATTGATAACTGGATCTATTTTTTAGAGTTAATTACATAGTTAATCCATGTGATTTACATAAAATAACAATATAAGGTACTAATAGTTAACAGGGAATTAACGTTAATACCCTACATATTAAGGTTAATACCTTAGATTGTTAGTTTGTGTAAACCACAGGGACTAACTATGTTAATGTAATTAACTATCTAATTAATACCCTCACATGTTAAAAAATGAAAAGTTAGTATCACAGGATGTGATTTTAAACTATTAGTAACTTAAATTGTTACTTTGTGTAAACCATAGGAACCATCTATGTAATTAACTCTATTTTTTATTTTGATTGTTCGGTTTTTGGCCCACTTTAGATTGTCTTGATTAGAAGGGTATTTGGGTAAACATTTCATTAGGGTAGGTGAATGATTTCAACTTATGAATGAGGGAATTCTTTGGAATGAAATCCAATTAACCAACCAAACATCTTTTTAAAAAGAATTAATTTCTATTCCAAATTCAACCAATTAAAATAATCATTTATTGGTATATTGTATTAAGAATATTTTTTTTTATTTGACAATGTATCATTTACTCTTCCCGTATATTATACAGGCCACTAATCTAGTTATAAAATTATATATTTATAAATTTCTTATTATTAATATAATAAGTTTAACATATACAAAAACTTATTAGAGTTAATTGCCTGGATGATCTCTGCAGTTTTCAATTTTTTCACCTTTAGTCCCCAAATTTCTAAAATATCTTGTATGTTCTATGTAGTTTGTTCACTTGTTACTTGGATAGTCCCTAAAGTGGGGGTAGTTTTTTATAATTAAATATAATGTGGATCTCACTTGAAATTTAAATTATTAATTAGGTTTCTATACGTTTTATTTATTTATTTATTTATTTATTTATTTATTTATTTATTATTATTATTATTATAAAAAAGGGCAATTTAGTAATTTTACACCAACTTAACTAAACAAGCTAACAAACATCCAATCTAGTGTCTATCCAAGTAACAAATGAGCAAACCACAAGAAACATACATGATATTTTAGAAAGTTAAAGAATAAAGGTGAAAAAATGCAAAATCACATAGACTAAAGTTTAGAAGTTTATAAATAGAGAGAAGAAATAATATAAAAAAAAGAAAAGAATAAAAGAACACAACTCATCTCTATCTGAAACAATCAGGCCCGTTCTTCACCACAAACACAACCCGTAAAAGTTACGAACGAGTCCTGACAGGTTGGTCTAGTGGTTAGTTACTTGGTTTCTCTCATTGAGGTCTCAAGTTCAACTTCCACTGGCATCACTTTGAAGGACATTGGTGGTGGCAATGAAGTTTCGCTAGTTCGAAACCGAGCCGAACCGGGTTTTACCGCAGTGGGCCTTCGGGCGGCGGGTGTTCCCCTGAACTGGTGGCTTGGTGCAGTGGCGGATCTAGAAGATCCGCATAGGGGTAACGTTTCAATAAAATGGGGTAACGAAATCGAAAAAACGTCAAATTTTCCCAAATTTACACTACCGTCGGAGCGTTACTGGAGCGTCAAGGGGCAACGGAGGTTACCCTTCTATCACTCTAGGTCCGCCCCTGCCTTGGTGACCCGGGTATGCATCCAACTCTGACCATTATGGAGGAAGGAATCCATTTGCTCGATTGAGGGCATCTCAGGATGCTTATCCGGTGATTTAGTTAGCCGTTAAAAAAAATCACAAACGAGCTCCCGCAATACCGACATGTTGACCTTAGACTGCGGGGTATGGGGCGGGAGTTTGGGCGTGGGTAGGGGGAAAACGCCCAAGCCACCACCCCGGGTGGGCATGGGTTTCGGCGTGGCCCTTGGGGCATGGGTTTCAAGCCGGGCGTGGGGCGGTCTGGCCAAGCTGACATGGCGGGTTGTGAATGGCCAAACCAAACTAGCCGTTGGGCTAGCCGTTGGTCTATTTTTTTTAAAAAAAATTTCCTTTATAAATACTTTACAATATTTATCATTTTTCTCACACAAAATCAAACACATAAAACACAATCTCGCCCCACCATGATGACGATGATTCCCAACCAGGTAACGTAACAGACCAAGATAAAGCGGTTAATGAATTTTGGATCAAGTCAAGGGATATACATCACAACCTTCGATCTGATTTGGTGGAACATGTTTCAACGATTCCTGGGTTCGAAACCGACGAAGACGACGAAGAATGATTGTTTTTTATTTTAATAATTATTATGTTTGTTTATGTATTTAAAAAAAATATGTTTTTTTTAAGTAGTTAATTAATTTAAATATATATTAAAAAAAATGGTGATGTGGCTAGGCCACGCCGGCCCAGCCACGCCCAACCCAAGCCCCACCATACCCCATTTAAAACTTTGGTTTGGGTTACATCCAGGTGTCAGCAATTGCCCTAACCCACGCCCAACCCAAGCCCCACCATACCCCGCAGTCTTACGTATGAGGTCACGGACCCATTGGAGATTCCGTAAGTGGTAAATATCTGTGATGATGATAATAATTTTATAACCATATATAAAGTGTATATTTGTAGTGATCAGTGGTCCTATTTTGTTAATTATTTCATTTAAATTTTGTTTGACAATCATGAAAGCAGCCACTAAGAACCAATCAAAGAATTTCTAAAAGAAAAGGAAAAAGGAACGTGACAGGTTCAAATTCTTAATTTTGTAATCTTAATTATATTGATAGACTAAGTTAGAATCTCGAGTAATAAACATGTTGAATAAATATAATGTTATATACCTACTAATCATAAAGAAATCATGTCTTTAAAAATTAAAAAGTCCGTGTATCTAACGGTTGAAAAAAACTATGTATTATACGGGTTAAACACTTAAACAACATATAATGTCATCAGTTACCACGTACAATCCTTAATATATGTCTTTAAAAAAACGTGACATTTATAAATTCTCTTAAGTTCAATTTTAAAATATTTTTTTTTCAACTGTATTTTAAATTGTTTTTATATAATTGATAGATGTTGATTCAACTAAAGTGTACTTACTCCTTTAAATATCATTTTAACGTATTTAAGTTAACTTAAATTATAATTGTAAATATATAAAAAATTATTACATATAAAAGTTTAAGGACTAAAATTTGGACTTTTTAAATACCATCTATTTTTTATTATTTGATATATTTTTACCATCCGTTTTTTTTTTTAAATCAGTCATTAAAAAACAATTATTGTCATTATTCTTATTTTTATAATACTTTAACGAACATAATTTTTCATTTGTTGATATTCGGAGACTTAAACATACGGTTTTAGGTAAAAAAGAATAAGTTTATTTTGAAAACTTATAATTAATTTTCATATTAAATTCACTTGGAAATTAATACTAGTTTTTTTTACGTCGCGCGTTGCAGCGAAACCGAGTAAATAATAATGTAAAACAAACGTGATTTGAAAATAAAGAATGTTGTTTAGAAAGCCAAACCATTAGAACGATTTAGTTTATTATCGTACGATACCAAATAAATACTTTATTTTGAGTACAACTTTGTTTTTAACAAAACTTATAACAGACTATCAGGGAAAAAATTAAGAAAAACTACGTACTTAGGTTTTTTGAAAAAAAATTATAAATGTAAATTTATTAAAGAAGTATTAAATTAATATATGTTCTAAAAAAGAAAAAAACAATTATTAAAAATTGTAAAGGAAATATATATTTAAAAAAAGGAAAAATAAAAAATATATCATTAAAAGTAAATATAATAATAAAACTAAAGTAAATATAATAATAAACTATTATAATATATTAAATAATAAACAATAAAAAGCTATTGAAGAGGTATGGTCCCAATTCCTTGCCAACATGGCAAGGACCACACCACTTTTTCCATCAGACGTGGCGCTGACATCGACGAAGTCATCCAGAAGCTTCTGGAAAATATTTAGGTGGCTCCAAAGATGCTCCACCCGACATAAAGGACACGACGTGTCACCAGTCACCAGGCGCCACGTAGGCCTGTAACAAATCTAAGGGCAGCCCGACAATGCCAGTACGACGTCTCCAAGAAGGGCAAATGCGAGCGCGCCACGTGTACCACTACACTGACCACAGCAGAGGAGACCAAGAGGATATTCCCCTTGGTCGGACAGCTGGCGCGCAACCACAGCTGGCATCGCTGCTCTTCCCTCTCTCAATCTCCGGCTATAAATAGAACCCTTCATCATTCAGGTAAAAGGATCTGGCTCTCTCCATTCACACACTTAACACACACTGTTTATTCCTCCTCGGAACAGTACTTATTCTCACGCCGGAGCCTGGTTAAGAGGGAAACCCCCATATTCCCCTCTTAACGAGACTAACGGTGTTGCTGTTTTGCAGGAACCGTGTCATCTCATGAGTAGAAAGAGAGATTGAACCCACAGAAGAAATAACCCCACAGATTAACCATAGTGTTAACCTGTGTTTCATCATTGGCGCCATCCGCTTTTAGCAAAACCACTCTCATCTCTTTTTCTTTTCAAAAAACACTCGTCAAGCATGGCTAAACAAAACCCTTCTCACCAAGTAGATGGAGACGTTTCTTCCTTCGAACTCGTTTCGGACAACGTACACGTCCAGCGGCGTCCAAGGAACGAAATTATCCAAGAAGGGCCGATGAACAATGAGTTTCCCAGCATCTTTGGGAGTACATCCAGGGCTGCTGCTCAAAATGCACCTGGTGCTACTCTTCAAACTCCACCCAGAATCATCACTCAGACCACAAACGGAGCTACGTTCCAGCCTCCGTCAGAGGTAGTCCAGCAGACACCACCACCAATGCAAACTCAGAGCCATGGAGCTGGCCCCTCAGCTCCATCGGACCAAGCACAACTAAACTTCTCTGCACTACTCGGGCTACCCGAAGGAAAAACTCTGGCTTCCTGGTATGCCGAACAAGTGGCGTCTATAAATCTTGTTTACACACAACTCAGTGCGCAGCAAGCTTTGCTTCAAGCACAAGCTCACCAGTCAGCATTTGTCACTCCACCGCAAAGGCCTTCTTGCGCTCCCATGCCTCAACAGGCCAATGCATTCAACCTGCGTCCCGAGTCAATACCCCCACCGCATATTAGAAGGCCGAGCGCGCACGACACACGCGATACTTACGGCGAAACAGAAAGCAATTACGTGCAGTATTCCCAACAACCGAAGAAGCCAATACAAAGCCGTTTAGGCCCGCGCAACATAAACAACGAATTTGAAGATGACAATGAGACGAACACAGTGTTCAGTAGGCTACCACCAGAGCATGAAGCGTACAAACCTCGCAAGCGCGCAGGTTATGACCCAAAAGCTGAACATGATTACACTCTAAGCTATCGTCCAGACGACATGGCTGAGAATTCAAAGTTCATCAGAGAGATCGCCACGGCTGCCATAGACAAAACAAAATTGCCACACAACGTGGGCAAATACAACGGGTTGACAGACCCAGACGATCATCTCCAAGTTTTTAACGGTGCGGGAGCAACGGGCGGATGGAACTTACCAACCTGGTGTCATCTCTTCGCTCAAACCTTCATAGGCGCGGCGCGCATCTGGTTTGACAGCTTACCAGCAGGAAAAATCAAATCATGGGTTGATTTCCGAGAGAAGTTCCTGGCACACTTCTCACAACAACGACGACACACCAGGGATCCAGCCGATTGTTTGAACATATGGCGCAGAGACCACGAAAGCGTAGAAGATTTCATTACAAGATACAACAAAGAATGTTTGGAGATCGGTGATGTAGGCGAAAAGATGATGCGCGCACATTTCATGAGGGTTGTCAAGTGTGATGATCTCATCAAGCGTGTCAAAGGAAGAGACGGAGGACCCAAAGACTGGGAGACCTTCATTGAAGCAGCCAAAACCATCGCGCAGTCGGATAGACAGTTGACCGGTGATGACCACCGTCAGCGTAGTTACAACCATACCGACCGGCACAGCAAGAAAGGCAGAAACCAACCTTGGAAAGCATCCGGTCACAGAGAAAGAAGCCCGGTAAGAGAGGATGCGCGCCACACGATCAACCAAATAGCACACCGAAAAGAGGTGAAAAGAGAAAACAGAGAAAAGCAGTGGACACTCCTAACAAAAACCCCTTCAGAAGTCTTGGCAACCCAGAACCACCAGTTTAAGCCACCACTACAGATGCGCAACAAAAGGGGCCAAGACCCGAATCTTTTTTGTGAATTTCACAAGGACACCGGCCACTTAACCGACGATTGTTTCAGCCTCAAACAAGAAATCGAAAGGGCCTTAAGGGACGGAAAGTTAACTCACCTGGTCAAAGGTGGAAGGCGTGACTACCGTCAGATTCAAAGAAGAGAAGAAGGGCCGGATAAAAAAAAACTCCGGAAGTTAGAAACCCACATGGTTCAAGGGAGTCCACGAAGGCCAAGAAGAAATTATAATAAGCGCGCACAAGATGACTCATGGCGCGAGAAACAAGTTGTTTTCCCTGTTGTAAGAGGAGGCCCGCGCGAAAGAAGACCAATAGTCATCTCAGGCGTCATAGGGCATTATCAAACAGATTACATCTTCATCGATCCAGGGAGC
Organism: Helianthus tuberosus; assembly: GCA_030545235.1. NCBI lineage: Eukaryota > Viridiplantae > Streptophyta > Magnoliopsida > Asterales > Asteraceae > Helianthus > Helianthus tuberosus. The sequence continues at coordinate 45,611,835 of CM060362.1, read as the reverse complement.
ACTGTGGATATCATATATGAACAGTGTTTTAACCAGTTCGATCAGGAGGATAAAGCGCGCTTGGAACCAGTTGATTACCCGCTCACTGGTTTCTGCAACGAGGCCGTTTTTCCTCTGGGACAAATATCGTTCCCAGTGTTGCTCTCGGACGGAAGAAACTCAAGAACAGAAGAAGTCACGTTCATGGTACTGCCAGCACATTCAAGACACGATATTCTACTGGGAAGAGAATCCCAAGGCGATTTCAGCATGATTTGCTCTGGCCCACACTCAGCAGTGGGATTCCCAACAGAAACAGGGGTAGCCATCATCTATGCAAGCAAAGAAGTATTAGCGACAGATGAGCTAAGACCTGCAAAGACAAGGAAACCAGAAGCACGCCAAGAGGCAGAAAAATGGGTGTTAAACAGCGCATATCCGGAACAGACAGTAACCCTGGGACCTGCAATGTCCGATCTGACGCGCGCGGCGCTAAAAAAACTACTGTTCCAAAATATGGATGTCTTCGCCTGGACGCCAGCAGACATGGTGGGTGTTCCACGGCACATAGCTGAACACCGCTTAAACGTCTCGGAAGAAGCCAAACCGGTGGTACATGCTAAGCGCCATTTGGGAGACATAAAGCACGACGCCATGAAAGAGCAAGTGATAGAGCTGTTAAACGCAGGAATCATCAGGGAGGTCAGGTACCAAACATGGGTAGCAAGCCCAGTGATGGTCCAGAAGAACAACGGCAGCTGGAGAATGTGCGTGGACTACAAAGATCTGAATAAGGCATGTCCACGCGATTGTTACGCCTTACCAGACATCGATGAGAAGATCGATTCACTCGCCACATTCCGATGGAAATGTTTCCTCGATTGCTACAAAGGGTACCACCAGGTACAGATGGCCGTACAGGATGAAGACAAGACCGCGTTCCGCACACCAACAGGGCTATGCTGCTATACCAAAATGCCTTTTGGTTTAAAGAATGCGGGCGCGACTTATCAGAGGCTCATGAACGAAACCTTCCACGACGCCATCGGCAAGTATATAGAAGTATATATGGACGATCTGGTTATTATGAGCAAAGAAGAGAGTACAATGCTGCTGAACATCCAGAAGACGTTCGACACCTTGCGCGGCGTCAGTATCAAGTTAAACCCAGCGAAATGCTCTTTCGGCATGGAAGAGGGGAAATTCCTGGGTTTCATTGTCACGAAAAATGGTTTCAAGGTGAACCCTGACAAGATACTGTGACAACTCGAATTTCCGACATTCTTTATTCGCATTAAATGCACGTTGACTTTGACCGTATAGTTGTGTTATGATAAATGCATTGTGTTTGCTTGATTCTGTGTTGTTATTATAGTGTATTAGTTTAGAAATCACAGCAACTGATTTAACACATGAGACTGCTCGACGAAACACAAAGGTGTTTCGCCATGAACATACCCGACGAAACAGGCTGTTTCGCCATATACATTCCGACGAAACAGAAGCCTGTTTCGCCGGCCCAGTAACTCACGAAGCCCAGTTAGGGCCCAGTATGTTACGTATAGATTTTTATTGAGTTACACCATTCTATTCGCCACACTTTAGCAAAACAGAAACCCTAGAGTTCCCTCTACCCTGTTTACGGCGATCTTGTGTTCCCGAAGCCCGAATCGATCCTACGACTATTCTATTCATCGTGGTTAGTGATTATTCGTTATGTGTTTATGTGAATACTTGATTTAGGAAACGGTTATGAGCATATGCTATGATGTTCTGGATTTGGATATATGGTTAATTAGATGTGTAATTCTATGCGAAACTTAACTCGATCGAATACTCGGTTCTGTATGTTGTTTTTATGATCTGGTACTGATTACACGTTAGTATCTTGTTAGGGTTCGGTGTTATGAGGAGGTGTGTTAATCGATATGTGGTACACATAAACTAGGGTTTATGCTAGATGATGATTTCTTGATGATTAGATGATGATTTCCATGCTAATGATTCCTGTATGATCATGTATGTTGATGTGACGGCAGAATTAGGGTTTCTCATTACGTAATTGATTATTTGACGTAACTGATTCTTTGACGTAACTGTTATTTGGCGAATCAAATCTGTGACGAATCAAAATGCTATTGACGAAACACAGGTAACGACGAAACAGGAATCTGTTTCGTCGAGACCTCTACGACGAATCACAAGGTAGACGAAACTGGGTGTTTCGTCGAAGGGACTTACGGCGAAACAGGGGTGTTTCGCCAAGTGGGTAATCAGCAACAGTAACCTGTTTGTATTCTGTTTAAGTGTTAACCTGGTTAGTTAACTGCAGTTAAGTGTAACCATCTTGTGTATGATCTGAAATACGTGCTACGTGCTACTTGCTTACCAACTGTGTGTCTATACTTGAACACAAACTGATTTCACATACGTGCATACTTTAGGACGTGATTGATTACTTGCGAGCATACACTTAGCATACCGAGCAAACCAAGGTGAGTTCACACCCTTACTAAGGCATGGGATTCCCAGGGTTTGGGGAATGGGATTGAAGGAAAAAGGTTGAATAGATTCGTACATACACTGATACTAGACTACCATACCATTGTCCTCGGTTGTGCAGGACACATACGTAAAACCTACGTATACTTATGCTACTCGTTATCCTCGGTTGTGAAGGATACTCACGTAAAACCTACGTGAACCTATACTTACTACTGCCTCGGTTGTGTCAGGCACTTACGTAAAACCTACGTAAACAGGAACATGCTACTGTCTTCCGGAGTCAGGAAGGACACTTACGTAAAACCTACGTAAACAGGAATATGCTACTGTCTTCCGAAGTCAGGAAGGACACTTACGTAAAACCTACGTAAACAGGAATATGCTACTGTCTTCCGGAGTCAGGAAGGACACTTACGTAAAACCTACGTAAACAATAACATGCTACTGTCTTCCGGAGTCAGGAAGGACACTTACGTAAAACCTACGTAAACCTCACGCGTACCACTGTCCTCGGGTACAGAAGGACACTTACGTAAAACCTACGTAAAGCTTGTACGTACTACTGTTCTCGGTTGTGAAGAACACTTATGGTTACGAATAGTCTAGTGAATATACATTATGGGAAGCCCCCACCAATAGAACATACTAACGGCCCAGTAGAGCCACATGTTACATACGAACTTACTATTACGCATTTACTTTCTATGAACTCGCTCAACTAGTTGTTGATCCTCTGTTACATGCCTTGCAGGACTTTAGGTACATATGGAGCTTGCACAGGAAGGAGCAGGTCGTTGTGGGATACGGATCGTAGACGATATTTGAACTTATATCTTACTTTGGGTTTTCATTATGCTTCCGCTATTTAAAAAATGTTTGGTTATGAACATCAGTCATGTCAAGATGAATTACATTTTCCTACTTTTACACTTAAATACTATGTTTGATATGATTGATGGCTTGATCCTGGTCTGTCACGCCTCCAAGCGGTGATACTCCGCGTGTGGATTTTGGGGGTGTGACAGATACAAGCAATAGAACGCATGCCGTCACCTTCAACGATCAAGGAGATGCAAAAATTGGCAGGACGGTTGGCAGCACTTAACCGCTTCCTGGCCAATCACGCAGCTAAATCATTCCCGTTTATAAAAACTCTCCGTAACTGCATGAAGAAGAGTCAATTTCAGTGGACTCCGGAAGCTGAAAGCGCATTCCGCGAGATGAAAGACTGCCTCATCAAGCTGCCAACATTAACTGCACCAGTCAAGGGCGAACCTCTGGTACTGTACTTATCAGCCTCCGACAGGGCAGTAGGAGCAGTGTTGCTTGTAGATCGACAGGGTGTCCAGACGGCAGTCTATTATGTGTCACGAACTTTAACCGACCCAGAAACCCGGTACGCAATCATGGAGAAACTAGCACTCGCACTGATTCACGCATGAAGAAGGCTGCGCAGGTACTTTGCCAACCACGTCATTCACGTGCTAACAAACTACAACATTGGCAACATACTCGCAAGGCCGGAGATTTCAGGGAGGCTAGCAAAATGGGCGATAGAGCTCGGGGGTCATAACGTAGTGTTCAGACCAAGACCGGCGATCAAGGGCCAAGTACTTGCAGATTTCATGACAGAGGTACCAGATGACAAAGACCGAGAATGCAAGGCGATGGAAAAGGCCGAGAAACAGCAAGTGGAAGAACCATGGCTACTATACACAGATGGTGCGTCTAACGAGGATGGCGCAGTTGCTGGTCTCCGGCTGGTGAGCCCCGACAAACACGAGTTCACCTACGCCATACGCCTGGATTTTAAAAGCACAAACAACGAAGCCGAATACGAAGTCTTCCTTGCTGGTTTAAGGTTGGCGATCAAAATGGGCGTACGACACATCGAAGCGCATGTGGATTCCATGTTGGTGGCAGGTCAAATCAACGGGCAGTACGAAGCCAAGGGAGATACAATGGCACTTTACCTGAACCAAGCGAAGACACTGCTACAGACCTTCTATTCCTACAAAGTGCATCACATCAATAGAAGCGAGAATAAGCCAGCTGACACGCTGAGTAAACTCGCCTCTACAAGCTTCCAGCACCTAGCAAAAGATGTACGCATAGAGGTTTTAAGCAACCCGTCAGTGCCTCTAAGAGAAGTAAGCGTCGTTCAAACAGAGACAACATCGTGGATGACTCCGATAATCACATACCTCCAATCTGGAATACTCCCGGAGAACAAGGCAGAAGCAAGGAAAATCCAGTACAAATCCGAACATTACCAGATGGCTGATGGGATTTTGTACAGTAAATCATACCTCGGGCCTTTGTTAAGATGTGTTGATCCCGAAGACGCACGTTATTTGATCAGAGAAGTGCACGAAGGAATCTGCGGTATACATGCTGGACCGAGAATGGTGGTAGCAAAAGTCATGAATGCGGGATACTATTGGCCCGGAATGCATCTGGACGCGGTCAAAGAATTGAGGAAATGCAGTGGATGCCAAAGACATGCCCCCAAAACGATGCGCCCCAAGAATGAGTTGGTACCAGTTACCACGGCATGGCCCTTTCAACAATGGGGAATAGACATGGTCGGACCTTTTCCCGAAGCCCCAGGGGCTGTCAAATTCATAATAGTCGCAGTCGACTATTTCACCAAATGGGTAGAGGCAAAGGCCCTCGCGTCGACCACAGCCGCCGTTGTCAAAAAATTCATCTGGGAGCAAATCATATGTCGTTTCGGATTACCCCTCAAGATCATCACTGACAATGGAACCAACTTTGCCGAAGACAATCTCCAACAGTGGTTTAAGGAATTACACATCGAACACACCTTCTCCTCGGTCGCGCACCCGCAGGGGAATGGTCAAGTCGAAGCCGTCAACAAGAGTATTGTCGATGGAATTAAGGCAAGGCTGGGAGAAAAAAGAAGAGGTTGGGTAGACGAACTGCCCAGCATCTTATGGGCCCACAGGACGATGCCCAAAACAAGAAACGGAGAAACACCGTTTAGCCTGGTTTACGGGTCCGAGGCAGTAATACCAGCAGAGATAGGATTGCCATCACCTCGAATGCTCTCAATGAACGTGATCAACAATGAAGAAGAGAGGAGAATCGATCTTGACCTCCTAGAAGAACGGAGAGAAATGGCGGCAATCAATGAAGCAAAGTACAAAACGAAGCTGGAGAAATATTACAACTCTAAAGTCCGAGTATGCACCTTCAACCCGGGAGAATACGTCCTCAGAGACAACGAGGCCTCAAACGCAGAAAAACCCGGGAAGTTGGCTCCCAAGTGGGAGGGTCCTTATGTCATCGACACCGTGCTCGGAAAAGGAGCCTATAACTGCGCACCATCGACAACAGGGAGGTTCCTCGCACATGGAACGCCCAACAGCTGAGAAGGTGCTACCTATGAATGAAGTTCTTGTAATTACAATGGCCAAGTTGCCAACACATTTATAATACAAGAAGTGTTTGGCTATCTTTCTATTATGCAAATTTCTTTGTCACAACTGCATATATTACTTTGGGCATACACGAAAACATCAATGGTTCGACCATTAGGAAACGTTGTAGACCTCCAAGGCCTGTCACAAGCAAGTGCACAGCCGGGTCAGACACACAACTAAAGCCTAACAAACGCCAAACAAATACTTCGTGCCCACATAAACACGAAAACATCGAACACAGGACAAACAACATTGTAAGCACCCCCAAGGCTGAGAACAGCTGGGTCTACACAATAACCTGTAAACTCGATCACTTCGTATTCACGATCTAACCTGCGCACGAAAACGACAGAATAAAACGTTGTCATAAACACAACACAAACCTGTCAGCGCCATCATTCATTCGTGATACCTGAATCAAAGTAATTACACATGCACATATTATGACGATAACAAAATTCGCATAAAAACAGACAACTATTAGCATAACATATGTCAACACACAGCCAAATATCCACAAGCATAACAAGGAAGTTAAAATTGTTTATCGAATTGTCAAGTACAAGACCACCCAAGGTCATACGCGGCGCGCAGGCCGGAGTTCTTCATTCGGGATGACTGGGTCCAACACCCCCAGTCGCACCACCTTCATCATCTAGCGCTCTCTTTAACATAGCAACACCATCCGGTTTTCGAGCCAGTTTTTTCGCAGCTTTAACCACCGCAAACTCCAAAGACGAAAACTCTTGTCTTTTAGCGGCATAAGCAGCAGTGCAATCCTCTTTCCACAGCTCGAAATGGTGCTCTTTCTCCTTATTAAGGGCCGCAGCCCTACCTTCGTTGTACCCATCCTTACGACCGCTGCTGTAACCAGCTTGCCCCAACTCATACATATAATGGGCAAGCTCATGCGAGTTGACAATACGATCAGCAATCTGCAAGAAACACACAAATAAGGGACAATTCACAAAAGTCACACCAATAAAGTGAGAGATTACCAGAGGCACTGCGCGCGAGAGCAACCACTTGCAATCAGCTGACGCCTCCTCGGCAAGGACTTCGGAGGCCTTGCATTCAGCAGTCTTCTCTTGAAGAAGACGGTCAGCAGTCTCATATTGCCTGGCAAGATCTTCCAGCTTAGCAATACGCGTAATATACTCTTTTTCCTTCTCTTCAAAAGCAACACGTGCCTTTTGGGCTTCATCAGCAAGCTCAGCCTTCTCTCCGGACAAACGAGTAATAGTACCACGCTGAGATCGAAGCTCTGCATTGGTACGCTCGCACGCAGCCTCCCAGTTCTTTTGCTTATCAGCATTGGCTTGTTTTTCTTGAGCAAGTTTCTCCTCCGCATCGGCTACCCTCCAGATCAACCCTTTCTTCTCAACATTAAACCGTTCCTTCTCTTCCGCAAAGAGTTTCTTCTCATTCTTAAACTCCAGATAGTCTTCCCCCATTTCTCTCCACTCACGGACAATCTCCTGTGAAGTGGACCAGAAATTAACCCCGGCTTGAACATGCTCGTCCAAGAGCTCCAACCGGCGGCGCCTCTTCTGGAACATCCTTTCACCCGGAGGGAGAGACATGGAGAAAAATTCATGACAATTATCCAGATTATCCATCCTGGAACCCTGGGTCAAGTTCCAACGGGGGACGTGCGGAAGATCATCACAAGCAGGATTCGTTGTATCAAAAGAATCAGCATGAACTTTTCCAATCTGGGGGCTGCGGACAGCACCCGAGGTTGCACCACCACCATCACCCGGTGGGCGTTTGGTATACACCGTTTGATGGGGAGTAGTTTCACTCACCTCTACTTCAACCTCAGCATTCTTACCGCGATCACCACCAGCAGCACCGCCCGCAGCACCACCTGTATTACCGCCGCCTTCTGCAACCTGCTCAACCCTCACATCTCCTTTTTTCGTCCCGTCAGGAGTGTCATGAGGAGGAGACAACCCAAAAGTCCTCGACGGCGGAGATTCTGGAGGAGTAATTTTGGAAATATCAACCTTGTGTCCAGTCTTGGCTGTTTTAGCACCTGCTCCAAAACGAGCAGTACATTCAAAGAAGAGAAGGACAAACATACAAAAAATGCAAAACAGACTCAAAGAAGCATTAAACGAATACCGGAAGCTTCGAAAATCTTCTGCAGCAAATCCGATGGTTTTTCAGCAAAAATACCCATATCAATGTCCGATTCAGAGGGGGCGGGAGGATTCTCTTTTTGAAGTTTAATCTTCTTTGATGCAAGCACAGCAGCAGCCTGCTCATCAAGTTTTCGCTTCCTATCCTCAAACATCTTTTTCTGCATAATCTCAGTTAAAGTTGCGCGGTCCTCGGGGTCCGACTCAGGGCGTTTCTCTCCAACCCCTAAACCGGGCAACGTGTCAGAAACGACAACATAATCAAGGATACGAGGAGTATGAAGTCGCTTACGAGGAGACTTAGAGGAAGTTCCTTCAGTCTTTTTCCCTTTCCCTTCCGCCTTGTCAGCTTTCGCCTTCCTCTTCGTTTCCAATGGGTCAACAGGTTCGACCGGAATCTCCAAATCATCACCAACAGCCTCATTCACGGGTTCGTGCACAACCCCCTGCGCCGGACCTGCACGCGCGGAAGGAGAGGTTAGGTCTTCCAACGATCTGCCAGAACCATCACTCGAGAGAACGATAACTTCCTCTCGAATGGAATCAAATGAATCATCCTCATTTTCACTCTCCTCACCTAAGACAGTGTTCACGTAAGCAGCGAAACTCTCATTACTCGGATGCAGAAACCGATGGCGGATCTGATCCAACCAAGGTTGTTTATCAGTCCTTTGTATTGCCTCAACCATTGCACCCGGTGCCTTAAGATCCAAAACATTCAACAACGTGAAACCTACTGCACAAAAAGACAGAGATAAAGAACAATGCACACAAAAAAAAACGAAGAATAGGGTTACGGAACGAGACGTACACTTGCCCTCATGACCATAAACCGGGACCCCCAACGGATTTTTAGGGATCCATTTCATACTCATCCCGGCACCAACCAACGCCATCTCCTCAAGCTGGACTATCGGAGTAGCTTTACGGGTCAACTTCTTATACCAGTCCTGATCAGCAAAATTTGGAACCACATCCACCTTCGGGATACCCTCATCCACAGACCTGTAATGCATGTCCACAGGAACAACACCCCGGCGAATGTAAAAAAACTTCTGCTTCCAGTCATGGAGACTCTTCAACGGCACAGAGCAAACCGGAGTAACGTTGGTACGAGCACTGAAAGAGTAAAACCCACTTGTATACGTAACAGTGTAGAAGACGTTGAACATCTCAAACGTCGGATCTAAACGGTTCGCCATACAAACGAACTCGAAGTGAGTAATCCGAGGGAGTCCGATGGCATTTATCTGAGAGATGTGGAGACCATAACCCCTCAACACATCGGCGGTAAATCGAGTCATCGGTAGCCTGAAGTTACCCTCCCGGAAGAAGGCAGCATACAGAGTCATATGCCCGGGAGGAGCATCCATGGCGGTGGAACCAGCAATAGGGTACTGAGCACCCCAATCAGGAAGAAAACCCATCTCCCTTACCAAATTCTGGAATTCCTCTTCTTTCCACCCTATAACGGCCTGCTCCGGGCCAGGGGGAGTTTTACCCTTGTTCCTCCTCCTTCTTGAAGAAGGGTTTGCAGAAGACATTTTGGAGAAACAAACAAGAACACAGATGAACTCAGGAGAAGGAAAGAAAACGGAAGAAGATGAGAGAAACTAGGAATTCAAATTTTGAATAATGGGGAAGAAAGAGGAACCACCATCTACTTATACCCATCGCATTTAATGCGATGGGTAGTGGGGGCGTCAGAATATGAAAAGGCAACCAATAGGGGAGAGACACGTCAGAGGAGAGAGAAGGCGGCACCTCTTTTTCCGGAAGCAGGTGAACAGACATCTGACATGTCGCCGAAAAAGCAACTGACGGTTACTGAAAAGACAACTGTTCATCTGACACCCGCCAGTCACATCAGTCATCCCTTCCCAAGACAGACAAAGCTTCCTCTCGACGTCAACCTTTTTTTAAAAAAAAAAGAAGGGCCAAAACCCATGCGCGGCACGCCATGCGTCCATTTGGCTCAACTTTTTAAAGGGCCAAAACCCATGCGCGACACGCCATGCGTCCATTTGGCTCAACTTTTTAAGGGGCCAAAACCCATGCGCGACACGCCATGCGTCCATTTGGCCCAACTTTTTAAAGGGGCCAAAACCCATGCGCGACACGCCATGCGTCCATTTGGCTCAACTTTTTAAAGGGCCAAAACCCATGCGCGACACGCCATGCGTCCATTTGGCCCAACTTTTTAAAGGGGCCAAAACCCATGCGCGACACGCCATGCGTCCATTTGGCTCAACCTTTTAAAGGGCCAAAACACATGCGCGGCACGCCATGCGACCATTTGGCTCAACCTTTAAAAAAAAAAAAAAAAAAAAAAAAGGACCAAAACCCATGCGCGGCACGCCATGCGTCCATTTGGCTCAACGTTTCAAAGTACCAAAACCCATGCGCGGTACGCCACGCGTCCACCCGGCTCAACTATACAGGTCGCCGAACTCCACGCGCCGTGTGCCAATCTGGTGCAGATTTCCTAGGGACCCCATGAAAACCTCACGCCATAACAAAATACCACACTTATAAGTCCAGAATCCCTCCTAGACGATCAACTCAACTAGAAGGCACACTGGACTGGGGGGACTTGAAGATGTATGGTCCCAATTCCTTGCCAACATGGCAAGGACCACACCACTTTTTCCATCAGACGTGGCGCTGACATCGATGAAGTCATCCAGAAGCTTCTAGAAGCTTTTGGAAAATATTTAGGTGGCTCCAAAGATGCTCCACCCGACATAAAGGACACGACGTGTCACCAGTCACCAGGCGCCACGTAGGCCTGTAACAAATCTAAGGGCAGCCCGACAATGCCAGTACGACGTCTCCAAGAAGGGCAAATGCGAGCGCGACACGTGTACCACTACACTGACCACAGCAGAGGAGACCAAGAGGATATTCCCCTTGGTCGGACAGCTGGCGCGCAACCACAGCTGGCATCGCTGCTCTTCCCTCTCTCAACCTCCGGCTATAAATAGAACCCTTCATCATTCAGGTAAAAGGATCTGGCTCTCTCCATTCACACACTTAACACACACTGTTTATTCCTCCTCGGAACAGTACTTATTCTCACGCCGGAGCCTGGTTAAGAGGGAAACCCCCATATTCCCCTCTTAACGAGACTAACGGTGTTGCTGTTTTGCAGGAACCGTGTCATCTCACGAGTAGAAAGAGAGATTGAACCCACAGAAGAAATAACCCCACAGATTAACCATAGTGTTAACCTGTGTTTCATCAGCTATATATTATTATAAAAATAAAGTTACTATTCATCATCACTCGTTAACAATATATATAATATATAATATATATATATATATATATATATATAGGGAGAAGATCATGCGAGAACCACCTCTTATTGCGAGAACCGCGAGAACCAATGTGAACACAACCAAAAATGCCTAAAAATAGCTAAAAATCACACAAAATTTTTTTTTTTTATATTTTTTATATAAAAATCGCTACTTTTCGAAGCAAAAAAAAAAATTAATTTTTTTTTTAAATTTTTTTGGCCACTAAAAGTAGCGATTTGAGCATAAAAAATATTAAAAAAAAAAATTTTAGATTTTTTTTTTATTTTTTTAGATTTTTTGGGGGTTTAGTTTTTAGCATTTTAGCTTTGGGGGGGGGGGGGGGGGGGGGTTGGGGGGTTTAGGTTTTTGGGGGGGGGGGGGGGGGGTTAGGTTTTTTTAGGTTTTTTTTAGCTATTTTAGGTTGTGTTCACATTGGTTCTCGCGGTTCTCGCAATAAATGGAGTTCTCGCATGAGCCCCTCCCTATATATATATATATATATATATATAATAGTTATATGATAACTATCAAATATTAAATAATAATTATGTATAATTAAGTAGGGAAAAGAAGCGGGAATATATAAAATAGACGATCTAGAATGGTGACAAGTGCCTCAAAATATTTTCTTTTATTATAGAAGTATAAATACAGATATAGATTTTTTGTAAAAATCAATTTCCATGTGATTCCTTAAATAAAAATATAAGTTAGCATCAAATTGTTTTGAAACATTTTTTTTTAATTGTAAACTCCACCGATACCAAGTTAATCAATAGAATCATGTAAAATGCAGTGTATGTTGAGTATGTGACCTTTAAGAGGTTAAAGGCTAAAACACTAAAAGATGAATTCGAATTTGAGACCTCTTTAGTCCACTTGTAGTGGGGCGTGATGTGGGACTTTTTTATGGGCATAGCGCCCCGAACACCACGATGGGCGGCGCTATGAAGGAAGAAAATGGTGGGGGTGGTATGGTGATAGCGGCGTGATGGAGGGGATTTTCAAAACTTTGACCAATCAAAAAATAGTTAGTGTTTTTTTAATTAATTAATAAAAATGAAAATTAATAATTGGGTAATGATGGGTAGGGGCTTTATGACTATAGGCTCTAGTGATATAACGTCCCATAAAGCCCCTGTATGACGTGGCACGACACGTGTCGTATAACGCCCATAAAGGGGATTTATGACTACGGATGGCCTTATAGATTAAATTGATCTACACTTGTAAGTCTAGCCAATATTTATTTTGTAGGTGTTGTAAGTGCAAAAAGAATTATATAGTTATAAGTGTGATTTTTCTTATATATTTTTATTTATATTACTTATAATTTATATACGTAACTATTTATACCATTTATAAGTTATATACACCTTTCTAAAGTGTATAGAAGAAAATATTCGAATTCAAAAGACTTTGAATCTCCATTTGTAACATGTCTGGTTTGAATAAGTTGTTTGAATTAAAATTTAACTCATAACATGTATGGTGGGAAAAGAATAAAATGGAAATGCAATGAATCCCCCGTGGTAAGAGAATTTAGTATTCCTTTAAAGTTAGAGATAAGAGTAAACTTCAATTTGATTTTATGAGGTTTGGGAGCTGTGTACACTTGAATCTCTATTTTACGAATTTCGTTTCCCATGTCCCTGTTATTTGAAATTCGCTACACTCTAAGTCCCACTATTAAAATTTTGTTAGTTTGACCGTTAGGTCAGGGGGTATTTTACATTGGATTTGGTGTTAATAATAAGGATAATGGGATTATGAAGATATGTTCATCATCATGAATCTTCTTGGATATGTTCATCATCTTGAACATTGGATCTGTTCATTGCAATTTGCTCAAGAAAGAAAGGAAGAAGTAGGGGCGATGAAGAGGAAACGACTGATTTGAAAGAACGAGAGGTGCGCATTGGGGGTTACATGAATCTTCTTGGATCTGTTCATCATCTTGTACGTAAGATATGTTCATTGTTGAAACACCATTGTTTGGTTATGAAGATGATAATGAGTTTTCTATGGAAATTGGGATTTGAGTTGAATATGGTTGAAAAGATGTCTGGGTCGTGAAGATGATGATATGATTTATAAATGATGATGATGATGATAAATGTCAAGGGTAAAATAGTCATTCCACAATTGTTAAACCGTTAAATTGACGGCATGGACTCAAAGTGTAGCAAATTTCAAACAACAAGGACTCAGGAAACGAAATTCACAAAATAGGGACTCAAGTGTACACCGCCCCAAACCTCAGGGACGCAAATTGTAGTTTAATCTAATTAAACCAAAGGAATTAGAGCTCTCACTCTCTCATTCTTACCAGCACTGCTACCACCCTATCATAGAAAGATTTGTCTTGGTCATCGCACCTTTGTTGTTACCGCCACCACCACATTCCAACTTATATAGCACATTAACAAATCAAACTTGATTATTTCATTAATGATGTGTATCGTGTTTAAGTGTGTTGGTTTAGTTAATTTAGTAACTCTTAGCATGATTATGTGGGTTAACTTAATAACTTTTAAACACGATTTTTCCAGTTTTAAATTTATAAGAAATGATTATTACTTAGACTAAACACACACACACAATAGGAAAGTGCAACTATCAATTGTAGTAAAGTTTATGTAAGAACCAAGTATCGAACCCAAAAATACGACTTTCAATACTTAACTTTAAATTACCAACTAGTTGATTGATTATCTTTTGTTATTTTTATATTAAAACCTGAAAATAAAAGCAAGTAATAGAGAATTATTAGAGAATATCAAAAGCACGAAGAGTGTTGCTTTGGATATTCGAGGTCCACTTGGGATGAATCATAGTTAAGTTATTGGCAAGTGGTGAGGTTAATTAACTCAAAAACCCGGCTCCTACCTAAGGTTACCGATGAATTTTTATTAGATTTACAAAATGTGACTTAAGGTTGAAATAGAATTAGAGCCGATTAAATATAATTCATTACCCAATCTTAGAGGAATGTTCTTTTCTTCTTGGGTTAGTTACATCCAACTACTCTTCTTTCTTTTACATTGGTCTCTTGGCTTGCGATCCTCTAAAGTGCACATCTCCGTCTCACTTCAAATATAACCAAGGACATATCAAAGTGCTCCCCACATGTGCTAATGACACTTGTGATTAGTTAGGGTGATAGATCTTTTTTTTAACGGGTGATGTTATAATAATAAAATATATATAAAGACGTATAGTATTTTAACATGGGTTCACCAACTCTTGGTTCGCGCCAAGCCTAACATATAGAACGTGCTAGACAAGTCGCATAACCAAGTTTTGGCTAATCATTAAGGCCTAGCATATAGATCGTGCAGGCTAACAATGATATTCTTGATAAACGAGGGTTGATCACAAGATGTGCCTTCACAAATGGGTCAACCACTTCTCCAAGTTCGGATTCCCCTTATTAGTTTACAGGTTGTTACACACCATGAGTGTACTAATAAGCTTCATATCCTAAGGTTATCAAGAACTCCCACAAGATCAAAGATCAAAACAATCACAAGCTCATTACGAAAGAAAAAGAGTATAAGGAATTATTAAAGACACAACACATCAGTTTGCCAAAGATTAAACATTTAATTCATACCAAATTTCATCTTCAACCCAAGCAACACAAAGGGTTTAGCCAATAATGACCATAACTTGTCCACAAACAATGATCATAGAGTGGATCATGATGGATCAAGTATGATAAGATCAAACAAATTGAAGAAGGGTTGTTGATTACGAGTTCTCTCTCTTTCTCAAACTAAGCTATTACAAGTGTTTTCTTGGAGTGATCCCAAACTCCTTTTTGGCATCCCAAATTCCTTGGGACACAAACCAATGCCTCTCCGCAACAAGCTTTTGATTATATTCTTGGACCATCACTTTCTCTGATTGAAGATCTTCCAGGTCACGAGAAGCGTTCGTGGCACAAACTTGATAGTACTTAAGAACCTCCTCCAGCTGCTCCCGGTCTCCCATCAAATGATTACGCTCCTCGTCCCAACTAGACTCTTTTTTCGGCATTAACGCCTCCAGGTGATGCAGGTTTTCAGATACCTGAGACAGCTCGGCCTATAACAATAAAGAAAAAGGAGAGGGGAACAAAGATTAACAATACTGATAAAGTAGTAGGAAAAAAATAACAAGGAAAACAAGTTTTCTTCTCAACAAGCGATCTCTCGGCATTCACAGTCCGAGACTGAAGAGAGGCAACACGAGATTCGGAGGTGGCCAACCGTTTTACCAAGTCCTCTTTCTCCAGAGCCTTCACATGAGAAAACATCCCTACTCCTTTAGTAAAACCCTCACACAACGCCAAACAATATTGATCTTAGAAAATTTGAGGATCCAAGGAAGAATTGATGTATCGACGGGCTACAGGAATGGAGTTCAACATAAAGTCTCGGGCTACCTCCCTGGTATTAACGATAGTTAAGGAGGTGATCTTCTAGTTAGGGATAAGGGGAGTAGTATAGCCTTCTTGAAAAAAAAAAGGCTAAAGGAGAAGCACTGGTAGTGGCATGAACCGGTGGGAGATCGAAGGGAGGTTCATCCCATGTTGGTAACTTAAAAGGAGAAGAACTAGTAGCAACATGGGCAAAACCCAGACCCTTAGGTGGTTTTTTTTTTTTTTTTTTTTTGACACCATCGAAGGAGACGAAACTGGAACGTCAGCAGGGGTCTTAAACAAACTTCCCTGATATAAAAAAGGAGGAATGGGGAGGAGAACACAAACACGACAATATGAATACTTGCAGAAAATGGCAAATATAACATGAATACAAAAACAACTTACAAAAGCAATTTTCAAAACAAGGCTAGCAGATGGCTTAGAAACTTTCAAATGTTTAGAAAGGGAACCTTTACCAATAACCGAAGGGGCTTTCGAAAAAATCCAAGAAAAGGGTTGTCACACCCTCAAATTCCACATGCAGAGTATTACCGCGAGACCTGTGACTGTCCAGAATCACGCCACCAATCATATTGAACAAATAATTAAAATATAGAAATCAATCACCATTAAAGTCCAAGTGACTAAATATTCGATACTTTTTCATTATTACATGTAATGCAATATGTAAATATTTATTATTAATTATTTTTATTAGATTTTTTTAACTTACTCCTGTGTAGTTTACGGGTGTATATCCTAGTAAGTATATAAATATGTTTGACGATGAGTGGACACAATCACACTAGGGTTGTTCACGAGCCGAGCTAGGGCAAAACTCGGGCTCGGCTCGATTATAAACCGAGCTGGCTCGACTTGGCTCGGATTTGAAACCGAGCTGGAAATCTAAGCTCGGGCTCGACTTGGTTTTAAACCGAGCTGGCTCGGCTTGATTTGGCTCGATTTTGAAAAGAAAAATTAATACATGGCTCTCAAAATTTAGTAATCTAAAATATTATGCAATAATTCAAAAGAACATATACAAAATAAGCTCAACCTAATACATTACAAGCCAAAATCAAGTTTAACAACACAAATACGTTCTTAATTTCAACGAAATACAATATAAGTTTATTAGCATGGTAATCAACCTTTAAATGTGGTATAAATATCAAATTATACTCCTAATCACATGTAAATAATAATCAACTTTTGTGATATATTATATGTATATAAAAATAAAATATATTAAAAGTAAAATAATACGAGCTAAGCCGAGCCTGTATGCGAGCCAAACCGAGCCGATCCGGCTCGTTACGAGCCGAGCCGAGCTAGACTCACTTTCAAACCGAGCCGAGCCGACTCGGCTCACTTTCAAACCGAGCCACATCGAGCGAGTTTTTTTCGAGCTAAATCCGAGCGAGCTCCGAGCCTCGAGCTTTTTGGATAGTCCTAAATCACACAATAAATATGTTTTATTTTCTAATCACAGTAAAAGTATAAATAAAGTATAATTAATCACAAAATATAACCTCTTCTAATTTTTTTTGAACGACAAAAAACGACGTGCCAACCACTGTGACACCGGGCGTTGTGGCCAAGGTCGACTACTCGACCACCGCCAACCCCTTGGCTCTCCCAGATGCGTGGAAACCCGACCTCCACCTGCCCGAAGGCATGACAGTGGAATAATCGGTAAAACCTCGTCTCCCATCAAAGACAAAGCGACGCCACCCGTATCCGCCCTTCACCTGGATGACGCAGAAAATAACCTCTTCTCCTTTTAACAAATTGAATTTTTATTTACTAGTGGAAGGATAAGCACGTTTAGCACTAACAAAATGAATAGAGTGAGGTAATTATGATATAGATTTCGTGTTGCCATTTTAGGTTTCATCAATGAATGCTACCACCAATATTTATTACTTTCTAAACAAAAATTATTACTAAATTGTGTCTAAAGTGTGAAAAATAAATATTGTTACTGTGTATTTTTTTTTTATCTAGGGTAAATTACATTTTTCGTCATTTATGTTTGTATTTGATTGCAATGGATGTCCTTTAACTTTAATAATTATAGTCATAATCCTTTATTTGTAACACACTACGTCTTTTAGCTCTAACATGGTTAAAGTTTTCAGTTAAATATGACATGTGTTTTGCACATGTGGGTAATTTTGTCTTTTAACCTATATAAGGACTATTTGTGTAATTAAGAAGTCGTTTTGTCCTGCACTTAGATAAGAAAAAAAACAAACTTTATAACAAATCCCCTACTTCATCCCTTTCTCTCTCTCACCGCTGGCAAACACCACTTCTCCGACCATACCCTGTTCTAATTCCCATGGTGCCTTTTCAACATTCTTCTACCCCTATCATCACAAACAAACCACCACCATCTTCAACCACATCGTCTATGAACCAAAAAAAAAAGTTAAATCATTCAAACCATCTTCAATCACATCATCTATGAACCAAAGAAAAAAAACAAATCATTCAAATTTGTTATATAATCATCTAAGAACTAAAGAAAAAAATAAATCATTCGGTTCAAGGGTAGGGAGGATGAGTTCGGTGCCAACCGATACCACTAGTTACGGCACCGGTATATGAAGGTAAAAACCGGTTGAGAACCAGTACCAGGAACGCCAAAAGTCGGTACCGAATTGGTACTTAAGATCTTTCGGTCCAGGAAATTCGATACCGGTACCCAGTACCATTTGCTCATCTCTGACCACGGGTTTCATACGAATAACATCATTACCATACAACTTTTTTTGTTGATTTTCTTTCGGTTATCTTTTAGGGGACGTTTGGTTCGCGGAATGATTTGGAATTGGAATTTGTATAGGAATTAGAATTTGAATGAATTGGATTTGGAATTTAAACATTCAAATTGGAATTGGAAATTGTTGGAATTCGAATCTCAATACCATTTTGTTGTGTTTGGTTGTCAAATGAAGTGGAATCCATCACCACGGCAACCACAACCACCAGTTCGGGTCGAAACGGTACGGGTCGAAACGGTACGGGTCGAAACGGTTCGGGTCAAAACGGTTCGGGTTGAAGCGGTTCGATTCGAAAAGGTACTGGTCAAAACGGTACGGGTCGAAACGGTTCACGGCAAAACGGTTCGGATCAAAACGATTCGCGTCGAAACGGTTCGATTCTAAACGGTACAGGTCGAAACGGTATTGGTCAAAACAGTATGAGTCGAAACCGTTCGCGTCGAAACGGTACGAGTCGAAACCGTTCGCGTTGAAATGGTTCGTATCGAAACCAGTATGGGTCGAAACGGTACGGGTTGAAACGGTGCGGGTCGAAACGGTCGAAGATTCCAATGAATTTACTTTAATTCCTTCACATATCGGAAGGATTTTGAATTCCTTTAGTTAAGGGACTTTGAAGGAATTAATGCCTAATTCCAATTCCAATTCCAATTACATTGTCAACCAAACACATGAAGATTGGAATTGGGATTCCAATTCCATCAAATTCTGTGAACCAAACATCTTAAGAGATGGAATTCAAATTCCAATTCCAATTCCCTTAAATTCCATTGAATTCCTGCGAACCAAACGCCCCCTTAGTGTTTTTTTCAAATTTTCTTTTTATTATTATTAGCAGTTCCGTGTACAACGCGCTCGTATTGATTTCAAATAACAAATATTGTTAAATGAGAATAAGAATTAAAATAATAAGCAAATACAGAAGGCACCTTCCAAAAAAAAAAAAAAACATAACCACTTTTCAAGTCAGTGGAGAAACCAGCAATATAATGAGTTATTACTTTATTGAAAAATCGAATTTACTATAGCTAGACTATTTATCTATATTATGGGCTTTTGATTGTTACCATTACCAAAAATTAATATATTACGATCTATGGGTTTAATCAAGCACATCTTATATATTTAAAAAAAAATACAAAGTAATTTTTTTAACTAAGATATATTATAGATATTTCATCACTAAATAGTAGAAATCTTCACCTATTTAACCAACTCCATTTAATTCCTATTTCAACTAGTTACCTCCTTGAAGAACAAAATACACAAGGTAAACTTTGCAATCATACAGATCTTATAAACCATAAACAGAAAGTTACATTTTTTTTTCATTTTTTACATTAATTGTGTAACTTGCTAAAAAAATATTTTTATGATAGTTTTTATATCTTTTCGGTGTTCGTTGTAAACTTCATGGCAATTATTTTGAAGAAGACATGGCCCGTGATCTTTGTAGCCCTAGTGCTAGTCTCAGGAACCACTAGTGCGGATATATATCTTGGGTGAAAGGTCGGGTTTGGACAAACAAAGAATCCAGGAAATACCGAAGATGAAAAAAGTGACGCAGGAGTGGATAATCATCACTCATATCATTCTGCAAATCGTCCACAAACTGGCAACTAGTTACTTAAGCAAAATCTTATGTAACCTTACACGAGGTATGTTCGTGATGTTGTTATCAATGAATAATGTCAATCGAGTGGGATCAAGTCAAATCGAGTGGCCAATGCAAGTTTTCTTTTTTTTTTTTTTTCCATTTGGTTTGGCTTTGTCTGATAAATCAAGAAACAAGCATGTGTGTGTTTTATTTGAGGGTATGTTGTGACAAAACTGTTTCGATAATGTTTCAAGCAAAAACTAAAATTCGTAGTAATATTATTGATTTCAAAGGTATGTATTACAAAATGCTAAAGTTGCCCAGCTTGCGGTGTGCACATATAATGTATATATGTTTGGGTGCGTGGGGGGCAAAAGTGAAATGGTACTAACTTTAACGTTATTTTACTAATTTCGTGAAATAACGTTAAAAGCGGCGGATGGTTAATCATGCATCATGTGGTGACGTTGATAGCCGAAAGACATGGGGGTACATGCACCAGTCAGTCTCTGTCCCGATTGTTTGAGTGTTATGTGTCTTAGGTCCAAGGCTTGATACAGAACTACAATCGAGCCGGGGGTCTCACTAGAAGCAGTCTCTCCATTCCTACGGGGTAGATGTAAGGCTGTCTACATCTACCCAGCCCTACCTTAGCTTCGCTATTGATGGGATTTAATGAGTATGATGATGATGTATTACAAAATGCTAAAGAGGTGTTAAAAAACGTTTTGGGTAGGTTTTAACAAAAAAAAAAAAAACTACATGTTAAACCATTATCTTAGGTTTTGAAAAAGAACCTACCAAACTGGTCTAGTTGGTTCGCTCTAAACTATTTTTTTCTATTTTCTTTTTTCAGTAAAATCATTAGTTTTTTTTTTTTAATTCTGTTGAGATTAATAAACATAATTCATGAAAATATACACATACATTACTGCATACTTCAAAATAAATAAAAATAATAATAACAAATGTAAACTCAAAAGATGAACGAAATCATTAAACCCCATCGGTTTAGGGTGTCCGGAGTGGACGGCAAACCCACTCGGTAAACCGGTTTACCGCGCGGTAACACCGCCGCCAGTGGGTTTTGCCGATCAGTAAACATGGATAGGCGGTAAACGTTTGCCGATGCGTGAAATGTTTATTATTAAATATGCTAGTTTAAAAAAAATAAAAAATAAAGTTTACCAATTCATGAAGTGTCTAACCATTGCCAACATTTTTCAACATAGTTTAAACTCTTAAGGTTGAATGATATGACACACTCTCATTGGTTGATTTTGAAGTTTACCACTTGAGTTAACTGCCATTTTCGTCCCTGTGGTTTGGTCACTTTGGCAATTTCAGTCCATTTTTCAAAAATGCGCCATTTTCGTCCCCCACGTTCTGGAAAGGTGCCATTTCAGTCCAAAAATCATAACCCAGTTAAGTCAGTTAGTAAATAAGGACTGATTGTGTAAATTTGTAACATAAAGGACTGATTGTGTAAATTTGTAACACCACCACCACTAGCCCTGCCACCACCACCACTCCGCTGCCACCACCGCCACCACAGCCACACCGCCACCACAGCCACACCGCCACCACCGTCACCACAGCCACCACCGCCAACAACGGAAACTGCACGTGAACATCTATTCTTCAACTTGTGGGAAAAGCTTGTGTTCTTTCAACCCCAAATGACTACTCGCAAGTGTTTTGAAGGCCGGAAAATCACATAACGGAAACTGCACGTGAACATCTATTCTTCCAGGCCTTAGAACCGTCGGATCAACTTGTTCTTTATTACTAACCGTGAAAACCATCACGCGTTCTTCACCGCACGATGAAACAAGCCCGTCCATAAAATTCAAAATTCCGGATATTTTAACTTTCTCCACAAGATACCGATCCAGATCTTCAACAACGATCACCGATCGTCTCGTTGTTTGCAACAGAAGCACTTTCAGATCTGAATCATCTGAAACTTTCGACATGTCGACGTCGTAGATATCGTAGATATCGTTACCTGCAACAACACCGACGAACCACCTCCGACGCATTCCAATAACTATCTGTCCGGGCTGCTTTCTAAGTGAATGGTTCGAAACCACGTGCAACACGAGTGTTAATCCTCCCAAAACCCAGATCGTCATCAATAACCACCGTCGACCAACAGTCACCGTTCATCATCGTCATCATCTCCGTCAACGATCACAACGATCACCAAGCACATCACCACCGCTGTGTTCGGAGTTCTCGAGACCACCGTGCCTGATAACCACCTGAACTTAACCTGAACCTCACTCCGGTCATCGTTCACCACCATTGTTCACCTCCGTTCATCGTCGTCATGGAGTTAATGGTCGTAGAAGATGATCTGAAACGGAGATGGAATTAATGGTGAAGGTGGTGATCGACGGTGGTTATTGAAATGCGTCGGAGGTGGTTCGTCGGTGTTGTTGCAGGTAACGACGTCGGCGTCGGGGATTGTACGGTGGTCGGAGGACAAAAGTGACCGGAGAAGAGGTTTGTTGGCGGTGGTGGCTGTGGTGACGGTGGTGGCGGTGTGGCTGTGGTGGCGGTGGTGGTGGTGGTGGCAGCGGAGTGGTGGTGGTGGCAGGGCTAGTGGTGGTGGTGTTACAAATTTACACAATCAGTCCTTTATGTTACAAATTTACACAATCAGTCCTTATTTACTAACTGACTTAACTGGGTTATGATTTTTGGACTGAAATGGCACCTTTCCAGAACGTGGGGGACGAAAATGGCGCATTTTTTGAAAAATGGACTGAAATGGCCAAAGTGACCAAACCACAGGGACGAAAATGGCAGTTAACTCTTACCACTTTCAAGTGTTTAACCATTCTCTTCACCCTTATAAAAATTGCTTGCCTGACGTATATAGCCTCCAACATATTCATATGGGGCTAGCCCATTTAGTAGTCTTACATGTTGATTATATATTTAAATATGGGTTAAAATCATAGTACCCTAATCATGTTTATTCAAGCAATAACATAAAGCGTGAATATAAAATTAGAGATACTTACTTGTTGGAATTATAATCTTAGATGACGATGATAAAGCCATAGCGATTCCCGTTATGATGCCTTAATCTTGATGGGATGATTATAGAAAGTATATACATTGGTGTTTTAAAAGAGTTCTTTATATAACTATTTATAAACCATGACTATCACTAATGATCCATGATTATGATCATAAATCATGGTTGGTTAAAACTCTTGGTATTATCTCTATTAAAGGCATCTAAAGCGAAATCGTAAAGTCACTTTAACTTATAACAATTACTTCCATCAAGTAAATGTTAGGAACTTGTAGTTGTGTCATATTGGTAACGTTACTCAAATGATCCGTTAGGCCACATTAACGGGTAACGGGTTATTTCTAACATTATACGCTTTTTAAAGAAGAGGTATCATGTTCAAACCTAAACTAGAGATAATAGTTTAGGATTATTGGTGTAAAGAAGTAACATTAGTTATCGAAACTAACGTTCTCAAATTCATTTAGTGATTATGGTTTTCAGTGTCAAATAGTATCGAATTTCTCAATGCCATTGTAGAGAAAATATAGTTCTCAAGATAACACAAGAAAACTCTTACTAAATGCTAACACATACAAACCTCAAATAACAAGTTCGTTACACAAATATAAGGGGGTGTTTGGAATTGCTTATGAAAAACAACTTATTGACTTTTTCACCTCCTTATCTCTGTTATCAAAAAATCACTTCCTCCTAACTTTTCCATTTCTCCCCTTTCAAAGCCTTAAAACCTACCCATTACCCAGACATCATTTTCTAAAAAACTCTTTTTCCCAAAATGCTATAAGTAAATAAGTTGTTTTATAAACAATCCCAAACACCCCCTACGTTTGTATAACACATATGCGCTGCTCTTATTCCAACTCTTCTTATTATTTTTTAATTTAAAAAAATTAACTAAAAGATCAATACAAGTAAGGCGAATATTTCTTAAATCTTCTTCTTTGTTGACTATTTAATAGTTTTACATAATTTCAGTCATATCTTATTTCAAAATATTCAATTAGAATTTTTAAATGTCATTAATAAATATCTAATATTGATTTATTCAACCCGCTGGCCGACATTAATCCCAACTTAAGAAATTCATCAGTACAGTCCCAACTTTCAAACTATTTTCTTCCACTGAGCCTTTTGTAACCGGATTTTAACCCAATTAGTTTTTTTTAGCTGACTTGGCTTATGACGTGACACAAAAACATTAATCATTAAAAAAACATTTTTATATGAATCAAATTTAAGGGACCATTTTGTAAATTAATCATCATTGTCGCATACATCTTATCTCTATCACCATTATCACCATCACACCATTACCACCCACATTTGACTACCACTGTCCCACCGTTATCACCACCACCATACAATTAGCCCATTACCGCATTAAACGGCCACCATCCCCACTCTCCCTTCCTTTCTCCGTTTCCCTTTTTCAAAATACATCTACCTCCATCTAAGACCACCACTGTTGGGCTTCTACTTGGTTTGCAGCGGAATCAAGGGGACTGTTTGGATTGTTATTGATGATGGAACAAGAACAAAATATGCAGAAACAGTGAAATGAATGAATGGAGGGAAATAATGGAAGTAAGATGGACAATTCGAACAGAAAATTCAGAATGTCTTGGTACCGGATCTTGATGTCGGACATTACATTTATATGTTTAAGATTTGGCGGTTGTTTGTGGCGAGAATAACTGCCATAGACAGTTTTGAACATACCACCCGCTTATCTCCATATTGATAAGTCATCATACATATCGAATACAAGTAACACTATAAACACTAATCATAATTAAGTTTACATATCTAATACATCCCCCTAAACTTGATTATGCTTGGAAGCATACATGAGAACGCTCTAGTTTGCTTCGTCCACGGCTTTCATTGCCTGCTTGAAATCGAATCGAAGGCGTTTCTTTTGCATCTTCATGGCTCCTTCCCAGTCGTTTCCTGCAAATAAAGCATAGTGATGCATAGCTTCTTCGTCTTGAACATCTCCGGCACTCTTCCTTCTTTCATGGCGAGCATCCAACAAACCTTTGTCTTCTTTATCTATCACTCTTCCTTGAACCGTCTTGAACTTGTAATAGTAGACCAAAACATCGAGATACATTGCATAAATGATCCTCATGAATTCACCACTGTGATATTCATAACCCATATCTTTTGCAACCACAGCCCATAGATTATTATCGGTGACGTTCCTATACCCTCCGTCACGTTTAATCACCATGTAGAGACCGAGCAAGTCCACCTTCCTGTTGTCAGATGCATATGGCGGAATGGGTCGAGTGGTGATTCCCAGTCTAACCTCTATGAACCATGTTAACATTTCTTCAAACTTCATCTCCAATTCATGTTTATACTTAAACACAAATTCTCCATCCTCCATCATATCTAGCAGTGACTTACAATCCGAAAAATCATGAAATTCCATAGCATGAATAATCATTTGACTCCAATCGGGTTCTTGTGTAGATAGATTCAAATCTTCAAAGTAAGAATTGAGATAATTCTCCTTATATTCGTCGTTCACTGCACTTAAATCTATTACCCTTTGCTTTTCTTTTAAACCAAGTTCTTCCTCTTTGGTTAAGCCATTAATGTTGTTCACAGAATTAGCGACCGGTGTTGAGAACATTGGATATATCTTACAAGTATCACCGGATTTTTTTAACCGTATACTCTTGTAGAGTTAATTGATCCAGGCTTAATACGTTTCGATCTAATTCCGGTGCATAGAATACACTTTGTATTCGTAAGATTTCATTACTTGATCTGATCTCTACAGCCCCGATACCCCGAGTAAACAGAAAATTACTTTCCCATGTTTTTGTTTCTACCCCAACTAAGTGTTTAATTCGCTTAAACACGTTCAGATTACCGGCAAAATGATGAGTAAACACAGAATTTACATACTAGATATCTCCCCACTGACCACCCTCCATTCCGGTAACAATCATCTCTTGACGGCTGACAACTTCATCCTCTTGTCTCTGAATTCCAGTGTTTATTGCTTGATTGATTAATTGAGTGGCCTCATCTTGTTCCTTCGCTTTGCATGAATAGATTTGATTACCGGGTTGATGACAATAATAACATAACCTTACACGAGGAAATTTCTTTTCCTTTTCATATTTTTCATCGAGGCAATGTTGGCATGGCATCATTGTTGATGTTGGATGAATTTCTGCACTCTTTGGAACCGTGGCTCTGATACCACTTTGTTGGGCTTCTACTTGGTTTGCAGCAGAATCAAGGGGACTGTTTGGATTGTTATTCATGATGGAACAAGAACAAAATATGCAGAAACAGTGAAATGAATGAATGGAGGGAAACAATGGAAGTAAGATGGACAATTCGAACAGAATATTCAGAATGTCTTGGTATCGGATCTTGATGCCGGACATTACATTTATATGTTTGAGATTTGGCGGTTGTTTGTGGCGGGAATAACTGCCATAGACAGTTTTGAACATACCACCCGCTTATCTCAATATTGATAAGTCATCATACATATCGAATACAAGTAACACTATAAACACTAATCATAATTAAGTTTACATATCTAATAACCACCACCTCTACCTCTCTCTCCCTATCTCTAAAACGCCACTTGTGGTAGTGGTTAACGGAGTGTTGTTAAACACGGGATGGATTATAGACCTCAGAGATGTGAAAGAAGTGTTGTTGAACATGAGATGGAACACTAAATTTGGTTGTTTTTCGAGTTGAGGTTGTCGTTTTGAGAAGGTGGCTGGTGACGAAGGTGGCTGAGGATAGGGATGGGGATGGTGTCAGGTGGTAAACAACGGTGTTGATGCTAGTGAAAGGTGGTGATGGTTGTGAAAGGTGGTGGTCAGGGATGGTGGGGAACAATGGTGATGGTAGTTAGGTGGTGATAGCCGGAGTTAGTTGGTATGATGGTGGTGGCGGCAGTCTGGTATGGTTGTGGTAGTGGTGGTTAATTGGGGAGGGGGGGGGGATAGAGAGAGAGAGAACTTGTTGCAACATCCACATCATCGTTTACATCAGCAAACAACTAACTAAGTTAGGCCCTAGTTAGAAAAGGCTTTGTGGAGGAAAATATTTTGAAATTTAGGACTATTCTAAGGAATTTCTTATTTTGGGATTAATGTCAGCCAACGAGTCAAAATTAGCTTTGTTAAAATCCAATTTCCGTTATTAAAATACAACATTGTTAAATGAATTATATGCATGTAAATTTACATGTGTTTGTATATTATAAAAAGTTACATATGTGCAAATTTACATGTAAATTAACAGACAGGTAGCTGAGTTGTTGTGGCTGGAGCTTGTTTGGATTGTTGATTGGTGGGCTGGAGTTAAGGTGATGTTGATTTTGTTTTAGTTAAATAAGTTTTGATGTTATTTGTTGAGTTTATGTTAAGTTAGGGTTTGTTGATTTGAGATTTTGAATGAGTGATTAAATGATGTTTGGTGTTTGGAAGTTTGGGGATGGTTAATTTTGAAAGAGTGACTAACCCCAGGCCTAAAGGACAAAACGTGTATGATATGGAAATATAAAGGACAAAACTCGTCAATTTTGAACATAAAGGACATCGTCTGAAAATATGTATAAAGATAAAGGACAATCCTTAAAATTCACTCAAATTATTTTGTATTATGAAAAGTCTACAAATGCAGGTTATTATAATCACTAACTATTTTTTCTCAATTTTAATAGAATTCACTAAAAAGTGCCATAAGAATGGGCGTAGCGAACTACTTAGGCCATCTGGTACGTGAAACTTAACTATGTCCCGATGGAGCGTGACCTGGGCCTATATTTGATTTCTTCGTGAGACACTAAAATAATTTTCCCTATTAATCAATAATTATTTCCTACAAATTTCAAATTGTTATAAAACTAGCCTAAAAGCTAAATAATATAGAAGATAAGTAGAGAGAATTTTCAGAGGATTTCTTATATATATTTCTTGGTACTCCAAAACTATAATATTACATGAGTTTATATAGACAGAAGAAAGAAACTATGTTGTACTGTGCGTCAATAATTCGAACGAATTATTGAAGTTACTGTGTCAATAATTCGAATGAATTATTTCCTTTACTGTGCGCTTTTACTGTGTATCTAGTTGTCATCCACTATTGCAATGATTCATAACACTCCCCCTTGGATGACACTTTGCAAACTTTGGGGTAATTAAGTACTGCCTCATTAAAAACCTTGCTAAAGAAAAACCCAGTGGGAAAAAAAACCTTAGCTAAGGGAAAAAGAGTGCAGTCTATAGCGCCCCCTCAAGTTGCAATTTGTAAGGCATCACATTCTCCGTACGGGACGCATGCCAATGTCATGAACGTGTTTCCTGAAAGTTGCTGTAGGTAGTGCTTTTTGTGAAAAGATTGGTTGAATTGTTGCTTGATTGGACATATATCATCTCGACTTGATTGTCTTTAATAAAGTCTCGAGTATATTCAAAAAATCTTGGTGGTATATAAGAGTGCAACTTGTAATACTCCCCCTGATTTCATTATGTATCGTTTAAGCCTTCAGCGTAGATCTTTTAGTTAATATTTTGCCACTTCATTCCTTGATGTGTATAATCCTTTGTGTTGATCAATGTTATATGGTCTTTATATGAGATTCCTGGTGCTTTATGTAAACAAATACCATATGATCCACAACTATATGTTGTTACATTCCCTGCATTTACAAAGCTAATAAAACTTGTTTTGGTAGGTTAGTAATATAAATTTTTTTATCTTTCATACCTTAGATGTTAATTTATTACATCCGATTATATTATCTCTTATTTGTACACGAGTAATATGATACAGATGGTAATGTATAACTAGCAAAATATATCAATATAATCCATCATTCTCTATATGTGTAATAATTTATGGATAATGATGCAAATGCTAGTTTGTATATCAAGGCATAAATTTGTATTTCATATTTGATTTGTTAATATGTTTTAATAGTTATAAAACCTCATACGGTTTTCCAAAGAAAAATATATAGTCCAACTATACCGTATGCATTTATCTTTTCTAACTTCATTAAAAAGTTCGTTATACCATATTCATCTTATTGTCCATACAATCTTTACTACTTTAAGAAGATGTATTTACAGGTTTTGAAATTATTGCTTCATGCATTTACATTCATTGAAATACATCTTTTCGATTTTACCAATTATGAATGTACATTCATTCTATCATGTATATTTCCTCATTGTTCTCTATATCATATGCAAAAGATGCCTTGAATACTTACTTCATTCATACAATCCATAGTTTACCATGCTTATACATTAATCAATAGCTATCATAACCATCGAATTTCATTAATTTTTTCATGTACTCAACAGCCTTAGGAAACTCATCGAGAGTTCCATTTCTTTTCAGCATTTATAATAATTTAAGCATATTCATATCTTATAATGTTCTTGAGATCTCGCCTTACATGACTTTGATAATTTAAATTCTTCATGAATTTTTATGTATTTTGTAGTACCACATGATATATAAATATTCATAAGCTGCATGTCAATTTTCTCTTAATATATTACCAGACGAATCAGATATTGGAAAGTTATTATATCCACTACTGGATAATGTGTCTCCTCATAATCAATCAATGGTTTTGCAACATTCTTGTGCCACCAAATTTTCTTTGTATTACTCGATTTGATTTATGTAAGAAAATATTTTCCTTAAGAACGGTTGGTCTGAAAGCTTTTCATTTCATGAGAGAATTTTAACTTTGGTTTATTCACTTTTTTCAAAATTGGTTAATTAATAACATGAATTCATTCATGAGTAGATTCAAAAATCTTGATCCTCATTGTTTCATTATTTCTAGCGCTATGTTATATAAAAGTGTAACGGTGCTAATTTTATTTTGATTCCATTTCTTTTAGACATGATACATTGATTTTTTTTTCTTTCAGGTACCTGAGGTTCTTCTAGAAACATCATGTCAATATTGTCTTCTTTAAGAGAATTTTATACTAAACCTCGACTTGACCATCTTTATTAATTGCTCCAAATTTCGAGGATTTTTATTCATGGAATCAATTAGTCTATCACGCTTTAGGCATGCCATAGATTTAATACTAGTGTATGGTTGTCCTTTAGGGACACAAATTATAATAATTGGAGCATTAGCAGTTGATATATATGATCTAGCTTGTCACTTTATTTTGGTAAGTAAATACGTCTGGTAATAGATTTATTTTCCAAATGAGTTGTTCTTTGAACCCGTAGTTCATATTTTCAGTTTTAAGGATCAATGATAATTTATTTCAACTCATTTCTTTTTCAACTGCTTTTATCTTCCCCTAATGTTGGGAATGTCAGTCCATTTAGATGGATATTAATAAACTGAACCATAAATAACTCTTACGTTAAATGCTATATTCCCAATCACCTTTTAATGTCCCATATTTGTGCGTCATGGTGGATCAATTTCAATATATATCGCACAATCAAAATCTTAGAATGGACATATTTGGTTTCTGACCAAAACCCAATTATAATGGGGAGAAAATATTACAATATATTGGCATTATATGAATTGATACATGAACTTTTGCTCTCATGATCATACACTTAGCAAACACATCCAGTGATTGTCTCAATAAATCATGTATAAACTACATGAAGTTTTACATGTATTGAAATGATCATTATGTGAAATTGATTTATTATCAAAATCATTATATCAATCTGGAATAATATGCTTGCTATCACATTAGCTAAGCCTTAATCACAAAAACTTCAGGTTGTGGATTTGATAACCATTTAGACGATGCATCGATTTTTAAAACACTAAATGGTATCATGTTGGATATGTATATCCTTTGCTTATTCCAGAATACTTAGGGATTCACACCCTACGTTCATTGATTAACTTTTCTTGAGAACAAAAATTACATTTTATAATTTTCTGGAAGGATTGACGGGTGGTCCGTTGGACAACCCTTAAATGGTTTAAAAAGATTAAAATTCCATGCTTTACTTGGTTATTTGCTTGAATATAGTAACTACGAGTGTTTGTGGCTTTTGTAGGTAAATCGCTTAATTTGGTTAAATTGGACACGTAGGCTACGGTTGGAAATTAAATGGCATTGTGATTTTGTGGTTCAAAGAATAATTATCATCGTCATCTTTCACAAGAGGACATGTGGGCTGACAACACATGTGACTATGTTGACTTTTCAACATCCTAAATAAAATCTTATCATTTACAATTGAGGAGCTGCTTGTTGGATTTGATGTGGAGGGCATTATTTTTGGTTTATTATTTTAATAAGCATCATCACAAATATGATCATAGTTTGGCGGCTGACTTCTTAAGAGGCAACATCACATGATGTATTGGGGGTCGCACAAAAAGAGGGATCATCACACAAAAGTCCATCAACACATAAAGACATCATCATCACATACACATTGACATTGGGGGAAACAACTTATCATTAACGTAAAAGTGGACTTGTTTTTATGGGCCGAATAGAGAGAGAGAAGAAACATAGTGGGCCGCATATGATTGGTACTTGTGGGCGGCAACATCAAAAGAGAAAACATTATTAAAAACAAATCATTATCATCACATGGGCTTGGAGAACAAACATCAGTGGGCGGCACATGTGGGTTAGGGGTGATTGGGCCGAAACTTATTAGAAGAGGCTGCACATAAGTCACGTGCACATGAGGGTTTCAACAACAAAATCAATATCATCATCTCATACGCAGATTTGAGGGGACTTTTGGAATTGTCTTCTTTGGGCGGCACATGCAATAACATTGGGCTGCACATGAAGCTTTGACGGCAG
This sequence comes from Helianthus tuberosus, assembly GCA_030545235.1. NCBI lineage: Eukaryota > Viridiplantae > Streptophyta > Magnoliopsida > Asterales > Asteraceae > Helianthus > Helianthus tuberosus. Next base: position 45,579,785 of record CM060362.1, on the reverse strand, counting down.
CCTACCCACTTGAACAACACGTGGCTTTGGGTGGTTTAAAAGAAAGTCTTGGACTTTGGGAACAAATCACGTGGAGGTGGATCTGATTTTGGCCATTTCCTCCACCGTAAATCAGACAAAACTTGCCGTAACACTCTGATGTTCACCGTAAATTACGGTGATGCCGTAATTTACGGTGGAGGCGACGCGAAAAATTGTAACTGCTCTATTAAATCAGTTTTATGATGTCTTTTCAAGGACTCTCAGATGGGATGGTTTTGGAAGGGTGGAGGGGCGATTTTTGGCTCTTCTCTTGTGTTCTTGAGTGGTCAAAACATGAATACTTTGTTTTTGATTCCAATAAACAAAGGTTTGATTGTGATGATGATTCACCACACTATGAGCGGCTAGGTTTGCTTGGTGATCATCCCGAATGTAAGGTTTACTTGTGACAATTATGTTTTGTTCTTGAATTTCTGGAATATTAAACTGTGCATGTGTTGTTAGTTTATTATGGTGCTTGATTGGGTGTTTGTAAATTGTTGATGTATGTTTGATCATAGTTCTAAACCATACGTTCTTGGTGCCGTTGGCAATCGAGATATCATGGGAGGGATTAGGGTTGGATATATGTTAATTGGCCATCGGGTAACAACCTCGCGTTCTAGGAATCCGAGTACTTAGTTCCCTTTCATCACAAATAATTGATCTTGCATGAGCTATGTCTATGTAGTTCTTTCCAGTTGAACATAAACCTTGATTGTCACTTAAAACCTGAAACTCGGGATGATTACTACCCTCTTATCCTGTTACAAAACTTACTTTTGATTTGTATTCTAATTTAGTAATTCTAGATAATTAAAACCAAACAACCAAATCCGTGAATTTTCTTTTCTTGCAATTAGTTTAATTTAGTTAGTTAGACATACATTGAGATAACACATATTCCACAAACTCCCTGTGTTCGATACCCACTTACCGCTATCTATATAGTTGTTATTGGGATTAAATTTGATTGTGACCGCGACATCACGTCAAATTTTGGCGCCGTTGCCGGGGAGTAGTGCGCAACGTGTGTTATCTTGTGTATTAGTTTGAAAAAAAAATTAAAAAAAAAAAATTAAAAAAAAAAAAAACCAAAAAGATTTCTTTTATGTTCATGATTTACACTTGGTAGTTGAGTTGTGTTGTGCAGGATGACAGGGCATTACACAAATTCCAGCTTATTTACATGTAGATTGTGCGGGGGTCCACGACATCCATGTATTGGTTGCCACGAGGCTCACTACAGGAGGGCACATGGAAAACCGGTGTGTTATGTTTCACAGCTTCCACCTCCATCATACGTTGACGATTATGAATTAGAAATGGAGGATGACTATTATTCATATGGATACGATCGGGACGAGGAAGTTTATTATGAGGCAAGGATGGATGGTCTATGTTTTTGTTGCGGTCGCGATCACACTTATGATTATGATGTGTGCCCGGTATATTCGGAAAACCCGAAGTATTGGAATAAAAAGATGATGGAAGCGCGCATCTATAGACCGTATCAGGGATATCGACAATATCATCCCGAAGAATATTCTGAGCCCGAGGGTGTTTATGTTTATGAGACCGAGGAGGAAAAAGAGCTTGCTGTATTGGAAGTAACTTTGTCCAAACTCGAGCAATATTTAGCAACACCCAACCTGTCCAATGAAGACCGAATCAGCTGCTTAGTCTCTAAGTGTCATACTTTAAAATTGAAGATAGAGATAGAAGAACGCCTCTCACCATTACCTGACGATATTAGAGATTATTCTCACATGAAGGAGGAGGTTGTGGAGGATAATACCACACCAATGAGTCCTTTATCTGATGAAGAATCACTTGTAGATCAGATGATGTGTGCAGATTATGAGGTAGAGCAGGCTGATGGGATGGATATGTGTACCGAACCTCTTCCCATAATTCAAATTAACAAGTGTGGGGAAGAGGGTTCGAGAAACAAGATGAGAAGGGTGAAACTACCAGACATTAAGGTATATGTCATGAAGTGGACTAGCAAAGCCCGCAGGAGCAGCTTTAACATGCCAAATAGACTAACAAATCTATGGAGATGGCATGTAAATTTCTGGGCATTTGTTGGAAATGCTGCGGGTAAGTGTGCATTAAGACCACCATAACGCATATCAGGTATGGTCTGGCTGAAGACCTTTAAACTTAGCGCTCTCGGGAGGCAGCCCGAGGATGTAGAGTATTGTATTTGTGTTTTGTTTTGTTTTGTTTTGCTTTGTTTGGTTTTGTTTTGGTGTTGTGTTTGTGTGTTGGCAGGTTATTACGTTTCAACCCTCGTGGATGCAATGATTCAAGTGTGGGGATGTTTGGCAACATCCCTGTTGAGATATCGGCGAATCTAAGAGATGTTTTTGAACCGGTTCGATCACCGCAGCTGCATCACTACCAACACTGCTGATTTACTAATCAGGTCGTGTCTTGTTCTCATCTTGTGCCCCTTTGTATATATTCATGTTTAAGTTTTTGGTTGGGCGGTTGGGTGGTGTTTTGATGTGTTTAGTTTATGGGTTGTGAAGGAATTGGTGGTGTTTAAAAAAAAAAAAAAAAAAAGAAATTTGGGGTTTGAGAGTATAAGCAATTGTTGATGTTCTTGGTTAAAGCGATCTTTTCCTCAAAACCATACATTGGGACAATGTATCCCAAGTGTGGGGATGGGGGAAATTTTTGAGAATTTTAAAAATTTTGTAAATCTGAGCGAAAATTGTTAAAATTTGAAAGCTTGATATTATACCATTTGACACACCGACACCCATTCCTAGTCTTTTCTTGGTGAGGATTTGAGCCACACATGATTGTTATTGATATTTCTTTGTTTGAGTGGCGGTGTGTTTATTGTGTTAATAGAACTTGTATATGAATTCTTGTTAAATCCTAGAGTTAGCATGCTTTTGGAAATGATATGGGACTTTTAGGAAGCCTTGTCTAGATGTGTGAAGAGTGCGGGATTGGTGGGTTGGACCTCATACTTTACATATATGAGCTTGGTATTGTGAGGGGTGGAGGTTTGGTCTGTAGATTGCCATGTTTGAGCCTTAAACCATTCGGTTGTGACCCAAGCCTACTTCCTATATAAATTTTACCGATTGAGATGACCCGGTTTAGGAAATTTAGCATGTGGTGTTGATGTTCTTGTATATATTGTTGAAGTTCGATATGAAAAAAAAAAAGAGAAAAAAGAAAAAGAAAAAAAAGAAAAATATGAAAAAAAATACAAAAAGAAGTGATTGGTTGCAATAGTAGTTGAAAATGTTGAAGAAGTTGTGTATATATTTGATGGTTGCTTTGTTTAGTGGTAGAAATAAAAACCGGGTCAAATCAATTAGCTCTCGCATATATATTCCACCATTTTCCTACCTTTGCACCTAGCCCCGTTACAACCCGTAAGTCCTTTTGATTCATAAGCATGCTAAATACTCAATAGGAAGAGACTTGATTTTTATACAAGCTTATTGTCGCACAAACACACACACGCATTGAGTGGTTTAGCATTATGTGCTAATATTTCTTGTCACCGAGAGTTTTTGTGAGGGGTGTGTCTTGTGGTATGATTGAAAGTTAGCAAAAGGACGATACATTTTAGCTTGGTTTGCATGTTGATCGTTTGTGTTGTTGAAATAATTTTCGAACGGGTTGCTTGGGACAAGCAACGGGTAAGTGTGGGGATGTGACGGGTGGTCCGTTGGACAACCCTTAAATGGTTTAAAAAGATTAAAATTCCATGCTTTACTTGGTTATTTGCTTGAATATAGTAACTACGAGTGTTTGTGGCTTTTGTAGGTAAATCGCTTAATTCGGTTAAATTGGACCCGTAGGCTACGGTTGGAAATTAAATGGCATTGTGATTTTGTGGTTCAAAGAATAATTATCATCGTCATCTTTCACAAGAGGACATGTGGGCTGACAACACATGTGACTATGTTGACTTTTCAACATCCTAAATAAAATCTTATCATTTACAATTGAGGAGCTGCTTGTTGGATTTGATGTGGAGGGCATTATTTTTGGTTTATTATTTTAATAAGCATCATCACAAATATGATCATAGTTTGGCGGCTGACTTCTTAAGAGGCAACATCACATGATGTATTGGGGGTCGCACAAAAAGAGGGATCATCACACAAAAGTCCATCAACACATAAAGACATCATCATCACATACACATTGACATTGGGGGAAACAACTTATCATTAACGTAAAAGTGGACTTGTTTTTATGGGCCAAATAGAGAGAAAGAAGAAACATAGTGGGCCGCACATGATTGGTACTTGTGGGCGGCAACATCAAAAGAGAAAACATTATTAAAAACAAATCATTATCATCACATGGGCTTGGAGAACAAACATCAGTGGGCGGCACATGTGGGTTAGGGGTGATTGGGCCGAAACTTATTAGAAGAGGCTGCACATAAGTCACGTGCACATGAGGGTTTCAACAACAAAATCAATATCATCATCTCATACGCAGATTTGAGGGGACTTTTGGAATTGTCTTCTTTGGGCGGCACATGCAATAACATTGGGCTGCACATGAAGCTTTGACGGCAGCCTACCCACTTGAACAACACGTGGCTTTGGGTGGTTTAAAAGAAAGTCTTGGACTTTGGGAACAAATCACGTGGAGGTGGATCTGATTTTGGCCATTTCCTCCACCGTAAATCAGACAAAACTTGCCGTAACACTCTGATGTTCACCGTAAATTACGGTGATGCCGTAATTTACGGTGGAGGCGACGCGAAAAATTGTAACTGCTCTATTAAATCAGTTTTATGATGTCTTTTCAAGGACTCTCAGATGGGATGGTTTTGGAAGGGTGGAGGGGCGATTTTTGGCTCTTCTCTTGTGTTCTTGAGTGGTCAAAACATGAATACTTTGTTTTTGATTCCAATAAACAAAGGTTTGATTGTGATGATGATTCACCACACTATGAGCGGCTAGGTTTGCTTGGTGATCATCCCGAATGTAAGGTTTACTTGTGACAATTATGTTTTGTTCTTGAATTTCTGGAATATTAAACTGTGCATGTGTTGTTAGTTTATTATGGTGCTTGATTGGGTGTTTGTAAATTGTTGATGTATGTTTGATCATAGTTCTAAACCATACGTTCTTGGTGCCGTTGGCAATCGAGATATCATGGGAGGGATTAGGGTTGGATATATGTTAATTGGTCATCGGGTAACAACCTCGCGTTCTAGGAATCCGAGTACTTAGTTCCCTTTCATCACAAATAATTGATCTTGCATGAGCTATGTCTATGTAGTTCTTTCCAGTTGAACATAAACCTTGATTGTCACTTAAAACCTGAAACTCGGGATGATTACTACCCTCTTATCCTGTTACAAAACTTACTTTTGATTTGTATTCTAATTTAGTAATTCTAGATAATTAAAACCAAACAACCAAATCCGTGAATTTTCTTTTCTTGCAATTAGTTTAATTTAGTTAGTTAGACATACATTGAGATAACACATATTCCACAAACTCCCTGTGTTCGATACCCACTTACCGCTATCTATATAGTTGTTATTGGGATTAAATTTGATTGTGACCGCGACATCACATCAAGGATCTTTTAGTTCTTCAATACATTTCACATTATCATTTTACTCGGTGTGGTCTAACCGGTCATGCCAACTGATTATGATTCATAAACTTCTTATTTATGATCATATATGTATTACTTGTAGGTAAAAACACAAAATAGAATGTATGTATTAAACAATTTAATCATAATAATTTGATAGTCTATTATGATGTGAACGAACTTACATTTGAAATTAATCATATAATGAATCAAATTCAGACTCATAATCATAAGGTGGTGAAGGTGGTAGAGTTAGTTGCATACTATTAGCTATTTGTTTTAGCATGTCTTCCAACCATTTATTTCTTTCTGTCAGCCGTTTTATTTGTTTAGACAAATTTCGAATCTGACCGTTTAACCTAGCCACTTCGATTCCTATTGAATCTGAAGGTAGATTCATTTGAGGTACCGTACATGGTTCTGTTATATTAATTGGTGGCAGTGGTTGTTCTACTTCGTTTAATAGTGATTGGAAAAACTGTTGCGGTAATGGTGATTGCAAAAATGATTCTGATGCTAACTGCTCTTGGAATATCATGTTTTCATCAAACAAAGTTTGTTGCATCGTTGAATCTTCCTCGAAAACTAAGGGTGAGATGTTTTGTAAGATGTTCGGTGCTAGTGGTTGAGATAGGTTAGTTGTAATATGTTCTTGTACGGGTGGCAGCTGTGGTTGCAGATCAAATCGATAAAAAGACGGTTGAGGAAGCTGCAACAATGATTGTTGTAAATTTTGTGTTGAGGTACTATTTAAGATAACCTGAGCTTCCTCCGACTAGAATGGTTGATTTAGTGTATAATTATGAACAGGGGTTAGCCTAACAGTGTTAAAATTTACAATCCCAGATGCCTTTGGTGGGGATAATCCTTGGATAATCTGATTACTTAAGATACCTAATGATTTTGCTATTTTTGTAATGTAAGACCCTCCCATGAGACTTCTCAGAGGATTTGTTTGTTGATTTAAAAGATATGTAGCAAGCTCGTGGGCAATATTACAAGGAACTTGCTCAAAAATACTATGCAGATGGAAATGGTCGGTAGCACTAACCCTATGTTGATTATTCTTGCGCCCCGTGATAGTGTTGGCTAAAACACGGTGCATATATTGATAACGAGGGTCTGTGAATTTCATAGAATTATTATTGTTACACCACTCTTTCGATGAATGGCCTAGCCAATATTCTCTCATTTCCTCAGAGGAATAAGAGGTTGATGCCTCCGTAAAAATATGTTGTTTAACTTCTTCATCTGTATATATGCCCAGATGAACTGCGAATTCTGTTAATGACATATTATGAGATTGTCCACAAAGTCGAAAATGAATAGATTCATCGGTAAGACTTTTATCATATTTGAAATAGAAAGTGGACAAGAACTCATATACAAGTTCATCGTATGACGGTTCTAGGATGTTGAAGAAACGACGCCAGGGCGTATTACGTGATAGTAATCTCGCCAGTAAACCACTTGGATCAAACATTTCCATTTGATACCAATCAATACCGCTAATAGAAAAAACTTCAAGATTCTTGAGTTTTTGATACCTCTCACGATTGGGTAAATCAGTAAACCGAAGGAATCGATGAATGTTTGCTGCATTTGAAGATTCAGCATATGCTACTGGAAGATTTGCCATTTGAATATATGGTTTTGTTGAAACTAAGAAAAGTTTGGGTATGGGTTATTTTGAGTATGTGTTGAATTATATCAGAAGTTGTAGCTTATGTGTAGATTAGCTCGAGTAGTGGGTTTCTTATATAGATAAGAAAATTTAAGCTTACACCATACGTTTGGTTAAGGCTTCCATGATACGTTTTGAAACAGTTCACTGTAGCTAGTAAATATTATATTGCATAAATAAATATTAGATGCATAAACAAAAAAGTTAGGTACATAAATAAATGTTAGTAGTCCCATAATTATTATCTCCAGAGCAATAGGTCCCCTGTACTAATTTTAATTTATCACATAACTATATTATAAGTATACATATATATAAAGGAGAAACGGGATCTAAAAGATCATCCTAAAGGTGTATGGTTTTACAACTCACTGGTGCACCCTTAGGCTTTCAACCTATATATATGTATATATTTAAATATATTAAATTCTTATATTGAGTATGGTAATAGCTCCTTTGCTTTTGTTGATTTGCTTGGTTGACAGCGCTCGTGCTGATAACGTGTTATAAAACTAGCCTAAAAGCTGAATAATATAGAAGATAAGTAGAGAGAATTTTCAGATGATTTCTTATATATATTTATTGGTACTCCAAAACTATAATATTACATGAGTTTATATAGACAGAAGAAAGAAACTATGTTGTACTGTGCGTCAATAATTCGAACGAATTATTGAAGTTACTGTGTCAATAATTCGAATGAATTATTTCCTTTACTGTGCGCTTTTACTGTGCATCTAGTTGTCATCCACTATTGCAATGATTCATAACACAAATACATTTTTGTGTTAATGATTCTTATTCTTATTGTGAAGGACTTGAACAGTAATTCTTATAATTGATCCACTTCATATATCGACCGAAAAACCGTTGTGAAACGCGGGAATACCACTAGTTGTGCAACAATATGAAGGTGAGTCGATTTCTAATCGAGTAAATGTAAGAGAGATGATTTGGAAACCCGGAAAGGGGAAATGATTGGGTTAACCCATGTTTAAAAAAATGTTAAAAAGATAATAAAAAATAAAAAAGTTAAATGAGAGCAAAATGTAAATAAAAAACAGCTAAAAACATATAAGCAAAAAATGGAAGGTGAAATTACATCACTTTTCACGTCACTGGAGAAACCGGCAATAAAATAAAATTAGTGCTTTATTGAAATTTTTAATTTTAATTTAATATAATTTATCTATAGTGTGCATTATTGAAAATTTTAATTTTAATTTAATATAATATAATTTATCTATAGTGTGAGATTTTGATTATTACCTTCAATAAATAAATATATGGGTTCAACCAATCACGTCATCTTATATTTTGAAAATACAAATTATTATTATTATTTTTAATTAAGAGTTAATTATAGATATTTAATCATCTAACAGTAGAATTCTCCACCTATTTAATCCACTCCATTTAATTGATATTTTCACTAGTTACCTCATTCAAGAAAAGAATATACAAGGTAAACTTTACAATCATACAAACTTATGATATTCATATACCAATAATTTGATTTCTTCCTAGTTTTGTAGCTTGCCAAAAATATAATTTTTATGATAGTTTTATATTTTCCTAGTTCTGTAAACTTCATAGCGATGACTCTCAAGAAGACATGGCTCGTGATCTTTGTAGCTCTAGTGATAGTGTTAGGAACAACTAGAGCGGAAGTGGATCTTGGGCGAAAGGTTGGGTTTGCACCAACAAAGAATCCGGTGAGTGGAAACACTGGAGATGGAAAAGGTGACACGGAAGTGGATAATCATCATACGTATCATTCTTCAAACCGTCCAGAAACTGGTAATTAGTTACTTAAGCAAAATGTAATATCACATGAGATATGTTTAAGATGTGGTTATGAATAATGTCAATCGGGTGGGATCAACTCGAATTTAGTGAGTAATGCAAGTTTTCCTCTTTCTTCGTTTGGTTTGTGTGTTTGTATGATAAATAAAGAAACACTCGTGTATATGTAATATATTAAATTTGTGTGTTTATGATGTTGTAATATATGGTTTTTATTATGTATATATCACAAAGCTTTAGTGGTTTTCACGGTTCGGTTCACATAAATTTTGACGAAAATTATGGACCGAACCCACTAACTCCTTTTTTAAAAAAGACTATAAAAACCACATCAGTGGGGTGGGTTGGGTTGCCCAAACCGACCAAAACGGTTAAGTGTGGGATGTTTGAACCTTTTTTTTTTTCAAAGTTTTTAGTTTTTATCTATTTTAAAATAATTCATGAATGGTATATCCATACATAAACTACATATTTAAAAAATACAAAAAAAAAGGTAAACAACCTTTTCAATTATTACATTTGGTTCCAAGTTCAAATCATGAACTAAACCATTAAACCCCTTGTTCTTCAAATTGTAATGTGAAATATGAACATAAAAAATACAAAACCTAACTATTTGCTTCGGTTGGTTCAACTTTGGTCAATACCGATTTTCGGGGTGGAATTGGTTTCGGTTTTGGTTCAACTTTGGTCAATTCCGATTTTCGTTGAAACCGGTTCTTAAGGAGGGGGGGACCGATCGGTTCAAGTTCAGTTCCAAAACCAGATTTTAACCGGTTTGGTTCAGGTATGCCCGGTTTCAATCCAAATCATAAACCGGTTATGATTATCCGCTCTCTTAAGGAGGGGGGGGGGGGATCGGTCGGTTCGAGTTCAGTTCCGAAACCAGATTTTAACCGGTTCGGTTCAAGTATGCCCGGTTTCAATCCGAATCATAAACCGGTTATGATTATCAAACAACTCTTTTTCACCTGAAAGTAGAGGTGCACAAAATAACCGGTTATTAACATGAACCATAACCTGTTAATAACCGCTCGAGGAATAAGCAGTTAGTGGTTATTTTTAATTGTAGGTTAGTAGCCAGTTATAAATATTTAGTATAACAACCGGTTTCTTTTAACCGCTAGGCCGGTTAACTGAAAAAATTCAAAAAAAAATAAAAATAAATAAATAAAAAATAACCGGTTATTAACCAATAATAACCGGTTAAAGTCAAATTAACCGATGTAACCGGTTATTGAAACTAACCGATTTGTGCTGAAAGGGTTATAAGGGTGGAGGGTATGGTTAATCACTCTAGGGTGATTGAGTGAAATCCTACCCAATAATATTATGCCATGTTAACTCCCCATTCCACTCCCAATTTTGCACTCAAACACTAGGTATGGTTAATCACTTTAGGGTGTTTGAGTGATTCTCATTTTTGATTGGTTGTTCTCTCCTTTCTCCTCTCTCTCTCTCCTCCATCACTCTTCAATCACTTCGGTGATTACACACCGATTTTTGTAACCTCTCACCCACTCTCCGAATATCTTCAACATGAGGGTATGGTCACCGCTCGTCCGCTCAGTGACCCCCCCCCCCCTCCCCGCTTAACTCCCCGCACATCATACCCCCCACTAGTGGTGCACAAAAAACCAGAACCGGACCCCGAAAAAAAACCCGGAACCGGGTATTATAAAAACCGGGTTTTCTATTCCCGAACCCGACCCTACCCATAGGGTAGGGACCGGGTATTCATATTTGATCTAAAACCCGGAACCGGTTTTTATACCTGGTTTATACCCGAAACCCGGTTTTTATAAATACCCAGAACCAGGTTTTATAAATACCCGGAACTGGGTTTTTTTATACCCGGTTATATAAGAAGCGAAGACGATTCAAGTCCTATCTATGTTTTTTTATTAATGTTATTTTATCTATGTTTTCAAGCATTAAGACTTCTAGTTCTTATGATTTAACAAAATTATGTATGCACTTTGATGTAATCTTGTTTAATTATTAGGTTTCTAATGATATTTGAAGTATTTGGTCATTATTCCCCTCTATTTATTCCCCTCTATTTGCTGGAAATATCCATTGGTGCTTGTCTAATACAAAAAAATGAAAAATTGATGGAACTTGGTTAAAACATAACATACAAATAAAATATATTGTTGTTATGTAATCCAAAAGGATTCAAATCAGGACTATTCATTCGATCTAGCACTATCGAATTTAAATTTAGAAATGTCATTAAAATTTCAATAGCCACCATCCACTAAAACATATAAAGAAGTATTAATACCCGGTGCGGGTATTTTCCCAACCCGATGCATACCCGAACCCTACCCGATGAATAACCGAACCGGACCCAAACCCGGAAATAGGGTATTATAATACCCGGGTTTTATAAAACCCGACCCGAACCCTACCCAAACCCGGGTATATAGGGTATACATTTTTGGTAGAAAACCCGGACCCGACCCGGTTTTTAAAAAAAACCCGATTTTGTAAAATTCGATCCTACCCGAACCCGGTTCCATACCCGGAACCGGTTTTTAAAAAAACCCGATTTGTGCACCACTACCACTACCCCCACCCCCACCCTAATAATAATAAACCTACGGATTGGGCTTAAATACCGTCAATGTTGGGCTTTGATTTGGGCCTTCTACACATACCCCTTTCACCGATGCAAAAAAAAAACCCTAATCCCCAAATTCACGTATATAAACCGCAGCTACAAACAATCCCTGCCTCCATAATCTATCTAATCACAGACTACTCACCATTGATAGCATTAACCTCTTCATCTACATATTTTATTGCCTCTGTATGAGGAATCCTTTGAACACTCGAAGTGATTTCTCTAAGAATTTACATTCAACTGAGGCGTATAATCATTGCGGAAGCGTTGAGTCGCTTCGTTTCTGTTAATCACCGGACGCAGCTAATAAAACTCCGCTACATTTATTTACTCATGTTTGTTTTCAGTGTTTTTTATTTTTATTTTTTTAACTTAATTGGTTTTTTTTTTTTTTTTTGTGTGTGTGAATTTGAGTTGTGTTTGGTGATCCAGTGATGGCATGATATCTTTGAGACCTGATTATTTACATTTTGATGACAACTATAAGCATTTTAAGCTGAGGATCATTTGAATTTTAAATTTTAAATTTCTATTTTTATTTATATGTTTTTTTTTTTAATTTTAGTTTGATTTTTGAAGTGATGAAGTTTGCACTGGGCTCTGAGAGTAATTGATTAATTGCTTGATTTGATGCATATTGCAGCCTAGAAAGCTAGTCTGATCATTTTATCTTGTTTAATTAATTAATTTGTTTATTTATTAATTTTATTTTAATAATAATTGTGTGGCATTGCTATGATGATCGAACTTGCCATCCCAGCTCACTATGAGACCTTGATATGTTTGAGGTTCTTGATTACAAATAGTTCATTTTAATCTGAGCTTTTTATTTTATTTTTATTTTTTTTTTGTTTTTGTTTGTTTTTTAAGTTTTAAATAGTTGATGTGAATTTTGTTTGTTTTTGTTGGTGCAATGATGATGAAACTATCTAATCCCAGCTCTATGAGACCTTGATTTGTTTAAGGTTTAGGAATTATAATGTTTAATGTTTTATCTGAGCTTTTAGTGTATTTTTTTTATTTACAAATTAGATTTTGTTCCCAATGATTTTAAATTTGACCATGCTAATTCTGATATTGATGAATCAGTTTTCAGTTATTAATGAGGGAACTTGTGTTAATGAGATTTCTTTTAAACTTCTACTTGTGTAAACAAATATAATTGTCTAAATAAACTTTTTTTTACATTCATTAACAAGTATATTTTTCGTGAACCGATTGGTTTTTTCTTTATGTCTACTAAGTCATAAAGGAAAAAAGGAGAAGTATATCAAGATGGATCATGTATTTTTTAGTGGTATGATTCTTACTAGTGAATTTTGTAATCTTATTTCATCTGTAATGTCACATTTTTATTTTGTAAATAAGTATTCTTTTGTGCTTCAAAGACATTTTTTGCAGCCGTTAAATGATTGTAAATAATGTGGTAGGGTTGGGTCCAACGGAAACAGAGAAGAACTGATGCTAAACTAAAACTTAAATTAAACTAAACTGTTAAATTCAAATTATAAACCCTGAAAGTTGATTTCCTTCCCCCTTACCGCTTGTGGTTGGTTATATCAATTCACCGCAGCTATAGCTAGTTGTTAATTAATCACCCAGATTACCGACCCTCGTTCGCCTAGCTAGAAGGAACATCATTATAGACTTGGTGGCGTGCATGCTTTGCGGCGAAGGGGACGAGAACAATGATCATCTTTTCTCTTCTTGCCATATAGCCTTGATTATTTGGGAGTTTATTAGTTGATGGTGTGGTATGTTGAATTTTTTTGCTTTTTCGGTTAAAGATGTCACAGCTCACAAGAATGCTTGTAGAGATGAGAAGAAAAAAGAAGCTATTGTCTTCACGGCTAAGAGGTGTCTATGCAAATCTAGGTACGAAGTCATTTTCACTAATAAAAGCATCAAGTGGTGAAAATAAAAGAAGAGGTCTTGGATTATTTGTGGATTAAAATAGATCGATGTATAAGAGTATTACGTGAAGAGATTGGTGTAACTTTAAGTTTTAAGTTGTGTTTTTTGTTGGCCCTAGCAATTTGCTATTGGCCGTTTTTAATGATAGTTACTGTTCAAAAAAAAAAATAGTCACACAGATAACATTTGATAAGACATCTTAGAGCATTCATATCCAGTCCATCATATTTTCACTCTAAATTACACTAAAAAACACTACATTTTCTCTCTTATTTTCAATTAAATAATATTTTTTACACCTTTATCATTACCTTTTCTCTCTCTTCCACTCACAACCAACCACTTTCAAAATATAATAAAAAATTATAGGGGATGAACAGTGTCCACTGTCCCCTCAAATATATTTTAAAAATGAACAGTAACATTTTCTCTCTCCTCCACTCACAACCACTTTTTATACTCTTTATATTTTAAAAACGACACACACATAATTTAATAATGCTCTTAATCCATAACGCTGTTTGAAACACGCAACCCACTTTTTCCAGAGCGCTTTTTAGCACCCATCATTTACTAGCACGAGGAGAGGTGTTGGGAGTTCTAAAGTGCTGAGGTAGTAATAACCAATCACAGATTTTTTAATTTATTTTTTATAAATTATAAATTATTAGTTAATTAACGTAGACTTATTTTTATAAATTATTAGATAATTAATGTACACTTAAAGGGTCAGCTAGTTAAAGCCCTAATGTATCATGTTTTACAAGTGTTTTTGAGTTACTTGAAGATAGAAGCGTGATAGCTAAATACCTAACTCGGATTGCAATTAGCTAGACATCTATGTTTTCCAATCTCATGGTACGATGACAACGTCCTTGATACATTATTAAAATAAGCCTACTTATTTAGATAATTTTAGTTTCGTAACATTGGGGATGTTTTGAACTTAAAATAAGATGATGTTAAGATCATCTCATTATCCCAACATAATAATTGTTGATCGATATTATTATCTTAATTAAATCATTGGTGGTAGAGAAACCTAGCTATGGTAGACACCGATAATCTATTTTATCTTTTATTTGAGTTCATAGACACCGATAATCTATTTTATCTTTATTTTTTATTTATTTTTTTTTTTTGTTTGTAAATAACCAAAACTACACATTTATAAACTACCAATGGGAGATCTCCTTTAATAAGTGAAATTGTCAACAAAAAATTACCACCTCAGTTCATTAAAATAAAGGGCATCCACATCAAGATCATTTTGTTTACTTGCATGCTTTTAAGTTTTGTCTTAGTAAAACATCTCTACATGGTTAGTGTAAAACATAAATCCATTATATATAGACTTATAATTACATGTTCAGTTCGGTTAAGGTCATTTTGACGACGATACATGAACTAATGCTCAACATACCTGAGTCTATTTTGAAAAGAATGCGAGAAAAAGTAGATACACGATGAAATCACATAAACTACAAGAGTGTTTTTTTTCCTCACGTTACTGTAAATATAACACATTAAGGAAGGTGACTATTTTCATGATTTTCCATAGCCTTGCAATTTGCCATCTCAATATTTATTTTGTTTTCTTTTTTATGTCCTAACATAACTGTATATAAAAAGGGACTAAGATTTTGGAAATTAACAAAAGTAACTTAATTCTATGGTCTGATTCCGCCATTAACAAATCGTATTACCTAACAGGAGATGAAAAGAAGATGACAACAAAATAGACAAAGATACCTGCTATCAGAATCCCAGCATATACTAGACTTTGTGATGACTGTTTCGGGGACTTGAACTTGATTTCACAACACTTCATTTTTTCCCTCTCATACTCGAGTACATGTTCCACATACCTGCATTCCCAAGATACATGTCATCACCATCATAAACACACAATGGTTATATATATGCATGTGTGTGTATACAGATAGCGTAAACTCACTGTTGTGTTAAAATGGAGCTTTGAAGAATTTCAGTGCTGTTTGCATTTGCATCTTGTAGACGATGATCGTATAGAAGCGAAGATAAATCCACAAGTTGTTCCTCAAGACCCTGTTATTTATTCAACATCAGAAAATGCTTTTTCAGCTTTTAGTCTTTTACAAAATAAATTAAAGGAAAAACTTACATCCAAAAACTTTTCAAGCCTGTCAACTAGTTCATGAGGAAAAGGCTCGGGCAAGTTTGTCTCTTTTTTGTAGAACTTTTCGATCCATAACTCGGTGGTTGTCTTGTTCTTCTTCCCCTTTACTGGCTCACCAAGAGGGGTTCTCAGATACTCTCCAGCAAAAGCTTGGACAGACTAAAACAAATTATTAGATTAAGTAAACACATTTTCTGAAAATAACATTAATAATAATAACAACAAGCGTTGTAAGAGTCGCTAGGCGCTAGTCAGCTGTTGGGGTACCGACTAGAGATTAATCGGATTGGGATTTTTTTTAAGTGCACATGTTTTAACACCTTCTTCGATCCCATATATTGAAGTAGATAGGATCAATTTCCGGAGTTTACAGTTTTTGGCCGGAATCGCTAGACTGCCACCAATTTTTGGCCAATTAGGACCGGATTTGACCATTGTTGACCACCTAGCGATTAATTGGCAGTTTAGATGAAAATTACTCGGTGAACCTCCGACTAGCGATTAATCGGAGGCTAGGCACGATTTTTACAACCATGGGGCCCAACAACAACATTAATGAGAATAAGAAAATAAACATCATGTTATACCTCTGATGTCTCTCGAATCCTATGAAGAGCAGAATCTACACGGGCATATATTGTGTTTCTCTGTTGAAAGCAAAAATAATTAACTATAATTACAAAAATATCAGTGTTACTAAGATAATCTAACTCTTTGATTAAATTGATTTTTAAAATGCTATATGTATAAAAAATAGACTTTGGGTGGCGTTTAACCTTTTGACCCAATTTAAGATAATATACAACAATAATCAACCTAATAATAAGCAAACAGGTAGAAAATGCCACCAATTATACTTCAAGAACTAGGGCACATTACACAAAACATTGTAAAACATCTATACGTGAAGGTGTATTTTGTAGTTGACCTTGATATCTACTATTATAAGTGATAATCATTTAATAAAGGCAAAACAACCAACAAAGAAAAAGAAGATACTTAGATACGTACCAGCGCAACATCCTGAAGCAGTTGACTGACCCGAGAAGCATTAGAAAATGGTCCAAACGGATGACAGCCAGCAGCCAATAGCCAATTGACAACAGGTCTTTCATGAATATGAGAAGCTTTTTCATATGGTGCGCTTAATCCACCCACAACAGAAGCCAATCCAGCCACTATATGACGTTGCGCTTGTGAGGGAAAAACATGTCTTCTCTCTGTTTCCGACACGTAACTAAACAAAAAAGTTAGCATATCAGCAAATACATTCAAGAAAAAAAGAGTAAAATGCCAAAATCGTCCCTGAGGTTTGGGCACTTTTTTGTAACTGGTTTCATTTTTGTTGCGATTTCCATCCAAATGACCAACTCAGTTAAAATGTATTGTTAACTTAGGGACGATTTTTATTGTGTATATATAAACTAGCAGGATGCCCGCGCGATGCGGCGGGAGCAACACATCGTATTGCGATACTCGTTTTTGGTAGTTTTCTTATTCATATAATATTTATTGTAGCATCATTGTGATAGATATACATCAAAAGCGAAGTAATAAGGTAATCCATTTCATTGAGCTATGCATGGTTCGGTCGGTTCGGTTATTATACTCAACCGAAGCCGAAACCAAAGTCATCGGTTAGTCTATTTTATTAAACAATCGATTTTCGGTTAATCACTTCGGTATTCGGTTAGATTGACGGTTCTTGGTTTGGCTCATTAAATTTCAGTTAATAGCAAAAACCAAACTTGGGTTAAAACTTTTACTGAGATATATATGAAACTGAGGTATAAATACATGAAATGAAAGTATAAATATAGGAAATAAAGATATAAAATAAGAAATATATGAACTAGAGGTATAAAAGCTATACATATATGAAAATATGAATGATTCAGTTCAGTTCAACTAATTTTGGTTAAACAAGAGTACAAAAAATTGATAACTGGTTTTTGGTTAATTCGGTTTTTGGTTGATTTTGGTTCGGTTTCGTCAGTTTTCGGTTTGGTTTAGGTTAATAATTTAGTTATTGCTTACCGATATGCGGTTTTGGTTAATAACGATAGGTGCACGCGCGATGCGGTGGGAAACACAGACATTGCCACGCTGTGCATTGTTCGGTTGGTTAGATTATTATCCTCAACCGAAATCTAGGTTATTAGCCAATCCGTTTTCAGTTAATAGGTTTGGTTTATTCAGTAAGATTGACGGTTTTTGGTTTGATTCATTTAATTTCGGTTAATTACCACAACCAACCTTGAGCTAAAATGTTTGATTAAAAATACATGAAATGGATGTATAGATACATGTAATGGAGGTATAAATACATAAAATGGGGGTATAAATATGAAATATATGAACCGAAGGTATAAAAGCTAAAAATATATAAAAATATGAATGGTTCGGTTCAGTTAATTTTGGTTAAATGAGGGTACAAAAAAATCGATAACCGTTATTGGTTAATTCGGGTTTCAGTTAATCAGTTTTCAGTTAATTCAGTTTTTTGTTGATTTCGGTTAACGATTCAGTTATTACTCACCCTTAGACACTTTTAATCACGTAACATATCAATCTTTTTAATTAAAAAAACTATAGCAATACAAAACTCAAATTAAAGAGAATAAAATACTTGTTTATATGGTGAAATTTAAAAGAATATATATTAACGTACCAAAAGGTTATGACCGTTTAAAAATCACAGGGAGGGAGGAGTTAGTTTTTTATAAGGGGATTAAATGTAAATACTAACTAATTATCTATAACTTTGCTAATGATGAGTGATTTAAGTGTAATCCAGATGAGAGAATTAAATTGATGGATTAAACACTTGACATTCTGTAGGCACTATAGCCATTATACGCATTCTGGAATAATGACTAAGTTGTTGGGCTTTAATCACTTGTACACTAAGGCATCATCTACTTGTACTATCCACACGTCAATACTGACCAAGATAACTATCGAAACGTCGACAAAAATGAGTAGGGTAAAACATTATCGTTTATAAGATATGGCAAGAATACGTAAAAGAATTATAAGTTTGTTGTGGAGAGGAAAAAGTGTAACCAATTACCCATAATTATGTTAAAACTCGGGGATTTAAGTGTAATAAGATGAGGGACTAAAATATAATTATTGTTTAAAAGACCAATTTACCCTTATTTTAGGGATGTATATTATAACTATAATTAGTTATGTTGTTTTTTATTTACAGGTAACAAAAGAAAAGTTAAAAACAGAAAAAGAAAAGGGTAAATTGCCAAAATCGTCCCTAAGTTAACGATATTGCCAAAATCGTCCCTGAGTTAATGATACATTTTAACTGAGTTAGTCATCTAGATGGAAATGTCAACAAAAATGAAACGTCAGGGGTCCAGTTACAAAAAGTTCTTATTTTGGATGTAACCGACAAAAGTGCCCAAATCTGAGGACGATTTTGGCATTTTACTCAAAAAGAAATATGATATAAGGTAGTGTTTGTTATAGTATATGCTAACCTTAAAGGTATCTTTTCACTTTGATGTTGGAGTACAATAACAACATCGTTACTTGTCCACAAAAGGCTTTCATCATCCATCATAAGGTGTGGATCCACATCAGCTAACGACAGTACAAATCTGCAAAAGAAGAGACATGTCTTGTTTATCTTTCAAGAAGAATTGCTAGCAAAACGTAAAAGATTCAAAACATGATTGAATTACTCACACAGGAACCACTCTTGTTCCATAGGTACGATGCAGATCCCCGTGTTTCTTTTGCACTTTTTTAGTTTTCTTTCTTTGAGATTTAGAGTTAGTAGCCCATACAGGTTTATGCTTTATAAGTGAATCACTCACACCATCTGACTCTTCCATCCAGTGCTATGAAAAAAGTAGAACTAATGTCAGCTTACAAGTGTGGCACTAAAACTTGAATAAAATTAATGCCATTTTCGTCCCTGAGGTTTGGCCAGTTTTGCAACTTTCGTCCAAAGGTTTGTTTTTCTGCATCTGGATCCAAAAGGTTTGAAATCTTGCCATTTTCATCCGGCTCGTTAACTCCATCCATTTTTCTCCGTTAAGTCAGGGGTATTTCTGTCTTTTTTACATAAAGTGTAAAGGACCGAATTGCCCTTTAAGTTAACAAAAAATACGAAAATACCCCTGACTTAACGGAAAAAAATGGATGGAGCTAACGAGTCGGATTAAAATGGCAAGATTTCAAACCTTTTGGATCCAGATGCGATAAAAACAAACCTATGGACAAAAGTAGCAAAACTGGCCAAATCTCAGGGACAAAAATAGCATTTTACTCGTAAATAAATAATAGGATAGAGTTAGACCAACCTGACGAAGAAAATATTTATCAGAAAGGGAAGGCTGTGAGACCTCAAGCAAACCAGCAGCGAGTACATCAGCCGATCGTTCCATTTCCTATATTGAAATATGTATTTGTATTATAAGAAATTAAATTTGTAAAAATAAAAGGTCGTCTATTATACCTCTTTAAGGATTGCACCATCAAGATATGTCTTTGTATGCACATGAAAACGTCCATCTTTTTTTGTTTCTTGGAGAGAATGACCACGCATAGCTTTTGAAACAGCAATCGCGAGTTTCTCATGAAGGTGTAACGAATGTGAACCACCAACAATCACTACATCTTCTCCTTTGTGTACCATCTTTTTAACCTGAAGATAGTATGAGGAAATATTACATACAGGGAAAAGGTTGATATCGCCTGTCATTTCTAAGCAACAGAAAAATAAATGAAAATAAACTTTTGAGTAAAATGCCATTTTCAAACCTGAGGTTTGTCCCGACTTTCGTCCAAATGTCTGTATTTCCACATCTAGATCCAAAAAGTTGAAATCTTGCCATTTTCATCCGGCTCGTTAACACCATCCATTTTTCTCTGTTAAGTCAAGGGCATTTTTGTCTTTTTTGTTAACTTAAAGAGCAATTCGGTCTTTTTCACTTTATGTACAAGTATTTAGCATAAAGTACAAGTATTCAAAAGACCAAATTGCCCTTTTAGTTAACAAAAAAAGACGAAAGTACCCTTGACTTAATGAAGAAAAATTGATGGAGTTAACGAGCTGGATGAAAATGACAAGATTTCAAACCCTTCGGGTCCAGATGCGGAAAAACAAACCTTTGGACGAAAGTCGCAAAATTGGACGAAAATGACATTTTACTCTAAACTTTTAGAAGAAAAATGCACCTCGGCCTCAATGGCTTCGATATCTATACTGTAGTTCTGGCCTTTTTCCATGATATTGTACCGGTTATGATTTTGCAGCACAATTATTGGTATAAGTAACCGTGTTGCAAGATCTACAGTCTCAAACCTGCATCCACCGGATACAAATATACAATTGCAAGATTTTAGTAACGAACTAACGAATAAAACAAGGATCACTATAAAACTAGAAGCTGGCACAAATCTTAACCACATATAATTTGGCTTGTAAATGAACCGAACGTTTAGTGAACCATTCGTCAATCGTTCGACATGAAGTTCGTTTATTAAGAAACGAACGAACATGAACGAAACTTTTATATCAACTAGTTAAACGAACGAACATGAACACATGGCACGTTCGTTCATTTATGTTCGTGAACGTTCGTTTGTTTGTGTTCAGTAAATTATGTTGCTTTCATTGAATATTCCTTTATGATTGTTAGGCCCATTATAATTTAGTGTAGTTTATAAAAATTAAAATATCACTCATTACCATTTAGTCTAGTTATATTAAGTTTTTAGGCCCAAGACATTACTATTCATATTTACTTTTAATTGGTGTTAGCTCGGTTATGTTCGTTCGTCTAAGTTCAGTTACGTTCGTTCGTGAACAGTTCATTTATGCTAATAATTAACAAACATAAACAAACACGAACTCGTTCATTTTCTTATCGAACGAACACGAACAAGAAAAACCTGTTCATGTTCGATCGTTTGTTTGATAAAACTTAAATGAACGAACACATCCCGTTCGTGTCGTTCGGTTCATTTACAAGCCTAAATATAATTTAGAATCAGCATACCTGACATCTGGGGCAATAACATGCTGAACTGTAATGCCAATCAAAGCAGCAAGTTGACCAATAAAGTTGTCATGAGTGGTAGCATGATCATTAGCAGCAATCGAGCTTTTAGGCAACATTGTATTCCGCAAGCGTGGAAGGGTTTTCGAACTAACGCTTCCTTCTTCGGTTTCAATTTTTCCATACGTGCATGGGCCCGCTGAGATATCAATTACAACAAACCTGCCCGATCCAAGCCATACTTGAGATGCTCCACCTCCGTTATAATGATATCGATAGATATAGCCTCCCTCTTGTTGTTTAATATCTTCTTCAGTTAAGTGACTCGGTTTTGCATACATTAAGCTATCAAGATCAATATCTTTATTCTTAGGATCCATTCTAACCTTTAAAATCCATAACCAAGAAAGAAACACATGTCAGTGGAAAACGGTGGATAATTATGAGTAAAATGCCAATTTCGTCCCTGAAGTTTGGCCAGTTTTGCGACTTTCGTCCCTAGAAAAGACCAAATTGCCCTTTAAGTTAACAAAAAAGACGGAAATGCCCCTGACTTACTTAACGGAGAAAATTGAATGGAGTTAACGAGCCGGATGAAAATTTTGGATCCAGATGCGGAAAAACAAACCTTTGGATGAAAGTCGCAAAACTGGCCAACCCTCAGGGACGAAAATGGCATTTTACTCTTATAGAAAACAAGGAATGTTAAACCGTACCTTATCAAAATTCACAATAAATATTGCTGTTGGCATAGGTCTGTCTGCCTCGTCAGCATTATATCCCATATTATCATAGTCAAACAAGTAGGAATAAAGCTTCTGAAATTCTGGCTCCACAGCTGATGCATCTACATCAAACGCGGGAACTTCACGTCCAAAATCAGCCTAAACGTAACACATATAAAACAAAGGTTATCACCAAAGTTATACAACCATAAAATTTACTAGTTGAAGCCCGAAGATTGCAATCACCTCTCTGGCGGTTCCAGCTGGGACCATGGCTGCTTTCATTGCCTTTTCAAGTGCTATGAGTTCGGGTTGTGCGGCCTGCAGTAAGTGACAAGCTTACAAATACTTAAAAAGAGATACGGATTGATGGATACGTAAAAGCGAAATGTAGATAGAGGTGCTGACCGGAAATGCATTGAACACCATGTGATGCTCAATATCAAGAGGTTCACCAGTCTCGAGGCAGGAGGGCCTGTGAGACGGGAATCCCACTCGAAGAAATTCTTCCAGTTTCTGTGAATCCAATTGGTATCTGTAACCTCCGTCTCCACTGAAACCAACGAGAACAACATTTACTTCGAGTGGAACTTGGAAGGGAACCTGCATCAAATGCATCACATAGGTAACCAAAATACCCTCGCCATTAGGTCTAATATCATTCAAATTAAGCAAAACAACTGTACAGCTATTGAAATTACCTGCGGTTTAACACTTTAACCTAGTTAATCTACTAATATTGTATCCAAATACATTCTACAATACGGAATTAAGAATATACTTCCGTGAAACTAACTAAATTCAACAACAAAACATGAAAACCTAAAGAGAACCTACATCAAATACATCCCACAGGTAACCAAAATACCCTCACAATTAGGTCTAACATTTCAAACTAATCAAATCACCTATGGTTTAACACCTTAACCTAGTTAATCTACTGAAAGTGTATCCAATTCATGCTAGTTAATATGGATTAAATAATGTACTTCCGTGAAATTAATTAAAAAAACACATGAAACCTAAAAGGGAACCTGCATCAAATGCATCACTTAGATAACCAAATTACCCTAACAATCAGGTCTAAAATCTGAAATCAAGCAAATCAACTGTACAGTTCTACCTAAATCACCTATAATTCAACACTATAACCTAGTTAATCTACTGAAACTGTATCCAAAATCATTCTACTTAACACCGAATCAACAATATACTTTCATAAAATCAGCTAAATTCAACAACAAAACATAAAACCTATAATAATATATCAACCGCTAGATGATAATAATCCGATCTAACTATCCACAAAACTCGTACCGTAATCGCAACTAACCAGAACCAAAAGTTAACCAATACATATCAAATTATTCATATCGATAATTCACAAAAATCTCCGTTATGATCACATACAATCAATATTCAATAACATGTTACCTCAGCGCGAGAATGGAGCATGCTACGAACATCCGATCGAACACTTTCTCGAACATCGTGAAAAGCGCTGTGGTGCCATTGAGGATGACCTGGATCTCTTTTGTAAGCTTGATTGGGGGCTGATTGTGAGCTTTTTAGTAGCAGAATTGAGAAAAAAGCGAAGAAGATGATGCGAATCGACGCCATTGTTGATGAACCCTAATTTTGGTTGTGGTTCAGTCTGCTGTTGTTTACCGGGGTGGCGTTTACCGGTGAAGACTAGCGCAGTGCGGCAGGGCTTTTTACCAAACTGCCCTCCTTTCTTGTAATGGTTATGAGTTATGACATAGATGCTCTTTATTGAAAGTTTTTATTTTTTTATTTTTTTTATTTTGACTTTGTTTTGAAAAAAGAGAACGATAGGAATGATAAAAGAACTACATTTTTCATCTATGTTGCTAGCAGGTTGTAATGAATAATCTTTAACTTCAATAATTACAGTCATAGTCTTTTATTTCGAAAACTCATTACACTCTACGTCCTTTAGCCCTAACCTGGTTATAATTTTCAGTTAAATATGACATCTACATTGCACATTAGGGTACTTTAGTCATTTTAGAAATATCTTTAACAATATATATATATAGGCTAATTATAATGAGAAAACTCACCCCAGTTAAGAAAACCCAGTAAACTCTTATATGTGGCTAGGATTGAGCCACGTCACATGTTAGTGTAAGATGAGACAAGGGCAATTTTGTCATTTCCATTAATCTTTGACTTAATGTGTAAGTCTGGTAAGTGTATGAGAGATGTCTGACTTTGCGACTTTTCTCATCAGTTTCATTTATTACAAATTGTACTTGTTCTATCACATATCTTTAGTTCTTTTTGTTTTATGTATCATTAATATGGTGTCATATCTCACATCTCAATTCTCCAAAACAGAAGTGGAGAGAAAGAAAAAAACCAGACACACCATTGAAGAGTTTTTGCATTTAACATGGCTGAGTTGAACAGCCAACAACCTCGGAGTGTTTCCAGTGGTACGACGACATTCAATGACCATCTGGGTTCACCCTTAAATGTTTTCCTACATAATTTTTTACCTGATTTTGCATTTAATGAAGATGAAGATGCATTGGGTGAGAGTAGAGTTGTTGAAGATCCTGAACTTATTTCTACAGAGTTTCCAGGTGAGTCATACCTTTTTTTTTTCAGTTTTATTAATTGTACACCTTTTCAGTTGCAGCGAGAACATAATCATTTAGATTACATAAATTTATAGATCATATAGATGTGATTTATGACATTTGTGTTTCATATTTACTTTTTTTCTAGCATTTTGTGTGTTATTCAGCAGTTGAAGTTTTCCGGTCTAAAAACGAGATCGTGGATGATTCTGGTGAGTCCAGATGCATACGAGTACATGTGCATATTAAAGTTTTCTTGTTTAGATTTTCATTGGATTCTTCTTGATTTATTTTTCGTTTTTTGTTTTTTTTTTTCATGTGTAGCCTCAGATCTGCATCAAAACGGCACCAATGATGATGAGGATTCAAATTATTTTCAAAAGTTATAGTTACAGGGATTAAGTCGTGGTTATCTTGAATCATTGGCAAGTGGGGTATTGTGCACATTACTAATTTCTCACGGCTAGGTTCACCAACCTAACAGTGATAATCATCACTACTTGGGTGAAAGGACCCAATAGTGATATGACCATCGTCACCAGGGTGTGACACGGCGCCAGATAAAAATAAGATAGTAGCCATTGTAATCGCTCTTATGATGTAATCTATAACTAATGTGTTGTTTTCTTTAACCTGAATGACTCGCTAGTATTTCCCCGCTGATAAAATATTTTTTTTAAACATGTTTCAGGTGACTTACTGTGAATCAAGTAAAAGTGCTACGGAGCACTAACAAGCTTGAAGTGGTGGCTCAATAAAATAAAGAAACATGACTTGTAAAACAGGGAATTTCCTCGTGAAATTCCTCTATTGTAAATTACAGGGTTTGCACCAAATTATGAAATAAAATAATTGGGCATTTTCAAGTTTTAAAAGATCCTGTTAAACTTCCGCTGTCAACTCAAATAATAAATACCACGGGTTTCTGTCCCGCGCTCCTGGACCGGGTAACACCGGGACGGGGGTCGTGACAGAAAAATGTGGTATCAGAGCCACTGATTTAAGCCAATTAAGTATTTAAAAATACTTAATTTAATTGATTGCCATTCTGTGATTCTGTAAATAACATTCTAACTAGGATTTTGTGTTTCCTTATATTCTGATAGCATGAATGAGTTATCTGAAGCTCTTCAGAATCTCACTATCTATCCTACTGACATGGAAGTTTTCGGGGGCTTTTCCGGTTATTGGGCCGACACTGAGAAACCTATGGAATTCCAAGCCCAACCTCAGGAGAAACCCAAGTCGAAAAAGATAAGGAGAATCATAGGCTGGAGACGCGCACGGAGGAAGAAGCCAGCCGCACAGAGGATTAAAAAGACTGAGGACTCAAATGATAAAGGGAAAGGAAAAAAGATAGGGGAAAGTTCAGGGCAAGCCCAGGAAATGCCACTGTGGGAGGAGCTGGACCGCAAACTGGCAAATAGCAACCTCATCGGACCTGCCGATGGAAACCTCTTCAATTACCCAGCTGAAGCATAATTTCCAGCCAATCTGGAACCTGCTATCCCAGATCCTATTGTCAACCCCCGACCATTACCAGGAGAGCTGGAAGAATGGTGGACAACTGACTTGCAATTTCAGAATCTCTTGAATAACCCTAACACCTTTTTCCCCCAGTTTGACCCTGAGCCTGCACCAAACCCACGTATGAGCACAGAAAACTTGACTGAACTCCGCCACTATGGCGAGGAGTTGGTGGACGCAGGAAATAGAATCCGGGAGGTGGGGGAGAGAATATCATGGAAATACGACTAGATGGAACGTCGTTTCTGAAGTGCCAGCTGACAGGGATCATATGTGGTTGTGTGGTTATGTGTTTAATAATAATAAAATAATAATAAATATTAATAAAAATATAATCATGTAAAATAACTTAAAATAAAACTTTTGTGATATAACTGGTGTGTACGGATGCCTACTAATATATAAAAATATCAACGTCGCAAAGTCGACAATTTTGGCTATACGTGTTAACATAATTATGTGTGATTGTTTTATTGTGATTGATCATTAATTATTTTATTTTATGCCAATAATTTATACATTTGTATATTGAAAATTATCAGATGGAACCCGCCGTCAATGAACCAGTTAACGAAGTAAACCAATCTGAGCCAAACAATGAGGATCACTTTATTAATAGACAAGATATAGAAAATATTGTTGCTCAAGGAATAGCCAATGCTATTCCGGCAATCCTTGCTGCTGCCCGAAATCCAGTAGAACCTCCACCCAGCAAACGTACTCGTGATGACAACTTCAGTAATAGTGTAAATGGAGGCAGCAACAATAATAATAATGATAATGATGGCCTGATGGGATACAAGCCCCATTCCTTAAGAAAATGAAAGCTGCAACGCCTGGTTGCACATACAAGGAATTTCTTGCCTGTAAACCAATCGAATTTGCAGGCAATGAAGGGGCAACTGCAACATTGCGTTGGTTAGAGAAAACCGAAGCAGTAATTAAAATAAGTAAATGTGCCGAGGAAGACAAAGTCATGTACGCGTCGCATCTTTTTAAAGAAGGGGCACTAGAATGGTGGAACACAGTATTACAAGCCAAGGGAAGCGACGTGGCTTATGCCATGAATTGGGAAGAATTTAAGAGACTAGTAGAAAGAAAATTATGTCCCGAATATGAAAAGGAACAAATGACAAATAAGTTCCTAAACCACCGAATGGTGGATGTTGATTGTCGAGGATATACTTCGACATTCTTCGAGTATGCTAGAATTGTACCTACCCTGGCTTCGCCAGAATCGGTGCTTATTTCTCGCTATATTTGGGGTTTAATTAGCAAGATTCGCGATATCGTCAAAGCTGCGAGACCCCGCACAATTGACGAAAGAAAGTGGAATTAGCCAACACCTTGACTGAGGGACTGGTACGCACAAGAGAAGAAAACCGGAAAAAGGAAGTGGCCCAAAAGATTACCCAAGGGTTCCGTGTGGGTAATAGTAGTAATTTCAAGAAAAAGGGAACCGGGCTGTCACGTCCCCCGACCCGGTTTGACCCGTTTCAGGAGCCGCGGGACAGAAATCCCGTGGTATTTATTTTAATTGAGTTTAACAGCGGAAGTTTATCATCGGGATCTTTTAAAGCTAAAATTTTTCCCGATTATTTTATTTCACACTTCGGGATAAAACCCCGGTAATTTACAATACTTATGATTTCATGAAGAAATCTTTATTTTACAAAACATATTTCTTTATTTTCTAATGAGCCACTTTCTTAAGCTTGCAGTGCTCCACAGCACCTTTCCTGAATCACAACAGATCACCTGAAACATGTTTGAAAAAGATTTTGTCAGCGGGAAATACTGAGTGAATCATTCTATTTAATAAAACGACCTGTTTGTTATAATTTACAGTATTAAGGAAGATTACAATGTTTCTGATATCAACCAACTACCCACAGTACTTTATCACTCGACCCATTGGCCCATTCGTCCAATGGTGTCTGTGATTATGGTCATATCACCCATTGGCTGCCCCAATGGTGAAGATTATCAAGTAATGTATACAAAACCCCACATACCGGCTGTAACTTGGTGATTACATAAACTTAATCACTGTAATTATAACCTTTGAAAATAAACATAATTTGAAATTTAATTTGATAAAAAGAGAATGACTCACATTGCAGATTTAACATGGATAGAGTCTAGTCTATGGATTAGCCTTGTTAACCTAATTTAAATAACAATGCACACAAAACTGGGTTAGTAACCAATTCAGCATTTACGATAACTCACGAGATCAAACCCTCACAATGAATGACAAAGTGCAATCACTTAAACATCCATCGGATTCACAACGAATGACAGAGTATTCCCCGAGTTCAGGTGGTACTCAAACATCCTGTCGGAATCACAACGAATGACAAAGGATAACCCTAATGTGGGCAGCACTTAAACATCCATTGGATATATTGATCGATCGGACAATGAATCGTAATAGCGATCGAGTTATTACCCTGTTTTGCTATAGCACTTCGTTATTCGTGTGTGTTTTGGACTGTTTTCACTATAACTTCATGTACGAAATGAATTTAAACGTCAAATCAACGCAGAAGTTCCAGTCCCATAGCCTACTATTTATAGCTGAAAAATGGTTCCCCCCGCGTGTCGCGTGTCGCGAGAGGCACCAATCTACCCTAGGGTAGCCTTGTGTCCCAGTAGGCTTGCTGAGTTGGTTTTACGTGAAATCTCAATTTTGACAACAAACTGTCGAGATAATACTAACCAGGGTTTACCCCCCCCCCCCCTGAGTTTTAGGGGCCCTAATCCTGATTCCGATTGTTCTGAAAATTTTAGGGTTTGTTCAGAATTACTTGGGTTTCTTAATTAGGGTTTCCTATTGGTCAATTAAAGTAATAAACAAGACTTTTGATGAGAGTTGTTACATTCTCCCCACCTTAATAAAATCTCGTCCTCGAGATTTACTGGAATAAATGAGGATACTTTCGCTTCATTTCTGATTCCAGCTCCCAAGTATATTCAGCTCCTCTTTTTGAATCTCATTTGACTTTAACTAGCACTAGTCACTAGTGCTTGAGAAACTTCACTTTTCTATCTTCTATCTGAAGAGGTTTCTCAACAAATTTTAATTTTTTGTTTACTTCTAATTCTTAAAGGGGTACTACCAAAGATTTGTCTGATAGACATTTCTTGAGATTGGATACATGAAATACATCATGTATTCCAGCTAACTCTTCTGGTAGTTGTAAACGATAAGCAACTGGTCCTATACGTTGGATCACTGGAAATGGTCCTACGTACCTTGGACTTAACTTTCCTTTCTTACCAAATCTAACAACTCCTTTCCAAGGAGAAACTTTCAATAAGACTCTGTCTCCAACTTGGAATTCTAAAGGCTTGCATCTATTGTCTGCATAACTCTTCTGGCGATCTCGAGCCGTCTTCAGTCTTTCCTTGATTTGAGTAATCTTGTCAGTCGTCTCTTGCACAATCTCAGGACCTGACAATTGACTTTCTCCTATTTCTACCCAACATACTGGAGTTCTGCACTTTCTTCCATAAAGTGCCTCGAATGGAGTAGTTTCAATACTTGAATGATAACTATTGTTATAGGAGAATTCAATTAATGGTAAGTGATCATCCCAATTCCCACCAAAATCTATCACACATGCTCAGAGCATGTCTTCTAGAGTTTGGATCGTCCTTTCACTTTGTCTGTCCGTTTGTGGATGATATGTCGTGCTTAGGTTTAGTCGAGTTCCCATTGCTTTCTGGAAACTTTTCCAGAAATAAGAAGTAAAACGACTATCCCTATCCGAAACAATGGAGAGTGGAACTCCATGTAAGGATACTACTTTATCTACATACAACTTTGCCAGTCTTTCCATGCTAAAGGTTTCTTTCATAGGTAGAAAGTGAGCAGATTTGGTTAATCGATCTACAATTACCCAAATCACGTCATTACCTTTTCTGGTTTTGGGTAACTTAGTAACAAAATCCATTGTTATAAGTTCCCATTTCCATACAGGCATTTCTAGCTGTTGTAGTAGACCTGAAGGTTTCTGGTGTTCTGCCTTAACTTGTGAACAAGTAAGACACTTAGAAACATATCGAGCTATATCCTTTTTCATTCCTATCCACCAGAAGTTCTTTCTTAAATCTTGGTACATCTTATTGTTTCCTGGGTGTATAGTATACCTAGATTTATGGGCTTCTTCTAAAATCTTAGGTCTTAAGTCTCCCTGTTTAGGTACCCAAATTTTACTTTTGTGGAATCTCCAAATTCCATCTGCTCCTTGTTCTAATTCCTTTATTCGTCCTTTCATTCCTTCAGCATCATCCTTGATTGCTGTAGCTTGAACATTCTTCAATTGTTCCATTAAATCTATTTGTAGATTTAATCTGAGAGCACGAACCCGTCGTTGTTTCTCATAATACTTACGACTTAAGGCATCTGCAACTATATTTGCCTTTCCTTCGTGTTACTGAATATCACAGTCGTAGTCACTTAGGATTTCCATCCATCTCCTTTGCCTCATGTTTAACTCTTTTTGCCCAAATATATATCTTAAGCTTTTATGATCTGTATAAACAGTAAATTTACTTCCATACAGATAATGTCTCCAAATCTTAAGGGCAAAAATTACGGCTCCTAATTCTAAATCATGAGTCATATAATTTTCTTCGTGCTTTTTCAATTGTCTTGAAGCATATGCAATCACCTTTTTGCGTTGCATAAGCACACATCCATATCCTAGTTTTGAAGCATCACAATATACTTCAAAATCTTTAGTTCCTTCTGGTAAGGCTAAGATTGGAGCATTGGTTAATTTCTGTTTCAAGATCTTAAAAGCTTCTTCTTGTTTAGGTCCCCATTCAAACTTAATGGCTTTACAGGTTAGCTTAGTTAATGGTACAGCTATTTTGGAAAAATCCTTAATAAACCGTCTATAATACCCAGCTAAACCTATAAAACTTCTAATTTCCATTGCAGTTTGTGGAACCTTCCAATTGGTAATTGCCTCTATCTTAGCAGGATCTACGTGAATACCTTCGTGATTCACCACGTGTCCTAGGAATTGCACTTCCTTTAACCAAAATTCACACTTCGAGAATTTGGCATAAAGCTTTTCTTTTCTTAACAAAGTTAAGAGTATATGTAAGTGCTGACAATGTTCGTCCTGACTTTTTGAATAAATAAGTATATCGTCTATGAAGACAATTACAAATTTATCCAAGTACGGTTTACAGATTCTATTCATCATGTCCATGAATGCTGCAGGTGCATTCGTTAACCCGAAGGGCATGACTGTAAACTCGTAATGACCATACCTAGTTCTGAAAGCAGTTTTAGGTATATCTTCTTCTTGTACCTTCAATTGATGATATCCGGAGCGTAAATCGATCTTAGAGAAATATCTAGCTCCCTGGAGTTGATCAAATAGATCATCAATCCTTGGTAATGGATATCGATTCTTAATTGTAACCTTATTCAATTCTCTATAATCAATACACGTTCTCATCTAACCATCCTTTTTCTTTACAAACAACACTGGTGCTCCCCAAGGGGATAAACTGGGTTGTATGAATCATTTACTTAATAATTCATCTAATTGCTTTTTCAGTTCTAACATTTCTGTGGGTGCTAACCGATAAGGTGCCTTGGCTATCGGTGTAGTTCCTGGAATTAGATGAATCTTAAATTCTACCTCCCTATCTGGTGGTAATCCTGGTAATTCTTCTGGAAATACATTTGGGTATTCTGAGACTACAGAGATCTCCTTAAGTTCTTTGTTCTTAGTATTAATGATTACCGAAATCATATATACTATTCCTTGCTTTCGTTCATAACTAGCAACTTTCATTACTGATATAAACTTCATGGGCTTACGTGGTTTATCTCCTGTAATCGTGATTACTTCTCCAGTAGTTGCCAGAATTTCTACATAATTCTTATCACAAAGGATTCGAGCATGGTTGGCTATTAACCAATCCATTCCTAACACAATATCAAATTCAGCTAATTTCATAGGTAACAGATTTGCAGCAAATTTATGACCTGAAAGTTCTATTTCTACTTTTTGCAAAACCTGATCTATTTTAACTGAATTCCCATTTGCGGTTTCGACTGTAAAAATTTGCCTAATGTTGGTTAAAGGTAACTTAAGAGCTTGACAGAATAAAGTATTTATAAAACTTTGGTTTGCACCAGAGTCAAATAATACTTTTGCGTATACGTTGTGAACTAAGAACGTACCAGCTATCACATCTGGAATGAGTTCTGCTTCTTGAGTGGTTAGCTGGAATGCTCTGACATTCTTCTTAGTAGCTTCGTTTGTCGCCTTGGTTTTGTTGTCTGCTGGGTTGGCCAATTTAGGACATTCTGTTTTAAAATGCCCTGCTTCCCCACAGTTAAAGCAGATAGTGGTTTTCTTTCTGCAGTTCTCTTCACTATGTCCTACAGCTTTGCAAAGATTGCAGGTTACATTACATTTTCCATAATGTTTCCTTTTGCAATTCCTGCAGAAAGGTGGATTTGAAGATTGCCCCGTTCCTCTTCTCTTGAAGTTGCTATTATTACCTACCCGAAATCCTTGGGTAATTTTCTGAGCCAGTTCCTTTTTCCTATTTTCATCTCTTGTGCGTACCAATTCATCAGTTAGGGTGTTGGCTAATTCCACTGCATCGTCAATAGAGCGAGGTCTCGCAGCTTTAACGATATTGCGGATTTCACTAATTAATCCCCAAATATAGCGACAAATGAGTTGTAACAACTGTGCTTGTAATCACTATGAACAATTATGTTATCAATAAAACAATGTTATTTGATCACAATGTTTGTTTTGTTATGTTTTACATTTTTCATGTTTTGACTTTTGTTCAATTTCAAACTCTACATCGCTTTCTGGAGAGTTATACGCAAACTAGTGCGTAAACGTACTCAGTTTAATGCGAGAAATACTCCGGAACATCAACATATACTCAACATACCTTAAATAACCTTTACATAACTTAGAAATAAGTTTTAAAGGCTTTGGTATGGCAAAAACAAGTTAATTCGCTTACAGGGACTAAATATGACAAACTGCGAAAGTATGTCAATTTGAACTGTAACGAACATTCCGGAACCTAACCATAAGTTAAACACACCTTAAATATCCTTTACATAGCTTAGAAATAGGCTTTGAGGGGTTCGGTGTGCTAAAATAAACTTTTGGGTCATTCAGGGACTAAAAGTGTCAAAAAGTGCACAAGTTTGCATTTTCGCGCATAACATACGTTCTGAATACATCCGGACATCCAAAAATTTATGTAAGCACCAAAATATTTTATTTTAGTGTTTGGCATAAGAAAAATCCATTCGTCGCGCAATTTGGATCGTTTTTCGCGCTTATGCGCATTCCGTCGTAATTAACCGAACATCGCGATCGTACGACCAAACGAACGTTGGTGACCGACCGGATAATATTTAAATCCCACAAATATTCTGTTATGATTAAAATCTTATTTTAATCAGGTCCGTGTTGAAAAATAAATTAAAACGCCTAAAAACGTTATTTTTCAAAGTTTAAGCGCGTACCGTGTGTTTCTGCGCAACACAGTGCTTCTACTGCAAAACGCAGACAACGCAGCCAGTCCTGGCAACTGAAATTTATTTCAGTAATAACTTGGCGAGTTTATTTTTATAGAGTAATAAAAATAATTTAGAACGCCATAAACTGGGATTTAAACGCTAGATAAAATACCCGGTACCCAGTTAAATACCCGTCTTAGCCATATACTAGGAATATGCTTGGCATATGCTTGGAATATGCTAAGGTATATGCTTGGAATATGCTAAGGTATATGCTTGGAATATGCTAAGGTATATGCTAGGAATATGCTTGGAATATGCTAGGAATATTCTAGGAATATTCTATATGGAAAAACTATAAATACCCACCATATGTTTCATTCATAATCACTAGAAATTTGATTTGAGAAACTCTAAGTTGAAACACTAGTTTCATACCTGAGATTTTCGAATCGAGTTTAGCATTCGGGGACCCTTCGTAAGTATTCTTTCGTTCTTTTCCTTATTTTTACTGCTTTTCGAGTCAGAAAGTCAAACTTTGTTTGACTTTCAGCGTTGACCAGTAATGGTCAATGCGAAGTTCGGTTGAACTTCGCAACGTGATTGTAATCACGATGGTCATAGTCCCTTAGGACTATGCCTACTGATTACCACGTTGTCTAGGGTCGTAGGGTAGGCGATCTAATAAATCGCCTAAACCTTCGAACCCGACCCATTTGGTCGATCATTAGGATCCGACCAAATACATTAGGTGACCATAGTAGGTAGGGAATAACCTTCCGAGGTTATACCCTATGGTCACATCGTTTAAGTAGTTGTATGATAGGTAGTTTATATGCCTTAGGTAAATTTCCAGAATACCCTTTTCATGCATAATTGGTAATTTAGCATATGTAACCTAAACTTTTGTCACGTAACTGATTATGTAACATGTTTAGGCATATAATACCTGTCATAGGACTAGTTAGGCGGTCCGAACGCGTTTCACGCGCACGACACGTTAAAGTAGCATAAGCTTCCTAAACGGGTCGTAATGGGTCGTAAACAATTATGTTAAGTTTCATTTAGCATGTAGGCTTTGTTAAACCAAATGACACGAGTCTCTACACTCGTTTGGTTTACGAAACCTCATTCTATCCAATCATCCGATTAAGGTCCGGTTATTAACATAGTTACCTATATTAGGTGCCGTTTGATTCCGAGATCTATAGCATTACTTGGTGGTTATCTTTAGACAACTGAGCAATCTCAAGTGAGTACATAGACCCCTCTTTTACTGTTTTCCAAACTGTTTTGGGGTGGAACACATGTGCCTATTTGTTACTTTCATGCTTTCCTGTTTTCACATCATATACATGCTATGTTCGTTAGTACATTATAGTACATGATTTCATATCATCTTATGCTAGGTGTGCCCATTGTGTGCATTACTTAGTACATTGTTTTACATTACATTTCATGCTAGGTGTGCCCATTGTGTGCATTACTTAGTACATTGTTTTACATGACATTTCATGCTAGGTGTGCCCATTGTGTGCATTACTTAGTACATTGTTTTACATGACATTTCATGCTAGGTATGCCCATTGTGTGCATTACTTAGTACATCGTTTTACATGACATTTCACGCTATGTATGTTCATTTGATTACATACTTAGTGCATTGTTTTCACATGTTTACATTTTGGTATGACATTTGGTTTGTTTACATGGGACAATACATTCATTAACATTAGCTACGCCGTTCGTTAGTAGGTAGTGGTACCATAGGAATTGACAACTCCCGTTCCGGACATCCCAGGGAAAGGGGACAGAAAGGAATGACCGAATTCGATGTTATAAAGACAGATAGACCTTTAATTTGTTTAAAGGGTTTATCACCACAGTCACAAGGCTTGGATGTATGCATTTTTACAATACCGCATAAATGTTCATATTAAATAGTTGCATGCATTTACACAAAACATAACTTTGATTTAAACCAAGTTTTACTTCAATACTTTGTTTTTGTGCATATGGTTTAGTTGAGACATTTCACTTGCCATACATGACATTTTGACATAGACATTTTACACAAAGACATTTGACATGGATATTTGACATAGACATTTGACATGGATATTTGACATAGACATTTGACATGGATATTTGACATAGACATTTGACATGGATAATTGACATAGACATTTGACATGATTTACACTTGACATATTATTCAATATATTTGACAATTTGTTTAAACATAGACTTCTTACATTGGTTGGTTTTGTTTGATTAAGTGATTAAGTAACGATGCGTGTGTAATATGATACAAGCATGGTGGATACGCCGCTGGTACTTCCTATATATAAGTGTTTGTATGGTATTACATGTCGTAACGTTATTTGAATCATTTCAATATTGAGACATAGAACATTTTATACAAATAACATACTTTTCACAAGACATTGATTTACAAACAACTTATCTTATACAAACACATTTTTACATGATTATTTATTTAAACCTGACATTTACTTATACATATCATCTGATCTT
The DNA here is from genome assembly GCA_030545235.1 of Helianthus tuberosus. NCBI lineage: Eukaryota > Viridiplantae > Streptophyta > Magnoliopsida > Asterales > Asteraceae > Helianthus > Helianthus tuberosus. The sequence goes on along the minus strand of CM060362.1, from coordinate 45,543,019 downwards.
ATTATTTTCAAATGATTTACAAGACAAAGCAAATTACAAGGTTCATGACTAAACATTCTCTTAAACATAAGTCATGAATCCTATTTTCACAAACCTATGTATCTCACAGGCATTTTTATGCTGACGTACCTATTTTCACATGTGTTTTCAGGTGCTTTTCCATAGGATGTTGATCATGATACTAGGGCGGACCTGTGCCTTAGAGACTTTAAAATAAGATAGACTATGTTTAATTATGTTCTGAACTCTTTAATTTCCTGTTTGAAACAATGTAACACCTTTGTTTATAAATAAAAGACAACTTTGTATACCATGGTTATGAAACAATTTATTCTGTTGCAACACGCCCCGATGTTTCCGCCGCGATTTGTTGTTTTACGCGGTCGGGGTGTGACAGAAGAGTTGGTATCAGAGCTAATGGTTATAGGGAATTAGGTTATTAGTAATGCTTTGACCTAGACTATAACTTTTCTAGGAACCTAACGCAAGTTATCTTGTGTTTAGATCTTAAAACATGTACATCACCTATCCTTAGGTGATTAACAAAACAAGGAACCAAAATTTTTCCGAAACGATTTTTGAAAAACAATCATCTGTTTTTGAATAAATTTTTACAAGGTTTTGAACCCTCAATTGTAAGGTTTTGAACCCTCTGTTATATGGTTTTGAACCCTTTTCAGTATTGGTTTTTGGCCTTGTGCCTTCAAATTTTCAAAATCCCGTCAAACGTTTTGGGTTTTAAATAATGTGAACATGTGTAAACTGGAAGGGTGAATGCCTGTATTCTGAGTTTTCTGTCTAGGCAAGCACTTCGTATACATCTCAACCAGACGCGAGACCAGTTGTGCTTACCTGGGAATTCTTGGAGTGAGTGTTCACTTATAGGCGAGCATGTCTTCGATAATACATTATTTTTGACCCATTTACTTTGATTAGTCACTGTGTGTTGTTTGTTTGCTCTGTGATACGAACGAATGACCACCATCCATGCTGTTTGCAATTCTTGTTTTTATCATCTCATTCTTTTCATCCAATCATCTCATTCGTTTCTTTTCATGTCTTCCTCTTTTAGAATGCCTCCTCGACGCGAGAACCAGATAGCTACTGCTGAACTGGCAGAAATTATTGCGCAGCAGATGGCTGCTCAATTCCCAAATCTCTTTGCTCAATGGCAACAAGCCAACAACAACAACAATGGTCCGTGCAAATACAAGGATTTTAATCAGGCTAAACCACTCAAGTTTAGTGGTTCTGAAGGAGCGACTGGGCTTCTTCAGTGGTTTGAGAGCATAGAGAATACTTTTCGCCACGTGCAGTGTCTCGAAAATCGCAAAGTTGAGTTTGCTTCGAGCGTATTTCAGAAGAGGGCTTTGACACGGTGGAACGGGGTTATGAGGGATAGGGGTGCAGAAGTTGCTCTTGCACAGACCTGGGCTGAACTTAGAGCCCTTATGATGAGGGAATTCTGTCCTCTTCATGAGCAACGAGCGTTGGAGAAGGAGTTTGATGAGCTGAAGCAAGATAGTGGTGAGCATAGGGCTTATACTGATCGGTTTGAAGAGTTGAGTCTGCTTTGCCCAACAATGGTCACCCCACTCGACAAGGCTATCGAGAGATACATCGATGGTCTACCTGACTCGGTACAAGACATTCTTACTGGTAGTGAACCTGCCACACTCCGTCAGGCGATCGAATTATCAGCGACATTGACTGAGTCGCAGATCCGGAAGAACAAGTTACACCGGAAGGGTGACAAGGGCAAGGAACAATCAGCTGACAAGGTGGATAACAAGAAAGGTCAAAACGGGAATGGAAAGAACTCTGGTTCTTCAAAGAGGGCAAAGAAGCGTAAGGCTTCCCAAAACTATGCTGTCACTGCCCAAGCTAATCAAGCAGCTCCCAACCAACCCGCACAGCCGCCAGCAAAGAAACCCTATACAGGGAATGCACCTTTGTGCAATAGATGCAACAGTCACCACCAGCCGCAACTTCCATGCCGTTTCTGTACTAATTGTGGGAAGTCAGGCCATCTTGCCAATGTTTGTCGGTCTGCTCAGAATCCCGCGGTTCAGAACCCGGCTCAACAAGCTGCTCCGCAACAGGGTCAAGCTGCACGACCACAATACCCACCAGGTGCTTATTACAATTGTGGGGATCTGACCCACTATAGGAATCGGTGCCCAAGACTGGCGAACCAGAACCAGAACCAGAATCAGGCTCAGGCTCCGGCTCGAGGCCGAGTTTTTAACATGAATGCCCAAGAGGCACAGGCTGACGCTAATGTGGTGAACGGTACGTTCTTTATTAATAATCAGCCTGCATCTGTTCTTTTCGATTCCGGTGCCGATAAGAGTTTCGTGTCTTTGTCCTTTGAACCAATGCTTCGAGTGTCTAGAACGAAACTAGGCAAATCTTTGACAGTAGAGGTTGCTAGTGGTGAACCCATTATTCTTAATTCTGTTCTTCGCAATTACCAGTTGAATCTTAACGACCATCTTTTTCCTATCGACCTCACGCCTATGCAACTCGGAAGCTTCGACGTTATTGTGGGAATGGATTGGTTATCCAAGCATCACGCAGAGATAGTTTGTTCTAAGAAGATTGTTCGTGTGTCGCTTTCGACAGGCGAGATCCTGCAGGTTCAAGGTGAGAAGCCTATCGGTGGTCTCAGACTCATGTCTTGTTTTAAAGCTCGGAAGTATCTGCAGAAGAACTATGTGGCTTTCTTAGCACATGTTACAGAAGATAAAGGCAAGGGTAAGTCTATTTCAGATATTCCTGTCGTTCGGGATTATTCTGAAGTATTCCCTGAAGATTTACCTGGTCTACCTCCAGCACGCCAAGTCGAGTTCCGCATTGATCTCGTACCTGGTGCAAATCCCATTGCTAGAGCTCCATATCGTCTTGCACCATCCGAGATGCAAGAGTTGTCTAAACAGCTTCAGGAGCTCTCTGACAAAGGTTTTATACGTCCTAGTTTTTCACCTTGGGGTGCTCCCGTTCTTTTTGTAAAGAAGAAGGATGGATCCTTTAGGATGTGTATCGATTATCGTGAGCTTAACAAACTTACCATCAAGAATCGATATCCTTTACCTCGCATTGATGATCTCTTTGATCAACTACAGGGCGCTTCTTATTTTTCGAAGATTGATCTGCGATCTGGATATCATCAACTTCGGGTGCAAGAAGAAGACATTCCGAAGACAGCGTTCCGTACTCGTTATGGTCATTATGAATTCACAGTCATGCCATTCGGTTTGACTAATGCTCCTGCTGTTTTCATGGACTTAATGAATAGGGTCTGTAAACCTTATTTGAATCAGTTCGTCATTGTTTTTATTGATGACATCTTGATTTATTCTAAGACGCAAGCTGATCACGAGCAACATCTTCGTCTTACCCTTGAACTCCTAAAGAAAGAGCAACTTTTCGCCAAATTCTCCAAGTGCGAATTTTGGCTTAAAGAAGTTCAATTTTTGGGGCATGTTATCAACGAACGGGGTATTCATGTAGATCCCTCCAAGATCAGTGCGATTAAGGATTGGGATACACCTACTACTCCTACTGAAGTTCGTTCTTTTCTTGGTCTAGCGGGTTATTATCGCCGCTTCATAGAAAACTTCTCGAAGATTGCAGTTCCTCTAACTGCTCTAACTCAGAAGAAAATGCCCTTTTATTGGGGAAACAAATAAGAGGAAGCTTTTCAACACCTGAAGCAGAAGCTTTGCGATGCGCCAGTTCTATCATTGCCTGAGAGTGATGATGATTTTGTTGTGTATTGTGATGCATCAAAATTGGGTCTTGGCTGTGTTCTTATGCAAAGGAACAAAGTCATAGCCTATGCATCGAGGCAGTTGAAGATACATGAGAAAAACTACACTACTCATGATCTTGAGTTGGGTGCAGTTGTCTTTGCTCTCAAGATCTGGAGACACTATTTGTACGGTACAAAATGTGTGGTTTTCACTGACCACAAAAGTCTTCAGCATATCTTCAACCAAAAAGAACTCAACATGAGACAACGACGTTGGGTTGAGCTTTTAAACGACTATGACTGCGAAATTCGCTACCATCCTGGTAAGGAGAATGTCGTAGCTGATGCATTAAGTCGTAAGGAACGTACTAAGCTTCATTGTGTACGTGTTCAATCTGTTATTCAAGCTCGATCCGATATCCAAGCACGCATTTCTCAGTCTCAACAATCTTGTGTTTCACAAGGATTGATGGATAAGGAATTTCCTTATCACATAACACCTGCACTGGAACTGAAGGACAATGGATCATATTACTTCATGGACCGTTTGTGGGTCCCAAGCCTAGATGATCTTCGTACCTTGCTTATGGATGAAGCCCATAAGTCTCGTTATTCTATTCATCCGGGCTCAGATAAAATGTATAAGGATCTTCGTATTCACTATTGGTGGCCTGGTATGAAGAAAGACATTGCCTTATACGTATCCAAATGCCTTACTTGTCTAAAGGTTAAGGCTGAACATCAGCGTCCTTCGGGATTATTGGAGCAACCAGAGATCCCAGTTTGGAAATGGGAAAACATTACTATGGATCTTGTTACCAAACTCCCGCGCACAAAGAAAGGTCATGATGCCATCTGGGTAGTCGTTGATCGTCTTACAAAGTCAGCACATTTCTTGCCAATCCGTGAGGATTTTCCTGCTGACAGACTTGCTCAAATCTATGTAGATGAAATTGTAGCTCGACATGGTGTTCCGTTGAACATCATTTCTGACAGAGATGCTCGTTTCACTTCTCATTTTTGGAGAACCATGCAATCTGCTATGGGAACCCAACTTAATCTGAGCACAGCTTATCATCCGCAAACGGATGGTCAATCTGAGAGAACAATCCAGACTCTGGAGGATATGCTTAGAGCTTGTGTGATCGATTTTGGTGGTAGCTGGGATTCACATCTGAAATTGATTGAATTCTCCTACAACAACAGTTATCACACTAGCATCAAAATGGCTCCTTTCGAGGCTCTCTATGGTCGAAAATGTCGTTCACCAGTCTGCTGGAATGAGATTGGCGAGGCTCAACTTACTGGACCTGCCCTCATTTTAGAGACAACTGACAAGGTCAAGAAAGTTCGTGATAACCTTCAGGCAGCTAGAAGCCGTCAGAAGATTTACGCGGACCCAAAACGCAAAGCCTTAGAATTTCAAGTCGGTGATCGTGTATTACTTAAGGTCTCACCTTGGAAAGGTGTGATCAGATTTGGAAAGAAAGGAAAACTTGCACCTAGATACGTTGGACCATTCAAGATCGTCGAAAGAATCGGAAAGGTAGCCTACAGACTTGAGTTACCTCCTGAACTGGGAAATGTTCATCCAACTTTTCACGTGTCCAATCTCAAGAAGTGTACAGCTGATGAGAATTTCTCCATACCGCTTGACGAAATTCGTGTTGGCAAAACACTGAAATTTGTTGAGAAGCCAGTGGAAATCATGGAACGTGAAGTCAAGTGGCTTAAACGCAAGCGCATTCCTTTGGTCAAAGTTCACTGGGAAGCTAAACGTGGACCCGAGTTTACTTGGGAACGCGAAGATCAAATGAAAGCGAAATATCCGCATCTTTTTCCACGAGTTTCCTCTAAATAAATTTCGGGACGAAATTTCCACAAGTAGGGGAGACTGTAACAACTGTGCTTGTAATCACTATGAACAGTTATGTTATCAATAAAACAATGTTATTTGATCACAATGTTTGTTTTGTTATGTTTTACATTTTTCATGTTTTGACTTTTGTTCAATTTCAAACTCTACATCGCTTTCTGGAGAGTTATACGCAAACTAGTGCGTAAACGTACTCAGTTTAATGCGAGAAATACTCCGGAACATCAACATATACTCAACATACCTTAAATAACCTTTACATAACTTAGAAATAAGTTTTAAAGGCTTTGGTATGGCAAAAACAAGTTAATTCGCTTACAGGGACTAAATATGACAAACTGCGAAAGTATGTCAATTTGAACTGTAACGAACATTCCGGAACCTAACCATAAGTTAAACACACCTTAAATATCCTTTACATAGCTTAGAAATAGGCTTTGAGGGGTTCGGTGTGCTAAAATAAACTTTTGGGTCATTCAGGGACTAAAAGTGTCAAAAAGTGCACAAGTTTGCATTTTCGCGCATAACATACGTTCTGAATACATCCGGACATCCAAAAATTTATGTAAGCACCAAAATATTTTATTTTAGTGTTTGGCATAAGAAAAATCCATTCGTCGCGCAATTTGGATCGTTTTTCGCGCTTATGCGCATTCCGTCGTAATTAACCGAACATCGCGATCGTACGACCAAACGAACGTTGGTGACCGACCGGATAATATTTAAATCCCACAAATATTCAGTTATGATTAAAATCTTATTTTAATCAGGTCCGTGTTGAAAAATAAATTAAAACGCCTAAAAACGTTATTTTTCAAAGTTTAAGCACGTACCGTGTGTTTCTGCGCAACACAGTGCTTCTACTGCAAAACGCAGACAACGCAGCCAGTCCTGGCAACTGAAATTTATTTCAGTAATAACTTGGCGAGTTTATTTTTATAGAGTAATAAAAATAATTTAGAACGCCATAAACTGGGATTTAAACGCTAGATAAAATACCCGGTACCCAGTTAAATACCCGTCTTAGCCATATACTAGGAATATGCTTGGCATATGCTTGGAATATGCTAAGGTATATGCTTGGAATATGCTAAGTTATATGCTTGGAATATGCTAAGGTATATGCTAGGAATATGCTTGGAATATGCTAGGAATATTCTAGGAATATTCTAGGAATATTCTATATGGAAAAACTATAAATACCCACCATATGTTTCATTCATAATCACTAGAAATTTGATTTGAGAAACTCTAAGTTGAAACACTAGTTTCATACCTGAGATTTTCGAATCGAGTTTAGCATTCGGGGACCCTTCGTAAGTATTCTTTCGTTCTTTTCCTTATTTTTACTGCTTTTCGAGTCAGAAAGTCAAACTTTGTTTGACTTTCAGCGTTGACCAGTAATGGTCAATGCGAAGTTCGGTTGAACTTCGCAACATGATTGTAATCACGATGGTCATAGTCCCTTGGGACTATGCCTACTGATTACCACGTTGTCTAGGGTCGTAGGGTAGGCGATCTAATAAATCGCCTATACCTTCGAACCCGACCCATTTGATCGATCATTAGGATCCGACCAAATACATTAGGTGACCATAGTAGGTAGGGAATAACCTTCCGAGGTTATACCCTATGGTCACATCGTTTAAGTAGTTGTATGATAGGTAGTTTATATGCCTTAGGTAAATTTCCAGAATACCCTTTTCATGCATAATTGGTAATTTAGCATATGTAACCTAAACTTTTGTCACGTAACTGATTATGTAACATGTTTAGGCATATAATACCTGTCATAGGACTAGTTAGGCGGTCCGAACGCGTTTCACGCGCACGACACGTTAAAGTAGCATAAGCTTCCTAAACGGGTCGTAATGGGTCGTAAACAATTATGTTAAGTTTCATTTAGCATGTAGGCTTTGTTAAACCAAATGACACGAGTCTCTACACTCGTTTGGTTTACGAAACCTCATTCTATCCAATCATCCGATTAAGGTCCGGTTATTAACATAGTTACCTATATTAGGTGCCGTTTGATTCCGAGATCTATAGCATTACTTGGTGGTTATCTTTAGACAACTGAGCAATCTCAAGTGAGTACATAGACCCCTCTTTTACTGTTTTCCAAACTGTTTTGGGGTGGAACACATGTGCCTATTTGTTACTTTCATGCTTTCCTGTTTTCACATCATATACATGCTATGTTCGTTAGTACATTATAGTACATGATTTCATATCATCTTATGCTAGGTGTGCCCATTGTGTGCATTACTTAGTACATTGTTTTACATTACATTTCATGCTAGGTGTGCCCATTGTGTGCATTACTTAGTACATTGTTTTACATGACATTTCATGCTAGGTGTGCCCATTGTGTGCATTACTTAGTACATTGTTTTACATGACATTTCATGCTAGGTATGCCCATTGTGTGCATTACTTAGTACATCGTTTTACATGACATTTCACGCTATGTATGTTCATTTGATTACATACTTAGTGCATTGTTTTCACATGTTTACATTTTGGTATGACATTTGGTTTGTTTACATGGGACAATACATTCATTAACATTAGCTACGCCGTTCGTTAGTAGGTAGTGGTACCATAGGAATTGACAACTCCCGTTCCGGACATCCCAGGGAAAGGGGACAGAAAGGAATGACCGAATTCGATGTCATAAAGACAGATAGACCTTTAATTTGTTTAAAGGGTTTATCACCACAGTCACAAGGCTTGGATGTATGCATTTTTACAATACCGCATAAATGTTCATATTAAATAGTTGCATGCATTTACACAAAACATAACTTTGATTTAAACCAAGTTTTACTTCAATACTTTGTTTTTGTGCATATGGTTTAGTTGAGACATTTCACTTGCCATACATGACATTTTGACATAGACATTTTACACAAAGACATTTGACATGGATATTTGACATAGACATTTGACATGGATATTTGACATAGACATTTGACATGGATATTTGACATAGACATTTGACATGGATAATTGACATAGACATTTGACATGATTTACACTTGACATATTATTCAATATATTTGACAATTTGTTTAAACATAGACTTCTTACATTGGTTGGTTTTGTTTGATTAAGTGATTAAGTAACGATGCGTGTGTAATATGATACAAGCATGGTGGATACGCCGCTGGTACTTCCTATATATAAGTGTTTGTATAGTATTACATGTCGTAACGTTATTTGAATCATTTCAATATTGAGACATAGAACATTTTATACAAATAACATACTTTTCACAAGACATTGATTTACAAACAACTTATCTTATACAAACACATTTTTACATGATTATTTATTTAAACCTGACATTTACTTATACATATCATCTGATCTTATTATTTTCAAATGATTTACAAGACAAAGCAAATTACAAGGTTCATGACTAAACATTCTCTTAAACATAAGTCATGAATCCTATTTTCACAAACCTATGTATCTCACAGGCATTTTTATGCTGACGTACCTATTTTCACATGTGTTTTCAGGTGCTTTTCCATAGGATGTTGATCATGATACTAGGGCGGACCTGTGCCTTAGAGACTTTAAAATAAGATAGACTATGTTTAATTATGTTCTGAACTCTTTAATTTCCTGTTTGAAACAATGTAACACCTTTGTTTATAAATAAAAGACAACTTTGTATACCATGGTTATGAAACAACTTATTCTGTTGCAACACGCCCCGATGTTTCCGCCGCGATTTGTTGTTTTACGCGGTCGGGGTGTGACATGAGTACCGGCTCTGGCGAAGCCAGTGTTGGTACCACTCTAGCATATTCGAAGAATGTCGAAGTATACCCTCGATAGTCCACATTCACCATCCGATGGTTTAGGAACTTATTTGCCATTTGATCTTTTTCATACTCGGGACAAAATTTTCTTTCTATAAGACTTTTAAATTCTTCCCATTTCATGGCATATGCCTCAATCCTTCTTTTTGCTTGTATCACAGTGTTCCACCATTCCAGCGCTCCTTCTTTAAAAAGATTCAACGCATACATAACTTGATCTTCCTCAGCACATTTACTTATAGCGATTACTGCCTCATTTTTCTCTAACCAACGTAATGCTACAATAGCCCCTTCGTTACCTGCAAACTCAGTTGGTTTACAGGCAAGGAATTCTTTGTAAGTGCAACCAGGTGTTGCAGCTTTCATTTTCTTGAAAATTGGGGTTTGCAGATCATTATTGTTATTAACATGATTTCCGCCTCCATTTATACTATTACTAAAGTTGTCGCCTTGGGTACGTTTACTAGGAATGATTTATTGAGATTTAACAGGTTTTTGAACAGCAGCAACAATTGCTGGAATAGCGTTGGCTATTCCTTGTGCAACGGTATCCTCTATATCTTGCCTATTTAACAATTGTTCTTCCTGAATTTGCTCAGATTGATTTACTTCATTTATTGGTTCATTACCGATGTTTGCCATCTGATAATTAATTTATAAATAAATAATTAGTATAAGAAATAATCCAATGTCACAATTAATTGCACGTAATCACGTAAACAAATATACAAACAAAATTGTAAATTTTTCTAAAATTTCCATTTTATAGATTCTATTATGCTTCACTATATACAACCGTTTTATTGGTTATTTCGCACATACTGACTAGTATTACTGTTATTATACAAATACAGACTCATAACCCACTTCTCTCTCGTTTCTTGTTTTCCTAAAAACGAAGCTCCCTTTCATCATATTTCCATGCAATTTGTCCTCCTATCTCTCGAATCCTATTTCCAGCATCCATCAATTCTTCACCAAAATGGCGAAGTTCAGCCATATTCTCGTTACTCATCGGTGGATTTGGTAGGGGTTCTGGATCGAATTGCGGAAGAAAGGAATAAGGACTGTTGACAATGTTTTGGAATTGCCAATCATTGGTCCACCACTCGTCCATTTCTACGGGTTGAGTATGGATTATTGGTTCTGGGATTGTTGGTTCAAGATTTATAGGGATTTGGGTTTCAATAGGACGATTAAAAACATTTGTATTGACAGGCTGAATAGTATCACAGCTTGCCAATATAAAATCTATTTCCTCCTGAAATGTCCTTTCTTGAGTTGTTTTATAACTTTCTCCAATTTCCATTTTAGTTTGTCTAGAACTTTTCCCAACCTCCATTTCTATTTCCTTAGAATATTCCTCAAATTGTATTCCCATTTCTCTAGCATCTTCCCCTACTTCTATCTCCAAGTCCTGCGGTTTCGAACTTTCCCCTGTTTCAATTTCTTTTCCTTTTTCTAAGGGATTATTTATTTTAGGAAGTTTCTTAAATGGCTTTTTCTTACGTAAACGACTCCCCCACACGTATCTCCTTCTTTTCTTTGGTTTTGGCTTTTTCAGAGGTGGAGCGTTGAATTCTATAGGTTGTTCCACATCAGGAAAGTACCCAGTAAATTCTTTAGAAACTTCAATGTGTACAGGGTAAAGGTTGAGATTCTCTAAAGCTCCAGATAATTCATTCATGCTGTTTTAACATATATGTAAAAATAATTAATCACAATTTTCAAAAATAACCTTCACATATTATTACATACCATATAACTTACAAAACAACTAAAATTTAAAACATACTATGTTTTATTGAAATTTTATTTATTTACTGAATGGATTTTCTAGCTTGTAGATGATATGGTTTGGCTAAAACTGAAACAAATTATTTATAGATCTGCATTTACTGCTACTGTAGCTAACATGTAAAGGTCTACCCATTTTTCGTCTAACTTGTCTTCCCAAGGTGATTTACTGAGAAATTCTTGGGTTTTCTTTTTAACTTTCTTTTCTCGGTCTTTCTTTATTTTCTCTTTACTTTTCCTAATAATCAGACTTCTTTTACTAGGAGAAAGTGGTTCCACATATTGTGCTTTTCGCACAAATATTCCTTCATCAGGAATCACAGATGGATTTGAGGATTTTGTTTGGGACGAACTTCCCTTCTCGCTAGCTGACCTATCTAATTTAAGATAGATATTTGAAAGCTTTTGCTTACCCATACTGTAACTAACAAATAATCAGTTAATAAAACACATAATCACATAATAGTAATCAGGAAAAATTAAGTATTTCTAAATACTTAATTAGCTTAACTCAGTGGCTCTGATACCACCTTTTTCTGTCACGGCCCCCGACCCGGTTTGACCCGTTTCAGGAGCCGCGGAACAGAAATCTCGTGGTATTTATTTTAATTGAGTTTAACAGCGGAAGTTTGTCATCGGGATCTTTTAAAGCTAAATTTTTTCCCGATTATTTTATTTCACACTTCGGGATAAAACCTCGGTAATTTACAATACTTATGATTTCATGAAGAAATCTTTATTTTACAAAACATATTTCTTTATTTTCTAATGAGCCACTTTCTTAAGCTTGCAGTGCTCCACAGCACCTTTCCTGAATCACAACAGATCACCTGAAACATGTTTGAAAAAGATTTTGTCAGCGGGAAATACTGAGTGAATCATTCTATTTAATAAAACGACCTGTTTGTTATAATTTACAGTATTAAGGAAGATTACAATGTTTCTGATATCAACCAACTACCCACAGTACTTTATCACTCGACCCATTGGCCCATTCGTCCAATGGTGTCTGTGATTATGGTCATATCACCCCTTGGCTGCCCCAATGGTGAAGATTATCAAGTAATGTATACAAAACCCCACATACCGGCTGTAACTTGGTGATTACATAAACTTAATCACTGTAATTATAACCTTTGAAAATAAACATAATTTGAAATTTAATTTGATAAAAAGAGAATGACTCACATTGCAGATTTAACACGGATAGAGTCTAGTCTATGGATTAGCCTTGTTAACCTAATTTAAATAACAATGCACACAAAACTGGGTTAGTAACCAATTCAGCATTTACGATAACTCACGAGATCAAACCCTCACAACGAATGACAAAGTGCAATCACTTAAACATCCATCGGATTCACAACGAATGACAGAGTATTCCCCGAGTTCAGGTGGTACTCAAACATCCTGTCGGAATCACAACGAATGACAAGGGATAACCCTAATGTGGGCATCACTTAAACATCCATTGGATATATTGATCGATCGGACAATGAATCGTAATAGCGATCGAGTTATTACCCTGTTTTGCTATAGCACTTCGTTATTCGTGTGTGTTTTGGACTGTTTTCACTATAACTTCGTTTACGAAATGAATTTAAACGTCAAATCAACGCAGAAGTTCCAGTCCCACAGCCTACTATTTATAGCTGAAAAATGGTTCCCCCCGCGTGTCGCGACAGGGACACATGCACCTGTCGCTTGTCGCGAGAGGCACCAATCTACCCTAGGGTAGCCTTGTGTCCCAGTAGGCTTGCTGAGTTAGTTTTACGTGAAATCTCAATTTTGACAACAAACTGTCGAGATAATACTAACCAGGGTTTACCCCCCATGAGTTTTAGGGGCCCTAATCCTGATTCCGATTGTTCTGAAAATTTTAGGGTTTGTTCAGAATTACTTGGGTTTCTTAATTAGGGTTTCCTATTGGTCAATTAAAGTAATAAACAAGACTTTTGATGAGAGTTGTTACACGGGCAATCTTCCACTGTTCCATTTTGCAGTACCTGTAAAAGGAAGCATTTTGGAAAATGCAAAGGGTATTGCAATTTCTGCAAAATTCCAGGGCATCAATGTAACATCCCGAAAACGGGTTTGGTAATCAAACCCGTTAATACTAAAAGACGGGTAAAGGACCGTTAGGGGTAACAATAACCCGGTGAATATTAGGACTTTTATATTTTTATATAAATAAGCCTGATATTAAATAAAAGCTGAACGAAAGCTTTTGTAGAAATAAAGTTTATAGAAGGTCCGAGTTAGCGGGACTTAAAATAAACTTAGTCGTAAATTCCCCGAACTCATTAAATTAACTAGGAATGTTTAACATAGTTAAAAAGGGGTAAATATTATTGAAAGTAAGTAGGTTGTGGCCTACTTAATAACTAACCAAACATGAGGGACCAAAGTTGGATAACTTGAAACATGTATTATAAAAATAAAATTATAACAAAACACACACTTAGAGAGTGTGTGTGTGTGTGTCGACCAGGAAGAGCTCTAGGGAGCTCAAACCCTAACTTCAACAAATCAAGAAAATTGGAAGGGCAAATGTTGGGATTGAACCCTACCAGAGGAACAGATAATTAAAGCTAAAACCGGGTCAGAACAGTGGATCCAGAATAAGCAGATGTTACATTCAAGTCTCTCCCCTTGAAAGTGGTTTCAACATCTGCTGACCTCCTATCTACTGATCGTACAAGCCACTGACCGTCAATCTACTGCTCTTGTGAAGACTGATAGAAGACTAAAGATCTGCTGCTCAATCTACTGTCTTGAGTCAAGTACTGCTGATCCGGACAAGCACGGCCGGGTTCACAGCAGTGGAAGGATGCAACAGCTGTTTAAGTGTCTTTTGTGAAATGAAATGTAATAGCAGTAGTTAGTATAGCAGTGTTTGTATAGATCAGAGGTTAGAGTTTGTTAGAAGGTTAGATGTCACTTTATTGGTGACGTCAGCTAAGATGTTCAGTGGTTTGCTAGTGCCTATAAATAGAACAGTGCTCTGTACTGTTCTATTAGCTCTTTGCAACACCGTCTTCTTTGCACGAACAAACACTGAGCTCTGGCTGAGGGGGAGTTTGTATTCAAGCATTACTTTGTAATCGTTGTTGAAATTAAATTCAATCATTCGGTTCTTTGTTGAAAATGTCTTGATCAAAGCAATACTCTCGTTTGATTGTATACAAAGTTTGTTTCCATATTAATTCCGCTGCACAACTCATCCATTTCCATCTTAATTCAAACAGAAAATACAATCAAAACCAAACTCAGATCCAACAATTGGTATCAGAGCTTGGACAGTCAAATTTGATTTAACAATCATTTTGACATAAATAGTTCAGCTCAAAATCGTTGATATCGATAGTTTGTTCGTTTGTGTTGAAAAACAGAGCAAGGCTTAATCACCATTAAAGTTGATTAATCAGTGTCTGTAAAACAACCAAGATGACGTAACAATCTCAAGATGATAAGAATAACATTGGCTCACTTTTTAAACCACATATGCTTAATAGAAATGAATACAACATCTGGGAGAGAAGGATGGGTCACATCCTTGCTCAACAGAACATTGGATGTTGGAGGTCTGTTGTTTTTGGTCCCCATGTTCCTACGGTGCCACGTGCTGAGGATCCAAAGAAGTTCGTACCAAAACCTTATGAAAACTATACTGAAACTGATTTTCAAAAATTCGAACTGGATGCCAAAGCATTTAGCATCATAGCATCTGCATTACCAAATGAGATCTATGCTGGTCTGTTACATTGTAACAGCGCCAAAGAGTTATGGGATGCTTTGAAGGAACAGTTTGGGGGAACCGAAGAAGTTATTGAAAACAATAGGGAAATTCTGAATCAACAGTATGAAACCTTCTGTCACATTAAGGGTGAATCATTGACCCAACAATTTGAACGGTTCAGTTGTCTCATCAGTGAGCTAAGGCTTGTTAAGGTTGAATTTCCAAAATCAACCCAAAATAGCAGGTTCCTTAGGTCGCTACCTGATAAATGGGACACAATTGCATTTGTGACTAGAAACTCTGTTGAGTTCAAAGATCTGACCCTGACCCAACTTCATGGTAGACTCCTGACTTATGAAAGGGAGTTGAATCAGAAAAAGAAGTTGCAAGAGTCTGGAAAAGCCACTGATGATTACTCATTCGGTAGCACAGCTCTTCTGGGTCAGGAAGAATCTGGTGGCAGTAGTAAGGAACAGGGTTATGATCATTTCATTGATATAACAGCTGGTGGTAACTTTACCAACCTTGATTCTCACTCTGCAAACTATGCTTTCACTGCAAACACTGAAAACCAGATGTCAGATAATTTGTGCTTTGAACTCAATGATTTACAACATTTTGATCCCACTGACTTAGAGGAAATGGACATCCTGCACCAATTGGCTTTGCTCAGTGTTAGAACTAGCAAATTCTACAAAAGAACAGGGCGAAAATTCCCAGGTTTACATGGGAATCTGAGGGTTGGGTTGGATAAATCGAAAATCAAGTGTTACAAGTGTAATAGGTTGGGACATTTCGCTAGGGAATGCAGGAGTCAAACTACTGGTCCTATAATCACTCACCCTAGCTCAAATCCTAGACCTCAAAATCAAGGCACTGTGCACTATGCCCAATATACCCCGGCAGCTCATGTTAACGCTGCACATTATGCTGTTGCCCCTGTGCCAGTGCACTATGTCCAAACCACTGTTCCCCAGATTCAATATGTTCAAACCCCTGTCCCCCAGGCACAAGTGTAACCTGCACCTCAAACAGCTACTCCAGCAGTGGTACAACCAGATCAGCAAAGCTTTTTCACTCAAGGCTTTGTTGACTGGAGCAGCATGCCTGATGAGCTTAGTGATGAAAATTTTGCACTCTATGCTTCTAATGAACCTTCTAATGATGAATTTTGTTTGATGGCGTTAGAGTCAATACCAGAGGGGATTGAATCTGAAGGTGAACAGCTAAGTGATGAAACAGTGGATGAGGTGACTGAAGCAGTTGTTAATGCAGTTGCTGGTGAACTACTGCTGAGAGAAAATTCAGAAACCCTGATTGAACCACTGACAGACCCATGGTCCAAAGAGGACAAAGAAGAAGAGAAAAATGAGAAAGCAGGTGAGAAAGAAGAAAGAGCTGATGATGAAGAAAATCATCAATGTGATTGTGCAATGATGGCTGCTGCCAAGGTATCACCTCAAGTTCTTGAAAAACTGTGTTCTGACAATTGCATTATTGCTTTTGCTAACATCAAAGAGGTAAATGAAAACCTTCGGAATAAAATCTTAACTGATGAAGTCAAATTTGAAAGGTCTTTAAAAGAACTTAAAAACAAATTGACTGAAAAGGAAAAAGAGATCAACAGTCTGAAAAAAGAACAAAGCATAACCAAAACTCAACTCCAAACTATGGTAGAAAAATACCAAGTTTGCAAAAAGGAGTTGGAGTCCACCCAGATCATCTGTGAAAGATGGGTGGAATCATGCAAAGGGTATGAGGTTATGCTTGAAAAACAGATAAAAAGCAATGTGAAATTTGGTGTTTGTTATAGAAAACATGATGATGAAAACACTGCTTTTGGAAAATCTGTTCAAACCACTGATGTAACCACTGAGTTTACTCCAACAAACAAGAAAGGCCAAGAAGTGAAAATCACTGATAAACTTGGTAACAAAATCACACTTGACAGACCAATGGGATCCTCTACTTTTGAGGAACTTGAAGATTATCAGTTTAAACCAAAATGGTCTGATGAGTGTGATATTCTTGAAAACTTCAAGCCCATGGACTTTACATCAACTGATGGTGTTAAAGCTCCAAAAGCTAAAGTCATACCTCTCAAGGACATCCCAACAGAGGTTAAAACCTCTGCTGCAAATGAGTCAGAAAAGAAAAAGAAGAAAGAAAAGATCAATAACTTGTTTTGTGAATTCTGTGAGAAAAGGAATCATCTAACAAAAGATTGTTTCCATTTAAAAGCTTATGATTTGAACAAAACAAGTGTCATTGTTTCAGCTGAAAGCTGCATTGTTTGTGGAAAAACAAACCACAAAACTCAAGCATGTGTGTATCTCAAAAACTTTGATGTGAAAAAGAATGAGTACACTACTAAAACATCCTTGAGTCCATCAACATCATCTGTCAAATTCACCAAGAACCAACCACTGTTTGTGCCAGTTCAAACAGCTGTCACAAAACAGCTGAACCAAACATCTGTCAAAAGAGATGTTCAGGTTACTGATGCACCCCCTGCCAATCAGTTCAGAAAAGGCAAGGAAAAACAGTCTTACCAAAGGATTCCACACGTTTATGAGGCCTACAAAAGGCCCTCTAAACCTAAAGTGAACAGGCATCCTTTTGGGTACCAACAGGTGATTGGTCAAGACCCCCAACAATGGTTAGCAAGAAACAGTACTAAAACTGTCCAAACCCCAGACCTAACTACTGTCCATCAATCTGCATCCATCCCAGACACTGTTGAGACCCCATCCAAAGCCCTGTTGGCTTTGGAGACCCTAATGAACTAATCCTTTTACTTCATGTGCAGGGAGCTTCTGCATGCTTTGATAGTCTTTGGTATGTAGATAGTGGAGGCTCCAGGCACATGACAGGATGTAAAGCCCTCCTCAAAGACTTTAAAATCCATGGAGGGGGTGATATATCCTTTGGGAATAATAGTAAAGGGAAAGTTCAGGGGTCTGGTACAATGCAGTCTGGAAATGTAAAATTTGAAAATGTCAATCTGATAGACAATCTAAAATTCAACCTTCTGAGTGTATCTCAAATAAGTGACAAAGGGTTTGGGTCATTCTTCACAAAAGATTGTTGTAGGATTGTTGGACCAGAAATGGTCAAAAAGATTGAAGCAATAATCAAAACTGGTCAAACTAAACTTGTTGCTCAAAGAAGTGGCAATGTTTATGTTGTTGATATGTCTAAAGAATGTCCTAGAGCTGATGCATGTCTGTTCTCAGCTGCCTCTAACAAAGAGACAGAACTTTGGCACAGAAGGCTGGGGCACACAAATCTTAAGACAATCACTGAAATTTCAAAATTGGTTTGGTGAGAGGCCTACCACAAAAATTGTTTTCATGTCCTGAACATTGCATTTCCTGTTTAAAAGGAAAACAGCATAAAAGTTCTTATAAGTCCATTGAAGAGTCCAAAACAACCCAGTGTTTGCAAATGCTACACATGGATTTGTTTGGCCCAGTTCAAGTCATGAGTCTAAAAAAGAAGAGATATTGTCTGGTTATTGTTGATGACTTTTCTAGGTTTACATGGACTTTCTTTTTACACTCAAAAGATGAGACTGCAGGCATTTTGCAAGACGTTGTGACACAGGTTGAAAAGCAATTTGACCTTCCAGTGAAAAGCTTCAGGAGTGACAATGGCACATAATTTAAAAATAAGGAGTTGGATGCCTTCTGTGTGAAGAAAGGGATTGTAAGGCAGTACAGCATCCCTAGAACACCAGAGCAGAATGGTAGGAAAGGAAGAACAGAACTTTGATTGAGGCTGCCAGAACCATGCTTGCTGATTCAGGTTTGCCATTAACCTTCTGGGCAGAGGCAGTAAACACTGCTTGCTATGTCCAGAACAGAGTTTTAATAAACCCCAGGCACAAAAAGACTGCTTATGAAATTCTGTATAAAATCAAACCACTGATCTCTTACTTCAAAGTGTTTGGCTGCCCATGCTTTATTTTGAACTTAAAAGATTCCATTTCAAAATTTGCAGCCAAAATTGATTATGGTTATCATCTGGGATACTCAACCACTGCCAAGGCCTACAAAGTGTTTAATACACGGACCAAGGCACTGGAGGAGACTTTGAATGTAAAGTTCAATGAACTTTCATCAATGAAAATCCCAGTAAATCCTGCAGATCTGTTTGATCTTGAAAAATTTACTTTTGAAAATACTGCTGTCAAGACTAACAGTGCAGGTCCATCAGAGGATTCAACACCAGATTATGGGTATGAAATCATCATCCCTCAAAGATCTGTCAAAATGGGAAGAGCATCAGATGTTCAAAACAGCTGTCAAAGCTCAACCACTGCTACCTCAACAGTTGTTGACCAAAGTAGCCCATCAACCACTGCTTCCACATCCTCAATCACTGCTGACAAAAGTCCCCAAACAGTGGATAAAAGTCAGCATGTGTCCACTTCATTACCTCCCATTCCACCACCTTTTGAAGCCACTGCTGGATCATCAAAGTCCCTAGCAGTGGTTAGCTCAGATGATACACATTTGCAGCCTTCACCAACAAATGCCATCATCCCATACCAAGGAGATTTAATCTACTTGAGATCTCATCCACCTGATCAAATCATTGGCAACATCAATGAAGGGGTGCTCACAAGAAGCCAAACCCAAAACATTTGTCTTTTTGCTGGTTTTCTATCACTCCATCAGCCAGTCAAGTACCAAGAGGCACTGAAAGACAACAGCTGGGTAGAAGCCATGCAAGAGGAGCTCCAACAGTTTAAAAGACAACAAGTATGGGAGCTTGTACCACTGCCAGAAGAGGTTAGTCCCATTGGCACAAAGTGGGTCTTCAAGAACAAAACTGATGAAAGGGGCATTGTTGTCAAGAATAAAGCCAGGCTTGTGGTTCAAGGTTACAGACAGGAAGAGGGGATTGATTATGATGAAACATTCGCCCCAGTTGCAAGATTGGAAGCCATTAGACTGTTCCTGGCCTTTGCTGTCAACCACAACATGAAGGTGTTTCAAATGGATATCAAAAGTGCTTTCCTCTATGGTACAATTCAAGAAGAGGTGTATGTTTGTCAACCTCCAGGTTTTGAGGATCCATTTTATCCTGATCATGTCTACAGGCTAAACAAAGCCTTGTATGGCCTGAAATAAGCACCAAGGGCCTGGTATGAAACTCTTTCCAACTTCCTACTCTCAAATGGTTTCAAAAGATGTACCATTGATAAAACACTGTTTCTAAAATGGAGAGGGAAGGATTTGATGATTGTCCAGATTTATGTGGATGACATCATTTTTGGAAGCACATGTAACACAATGTGTGAAGAATTTAGAGAACTCATGACAGCTGAGTTTGAAATGAGGGCAATGGGTGAGCTGCAATGCTTTCTTGGTCTCCAAGTTCAGCAAATGCAAAATGGAACTTTCATTCATCAAAGCAAATATGCTAAAGAACTTTTGACTAAATTTCATATGAATGATTGTAAACCATGCAGCACACCCATGGCAACACATAAGCTTGTCATGTCTGATGAAAAGGATGAGCTGATTGACCAAACTTTATATAGAAGCATGATCGGGTCTTTATTGTACCTAACTGCATCTAGACCATACATCATGTTTGCAACATGTGTCTGTGCAAGAAGTCAATCAGCTCCCAGAAAATCAAATCTCATTGCTGTAAAAAGGATCTTTAGATACATAAAAGGTGCTCCCACACTTGGTATCTGGTATCCAGCTAATGGGAATATCAAGCTTTCAGGCTTTTCAGACAGTGACTT
Organism: Helianthus tuberosus; assembly: GCA_030545235.1. NCBI lineage: Eukaryota > Viridiplantae > Streptophyta > Magnoliopsida > Asterales > Asteraceae > Helianthus > Helianthus tuberosus. Next base: position 45,522,256 of record CM060362.1, on the reverse strand, counting down.
TGCTGGATGTAACACTACAAGGAAGTCCACATCAGGAGGGTGCTAGTTTCTAGGTGATTGCTTAGTTTCATGGCAAAGCAAAAAGAAAGCAGCTGTCTCCACATCCACTGCTGAAGCTGAATACATTGCTGCTGCAAGCTGTACAACCCAACTCCTGTGGCTTCAAAATCAGTTGCTGGATTTTGGTATCACTGCCTTAAAGACTCCACTCATGTTGGATAGCCAGGCAGCAGAAAATATCATCAAAAATCCAGTTTCCCATTCAACCACCAAACACATCGACATCAGACATCACTTTGTGAGGGATTGCTATGAAAAAAGTTTGATTTCTCTGCATCATGTCCCAACTAAAGACCAGCTGGCAGATGTGCTCACAAAAGCACTAGATACAGCTACTTTTGAAAGCTTGGTCTCTAGGATTGGCATGCTAAACATGGAATAACTAGCAAAATCTTGTTTTTCTATGAATAAAAGCATTAAAATGTTTTCAGAAAATCAAAAATCCATCCTTAAAAATAGCTAAAAATGAAGTTTTCATTAAAATCCTTAAAAGTCTGCCATAACCACTGTTTGTTCAAAAGTCTGCTCTACTTCCAAGTCTGTCCACTGCTGAAAGCCATCCTCTGTTCTCTCATTTCCTTGATAACCTCTGTTGTTCAAAAGCAGTGTCTTATCCACTGATCTGCTATCCACTGATAGTGAAAATCATCCACTGCTTCCATTTTACCGTTTAAACCACTGCCTTCATCAGTAACTTTCATAAAAGTACTGTCCTTCATTTCTTCAGAGTTTGGCATGTGGGCAGTACATAGTGGTCAGTACTTTTGTAACCGCTGCCACGTCAGCCTTCACTTTTCCTCTATAAAACCCCCACTTCACACCAAAAACAGGGTTTTATTGTCGAATTGAATTCTTAAAAATTCTTTTCTCAAAACAGTTTTCTTCACATTCCTTCACAAATTTCTTCGATCTTCATCTCCAAAATGACAAAATCGAAGCCATCTGCAAAATCCGCTTCCAAATCATCGTCGAAAGCGACCTCTCAAAAGGTCACTACCACTGAAATCCCACACAAACCATCTCACAATCTTCTGGGTCTTCTCACAAAACCCGGCACCACAGATGCTTTCGACTCCATCATTGCCAAAATGGCTAAATCAAAGTACAAAACTTTGTTAATAGCCGATGCACCAATTTTCTTGACAACCCAAAGGGAGTTTTGGAAGAATGCAACCCTTGAAAAACAAGGAGACGTTGTAATAGCCATTAACTCTACTCTAAAGGGAAAACCTGTCAAGATTACACCACAGTCAATTTCAGAGGTCTTTCAACTCGACGATCAGCAAGGTAAAATTTCTTTCCCTAAAAACGAGTTGAAAATTGACTTCATTGAGAGAGGGTATGCAGACACAATGATGAAGAAAGCTACTTTACAAAAAGGTTTCTTTCCTTCTGCAACAGGATTTTTATTCCATACCCTCCTCATGTGTGTTTCAAACAAAACCACTTCTTTTAATGAAATACCATTAAAGATTCAAAATCTGGGATATGCTATTCTTCAAGAAGAAAATTTTAATTATTCTCGGGAAATCTTTAATGATTTGGTTAATAATGTTGAAACAAAATCATTCCTACTGTTTCCAAGGTTTCTAAGTTATTATTTTGAAAAGAAATTCAGTAAGGATGATATTGCTGTAATAAACCAAGGTGATTCTATTCAAATAAACAGTTTAACTACCGAAACTTTTTCAAGAATGTTAACACCTTGCAAAACACAAGCAGAGGTGCCTGAGCAGATTTTAGCAGCTACCACTGCTCCTCAGGTATCGGTTGCTGAGCCCGCTGCTCAAGGTGATCAAAGCAGCAGAACAACTGTTTTGAAACCCACACCTAAAATCACCAAAAAGCCACAGAAAAAGAAAAATTCAAAACCCCCCAAACCCATCAAAAAGGCAACTCTGGAGGATGAGATACCAGAGCAAATGCCTGTGACAACACAAAAGTCACAAGAAACCACTGCTGCTTCTTCCTCACAGCAGTTGGTACAAATATCTCAACCCATAACCAATACTCCTCCTGCTTCTTCACAAAAAGAACAGGTTGTACACATAGGGCCACCACATCATGATGCTCTGAAACCACTTGGTTTCATCATCCACAGCTCAATGCCCGGAGCAAATCCTGTTTCTACACCAAACTTCACATCCACAATTCCCTCACCAACTAAACTGCTGTTGGATGCAATTGATTTGAACCAGGCACTAACCAGTCCTTCTCAATCACCTATCAATGAGAACATACCTCAACAAATGACTGGGTCTGATGTATCACTCTTTGCTAACCCACCAACACAACCTGAGGAGGTTACACCCCTTGAGTTACATGTAACTCTTGGTGGTAGTCCAAGTGAAGCAGCCACTACAACTGTTGAACCCACTGGTTTACAGTTGGATAGTGGTTACATTAATAAGACTTCCTTAGAGGCAATTCCTTACATAGCACCTCTGCCAACCACCAGTGGATTTATTTATCCTACTGGCAACATCAAAAGGTTGTCAAGTGTTGAAGGAAGAAGACCCCAGTACCAAGAAAAAGGGGCATCAGTGGTTAGTGTTTGGAGTACACTCCCTACCTCAACCACTCATAAAACCACTGCTAGTGGGAAATCAGATGATCCCATTAAATTGGGTGATGATTTAAAATATCAGGATTTGACGAAACGAATTGAAAAGTTGGATACATCTGTTGCAGATCTTAAAAATATGCTACAGCAGGTGTTGAAAACACAAAAGATGCAATCCACTGTTGTTCCACCTCAAGCACCTGCTCCACCACAAGCATCTGCTACAAATGAGCTCCGGAATCTCTTCCAACCTTTTCTCCAACAACAAAAAGAAATGGCTGATCAGCAACATGAACTTCATGTCCAAAAGCTGAGAAACATTATGGAGTCTAGGTACAAGAACACTCAAGCAGACATTAAGGCAATCAAGGCCCATTTATTGGAAACCACTGGCACTGCTCCTCCAACAGTACTTTTCATTGATCAACTCCCAGAAGATAATGCCAAAAAGGGGGAGAAAATTCAGGAGTGGAAGAGGAAGGGAATAGATGATGGTCTGTATATTGAACCTGAAAAGGATGCTATGACCAGAAAAATTCCATTGCCAGATGGTAGTAAAAAGGTTGATGCTACCCAAGAAGCACTTGATGAAGGAGTAGCAAGTGTAAAGAGGGATAGAATGGCAAAGGATATTTCAAGATGGAATGAGGAGAAAAGAGCCTTCATGGAACTGTATGCGCAAGGTTGTTCTGGTTCAAAGGATACTAAAAATCCTAAGATAAAAAGGAAACCTAAGTCCATCCCATCCAGATTTCCAAAGCCTCCAAAACCACCATCCAAAAGCCATCAGCATCAAACCTCCACCAAAATAGCTGTTGTAACTCCTGTTGTATCAACTACTGCTAATACTTCAGTTGTTCCAACATCTGTCATCACTTCAACACACACCACTTCAACACACACCACAACCACGACCTTACCACCACTGTCATCTCCACCAAAAACAAACTCACCACCTTATCCTTCCAAAAAGCATAAGATAACAGATGTTAGTCAAACACAAACCACTGCCACACAATCAACCACCACTGATCCACTCAAAACATCATCTGCCTCTTCTAAAACTAAAAGGAGAAGGATTTACAGACCAGATGATGATTCACCATCACCACCACCAACATCTTCAAAATCCCTGTCACTTGTCACTATTCCAAAACCCATACCTCTCTCTTCAGCTCAAATTCTAAAGCCATTACCTCCTGCTGGGGTCTCATTTCCTCTGGAACTTATTGCTGTTAGGGAAGAAATCAAATCCTTTTACTATGAGGATGACCCAGCTAAAAGGAGTTTGCCATCAGTTGAAGGATATCCCAGGCCTCACAATATTGAAGAATATTTGAAACTCAAGGCCAAACAAGCAGAGGATATCGCAATAAAAAATAAACAAGGGAAATCTGATAGGGAATTTCAGCAAAACTATCAGTTTCTACTCACACAGGTCAGAGCTATGGAACAATTTGCCAAAAATCTATGTCAGCAAATCTCAGAAAGGGCAGATGAGTCCTTGAGAAAAGACTACATTGAGAACATCATGACCTACAAGAAATACAAGGGGGAGAAACATATGTACCAGAACTGGACCATTCCTGAGCTTGAGAAAGAGGCAGCCAGGATTCAAGAAATGATCAAAAATAAGGTCAAGCAGACTCCTCCTGAAAAGTTCAAACAGATTGAAGCTGATAAGGCATTAGAGTTGAAGAGAATGAAAGAGGAGCTGATAGTAGCTGATTATGGGTCAAAGAACTCAGTGACAAAGTGGGGAGAAGATAGGGTCAGGGCTACCTACAAAAGGTTAGAGGAACTCAGAAAGAAAGATCCAAAAGTTCCACAAAATCCTGACAATTCCAAAGCAGAGGTCTTAAAAAGACCACCAAAGCTGCAAGTCAAAAGAACCACTGCTCCAGCTGGTGCTGCCATCTACAAAAGAAGGAGCCAAAACCAGTCAAGTGCTGAAACAATTCAAGATCTAAAAGCTGGAAATGCTGTTGTAAAAGCAGGCCTTAAACTAATGATAAAAGAAGATCTTGAATTGGAACAATCTGCAAGTACTGCTCAGCCAGTCATGAATAGGCCAGCCTCACCAAATACCTCTGCAAATAAACATCTCCCAAGAAACCCACCAGACTCAAAAATGCAAAAGTGGGAAACTGACAAACAGACCTACGTATTGACTTTGCTCAGGTCTGGTGGAGAAGTGAAGAAAATATCAAGGGAACAAGCTCTTGGCCTAAGTCTTGACGATTTGCAGGATCTCCTTGATCTTCCACTTAGTAGGGATGATGAAGATACAGATGCCCTAGACTTTGAACTACAATTTAAAGGTCAGATAAGGGAACTGCTGATGAGGCAATAAAGAATTCCACAATAATGAAGAGTTTTGGCATTATCTGTTCCAGGGGGAGATTGTTGGGATTGAACCCTACCAGAGGAACAGATAATTAAAGCCAAAACTGGGTTAGAACAGTGGATCCATAATAAGCAGATGTTACATACAAGTCTCTCCCCTTGAAAGTGGTTTCAACATCTGCTGACCTCCTATCTACTGATCAAACAAGCCACTGACCGTCAATCTACTGCTCTTGTGAAGACTGATAGAAGACTAAAGATCTGCTGCTCAATCTACTGTCTTGAGTCAAGTACTGCTGATCCGGACAAGCACTGTCGGGTTCACAGCAGTGGAAGGATGCAGCAGCTGTTTAAGTGTCTTTTGTGAAATGAAATGTAATAGCAGTAGTTAGTATAGCAGTGTTTGTATAGATCAGAGGTTAGAGTTTGTTAGGAGGTTAGATGTCACTTAATTGGTGACGTCAGCTAAGATGCTCAGTGGTTTGCTAGTGCCTATAAATAGAATAGTGCTCTGTACTGTTGTATTAGCTCTTTGCAACACCATCTTCTTTGCATGAACAAACACTGAGCTCTGGCTGAGGGGGAGTTTGTATTCAAGCATTACTTTTTAATCGTTGTTGAAATTAAATTCAATCATTCGGTTCTTTGTTGAAAATGTCTTGATCAAAGCAATACTCTCGTTTGATTGTATGCAAAGTTTGTTTCCATATTAATTCCGCTGCACAACTCATCCATTTCCATCTTAATTCAAACAGAAAATACAATCAAAACCAAACTCAGATCCAACAGCAAATCAAACCCAAATCGAAATTCAAGCACATATTCGTGATCACCAAGTCAAGGGGATCTTAAGGTATGTTGAATTTCTAACATTCATGAAGTTGTAAAAAGTTGATAATCAACCTAATCGCGAATTAAGCATGGATTAGAGAAGATAGGGCTAGATTAGTGATGTATACTTGCTTAGGAACGAAACCCTAAGTGAAAATCATACATAACATGCTATGAATTGAAGGATTTGATGAATTAACACACTTAGATAAGTGGGTTTTAATGTTATGATGATTTTGATGATATAACTAAGCTTAGAATCAACATGCATGATAACTAATAGAAGGGTTCGATTTAACCATGAATTTGGGTACTTGTTCATACATGATTGAAATGGGTTTTGAATGTTATGACGAAATTTGGTAGCCATATTCATGTAACTAAGTGTATGAGATCATGTTATCTACTAATTGATAGATAGAACTTGATTTTATTAAATGTTTGGATGAATGCTAGTAATAGGATGAAATGGGGTTTTCGCTCATATATGAGAGACCCTTAGTTCTTGCGAAATGAATGAACAAACTAGCTTTGATAATCACTTGAGCTAGTCGAAGTGTTGAAAAGACAATGGACTTAGTTAGACCTTTAGTTAAAACGGGGGCCTAAAAATAATGCCTACCGGGTAATTATTGGAATGCTTAAACTAGTTGTCGAACTTGAATGTGCATCTTATATGCTAAGAGGCGTTTGACTTTTAGTAGTCAAACCGACCATTAATAAGATCGAATGATAATTTTGATAGAAAAATATGTAAGGTGGAATAATTATGATTAACAATGACTAAAGTAACCATCTTATGAAATATGATGATAGTTTGACGCCTAACAAGCTAGGTGGAAGCTTGTGGAGGAAGCGGGTCAAATGGAACGAGTACGGAAAGAAAAGCGTGGCATGGATGCAAGGTAAGTATATCTTACACTAGTCATATATTTTAGAATATTCTTTTGTCGTATTAATTACGTAAAAGACAAATACCTAATTGAGATATGGTGTTCCGGCGTGTAGTCGTACGGAACAAGATAATCAAATATGATAAGAAAACATAGTGATGGCTAAAAATGAGTTAAATCGGTAATTCGATCATATTATGACGAATGAAATATGTACTTTTAATGGTTATCATATAAGTTAAATCATAATAACCATTAAGGGCAAAATAGTAATTTGACAATTTGACTATGGTAATTGGTCATTTAGACCAAACGGGTCAAAAGGTGAAATTATCACCCTTTGACAATGTGACAACCCGAACTTTCAGGTCAGTGTCTTTTAGTCACGTGATCCTGTTTCTTATTATTTCTCTTTCACATCCCTTGCATGGCGAAAATTTATTAAACACTCGTGTATGTAATATATTTGATAAATGTAAAACATGATTGGGTATGTTCACATGTGTTTGACTGATTAACTACAAGAAACCGGTATCACGCATTTATGGGTCGATTAATTAATTTAGAGAGTTAATCTAATTGGGCCGCCACCACTTTTAATCACAATCGACCCAATCTACCCTTCTTATGCAAACTCGGCCCAATTCTTCCCCCTCTCTTCTTATGTATACGTAATACATGGATTGTAACCAACTCTTCACACATATTGCAAACCCTAAAGACACCTCCTCCTTCTATCCGTGAATATACGTAATACATGAATCGACGGCAGCCCCCATCTCTCTACACGCCCTCGTTGGTTCTAGCACCTCATCTAATATCCCATAACCCGGTTAGTGCACTTTTATTTTGATAATCGAATCTCTTGATTGCTTACTTGAGTGTGTTGTCTGATTTGATTGATAATTAGGAGATGTAAAAACTAGATTGTTAGAAAGATTAATTCTGTTGACATTCATATTTGTATGATATTGTTCATCAATGACAATTGAACCTGATTGGACCATTGAAACAAACACCTTTTTCATTAATTGTTTAGCATGTGATGTACTGACAATTAAGAAACATGTGAATCTTTTAATATTGAAAGAATGGAAATGTTTTGACTAATTACTATTGGACCGATTATAATAGGATTGTGTATGATTGGTGTGGTTACATGATAGTGGTCAATTTATTGAAATGGTAATGATTAGCTGTTGGGATAGTCATCTTGGTCGGTTTGCTGTGAATGAGGATCACATGGTGCTTGTATGATCAGATTATGTAGTGTTTATTATAGGGTTGCATGATGTCAGCGATTAGGGTTTCAATACATCACCAACAATTGTTCGGCCTAATCATGTTAACTGAATTATTCTATATGCGATACGTGATTAAGAAACTGTTAAAGGGGAAGTGGAGTGTTAGCTAATCATAAAAGGTAGTGTTGGATTGCACGATTGGGTTAAATGCTGATCTAATAAAGTCATGGGCTTCGAATGAGTTTTGGTTGCACCGCATTTAGAATTCAAGCCCAACCCATCTCACAACCTTATATATGCGGGCCTTACTTGCTTAACGGGCCGCACACTTCAGCGTGTGGGCCGAAGATGGGTGGGCCATGTGGTATGGGCTTGCACACACTTCTATGGCTATTGTACCTCGGCCCATAAACTCGGGTCCAATAACATAGTCTTATTTGGCCTGGGCCTTATATCTTTGGGCCGGGCATGGTGTAGTACGAGTGATATAGGAACCACACATTAAATTGTTGTTGCACATACACTCGTGTGAGTGACAAACTAATTTGTCAAGTAATATTATGATGCGTGCATGCGAGAAGGAAACTGATAAGGTATTCGAATGGTTGCTACATGTTAAGGTATTTATTACAAACAACCTACTAGTATGCGTGGTATAAGTGAACGCGAAACTGATTGTTACAATGGATGTTGTGAACTGTGTGACGCGTAATTCTTGTTGTGATTTGTATGACGTTATGTGCACTCCTTGAACGATACTTGTGAACGTGAACTATATGAATTACGTGAATTATAACTACATGAAACTGACTTGTCTTCGGTAACCACGGTAGGGTTTGATTGATCAACTGGTAAACAAGCACTTAATCTAACCGAGCAAACCGAAGGTGAGTTCACTACTTTGAGCATGCATCCCAGTGGTTGGGGACAGTCAGTGGGTATCCCGTGGAGGGATAAGTCTTTTGGGTAAAAACGGGTATATTGGTTAATATTCTCACCTATCATTCTTGTAAGTCCCTTAACGGGTATTAGTTGGTAGCGCTACTTAGGTTTGGCACCCTCACACCGCTCCTAGAGAGGACGGATGTGAACTAATGACCCAGTCGGGCCTAGTACTGGATAGGAGTACGTGGGAAAGGGCAGTCATGTACATCAGGAGCCGTCTTGTCCGGAATCGAGATATTAACAATATTACTTGCATTTGTCAATGAACTGTTTTATACATCTGGTAACAAACATTTTCTTAAACTGTGAACTCGCCAGCTTTGTCTGATACACTTGTTGCATGCTCGCAGGTCGTTAGATTTATTGGATGTGGAACTTGCTGTTTGGAGCGGCTTGAGTGGTCATGGTTCATGCTGATTGGATACACTTATTGGAATATTGATTTTCGTATATTTGTTTTGAGAATATTTAAATTATGGTTTCGTTAACGCTTCCGCTGAACATATTGGTTTTGCGTATAAACTCATGATTGAGATTTTATAATTAGATTGAGGATTTTATTTTGAAACTTGTGGGTTCAATGTAATTAGTGGCTCATTGTCAGTTCGTCACACGCCCATCAGGGACACTCCCTAGGTGGTATTTTGGGGGTGTGACAGTTTGGTATCAGAGCCACTGGTTATAGTGAACTTGGTTTTAAAAACGATTTTATAAAACCAGACTATAACCGAACAGATCCAAAACCGTCCATGACACTCAGCTCCAGACTGCAAGGTTCGTTTCTTGTTTACTATTGCATAGTATATCTAGTGTTTGCTTATGAATAACATCACACGTGAATGCACACTTAGCACTGCAGTATGAACCTCTATGTTACCAACCCATGTTACGTGTTTTAAGAGTGCGACTCTTCTTGAACTTTCATGATTTATGTCCTGGTGTCATCTGTCTTATTGCTCGAATTCGGGGAACCTTTTTTGCGCGAGTTAAGAGGCACTGAGACAAGCATGCAAATTGCCTTATTATTATGGCTGCACACATAATAATAATGTGGGGTTCATGTGAGCCCCATTGAGGCTTAACAAGTGTGAGAGGGGATCCGCTCTGTTAATTGATGTTATGTTAGAACTCAGCAGTCTATAGGAGTCATAGATGTGATTGTCTCCTACTCGAACATGATCTTTTCACCCCTTTCTGAATCCTTACGAATCCCGCTGCTATCGAGTATCACCTGATCACACATCTGAACGCCTAGCGAACTGTGTAGAATGTTAGGTGCTAGTATGAACGTCCCTGAGTTGGATGGCTCAGCGTCAAATGATTGGACTATACTTTCCTCACTTATCTTTGTTTGCTGGAACTTAGCGTGTTGACGCCTTAGATCCCGAAGTGCGATCACTTCTGCAACACTCTCGCGACATACCGTGTATCACTCAGTCAACTTGCAAGAACGATGGACAAGAAGGTAAGCGTAGTACCTTACCGACTTCAGCATTTGAATGACCCTAGTTACCGGCAACGAACAACAGCGATTTGACTCCAATCGAATCCTTAACCCCAGCCAGCGACTCATGGGAGTCGAATCTTACGAACCAATTGAGACAAAATCGATGACGATTGACTGTAGAGCGGACTGTGTAACCGCCCGCACCATGAGTAGTGCCTTAGGACGTGGCACGAGATGTGAACAGATGGACCTTGATGGTGAAAGGACGCAGGACACCGTTACAGGCAACAATATTAGAGGCAACAGTCGCGGCAACATCAAGGTACTCGTGATCGTAGCTTACAGTATGGAAACGAAGGTGACCTCGACAAGGATTGACTGTGTTAAGTCAAGGTGACGACAACCAAGGGAACGACGACGGTACTGGAAATTTTCGTGACGAAAACAACCCTGGAAATGAAGCTCATGGAAGGACATTTAGTATTGGCATAGGCTATACCAGGCGTAATAGCAACACGATAGCTTGGATGGGTAGCTATTCGCTTCGTCTCTGTTCTGTTTAACCCTGATGCTTCTTGAAACCGAACCTGTTGTGGAGTCGGCTGATGCAAGTCAATTGAAGCCTTATATGTTCACTGGGATGCAAACTCGACATTGGGAGACAGGTGTTCGACATCGATCTTCCTTCTACTACCCCTGATGGTTACAATGCAGTAGTTAGTGTGGATTAGTTATTCAGAAATCGCGCAGACATACCTTGTGAGGAGAAAATTTTGTGTGGAGAATCGTTATCTGTTCTAAAGCATCAGAGTGGCGCAAAGGTTAGTGTCAATTCAGCAATAACAGCCAGGAGCGTCTATGGAGGGACTACCCCGCTATGTTAGCAACCATCATTGATGTTAAGGTTAGGGAAAGGAGGATCGAGAATTCATCAATTGTTTGTGATTTCTTCCGATTAGCTACTCGAAGAACTTTCAGGTTTACTCCCACAACTGTTAGGTAGAATTTCAGTTTGATCTCTCGCTAGAGGCAGTCCTGATTACTTGTACTCCTTACCGTCTTGCACCAGGAGGGTTGCAAGAACTGTCTAATCTACTACAGGAATTGTTGGACAGGAGTTTTGTCGTACCTAGCTCTTTTCGCTTTGGGGAGCCCCAGTTATATCCGTGAAGATAAACCTTATCATTGGACATGTGTACTGGTTATCGAGAACTCAGCAAGGTGGCAGTCAAGAACCGTTTGCCTCGACCATGTATTGCCAGCCTGTCGACCAATAGCGAGGGTCAAGCTCCCATTCGAGGATTGACTAACGAACGAACTATCATCAGATGGAAGTCTAAGGGGAGAATGTTCCTAAAACGGCATATCAAACACAGTGTGGCCATTTCGACGTTGTATTCCATGACCTTTGGGCTAATCATCACACCAGCGGCTTTAGGGATCACATGAATCGACTACGCTTATTGATGACGTGTTGAATCATTTCCAGGAGAAAGGAACATCATGGACGACATATGTATCTTATTTTAGAGCTCCTGAGGGAGGAGCCATTACTCGTGACGTCTTGTTAAATGTAACATCTGGATTCGAGAGATACATTTTTGATCATATAACCAACGAAGTGGGAATACACGTGGATCTTGCTAAGATCCCTTTTGTTAGAAACTGACCGACACCAAAGATTCCTTCAGGGATACAGCAATTCATTGGTTTCGCTGGGTATTATCGCAGATTCATTGCGGGATTTTCGAAGATTGCGCAGATTTAACCTCTTTAGCACAGAGGGTACTGCGTGTTTATGGGAGACAAAACAGGAGAACGTCATTTTAGCTTGTGAAACCCAACTCAACAATGCACCGAACTTTATCTTACACCCGAGGGTACGGGTGATCTAGTGGTATACCAAGATGGTTCGAATCAGAACCCCAGTGCGCGTCGATGCAACACGAGAAGGTGACGGCTTACGTAGTGGATTTACAAGAGGAATTGCATGAGTTACAACCTGTGGTGGAAACCATGGTCCTTGGATTTAGGATGGAGGCATTACTTGGACAGTACCAAATGCACTACTTAGACCGATCACAAGGGCCTCCCATGTACCCCTATTTCGAAAGAGGTAAACATGTGATGGCATCGCTGGATGGAGCCTTTGAATGATTCCGACTGTGAAACCTAGACGCGTATGAGCCTCGCAGCACACCATCGACTCTAACCTACCTGATTAGATCCATTCTGCTTGAGCCAGAGCACTGAAGGAAGAGAATTTTTTTTCTTTTTAGTAGAGTCCATGCAGGGCATGGAGGAGCAACTTTTGGCAAGTCGGACGATATTCGCTACCTCATGGAACGAATGTGGATCTCATTATACAGTAACTGTAGGACAATTGTGTTGAGCAAAGCACACAGGCCTCGATATTCTAGTCGTCTGGGTTTTGATGAAAGACATTAGGATTTATGAACCTTGTACTGGTAATCGGGCATGAAGGCCCACCCAGCAATGTATGAGAATGATGTATGACTTGTGGGAAAGTCAAGATGGGATATTGGCAACTAGAAACACATGTATGGAAATGAGAACAGACTGCCATGGATTTTGTCCCTAGTCTACTTACAACTCGAAACGGAAACATTATCACCTGGGTGATCATTGATGGACTCAAGTTACCAGCACACTTTCTTGCAATCAAGAAAACTGATGAGTCTTCACAGTTGTGAATGTTCCTCTGAGAGAGGCGGCTTTTAGGTACGAGGTGCCAACTCCTGTTACCTCTGAAATTGATATATGCATTATTTATGTCAAGCAATACACAACACCTTTGGCTCACGTCAGGACCAGAGCATTGCTTACCGTTGTTGAGCAAACGATCAGAGAAAACGAACTCTCCTGGCACTCGAAGACATGCTACGAGCATGTGTGTGACTGGCTTTGGTGCAAATTTGAAGGACTCTTACCTATGGTTGAGTACTACTGCGGAAGTTATCATCTTGGTAACCGGACAGCTCTGTTGAGGCATTACATAGACAATAATGCCAACCTTCTTGTTAGACTGAGATGGTTGACAAGTTAACTACTGGCCCAGGACTGGTACTCGAAACTCTTGGGAAGGTTGTTTGGATCGGGAGTCGGTTGGCGGCAACGCGTGACTATCAGGAAAGCTGATAAACTTGGGAAACGCTGGAAGATCACTGTAGGCGATCGTATCATGTTGAAAGTCTCACCCTGGGAGGGTGTGGAATGCTTGGGAAGCATGGCAAGCTTAACTGACGTCACGATGGACTATTCAACAGTCTGAGAAGAATCAGAAGCGTAACCTACAAACTCGAGTTACCCGACGAATCGGGTAACGTACGCGATGTCATTTATGTTTCGGATCTAAGGCAGTGGTTGTCTGATGAAACACGTGCGATACTTTTACTGGAGGAATTTATCGAACACATGGAACAGAAAGTCAAGGTTTGTTAACTTAGTTGAATTCCAATCATGAGAGTTCGTGGAACTCAAGACGTGGACCGAAGTCCACGTGGGAACGCAAAGATTTGTTAAGCATTAATATCCTCAATTGTTCAAGTGGTTGAACCAACTTTCGTTGTCATTGGCGAATTTCGGGACGAAATCCCCTTTCTAGTTGGGGATGATATGGCATCTGGGAAAATCCACAGTTATCCTAACCTAACATTGTGTCACTTTTGGTTACCGTGTCACTTTTGGAATACTTGTCAAATTTCGGGACGAAATTTCTTTCAAGTTGGGGATGATGTGACAACCCGAACTTTCAGGTCAGTGTCTTTTAGTCACGTGATCCTGTTTCTTATTATTTCTCTTTCACATCCCTTGCATGGTGAAAATTTATTAAACACTCGTGTATGTAATATATTTGATAAATGTAAAACATGATTGGGTATGTTCACATGTGTTTGACTGATTAACTACAAGAAACCGGTATCACGCGTTTATGGGTCGATTAATTAATTTAGAGAGTTAATCTAATTGGGTCGCCACCACTTTTAATCACAATCGACCCAATCTACCCTTCTTATGCAAACTCGGCCCAATTCTTCCCCCTCTCTTCTTATGTATACGTAATACATGGATTGTAACCAACTCTTCACACATATTGCAAACCCTAAAGACACCTCCTCCTTCTATCCGTGAATATACGTAATACATGAATCGACGGCAGCCCCCATCTCTCTACACGCCCTCGTTGGTTCTAGCACCTCATCTAATATCCCATAACCCGGTTAGTGCACTTTTATTTTGATAATCGAATCTCTTGATTGCTTACTTGAGTGTGTTGTCTGATTTGATTGATAATCAGGAGATGTAAAAACTAGATTGTTAGAAAGATTAATTCTGTTGACATTCATATTTGTATGATATTGTTCATCAATGACAATTGAACCTGATTGGACCATTAAAACAAACACCTTTTTCATTAATTGTTTAGCATGTGATGTACTGACAATTAAAGAAACATGTGAATCTTTTAATATTGAAAGAATGGAAATGTTTTGACTAATTACTATTGGACCGATTATAATAGGATGGTGTATGATTGGTGTGGTTACATGATAGTGGTCAATTTATTGAAATGGTAATGATTAGCTGTTGGGATAGTCATCTTGGTCGGTTTGCTGTGAATGAGGATCACATGGTGCTTGTATGATCAGATTATGTAGTGTTTATTATAGGGTTGCATGATGTCAGCGATTAGGGTTTCAATACATCACCAACAATTGTTCGGCCTAATCATGTTAACTGAATTATTTTATATGCGATACGTGATTAAGAAACTGTTAAAGGGAAAGTGGAGTGTTAGCTAATCATAAAAGGTAGTGTTGGATTGCACGATTGGGTTAAATGCTGATCTAATAAAGTCATGGGCTTCAAATGAGTTTTGGTTGCACCGCATTTAGAATTCAAGCCCAACCCATCTCACAACCTTATATATGCGGGCCTTACTTGCTTAACGGGCCGCACACTTCAGCGTGTGGGCCGAAGATGGGTGGGCCATGTGGTATGGGCTTGCACACACTTCTATGGCTATTGTACCTCGGCCCATAAACTCGAGTCCAATAACATAGTCTTATTTGGCCTGGGCCTTATATCGTTGGGTCGGGCATGGTGTAGTACGAGTGATATAGGAACCACACATTAAATTGTTGTTGCACATACACTCGTGTGAGTGACAAACTAATTTGTCAAGTAATATTATGATGCGTGCATGCGAGAAGGAAACTGATAAGGTATTCGAATGGTTGCTACATGTTAAGGTATTTATTACAAACAACCTACTAGTATGCGTGGTATAAGTGAACGCGAAACTGATTGTTACAATGGATGTTGTGAACTGTGTGACGCGTAATTCTTGTTGTGATTTGTTTGACGTTATGTGCACTCCTTGAACGATACTTGTGAACGTGAACTATATGAATTACGTGAATTATAACTACATGAAACTGACTTGTCTTCGGTAACCACGGTAGGGTTTGATTGATCAACTGGTAAACAAGCACTTAATCTAACCGAGCAAACCGAAGGTGAGTTCACTACTTTGAGCATGCGTCCCAGTGGTTGGGGACAGTCAGTGGGTATCTCGTGGAGGGATAAGTCTTTTGGGTAAAAACGGGTATATTGGTTAATATTCTCACCTATCATTCTTGTAAGTCCCTTAACGGGTATTAGTTGGTAGCGCTACTTAGGTTTGGCACCCTCACACCGCTCCTAGAGAGGACGGATGTGAACTAATGACCCAGTCGGGCCCAGTACTGGATAGGAGTACGTGGGAAAGGGCAGTCATGTACATCAGGAGCCGTCTTGTTCGGAATCGAGATATTAACAATATTACTTGCATTTGTCAATGAACTGTTTTATACATCTTGTAACAAACATTTTCTTAAACTGTGAACTCGCCAGCTTTGTCTGATACACTTGTTGCATGCTCGCAGGTCATTAGATTTATTGGATGTGGAACTTGCTGTTTGGAGCGGCTTGAGTGGTTATGGTTCGTGCTGATTGGATACACTTATTGGAATATTGATTTTCGTATATTTGTTTTGAGAATATTTAAATTATGGTTTCGTTAACGCTTCCGCTGAACATATTGGTTTTGCGTATAAACTCATGATTGAGATTTTATAATTAGATTGAGGATTTTATTTTGAAACTTGTGGGTTCAATGTAATTAGTGGCTCATTGTCAGTTCGTCACACGCCCATCAGGGACACTCCCTAGGTGGTATTTTGGGGGTGTGATAGACAATATCGACTAATGGGTTGTCAAGTTGTATGATTTTAGGAAATAAATAGCACATGGGTGCTTAGATCGCTATCACTTAGCAGCCACTAAGGAAAGGTATGGAAACGGGTCAATATACTGATCCGAGCCAGGTATGTATAATGATACAACTCATCACGTAGAATTTGGAGTTCTATAAGAAATAGACAAGGTTAAAATGTAGATATTTGGCCATATTTTAGGTAAACCGAATAAATTTAGTCATGATTATGACATTTTAGAAACATAATGGTTTCTAAACAAGACTAGAGTTAAAAGTCGGATTTTTGGGTCAAACAAGTACTAAAAGTCCTTCGTCGTAAAAGAAGGACTAAAATTGACTAAAACGCCCTTGTATGAGAAATTGAGCAAGCGAACCATAAAGGTTGTTTGGAAATAAGTGATATGATGAAATAAATACTTTGAATAAGTATGAAAAGCAAAAGATGTAAAATATTGGTCAAATGACTCTATAAAGAGTCTTTGCCGTAAAGTAATGATTTGAAGGGTAAATTTTGGAATATATAAATCACCACATTGAATCCACCACAAATTTAGTTGTGGTGGGAGATCACTTGACAAGAAATGTGGACATAAGTATTTAGAAACGAATGGAAGCGACTTGTGCTTGAAATATGCTTAAATACCCTTAACGGGTCAAAATAAGCATATGAGTGAAAATGGGTCTAAGAATGTATATGATCCTGTAATTGGAATCTAAAATGTTAAACATCATTGAATTTAATAGGTTTATGAGAAATAAGGGTCAAACAAACTTGTTTGTTTGATAAAGAATCAAACTGGTCAAAATTTGGTAAAAGGGGTAATAAGCCGAAGACTTAAAAGTCTGAAATGTTGTTAAACCGCATGTTGGATTTAAACTCCATATGATGGAGGATCAAATTACAATCATGTAGGAAGAAACGGTAGGTCAAACGGATAAGCGGATTGAAGGATACGAAAGTTTTCGTGTCATTAAACGGCAAAATGGAAAGACTGAATGCAGGGACCACCGTAACTTACGGTGTCCACCGTAAGTTACGGTGGAGCTAATTAGATTACGGTGGGTGCCTACTGTGGTACGGTAGGAGGTTTGTAATACAGCGGCCACCGTAACTTACGGTGCCACCGTAAGTTACGGTGGAGGCCAGTTGGAAATCTTTGTTTTGAAATCAAGAGTTTAACGTTGGGATTCTTTTTCCTTCCTTTATCATTACTAGATTTGTTTAGACACATTTTAATCCCCGTATGACTAAAGTATTTCATGTTTATGAAATGTAGGTACATTTTGGTTGCCGAAAGACGATCAAGCTCAACGAAGAACCGAACACGATAAAGATTCATGCTTCCGCACATTGCCTTGTCGTAATTCTATACGACGAATCCGATCACATTATGTCAAATAACTTATGATTTGTAAAAGCTTTAATAAACTCGTATTTTTATAGTATGTGTAGTCTTAATTACACATCTAATTGTTGGTATTTACATGTAAAACCGTTAAATAGAAACTAAGGTGTTACAAGTTGGTATCAGAGCCTTGGTTTAAGGGATTCAAGTATGGTGGGGAAAAACCATGCTTGGACTTAAACCTTATGCTCTTGACAAAGATTGGTGTTCGGTTCGAGGCTTGATCGCAAATCCGGTAAGTACATGTATGATAATGGTTAGCGTGTTAAGTTGTTGTAGACAACACATAGGGTTATCGTGTAATACACGTTACCCCAATTAAATGATTGAAGTAGTTGACGAAATTTCGTGCGTTGACGCATATATTAGAAAAAGCCTTGTATTATAATACGGGAAATTATTGAAGTTGACATTACTAACTCTTGTTAATATTTTAATTTAAGGACACTCGCGTCTGAAGATGACGAGAGATGAATGAATTGCGGATATGATAATGGAACGGTCCGAGGTATGACAAGAAGAGCGTACTAATCAAGGACCTAAATCACGTAACAATCGCAAATAAGTAATGGCAAGGAAAGCCCGTTAGGGCAAGCATTTATCAGGTGCGCATTTTAAATGATTACATGAATAGTAATATGCAACAAATACGTAGAAATTTAAAGTTGCATTTGTAGATTGAAAACTTGGAAAAACCTGAATAGAAAACCTATTCGGGATAATGTTTCCAAGAAAAGAAAATAGAGGCATTACTTACATGGGGTGTGATGTGAAAATTATAAAAAGGTCATGTATACCAGGTGTTGATCGCTTACTCTGGCCAAGTAAGTAGTGAACACGTGGTACCATGAACTTCTTATGATGGACACATTTATGTCCGATGTAGTAAGGGTAGGGTGAATGGGACTAACTTAAAAGGTACCCAAATGAAACAAATGAACAAAATAGTTGATAATAATGTAAACGCACAGCCGGGTGACGGAAGCATATTACATTAGGATAATGAGCCCGAGAGAAGGGACAAGGATCAATGTAAATGATGATATAAAAGAATGATCAAAAGAAAACTCACGAAAATAAGTCATCTTGGAAGAAAGGGCCATGATGAACGGAATGGGCAAGTAAAACCAAAGTATAGATGATCCGCCGGGTCATAAAAACAAAGGTGTTGCCCACACGAAAAAGATAATCAAGGTTGTTAATTTTAGTCGTAGTAAAGCAAGGATAACGATGATAATCGTCATTCATAATTAATAAGGCCACCAATGGTGGTCACGCAAAGAATAAAAGACATGGTCGAATAAAAGCGACGGATTTCGCTAAGATGACCAAGTAAATCGAAACGAAGTCATAATGCATACCGTAAGGGTTGCAATAATAACGACTTCGGTAAAACACCCGGTTGGTGAGTAAGGATTTAAACGCATGCGTAGACTGAGAAGCAGGAACGCGAAATAGAAAGTCAAAAGACTCGGAATATGAGTCATGACTAAAAGATGACAAGAATTTTCGCAAATATAAATTTTGGTAATTACGTTCAACCATTCCAAAGTTGGACGGGTCAAATAAAGAATGAAGTTTGACATTCATAAGTGATGAAAATTCACCCAAAATGAGTCAAACGAGTCAATTAAGGAATAACGCTTAATATAACAGGAAAACGCAAACCGGTGAAACCGGAAAGCTAAAAACAATAAGATAGAAGGACCCGAGTAATGGGTTGTAAAGGAGTATAAGTATGAACCGGGTAATGGTAAGCGTAAGACAAACCGACGTGTAAATGACGCTAGAAGTCGTAAAGATAGTCCGAAAGTAAACAAATGAAACCTTAGACTACGGTTAAGGTCAACTAAAGTTCAAAAGTAAAATTAAATGATTCCAAACATAACAAAGGATGCTTTAAAGCTATATATGTATAAATAAACAATTGAATAAAGACTAGAATAAAAGATGATCTACGGGATCATCATAACCTACGGGATATTAATTAGTGTAAAGGTCTACGGGGCCAAAATGACCCACGAGTCATAAATTGAGGTAAATGGATAATAAGGGCCTCGCCTTAAAGAGGTGAAAGCTTAAGGAAATAGCCTACGAGGTTAAGTGAAGGAACCTACGGGCCAGTAGTGTAAGATGAGGGAACTTGTTACGATTCCCCGCGTAAAACGAGAACGGAAAACAATAAATTATGGGTTGTCAATATCCTGGTATGAGTAATTGACAAAAGTTAAAGAGAAGATCCTAAGACTAAAACTTCGGTTTTAGTAAGAAATAACGTTTTTACAAACATAAATTCTGATAGGAATTTAAATAATAAGCATGAAAGATACAAGCCCTGATCCTGATAGGCGCAAGACAATATATTCGAAAAGTGATATTTTCAAAAATGAAAGGTTGATATAAATTAAACATGATGTGACATGATCACGGTCAAGAGATGCAATGTGAAGTAGAATCACATTATAACCAAGCGAGCGGTAAAAAGTAACTGGACTAATAAGTCTAGTTAGTGAGACCGGTTAAGGTCAACAATTCAAGTCAAGAAATTTGGTTTGCTCGAAAACGGTGGATTCGGTATAACTGAACCGAATAAATAAATTTGAAAACAAAAGAATTTGTTGCCAAAAGTGAAAGATTTCACTAAAGACCTTTAAACGGGTCAAAGTAACGGATCCATAAAGAATTCGATAGTATATGAAAGTGATGAATATCGCTAAGTAACTAAACTAGTGGAAATAACGAGATTACGTTATTTCGAGTTGCACTATGTCGTATGAGATATGTAGACGAATAATAACCAAAAAGATGTTACCATACTTTTCTGGTAATACTAACAATTGGATAAAAGTATAAGTAATGCTTAAAAGCTTTCTCGGCTCAAATATATTGAGTTTAAACTCAATGAATTATGTAAGAAAAGGTTTCGAGGACGAAACCTCTTTAAGGGGGGTAGACTTGTAACATCCCGAAAACGGGTTTGGTAATCAAACCTGTTAATACTAAAAGACGGGTAAAGTACCGTTATGGGTAAAAATAACCCGGTGAATATTAGGACTTTTATATTTTTATATAAATAAGCCTGATATTAAATAAAAGCTGAACGAAAGCTTTGGTAGAAATAAAGTTTATAGAAGGTCCGAGTTAGCGGGACTTAAAATAAACTTAGTCGTAAATTCCCTGAACTCATTAAATTAACTAGGAATGTTTAACATAGTTAAAAAGGGGTAAATATTATTGAAAGTAAGTAGGTTGTGGCCTACTTAATAACTAACCAAACATGAGGGACCAAAGTTGGATAACTTGAAACATGTATTATAAAAATAAAATTATAACAAAACACACACTTAGAGAGTGTGTGTGTGTGTGTCGACCAGGAAGAGCTCTAGGGAGCTCAAACCCTAACTTCAACAAATCAAGAAAATTGGAAGGGCAAATCAAACCCAAATCGAAATTCAAGCACATATTCGTGATCACCAAGTTAAGGGGATCTTAAGGTATGTTGAATTTCTAACATTCATGAAGTTGTAAAAAGTTGATAATCAACCTAATCGCGAATTAGGCATGGATTAGAGAAGATAGGGCTAGATTAGTGATGTATACTTGCTTAGGAACGAAACCCTAACTGAAAATCATACATAACATGCTATGAATTGAAGAATTTGATGAATTAACACACTTAGATAAGTGGGTTTTAATGTTATGATGATTTTGATGATATAACTAAGCTTAGAATCAACATGCATGATAACTAATAGAACGGTTCGATTTAACCATGAATTTGGGTACTTGTTCATGCATGATTGAAATGGGTTTTGAATGTTATGATGAAATTTGGTAGCCATATTCATGTAACTAAGTGTATGAGATCTTGTTATCTACTAATTGATAGATAGAACTTGATTTTATTAAATGTTTGGATGAATGCTAGTAATAGGATGAAATGGGGTTTTCGCTCATATATGAGAGACCCTTAGTTCTTGCGAAATGAATGAACAAACTAGCTTTGATAATCACTTGAGCTAGTTGAAGTGTTGAAAAGACAATGGACTTAGTTAGACCTTTAGTTAAAACGGGGGCCTAAAAATAATGCCTACCGGGTAATTATTGGAATGCTTAAACTAGTTGTCGAACTTGAATGTGCATCTTATATGCTAAGAGGCGTTTGACTTTTAGTAGTCAAACCGACCATTAATAAGATCGAATGATAATTTTGATAGAAAAATATGTAAGGTGGAATAGTTATGATTAACAATGACTAAAGTAACCATCTTATGAAATATGATGATAGTTTGACGCCTAACAAGCTAGGTGGAAGCTTGTGGAGGAAGCGGGTCAAATGGAACGAGTACGGAAAGAAAAGCGTGGCATGGATGCAAGGTAAGTATATCTTACACTAGTCATATATTTTAGAATATTCTTTTGTCGTATTAATTACGTAAAAGACAAATACCTAATTGAGATATGGTGTTCCGGCGTGTAGTCGTACGGAACAAGATAATCAAATATGATAAGAAAACATAGTGATGGCTAAAAATGAGTTAAATCGGTAATTCGATCATATTATGACGAATGAAATATGTACTTTTAATGGTTATCATATAAGTTAAATCATAATAACCATTAAGGGCAAAATAGTAATTTGACAATTTGACGATGGTAATTGGTCATTTAGACCAAACGGGTCAAAAGGTGAAATTATCACCCTTTGACAATATCGACTAATGGGTTGTCAAGTTGTATGATTTTAGGAAATAAATAGCACATGAGTGCTTACATCGTTATCACTTAGCAGCCACTATGAAAAGGTATGGAAACGGGTCAATATACTGATTCGAGCCAGGTATGTATAATGATACAACTCATCACGTAGAATTTGGAGTTCTATAAGAAATAGACGAGGTTAAAATGTAGATATTTGGCCATCTTTTAGGTAAACCGAATAAATTTAGTCATGATTATGACATTTTAGAAACATAATGGTTTCTAAACAAGACTAGAGTTAAAAGTCGGATTTTTGGTTCAAACAAGTACTAAAAGTCCTTCGTCGTAAAAGAAGGACTAAAATTGACTAAAACACCCTTGTAAGCGAAATTGAGCAAGCGAACCATAAAGGTTGTTTGGAAATAAGTGATAGGATGAAATAAATACTTTGAATAAGTATGAAAAGCAAAAGATGTAAAATATTGGTCAAATGACTCTATAAAGAGTCTTTGCCGTAAAATAATAATTTGAAGGGTAAAATTTGGAATATATAAATCACCACATTGAATCCACCACAAATTTAGTTGTGGTGGGAGATCACTTGACAAGAAATGTGGACATAAGTATTTAGAAACGAATGGAAGCGACTTGTGCATGAAATATGCTTAAATACCCTTAACGGGTCAAAATAAGCATATGAGTGAAAATGGGTCTAAGAATGTATATGATCCTGTAATTGGAATCTAAAATGTTAAACATCATTGAATTTAATAGGTTTATGAGAAATAATCGTCAAACAAACTTGTTTGTTTGATAAAGAATCAAACTGGTCAAAATTTGGTAAAAGGGGTAATAAGCCGAAGACTTAAAAGTCTGAAATGTTGTTAAACCGCATGTTGGATTTAAACTCCATATGATGGAGGATCAAATTACAATCATGTAGGAAGAAACGGTAGGTCAAACGGATAAGCGGATTGAAGGATACGAAAGTTTTCGTGTCATTAAACGGCAAAATGGAAAGACTGAATGCAGGGACCACCGTAACTTACGGTGTCCACCGTAAGTTACGGTGGAGCTAATTAGATTACGGTGGGTGCCTACTGTGGTACGGTAGGAGGTTTGTAATACAGCGGCCACCGTAACTTACGGTGCCACCGTAAGTTACGGTGGAGGCCAGTTGGAAATCTTTGTTTTGAAATCAAGAGTTTAACGTTGGGATTCTTTTTCCTTCCTTTATCATTACTGGATTTGTTTAGACACATTTTAATCCCCGTATGGCTAAAGCATTTCATGTTTATGAAATGTAGGTACATTTTGGTTGCCGAAAGACGATCAAGCTCAACGAAGAACCGAACACGATAAAGATTCATGCTTCCGCACATTGCCTTGTCGTAATTCTATACGACGAATCCGATCACGTTATGTCAAATAACTTATGATTTGTAAAAGCTTGAATTAACTCGTATTTTTATAGTATGTGTAGTCTTAATTACACATCTAATTGTTGGTATTTACATGTAAAACCGTTAAATGGAAACTAAGGTGTTACAATCAAGAAGAAGATTTCAGGAGGAAGAAATCAACAATCTGCTTCAACTGTGGAGAAGCTGGACATTTTAGACCAGACTGCCCCAGATTGGTCAAACCAGCTAACAACAAAGCCAAACTTGCAGAAGGAACTACCAAAAAGAATGCAAGAGCATTCCAGTTGACTACCCAAGAAGCAGAACTTATCCCAGATGTAATAGCTGGTACGTTCCTAGTTCACGACGTTTATACAAAAGTATTATTTGACTCTGGTGCAAACCAAAGTTTTATAAATACTTCATTCTGCCAAGCTCTTAACCTACCCTTAACCAACCTTAGACAAATTTTTACTGTCGAAACGGCAGATGGGAATTCTATTAACATAAATAAGGTCTTGCAAGAAGAAAAGATAGAACTCTTAGGCCATAAATTTTCTGCAAACCTGTTACCTATGAATTTAGCCGGATTCGATGTCATGTTAGGAATGGATTGGTTGGTAGCCAACCATGCTCGAATCCTCTGTGATAAGAATTCCATAGAAATTCATACACCCATAGGAGAAATAGTAATGATTACAGGAGATAAGCCACGTAAGCCAATGAAATTCATTTCAGTAATTAAAAAATGGCCAGTTATTCAAGAAAACAAGGAATAGTGTATATAATTTCGGCAATCATCAACACTAAAAGTAAGGAACTTAAGGAAATTCCCGTAGTATTCGAATACCCGGATGTATTTCCGGAAGAACTACCAGGATTGCCACCAGATAGGGAGGTAGAATTTAGAATTCATCTAATTCCTGGAACTACACCGATAGCTAAGGCACCTTATCGGTTAGCACCCACCGAAATGTTAGAATTGAAAAAGCACTTAGATGAATTGCTCAATAAAGGATTTATACAACCTAGTTCATCCCCTTGGGGAGCGCCCGTGTTGTTTGTGAAAAAGAAATATGGTTCAATGCGAATGTGTATCGATTATAGGGAATTGAATAAGGTTACAATTAAGAATCGATACCCATTACCTAGGATTGATGATCTTTTCGATCAACTTCAGGGAGCTAGATATTTTTCTAAGATAGATTTACGCTCCGGATACCATCAGTTGAAAGTACAAGAAGAAGACATACCTAAAACTGCTTTCAGAACTAGGTATGGTCATTACGAGTTTACAGTCATGCCCTTTGGATTAACAAATGCTCCTGCCGCATTCATGGACATGATGAATAGGATCTGTAAACCGTACTTGGATAAATTTGTAATTTTTTTTATCGACGATATACTCATTTATTCCAAAAGTCAGGACGAGCATTGTGAGCACCTATGTGTACTCTTAACTTTGTTAAGAAAAGAGAAGCTTTACGCCAAATTCTCAAAGTGTGAATTTTGGCTACAAGATGTACAATTTTTAGGACACATGGTAAATCATGAAGGTATTCACGTAGATCCCTCCAAAATAGAAGCGATCACCAAATGGAAGGTCCCGCAATCAGCTATGGAAATTAGAAGTTTTCTAGGATTAGCCGGATACTATAGACGGTTTATTAAAGACTTTTCTAAGATAGTTGTGCCATTAACTAAGCTAACATGTAAAGCAGTGAAGTTTGAATGGGGATCTAGACAAGAAGAGGCTTTTAAGATTTTAAAGCAAAGATTAACAAACGCCCCAATTCTTGCCTTACCAGAAGGGACAGGAGATTTTGAAGTTTACTGTGATGCTTCTAAACTAGGATTAGGATGTATGCTAATGCAACGCAAGAAGGTAATTGTGTACGCCTCAAGGCAATTGAAGAAGCACGAAGAGAATTATACGACTCACGACTTAGAATTAGGAGCAATAATTTTTGCCCTTAAGATTTGGAGGCACTATCTGTATGGAAGTAAGTTTACCGTTTATACAGATCATAAAAGCTTAAGGTATATATTTGGGCAAAAAGAATTGAACATGAGGCAACGAAGATGGATGGAAATTCTAAGTGACTACGATTGTGATATTCAATATCACGAAGGAAAAGCAAATGTAGTTGTAGATGCCTTAAGTCGTAAGTATTATGAAAAGCAAAAGCGAGTTCGTGCTCTTAGATTAAATCTACAATTAGATTTAATGGAACAATTGAAGCATATTCAAGAAACAGCAATCAAGGATGATGCTGAAGGAATGAAAGGGCGAATAAAAGACTTGGAGCAAAGGGCTGATGGAATTTGGAGATTCCATAAGAAAATGATTTGGGTACCTAAGCAAGGAGGCTTAAGAAATAAAGTTTTAGAGGAAGCCCATAAATCTAGGTATACCATGCATCCTGGTAATAATAAAATGTACCAAGATTTAAGAAATAACTTCTGGTGGATAGGAATGAAAAAGGATATAGCTAGATATGTATCTAAGTGTCTAACTTGTTCACAAGTTAAGGCAGAACACCAGAAACCTTAAGGATTACTCCAACAATTAGAAATGCCTGTTTGGAAATGGGAACTAATAACCATGGATTTCGTTACTAAGTTACCCAAAACCAGAAAAGGTAACGACGCAATTTGGGTAATTGTGGATCGATTAACCAAATCAGCTCATTTTCTACCCATGAAGGAAACCCTTAACATGGAAAGATTAGCCAAGTTATACGTAGACGAGGTAGTATCCTTACATGGAGTCCCACTCTCCATTGTATCGGATAGGGATAGTCGTTTCACTTCACATTTCTGGACCAGTTTCCAGGAAGCAATGGGAACTCGACTAAATTTAAGTACTGCATACCATCCCCAAACAGACGGACAAAGTGAAAGGACGATCCAAACCCTGGAAGTCATGCTCAGGGCATGTGTGATAGATTTTGGAGGAAACTGGGACAACAATTTACCTTTAATTGAATTCTCCTATAACAATAGTTATCATTCAAGCATCGAAGCTGCCCCATTCGAAGCACTGTATGGACGAAAGTGTAGAACTCCAGTCTGCTGGGCAGAAGTAGGAGAAAGCCAATTATCAGGTCCTGAAATCGTACAAGAAACCACCGACAAGATAACTCAAATCAAGGAAAGACTAAAGACGGCTCGAGATCGTCAGAAAAGTTATGCAGACAATCGACGCAAGCCACTAGAATTTCAAGTTGGAGACAGGGTACTCTTGAAAGTTTCTCCTTGGAAAGGAGTGGTTCGATTCGGGAAGAAAGGAAAGCTAAGTCCAAGATACATAGGACCATTCCCAGTAATCCAGCGAATAGGACCGGTCGCCTATCGCTTACAACTACCAGAAGAGTTAGCCGGGGTACATGACGTATTTCATGTATCCAACCTCAAGAAATGTTTATCTGACGAATCCCTGGTCGTACCTCTTCAAGACATAGAGGTAAATGAAAAGTTAAAGTTCTTAGAGAAACCACTTCAGATAGAAGACAGAAAGATTAAATTCCTCAAACACAAAAGATTGGTACTGGTCAAAGTCAAGTGGGATTCAAAAAGAGGACCCGAATATACCTGGGAGCTGGAATCGAAAATGAAGCGAAAATATCCTCACTTATTTCAGTAAATCTCGAGGACGAGATTTTAAATAAGGTGGAGAGGATGTAAGGACCTACAAAAATGTCCATAAACGACCCGTAAGTAAAAACCCGGACCCCTGAAACCCTAATGTGCATGAAAAACCAAGAAAACAAGAATTTTAAGTTTCAGGAGGGCCGCGTAAAAAGTAAGCTTAGGCTTACGCGGGCTGCGTCAAAGTAAAGTTGACCGGATAAGCGTTCCAGGCCACGTGTCGCACGCATGGCAGACCTACCAGTGACACACAAGCCCTACATGTAGACTAGGGGCGAGCGCGGGCCGCGTAAGATTCAAGTTAAGGTTTACGCGGGTCGCGTAAAACCTCAAATTTTGCTATAAATTGCCTGTGCATGGCCTGATCGTCTGTGCTCGAGAAAACTTTCAAAATCACACTTATTCTGTTCGAAAATCAAGTTTAAAGTAGGAAAACGTTGCTACGATCAAGGGTAATAACTCGATCACTGCTACGATACAATTTCCGATCGATTGAAACCAATCCGACGGATGTTTAAGTGCTGCCCGTATTTGGGCTATATTTTGTCATTCGTCGTGAGGGTTTTGATTTCGTGAGCATATCGTAAATGTTGTATTAAGTTACTAACCTTCGTGTGCATTGTTATCTAAACTAGGTTACGAGGCTAAATCAGTAGGCTAAACTCTGCCCGTCTAAACTTGCAATGTGAGTCATTCTCTTTTATCAACAATCTTTTATCAACAATGTTTTACAATACTCAAATTATTTTCAAAAGTTATAGTTACAGGGATTAAGTCGTGGTTATCGTGAATCACTGGCAAGTGGGGTATTGTGCACATTACTAATTTCTCACGGCTAGGTTCACCAACCTAACAGTGATAATCATCACTACTTGGGTGAAAGGACCCAATAGTGGTATGACCATCGTCACCAGGGTGTGACACGGCGCCAGATAAAAATAAGATAATAGCCATTGTAATCGCTCTTATGATGTAATCTATAACTAATGTGTTGTTTTCTTTAACCTGAATGACTCGCCAGTATTTCCCCGCTGATAAAATATTCTTTTTAAACATATTTCAGGTGACTTACTGTGAATCAAGTAAAAGTGCTACGGAGCACTAACAAGCTTGAAGTGGTGGCTCAATAAAATAAAGAAACATGACTTGTAAAACAGGGAATTTCCTCGTGAAATTCCTCTATTGTAAATTACGGGGTTTGCACCAAATTATGAAATAAAATAATTGGGCATTTTCAAGTTTTAAAAGATCCTGTTAAACTTCCGCTGTCAACTCAAATAATAAATACCACGGGTTTCTGTCCCGCGGCTCCTGGACCGGGTAACACCGGGACGGGGGTCGTGACAAATGTGCTCTGTATTCACGAACTGCCAGACATTATATATTGAACTTTTGGGCCTGGCGAAGGGTTTAGCGATTTGAGAATTGAGATTGGCGCCTGAAGTTTTGACGGATCGTTTCATCTTCTAGCTTAGGATGAAGCAAAACCTGCAAATAAGCCGCCCTAAATGCCCAATCAGATGTATGATGATATATTTACAATAAAGTCTTAATTAAAAACTAATCCTCAATTATGTATATTGGCAGAATCTACCCTAAACTTTTATATATATAAAACAATCGGGTCAACCCGCGAACCTGAGGGGTTTGACTCGAACCTGACCTATTTTGCTAAACGGGTTTGCGGGTTCGACCTGAAACTGACCCGAACCCGTTTAGGGTAAACCCAAACCCAAAAAAGTCGTGTTAGGTTTGTGTCGGGTTTTCGTGTCGTGTCGAAAATTCACGCCCCTACTAAATCTTAAATCACGTCTACCATTTTGGTAACTTAAAATCAATAATCACTCTCAATCTTCCATCTCATAGGTTTCGTTGTTCATTCTTTTTTTTTTTGAATCACTCAACAAATATTTATTATATATGTAACAAAAAAATTGTATCTCAAAGTTACGTAATTAATAATTTTTTTTTGCTAATGTAACCATGTATATTACATATATGTAACCATGTACACACTCCACAACCATTTTCATGTATATAAATAACTATAACTACATTCACAAACTTTATGAACACTAACTTAACTAATAGGATTTTTTTAACTTTTTTTCTTTTTTTTTAACGGCAAGGAATGATGTGCCAATCATCGTGACACCGGGCACTGTGGCCAAGGTCGACTACTCGACCGCCGCCAGCCCCTTGGCTCTCCCCAGATGTGCGGAAACCCGACCTCCACCTGCCCGAAGGCACGACAGTGTAATAATCGGTAAAACCTCGTCTCTCATCCAAGTCGAACCGGTGCCACCCGTATTCGCTCTTCACCTGGATGCCGCAGAAAATAATGAGGAGAGTAGAAATCGAACCTGGGTAGTTATTTCAACAGCATTAGAAGTTTTAGCATCTAATACGATCAGTGTGGTTTTGATCCCTTATGGAAAGCTATTATCTCTTAGAGTTAAATGTCATTTTAGTCCCTGTGGTTTGAGCCAAATGTCATTTTAGTCCCTGTGATTGAATTGGCTTTCTCGCTAACATAAATAAAGGATGACGTTAACCCAGTGGACTAAAATGACAACGGTGAAACTTTTTTAGACCCATAGACGGAAAAAAAACATTTAGACTAAACAGACAAAATAACTCAAATCACATGGACTAAAATGACATTTAACTCTATCTCTTAATTTGGAGTTTAGTTTGCCATCACAAATACCGATAATTGTTGGCAAGATTGGCAGGTAGTGGGGGGTTGGGTAATAGATTTGGGTTGGAACATGTCAATTCCTTATACATAACAAAATGAGTTAGGTTGACCCTGGACATATTTTTGCTCATTTAAAAATGAAAGAGTTACTTACTGTTTTCGTCCATGTGGTTTGTCAAAAATCACTATTTCAGTCAATTAGTTTAAAAATTGCGATTTCAGTCCCTGTGGTTTAACTTTCGTAACCATTTCAGTCCACCTCGTAACCATTTCAGTCCCTGTACTTAGAGCATCCACAATAAGAACCATTAAAAACACCTAAAAACATGTCCAGTCAACTGCCACATCAGAAAAACACTCACCATTCAAAAACATCAAAAACCCACACAATAAGAAAACGCAAAAACACTTAAAAACATTGTCACATCATCATCACCTTTTACATTTAATTTTAATTACCTATCTTTATCATGGCCCATCTTCCATCCATTTTTTCTAGTTTTTATTGACATACATGTGCTAAAAATGAGTTGAAAAAATGATCCCCACAATAACAAAAAATGGATGACATGTAAATATGGCAAAAAACAACCCAAAAAATGAGCTATTGGAGATGCTCTTAACAGAATAATGGATTGAAATGGTTACGAAAGTGAAACCACATGGACTGAAATCGCAATTTTTAAACTAATGGACTGAAATAGTGATTTTTGACAAACCAGAGGGACGAAAACAGTAATTAACTCAAAATGAAATATTAACATGAAACTTAC
Source organism: Helianthus tuberosus (assembly GCA_030545235.1). Taxonomy (NCBI): domain Eukaryota; kingdom Viridiplantae; phylum Streptophyta; class Magnoliopsida; order Asterales; family Asteraceae; genus Helianthus; species Helianthus tuberosus. Next base: position 45,491,012 of record CM060362.1, on the reverse strand, counting down.
AAGAACATTTTCAACCTGTTTGGCATGTTATCCTTCTAGCTATTTTTCAAACTATTTTGTTTAAATTGAAACCCAATCCAATTTGATCCACTCTAATGTAAAAGGTTTTGATTTTGCTTTCAGGGTCTTTTTAAGAATTTCTTTTATTGTTATCATTTGGTGGCTTCATTGGTTCTGATTTCTTGATTTAAATAGATGAAAACAGAGGCTTTTTTAGAATCAAAGGAGTCACATCTAGCAGTTATGATACCCGTAAAGAACTGGTTGTTGGAGATGTTAAAATACCTGGTGAATTGGTTTAAAAGGCTTAAATGAATGATATATGGAGACTAAAGTGCTACATGAAATATTTTATACAAAAAAGTTTTGGATATTTATGAATAATAACATAACTTTTAAAATTTTCTTATTATACGAAATGCATTTCAGTCACAAATATTTATAGAATTATTAATTGTACCGCTATTATTATTCAACACGTGTAACATACGGGTTTCTAACCTAGTTAGATATATGTAACCATGTACATAGTGCACAACCATTTTCATGTATATAAATAACTATAACTACTATATCGAATTTTCGAATTATTCGAATCGAATTGTTCGAATAATTTTTATTTTTCTTTGAATTCGTATTCGATTCGAATTCGATTAAAACCTACCGAATTCGATTCGAATTCGAATTCGAATAAAAAACCCAATTCGTATTCGATTAAAAATTCGAATTCGAATATATTCAATTTAATTCAGATTCTTTAAAAACATGTAAAAAACTTTCAAAATGAAATATAAATTTTAAAGCATCCATAAAGCACGATATCACAATAAAAGTCCCAAATAAAGTACCACAAGTCTAAAATTCAAAACGAGAAGTCAGGAATAACCACTCCACATTACAAGTTAATATTTTTACGCTTAGAAATCTATTGATAGATTTGTTACTTAGGTTTTAGTTATGGGCCATGTAGTGGGTTTGGTAATGGGTAATTTTAATAATTGGAAAAAAATTTGAAAATAATTTATAGTATAGCCTAATAAAAGTTATATATGTATTATATATATAATAATAAATAAAAATGTATAATATTTATTCGAATTTCGAATCGAATTTGAAATTATAAATTCGTATTCGATTCGTATTCGATTTACTTGACTCGAATTGAATCGAATTCGAATTCGAATTTTTATAATCGAAACGAATTCTTGATAATCGAATCGAATTTAAACGAATTTCGAATTTTTCGAATTCGAAACGAATTCTGCACACCCCTATTCAATACATACAAACATAAGGTTTATATGTCGGCGGGAACAGTATAGGTGGTTGGTCAAAAGTTGCGGCCCTTCTTTTTTTTTTGTTTTTTTTAATTGTTATTTATAGGTCCTGCCAAATTATGATTTTATCCCCTGTTTAAAATTACGATCTTGCCCCAGTTAGAAATTAAATTTATGCTTTGCCCCCAGCTTAAATTTGGTACCCAGTTTAAAATTACAATTCCGCCCCCAGTTCAAAATAAAATTTTTGTTTTGCTCCCAGCTAAAATTACGATTTTACCCTCAGTAAAAATATTACGATTTTGCCCCCAATTCAAAATAAAAAAATGTTTTTGCCCTCAGTTCAAAATATTATTTTACCTCTATTTTAAAATTACGATTTTACCTAAGCTAAAAAATGCAATGTTGCCATAGTTTTTTGGGGCAAAACTATGGTAGTTTTTATTTTACTTGGTTGACTCAATTTAGTTTTTATTCGTGCCAAACAGTTAGGGCTGGCATATCGTGTATACCCGTACACGATAAGACACGATACACGAAATCCCATACACGAACACGACACGATAACTTATCGTGTCCTTTTTTTCAAACACGAACACGACACGATATACACGAAAATTACCTGTTAATACCTGTTAACACAACTGTTCGACTGTTATACACGAAAATTACCTATTAATACATGTTAACACGAACAAAAACACGAACACGACATGCTATCTGGGAGTTACAGAGGGAGTTTGGGGTTTTATTTTTTTTGAATTGAATGAGGAATGAAAATAGAAAGGAATTAAGGAACCCACACGCACATGGCTGGTGAGTTTTGTTTAATTTAATTTCTTAACGTGTACTAACAGGTATTAACAGGTATTTAACCTGTTTATACACGAAAATTAACAGGTAATATCGTGTCTACCTGTTTGGTACACGATACCTGTTAAGGCCATACACGATACCTGTTAACTTCGTGTAGGTTCGTGTCGTGTATTCGTGTAAAATTGCCAGCCCTACAAACAGTTGCATAACACTCGCTAATTGGTCCTGACAAATTATTATTTTGCCCCCAACTCTAAATTACACGCTTGCCATCGTTTTAGCTATTTTTTTATCATAAGTATGATAGTGTTTTTCTTTATTTGGTTAACTCGATGCATCTTTTTTTATATCGTGTTATAAGTAGCATGTATAACTAACCGAAATAAATGCGTACATTTTATTAAACTAAGAAATATTTGGTTTAGCGTCACGCAACGCGAGCGGTGCATAACTCTAGTTAGATACATTCACAACTTTATGAACACTAACTTAACTAATAGTATTTTTTCAACTTTTGTTCTTTTTATTACATTTACAAAAAGGAAGATTATATGAGTACATATCACATTTTAAATATATAGAATTCATGTTTTCATTTTCTTCTATTTAAAGTTTTCACATAGTTAATTTCCTATTAAATTTCCTTTTAGTTACTAATATTCTTTTACATTTTTCAATCAATGTAAAACACGTGTCGATGTCATTTTAGACATATTATCACTTTATTTGTTAGGTGTAATCTTTCAGTTGTTATACCGAGTGTAGATGTCCTACTGAAAACATAATAAATCAATTTGATACGGACCGAATATCCGCCACAACGTGCGGGTGATTACACTAGTTAAATTACAAAGACAAATGACAAGGCTAAACATAATGATACAATTATTTATGATAAAAATATAACATACAATCGAATTACATTACATATATACAATGATAAGCGTATGTGGAGTGGGATACATAAAAATACTCTAAATTACATATATGTAAAACATTAAAAAAAACAAGAATTGAGTTTATATTGAAACAACTAAATTGCAATTACACATGTCTATACCAGATAAATAACTAACGGGATATGTTATTAAAAACTCAAGATTTGTTTTTATGCTTCTCTTGTTACACCCTTTCATATGCTATTTTTACTTAAATATTTTTAAAGTTAATTAAAAATACTATAGTAATAAAATATAATATTATAATGTAATTTCAAGCATATCTTATCTTAAAAAGTCGTTATTTAATATAAATCTTCACTACTAATTATATAACATTTCTTTTATACAACTTGTGTAAACGGGTTTCTAACCTAGTATATAATATGTCGCAACCCTCACCCCCTATCTGTCTGGGAACGGGCGGTCGCGAGACCAGTTTTGGTGGTATCGATGTTTATCATTTTGGCAGCGAAAATTACATCAGTACCGTAGTTAGAAAATATTTTATCAGAGTAAATACCACACTTTTATAATACTAAACATATTGGGATAAAACCCAAGTTTTCATTACAAACTGATTTATAGAGATAATCTCTATTTTATTGAATAAAACATCTTCTTTTATTTAGGTAACTTTTATAGCCACTTTTCCAAGCCTTCAGTGCTGTCCAGCTAGCTTCTAGTTGGCTCTCACATTTTGTTACCTGAAACGCGTTTAAAAACATTTGTAAGTGGGAAATACTGGTGAGTGAATATCAATTTAATCAAGAAGAGTTTTATCAATTTTCACAGTATTGAGAGCGATTACAATGTTTACATCTACACAATTACTCATTCAGTACTGTCAATCCTGACTGGTGGATCATATTACCCATTGGCTAACTCTTTGTCCAATGGTAACGTGTTTCACATTTTGTATACAAAACCCCAAATACCGGCAGTAATTGAAGAATTACAAAGACTCAATCACTGCTTAATCACATTGTAAAATATTTAAGGTTTTGTAAAAACAGTTTACAAAAAGGAGATTACTCATATTGTTGTCTTAGGTTTCCTTTAAGGGTTTCATGGTGATTATCTATAATTTACACAAATGCACACGCGTTAGTATAATAACCCAATATTTACATTAGTAATACCCTCCCCGAGACGACATTCCAATGACTACGTCGGGCAGAACCACGACAGCCATTACGGAACCCTGGATCAATCGGGCAGCGTATCTAATACGTAATCGGGGTTATAATACTTACAACGGGGCAGAACTTCGTTAATTAGGGGGTATTATGCCCGGAAATAGCTTTAATTATGCAGAAAGTCGAGAGAGAAAGAAAATGTGAGCGACTGAAACTGAAGGCCGTTGCCCTCAGTTTATAGGGCTGATTCTGGACTTCGTTGCGCCCCGCGTAGCATTCCTCCAGGGCTTACGCGGCCCGCGAGGCCAGCTAGGGTAGGCCCTAGCTTGGCTTACTCGACTCGTAGACTCCACACGCATTATGACACGTGGCGGCTCAGGGGCTCGCCCTGACTCCTTGTTGTCTCGGCCCGCGTAGGTGGTAGCCAAGGGCTACGCGCCCCGCGAGAGACCATTAATTCTGGTTTTTAATTAATTTTGATAAAAATAAAGGTATTCAGGGCTCGTTTACGTATACGGGGTGTATTTTAGGACATATTGGAGTACTTTAAAATATATTAGGGGAGTTGGAAAATATTTTGAGGGTTGTTATATCCTCCCCACCTTGTTTTAGAGCTCGTCCTCGAGATCTACTGGAATAGGTGAGGGTATTTCCTTTGCATTTCCGATTCAAGTTTCCATGTGTATTCTGGTCCTCTTTTGGAGTCCAAATTCACTTTGACTAGAACTAATCTCTTGTGCTTGAGGTTCTTGACTTTCCTGTCTTCAATCTGTAGAGGCCTATCTACAAATTTTAACTGCTCATTTACCTCTATATCCTTAAGAGGTGCTATCAGTGATTCATCAGCTAAGCATTTCTTGAGATTAGATACATGAAATACATCATGTATTCCTGCCTTTTCCTCTGGCAGTTTTAGCTGATAGGCTACATGTCCTATTTTAATAATCTCAAAAGGTCCAACATACCTGGGACTTAGCTTTCCCCCTTTGATGAATCTTACCACTCCTTTCCAAGGTGAGACTTTCAATAACACTTCATCTCCTACCTGAAATTCCAATGGCTTTCGTCTGTTATCATCATAACTCTTTTGCCGATCACATGCTGTTTTCAGTCGTTCCTTGACTTGAATGATCTTGTCTGTTGTTTCTTGTACTATCTTAGGTCCAGATAGTTGTTTTTCTCCAATTTCTGCCCAACGGACTTGTGTTCGGCACTTTCGTCCATAAAGTGCTTCGAATGGTGCAGCATTGATACTTGTGTGATAACTGTTATTATAAGAAAATTCTATCAATGGTAAATGATCGTCCCAGTTACCTCCAAAATCAATTACACAAGCTCTAAGCATGTCTTCCATTGTCTGAATTATCCTTTCGCTTTGTCCGTCCGTTTGAGGATGATAGGTTGTGCTTAGATTTAACTTGGTTCCCATTGCTTTTTGGAAACTTGTCCAAAAATGAGAGGTAAAACGACTATCTCTGTCAGAAACAGTTGATAGAGGAATTCGATGTAAAGAAACTATTTCATTTACATATAATTTAGCTAATTGTTCCATACTAAGAGTTTCCTTCAGTGGTAGGAAATGAGCTGACTTGGTTAGTCTGTCTACAATCACCCAGATTGTATCATTACCTTTTCTTGTTTTGGGGTAATTTAGTAACAAAATCCATTGTTATCAATTCCCACTTTCACATCGGCATTTCTAACTGTTGCAACAAACCTGAGGGTTTCTGATGTTCAGCCTTGACTTGTGAACAGGTTAAACACTTTGCAACATATGCTGCTGTATCCTTTTTCATTCCTATCCACCAAAAATTCTTTCTTAAGTCTTGATACATCTTATCACTTCCAGGATGCATCGTATACTTAGACTTATGGGCTTCTTCTAATATACGGTGGCGTAGGTTTCCTAATTTAGGTATCCACATTCTTTTCTTATGGAATCTCCAAATTCCATCCGTTCCTTGTTCTAATTCCTTAATCATTCCTTTCAATTTTTCAGTATCATCCTTGATTACTGATTCTTGTGCCTTTTTAATCTGTTCATTTAAATCTACTTGTAGATTTAATTTAAGTGAACGTACTCTTTTTGGCTTTTCATGATACATTTGACTTAAAGCATCAGCTACTACATTTGCCTATCATGCATGGTACTGGATATTACAATCATAATCACTAAGTATCTCCATCCAGCGTCTTTGTCTCATATTCAATTCCTTTTGCCCGAAAACATATCTTAAACTCTTATGGTCTGTGAAAATGGTAAACTTACTATCGTAAAGGTAATGTCTCTAAATTTTCAGAGCAAAAATTATCGCTCCTAATTCTAGATCATGGATTGAATAATTTTCTTCATGATTCTTAAGTTGTCTAGAGGCGTAAGTTATAACCTTTTGACGTTGCATCAATACACATCCATAACCTAACTTAGAAGTGTCACAATAGACTACAAAGTCTTCAGATCCTTCTGGTAACGCTAGTATGGGTGCATTGGTTAGTCTTTGCTTAATAATTCTAAAGGCTTCTTCCTATTTTGGTCCCCATTCAAACTTAACAGATTTACAGGTTAACTTAGATAAGGGAATGGCTATTCTAGAAAAATCTCGAATAAATCTTCTATAATAACCGGCCAGTCCTAAGAAACTTCTAACCTCAGTTGGTGACTCAGGGGTTTTCCATTCGGTAATTGCCTCGATCTTGGTAGGATCCACATGAATTCCTTCATGATTAACTAGATGTCCAAGAAATTGTACCTGTTCTAACCAAAGCTCACACTTCGAAAATTTAACATAAAGCTTTTCTTTTCTTAATAAACTTAGAAGTGCGTGCAAATGCTTTGCATGTTCTTCTTTACTCTTAGAGTAAATGAGAATATCATCTATAAAGACAATTATGAATTTATCCAAACATGGCTTACATATTCGGTTCATCATGTCCATAAATGCAGCTGGGGCATTGGTTAAACCAAATGGCATGACAGTAAATTCATAATGGCCATACCTTGTTCTAAAAGCGGTCTTAGGAATGTCCTCTTCCTGTACCTTTAATTGATGATATCCTGATCTTAAATCGATTTTAGAGAAAAATTGAGCTCCTTGTAATTGATCGAACAGATCATCGATTCTTGGTAATGGATACCGATTCTTAATCGTGACCTTGTTCAACTCACGGTAGTCAATGCACATACGCATTGATCCGTCCTTCTTTTTTACGAATAGGATTGGCGCTCCCCATGGCGATGAACTTGGCTGTATGAATCCTTTCTCCAACAATTCGATTAAATGTTTCTTCAGTTCCTGCATTTCTGCGGGTGCCAAGCGATAAGGTGCTTTGGCAATTGGTGCTGTCCCTGGTAGCAGATAAATTCTGAATTTAACTTCTCTGTCTGGAGGTTGTCCTGGTAATTCTTCTGGAAATACATCTGAAAACTGGGAAACTACTTGAATATCCTTTAATTATTTTCCTTTAGTGTTAATGATTATAGAAATCAAATACACTAATGACCCTTTTCGTATATAACTTGCTGTTTTCATCACAGAGATGAATGTTGTGGATCTAGAGGGTTTATTTCATTTAATTGTGATCTTTTCACCCCTGGGTGAATTTACTTGGATTGACTTTTGATCACATAAAATACTGGCTTTATTGGCTATTAACCAATCCATTCCTAACACGACATCAAATCCTACCAGATTCATTGGGTAAAGGTTTGCAATAAATTTCTGATTTAGAAATTCTATTCTTGCTCCCTGCAAGATATCAGAAATCTTAATGGTTTCCCCATTTGTTGTCTTTACTAGACATTCTTGTGGGAGTTTAGTTAAAGGTTGATTAAGAAGTTTGCAAAATGAAGTATTAATAAAACTTTGGTTCGCACCAGAGTTAAATAATACCTTAGCAAAAACATCATTAACTAAAAACGTACCGGCGATCACATCCGGATTATCTTTGCTTCTTCTGCAGTTAGAACAAATGGTCTAGCATTTTTAGTGTTCTTGTTGTTCGTAGCTGGAGCTAATTTTGGACAGTTTGGCTTGATGTGGTCTTGTTCTTCGCAGTTGTAGCATATTCTGTTGTTATCTTTCTTCCTGCAGTCTTCCTCCTTATGTCCAGATATTTTGCAGAAGTTACAGTACATGGAGCATCTTCCATAATGCTTCCCTTTGCAATACTTGCAATAGGGTGCAGATGTAGAACCTACATTTTTCCCACGGTTAGAATTTCCAGAACTAAATTCTTGGGTAAGCTTCTGGGTTAGGTTCCTCCTCTGATCCTCTTCTTGTGTATGAATTAATTCGCCAGTCAAGGTGTTTGCTAGTTCTACAGCTTCTTCTATAGTTTGAGGTCTAGCTGCCTTGACTACATGTCTTATCTCACTAATTAATCCCCAGAGGTAATGGGAGATTAATACTGGTTTAGGTGATGCAAGGGTTGGTACTATTCAAGCATATTCAAAGAATAACGTAGTGTAACCCTTACTATCCACTCTAGTCATCCTAAGGTTTAGGAACTTATTTGCTATCTGTTCCTTTTCATTGGGAGGGCAGAATTTCCTTTCTACCATGTTTTTGAATTCCTCACATTCTATATTATAAACCCTATCACTTCCCCTATACTGGAGGATAGTGTTCCACCATTCTAAGGCTGAATTCTTAAACAGATTAGAAGCAAGCATTATCTTATCCTCTTCCACGCATTTGCTTATTCTTAAGACTGTCTCAATCTTTTCTATCCAGCGTAGAGCTGCAACGGCCCCTTCATTGCCCGAGAATTCCATTGGTTTACAAGACCAGAATTCTTTATAAGAACAACCATAAGGCATGGTTCTTCTTCTTTTAGGAATGGGCGCTTGAAGTATAGGTCCATTGTTCACGTTGTTTTCTGGTTCGGAGGGTCGTTTACTATCACAGTTACTTTTATTATCAGCTTCCCTAACCGTTTGAATAATATATGGCATCGCATCTATTATTCCTTGTGCCACTGTGTGTTGGTGGCACTGTTGTCCACTTGGTTTCCATTATTGTTGTTGTTTGGGTTTTCGTTACCCAGGTTATGGTTACTCTGGTTATCGTTATTCTGGTTTTCCGGGTTATTATCCGGATTCTCTTGAGTCACTTGGTCGGCCATCTGAATTTTAAACATTTGCCAATTATTAATATCACAAAATAATACTTAAGGCAAACAATCACACAACACACATATTGGTCAAAAGCGTCGAGCATTGCGACTTACTCTTTCTTATAGTATGCATCTAATACAAACTGGAACTGGAAATTTAAATTTACAATACTACTATGCATCATTAACCACGAAGTGGTCTATACTACGATACTTTTTTTTCAACCATACACACATATTATATATTATTGTATTATTATTATTTCCACCATCACTTTCACTGATATGGGTTCATCCAGAACTCCATATGACGCTCGTCGTACTTCCAGACGAGTCGTTCTCCTACCTGCCTCATCCTTTCACTATTTTCTAAAATTTCTTCTCCGAAAGTTCGGAGCTCTTGCACATTTTCTGCACTCATTGGGGGTGCAGGTGCTGGTACAGGATCTGGGTACTATGGCATGGGTTCTTCCTGAGGATACGGATTCTCTAAGATTTCCCTAATGTATTCATCATTATCATAGTAGGGATCTAGAGGGTCCAGACCTGGGTAGGCTGCTAGGTTTGGCATGGGTATACTGTTAGGTGGTAGCGTTGCACATAATCCCTATGATCATCAAACCACGGACCGTAGTCTATGTCTAAGGGATTGGGTGCTGGTACCCTAGGTATCTCCTCTGGATTAAAATCATGCATTTCGACTTGATTTTTCCATTGGCTGGGTGGGAAACAAGGGTAATGGTTGAGGGGCTACTAGTTGCTCTAGGTTTGGGTCGGCAGTTGTGGTTGCTAAAATATGAAAGTTTGCTAAACTCCTATTAAGCATGTCTTGGGTGTGGGCATTTGTTTCTCTTTTAGCGGCTGCTAGCACTCGTTGCTCTTGTAACTTTTTCATTCTCTTCCTACGCTCATGTGCTCCCTTACTGAACCATCCTCTTTTTTTCTGAGGGAATGGCTCTTCAGACTGAGCCTTAAACACGAATATCCCGTCTTCATTGTCAGCAGAATACCCTGAGAGGGCAGGCTGTGAAGAGGTGCCTTCGCTTCTAGGTGAGCTGGAGAACTGACGATAGACGTCGGATGGTCCTTGATCACTCATACTGTAAACTAACAAATAGTCAAATAACACACAACAATAAAATACAGATATGCACGTAATTCCGTAATAAATTTCCTAACAATTTGAATAATATCTTGGTGTCAGCAGAACACTTATGTGGCTGAATCAGTGGCTTAGCTCTGATACCACCTTCTGTCGCAACCCCCGCCCCCTATCTGTCCCGGGAACGGGCGGCCGCGAGACCAGTTTTGGTGGTATCGATGTTTATCATTTTGGCAGCGGAAATTACATCAGGACCGTAGTTAGAAAATATTTTATCATAGTAAATACCACAGTTTTATAATATTAAACATATTGGGATAAAACCCAAGTTTTCATTACAAACTGATTTATAGAGATAATCTCTATTTTATTGAATAAAACATCTTCTTTTATTTAGGTAACTTTTATAGCCACTTTTCAAAGCCTTCGGTGCTGTCCAGCTGGCTTCTAGTTGGCTCTCACATTTTGTTACCTGAAACGCGTTTAAAAACATTTGTCAGTGGGAAATACTGGTGAGTGAATCCCAATTTAATCAAGATGATTTTTATCAATTTTCACAGTATTGAGAGCGATTTCAATGTTTACATCTACACAATTACTCATTCAGTACTGTCAATCCTGACTGGTGGGTCATATTACCCATTGGCTAACTCTTTGTCCAATGGTAACGTGTTCCACATTTTGTATACAAAACCCCAACAGACCGGCAGCAATTGAAGAATTACAAAGACTCAATCACTGCTTAATCACATTGTAAAATATTTAAGGTTTTGTAAAAACAGTTTACAAAAAGGAGATTACTCACATTGCTGTCTTAGGTTTCCTTTAAGGGTTTCCTGATGATTATCTATAATTTACACAAATGCACTCGCGTTAGTATAATAACCGAATATTTACATTAGTAATACCCTCCCCGAGACGGCATTCCAATGACTACGTCGGGCAGAACCACGACATCCATTACGGAACCCTGGATCAATCGGGCTGCGTATCTAATACGTAATCGGGGTTATAGTACTTACAACGGGGCAGAACTTCGTTAATTAGGGGGTATTATGCCCGGAAATAGCTTTAATTATGCAGAAAGTCGAGAGGGAAAGAAAATGTGAGCGACTGAAACTGAAGGCCGTTGCCCTCAGTTTATAGGGCTGATTCTGGACTTCATCGCGCCCCGCGTAGCATTCCTCCAGGGCTTACGCGGCCCGCGAGGCTAGCTAGGGTAGGCCCTAGCTTGGCTGACTCGACTCGTAGACTCCACACGCGTTATGACACGTGGCTGCTCAGGGGCTCGCCCTGACTCCTTGCTGTCGCGGCCCGCGTAGGTGGTAGCCAAGGGCTACGCACCCCGCGAGAGACCATTAATTCTGGTTTTTAATTAATTTTGATAAAAAATAAAGGTATTCGGGGCCCGTTTACGTATACGGGGTGTATTTTAGGACATATTTGAGTACTTTAAAATATATTAGGGGTGTCGGAAAATATTTTGAGGGTTGTTATATAATATATACCAGTATACGTATTGTGGGTGAGATTCCTGTAAAAATGACATTTTTCGTAAGAAATGTGAGAATACATAGGAATTGACATGTAGACATCCGGTTTTGGACTTAGGCATGATGTTTTAGGTTGTTTTAGCAAGAAAAACACCAAACATAACAATTTAAAACACAATGCAATGTATTATAGCCTTATAGGCATGAAATTTAAAACACAACTGAAACACACTGCTTAACACTTAAAACACGCTACTTAACGTTTTTGGCATGGTGTTTTAAGTTTTAAGCTTAGAAATCATTGCATTGTGTCTTAAATTGTTATGTTTGATGTTTTTCTTGCCAAAACAACTCAAAAATCCAAAACATCATGTCTAAGTCCAAAACATGATACTTACGTGTCAATTCATATGTATTTTCACACTTCTAACGAAAAATGTTTTTATCACTACAAGTTAACTAAAAAGTAAAAATTGTTTGTGTCTAGGGAAGGAAAATGATATATGAAGAGTGAGGAGAGGATAGAAATAAAGTAAGCTTACATTTTTGTCTTTTTCTTTCTTTAAAAATAACCGCTATTGTAGCACAACCTACAACTGCTTAAAATAGTTCTCACAGTTCACAACATAAATATAGTCCGGATTAAAACAAGTGCATCTGTCACTTGGCTCGACAAAACCGCAAAACTGAACCAAACCAAGAACATATGTCACCCTAAAACTCCAAATCTACATAAACTTGTTTTTACAATTCTAAAAGTAAAAACCAAGTAATTCATGTACTCTATACAAAACAATCGCGAAGTGTTCCTTTTGGATCACAAAACAATGGTGTATAGTGTTCGATTGATCAGACGATGACTGTGTACAACACTGCCAGATCAGCATACAAAAACCAACCAACTCGGATCGATACATGGGCCCCACCACACACATGCAATATACCTTGCAGGAGAAAAAAAAAAGGGTCTCAAGTCATTTCCACTTGTGTTTCCTGTTATTCCTTTGGGCTGTTGTTTTCTCCGACGGCAGTGGTTGTGGCGGTGCTGGCGGCGGTGGCTGTACGTGATGCCTGAAGTTGTAAGGTGAATTTTTTTTGCAATTCTTTAAGTTTATCTAGTATTTCTTGGAACGTTGGTCGGGACTGTGGTTCACTGAAAAAGAATAATGCAAAATATAAAACAAAACAACAGAATGTATAGTCCATTCTTATTAAAGTCAAATCGTCAACTTTCCACGTTATTTTGTGAACAAATTGTGAAACCGAAACAGTTAAAGATGAGACACGAACCTGCAGCAGCAGCTTTCGATAAGTGAAGCCCATTGGGGATCAACGTCTTTTGGAATATCTAGTTGTTGATTCATGAACCCTACAGCTCCGATTACCTGCAAGTACGTACAAGCCCGGTTTAACTTTTTTTTCTGTATACCATGAGAACACATTAGGGAAAACGCACGGCCCACCAATACCCTGCTAACTAGTGGGACCAAGTAAAGCACAATTTACGACGGGTAGGTGTTCTTCAAGGGGTTAAGGAAACCACTCAACCAATGGAAGTTTGGGACAGATATTGGTAATCTTAGTCTAATACCCGACTGTATAACTGTGTCCCGTACGTGTTGGGTACCCCCCCCCCCCCCCCGCGGGCGCGGGTATACCGGTTACTTTGTTAAAAGTTACCTGTTGAAATTCTCGAGTATATTTCTTACTATTTTAATTTTTTGTAATATAATACCCAAGAAATGAATAATATAAAAACATAAAAGTCATAAAATAAAAAAACATAAAAAGAACATTTATGGGTATGGTTTGGATAAAAGGGTATGTATGTTTAGGGTAATCGAAATGGGTATCACCTAATACAATACTCGTCCCAAACCCGCAATTTTTTTTAAAACTACTCCCATAACCATCCTACATGTTTCTGTTTCGGGTTTTCCGATGGGTTCGGGTTCATTTGTCATCCCTAAAGCTAGATTTGAACCTTTCCCAACTGGTTCGGGTTCATTTATCATCCCCTAGAAGGTTACATTTTAACTTTTGAGGTCAAACAAATATAGAAAAACACGAAACTTGACGTTAAAGTTAAAGTTAAACTTTGAAAGAAAAGGCGTACCTGCATCGAGTTAAGATTATCCCAAGGGATCTTCTCGGTGGTGAGTTCCCATAATACCACACCGAAGCTGTACACGTCAGACCTACATATTTCAAAAGAATAGAATTACCAAATTATAACTTTACACGCATTCAAAGTTTATCAAAAGAAAATGATCGCTTCCCGGGATAGAGCTTACTTTTCATCAGCCTGTTCATTCCGAAGAACCTCGGGGGCCATCCATTGCGGCTAAAATTCAAAAATGATAAAAAAAAATCTTAATCAAAGAGATTTGGAAAAATTCCTAAACTACCCATGAATGATGGCAACTTAAGGAAATTAAGAAGGTTATATGAGTAATACCGTTCCCTTCCCCGTCTTTGTTGTAAGGTATGTTTCATGCTTGATACGCGAGAGACCAAAATCTCCAACCTATTTATATTGCAAATAAAACCGATAAATAAACAAATAAAAAGCAATGTTGTAAGAATCGCTAGGCGATGGTCGGCCGGTGGGGTACGGACTAGCGATTAATCGGGATCAATAGGGATTAATCAGGATTAATATACGCACACATTTTTATGTGTAAATTTTTTAGCAAGACAAGTTTTAACCACTCATCGGCTCGTTTTTTTAAGCAGACAAAATTAATCACCGAAATTTACAAGGTTTGACTGAAAAATGGCCGGAATTTGTTCGGATCCGCCGACTTTTGGTAGATTAGGACTGCCTAGGGCCGCCGTTGACCGTCTAGAATTGGCAGATTAGAGGAAAATTACTAGGTGAACCTCCGACTAGCAATTAATCGGCAACTAATCGGATGCTAGTCGGATTTTTACAACCATGATAAAAAGTAAGAAAAACATCATTCATATATAATCAAATAAAACAAACCTTCACATTCCAATTCTTGTCAACAAGAAGATTTGAAGATTTTAAATCACGATGGATGATGGGCGGGTGACAATGATGAAGATAGTTCATGCCTCGAGCCTGTACGACCACGGAGTATTAGCGCAAGCACGGACATATAAACGGGACCCACAAAATGAACATGTTAATATTAACAAACAAATGTACACCACATTTTACTTACTATATCCATGGCCATATTAACTCGACGTCTCCAATCTAATTTAGCTGTATTTCTTTGAAGTAACCGGAACAAACTTCCCCTGCATAAAGTAACATAACTCCATTTAGCACATTAACCAGCGAAACACATTTTTCAAAAGTGTCGTAGAAATGTTTGGGGTCAACCCACCCCGACCATTTTAACTTGTTCCACAATTACTAGCTCACCTACCAGCAGAATTAAACGATAAAGGAATTTCAGTCTATACCAGCACTCATTCACATCCAGATCATGAATGTTTGGAATCCGTATTATGCACTTTACCCGACCCGATCAATTTCTCTCCTCTCGAAAAGAAAAAAAAAAAACACGACTTGTTTATTAAGACGTGCATCGGTTGATGTTATGTCTCTCTCTCTCTCTCTCACACACACTAATACATATATATGTTATGTGAGAGGTTAAAGGAATTGGGGGAATAACCGTGGAAGGAACTCCGTGACGATGCATAGGCGTTGAGGCGAAGTAACTGCACCCATGAAGAGTAGAATGTTTGGATGCCGAAGTCGTTTCATGAGAGATACCTTCAAGTAAAAACAAATTTATATATAATTACACGATTTTCATTAAACATGCAACATTTTCTACATGAATTTTGAATATTTATAATTTAGGAACGGTTTTTAATGCTATAAATAGTAAATTGTCGACAGAAAAATACCTCCTGTCTGAATGATAATATCACGTCCTCTGAATATTCTTGCCTCGAGAAAACCTTGACAGCAACATCCTGCGTACACAATCAAAACATTTGAGAACTACAACACTTGACGGAGCATATGGTTTCATACAACTATACAAGCATCTAACTACTTGTGAAATGTCTAAAATACCCTTCTAATTTGTCAGAAAGTATATTAAGAAGCGAGAGATGAAGAACATACCGATCCATACCACATTGCATGGTATACCGTCCCACATGAACCTAGTAAAACATCAAGAAGAAAGTAAAACAATTGTAACATGTTTAATTGTAATCAAAGATTTAAAAAAAAAGAAAAAAACCTTCAGTATAGTTTAGGGGTGTCAATTGTGTAGGGTTGGCGGGTTGAACTATTTAAACCGTTTACGACCCATATATTTATTCGTGTCAACATCAAATCAAATAGCACACTTACAATAGTGTAATCCGAACACGACCCATTTAACCCATTTATCTAAATGTGTCAAACGGGTTGTCGGGTGGTAATCAAGTTGTAAACGTGTTAATCGAGTTGTTGGGTTGAAATAAATGGGTTAAACGGGTTAGCAGGTCAACCTGTTTAGTTAATCACGTTGATGGATTGAACTGTATAATTAAGCGAGTTAAGCAGGTCAACCCGAACACGACCCATTTATCAAACGGGTTAAATACGACAACCAAAACATTTTACACAAAAAATCTTTTTTAACGAATGCATACCTTGCCCAATTTGTTCTCCAATTGTTAAATCTTCCCACAAGATTTCATAATCCAAGCTATCGGTATCCATATCCACTTTATTAATCGCGCTACTATTCGTGCTGCTGCAACTACTTGCACTGCTCGTACTATTAACATTAAACGAAGACCAAGACCCCGTCGCCTCATTCCTATTCATGTTTTCCCACGGTTGACTTTCTACTTTCGACGAACTCGTTTGTTGACCCGAATCATGTTCTTGATCATTATGCAACCAATGCAGACCAAACCGACCCGTTTTCGAATCTCGTTCTCTTTCGTTTCCTTTCCACGGCCACGTAATCCCCTTTTTACCCATCCACGCTTCGGCTTTTGAGGATAGAATCTTGTGGATACCGACCTTTGTTTCACTCTCATCACCAGAGTCTGTCGATGGTTTTGTAGTAAATTGTGATTGAGGAATATCACCCCGTGGGGTGCTCGCTCCACTTGAATATCCATCGTCTTTATGATAAGGGGCGTTAACGTCAGTTTCGGAATCATGACCGTCTTCACTCCTGCCGTCGTGATGCATGATGTTCTCTCCGGTTTTCATTTTTGATTTGACCTTGTTGCTAACTTTTGAAGCCTGTTTTCGTGTTTTTAATAATCAAGATCATTTATACATGATAAAATATTAAAGCCTATGGGCTTGTTGTAATAATCACAGTCAACAAGTAAAAGTGTGTGTGTGCGCGTGTGTGTATATATGTATGAAGAACACCTTGAGTAGTGATTCTTGGCTTTAAACACGCATATCGTCAGAACTACAACAATGAACACGTTGGGTATCGAATTCAAACAGGCAATTTGGTGCGTGCCCCTTAACCCGAAACTTGTCCAAAATTTAAAACATTTTCTAGAGTAAAGTACATGGATGGTCCCTGTGGTTTACCAAAATTTTGGGTTTGGTCCCTAGCTTTCCAATAGTACATGGATGGTCCCTGTGGTTTGTAGCATTTAGCCTCTAGCTAACAAATCTCAAGGTTTTAGCATGTCTAAGTTAGGGACTAAATGCGTTAGAAAGTGCAAACCACAGGGACCATCCATGTACTTTTGGAAAAAAGTTGGGAGCTAAATGTGTTACAAAGTGCAAACATAGGGATCATCTGTGTACTTTTGGAAAGCTAGGGACTAAATCCAAAATTTTGGTAAACCACAGAGACCATCCGTGTACTTTACTCTATTTTTTATAACCAAGTAATGTATCAAATATGATTATGAAAACTATATTATGCCTATAAGAATCTTGTTTCTTGATAAAAATGGTTTATGAAACTTTATGCATAAAAATACACTTTCAGTAGCTTTCGACCCATACATGTTTCTCTTTTAGCCATCTTTTTTTACTTTTACCCATATGACCCGTTAGAGATAAAACATAACCAGCATAAACACGTTTATAAGTAAATGGGTCAAAATTAACAACATAACACTCACCAAATCTGAAATCTTTGAAGCAATTGCGGTTTGTAGAGGTTGTTGAGGATCAAGCCCGAGTTTAGCTGACGCGATCCTTCTAGGTGCACTAATGTTCCCGACGGGCTTCATTTCCCTAAACGGGCGTGTATCACTTGATACACATATAACCCCGATTAACTTTCCGTTTTCATCACGAAACGGCGTGTGAGTCGCAATAACAACAAACTTTTCCCCTCTTTTGTTCCTAACGGGAAACTGACCCGACCAACTTTCTCCCTTTGATGATTGTTGTAGGATTTCATCGGCTAATGGGTAATCGTTAGGTTCGACTAGAAGCTCAATGGGCGTTCTTGTTAGAGCTTCAGCAGCCGTGTAACCGTAAAGATTTTCAGCCATTCGATTCCTACATATTTTTATAATCATCCAACATGTTAATAATCTAAGCAGTTAATGCGGTAAAAATCGGATATCGGTCAAGGACTGAAATTTGAGATATAGGTTATCGCGGTGGGATATCGGTAATTTAATATCATGTAGAATTTATATATATAGCAATTTAACACGAACAATTCAGTATACTCTTCTACCATTAACAAATTAACCTTTTGCAACTTGCCAAACACTAACAATTATAGCAAGTAGGAACTGTTTAAGACTCAAAACAGTAACAATTAACAATTAAGACTTAAAATACTAATAGCAGCAACAAGAAGAAAGACGAATGGTAGAACAAAGAAGAAAGGTACTGATATCCGGAAAATCGGTTAAATATATGTCAAATATCGGTCAATATTGCCGATAATATCGGTACCGATATTCTGACCGATATTTAACACCGATATTAACTGCATAGTTAATAATGATAACTTTTTCTTATTTTCTTGATAATCAAACATGTTAAAAATGATAACTCACCAGTATATTATGTGACCTTGCAGATCAAATATATGCACAGACTGACCCATTGACTGCAATATATTCAAATACTGCGTTTCGGTCAGCTTCACCGCCGAAGGTCCAGTAACTCCACCACTCTCCGCGG
Organism: Helianthus tuberosus; assembly: GCA_030545235.1. Classification (NCBI taxonomy): domain Eukaryota; kingdom Viridiplantae; phylum Streptophyta; class Magnoliopsida; order Asterales; family Asteraceae; genus Helianthus; species Helianthus tuberosus. The sequence goes on along the minus strand of CM060362.1, from coordinate 45,472,018 downwards.
TGACTGCACCGCCACTTGTGGCGGTGGTAGTGTTATCATTGCTGTAACTAACATCAACGCTGCGAGTTTCTCTCCTCAACGGAGATGAATGCCGAAAAGACGTTGAACCCATTTTGAAGGCGGCCACAGCACCGCCTTCAAACGCCCCGCCAGCACCACCCATGTTCCTCCGGCGTGGGCGGCGGGGCGATACCGAACTCGACCTTTGCCGGTCGGATTTGTGCTTTTCGTCGGAAATCTTTAGTTTTGAAATTTCTTGTTTGAGATGAGATTGACTTTGTTCTAAATCATGAATCTTTTTTAATAACTCATCAGTTGGTGGTGCTTCATTCATTTTCTTGTTATTGTTGTTGTTATCCATTTTTCACAGACTTTCACATAAATTACACACACTGTGATCAACCCAAATTCACAATCTTCATCTTCAACCTTTTGTGCTACAAAAATAAAAATACCCAAATCAAAAAACAACTTAATTTACAAAACAAACATTGATCAAGTAACCAAATACCCTTTATGCCCTTTTCACTAACCTTTTATTAAGCAAAAACCCAAATCAAAAAGATTAACAAAACCCCATTTTTATATTGTATACAAGTTAAAAGAGGGAAGAAATCAAGAACACACACTTACACACAAAGCACACACTACCTGATTGGTGATGGATCAATGAGCTTATTCATTTGGGTATGGAGAATTGATGATAAGATAAAGTTTTTTTTTTTTTTCTAGCTGGATGAATATTAATAGAATCCTCTTCTCTCTCTATCTACCCATCTCTTTCTATCTTTTTTAAATACATACATAGACACACAATAAAGAGTAAAGCAACTCATCTAATGTAGTGAAGTTTGTGTGTATATTCTTGAATTGAAAAAGATGAATCAAATGAAAGAAAGATGGTGTCTTGAAGTCTTGACCTTTGAAGTTTGAAGAACAAACCCCCCTCTCTCTCTCTCTCTCTCTCTCTCTCTCTCTCATCACCTTAAACCTTTTCTTTTATTTCCAGCTTTCTTTCTTTTAAAGTGTTGCAGATTTGACCCTTTGAGTTTTGAGTTGGATAACTTAGACCTTGACTTTTTTTTTTTAATTTTTTTCTTTCTACATCTTTTAGAGAAAATTATCCAATTAGACAACGTTAGTTAAGACTTTTCCAAAACGCCAATGAGGTAGTGGTGGAGTGGTTAGGGAAAGACTTGGTGTTCCTTGTGACCCAGGTTTGACTCTCATTCTCTCCATTATTTTCTGCGGCATCCAGGTGAAGGGTGAATACAGGTGGCGTCGGTTCGTCTTGGATGGAAGGCGAGCTTTTACTGATTATTCCACTGTCGTGCCTTCGGGCGGGTGGAGGTCGGGTTTCCGCGCATCTGGGAGAGCCAAGGGGCTGGTGGCGGTCGACCAGTCGACTTTGACCATAGCGTCCGATGTCATGATGGTTGACACGTTCCTTGCTGTTAAAAAAAGACTTTTGACACAGAAATTCATGTTTTTATTTTGGAAAAGTCAAAAATGTGTTTTATTTTGGAAAAGTAAATTTTGTTTATTTTCGTAAGGATAGAGGGTGTGGGGGCGCCACCCCTGCCAATTCATCATCTATAGCGCCCCGGGGCGCTATACCTCCACACCCTCGGATTTAAAGAGGGGCGCTATAGGAGGGGCTCCATCATGGTAACGATGGAGAAGGGCGCTATAGGAGGGGCCCACTTGATTTAAACCAATGAAATCTTTTTTTTTTTAATTTTGTTTAACAGGGGACTCCATCCACACCATGCAAATTAAATGGGGCTCCATGGCTTAGGTGGATCCTAGGTGACACTAACGTAACCTGATAAAGCCCATAGGGGGTTCCAACCACACCCTCCAGCCTAATTTTATGTTTCATTAATTCACAATATTTAGTGAAACAAGAAGGAACACGTTTGGATTTGTATATTTGTATATGTGCAATCGTGTATGGTAGATTTGTTTTCTTATCTTTTCTGTTTTCATTTCAACTTATTTTATATGTAGTTTCGTATTTCTTAATTTAGATAGTTTACAAATAAGTAACTTTTTTATTTTATTAAAATGTATTATTTAATTTCTCTTTGATGAGTTATATATATTTTTTTTGAATGATGACTTTCTATGTACAGGACCTATTGGTCACCGGGTTCATGTCGAAGACAATCCCCCGTCAGCCCCGCTCTTCCGGACGCGATGTTCGATCGGGCCCCGGCCGTTGCGCAAGCTAACCTTCGCCCGGAAACCATACTGCCCCCACACGAGAGACTCGCTGGGGTAACAGCTGGGTAAAACCGGGTTGCCCTCAAGACCGCACCATGCCTCGGTAGGAACGATTAATCATTGGGACGTCCTCCCCCCATAACGCCGCAGCCGAGGATCGAACCGGTGACCTCCAAGGAGGAACCGGCCCAACCCCACCACATGGGACCAACTGGGCTAGGGGTTCGGATTTAATGTTTCATTATTTTTTTATGTCGTAGTTTTACTAAGAAATACTTTTTACGTTGTATTTTAATTATTTTTAGTTTTACGTTTTTATAGTAGTTGTGTGCCTGAGTACGTTGTTTGGAATCTTATGTCTTGGTTATGGTTGTGGAGCCGTCCGTCTCACTGGAAGCGGCTTCTCTACCCCTTAGGCTTGCCTACATCTTACTCCCCCCTCTTTCCAGACACTATCAATAGCCTGGCTATATATGAGATTATACTGGGTAAAGTTGTTGTGTTATTTAAAAATTAAAAGATAGTCTCGGTATCTTTAACATGAACCCAATATTGATATAGTTTACAATTATATCTTATGATTTGTGTTAAACTAGTTGATGCCTCGCCCGCGTTGTGGGGCGATGGCCGAATAATTCTCAATCAATTAAAAAACACAACTATAACTTTGCTAGAAAAAAAACTAAAACGATGATAAGACCGTAATTTTCTGCTCAGGGCAAAACTGTAATTTTTCAGGACTAATGAGCGAGGGTTAGCCAGCTCTTGGACACGAAAAAAAATTAAATGGAGTAAACCAATTAAAACAAAAAACTTTTATAGTTTTGCTAAAAAAATAAAACGATGGGAAAAGCGTAATTTTGAACCGAGGGCGAGATGATAATTTTAATTCAGGGATGAAATTGTAAATTAAAAGGACCAATGGGGGAGTGTCAGGAACCTGCCGGCATGACTACAAATTTACACTGGGGGCAAAATTGTAATTTAACCACGAAAACAAACAAAAACGATGGAGAAAATGTAAATTTAAGTTGGGGGAAAAATCGTAACTTGGCCGTGAGAAAATGTAAATGTAAGTATTGAACTAGAGTATGCCCCGCCCGCGTTGCGGGGCGTTAAACCGAATATTTCTCACTTTAATAACATGTAGGCATTTATTTCGGTTACTTATACATGCTACTTATAACACGATATAAAAAAGATACATCAAGTTAACCAAGTAAAGAAAAAACTATCATAGTTATGATAAAAAAAATAACTAAAACGATGGCAAGCGTGTAATTTAGAGTTGGGGGCAAAACGATAATTTGTCAGGACCAATTAGCGAGTGCTAGGCAGCTGTTTGGCACAAATAAAAACTAAATTAAGTCAACCAAGTCAAAATAAAAGACTATAATAGTTTTGCCCAAAAAAAAAAAACGCTGAGAAGATTGCAATTTTTAGCTGGGGTAAAATCGTAATTTTAAACTGGAGGTAAAATAATATTTTGAACTGAGGGCAAAATAATGTTTTTATTTTGAATTATGGGCAAAATCGTATTTTTTTTTACTGTGGGCAAAGGGGCAAACAAAATTTTTATTTTGAACTGGGGACGAAATTGTAGTTTTAAAATGTGAATCATATTATAGGCAAAAGTATATATATTTTTTTAACCAGGGCAAAATCGTATTTTTTAACAGGGGGCAAAATCGTAGATCTAAGCTGGGGGCAAAGCATAAATTCATTTTCGAACTGGAGGCAATATCGTAATTTTTAACAGGGGATAAAATCGTAATTTAACAGGACTTATAAATAACTATTTTATGCAAAAAGAAAAAAAAAGAGAGATTATTAAAGTCAGCCGCCACATTTGGCCAATAGTTTTCTTTCACTATTCCCGCCGACTTTTGTATGTTAAGTTTGTATGTATTGAAAATGAATAACGCATGGTTTTTTTTTGTATAAATAACTTTAGATATTATTATTTTAAGATACATCTATGCATCATCATTTATTTCATCATTGGCATATAAGCTTAAGGGGAAGGTTCAAATAAAAACCACTTTTATTATAAAAACTCGAAAACTAACTAAAAAATACCTAAAAAACACACCAAATTTTTTTTTTTACAATTTTTTTATTAAAAATCGCTATTTTTTATATATAAAAAAAGTTCAATTTTTTTTTTTTAGTACACATACACATGTGTAGTATTAGTGTATTACACATGTGCACTACAAAAAAAAAATTGAAAATTTTTTTATATATATAAAAAATAGCGAAAATTGGTATGCAAAAAAAAATGATATTTTTTTTGGTTTTTTGATTAGTTTTCGAATTTTCGCGATAATTAGTGGTTTTCATTTGAACCTTCCCCATAAGCTTAAACTATAGTTTACATTTATGTTTTATGATTGGTGTTAAATAACGCATGTTTTTTTTTTCTATAAGATAACTTTAGAAATTATTTTAAGATACATCTTGCATCATCATTTATTACATTATTGGCATATAAACTTAAACTATATATTAAAATAGGCTCGTGTGGTCTTGCATTTATTAGATTAATAAATTAAATTAAAATATATATTTAATTTGAATAGGCACCGTCCATGACTATAGTATATTTATCCTGACCGTACCATTTAGGTGATCATAACTGTAATACTGTATTTAATTGCATAGTTATTTCTTCAAACCAATTGGCTAGTATTCGCACGTTGCTTTATAGCCTAGTGGTATTTTTGGGTGGGATAAAGTTTTGGCACCAATAGGTCCTGGGTTTGATCCCCACAAATAGTTTTTGTGGTTCCGTTTGTGGCACGATGATATTCCAGTAATCCGTTAATGATCCAAATTTGCTGTTAAAAAATGGCTTGTATTCATATTTTAAAAACTAGAGTTAATTCCATGAGTGGTTTTTGTGATTTGTAAATTTTGTACACTTCCTTCTCAACTTTTAATGAGTTGACAGTTTTGATGGTTATAAAAATGTAACAGGGTGTATTTAGTAGTTAACGTCGTTAAATTGCCAGTTAAATATGTGTAAAATTACTTATTTACCCTTGAAGACAAAAACAAAAGAATATTAAAAAAATCATAAAAAATATGAAATCCGTATGGGTCTCACCCAACCCTCACTTCTTCTTCAACCATCAACAACCACTAGCACCTCCCCCAACAACCACCACTGCCACATGTACCGGCAGACCGAACACTCACTATCACCACAACAACCAGATCTATTTGATGGGAAAAAAATGTGTTGTCACATTTTTTTAATTAAGTTAAAACACGTCATGTCGGAATTTGATTCACCAGTTGAAGGGGTATGGTCCCAAATCCCGTACGCGCCATATGCGTACGGGACCATACCCACACTTAGTCACATCAACACTGCTTTTTCCAAGGGTCTTGTGCGAATACCACCCTCATACACACAACAATGGCAGTTCATAAAAGTGCAACTAGTACAAGTGGCAGGAGCCTGTAGCCAATTAGCGTGCGCTAGACTCTGCCAATGCAACTCCCACGATAATTAATCGTGCAGGAGACAAACAGTACAAAAAGACAGTGACGTGTAGCCAATCAACATGCGTCATTCACTACTCCATGATCTCCACTCACAGCTGATGACAGACTCGACAACAAGTGGCCTCGGTAGGCCACGTGGCACCAACCATCGTGCGCCAACGTCCATCCACCTCTGCAAACGCTACTTGTCGTGTCAGATGGAACAAAAGGGATATTCCATGTTGGCGACGTATGGCCTAAGGCCCATCAACCAAATTCCTTCTCCACACTTTTCGGTTATAAATATCAACCTTCAACCACAGGTTTAAGGGTCCAAATTCTCTCACTCTCACTCTTAGCACGCATTTGATTTAATCTTCTTAAGCGACATGTATTCTCACGGCGGAGGGTGGTTATGAGAAGAATCCCCACCTCACTTTCTCGTAACGAGCTCACGGTGGTACTGTTTTGCATATTAGCTCTGGATACATCCTCAGCCGTTAATCTAGAAGTGATCATGGATTAACCCTCTTGTCGAAACTACCATCTTAGGTTCTTTCACCTGCGGATCGAACTGGTGTTTCTTCATTGGTGCCATCCCATTGCTTGAACAACTTTTCGTATTTTTCTCTTATTTTTGATCACATAGCTGATTAAGCTTCACCAGTTCTGTCACACCCCAACCGATGACGGAAACATCGAGGCGATAAGTAAATAGATTGCTCAAAGATATCATAACACTAAATTTGCGATAATAATTTAAAATTCATAAATGTCATTTCCATAAAGTTGAATAGTACATCACATTGTTCAAAAAGGAAATGCAACAAACGGGAATTTCATAACAAAGAAAACATCAAAATGCATAATTAAATTATGTGAGTTTCTAAATCCACCCTAAGTTGTTTCTTGTTGTAGCACCGTTAAATATTTCTTGCAACGTGTATAAAATATCCGACAACGCAAATTATGTCGGTAAGCATACTAGTTTGTCTATATAGCATATATAAGAATGAGTCTCAAAACCACATGTTTGAAGTATACTAAATCATGTAACATACTAGCATGCAATATACTAAATATCAATCCAAAGTTTGTCACTAGCGTTATCAAACCCCGATATTTACCACATCAGCCCGGTGGTCCCGGGTGTGGAGTATCGTGACGTAGATTGGTATCAATATAAGCAACACAGATAGCACAGCGGAAGTCTTGGATTTAAAATATTATTACAAACTTAAATGTCCAAATGTTCAAAATAATAATACAGACAGCTTATAATAAAGATCCACAAGCGGGTCGAAAATGTACAAAATGAGATAATCAGACTACCAACTTTATGCAAAGGAGTTGCAAATTCCACTTCTAGCATTACCAGGCAACTTCCAGCCTATTTACGTATCCTTGCAACCTGTAACTTAGTCTTTTGAAAATACGTCAGTTTACACTGGTAAATACAAATAACCGACTCATTTTGAAAACATTTCAAAATCATTTTAAGTGCACAAGGCACATGATTTTCATAAATAACTTAGGACAATTCAAAATGATCTTGTATATAGTTTTACATGGCTGGCAATACATATGGGGTTCGGTGCAAAAACCGAATAACATGATTAACCGACACGCCACTTTAACCCACAAAGGGGTATCCCCAATTAATGGGTAAGAAAAACATTTTATAATATCATTAGCATTTGTCAGGTGTATGCCTACATCCCGTGCTCGGTCGTGGCCATTAGTAACTTTAATGAGCCGAGAATATCCAGGACACGGTCGAGTTAACCCCCAATGTTTAAGTTATCAGACAAAATAGATTAAAACGGGTTATGAAGATTTTGTAGTCACAATCCGACATATGATCCCATACCCGACCAAGCGGTAATAATTTACCGTATCCCAAGCCCGTATAGGGAAAATAGGTTAAGAGTATTTACCTGGCTAAAATTCGTCTTAATATGCAAGAATAATAAATAGCACAGCCGTAATCAATTAACGAAGGTTGGTTACAATTTACCGGAAGACCCTAGTCTAGAATGAATGGTATAAATAACCAATTAGAATGTCAACGGGTCCTATTTAAGTCGTAGACTTGGACCTGTTAACTTAAATTAACAAAACGGTACGATACGCTTGATTAAGCGATGACCAGAATAGAATTTAATTTAAACCCAACAAGTACTAAGACTTGTATAATAAGGGTAAACAAAATACATTCTGGAATTTGAAGTAAAAATGATAAGATTTGACCCGTTTCGGTAAACTTACGTAAACTAGTTACATAAGTTCAACCGTACGCATATAAGCGATATCGGGTAACCGAATGAGTCATAAACAAGTTCTATATGCCATTATACTTTAAATAAGTTGTAACATCAGTTGGTTATCAACTTATATGACCATAAAGGTTTTAAAATCAAAATATGCACCAGAAGGGCATTTTGGTCATTATATAACATAGTTTGAGAACTTGTATAAAAATCTAAGTTATGATCAAGTACCTTCTGTGAAAATACTTTAATTATGTTATAATATCTGTAGATATTAGATTTTGTATGATAGTTATGGTTTAAAACCATACTATGCGCCAAAAGGGCGTTTTGGTCATTATATGACATAATTTACGAACTTGTATCAAAACTTAGGTTATGAACAGATTTATGATACCAAAATATGTTAATTATAATAATATATTAGTAGATAATTTTTTTCAAGTTCATCATTGATTAAAACCATGTTTTATGCAAAAAGGGCATTTTGGTCAAAGTTAGGCATATTAGAGAAACTTGCATATAAACTCAGAATCTGATTATGATCAAGTAGTATAACCTCAGAGGGTTACCCTGCATTATAATATGATCATAATACAACTTAAATTCAGTAGCTAACTATGCTAAATCGGGTCAGAATCGAAAGTCAAAGCAGAAGTCAAACTGCTTGACTTTCGGTTGTGAACCGACACTAAAACTGGAAATGACGGGCTGAACATGCTCATACATGTTCTAATATTAATTACCAACTTATTTAAGTGTCAAAATATAGTTTATAACATTCATATATTATAAAGTTTACGAAAAACTGACTTTTGACTTTTTAATTACGATAACTTTGACTCGTCATTTGACCTAGTTAACGTGATTTTCAGGAGGTGCCCTTTTGAGGGATTAACACCTACCTAATTATAATCATGTAGCCATGTTCGACTCGAACAATGGCTGGACCTTAATGGTCTAAACCGAAATTCAAAGCAAAAATCGATTTTGCTTGACTTTCGGCTATAAAAGCCTATAAAATGAAAATGCACTGGAAAGGAACACTTACAAGTGAACCTTAGAACGATTTGAACTTGATAGGATGCTCCTTTCAGCTAGGAACTTCCAGATGAGGGAGATAGAATGATTTAAAGAAGAGATGCAAGGAAATGAGTTCAACTTAGCACCTATTTATACTTGTGGAGCTTGAAGGAGATCATCACAGGTGTTATGGGTCAGTTGGAGATCATTACATGTGTCCTAGGACGTGTCTACAACTGCAGATGAGCTCATGGTTTCCAATAGTGGTATTCTTGGAGCCCAAACAAAATCTGACACTGGAGACCATTTACAGTGTCGCAACCCCCGACCCCTTGCCCTGAGGGGCGGGCGACCGTGAGCTACTCAGAGCTGGTGGTATCGGTGTTTATTAATTTGGCAGCGGAATACATCAGGACCGTAGTTAGGAAATATTTTTATCAGAGTTTGAAACACCAAACTTTGTATAATAAACAAATGGGATAAACTCCTTTTTATTTAGGTAACTTTTATAGCCACTTTCCAAGCCTTTAGTGTTCTCCAGCTGGCTTCTATTGGCTTTCACATTTTGTTACCTGAAACGCGTTTTAAAACATTTTATCAGCAAGAAATACTGGCAAGTACATTCAAATTTGTAAAACATCAGTTGTTACACATTAGAGTATTAAGGGCGATTACAATGTTTATATCTACACAATTACTCATTCAGTACTATCCACACCAGACTTGTGGGTCATATTACTCATTGGCTAACTCTTTGTGCAATGGTAATGTCTTTCACATTTTGTATACAAAATCCCAACATACCGGCAGCAATTGTAGAATTACAAAGACTTAATCACTGTAATTGTATTTGAAAACGTTTGAGATTTTGGTAATGCAATTTTGGTAGAAAATGACTCACAAAAAGGTTAGAAAAGGAGAATGAACTCACTTTGTTTGCTCAAGTAAAACTAAGGCTTCCTGGGGTATCTCCTGGTGATTATCTATTAAAAATTAAACAATGCACACGTGTTAGTAAAATAACCAAAATCACATTAACCGTACAACTCGAGACAGAGCTCCAATGACTGAGTTAGGCAGAGCCTTGACATGCATTATGGAGTCCTAGATCAATCAGGTGTAACACGAGACAGAACTCCAACGACTGAGTCAAGCAGAGCCTTGACATGCGTTACGGAGCCCTAAATCAATCGTGTAGGGTAACAGCAGGGTTATAATACTTACAACGAGGCAGAGCTTCGCTTTATAAAGGTATTATTTTCTGAGAGTTTTAGCTTACAGAGAATTTGAGAGAGAAAAGAAAATTGAACGATGACAAATGAGCCTTGGACGTCCTATTTATAGCCTGCTCGAAGGCGGCTCGCTCCCCGCAACGGCCTTCCTCGAACTCTCTCGCGGCCTGCGAGGGAGGTAGACTAGGGCGTAACTGTGGCGAATCATCAGGTAGGCTTGATACGCTTCGGGACACGTGTCAAGACGAGTGTCCTATAAGTAATCAGGTCTCGCGCCCCGCGAGATCTACGCCAAACTGGGTCGCGGCCCGCGAGCGGCCCATTTTACTTGTTTTATTTGATTTCTATAAATATAAGGGTATTTCGGGTGCGTTTCTCGTATACGGGGTATATAAGGAACGTTTTTATGGTTACGTTATGGGTTCTAGGAGGGTTGTTATATCCTCCCCACCTTGTTTTAGATCTCGTCCTCGAGGTCTACTGGAATAGGTGTGGGTATTTCTTCTGCATCTCTGACTCGAGCTCCCATGTGTATTCTGGTCCTCTCTTGGAATCCCATTTCACTTTGACCAGAACTAGTCTCTTGTGTTTGAGATTCATTATCTTTCTAATTTCAATCTGAATGGGTTTTTCTATAAACTTAAGTTTCTCATTTACCTCTATGTCCTTAAGAGGTATCACTAACGATTCGTCGGCTAAGCATATCTTGAGATTACACACATGAAACACATCATGTATTCCTGCCATTTCCTCTGGCAGTTGTAGCTGATAAGCTACAGGTCCTATTCTTCTAATAATCTCAAAAGGTCCAACATACCTAAGGCTTAGCTTTCCTCTTTTAATGAATCTGACTATTCCTTTCCATGGAGAAACTTTTAACAATACCTTATCTCCTACTTGAAATTCTAAAGGTTTTCGTCTGTTATCTGCATAACTCTTTGACGATCTCGTGCTGCTTTTAGTCTTTCCTTGACTTGAATAATCTTGTCTGTTGTTTCTTGCACTATCTCTAGTCCAGATAATTGCTTTTCTCTAATTTCTGCCCAACTGACTGGAGTTCGGCACTTTCTTCTATAAAGTGCTTCAAATGGTGCAACATGAATGCTAGTATGATAGCTGTTATTATAGGAAAATTCTATTAATGGTAAATGATCGTCCCAATTTCCTCTGAAATCAATTACACAGGCTCTAAGCATATCTTCCATAGTCTGAATTGTCCTTTCGCTTTGTCCGTCCATTTGTGGATGATAAGTTGTGCTTAGATATAACTTGGTTCTCATTGCCTTTTGGAAATTTGTCCAAAAATGAGAAGTAAACCGGCTATCTCTATCAGATACGATAGATAAAGGAATCCCATGTAATGAAACTATTTCATTTACATATAACTTGGCTAAATGTTCCATACTAAAAGTTTCTTTCATTGGTAAGTAATGAGCAGATTTAGTCAATCTGTCAACAATCACCCAGATTGTATCATTTCCTTTTCTTGTCTTGGGTAATTTAGTAACAAAGTCCATTGTTATCAATTCCCATTTCCATATTGGCATTTCTAATTGTTGTAATAATCCTGATGGTTTCTGATGTTCAGCTTTAACCTGTGAACAGGTTAGACATTTAGCAACATAGTTTGCTATATCCTTTTTCATTCCTATCCACCAGAAATTCTTTCTTAAATCTTGATACATTTTATCACTTCCGGGGTGTATCGTATACTTAGACTTATGAGCTTCGTCCAGAATTCTGTGGCGTAGGTTTCCTAGTTTAGGTATCCACATCCTTTTCTTATGAAACTTCCAAATTCCATCTGTTCCTTGTTCTAATTCCTTAATAATTCCTTTTAAACCTTCAGCATCGTCCTTGAATGCTGTTTCCTGTACCTCTCTAATTTGACCATTTAAATCTACTTGTAGATTTAATCTGAGAGAACGTACTCGTTTCGGGTTTTCATGATACTTTCGACTTAAAGCATCAGCTACTATATTAGCTTTCCCAGCATGATAATGGATATCACAATCATAATTACTAAGAACTTCCATCCGTCTCTGTCTCATATTTAATTCTTTTTGCCCAAAAATATATCTTAAAATCTTATGATCAGTGAAGACAACAAATTTATTTTCATATAAATAGTGTCTCCAAATCTTAAGGGCAAAAACTATGGCTCCTAACTCTAGATCATGGGTTGTATAATTCTCTTCATGTTTCTTAAGTTGTCTAGAGGCATAAGCTATAACATTTTGATGTTGCATCAACACACATCCATATCCTAACTTAGAGGCATCACAATAGACTATAAAGTCCTCAGTTCCTTCTGGTAATGCGAGTATGGGTGCGTTGGTTAACCTTTGCTTAAGAATCTTAAAAGCTTCTTCCTGTTTTTGTCCCCATTCAAACTTAACTGATTTGCAGGTCAGTTTGGTTAACGGAATCGCTATTCTAGAGAAATCTCGGATAAACCGTCTAAAATATCCTGCCAGTCCAAGAAAACTTCTTACTTCTGTTGGTGACTCAGGGACTTTCCACTTAGTAATCGCCTCGAACTTTGTGGGATCCACATTCCTTCATGTTTAACCAGATGTCCAAGGAATTGCACTTCTTGTAACCAAAATTCACATTTTGAGAATTTAGCATAAAAGTTCTCTTTTCTCAATAATGTCAGAAGTGTATGCAGATGCACTGCATGTTCCTCTTTAATACTTTAGCATAAACATCATTAACTAAAAACTTACCGGCAATCACATCTGGAATCATCTTGGCTTCTTCGGCTGTCAGAACAAATGCTCTGGCACTCTTCTTGGGTCCTTCGGTTGCCTTAGCCTTGTTGGTTGCTGCTAGAGCTAGTTTCGGACAGTTCGGTTTACTATGACTAGCTTCTTCACAATTTTAGCATATTCTATTGCAAGCTTTCTTCCTACAGTCTTCTTCCTTATGTCCAGATATTTTGCAAAAGTTGCAGTATATCGAGCATTTCCCTGAGTGCTTTCTTTTGCAATACTTGCAGTTAGGTGAAGAGGAAGAACCTGATTCTTTTCCACAGTAGGAATTACCATAACGTAATTCTTGGGAAATCTTTTGAGCTATGTTCTTTTTCTGGTGTTCCTCTTGTGTACGTATCAATTCATCGATCAGAGTGTTAGCCAGTTCTACTGCTTCTTCTATGGTTTATGGTCTAGCTGCCTTGACTACATGTTTGATCTCATTGACTAATCCCCATATGTAACGGGAGATTAATACTGGTTCTGGTGAAGCTAAGGTTGGTACTATCCCTGCATATTCGAAGAATATAGTAGTATAACCCCTGCAATCTATCCCCGTCATTTTAAGATTTAAAAACTTATTGGCATCCTATTCTTTTTCATGAGGAGGACAAAATCTCCTTTCAACTATCTCCTTAAAGTTGTTCCATTCCATGTTATATACTCTGTCACTTCCTATAGACTGGAGAATGGTATTCCACCACTCTAAGGTTGCATTCTTAAAAAGATTAGAAGCAAACATGATCTTATTTTCATCTGCACATTTACTTATTTTTAAGACTGCTTCTGTCTTTTCTATCTAGCGCAAGACTGAAATGGCTCCTTCATTGCCTGAGAATTCTATTGCTTTACAGGCCAAGAATTCTTTATAAGAACAACCATATGAGATGGTCCTTCTTCTTTTTTGGAATTAGAGCTTGGATAAGTGGTCCGTGATTTCCGTTCACACTGTGACTTGGTTAGGTGGGTGTACGTTTACTTTCGATTACAGAATTATTACTTCCTGCCTCTTTAATAGTTTTAATAATATATGGCATAGCATCTATGATTCCTTGGGCAACTATGTGTTCAATGGCACTTTTATCCACTTGGTTCTCGTTATTATTGTTATTCTGGATTTCCTGATTTACTTTGTTTGCCATCTGAATTGTAAACATTTATCAGGTATTAATATCACAGAATAAGATTAATACAATCAAACACTCAAGCAGATTGAACCAAAAACGTTGATCATTGCGACTTACTCTTTTTCATATATCTATATATGCATCTATTACAAACTACAGCTGGAAATTTAAACACTAGTAACTGTGCATCGATATATATATATATATATATATATATTAATTTATATTTATTTTAGTTGATATAATATATATATATACACACACATTCTAAGTATCAAAATACACACATATATGTATATATATTAGGTGTTGGCTTTTCTAGAGCTGCATTTCACGCTCGTCATATTTCCAGATGAGTTTTTCTCCTATTTGGCGAATCTGATTTCCCTCCTCAACTAATTCTTCACCACACTGACGAAGTTCTTCCACATTTTCTTGATTCATTAGCGGTAGTGGGGCTGGCACTGGTTTAGGGTAACGTGGTATTCGTTCTCCGTAAGGGTATGGGTTATTCAATATTTCCTAAATTGACCGGTTATCATCCCACCATGGATCATAGTCTAAATGGTTTGGTGCGGGAATTCTAGGTATCTCATTTGGATCAAATGCTGGGATTGGGAACTGGTTTTCCTGGTTTTGTTCTAGTTCCATGGGTTGGTCAGGAAATAATGGTATAAGTTGTGGGTCTTCTGCTTGGTTAAAATTTCCTTCTACATTTTAAACATATGAAAGTCAGCTAATTGCCTATCAAACTCTTCTTCCCATAAGGGTCTAGCCTCCTGATTCGGGGTATTTCTCTCTCTATTCTGTATTGTACACTGTTGGGCTTTTCTCATTCTCTTTCTCCTTTCTATTTTTGCTCTACTAAACCACCCTCATTTCTTAGGAGGAAAAGGTTCTTCAGATTGGGCTTTTAAGAACAAAGATTCCTTCCTCGGAATCGGCTGTGTATCCTGGGGTTGGCTAGGATGTTGCTTCATCCTTTGGAGAATGAGGTAATTGACGGTAAGCGTCAGAAGTACTTTGATCACTCATATTGTAAACTAGAAAATTGTCAAAATAATAATAAAATAATAA
Source organism: Helianthus tuberosus (assembly GCA_030545235.1). Classification (NCBI taxonomy): domain Eukaryota; kingdom Viridiplantae; phylum Streptophyta; class Magnoliopsida; order Asterales; family Asteraceae; genus Helianthus; species Helianthus tuberosus. The sequence continues at coordinate 45,456,815 of CM060362.1, read as the reverse complement.
TACATACATTTATACAAAGTAACACATTGGTTATTTCCTAACACAATTGGTTAAAATTTAGGTATTAAGAGAACACCTAAATGGCTTAAACCAGTGGCTCTGATACCACCTTCTGTCGTAACCCCCGACCCTTACCCCGGGAACGGGAGCCGCGAACCAGTCAAGTGGTATCGGTGTTTATTAATTTGGTAGTGGAAATGAGAACATCAGGATCGTAGTTAGGAAATAAATTTTAGAGTTTCAAAACACCAAACTTTTATAATAATCAAATGGGACAAAGCCCATATTTCATTCACAATATTGTTATAGGGATAAACCCTAATTATTGAAAACATAAACTCCTTTTTATTTAGGTAACTTTTTTAGCCACTTTCTTTAAGCCTTTAGTGCTCCATAGCTGGCTTCTAATAGCTTTCACATCAAGTTACCTGAAACGCTTTTTAAAAAGATTTTATCAGCATGAAATACTGGTGAGTGCATCCCAGTTTAATCAAAATAAGCTTTTATAACTTTTACAGTATTGAAAGCGATTACAATGTTTATATCTACCCAATTACTCATTCAGTATTTGTCATGTTGGCAGTTCCATGACTGTGGTCATATTACTATTGGCTACCCCTTTGTCCAATAGTAACGCTTGACTAGTAGTGTATACAAAACCCCACATACCGGCAGAAATTGTAGAATACAAAGACTCAATCACCGTAAGTATAATTGAAAATATTTGAGATTTTGTAGCACAGTTTGGTAGAAAAAGAGAATGACTCACATTGCAGACTTATGTATTTCTATAGCTTCCTGTTGAGTTTCCTTATTATTTTCTATTAAAAACATACAATGCACACGTGTTAGTAAGATAACCCAAATCACATTAGCCATACAACACGAGACAGAACTCCAACGAACTTAGTCAGGCAGAGCCTCGACATGCGTACGGGGCCCTAGATCAATCGGGTAGGGTAACGAATTAGTGATCGAGAGTTAAAATACTTACAACGGGGCAGAGTTTCATGTTTTAGAGGGTATTATTACTGATAATTTTGCCCTTAAGGCTTGAGAGAAGAAAAGTAAATGAACGAAGTGGAAAGGCAACCTGACTGCCCTATTTATACGAATTTCAGGGGTCTCTCGCGCCCCGCGACCCCCTCCCTGGTCCCTTTCACGTCCCGCGAGGGCACCCTAGCTATGGCTAAGGTTGCCTGGCCACGAACCTAGGCCTGCCACTTGTTGGACACATGGCGCTTTGGGTGTCCGGTAAGTCACCACTCTGTCGCTCCCCGCGACAGACCTCCCTGATCTTGTCGCGGCCCGCGAGAATAATAAAAACATTATTAAATTTGTTTTTTAATTCAAATTGGGGTTAACGTGTTCGGTTTCGTGCATACGGGGTATAATTAGGGCGTTTTTCTAGGGTTGTTATAGTTAAGATTATCATTTTGTCCGACGTTAGGCCCATCCGCTTTTGGATTCGCCATATTTGTAAGCTTGGTACTAAACACCAAAATAAGTAATTGCTCAGATGCAATATAATAATTGGTCATCGAATTCAGATGACTTGGAGATTTTATTGGCCATGGTTTCATTAAACCATATAGGCTATAAGGTTTGGATATATAAATCCTTCGCCTTTTTGGACCAGTGTGCAAAATGTCACAGCTACCAAGTTTTACATTTCAAATGAATGTTTGAATTAAAATAAACTAAGTATGTTTAGCCACAGTCTCGAAGGACTATCAAGGGCATTTAATGTTAGGACATAGTCCATTACTTACTAGACAGTGAATCATAAAGACACAACTGTCATTGTCACATTGACAATTTAAATAGATAAAAGTATTCATATATATAAGCCGAGATCTCATCTGATCAAGTGGCTTTAAGGCTTGACCATAGTTCACCACCTTTGGACAGGGAGTCATTCAACCACAACTGTCATTGTCATAATTGACGATATAATATGGCCCGTAGGCAAATCAATTGACATCACATAGGATGTTAGAATGAATAATCATCGTATTGATGATACTAGTCATAATCTCATTTGATCATATAGACTATGAGGCTTGGGCGTAGCCCACCACCTTAGAGAGGGAACCATAAGGTTACAACTGTTATTGTCTCAATTGACAATAAAGTATAGCCCGTAGGCAAATCATCACTAAGGATGTTCTTAGAAAAATGATCATCGCATTGATGATATTAGCCATGATATAAATTAATCATATAGGATGTAAGGCTTGGATGTAATCCACCACCTAGATGGCTAGTGTGGTTCCTCAGGTCACACTGCCAGGAGTATTAACATTACTTGAATGTTAACTTAGAATAATTGTCTGAATGGTTGGATAATAAAAGCCATGGTCGCATTTGACCCTAAAGGCTTTGAGGCTTGAACATAGTTCACCACCTCTGGATAGAGGGCTATTCAGATTTAACAATCTGGATAGAAGGGCTATTCATCCTTAACTATCATTTAAACTTGCCAAATAATATGGCTTTTGCCAATTGGCCGGTCAAAAACCATTAAGAAGATCTTTTGGAATCATTGAGCAGATCGATAAAGTTCGAATTAAAATCGAGACGTTCGCTTGAAAAGGATGTAATACATATAGTATAAATAATTCCAAAATTTTCATTAAATGATAGAAATTACAATACTTGCCTTAAACAGGACTTTGAATTAAATTAAACTACTTGTCCACGCAGGGACTAAAAAGGAAATACATGTCCACGCAGGGACTAAAGAAAGACATGTCCACGCAGGGACTTTTGGAATTTAAATAAATAACAATACAAAAAGAAAGCCTTCACTCGTCTTTCTTTCCTCTGACCAGCTTGGTAAGTTTCTTGAAGAACTTACTTGTCTTCCTCTCATTCTTCTCAGCCTGACGTGAACTTGTTCCGCTCTTTCCAATGCCTGATTAATGGCCTCTAATTGTGGCGGTGCCAGTGGCTGTGGTTGAGGCACAGCAGGCGGAAAGGGAGACGAGTAATAAGCATTAGGTTCGACCGCTTGCATGTAAGGGTCGTATGGTGGCGCCTGATAGTTATAATCTATCGGCGTAGATGGGTTAAAAGGATTGTATCCGAACGTATCTGGATACGTAGGGATTGGGTTATTAAAACCCGATGGCGGTGGTGGTTGAACAAACATCACTGGAGTCAGATCAACCACAGGCGTGTTGTTTGAGGGGGTCCACCCATTTGTGGGTCCTCAGGGAAAGGAGGGTAGGTTGGTGGTAGTGGTGGTAGTGGGCTTGATCGTGGTACCAAACACACGGACATGCACCCTCCACGTTTTCTCCTTGGAGGTTCTGGAGGTGGCTGCGGTTGTTCCACTGGTTCCATTTGCACGTCCTCTTATGGAGGCCGCAGAAGCGTTGTAGGAGGATGGTAAGAGGGTGTATACTCGAATGTAAATTGGTTCCAGTACTGGTCCCATTCGTTAGGACCTTGATAAGGTGATCCTGCGTAAGAAGCAGAACCACTAGAAATTTCAATGGGGGTAAATATGCGACCCCGATGGTGTCACACCCTGTCTTTTGCGGAAGCGTATGATGTGTGACTGGTTTAATATCATTGCATTCAATCGTAATAAACAACTACATGATCAAAACGATGTTCATCCATTCATGAAAATTTGAGTATTACAAATACTTATTATTTAAGTTTTAAAACACAACCTTCGTCTAGGTTACAATTCAACAAGAGTGGATGACATCTAAACTTGAAGTCTACTTCTAGCTATGACACTTGCGCCCAAGATCCATCCTGTCACCTGAAATACATGTAATTTTGGAAAACATCAACATAAAGTTGAGCGAGTTCATGCGTCTTGTATGAAAACATAGTTTGTATTTTGTACAAATCAAGTATTCTTGTATAAATCAAGTTTTCTTGTGTACCCCACGTACTAAATGATTGTTTATTCAAGGACATTAAGGCGTGTGAGGACATAGGGAGCATTAGTATTTTCTCCTTCAAGGCATGTGAGGACATAGGTAGCATTAGTATTTTCTCCCTCAAGGCATGTGAGGACATAGGGAGCATTAGTATTTTCTCCTTTAGCTGTGTCGATTACCCTCGACTGTGTCGATTAACCTCGACTGTGTCAATTTCCCTTGACTGTGTCGATTACCCTCGACTGTGTCGATTAACCTCGACTGTGTCGATTTCCCTCGACTGGGACACCGAAGCACTCAAGAGGTCACATAAGGACCATGAGTGGGGCTCGGCCGTACCTGTTAGATCTAACCCTCGTCCCTAATTAAGTATTAATGGCATCTCAATATCTAGTTTAAGCTCACATGATCTAGTATTTTCTAGGCATTTCTTAAAGCACATCATACTCGGTACTCGTTCTCACCATGAGTGTTTCTCGTATTTTTTTTGTATTCTCAAATCGTGTTACACTCGGTACTCGTTCTCACCAAGAGTGCTTCTTGTATTTTTACCCTTTGTAAAAATTGTAACATTTGTAACATGTATTTCACCCCCGAGAGTTATAAAACCAAAAACAGTTAAAGAAAAGGGGGAGCATGAACTCACAACTTTGCGTTCCTGCGTCGTAAACTTCACCGGATTTGCTTAATTAACGTCGTGACCTATACGCGTTTTCTTAACGTTAGTCACTAGACTTGCGTCGCACAAGTACAGTCACTCTCTTTTGTATTTGTATTGTTGTGTTAAAAATATTTTATATTTTTAACTAAGTATCTTACTTATATTATTTTCTTAAAAATTAATATAAGTATCTCGTGTTTTGCACTTTGCACCCGAATTATGTATCTTGTATGTTGTATGTGTATTTTTGTGTTTATACTTCTCATGAGTATTTAGTGTATTTTTAAGTCTCAATACACTAGCACGTATAACACATACTATATATACTTAGCACAAAAGTTGGTGATCAAATAATATATATATATATTTTTCTCAAAAATATATACATACTTAATATCCATTTTTATTCTTGAAGAAATCCTCATTTCTTATCACCAAAAATTTGGGAAACCTTGGTAATATTTTTAAATACATTTTTAGGGAATAAGTTTCTCAAAAACTTATATTTTTCTAAGTGTCAAAATTTATAGAAATTTTGACAGAGTTTCCCCTAAAAATAGAGGTTTCCCATGTTTTCAAAACATGTGTTTATTTTCTTTTAATTCATCAACAACCAATTTTTCAACAACAATCAACAACAGTATATACTAATTTCTCTATTCCATGAACTTGAGAATTTACAAAAATGTGTAGTAACTTACTAGCACATTTAGTAAGTCTTGTTATCTTTAAAAACATGATTGGTTTCTTGTAAACTTCATTTTTAAAGAACTTGAAGTTTCACAACTTCTAGTCAAGATTTTCAAAAATACATCTTTGTTAAATTTCTTGTTACACAAGTGTTTACACACTTGTTTAGTTACTATAAATGTGCTTCTTTCATAAAATACCCGGGTTATGACAAAGCTAGTATCTTCCGCTTGGTTCTTCCGAAAAACCACTTGTGGATCTTTAGATCCACAAGTTTACAACTTCATTTTACAAGAAAAATTATGTTTATCCAAGTTTCAAGTTCACGGTGGATGGTTTCATCATTTTTCTTATTTCTATCACTAACATATTACTAGTTCATGTTCTTGAACATGATCTAGCATCCCTTGATGATGATCCATCCAACTTTTACTAACAAACAACATCAAATAAGCACAACTACACAAGATTTACACACATATCTTCTCTTTATCCACCTTATTCATCTTATATTCAAGACTTTAAGTTATGTTCTTTAGAGTTTCTTATCATTTCATCATAAGTCATCTATTAACCACCAAAAATAAGAACAAGATGATGATTTAAGGCACTCACCACTAGCACAAGGCTAGGGAAGAAACAAGACGTAAATGTGGTGGATAAAAGAAAACAAGAGTGGTCCTTGAGCTTCCGAGAGCACCAAACTTCGTTGTTGGACTCCTTGCACCTTTGTGTGTATGAGAAATGGTTGGACAAAGCTTGAAGGTGGTGGTAATATGGTGAGGTGGTGGCGGCCGTGAATGGTGTAGGAGGGAAGGAGAGAGCACTTTGTTGATGGTGTCTTGATGAGAGAGAATGGTTACCCTAAGTGTTGATTTATAAACCAAATTTCCTATTAACCTTCATGTAATATGTTATCTAGATAACCAACATCCATAAATAAAATAATCAAAGTATTGTGGGGGGTGTCCCCACTAGTTCCAACCGGTTCAACAGGGGGGGGGGTATAGGGTTGGGTGGTGATGATTTAGTTAGGATTTAGTTGAAATCTAATGATATTTAGTTAAGATATTAGTGTGTTATTTAATATAAAGGGTGTTAGGGTGTTCGGGGACCCTAACTAGCTCAAAAAAGTAGAAACAATGCTTCTAGCATTATTTTAGTGTTCCGGGTATTATCCGGTTGTTCGGTTAGACACCGGTTCGTTAAAGTGCTAAATTGCACCATTTAGTGCCCTTTAAGTACCCTTTTGTAATACTTTCGATTCCCAACACTTGGGGAAGTATTCTGGATAATAAAACGTAATTTCGGCATAATATTTCAGTGCCATAATGCTGATTATAGCTGAATTATATAAAATTCTGCACTTAAAGTGCGTTTCGGGTGCTTTTTAGTGCTTATTTTTGCTTCCGGAGAGTATATATATTAAACCCTTGTATGTACTCTTGGGTTTTAATGTATTCTTGTCGTTGGACCTACACCTAGGCTCCAATTTTATTGTCTGACTGCTTTCTGCAGTTTTGTTGACACAGAGTGTCTTACCGGTGAGTTTGCTAGTATTTCTGACGCAACGCTCTCGTTTATGCATAAGGCAATATTTTGTAGTATAAAACGTGCATGAATTCACTTGCATGGAATTCAGAAATTTATTTGGCTGGTAAACTAGATCATGTACAGTCATTAAAGCACAAATTACTGTTCAACTAGTGTACGGAAAAGTGACGGTTGTCACAGTCTCCCCCCGTTAAAAGAATTTCGTCCCGAAATTCAAGCGATGCCATTGGTCGTAGGGGAGTTGTGAAACGAATATGGTCACTTATATTCGAAACACATCTTCGTGTTCTCATGTCATGTATTTTATCGTACTCAAGAAAATCAATCATGTCTTTTCTGTATCTCGTGGACTCTTGGTCCGTAACCTTAACAGGTTTCTATAGTATTGTGGACTCTTGGTCCAAAACCTTAACAGGTTTCTATAGTAATTCTTGTCGTTTGTCATTGACGTGAATCTTATTTGGGGGAACAACGACTGCTCCTTGAGTCAGACTCCTCTACAGACTAGACACATGAATGTGTCGCGATCACTACTGATCTTTTTCTGGGAGTTTTATCTTGTGAACAATGGTTCTGATCCCTACACTGGGGATTCAACCTTTTCGTTTTCCAAATCACACTACGCCTTCTCTAGGCGAGGCTCTCATTTTAGTCTTACTTCTTGTCTCAAATTCTTATGATTTCCGCCGCTCATTGGCGTAATCTTTCTGTATTCCGCGGCTGCCTCGATATGATCACGTATCTGAACGATCTTGCCTCTAGTTTTTCCTGGACCAACTCGGGCCAGTAGATTGTTTATCTCTGGTCTCCGTTCCACATGACGGGAATCGACTTATTATGTTCTATCTGAAGCTTCACAAGAAGCGGTTTAAACGGCGGTGTGATAAATACTGTTGTGGGAAAACTCTACTAAGGGCGAGTGAGTGTCCCAACTTTTTATTAAAGTTTATCACACAAGCACGTATCGTGTTCACACAGTCTGCATCATTCAGTAGCTTAGTCTATCTTCGTGGTGTGCTGCAACCCTTCTGATAAGTAAAGATCGTGCAACGTTTTCTTTTAGGTACTGACGTCAAATTTGCGACGCGTAATTACTGTATCTAGCTCGAGGTTTCTTCGCATGATCCCTTAATCAGTGTGCCACGTATGCAATGTTGTGGTCTCGTTGCATCGACGTACAACCGAGACTTTGTCGAGAAACGTTACATAATTGCAACTCTAGCTCCTAGCTCTTGGTTGCAGGGTTGGCATGAATTTCGGTCTTATCCACCATGTATCTTAAATTTCTCATTTCGCGATTTCGAAATCCGCTGTTCGTCATTATGGCATATAACTATTCTTTTCTCTAAGAGTTGCAAGGTAAATTGTAGCTGACCTTCCTTGGTCGTTGGCCATATGAGAATGTAGTTAAATCATGATCTATCCAGGTATGGCTTACACGTTCGATTCATGAGGTCCATGAATATTGTCGATGCATGTGTTAAGCCAAATGGTACGACAAGGAACTCGTAATGCTCGAAGCAAGTCCTAAAGGTCGTTTTAGGGATATTTCCTCTTGTATCCACAGTGGAGGACATCTTGTCCTCAAGTTGATCTTTGAGTGGTAACTGGAACCTTACGATTGGCTCATTTGTGTCATCAGTCCTTGGCAAAGGATTCTGATTCTCAATTTTCTGAAGTTTATGTAAAGTGGAGACTACCAACTTTCTCCTGTCTCCTTAACTAAGGTTGTCATGTATTTAATTTCCCTCTGTCTAGCAGCTCTGGCAGTTACCTCGGAGGCTCATGCTTTGCAGACGAAGCTAGTCGGTAAGGCGTCATTCGGCACTGGTACCGCTCCTGGCACGAGGGTTATCCCAAGCTCCTCTTGGTGCTGTGGAGGTATTCCTGGCAAGTCTTCAGAAGAGGCTACTGGAACTTCTTCCATAACGGGGATGTTCTCAGGCTCTATACTTGGATATCCAATCCATGCTGACTATCATATTATGACTTCGCAGGTCAATGGTAACAGAAGGTTCCGACCTTCTGAGTCCCTAAATGCCATCCTTAATTGCTTCGACTGTTTAAACTAGCCTTCTATATGCCCATTTCTAAAGAATACGGAACGTCTAATTTATTTGAAACTAGGCCAGGCATTTTCTTAAGTTCTAAGCATGCAAGGTAAAAGTTGATGCCATTATTAATTAAAAGTAGATGCATTAGGTTGGTTAATAGGGAACATACCCGTAACCGCATCTGGATCCTAGCGTGCTTCACGAGTTTCGATCGTGAAAACCCTTCCTTGCTTGTTTCTTCCCAGGGAAATCTTTCCTAAAGTGCCCTGCTTCACCACATCTGTAGCAGCCTGGTATTCTCTTATTCCTTCCATCTGGGTCCTTCGCCCAATAGGCGTCCATGCTGTGCCCTTCTTTTCCACACTTTCCACACTTAGGCCTCAGACATCGACCTTTATGGTGAGAAGTGCATTCTCCGCACTTCGGCTTAGTCCCCGAGTATATTTTACCACCAGCCTTATTAGTGACTCCATAAGCTTTCCTGTCATGCGGCGGTTTCACTTTCTTTCTTTTGTTTGCTTTAGAGCATCCATAGCTGGCTTGGGTGCTTATCTTTAGGTTTGAAGACTTCCTCTTCTTATTGCCTAATGACTCCACATGAGTCTCTTTCTTGTTATCCTCAGGTTCCAAAAATTTTCCCGCACGTAGAGCTTCTTCAGTAAGTGTAACGCTTAAATCGATAGCCTCTGCGATGGTTGGAGGCCTTGAGGTAGTAACCAAGCTCCTAATTTGAGGTGCAAGTCCCCAAATGAATCGTTCAATCCTTTTGAATTCCGGTTTGACTAAGTAGGGGACGACTCTAGAAAAGTCGTGAAATCGTTGGACGTATTCAGGAATCTTCGGTCTGTCCATTTTCAAATTCCAGAAATCCACCTAAAGCTTCTGGATTTCAGCCCTAGAACACTATTTCTTTTCCATCATTCCCTTGAGCTCGTCCCAGCTTAGTGCATAAGAAGCATCTGCACCAAGGGTTTGAACCTGAAGGTTCCACCAGGAGAGTGTGCCATCTACGAATAATCCTGAGATATAGGTAACACTCTGTTGGGGCGAACAGTTACTCATTCTTAGAATGGAGTCAGTCTTTTCTGCCCAACGAACAAATGCAACGGCACCTCCTGTGCCATCAAAATTTAATGGCTTGCAGTCCAGGAATTGTTTATAGGTGCAGCCAGTCGGAGGGTTATTTTCGGTAGTGCCATCGCTGTGCTTAGAGCGGAGGGCTTCATGTTGTGCAATTGCCTGTCAGATGCGTTCTCGCAGCTCGGCTTCCGTCCTTGGTAACGTACTGGTGTTTGTGACTCGCCTGGGCGGCATTGTTTCCTGTCAAAATGGTATGAAGTAGGTTAGACAACATTTCAATTGTCTATGAGGTACATAGCACCATAAGCCATCATGTAATCACCCAATTTCACATGTATACATAATCAATGTATGAGTGAGGAAACAGTTACTGAGCCTTCACATAGGCTTGCCAACTTGGCTTATTGTTTGCAATATATTGAACTCGAGGCTACATCGCCTTGGTCATTCACGTTTTAGTTATTTCCTGCTACATTTATTTTCTTAGGTCTTTAGCTTTACTGGTGCGTAAATTTTTCCTTAGATGGGGTTGTTCGTGTCGAGGTGGTAGAGAGTGCATCGTCACTGATTCTTTCTGAATGTTGTTCCTCCTCTCTTGTTTAAATATTGTTTCTCAAACGTCTCGTACATGAAGTAGGCAAAGCCGGGCGTGAAGTAGGCAAGACAGGTTTCCTACTTTCTAACGTGCTAAGGCACTGATCTATGTGTTGTTCTACCAGATGAAGGTGAGGACACCTATAGATTAATTTTTGTGCAGTGATCGTTAGCTTGGTCCGCAGAGTCCACCAGGATTTCTGTGCACTACAAGTCGTTATTACGTGGGCCCCCGTAATAATAAATTGTGTTGCACAGTTACCCCCAATTTTCTCTCGTCCCACCAGATGATCAATCAAGGAGGGGACACTATTGTCCTTATACTTCTGTCATCGAAAGGACCGTTGCGATGGTCCACGCGCTAACATTCGTTATCGTTACGCGCGATTAGGCACGGTGATTAGATGGAATAGGAATAGAGAGAATTCCTAGTGGTTGGAGAGGCACCTTCAAGATGAATACTTCATCTTCCTTTTCTGGTCAAGTGCGCCGTCAATCTTGCTTCTCATAAGCCGCAGGAATCTCGTCCCGTTGATCAAGAATTCGTTCAAGGTTGCCGCCCCTGCCTCGTCATCATCAACGTAGTTAGGCACCTTCACGATCGAGAGGGAAGAGCAGCCATCTCCTACGGAAGCAAGCTCAGCATCTTATTTGGTAATCACTCCCAGCCATGAGCTTTGCAAAGGACGCGAGGTCGGTAGCTTCATCGTGCGAGTCATGTACAGTAATAGGAGTCGGAGTCGAAAGTATCTTATTCACATCAATAATCATTCCGTACACTTATTTGTATGTATGTATATCAATAACAAATATGCTACTTAGCATAAACAAGCAATTTGATGCCTTATATCACGTATAACTCTCGTTTTTTGGGGGGGTCATTTTTTTCTAGTTGTCGATTTACGACAAAAACACTACTTGGTATTAGTGATCACCAAGGGTGTATTTTGTTGTTGGCAAGTCTAACTCGGGTAGACTATGCCTTAATTGGCACCTTATCTTAAGGGTATTCCTCACTAATGTCCTTGCCTTGTCTCTTTTTGAAAAGTGTTTGACTCGTGGATCTTGGCGCTTACGTGAATGCAATGAAAACCTTTTCGTAAAATGTTTTTGTGAGAGAACTCTAGTGATTGTAGTCTAGACTCGAGAAACAATCCTAGTTCACTACAATCGAAGCTCTGATACCAAACTGTCACACCCTGTCTTTTGCAGAAGCGTATGATGTGTAACTGGTTTAATATCATTGCATTCAATCGTAATAAACAACTACATGATCAAAACGATGTTCATCCATTCATGAAAATTTGAGTATTACAAATACTTATTATTTAAGTTTTAAAAACACAACCTTCGTCTAGGTTACAATTCAACAAGAGTGGATGACATCTAAACTTGAAGTCTACTTCTAGCTATGACACTTGTGCCCAAGATCCATCATGTCACCTGAAATACATGTAATTTTGGAAAACATCAACATAAAGTTGAGCGAGTTCATGCGTCTTGTATGAAAACATAGTTTGTATTTTGTACAAATCAAGTATTCTTGTATAAATCAAGTTTTCTTGTGTACCCCACGTACTAAATGATTGTTTATTCAAGGACATTAAGGCGTGTGAGGACATAGGGAGCATTAGTATTTTCTCCTTCAAGGCATGTGAGGACATAGGGAGCATTAGTATTTTCTCCCTCAAGGCATGTGAGGACATAGGGAGCATTAGTATTTTCTCCTTTAGCTGTGTCGATTACCCTCGACTGTGTCGATTAACCTCGACTGTGTCAATTTCCCTTGACTGTGTCGATTACCCTCGACTATGTCGATTTCCCTCGACTGGGACACCGAAGCACTCAAGAGGTAACATAAGGACCATGAGTGGGGCTCGGCCGTACCCGTTAGATCTAACCCTCGTCCCTAATTAAGTATTAATGGCATCTCAATATCTAGTTTAAGCTCACATGATCTAGTATTTTCTAGGCATTTCTTAAAGCACATCATACTCGGTACTCGTTCTCACCATGAGTGTTTCTCGTATTTTTTTTGTATTCTCAAATCGTGTTACACTCGGTACTCGTTCTCACCAAGAGTGCTTCTTGTATTTTTACCATTTGTAAAAATTGTAACATTTGTAACATGTATTTCACCCCCGAGAGTTATAAAACCAAAAACAGTTAAAGAAAAGGGGGAGCATGAACTCACAACTTTGCGTTCCTGCGTCGTAAACTTCACCGGATTTGCTTAATTAACGTCGTGACCTATACGCGTTTTCTTAACGTTAGTCACTAGACTTGCGTCGCACAAGTACAGTCACTCTCTTTTGTATTTGTATTGTTGTGTTAACAATATTTTATATTTTTAACTAAGTATCTTACTTATATTATTTTCTCAAAAATTAATATAAGTATCTCGTGTTTTGCACTTTGCACCCGAATTATGTATCTTGTATGTTGTATGTGTATTTTTGTGTTTATACTTCTCATGAGTATTTAGTGTATTTTTAAGTCTCAATACACTAGCACGTATAACACATACTATATATACTTAGAACAAAAGTTGGTGAACAAATAATATATATATATTTTTCTCAAAAATATATACATACTTAATATCCATTTTTATTCTTGAAGAAATCCTCATTTCTTATCACCAAAAACTAGGGAAACCTTGGTAATATTTTTAAATACATTTTTAGGGAATAAGTTTCTCAAAAACTTATATTTTTCTAAGTGTCAAAATTTATAGAAATTTTGGCAGAGTTTCCCCTAAAAATGGAGGTTTCCCATGTTTTCAAAACATGTGTTTATTTTCTTTTAATTCATCAACAACCAATTTTTCAACAACAATCAACAACAGTATATACTAATTTCTCTATTCCATGAACTTGAGAATCTACAAAAATGTGTAGTAACTTACTAGCACATTTAGTAAGTCTTGTTATCTTTAAAAACATGATTGGTTTCTTGTAAACTTCATTTTTAAAGAACTTGAAGTTTCACAACTTCTAGTCAAGATTTTCAAAAATACCTCTTTGTTAAATTTCTTGTTACACAAGTGTTTACACACTTGTTTAGTTACTATAAATGTGCTTCTTTCATAAAATACCCGGGTTATGACAAAGCTAGTATCTTCCGCTTGGTTCTTCCGAAAAACCAGTTGTAGATCTTTAGATCCACAAGTTTACAACTTCATTTTACAAGAAAAATTATGTTTATCCAAGTTTCAAGTTCATGGTGGATGGTTTCATCATTTTTCTTATTTCTATCACTAACATATTACTAGTTCATGTTCTTGAACATGATCTAGCATCCCTTGATGATGATCCATCCAACTTTTACTAACAAACAACATCAAATAAGCACAACTACACAAGATTTACACACATATCTTCTCTTTATCCACCTTATTCATCTTATGTTCAAGACTTTAAGTTATGTTCTTTAGAGTTTCTTATCATTTCATCATAAGTCATCTATTAACCACCAAAAATAAGAACAAGATGATGATTTAAGGCACTCACCACTAGCACAAGGCTAGGGAAGAAACAAGGCGTAAATGTGGTGGATAAAAGAAAACAAGAGTGGTCCTTGAGCTTCCGAGAGCACCAAACTTCGTTGTTGGACTCCTTGCACCTTTGTGTGTATGAGAAATGGTTGGACAAAGCTTGAAGGTGGTGGTAATATGGTGAGGTGGTGGCGGCCGTGAATGGTGTAGGAGGGAAGGAGAGAGCACTTTGTTGATGGTGTCTTGATGAGAGAGAATGGTTACCCTAAGTGTTGATTTATAAACCAAATTTCCTATTAACCTTCATGTAATATGTTATCTAGATAACCAACATCCACAAATAAAATAATCAAAGTATTGTGGGGGGTGTCCCCAGTAGTTCCAACCGGTTCAACAAGGGGGGGGGGGGGTATAGGGTTGGGTGGTGATGATTTAGTTAGGATTTAGTTGAAATCTAATGATATTTAGTTAAGATATTAGTGTGTTATTTAATATAAAGGGTGTTAGGGTGTTCGGGGACCCTAACTAGCTCAGAAAAGTAGAAACAATGCTTCTAGCATTATTTTAGTGTTCCGGGTATTATCCGGTTGTTCGGTTAGACACCGGTTCGTTAAAGTGCTAAATTGCACCATTTAGTGCCCTTTAAGTACCCTTTTGTAATACTTTCGATTCCCAACACTTGGGGAAGTATTTTGGATAATAAAACGTAATTTCGGCATAATATTTCAGTGCCATAATGCTGACTATAGCTGAATTATATAAAATTCTGCACTTAAAGTGCGTTTCGGGTGATTTTTAGTGCTTATTTTTGCTTCCGGAGAGTATATATATTAAACCCTTGTATGTACTCTTGGGTTTTAATGTATTCTTGTCGTTGGACCTACACCTAGGCTCCAATTTTATTGTCTGACTGCTTTCTGCAGTTTTGTTGACACAGAGTGTCTTACCGGTGAGTTTACTAGTATTTCTGACGCAACGCTCTCGTTTATGCATAAGGCAATATTTTGTAGTATAAAACGTTCATGAATTCACTTGCATGGAATTCAGAAATTTATTTGGCTGGTAAACTAGATCATGTACAGTCATTAAAGCACAAATTACTGTTCATCTAGTGTACGGAATGTACGGAAAAGTGACGGTTGTCACAGATGGTGGTATCTCTGGATCTGAATCTTCGCCTGGCTCCATCTGTTAGTTCAACTGGTGTTGAGCAGCTGGAGGTGTGTTTATAAACTAGTTTGGGTCAAAATACCCATTAAATGAATGGTAATGAGAATGGTGTGAATGATGTGACTGATGGGAATGATGAGAATGGAAGGAATGATGGTATGATGGTGAATAGTCAAGTGAGACGGAATGTCTCGCTGAAGAGTAGGAATTTCCCCAATCTTGATAAGGATCCGAGTCGTGAGAACGGGAGGGTATATCTCCCGATGGTCCTCCCCTCATCGGACCTTTCCCACATACTATTCCGTGATATCTTGGCGGTGTAATTAATTCCTGTCAAAGTAAACCAAAAAATATATATAACTTAATAAAGATAAGAGTTAATCCTAGGTCATTACCTAGACTCAGGAAGTCTAAGGAATATGTTATTGTGCTGTTTGAGATTAAACAAAAAAGGCTAGTGTTTAATTCACTCAAACCTTGGCTCTAATACCAACCTGTCACACCCTGATATTTACCAGATCAGCCCGGTGGGCCCGGGTGGGGAGTATTGTGACGTAGATTGGTATCAATATAAGCAACACAGATAGCACAACTGAAGTCTTGGATTTAAAATATTATTATAAACTTAAATGTCCAAATACTCAAAATAATAATATAGATAGCTTGTAATAAAGATCCACAGACAGATCGAAAATGTACAAAGTGAGATAATCAGACTACTAGGCTTTATGCAAAGGAGTTGCAAATTCCTCTTCTAGCATTACCAGGCTACTTCTAGCCTATTTACGTATCCTTGCAACCTGTAACTTAGTCTTTTGAAAATATGTCAGTTTACACTTGTAAATACAAATAACCGACTCATTTTAAAAACATTTCAAAATCATTCTAAGTGCACAAGGCACATGATTTTCATAAATAACTTGAGACAATTCAAAATGATCTTGTATACAGTTTTACATGCTTGTCAATACATATGGGGTCCGGTGCAAAAACCGAATAACATAATTAACCGGTACGCCACTTTAACCAACAAAGGGGTATCCCAATTAATGGGTAAGAAAAACATTTTATAATAGTTTTAGCATCTGTCAGGTGTATGCCTACACCCCATGCTTGGTCGTGGCCATTAGTAACTTAAATGAGCCGATGATATCCAGGACACGGTCGAATTAACCCCCAATGTTTAAGTTACCAGACAAAACAGATTAA
This sequence comes from Helianthus tuberosus, assembly GCA_030545235.1. NCBI lineage: Eukaryota > Viridiplantae > Streptophyta > Magnoliopsida > Asterales > Asteraceae > Helianthus > Helianthus tuberosus. The sequence goes on along the minus strand of CM060362.1, from coordinate 45,440,405 downwards.
AACGGGTTATGAAGATTTTGTAGTCACAATCCGACATATGATCCCATACCCGACCATGCAGTAATAATTTACCGTATCCCAAGCCCATATAGGGAAAATAGGTTAAGAGTATTTACCTGGATAAAACTCGTCTTAATATGCAAGAATTATAAATAGCACAGCCGTAATCAATTAACTAAGGTTGGTTGAAATTTACCGGAAGACCCTAGTCTGGAATGAATGGTATAAATAATCAATTAGAATGTCAACAGGTCCTATTTAAGTCGTAGACTTGGACCGGTTAACTTAAATTAACAAAACGGTACGATACGCTTGATTAAGCGATTACCGGAATTGAATGTAGTTTAAACCCAACAAGTACTAAGACTTGTATAATATAGGTAAACAATATACATTTTGGAATTTGAAGTAAAAATGATAAGATTTGACCCGTTTCGGTAAACTTACGTAAACTAGTTACATAAGTTCAACCGCACGCATATAAGCGATATAGGGTAACCGGATGAGTTATAAACAAGTTCTATATGCCATTATACTTGAAGAAACAGTGATTAGATTGGACCAGAGTCAATCAGATCTGGGGTTTAGTCTCTGCATAAAAGGGGTTAATCCTCTCGTTGATTCGGGGGCTTGGCAGAATTCCTTCTCCGGTGATCACTGTAAAACAGAAATCCGTTAGACTCGTCACGGGGAGAATGGGGGTTCTCTCCGTGACCACCCTCCGGCGTGAGAATAAGTACCGTGATCTCAAGGAAGAAGAAGAAGTAGTAAAAGTGAGAATGAGGTGAAAGTAACTTGTGAGATCATACCTGTAATGACTTATTTATAACCAGTTTTTGGCGGAAAAAATAGTGTAACCGAAGGAGTAACGGAAAGTATTTTCCGTCGGCGGTTATTCCCGTTTTCCGTCAATCGCTAACGTCACATCCAGGCACACGGACTGTGAGTGTGATCGACGGCTGGGGAGATGCCATGTGGAAAGCAGGTTTGTGTAGATTAATCTTTAAATGAGTGCCATCATCGTGATTAGATGAGCGTTCGAGATTATGCCACGTCACAGTTAGTTGTAACTGAATGGCCATGCATGATGAGCATTAGGAAGTCTTCTAGAAGATCTACAGCTGTAAACCTTTATGGCATTGCCACATGTCTATTCTGTTGTAACAGAAAAGATTCCTTTTGTTCAAGTCTCGATTTCGGGCGCGCGAAGGTGTGGAGGCTTCATTTTGAAGTCTAACTATTCCCTTGCGCGAGCCCGCGCAAGGGTGTTAGTTGAATGTTTATTTCTCCTTTTCTCCGGCGCATGGTTATTGAAGACTGTTTTCTTCCACATCTTTGTTTAGGACCGCTGCGCAGCCGCGCGGGGTCTAGTTTAAAGATGTTCTTGGAATAAGACTATGGTACGGTCCTATGCACCTGCGCAAGGTTTCCGGGATCATACTCCATTATTGTTGTTTCTCTCCAAATCCTATTTAGGGCCGCTGTGCGGCCGCGCAGGGTCTTATTCAGGACATTTTTGGAATAAGGCTGTGGTATGGTCCTTTAGGCTAGCGCAAGGTTTATGGGACCATACCCCTTCAAGTCCCCCCAGTCCACTGGTGCTTCTATGCAAGTAGATGGAGCACTTGACTATATAGAATGAGGTGTGTGCTTTTTTCTTCGAGAAGTAGCATGTTTGTTCAGCGCAAAGTATGAAGAATCTACTTGTAGGAGATATTTCTGTTTCTTTAAGTTGAGGCTTTCATGATTTCAAATTTTGAAAAATTTGACCCATGGCAGGTAAAAGGTACTATGTTGATCGTTGACACCTGATGGTTTGGTGACAGGCTGTCACTTGTCAGTCGTTCATTAAATGTGCGTCGTCAAACGTGGATCACACGCGCGCGTGAGGTTACTTTTTGTTCCCCACTCGCCCTTCTTGCCTTGGTAACCGTGTTTTTCTGAAAAAATGGGGTTGCGGTTTTTGAGAGCATTTATGGCGATGGGTATATAAACCCTTTGGGTGACTTCTGTTTTTCATTAGTTCTTGCATCCTTTCATCTTCTCCATTTTTTTCTTTAAAGAGAGACCTGCAACTTTGTTTTCTTCTTTATGTCTGTCGGAGAACATCCTGAAGATTCTTCTGAAGATATGTTTGCCTTATTACCACCGTTGAAGTGGTCAAGGGAAATCTTCGACGGTCTGGTTCAGAACTTCAAATTTCCTGACAGCTGGGGTGTGATATATCCCGAGGAAGGACAGACGGCGGCCCAGGCTCCGGCCGGTTATATTTCCCTTTTTTGGGACTACTTCACTGATGGTAACTTCTGTTTACCAACTATAAGGCTTGTTCTTGACGTTCTTGCCTTCTACAAGTTCCATATTTCTCAACTAAACCCCATGGGAATGGTGCGGATTCGACACTTCGATTTCCTTTGCCGGTCGATGCACATTGAGCCGACAGTCAATCGTTAACGGGTGTTTTATCAACTTCATTGTGCCCAAGGTTTCTATTCTTTTTCCCAAAGTTCATCAGCCAAGAAGATCTTGCTGACCCCCCCCCCCCCCAAAAAAAAATCTTTTCATGACTGGAAACCCAAATTTTTCTTTATCAAAGCTAGAGTGATCCCAATGAAGATGACCTTTAGGGGTGCAGAAGATATTGAAGTGGAGAATCTGAAGACTCCGGAGTCGGAGATTTGGTACCAGGATATGAAGGATATTCCTTCTATGAGTCTTCACTGGAAGATGGATCGCGAGGATAAGCCGGTGTACATGGAGGAGAACACAAGTAAGACTTGAGAATTTTCTTCTTTCCTTTTCTTTTCTTCTCTTGTAAATAATGCAAACTTGTCATTGTTTTTGCTTTTGCTTTTGCAGTTGTTTCTTCGTATGTTGTTGCATACAAGAGGGAGAATGGAAGAATGACAACCATCCCGAAGGGTGGTGATGAAGAACTTTGGTATCATCAGATATTAAGGAATTTTGCGCTTCCGAAGGATGAGGATCTTGTGGCACAACCTTCTGCTGGTGTTGGTAAGCCTGTTTTAGATTTTTAAACAATATTGCAATATTACTCTTTGTTGTTTTGGCGCATTGGGTAATATAGCAATATTTCTCTTGAATATGCGAGTTAATTAATTTGGGCATAGGCCCTAAGAAGAAGAAGAAATGCGCGCCGATTGTTACTGCTACACCTAAGAAAGCTGATGTATTAAAGGCTAAAGTTGTTAAAGAAGAGAAGAAAGGTACGCGCGTTTTCTCAAAACCCTGGTGTGATTACGTAGTGGTGTCTGACACATTAGAGGGTCTTGCATCTGTAGTTGTTAGGAAACCCAAGCCAGAGCCCCAAGATACTGCGGATATCCCTCCTTCCAACCCAGATGAACCCATATACTTGGATTTGTGTCCGGAGCCGCTGGTGAGGACTAAAGCAGTAAAAAGGAAACAAGCAGAGGTCGAAGCTGCGCTATAGCCCGCCAAGAAGGTGCCAAGAAGGAAAATTGGTAAGAAAGGCAATCTGGATGCTTTCGTTGCCAAGTTTTCCCCAGGTGAGTGTCTTTTTGACTTCTGTTCCCTCATGCTTGCTAAGTTAACATGAACTTTCATTTTGAAGAGAAGCCTATTCCTTCTGTCCTCACGGAATCATCGTCTGTTTTTAATGATGATCATCCGCCATCTCCACCTCGCGCGTCCATTAAAGAACAGTTGGAAGGTACCAAGGCAGCAGAAGCGGAAACAGAGAGGGCTGTTGAAGTAGAGAAACCTGTTGAAGTTGAGGCGGAGAAGGTTGTGGAGGCGGAGACTGTTGATGTTGATACTGCCAAGCCCAAGTCTCCTGAGGTGGTGGCACAAGAACCAGAGAAAGGGAAATCTATTCAGGAGGACCCAGTAATAACCATCCCTTTTTCCGCCACTACTCCCGTTAATGTTGAGAAGAGCCCAGCTGGTGTTGATCGGGGATTTTTTACTCACGATGAGGAAGACTCTCCCATCCGCCCAGAGGAAACTCTGGGGGATTATTATTATCGATCATATTCGGAGAAAAGAGCTTCCGAGATTCATGCGCCTGTGTAGAAGCTCAAGCAAGGTGATACCTTTTCTGATTGGCAGATTTGTCGTGATTGGTTGCAAGGTGTTTTTTCTCCCCCTGAGGTTAAATTTCAAGAGGAGCGCTCTCATGATCAAACTTATCATGCTTATCTTGAAGAAACTGCCAGCTCAACTTCCACCACCCACCGTATAATGCGCGAATGGCGCAGTATGCACAAAGAGTGGGCTACTTTTGAGGCGTCTAAGAAGGAAGCTAGTGAAGAGAAGGCAAAGGTTGCCCTGCTGAGGGCTAAGTTGGAGGTTGATCAAGCCAAGTTTGAGAGCGAGCAGAAGACAGAAGAGTGGTCTGCTGCGGGGTGGAAAAGGAAAGCTGAAGCTGAAGCCGCTCTTCTTTTAGAAGAGCGAAAACTTTGGAGAGAGATTTACGAAAAAGATAATAATGAAAAAATGGCTCTTCGGAATGGTATCAACAATCTCAAGGCGGAGATTGAGACGTTAAAGAAGGAGAAGATGGAGGCTGAAGCAGCCCGTGACGAGGCTTTCTCGCACAGGGAGAGAAGTGAGCAAAGAGAGGTACAAACCTGTGCTACCCTTGCCCTTAAAGATAAGGAGATAGAAGAACTTACTTCTTTGTTATCTGATCAGGAACAAGTTAAGGTGGAGCTTGAATCTGCTAAAAAAGACTTGCATCTTGCGAGGGTTGAAAAAGCTGAAACCTCCCGCCGTCTGGCCGAAATTGAGGAGAAGTTGGAAAATTCTGAAACTGCTCGGGTGACGGCGGAGAGTCTGGTTGAACCGCTGAAGGATGATATGCTCTGGATGAAGCATCATGGGATTATAAATGTAAGTGTATCAACTCTTTAAATCTTTCTGACAAGTTTGCATATCTTTTTATTGTGATTTGGTGCATTGCGCTGGTTGCAAATTCTGTGTTGAATTCTATAGATCTGGATCAAACAGTTGCCCATTTAATGGTTACTGCGCGGAATGACGGTTATGCACAGGGTTATGCTGAATGTGCTCATCATGTTACTAATGCATTGAAGGTTGATTGGGACACCAGTAAGTCTGCTACTTGTGGGGTTGATACTGGTGCGGAGCATGCAGTGACGAAAAAAGAATACAACAATCTGCGCCACCCCATGATGGATCTAGTAACCGCTGCTCTCCAGTCTGACAACTTTGTAGCGGGACTGAAGGAGGTGTTTCCAGAGGAAGCAGATAATGATGAAGACCTAGAATAGGTTTTCTTTGTACTTTTGTGGTTGATGAACACTTTTTAGTTGAATAGGTTTGGGATGTAAGTCCCGTTTGTATTGCTGTTGCGCAAGTAACTTTGCTGATGCACTGTTGTGCATGTAATTTTTTGTTAATGCGCTGCTGCGCAAGTAACTTTTTCAATGTATGGTATGTTTGAATTACAATGTTTTGCATGAGTACAATTACTTTGTTTAGGTAAGGCAAATAAAGATTATAAAGCTCATGTGTGAACGTAGGGCTGGACCTTGCGGTGCCTGTGACCGCGGACCGTTCATGAGGCTTGTGTTGAGTTACCATAATGTTTTTGCGCTTACCAAAAGAAATTGCATGCATTTGTAATAAACACAGAGGTAATGTAACGAACTTTGTATGGATTCGAATAGGGTGCAGAGGCTATGTATTACAAAGCTGTTAGGATAAATAATGAAACTTAATTTACTGCACATGCAAATAGTCCTTATGCCATAAGTTGGTAAGTTGAAGAACTTGCCAAATATGAAGGAAACTATGATTGTATGCGCGTTGATCTGCCTTGGGCTTTAAGCTTGTTTAGCTTTTTTGTTACTTGGCCCCTCGTCTCCGTGCGTTATCTGCTTGATTTCTTTGCGCACGTTCTGAACTAGATGGGTAAGTTCCCAACTCTTAAGCGCTTTCTCTATTTCCATGTAGAGACTGATGCAGTTGTTCGTGGTGTGGCCGTTATCTTTGTGGTACTCCCAGTAGAGGTTTGGATCTTGCCCTCTTTCGTTTTTCATCGGCAGTGGTGTCTTGAACTGGAAATCTTCGGTGCTAAGTACCTCCGTCGGTGTCTTGGTAAGAGGCGTCCATTGCCTTTCGCGGTTTTCTTGCTTGGCTTCTTTTTGAGCTGTGATCTTGTTGATTATCGCGCGAGCGTCGTCTGAAGAGTATGCGCTTGAGGCTGAGTCTTTCCAACTTTTCCTGAACTTCCTACCACTGCTTCCGCTCATGTCTTGAGGACGGTTCTGGGGCATTGGTGGCCTGTTGGAACATTAATTGCGCTCTGTTTGAGCGTAGACTTTGGCTGCTGCCATCAACTTTTCCCAACTTTTCGGCAAGCCTTCAGTCCCTGACAATACTTTGATTATATCATCGCACCTTACCGCGTATTTGAACTGTGCCCGGATTAAATGTTAATGCACGTCACCGATTTCCAACACTTCTTTGTTATATCTTGTGATGAAGTCTTCCAAGCTTTCATCGTCCCTCCGCTAGATGTTCATGACATCCGCGGAGTCTTGAATGGATCTGCGCTGCTGATTGAAATGGACCAGGAACTTTTCCTTCAAATCAACCCAGGATGTTAACTTACCCACTGATAGATTGTCAAACCACAGACGCGCTGCGCCTGTTAGGATCTAGACAAACAAGTGGCACCACATAGGTAGTGTCCATCCACCAACTAACCCTGTGCTAGTGAACACGTGCAGGTGATCATTAGGATCTGATAATCCATTGAACTTCGTAATATTTGAAGGTAGTTTTTCCCGCTCAAGGGGAGTGAGTGCAATTTCTTTGACAAACTTTGAGTTTTCCGCAGCTTCTACTGGTCGGTAAATCAAGTTGTAATCATACTCTGTGTCTGGGTTGTAAACCACACAGATTTTAGGTTTATAACTTGCATGATCTCTATGCAATCGATTGAAAACGCTCGTGTTGTCGTCTTCGTTGTACGTCCTATCGTATTCATCAGTTTGGGTGTCCCGCTTCTGTGAAGGACGCGGGCCCAAACGTGAGTGAACTGATTGGCGTTTCTGGGAATATTGCTTTTCATGGTGATTTCTTCGTCTGGATTCGGAGTGAGTCGATTCAAATCTAGTGCTAAATTTGGAATAGACCTCCGTATCATCGACTGACATGTGTGATAGTGCATCATAGTGCAATACTCGAGGTGCTGATGGAGCTCGCACTTGAGCTGCAGATCTTCATGTTTGTTGAGCAGTTTGTGCACAGAGCTGTGCGTAAATGACGTTCAACGCTCCCTGAGACTTAACATACCAAGAGATCGGTGTCTCGCCAGGAGGTATATTGAGCTGATCGGGATCTCAGGCTGTATTCCCGGTGTAACAGGATCATTTTCATGATTAACGTTGTTTTGAACATCGTTATCATCAGACGTTTCTTCCACCACCCCCTCAACGCGGGAAGCAGGAACAAAATTAACCATGTTCTCTGGTCGAGGACCTGGTGGATGATTTATCGGAGCTTCTGCCATGGAAAGCAGAAGAGAAGAAATGAACCGAACGAGAAGATGAAAATCAAAATAGAAGAATCGGTGGGCGCCAATGAAGAAACAGTGATCAGATTGGACCAGAGTCAAACAGATCTGGGGTTTAGTCTCTGCTTAAAATGGGTTAATCCTCTTGTTGATTCGGGGGTTTGGCAGAATTCCTTCTCCGGTGATCACTGCAAAACAGAAAGTCGTTAGACTCGTCACAGGGAGAATGGGGGTTCTCTCCGTGACCACCCTTCGGCGTGAGAATAAGTACCGTGATCTCAAGGAAGAAGAAGAAGTAGTAAAACTGAGAATGAGGTGAAAGTAACTTGTGATATCATACCTATAATGACTTATTTATATCCGGTTTTTTGCGGGAAAAATAGTGTAACGGAGGGAGTAACGGAAAGTATTTTCCATCGGTGGTTATTCCCGTTTTCCGTCAATCGCTAACGTCACATCCACGCACAGGATTGTGAGTGTGATCGATGGATGGGGAGATGCCACGTGGAAAGTGGGTTTGTGTAGATTAATCTTTAAATGAGTGCCATCATCGTGATTAGATGAGCGTTCGAGATTATACCACGTCACAGTTAGTTGTAACTGAATGGCCATGCATGATGAGCATTAGAAAGTCTTCTGGAAGATCCACAGCTGTAAACCTTTATGCCCGTGCCACGTGTCTATTCTGTTGTAACCATGGTTGTAAAAGTCACTAGGCGCTCCCTAGTCGGTCAACCGGGGAGTTGAGAGTACTCGTCCTAGACGGAGAGTACACGGGGAGTACTCGGAGATGCCAAATTATAAAGAAATTAGTTTTCGGAAATTAATTATATGTCAAATAACATAAATTTACTAATATTTATAACAAAATATGTGAAATTGATATTCATTCTTTAATATGATAGGCATAGAAATTATGTTTTATTTTATTTTAAGTCAAACTCGCCCCGAGTTGACCTACCAAATCCGATTTTGGCCAATGTTGACCGCATTTGATCGATTCCGAGTAATTAGTCGAAGTTGAAGAAAGTCGCCTCGCCAGCCTACCTTGTAGCGACTACTCAGAGAGTACTCGGCCTTGGAGACCTTGTTTTAAAACCATGGTTGTAACAGAAAAGATTCCTTTTGTTCAAGTCTCGATTCGGGCGCGCGGAGGTGTGGATGCTTTATTTTCTAGTCTAATTATTCCCTTGCACGAGCCCGCGCTAGGGTGTTAGTTGAATATTTGTTTCTCCTTTTCTCCGGTGCATGGTTATTGAAGACTATTTTCTTCCACATCTTTGTTTAGGACCGCCGCGCGGGGTCTTGTTTAAAGATGTTCTTGGAATAAGACTATGGTATGGTCCTATGCACCTGCGCAAGGATTCCGGGATCATACTCCATTATTGCTGTTTCTCTCCAAATCCTATTTAGGGCCGTTGCGCGGCCGCGCAGGGTCTTATTCAGGACATTTTTGGAATAAGGCTGTGGTGTGGTCCTTTACGCCGGCGCAAGGTTTTTGGGAGCATAGCCCTTCAATACTTTAAATAAGTTGTAACATCTGTAGGTTATCAACTTATATGACCATGAAGGTTTTAAAATCAAAATATGCACCATGAGGGTATTTTGGTCATTATATAACATAGTTTGAGAACTTGTATAAAAATATGAGTTATGATCAAGTAATATCAGTAGGTATTAGATTTTGTATGATAGTTATGGTTTAAAACCATACTATGCGCCAAAAGGGCGTTTTGGTCATCATATGACATAATTTACGAACTTGTATCAAAACTCAGGTTATGAACAGATTTATAATAGCAAAATATGTTAATTATAATAACATATCAGTAGGTAATTCGTTTTCAAGTTCATAACTGATTAAAACTATGTTTTAAGCAAAAATAGCATTTTGGTCAAAGTTAGGCATATTATAGAAACTTGCATATAAACTCGGAATCTGATTATGATCAACTAGTATAACCTAAGAGGGTTATCCTACATTATAATGTGATCATAATACAACCTAAATTTAGTAGCCAACTATGCTAAATCGCCGAAAGTCAAAGTAGAAGTCAAACTGCTTGACTTTCGGTTGCGAACTGACACTAAAACTGGAAATGACGGCTGAACATGTTCATACATATTTTAATATTAATTACCAACTTATTAAAGTGTCAAAACATAGTTTATAACATTCATATGATCAATTTATAAAGTTTACGAAAAGCTGCCTTTTAACTTTTTAATTATGATAACTTTGACCCGTCATTTGACCTAGTTAACGTGATTTTCAGGAGGTGCCCTTTTGAGGGATTAACACCTACCTAATTACGATCACGTAGCCATATTCGACTCGAACAATCTATGGACCATAATGGTCTAAACCGAAAGTCAAAGCAAAAATCGATTTTGCTTGACTTTCGGCTATAAAAGCCTAAAAAACGAAAATGCACTGGAAAGGAACACTTACAAGTGAACCTTAGAATGATTTGAACTTGATAGGATGCTCCTTTCAGCTAGGAACTTCCAGATGAGGGAGATATAATGATTTAAAGTAGAGGTGCAAGGAAATGAGTTCAACTTATCACCTATTTATACTTGTGGAGCTTGAAGGAGATCATCATAGGTGTTATGGGTCAGTTGGAGATCATTATATGTGTCCTAGGACGTGTCTACAACTGAAGATGAGCTCATGGTTTCCAATAGTGGTATTCTTGGAGCCCAAACAAAATCTGACACTGGAGATCCTTTATGGACCGTAAGGGTTAACCCTTTGTGGTCCGTAAGGACTTGATCCGCACACAGACTTTAGCTCCCTTGCGGACCGTAAGGCATACGCCTCTACGGTCCGTAACCGATTAACAAAAATCCAAAATCTTTATCTTTGTGGTCCGTAAGCCTTAAGCTATACGGTCCGCAAAGGGTCACTCAAAGGCAAATAAATTACATGTTGACACCTTTAGTCCCTCCACATTCATATTTCAATAATTGTTAAAAACAGTCCCTCTCGTCCAACATTTGGCACATATGAGAGTATGGACACGTGTCAGTACATTACTGGACACGAATTTACAAGGTGTTACAAGCGTAATCTTACCTCCGAAGCAAATTAGACTGTAATTAATAACTTAACGGTGACCCACAAAATGGGCGGTGTGCTAATCCTATAACGCTATACATGTTAAAGAAGACTTGCAAGCCTAATGATAGATAGCTATGCATGAGATTAATCTAAGATGAAATCACATATAGCATAACATATAAGCATGTATATGTATTGAGTGTTTAAACAGGTTTACGTGTATGTGTGGTTTAGTATGCATACATGTTGCAACCCAAAATAAGGAAATTTAAGGTCAATATATTCTCCACCTTACCATATTACATTCAACCATGGATTGGTTGATTTCATGGTTTGGTTTTAGGAGTAAGTGTATATATATGTATAGTCAAGCATTTATCAAGCATTAGAGGTAGGATAGTTCCATTAACCTCAAGAATTCACCATTGCATAAAATACCAACATAGTTGGTGATTCGAATGGTCATGAATTTTAAGTAAGAATTACATAAATAAACTATAAGTAACCAAGTGAGGTACATCCTAGACGAGTGCTTCCAACATTGTGTGTTTGGAGACTTGGTGTAGTTTCACCCACTTTATTGTTTTGTAGGTTACTTAGTGACTTACACGGATGAGAAGTGGAGATATTTGACCTCATGTTTCTGGAAATTAACCTCAGTCCAATTCATTCAACATGGAAGTTTGCTGGTGGCTTGAAGGTGTTCCAAAAACAAAGTTAAAGAAAGAAAAGTATAAAAAGTTTAACAAAAATCCTAACTTTGACCTCAAAAATGGTGGTTTACCATCTAAGTTTACCTTGGTGAACATGTGGTAATACTCCTAGAGGTGTTCTAAGGAAGGAGAATGAGAAAAACAAGAAGAAAATGCAATAAAGAAGCTCAAAACTCATTGTTTTGAACTTAGAGTTTTCTGCCCAAGGTTGAAGTTCTTGATGATTGTAGAGTGTTAGAGAGAGTGTTTGGAGTTTAGAATGTGTTTAGGAGGTGGGAAAGTGTTGTATTTGTAATGGGGATAAGTGGTTGGGAGTTAGGATGAGGGAAAATAGATCAAAACGCCAAATTTCGCGTTTTCTGTCGTTAGAGGGGTCCCTTGCGAACTGCAAGGATGTTCAAACAGTCTGCAAGGACCGTCAGAAAATTAAAAAAACATTTTAGGCCCATATGTTTGCTTGTTTGTCATTTTGTGTTATAAACTCAATAGTTAAGCATGTTTTAAGAATTTTAAGTGTTTGCAAGCATGGTGAATGGTATGAATACTTATGAATTAACATCCCAATGAAAATAAAGTCTTGATGTATTGTTCGGTTTTGAATTAAAACACGTATACTTGATTGTTGATGTATCATGCAAATATAATTAGGTAAAATTGTATAAAATATGATTTTCCATTATGATCAAGTCTCGAATTACAAAGGATTGACATAAGATACGAATTACAAGAAAATGGAAAAGAATGAAAAAATACGGAATGTTAGAAGGATTGATGAAGCTCCCAACCCTTACTGTTTTGCGCGAAAAGGAGCCACTAACCCTTTACCTCTATGCCTCTGACAGTGTGATGGGCGCAATGCTTCTTGTGGACAAGGATGGGGTTCAGACGTCAATCAACTATGTCGGCAGAGTACTTATAGACCCAGAAACTCGTTACTCCATCATGAAAAAATGCTTGTAATTACTCTGGTGCACGCATCTAGGCGCTTGCGCTGGTATTTCAATGGTCATCTAATCATCGTCCTGACTGATTACAAAGTCAGCCACATCCTATGCAAACTGAAAATATCGGGTCTCCTTGCCAAATGGGCTATAGAATTGGAGGGGACATAACCAATTCTATAAGCCAAGGCCTGCTATCAAAGGATAGGTGCTAGTCGATTTCTTAATAGGGGTCCCAAAGAAAAAAAATCAAGGAATGTGAAGTTGAGCAAGAAACAACTCCCACCCCGCCTGCAACCGACGTTTGGTCCTTGTACACCGACGGGCCCTCAAACAAAGATGGCGCATGCGTAGGACGTCTCGTCAACCCAGACGAACAAGAGTTTACATACGCCATTCACCTCGATTTTAAGAGTACCAACAATGAGGCAGAGTATGAAGCTTTCCTCGCAGACCTTCGCCTGTGACGGGTGGTCCATAGGACAACCCTTAATGATGTTAAAAGATGAGTTTATCCTTCACTTAATCGCGTAATTATCTTGAATTAGATAACTGCAGTTGCTTATGTTTCAGGTATGTTTTGGGAGCTAAAAGAGGAGAAAACGCAGTTTTGGACGGTTTGGAGATGAACGGGTCGTGCGTGGAAGGAACAAAGGAACAAAACACATGAATCAGGGCTCCACCGTAAATTACGGTGGCCACCGTAATTTACGGTGGCCCTGAAATCCACATATCTTTCCACCGTAACTCAGGAGACTTGCACCGTAACAAATTTATGTCCACCGTAAGTTACGGTGATACCGTAATTTACGGTGGAAGCTGCGAGGAAAATTGTAACTGCCCTATTAAACGGTTTTGATGGTGTCTTTTGGGTTTATCTCATCATTGGACAGTTTCTCTGCACTTTGGGGGCGATTTTGGCTGATGCTTGTTGGTTCTAAAGAATTCTAAACATTTGGTTCTTGTTTTTGATTTGTATGAACTTGACTTTTAATGTTATGAAGATCAACCGAACAATGTCCGGCTAAACTTGTGGTGATCATCTTAGGAGAAGGTTTCTCTAAACTTTTGTGTGTTTGTTCCATTATTTCTAGAATGATAACTTGTGTTTGCTTGATTATCATGGTGTATGCATAATTGTTTGTAGCTTGTTAATTGATATAGCAATTTCTAATTTTAATCGTACGTTCTTGGTGCCGTTGGCAATCGAGATATCACGGGAAGGGTTAGGGTTGGATATTGATTGATTGATCATCGGGAAACAACCTCGCATTCATATAATCCGAGTACTTTGTTCCCTTTCATCACAACAATTGTTTATGCATGAGTTATGTCTATGTAACTCTTTCTAGTTGGAATTTCACACAATTTTTAAAAGAAACTGAATCCTAAGGTGGTCATTATTCTCATAATCTGAAGTAAAAATCCAATTTTGATTTTGCAATTAGCTAGTAATTTAGTTTTCTAAAACAACAATCCAAATCATTGATCTTTACTTTCTGCAAATTAGGTTAATTTTAGTTAAAGTGCAAAGCTATAAAATCAACACATTTTCCACATACTCTCTGAGTTCGATACCCATTTACCACTATCTCTATAGTTGTTATTTGGATTAAATTTGCGTGTACCACGATATCACGTCAAATTTTGGCGCCGTTGCCGGGGAGTAGTGCACAACGTGTGTCAGTTTGTTAGTTTTGCTTTGTTATTTTCGGGTTTAAACTGGTGTGTTTAGTGTGCAGGTTCTACAGGTGCATGCATACTAGAGGCTCTCATAAGTCTTCACCATTGTCATTTGATCCGGAGATCGAAAGAACGCTAAGGAAAAACCGTGTTTTAGTAAGAGAAAACAGAATTATTGGTTCACCTACATCACCCATTACACCACGAAACATCATGCAAGAATCCCAAATACCACCCACCACGGGTCAAACGACCTCATCATTCATACCTACTTCCACACACCCATCACTAAACACAACCATACCTAATACCACTACAATTCCTACTCCACCTCATGACACTACACCAACCAACACCACACAACCGATCACCACTCAAGTTGAACCCAATCTTACCTTTAGTCCTTCTGCCACAATCCCACCATTATCACACTTCTTTCCCCCCAACTACGGGTCAATCATCTTCCCATTATTCAATACCACCAAATTCAACCATTATCCATGCTACTTCAACATTTAGACCATCGAACCAATCGGGCTTCCAATACTCGACTCTTCCATTTGGACAATCTTCAGGTATAGGGGGAGATGGATATGAGGAAGGATATGAAGATTTTGAGGGTTATGATGAAGACGGGTATGCTTATGGGGGTGATGGTGATCAAGGAGAGTTTGGTTATATGCCAGGGCAAACTCAAAGAATGTCAAGTGTTGGTGGGTTTCAGCAACAACAACTTATACCAAAACACATTCGACCAAGGCCACAAGGGCCACAAGTGCAACGCCTTATACCATTGCAACAAGTTCGGCCGCAAAACGTACAACCTCAATTCCAAAGGCCGATTCAACACCAACCGATGCCACAACAACAATTTCAACCACATGTACCACAAGGGCCTATACCAAGGCCAATGGGCCCTATTCGACCAAGGGTTAGGTTGGGTGTGCCAAGAAGGCATCTTAGAGAACATGCGAGAGGCATTGAAGCGCATTTTAGGCCGATAATCACTCAAAATCCTTCACCGGTAGTTATCCCTCACAATGATCAAGGGAGGACCTTTGAAGTGAGAACAAATTCTTTGCAAAGTTTACCGAAATATAAAGGGCTAGCAACGGAGGAACCGTATTTTCATTTGGAGGCCTATGACTCAATTTGCAATACTCTTGGGAGTCAAGGTTTTTCGGCCGATGATGTCAAGTTAGTCTTGTTTCAATTCTATTTGGAGGACAAGGCAAAGAAATGGTTCTACACTTTGCCTTCAGCATCTATTTGTACTTGGGCGGAGATGCAACAAATTTTCCTAGATGAATTTTACACCGCCCAAAAGACTAATGATGCTAGGAAGGGATTGAGGAGTTTTCAGCAACAACAAGGTGAAATGTTTCATGAGGCCTTTGAGCGTTTCATTATGATGATCAAGAATTGCCCTCACCGTGGAATTGAACTTTGGGAATTGATGAACGCTTTTCATGAGGGGTTGAGTGCCGAAGATGCTCGAGATTTAATGTCTATTACTGGTGGCACTTTTGGTATGAATTATGAGCAAGACGAGTGGGAGTTCTTGGAGCAGATGTCAATTACATCTAAGAGGAAAGCTCAAGCATCAAGGAGAGCACGACCGGCCATTGCCCGACCTCAAGTGCACGCAATAGATGATGGTAATGTTCAAACCACTAACCAAATTTATGATGTTTGTGCATTGTGTAATGAAATAGGTCATGCGGCTGAAAATTTCCAAGGAATGGTGGAAGGGCAATATGAAGAAGTTCATGCGTTGCAAGGTCAAGGAGGGGGTGGTAGAAACTACAACATGAATTCTAACACATACCACCCCGGATTGAGGAACCGCCCAAATTTTCGTTATGGAAACCCTTCAAATCAAGCTAACCCGAACTTTCAAGGTAGCCAAGGTAACTTTGGTTCGCGCCAACCTTATAACAATCAAAATGGATATCGAGGTGGGAACAACCAAGGGTATCAAAAGCAATATCAATCGGGTCAAGAACAAGGGGGGTCTTCGGGTGGAAACGAGATGATGGAAATGTTAAAAAGCATGCAAGCGGAGATGCAAAAGCGAAATCAACTCGATGAAGTTCGGATGCAAAAGGATGAAGTTCGTGACAAGAGCATCCAATCAATAACAACCCAAATGGGTCATTTGGCAACCGATGTGGCGGGACTGAAGAAGAGTAAAGGTCAACTTCCTAGCGACACCAAGGTAAATCCTTCACATGGTTCGTCACGAGGTAATGTTAATGTTCATCATGTTAGTGTTTTAAGAAGTGGAAAAGAATTTAAAGCCAATTTGTCACCCGAATTGGTTTAGGGGGGTAGTTGAGGACATCACGGGTAATGATAGTGATGATGAAGTTTCACCGGTTAAACCTAAAGAATCAAATGTTAACAAACCGGGTTTGAATGAAAATGAAAAAAGTGACAAAGTTGAGGGTGAACCGAGTCAAGTCCCGTTTCCATCGGCTTTACTTGACCCGGGAAAGAAGAATTTTATTGCATCAAGAGGTCCCCAAAAAGAAGAGTTGTGGGACATGTTTAAACAAGTCAAAATTAACCTTCCACTTCTTGATGCAATAAAACAAGTACCCGCTTATGCTAAATTTTTAAAGGAATTATGTACACAAAAGAGGCAACAAAAGAAGAAAATGCCTAAGCGGGTGGATTTAACCGGGCTAGTGAGTGCGGTTTTGAATGGGGAGCTTCCTCCTAAGCTCCAAGATCCGGGCACGCCATTAATTAACATTCAAGTTGGTAATTTTCAAATGGCGAAGGCGTTACTAGATCTTGGAGCTGGAGTTAGCATTTTACCGGGGGGCTTATATGACCAATACGATTTTGGTCCGTTAGCTAGAGTGGAGACAACGGTTGTTTTGGCCGATTTGTCTCATAAGTTACCCCGGGGGATGGTTCAAAATGTAATTGTTAAAATTGATGAGTTTTATTACCCAGTTGACTTTCTAGTCTTGGACTACTCGTCCGCGGACCCAAAACAATAACAAAACGTAATTTTGGGTCGGCCATTTTTTAGTACCGCGCATGCTGTGATCGATTGTAGATTTGGTACAGTCGATGTGACTTTTGGAAATCGAAAAATGCGCTTGAATGTTTTTACTAACAATTCTAATGCTAATGGTGTTGATGAGTGTTTCATGGCATATTTAGTTGATGGATGCAACCCGCATGAGTATGAGGAGGATGGTATGGATGTTTGCTTGTGTGATTTTTCTGAACAGGTACATGCTTATGCACTACGGGTTGAAGAGGAAAAATAGGATGCCATGGCTTTGAAGGAAGGTCGACCACCATGGACCCATCAATTCGAAGGCTTACCGGCGGAAATAAATTCGGGTACTAAACCATCGTTAGAGGAACCGCCAAAGTTGGAACTTAAAGACTTGCCGAGCCACTTGAAGCATGCGTTCTTAGGGGATAATGACACTTTACCGGTCATTATTGCCTCTAATTTAGAGTTGGCACAAGAGCAAGCATTGTTGGAAGTCTTGAAAGAAAACAAGGGAGCTATCGGATGGACGATTGCCGATCTCAAAGGAATTAGTCCATCAATCGTCATGCACAAAATTATTACCACCGAAGATGCCAAACCAACACGAGAAGCTCAAAGGCGATTGAATCCGAACCTAAGGGAGGTAGTAAAAAAGGAGGTAATCAAATGGTTAGATGCGGGAATCATCTATCCGATTTCGGATAGTGCTTGGGTGAGTCCCACCCAAGTTGTGCCTAAGAAGGCCGGCATTCAAGTAGTCAAAGATGAAAATGGTGAACAAATTGCCACCCAACCGGTCACCGGGTGGCGTGTATGTATTGACTACCGAAAGTTGAATGCCGCCACTTCTAAGGACCATTTCCCGTTGCCTTTTATTGACCAAATCATTGAAAAACTGTCGGGTCAAAAGTACTACTGTTTTTTGGACGGGTATTCGGGTTACAATCAAATAGCAATACACCCGGATGACCAACACAAGACCACATTCACTTGTCCATATGGCACCTTTGCCTTTCGGCGAATGCCATTTGGTTTGTGTAATGCACCGGCAACTTTCCAACGATGTATGATGAGTTTTTTCTCGGACATGGTTGGAGAGTCACTTGAAGTATTTATGGATGACTTCTCAATCTTTGGCACTAGTTTTGAATCTTGTCTCAACGAATTACAAAAAGTTTTAAAAAGGTGTGTTGAGAAAAATCTAGTGCTTAGTTGGGAGAAAAGTCATTTTATGGTGCAAGAGGGAATTGTGTTGGGTCACGTAATTTCGGAAAGAGGAATGGAAGTGGATAAGGCGAAAATACGGGTAATAGCATCTTTGCCACCTCTGAAAAATGTTAAGGGTGTAAGGTCATTTTTGGGACACGCGGGGTTCTATAGACGTTTCATAAAAGGTTTTAGTGTTATCACCAAACCTTTATGCAACTTGTTATTAAAAGATGTCCCATTTGATTTTACTAATGAATGTATGCAAGCTTTCACTGTTTTGAAGGAACACTTGGTCAAAGCTCCTATCTTGCAACCACCGGATTGGTCAAAGCCGTTTAAGATAATGGGTGATGCAAGCGACACTACTATTGGTGCAGTTTTGGGTCAACGGGTTGACAAGAAGCCGGTAGTGATTTATTATGCAAGCAAGACTTTATCCGAAGCGCAACTCAATTACACCACAACCGAAAAGGAGTTATTAGCGGTGGTGTATGCTTTGGATAAGTTTCGTGCGTATATTTGGGGGAGCAAGGTGGTGGTTTATTCGGATCATAGTGCGGTCCGATATTTTATGGAGAAAAAGGACGCGAAGCCTCGTTTGATTCGGTGGGTATTGTTGTTGCAAGAGTTTAACTTGGAAATTCGAGACAAAAAGGGAAGTGAGAACGTAGTGGCGGATCGCTTGTCTCGGATTCCAATTGAAGGAAGTGACGATGTTAGTGAAATAAATGAAAGTTTTCCCGATGAGCAACTCCTAGCCGTCTCCACCTTTGTTGCACCGTAGTATGCTCATTACGTAAATTACTTAGCCACGGGTGCCATCCCAAGTCATTGGACCAAGAAGCGACGACAACAATTTATGATCCAAGTGAAGCAATACATTTGGGATGAACCGGATCTCTTCAAGATCGGGCCGGATCAAGTTATTCGGAGGTGTGTGCCCGAAACGGAGGTGATGGAAATTTTGACTCACGCCCACTCATCAGCATGTGGAGGTCATTTTAGTGGGCATAAAACGGGTTACCGGGTTCTCTCATGTGGGTTTTATTGGCCCACAATTTTCAAAGACGCATGTGAGTTTGCTAGAAACTGTGTAAACTGCCAAAAGATGGGAAGTATATCGAAGAGGGATGAGATGCCATTACAACCAATCTTGGTTGTGGAAATATTCGATGTTTGGGGTATTGACTTTATGGGTCCCTTCCCAAATTCCAACGGGTTCTTATATATTTTGGTGGCAGTTGATTACGTTTCGAAGTGGATTGAGGCTATTGCAACAAGAACAAATGACCATTCGGTTGTTTGTAAATTCGTTCAATCCAACATCTTTTCTCGTTTTGGCATTCCAAGAGTTATCATAAGTGATGGTGGTTCGCACTTCAAGAACTTTAATTTCGGGAAATTGTTGAAGAGGTATAGCGTGAATCACCGGATTGCCACACCTTACCATCCGCAAACGAGTGGACAAGTCGAAGTGTCCAACCGTCAAATCAAAGAAATCCTCATGAAGACGGTAAGAACGGATAGGAAGGATTGGTCGAGCAAGTTGGATGATGCGTTGTGGGCATACCGAACGGCCTACAAGACTCCAATTGGCACAACCCCTTATCGGATGGTTTATGGAAAAGGTTGCCACTTGCCAATTGAGTTAGCGCATCGGGCACATTGGGATATCAAGACGGTAAATGCAGATTATGATGAGGCGGGAAAGATGAGAAAGTTGCAATTGAGTGAGATAGAAGAGATTAGAGACGAGGCGTATGAGTGTGCATCGGCCTACAAAGAGAAGCTCAAGAAGGTACACGATGCAAAGTTGAGGAAGTAAAAACCTTTGAAGTGGGTCAAAAGGTTTGGTTGTACAATTCAAGACTCAAGATGTTTGCGGGCAAGCTTAAAAGCAAATGGATGGGCCCGTATGTCGTTCGGCGAGTTGGGAGGTTTGGTGATGTAGATATCCAAGATGAGCAAACACTGAAACAACAAACGGTGAACGGTCACCGGTTGAAGCCATACTTGGAGGGGAACGACATCAACAACTTGGACCTTGATAAAGTGGGCTACATTTTACGCCCGGTCGATGAGGAACAACCATGAGAGGCCCAGGTTTGGTAGTGTAAATAGTTAGCATTTCATTTTGTTTGTTTTGTATAGTTTGCATATTTACCGTACTCGCTTGAAACTTGTGTTTGAAACAAGTGTGGGGACATTCGGGTTGCGAATTGCTCTAACATTGTGTTGAGGACAACACGGGAATTTCGAGGGGGTAGGGTAAGTTTTACATGTTTTTGAAAAATTTTAAAAACACAAAAAATAATCGAAAAAACTGAAAAAAATATAAAAATGACACTTAAAATCACAATTTTCAGCGGAACCATAGATGCCCAGGTGCCACCGTAATTTACGGTGGGCAGTGAAAAACTTTGGGCTTTACGGTATAAACGTACTGAGTTACGGTGAGGATTTATTTCCAGGTTTCACCGTAAGTTACGGTGATACCGTAATTTACGGTATACCTGGAAGTCTGATGGGTCGATCCGGTTTCAGCATGTAAATAAAAAAATATATATATAATAAACAACAAACAATCGGTCACGTGAATTAAACCCCATCCACTCATTCTCCTTCATTCTTCTATTCTCATCCATCACTTTCCAAGACCCACAAAATCCACAAGAACTCCATAGCCTTCTTCAACCTCCAATTCTTCATATCTCTCTCAATTCTTAGCCAAATCAAGTGAAATCTAGGTCTAACTTGGCTAATTTTTCACATACTTTCTGATTTTGAGAAGAGATTTGCGGGAAAATGAAGCTTTCGGGTCCGAATCACAAACCCTAGGTCCGAAAAATTTTGGGGGTTTTTGAAGTTTTTGTTTCACAAGTGTTCTAGTATCCTTAAACAAAGGTATGGAAGTTTATTTGCTATATTTTGAAGACGCATTGTGAAAAAGAAGGTTATTAGTGTTATTTGTTCATACCCACTTGCTTGTTCTTAGATTTTGTCATGAAATTAGTTACTTGAACATTGTTATGGTTCGTAGATGTAGGTTGATGTAAAGTAGTGAACTTTTTGAGTTGGGAATCTCTACATTACAGAGACACCATGCCCAATTTTTGAAAAAGAGTTATAAAAGTTTTGGTTCACTAGCATCTACAACCATAGTAACAAGCAAGTGTGGGGATATTTTGGCGAAAAGGGTCTAATTTATTGTGTTTGGTTGTGTTGTTTGCTCTAATGTGTGTAGGAAAATGGTACGAACGAAAGAAAGAGCCTGAGCAAGTTCACCTTCTTCGTCTAAAGATAAGGGTAAGCAACCGGAATAACAACCGAGAAAAAGGCAATATTTGGGTCGAGTTGATGAGAGTGAAAGTGAGGAAGAAATGGAGTTGGACCCGGCTGAAAAGCCAAGATGGGAGTCGGGTCCATTGGATGATCAACCGGAACATTGGCAACCAACACTCTTTCACGACAGTATGAATCGACTGAAAAACAGGGCTGCTGCATTTATTTGCGAGAGAGAAGTTAGTGAGGTTCAATTTAGCCCGTTTGGTGTGTTTGCTAAATTCCACGCTCTAGGATGGGAGGGGGCGCTTAGTTGCTATGATAAGGATAGCAAGAATCTGTTTATGACTGAAATTCAGGAATGGATGGCGACGCTCAAGTGCAACACATACAAAAAGCCGTCACAAATGAAGTTGATAGGTGAAGTGAATGGGATTCCGGTAGAAATGTCTTTTGACACATTGAAGAAATTGGGAAAATACGACAGTCTACATGCTCGTGAGTACATGATTCCTAGTCTTGATGACCTTCTGATAAAACCGGAGAAGCACCCTCGTTGGAATGATATGCTAGCAGCATTATTTCTGCCCGGTACTTATAGTGGCGTTTTATACCGGAGGAATTTGAAGATAGAAGCGAAGTTGTTGCTAGCAATCTGCATTTTAAATGTCATTCCGCGAAGGGGGGACAAGGAGCAAGTGAGGTACCCGGAAGTACCTGTCCTCTATTCGCTACTTAATGGGTCTCCGCGTTTTCCAATCCGATACTTGATCATGAACCACCTATGGATTTGCCGAAACAAGTTGGGGAGAGATATTGTCTCATATTGCCGAATCATCACGGGATTGATGAAGCAACAAAAGGCAATCACGTCAGAGTATAAAGGGGCACCAAAAAGGCATCAGCCTTTTACTTTAGACAAGTTGGGGATTGGTTGGACGTATACGCAATCGGAACGGTACCATAAACTCAAGTCGGAGGGGCAGAGATGGAGAGCATTAAAAGTGGGTGCAAGGGATCTTCTACCGGGCGAAGCGGATGAGCCGGAAAGCGATGCGGAAGTTCCAAGTGGTGATGATGATTATGCGGACGAGCCGCATGGTGGTGAGAATGTAGGCCAAGGGGGCCTAGGTAGAGGTTATGGTGGTGCCTTTTTCGATTACACAGAACGTTCTTATGTGCCGAATTGGGCTTATGATGGCACGATGCAAGAGGTTATCGAAAATCAACGTCCTCCGACACCCATTTTTTAGTCATGGTCGGGTTCGGAGCGGACGTTATTTGATCAACATACAATGATGAGTGCAAGCATAGAGCGGTCTTTGAAACAAAACCTTGATCGTCAAGAGGCGTGGAATCGCACACACGTGTATTCCCATGAGTTAGAAATGAATAGTCGATACAATGATGATCAAGCAAGAAGAATGCATGCAGATTGGCACGCCGAGCGGCCGGTGGTTGTGGATCCACAACATGTGGATTAGGCGTCTCTACCACCTTATGATGGTAGTATATCGTATCCGACCCCGCCGCTTCATCATTCACAATGGATCGACCCGCGCCAACAAGAAGGAGCTCCGCAACAAGGTGGGAGTAGTAGCGGTACATTTGCATTTGGAGAATGGAATGACATGATGTCTTCCATTTTTGGGCCTCTACAGCCACGCTATTACTAGCCAGGTCGTGTTCCTTCTTTGTATATTTTGTGAATATTTGTTAGCTTGTTTTGTTTATGGTCGGGTGGTTGGGTGGTGTTAGTTTGAGTTGTGATGTTATGTTGGGTTGGTGCGAGTTGGTGGTGTGATGTTTGAAAAGAAGAAAATATAAAAAAAATGAAAAATCCAAAAAGAATTTTGTGGTTTGAGTGTTGAGCTTTTGGGTGATGTGAAAGATGTTTAGTGATCAAATCCTCTTAAAACCATACATTGGGGTCAATGTATCCCAAGTGTGGGGATGGGGGGAATTTTTGAAGATTTTGAAAAAAAATTTAAATCAAGCAAAACAATGTGAGAATTTGAACACCCTAGATTAACCCCAATTGATGTACTGGCAACCCATGATACCGCTTTTATTCTTGGTGAGAGTTGAAGCCACACATGTAAATAAATAATACTTATCTTTGATGAGAGTGGCTACGGGTGGGGGTGCATTAGAACTTGTGCCTTGATACGGTTTGAGTCCTTAGTTGGGCGTGAATGTGAAAAGGATAAGGGCATCTAGGTAGCCTCGTTTTTAGTGTGTGTGAGTGTGGGATTTGGGGGGTTGGACCTCATAAGTTATATATACGAGCATGGTTGCGAGAGGGGCGGGGGTTTAGACATTTAGTTGCCCAATTTTGTGCCTAAAAGCCTATCGTTTGTTACCCCCTAGCTAGTTACCTAAAAATTTACCCAATTTGACCCGGTCTTATAGTGTTAGTAGTAGTAGTTTTAATAGTATGATGTACATATGTTTGATGCTTTATTGTATGGTTGTTTGCAAAAAAAAAAAAAATCAGAAAAGAAAAAAAAAAGAAAAAGCAATGGAAAATGAAAAAAAGAAATGATGTTTAGTTGTCTTGTATATATTAGTTAAGTTGGTAGTTGTTTGTTTATTTGATTGTGTAATAAAAAAACCGGGTTAAGTTTTCGCTACTTCATATATATTCCATTTCCTACCCATACACCTAGCCACGATACAGCCTTGAAAGTCCCTTTGATTTGCATTCATGTTTGGCACTTGTTAGGAGGAGGATCGATTTAGGTACAAGCTTATAGTTGTGCAACCGCCCGTTTGCCTTTGTGTGTCTAGCTTACAATTGCTAATGCTTACTTGTTACCGAGAGGAGAGACTTAGCGAGGGGTGCATTATTTTGGGTGTTAAAAAGGGGTTAGTAAAAGGACTACATGTTTCTGCTTGGTTTATATTGATCACTTGTTTTGAAAATGTTTTAATGAGTTGCTTGGGACAAGCAACGGTTAAGTGTGGGGATGTGACGGGTGGTCCATAGGACAACCCTTAATGATGTCAAAAGAAGAGTTTATCCTTCACTTAATCGCGTAATTATCTTGAATTAGATAACTGCAGTTGCTTATGTTTCAGGTATGTTTTGGGAGCTAAAAGAGGAGAAAACGCAGTTTTGGACTGTTTGGATATGAACGGGTCGTGCGTGGAAGGAACAAAGGAACAAAACACATGAATCAGGGCTCCACCGTAAATTACGGTGGCCACCGTAATTTACGGTGGCCCTGAAATCCACATATCTTTCCACCGTAACTCAGGAGACTTGCACCGTAACAAATTTATGTCCACCGTAAGTTACGGTGATACCGTAATTTACGGTGGAAGCTGCGAGGAAAATTGTAACTGCCCTATTAAACGGTTTTGATGGTGTCTTTTGGGTTTATCTCATCATTGGACAGTTTCTCTGCACTTTGGGGGCGATTTTGGCTGATGCTTGTTGGTTCGAAACAATTCTAAACATTTGGTTCTTGTTTTTGATTTGTATGAACTTGACATTTAATGTTATGATGATCAACCGAACAATGTCCGGCTAAACTTGTGGTGATCATCTTAGGTGAAGGTTTCTCTAAACTTTTGTGTGTTTGTTCCATTATTTCTAGAATTATAACTTGTGTTTGCTTGATTATCATGGTGTATGCATAATTGTTTGTAGCTTGTTAATTGATATAGCAATTTCTAATTTTAATCGTACGTTCTTGGTGCCGTTGGCAATCGAGATATCACGGGAAGGGTTAGGGTTGGATATTGATTGATTGATCATCGGGAAACAACCTCGCATTCATATAATCCGAGTACTTTGTTCCCTTTCATCACAACAATTGTTTATGCATGAGTTATGTCTATGTAACTCTTTCTAGTTGGAATTTCACACAATTGTTAAAATAAACTGAATCCTAAGGTGGTCATTATTCTCATAATCTGAAGTAAAAATCCAATTTTTATTTTGCAATTAGCTAGTAATTTAGTTTTCTAAAACAACAATCCAAATCATTGAGACCTTGTTTTAAAACCATGGTTGTAACAGAAAAGATTCCTTTTGTTCAAGTCTCGATTCGGGCGCGCGGAGGTGTGGATGCTTTATTTTCTAGTCTAACTATTCCCTTGCGCGAGCCCGCGCAAGGGTGTTAGTTGAATATTTGTTTCTCCTTTTCTCCGGCGCATGGTTATTGAAGACTATTTTCTTCCACATCTTTGTTTAGGACCGCCGCGCGGGGTCTTGTTTAAAGATGTTCTTGGAATAAGACTATGGTATGGTCCTATGCACCTGCGCAAGGATTCCGGGATCATACTCCATTATTGCTGTTTCTCTCCAAATCCTATTTAGGGCCGTTGCGCGGCCGCGCAGGGTCTTATTCAGGACGTTTTTGGAATAAGGCTGTGGTGTGGTCCTTTACGCCGGCGCAAGGTTTTTGGGAGCATATCCCTTCAATACTTTAAATAAGTTGTAACATCAGTAGGTTATCAACTTGTATGACCATGAAGGTTTTAAAATCAAAATATGCACCATGAGGGTATTTTGGTCATTATATAACATAGTTTGAGAACTTGTATAAAAATATGAGTTATGATCAAGTAATATCAGTAGGTATTAGATTTTGTATGATAGTTATGGTTTAAAACCATACTATGCGCCAAAAGGGCGTTTTGGTCATCATATGACATAATTTACGAACTTGTATCAAAACTCAGGTTATGAACAGATTTATAATAGCAAAATATGTTAATTATAATAACATATCAGTAGGTAATTCGTTTGCAAGTTCATAACTGATTAAAACTATGTTTTACGCAAAAATGGCATTTTGGTCAAAGTTAGGCATATTATAGAAACTTGCATATAAACTCAGAATCTGATTATGATCAACTAGTATAACCTAAGAGGGTTATCCTACATTATAATGTGATCATAATACAACCTAAATTTAGTAGCCAGCTATGCTAAATCGCCGAAAGTCAAAGTAGAAGTCAAACTGCTTGACTTTCGGTTGCGAACTGACACTAAAACTGGAAATGACGGCTGAACATGTTCATACATATTTTAATATTAAATACCAACTTATTAAAGTGTCAAAACATAGTTTATAACATTCATATGATCAATTTATAAAGTTTACGAAAAGCTGCCTTTTAACTTTTTAATTATGATAACTTTGACCCGTCATTTGACCTAGTTAACGTGACTTTCAGGAGGTGCCCTTTTGAGGGATTAACACCTACCTAATTACGATCACGTAGCCATATTCGACTCGAACAATGGATGGACCATAATGGTCTAAACCGAAAGTCAAAGCAAAAATCGATTTTGCTTGACTTTCGGCTATAAAAGCCTAAAAAACGAAAATGCACTGGAAAGGAACACTTACAAGTGAACCTTAGAATGATTTGAACTTGATAGGATGCTCCTTTCAGCTAGGAACTTCCAGATGAGGGAGATAAAATGATTTAAAGTAGAGGTGCAAGGAAATGAGTTCAACTTAGCACCTATTTATACTTGTGGAGCTTGAAGGAGATCATCACAGGTGTTATGGGTCAGTTGGAGATCATTACATGTGTCCTAGGACGTGTCTACAACTGAAGATGAGCTCATGGTTTCCAATAGTGGTATTCTTGGAGCCCAAACAAAATCTGACACTGGAGATCCTTTATGGACCGTAAGGGTTAACCCTTTGTGGTCCGTAAGGACTTGATCCACACACAGACTTTAGCTCCCTTGCGGACCGTAAGGCATACGCCTCTACGGTCCGTAACTGATCAACAAAAATCCAAATTCTTTATCTTTGTGGTCCGTAAGCCTTAAGCTATACGGTCCGCAAAGGGTCACTCAAAGGCAAATAAATTGCATGTTGACACCTTTAGTCCCTCCACATTCATATTTCAATAATTGTTAAAAACAGTCCCTCTCGTCCAACATTTGGCACATATGAGAGTATGGACACGTGTCAGTACATTACTGGACACGAATTTACAAGGTGTTACAAGCGTAATCTTACCTCCGAAGCAAATTAGACTGTAATTAATAACTTAACGGTGACCCACAAAATGGGCGGTGTGCTAATCCTATAACGCTATACATGTTAAAGAAGACTTGCAAGCCTAATGATAGATAGCTATGCATGAGATTAATCTAACATGAAATCACATATAGCATAACATATAAGCATGTATATGTATTGAGTGTTTAAACAGGTTTACGTGTATGTGTGGTTTAGTATGCATACATGTTGCAACCCAAAATAAGGAAATTTAAGGTCAATATATTCTCCACCTTACCATATTACATTCAACCATGGATTGGTTGATTTCATGGTTTGGTTTTAGGAGTAAGTGTATATATATGTATAGTCAAGCATTTATCAAGCATTAGAGGTAGGATAGTTCCATTAACCTCAAGAATTCACCATTGCATAAAATACCAACATAGTTGGTGATTCGAATGGTCATGAATTTTAAGTAAGAATTACATAAATAAACTATAAGTAACCAAGTGAGGTACATCCTAGACGAGTGCTTCCAACATTGTGTGTTTGGAGACTTGGTGTAGTTTCACCCACTTTATTGTTTTGTAGGTTACTTAGTGACTTACACGGATGAGAAGTGGAGATATTTGACCTCATGTTTCTGGAAATTAACCTCAGTCCAATTCATTCAACATGGAAGTTTGCTGGTGGCTTGAAGGTGTTCCAAAAACAAAGTTAAAGAAAGAAAAGTATAAAAAGTTTAACAAAAATCCTAACTTTGACCTCAAAAATGGTGGTTTACCATCTAAGTTTACCTTGGTGAACATGTGGTAATACTCCTAGAGGTGTTCTAAGGAAGGAGAATGAGAAAAACAAGAAGAAAATGCAATAAAGAAGCTCAAAACTCATTGTTTTGAACTTAGAGTTTTCTGCCCAAGGTTGAAGTTCTTGATGATTGTAGAGTGTTAGAGAGAGTGTTTGGAGTTTAGAATGTGTTTAGGAGGTGGGAAAGTGTTGTATTTGTAATGGGGATAAGTGGTTGGGAGTTAGGATGAGGGAAAATAGATCAAAACGCCAAATTTCGCGTTTTCTGTCGTTAGAGGGGTCCCTTGCGAACTGCAAGGATGTTCAAACAGTCTGCAAGGACCGTCAGAAAATTAAAAAAACATTTTAGGCCCATATGTTTGCTTGTTTGTCATTTTGTGTTATAAACTCAATAGTTAAGCATGTTTTAAGAATTTTAAGTGTTTGCAAGCATGGTGAATGGTATGAATACTTATGAATTAACATCCCAATGAAAATAAAGTCTTGATGTATTGTTCGGTTTTGAATTAAAACACGTATACTTGATTGTTGATGTATCATGCAAATATAATTAGGTAAAATTGTATAAAATATGATTTTCCATTATGATCAAGTCTCGAATTACAAAGGATTGACATAAGATACGAATTACAAGAAAATGGAAAAGAATGAAAAAATACGGAATGTTAGAAGGATTGATGAAGCTCCCAACCCTTACTGTTTTGCGCGAAAAGGAGCCACTAACCCTTTACCTCTATGCCTCTGACAGTGTGATGGGCGCAATGCTTCTTGTGGACAAGGATGGGGTTCAGACGTCAATCAACTATGTCGGCAGAGTACTTATAGACCCAGAAACTCGTTACTCCATCATGAAAAAATGCTTGTAATTACTCTGGTGCACGCATCTAGGCGCTTGCGCTGGTATTTCAATGGTCATCTAATCATCGTCCTGACTGATTACAAAGTCAGCCACATCCTATGCAAACTGAAAATATCGGGTCTCCTTGCCAAATGGGCTATAGAATTGGAGGGGACATAACCAATTCTATAAGCCAAGGCCTGCTATCAAAGGATAGGTGCTAGTCGATTTCTTAATAGGGGTCCCAAAGAAAAAAAATCAAGGAATGTGAAGTTGAGCAAGAAACAACTCCCACCCCGCCTGCAACCGACGTTTGGTCCTTGTACACCGACGGGCCCTCAAACAAAGATGGCGCATGCGTAGGACGTCTCGTCAACCCAGACGAACAAGAGTTTACATACGCCATTCACCTCGATTTTAAGAGTACCAACAATGAGGCAGAGTATGAAGCTTTCCTCGCAGACCTTCGCCTGTGACGGGTGGTCCATAGGACAACCCTTAATGATGTTAAAAGATGAGTTTATCCTTCACTTAATCGCGTAATTATCTTGAATTAGATAACTGCAGTTGCTTATGTTTCAGGTATGTTTTGGGAGCTAAAAGAGGAGAAAACGCAGTTTTGGACGGTTTGGAGATGAACGGGTCGTGCGTGGAAGGAACAAAGGAACAAAACACATGAATCAGGGCTCCACCGTAAATTACGGTGGCCACCGTAATTTACGGTGGCCCTGAAATCCACATATCTTTCCACCGTAACTCAGGAGACTTGCACCGTAACAAATTTATGTCCACCGTAAGTTACGGTGATACCGTAATTTACGGTGGAAGCTGCGAGGAAAATTGTAACTGCCCTATTAAACGGTTTTGATGGTGTCTTTTGGGTTTATCTCATCATTGGACAGTTTCTCTGCACTTTGGGGGCGATTTTGGCTGATGCTTGTTGGTTCTAAAGAATTCTAAACATTTGGTTCTTGTTTTTGATTTGTATGAACTTGACTTTTAATGTTATGAAGATCAACCGAACAATGTCCGGCTAAACTTGTGGTGATCATCTTAGGAGAAGGTTTCTCTAAACTTTTGTGTGTTTGTTCCATTATTTCTAGAATGATAACTTGTGTTTGCTTGATTATCATGGTGTATGCATAATTGTTTGTAGCTTGTTAATTGATATAGCAATTTCTAATTTTAATCGTATGTTCTTGGTGCCGTTGGCAATCGAGATATCACGGGAAGGGTTAGGGTTGGATATTGATTGATTGATCATCGGGAAACAACCACGCATTCATATAATCCGAGTACTTTGTTCCCTTTCATCACAACAATTGTTTATGCATGAGTTATGTCTATGTAACTCTTTCTAGTTGGAATTTCACACAATTGTTAAAAGAAACTGAATCCTAAGGTGGTCATTATTCTCATAATCTGAAGTAAAAATCCAATTTTGATTTTGCAATTAGCTAGTAATTTAGTTTTCTAAAACAACAATCCAAATCATTGATCTTTACTTTCTGCAAATTAGGTTAACTTTAGTTAAAGTGCAAAGCTATAAAATCAACACATTTTCCACATACTCCCTGAGTTCGATACCCATTTACCACTATCTATAGTTGTTATTTGGATTAAATTTACGTGTACCACGACATCACGTCAGCCTGGTGTTCAAGATGGGGGTACGCAACTTCGAAGCTCATGTCGACTCACTTCTATTTGCGGGTCAAAACAATGGTCTATGTGAAGCTAAGGAGCTGTTTGTTTACCTCTTAATGAGGCTCTTAATGGTTCAGACCTCTTACTGGTTCAGCACTTAATGGTTCAGACTGTTTGTTTCACGAGCAAATGTCTAAATGGTTCAGATATTTGCCTCTGAATGGTTAAGATTTATATAGAGTCTGAATGGTTAAGACCTCTAATCTGAATTGGTCAGACATTTGCCTCTGAATGGTTAAGCGTTATACAGGCTCTTAATGGTTCAGACCTCTTACTGGTTCAGCACTTAATGGTTCAGACCTCTTACTGGTTCAGTACTTAACCATTCAGATGCTGCCAAACAGCCCCTAAGTGCGAAACTATGTCCTTGTACCTCGCACAAGTGAAAGAGCTCATTCAACGCTTCTAAACATTCAAAACAAACCGGTTGATGCCTTAAGCAAATTGGCTTCAACAACTTTCTAACACTTAGCCAAGGATGTGCGTATTCAAAGGGGATCACCATCATGGATGACACCTGACGTGGGCGTGACTATACACGTTTATTTACAGTATTTACAATCGCACCCTGCGTAACTTGTGTTTTATTATTTATAAAAATGGTTTATACCTTAACATTAAAACACACACAACAAAGGACAAGTGTATCCCGTCATATATGTAGCAAAGTATTGGTAAGAGCCAGATATCGATCCATGGAACACGAGCGTTATTAAGTACTAAATCTTTGTCATTAGATTACCAGACAAAAGGATAAGTGAATGGTTGTTTAACTAAAATTATCTAAAATTATTTCTAAAACATATTAGACTCCAAATATGAAAAATAACTATTACCTTGTTTCACAAACAACCTAAACATGTCATCTATATCAGATATGTCATAAAAGCACTTGATCAATTTTCCAAATGCAAGACAGTTAGTTATCCGCTAGGAGTTTTCTAACATGATGATTCTTAGGAAAGTTAATGAGATAAATACACGTTAACCACCTAAACTCATTCTTTATCAAGCTATTGATATGTATTCATGTGAACCTTTAAAGATAGATTAGTCATCCGCTAGGAGTTTTCTAACCTCACTTATCAAAGAAAGCAATACCGATGGTCACAATACAGCCATGAGGATAAGCATTTAAGTAGATTATATAACAAAGTATTTCACCTTACAAGTCTCGATCACAAATCTACCATGTTAGCAATTTCAGACCAAAACTACTAAACAAAGATCATAAACCGCGTCAAGACCATGTAACAACACCATATAATTCGTTAGAACCCTTACGTGCAAGAAACCATTCTCAATCAAAATCCGATATATCTTAGATAAAACCAATACCCCTCCCGAGTCTCATGGCGTAAGCAAGTTTACAAACAAGTGATTCATCAAGAAATAGTTACCATCCACTAACCACAGATTCATTATCCAAAACAATCAAACATAATCAAGAACTCAATATCAATGAAACATTCATTATATAATAATGAAGATTCAAACATGAAAAAGTACTAAAGATTCATACAAACAAGATTACAACATAAAGATTATTCAAGAAACAAGTTCATTACTACTATTACACAATACTACATAAAACATAAACTAACATCATCTCAATACATGAATAATGATCAGAATACATGTATAAGAACAAGGAATCGAACCATAAACAAACAAGGAATTGATGGGTTGGATCGGTTATGCTTCCACTCGATCTTGAGGCTTTAAATAGGTCTGATCAGGACCGCCTCAGAACCCAGAAATCGCCCAGAAACATGGAGAAAAACCCAACATTTTGATCAGTAGAGAATGCTGCTATTTATAGGCAATTTCCAGTTTGGCACTGTCGTGCAGTTGGATCGCATGGCTGTGCACTGGAACTTTTCGGGTGACGTCATTTCTCCGATTCGGGGTCAGACAAGTGGACTAGTGGACAAGTTGTCTGGGTCACCAGATTGGAACGGTCATGCGACTGGTCACACGGTAGTGCGAGGCCATCGGAATCGTGATCAGAAAGTATGGTCCAAGTGGTGCACGGGGGTGCGGTTGGCTCGCACGGGAGTGCAGTTGGCTCGCACGGCCGTGCGTACCGAGTAATCAGTGGCATGTGCTCCTGCACTGGCAGTGCTTCCGAGGTCGGACATCTGGCACGATCGTGCAGTTGAGACGCACGCCGTGCAATATCTGGCAGCTCACCAGAATTTTGCCAATTTCATCAGAATCACCCCGTTTTCATCAGATTTGTCTTTTTCCCTTTGTATAAGACCTGAAAATAGAAAAGTACCTATTTTGGTACCTAAACATCGCAGTTTCGGTCAAAAACGCTTAAAACGGAAGTAAATTGTGGGATGAAAACATGTATAATTTAACGTATATCAAACATCCCCACAGTTGAACTTTGCTTGTCCTCAAGCAAACTTAAATAAAGCAAATAAACGAATCTAAAAATTTTACAAAGTTACTAATTTATTTCGATGGTCAATCGGTTTTCCAAAAAGTCAATCATCAAAGATTTTAGACCAACAAGCGTATGTGAATATAAATAAAGATAACCAAAAAGCAATGATTCCACTTTCGATCGACTTAGCATGCAAATCTTTACATTTCTCACAATGTTCACACACACTCGGTTATATTTATGAATCATACATGTAATGCGTATGTGTAAAACACTCAATGCTAAGTCAACGAATCATGCAATATTATAAGCTTGTCAAAAGATCTAATATCCACCAATTAACATGCGATAAAGCATAAATCAAGAGATCTTTGATGGTTGTAATGATAGGCTATGGTTAAGGGTGCGGAATGGATATTTAAAAGTGGCTAAACGGTTAAAACTCAGCGGTTTTTTAACTAGCGTAAATGAATCAACAACTATACATAAATAACGCTTAAAGACAATTTTACCCTTTTCGAGCTATACAACATATCTTGTACTATTTAACGCTTAAAATTGCTCTAATTTGATTGTCTTTATTTTTTGATCGCTATTTTCTGGGTTTTTTTTACAAGGAAATAATTACAAACAAGCTAGTAGGATAATAATTTTGACCGAGTTTTAACACAAAGGTTTAAAAATTAAAATGTTAAATTTGGTTAAGTAGGCTAAATAGTTGGGTAAATTTTGAAAAACACGGAAAATAGGCTCAACATGGCGGACTAATGGATAATGTTGGGTGCGGGATATAAACAAAGAAAAAGGCTAACACAAAAGGGTATCCTATTTGCCTCTATCATATTCATGAAATTTCTCATATTTATGATTTTGAAAAGTATACTATTGACAAGTTCTAAATTGCATAAAACATCCGGCTCACTCATATTCCTAAAAAAAACAAGCATTTCAAGAAAGCAATAAAAGGCTCAAAAATATGCTCACGAAAACGGAAGGAATGGGTATAATTGTAAAGATAAATATGCAAGTCTTTCTTTTTGTTTGTCACGCTTTTAGTTATCTTTTTCAAAATCGATTTGGCTTGTCGGGTTTGATCAAATCTGATGCTTTCTAAAGAACACAACTGACCATTTTTTGTATTTTAAAGTTTTTTTTCAAAATAAATATGTACAAAAACGAGGACATCAAGGACAAACAAAGTTAAACCCTTAAACCCCTCCCCACACTTGAACTTCACATTGTCCCCAATGTGAAACACGTCTTAGTTAAGCGATTATGAAGAGCTAAACTAAAGTGTGAAAAAGGATAGAAGTACTCACTTAGAGTTGAAGTAGACTTGTATGAATAGACTTTGAATATAAGTCTTCTCAACTCTGTGTGCGTCCCTATATACCTGCCAAGTATGTCACTAACCAAAACAGCAAACAATACTATTGGTCAAACTATTAGATGACTAAACCAAATCCATTATTAAACAAAAACAAACACACACTAAAAACAAGTAAGGAATCACACCTTGATTGAAGATTCGAGTTAAATCCTTGCAAAAATTGGTTAGTTTTTGGAGTGGGAGAGCCAAGAACGGGTGTGCGGCCAGGGTTAGTAATTTTGAAGGGTTTTTTTTTATTTTATTTTATTTTTTTGTTTTTTTTACCCTGAAAAATTACTGTTGCTAAAAAGTCGTGCATGGTCATGCGACAAAGTGCACGGTCGTGCGCATCAACCTGTGCACTGTGGTTCGCAACGTGGTGACGTTGTGCATGGTAGTGCAACCGGTCTGCACGGTAGTGCGTTTCCGATGACCACCTTATGCACGTTGTTCTTGGTCAGATGTGATTATGAAGTGCATGGTCGTGCAGATCAGGTGCACGACCGTGCGTTATCTGTACATTCTGCAAACAGAAGTAACAGAATGCTCTCAACTCCGTTTTCTCAATAGATTTCACCATTTTTCAAGGTTTTACCTGTTTTAACTTTAAACTAACGTCAAAAATTCCTAAGCCATGAATTAATCTTGTTCAAACCTACCTTAGCGTGTGAAAACACACTCGCTACATTTGTCAGCGAGTGGATAGCTAGACTCATTTTTCCCACACTTGTTACACGTGTGGGTCGTTGACACGCCCTTTCGGTTTCGGCTCTATGTTTCCTGGAAGACCACCCGAGGTCTCTCAGACAACATTTTAGCCAACTGTCCAACCTGATTCTCATTGGTCTGTATAGAAGCTTTCTGACTTCGCATCTCCCCTTCTTGGGCCATGAAGCGTTCCTCGTGTTGTTGGTAGTGGTTCTCAGCTATCTGATTAGCACAATTGAAGTTTCCTAACAGTTGTGCCATCATCTCCTCTAGCTTAGAGTTACTCTGAGAGGCGTGAGGCTAGGAACCGCTCCCGGACTGGTCTTGAGACTGGTAGGGCTGTCCATGGGGCTGCTGTGGCGCGGGAGCACGCTGAGCGTATCCGAGTGGGTTTTGGTTCCCAGAACCGGATTTCCACCCAAAGTTTGGATGATTCTTCCACCCCGGATTATACTTGTTGCTGTAAGGGTTATTTTGGGGCCTGATTTGATTGCCCAGATAGTCCACCTCCTCGTGGCTTGTAAACATAACACCCTGCTCACAAGTACCTGGCTCGTGCGAAACTCCACACTGCTCATATGATGATTTAACCTGCGAAACGTTTTGAGATTGATCAAGTCTTACCGCCAAAGCAACAATATGCGCTGTAAGAGCCGTATATGTATCTACAGCATGAACGCCAGGAATGGATGATGCTTTAGTTTGCACCCCACTGTGTCGAGAACTTGACTTCATGGTAGCTTTTTCTATAATCGTAGGCTTTATTGGGTGTTTTTGTTCCAAGATCGCCTCCTGCATATACATCTAAACATTCTTGTGAGTCGTAATTGAGTCGTTGGTAGAAATTAAGTACAAGCTGCCTTTTAGACAGCCCATGATGTGGGACATCAATCAAAAGATCTTTGAATCTCTCCCATGCAGCGTGTAGAGATTCCCCGTCGTCCTGCTTGAATGTCATAATACGATTCTTCAACTTAGCTGTCTTTTCTGGAGGAAAGTATTTTTGCATGAAAAGTTCTGCCATCTCATTCCAAGTCGTGATGGATCCTGCAGGAAGTGACAAAAGCCAAGATCGGGCTTTGTCTCGCAAAGAGAATGGAAAGAGCCGCAAACGGATTGCGTCTTCAGAAACGTCTTGTATTTTGAAAGTCGAACACACATCGAGAAACGAAGCGATGTGTCGACCCGGATCTTCGTGATCCTTCCCATCAAACTGCACTGAATTTTGTAACATATTAGTAATAATAGATTTGATTTCAAAACAAGGTGCTATTACTGTAGGTCGGGCGATGCTCGGAAGCAAGCCCTCTCCTCCTGGTCGGCCGGTCTCATTCAATGGCCGGTCGTCTTTCGCCATGATGCTTCCTCTATCGTCTTCTGAACTCTCGCTATCAGAAAGTATCACCGGTTCATCGATTGCTGCAGGAATTCTTTGTGCAATAACACGGGATCTTTTGCGAAGCCTCCTACTTCTTCTTAGGTTAGGTACTTGTTCGTCGGCTGGCTCAGCAATAGCGGGTATGGGGGTTGAGGACATCAACCCACAAATAAAAGGAAAGCATTATACGGAAAGAATGTAATATATTATACTATTATAAATATATATACATATATATACTATAATACTTACTTATTTATTTAACTCCGATTTTTTTTAAATCTGATGCAATCTGATGATTGCATCGAAAACTTGATTTTTTTTGTTTTTTTAATTATTTTGTTTTTTTACCAGAAATTTTGATAAATTCATCAGAATTTACCAGAAAATCTGAGTAAACGTTTTAGAAATTTTATTTTTTTAAATTATTTTGTTTTTTTTTACCAGAAATTCTGAAAAATTCATCAGAATTTACCAGAAAATCTGAGTAAACGTTTTAGAAATTTTTTTATATATCAGAAAATCAGACAAGATCCAATAAAAATCTGATGAAAATTTCCTTTCCATCAGAATTTCTGATAGATCCATCAGAATTTACCAGAAAATCTGGTAAATTCATCAGAAGCGAAAATTGTTGTCTTAGAAAATCTAACGGGTTTATCAGAATCCGTCAGAAAATCTGATGATTTTATCAGAAAGTTTTGTTTTATTTTCATGGAGTAAATAAATGAACAATTTAAACAGGCTGCTCGATTTCGAACAGGTAAATAAATAAATAATCGAGTACAAAGTAAATGAATAAATAGTAGTTAACTAAATAAATGGACAGAAATGGACAAATGAATAAATGAGCGTAAATAAATAAATGTAAATAAATGCAAAATTGAAATATATATATATATATATATATATATATATATATATATATATATATATATATATATATATATATAGGGTAAGGTTCATGCGAGAACCACCTTTATTGCGAGAACCATGAGAACCGATGTGAACACAACCTAAAATAGCTAAAAAACCTAAAAAAACCCTAAAAAAACCTAACCCCCCCCCCCCCAAGCTAAATGCTAAAAACTAAAACCCCAAAAAAACCCAACCCCCCCCCCCCCCAAGCTAAAATGCTAAAAACTAAACCCCAAAAAAACCTAAAAAAATCTAAAAAAATAAAAAAAAAATCTAAATTTTTTTTAAATATTTTTTATGTTAAAATCGCTACTTTTAGTAGCAAAAAAAAAAAAATTTTTTTTTTGCTTACTAAAAGTATTTTTTTTTTTTTTGCTACTAAAAGTAGCGATTTTTTTATAAAAAATATTAAAAAAAAATAAACAATTTTTGTGTGTTTTTTAGCTATTTTTAGTTGTATTCACATTAGTTCTCGCGGTTCTCGCAATAAGGGGTGGTTCCTAACGGATCTTTGTCCTATATAAAAAAAATTTGTGTGTGTGTTTTTTTAGCTATTTTTAGGCATTTTTGGTTGTGTTCACATTGGTTCTCGCGGTTCTCGCAATTAGGGGTGGTTCCTAACGGATCTTTGTCCTATATATATAGGACAAAGATCCGTTAGGAACCACCCCTTATTGCGAAAACCAATGTGAACACAACCAAAAATGCCTAAAAATAGCTAAAAAAACACAAAAAAAAAAAAAAAATTAGTATTTTTTTATGTTAAAATCGCTACTTTTAGTAGCAAAAAAAAAATTTTTAATTTTTTTAAAATTTTTTTTTTGTTTTTTTGCTACTAAAAGTAGCGATTTTAACATAAAAAATATTAAAAAAATTTTGATTTTTTTTATTTTTTTAGGTTTTTTGGGGGTATAGTTTTTAGCATTTTAGCTTGGGGGGGGGGGGGGGGGGGGGTTAGGTTTTTGGGGGGTGGGGGAGGGGGGTTTAGGTTTTGGGGGTGGGGGTGGGGGTGGGGGTGGGGGGGGTTAGGTTTTTTTTAGGTTTTTTTGGGGTTTTAGTTTTTAGCATTTAGCTTGGGGGGGGGGGGGGTTAGGTTTTTTGGGGGGGGGGGGGGGGGGGGGTGGGGGGTTATGTTTTTTTTTTAGGTTTTTTTAGCTATTTTAGGTTGTGTTCACATTGGTTCTCGCGGTTCTCGCAATAAAGGTGGTTCTCACATGAACCTTACCCTATATGTGTGTATATATATATATATATATATATAAGTGGTTCGATGTGCGAACACGTGCATAAATATAAATATAAATAGAAATGAAATAACTGAATTGAAATAAATGAAATACTGAAATAACTGTACTGGAATGAAATAAATAAACTGACTAAATAAATAAATGAAAATGGTTCGATTCCGAATAGATAACTGAATTAAATAAATAATTGAAATAAAGAAAATTTTAGTTGAACAATGAATAGAAAGTTAGTGTGTTAGTGAGTTAGTAAAGTTAGTCACTTAGTAAAGTTAGTAGTTAGCTGGTTAGTAAAACAGAAAAAGAAAAGTTAGTCAAACAGTTAAATATTAACAAGTTAGTAAATAAGAAAACAAATAAGTACAAGTATTCACACGTATTCACAGTTTGTACACTGGTAAAATAATGACTCGGATTGTTTCGAAAATTTCACCGTGTCACGGCGTCAAAAACTTGACGTGGGCGCGACTATAAACATTTATTTACAGTATTTACAATCACACCCGGCGTCACTTGTGTTTTATTATTTATAAAAATGGTTTATACCTTAACATTAAAACACACACAACAAAGGACAAGTGTATCCCGTCATATATGTAGCAAAGTATTGGTAAGAGCCAGATATCGATCCATGGAACACGGACGTTATTAAGTACTAAATCTTTATCATTAGATTACGAGATAAAAGGATAAGTGAATGGTTGTTTAACTAAAATTATCTAAAATTATATCTAAAACATATTAGACTCCAAATATGAAAAATAACTATTACCTTATTTCACAAACAACCTAAACAAGTCATCTATATCAGATATGTCACAAAATCACTTGATCAATTTTCCAATTGCAAGACAGTTAGTCATCCGCTAGGAGTTTTCTAACATGATGATTCTTCGGATAGTTAACGCGATAAACACACTGGTGTGTGTAAGGTGTAATATGTTTTTACTGATATTTTAAGCCCATTTTACACATTAGTCAAGTTTTAAATTTATAAAACACGATATTCTACTAACACTAAACACACACATGGGCAAGTGCACCCATCGTGAGCGTAGTATAGCGTTGGTAAGATACCGAGGTCGTCCAAGGACACAAGAGCTTTTAATGCTGGTTTATCCTCAACGTTTAATCAAACTAGAATTTTTAGAAAAGGTTTTTAATGATAAAAACTAAAAATAAAAAATGCTGAAAATAAAAATAAAATAAAAACAGATAGATAAGATGAATCACTTGGATTAAACTCGCCTTTAATGTATCCTTTGATGATTTCCAAACTTTTTCACTTTTTAAGAGGTTATCTTAGTTATAGTAGTAGGCCCCTCTTTTAAAGGTGACGTTACCCTCAACCCAGTGGTTTGAGTCAGCAAGGATACAATCCCAAAGGGTTGGAATATTGAAAGATAATTAATTAAGTTATTAATGCGTAAAGTGGTAGGCCCCTCTTTTGAAGGTGACGTTACCCTCGGCTAAGTGGTTTGAGTCAGCAGGGATACAATCCCAAGTAGCCGGTTTAATGTATTAATAGTAGATTACATATGAGGGGATCAAGCCATTCGCACCCCCGCCATCCAATATCAGTGGGTATTGAAGGAGGTCCTAGTAAGCTTAACCCAGGTCCTTGCAGGATCTATACACTGAACAAGGCAAGAACCTTACTAAACCATTCCCTTAACCCCCGACCAGGTACATATCTCTATATAGACCGTAGAGATATGAATGGTGAAAATCTTTTACTTTATATAGACAGTAAAGTAATGCCAAGACACCACGGACAAATGATAAAGAAGTTTTACCTTCAACATAAGAAACTAGTTATTAAAGTCATTAATACAAAACCAAATAAAAAGTGCGAAAAGATTAAAATCCAAAAGTAATACATTAAATGCTTGTCTTCACCAAGTGATGTAAGAGACTTAGCCAAACATGGCCTTTGATTGACAGGAACTCTTACAATCAATCTTGGATCCCGAGACTACTACACACACTCTAAGGTGGATGATGGATGATGGTGGTGGATGTGGGTGTTGTAGTGGTGGTGGAGTGGTGGCAAAGTGGGAGAGAGGTGGTTTGCCAAGGGATACCTTTGAAGTGAGCCAAGCACCCCTATTCATAGTCTAAACAGAAGCCCGGCCACGACCCCGTGTCCGCTGGACATGCCCCCGTGGCCATCTCCTTTCTCTTTCTTCATTAATTGCAATTGTCTGCATTTGGCTCCACACGGCCCCGTGTTCGCTGGGCACAGCCCCGTGTGCAGAAGCATATCTGTACTATCAAGATTTGCAAGATTCTGCGAATCTTAGCATTGACCACGCCCCGTGGTGAGCTGGGCACGCCCCCGTGGTGGGAATAGAAGCTTCCATAGCTTAGTCCATTTCTGCAGACACCTGACTACGCCCCCCGTGTCCGCTGGGCACGGGCCGTGGTCAGCCTTCTGTTTCTTGTTTTTGCTTGGGAAGATGCTGTCGAGGGGTTGGGCATGCCATGTTTATTCCTTTTCTTTGTATTTATGTTAGTTTTTGTTGCATATTTGTTCCTTTTGTTCATTTAAGCTCGTTTGGTACTGAAAATACAAAAGGAAGACAAAAGCACACTTTTTCCAACATTAGTACTAAAAAAGGGTTAGTTTTATGCCCCATTTGATGTAATTTATATGTTGAATTTTACACACATCACACACGTTAACCACCTAAACTCATTCTTTATTGAGCTATTGATATGTATTCATGTGAACCTTTAAAGATAGATTAGTCATTTGCTAGGAGTTTTCTAACCTCACTTATCAAAGAAAGCAATACCAATGGTCATAATACAGCCATGAGGATAAGCATTTAAGTAGATTATATAACATAGTATTTCACCTTACAAGTCTCGATCACAAATCTACCATGTTAGCAATTTCAGACCAAAACTACTAAACAAAGATCATAAACCGCGTCAAGAACATGTAACAACACCATATAATTCGTTAGAACCCTTACATGCAAGAAAGCTTTCTCAATCGAAATCCGATATATCTTAGATAAAACTAATACCCCTCTCGAGTCTCATGGTGTAAACAAGTTTACAAACAAGTGATTAATCAAGAAATAGTTACCATCTCACTAACCACAGATTCATTATCCAAGACAATCAAACATAATCAAGAACTCAACATCAATGAAACATTCATTATATAATCATGAAGATTCAAACATGAAAAAGTACTAAAGATTCATACAAACAAGATTAAAACATAAAGATTATTTAAGAAACAAGTTCATTACTACTATTACACAATACTACATAAAACATAAACATCAGCTCAATACTTGAATAATGATCAGAATACATGTATAAGAACAAGGAATCGAACCATAAACAAGCAAGGAATTGATGGGTTTGATTGGTTATGCTTCCACTCGATCTTGAGGCTTCAAATAGGTCTGATCAGGACTGCTTCGGAACCCAAAATCGGCCAGAAACATGGAGAAAAACCCAACATTTTGATCAGTAGTGAATGCTGCTATTTGTAGGCAATTTTCAGTTTGGCACGGTCGTGCAGTTGGATCGTACGGCCGTGCACTGGCACTTGTCAGGTGACGTCATTTCTCTGATTCGGGGTCAGACAAGTGGACTAGTGGACAAGTTGTCTGGGTCACCAGATTGGCATGGTCATGCGACTGGTCGCACGATAGTGCGAGGTCATCAGAATCGTGATTAGAAAGTATGGTCCAGGTGGTGCATGGGGGTGCGACTGGCTCGTACGGGAGTGCCGTTGGCTCGCACGGGAGTGCGGTTGGCTCGCACGGCCGTGCGTACCGAGTAATAAGTGGCACACGCTCCTGCATTGGCAGTGCTTCCGAGGTCGGACATCTGGCACGGTCGTGTAGTTGAGATACACGACCGTGCAATATCTGACAGTTCACCAGAATTTTGCCAGTTTCATCAGAATTGCATCAGAATCGCTCCGTTTTCATCAGATTTGTCTTTTGCCCTTTGTATAAGACATGAAAATAGAAAAGTACCTGTTTTGGTTGTGACAACTGTCAAATTTCCATGTATCCGTACAATAATTAAACAGTAATTTGTAGCTTGATGACTGTACATGGTTTAAATTAGCGACATGAATGCTTTCTGATTATTGTCATATACATACAAGTGCATCACATATTGCATGATGTCATATCATTATTACGTGCAACACTTTATGATTCAAATGATGCACGAAACAAAGTTAGCACAGTTATCAGACAAACTAGAAGTACTGACGGGAGTTCAGTACTTAGACAGACATGATATTAAGACACAGAATGAGCCAGAAACCAAGAGTTACACTTGGGAACATAAAGCATACAAAACTGCGTAGTTTGGCATCT
This sequence comes from Helianthus tuberosus, assembly GCA_030545235.1. Lineage (NCBI taxonomy): Eukaryota > Viridiplantae > Streptophyta > Magnoliopsida > Asterales > Asteraceae > Helianthus > Helianthus tuberosus. The sequence continues at coordinate 45,397,266 of CM060362.1, read as the reverse complement.
TAACGAACCGGTAACCAACCGAACAACCGGACACTACCCGAAACACCAAATTTTCACTAGAAGTATTGTTTTATCATTTCCAAGCTAGTTATGGTCCCGGAACATCATAACACACCTTATAATTACATAACACCTAAAGCACTAACCTTTATACTTAGATTCTAACTAAACAACCTAACTTACCATTACATACTAACCATCTACCCCCCCCCCCCCACATTGGCGACGGTTACAAGGGTGGCCCCACCCTTGATTTTATGTGAATTGTTTATTTGATCATGCATGATACTTTAGAAACATTAAAACCAATGGATACTTAAATGTTGGAGAGTCGTAAATAAAAACCACAAGTTCTTACATAACTTCTCATTCCAAACATCAAACACCTTCACTCTCTTCCTCTCCTCCTCCCTCACGGCCGAGAACCACCACCACTACACCACCCTTTTTCAAGTCTTGTTAATCCAATCTCAAGTGTTACAAAGGTTCTAGGAGCTAAACTAAGGAGCTTGGTGCCACTGGAAGTTGAAGGACCTTTCTCAAGAGCTATTAACCACCAAGTTTATCATCTTTTCAACTTTGATCTCTTCCCTAGCCTTGTGCTAGTAGTAAGACGCCCATAACCTCATTTTACTTCTCATTATGTTGGTTAAAAGATTATGTTAATGACTAAACATGAAGATCTTGAAAGAACAAGAAGATAACTTTTAACATAAAGCTCAAAATCATAATAATCATCATAAGAAACTTGCTAGATTGTGATTAAACACCTGATCTAGCAAGTGAAAGGATGGATCTTGTGAAATCAACATGATCATCCCTTTATGTAAACATGAACTTGAAAGATGAAGTTGTTTTTATGAATGATGTTGATTGAAACATATTATAAGTCTTGTAGAAGAATGATTTCAAAAATAGTTTTCTCAAGAAACCAATTTCATTTACAATATTTACATAACCATGATTTTTAAAGAAACGAATCACATTTTTAGTGATAAATCAAAGCTAGAAACATGTTATTAACAAGAAAAATTCAAGAAGAAATATTTTTGAAAAAACATTTTATAAGTTGTGAAAGACTAAATTTCTCAAGAATAGTATTTATGAACAAAGAACCATGTTTTAGAGGGTAACTAAGTCTACTAATTAACATGGTAAGTTACTATAAGTTTTTACAAAATTTCAAGTTCATGATGTAGTGTAAATTGCATTATTTTGGCACATGGTAAGTGTTGATTGAATTGTTGTTAATTGGTGATGATTTTAAAAGAAAATGATATGCTTTGAAAACATGGAAACCTCCATTTTTAAGGGGAAACTATGGCAAAATTTTTCTAGAATTTAAACACTTAGAAAAATATTTTTTAAACAAGTGTTTATAAGTAAATTTTAACCATAGTTTTTCATATAAAATTTACCATAATTTTTTGTTACAAAAATTACAAATGTTGGAGGTTGTTTTTGATAAATAAAAGTGACTAAGTATATATTTTGGAAAATATATATTTAGATGTCACAATTTGTGTGATTACTTCTATATTATGTGTATTAGTTATATTATTTTAGGACTTGAAATAATATAACTTACCAAAATACCAAGAATTATGATACAAAATATTATCAAAATTCCAAGAAAACAAATATATAATTTATACCAAAAAATTTGACAAACCGAACAAGGAATAAGGGTTATAAATATATATTCCGGAATTAAGTTCATATATATATATATATATATTGACAAATGAGTAATACGGTATTTTGGAAACCAAGGAAACGAAAAAAATGATTTTTATAATTATTACAAAAATATATCATATTTTTGTCAAGTAGAAAATACATTATTTTTTAATAGAGAAAGAATATATATATTTTCTTGAATTATTAGAAGATATATTATTTTGAAGAAAATATATTTTCTTAAAAGAATTTAGAATATATTATTTTTGGGGTGAAAAATGGATTTACAAATATTTTCTAAGTTAATCTTGAAAATATATTATTTTTGAGATTTATATGAAAATATAATTATTTTTGCCAAGGAGGAATTATAGATAATTTTATATAAAAGTTTTCTTAAAATATATATGTATTTTAAGAATATAAATTGGTTATTTTTATTGGTTAAAAATTTTATTCCGGAAATTTAAATACAAAAATTTAGTATAAGAATACTTAATAAATACAATAAGAATACGTATTCTCGTACGTACAAATACACACCGGAATACGCCACCAGTACTTGGCAAAACACACAAGTCTAAAAATGCAAGTATACGTATACCCATCCTTGGGGGAAAATATTCACGAAGGATTACAAAACAAATAAGTTAAAGTATATTATTTTAACAAATATTCCAACAATTAATAAATATAATTTAAGTTAAAATATTATTATCTTAACAAATAATTATATACTTTGGAATAATGTTCATGACATCAAAAATGCAACTCAAAGATACTAAGTCATAGCAATTAAGATTAAAAGCCAAGGCACGACCTAGCCGTCTAATAAACCGTAGCACGTGTGTAGGTAGTCGTGCGACCGAGGAGAAGCTTTGAGTTACACCTGTTTGCAGGACGCAAGATTGTGAGTTCATGTCCCCCTTTTCTTTTAACTATTTTCGGTTTATAACTACGGGGGTGAAATGCATGTTTCAATGTTTCAAAAGTTCGAATGTTTCAATGGTATGGTTTAGCTAAGGAATGAACTGTTAGATCACGTGGATGATGTAGTATCTCTCTTAAGTGCCATTAATCTAGTATTAAGACCGAGGGGCATGAGTGGTAGATCTATCTGGGTGTAGCGAGCCCCACCCATGGGTCCTTGTGTGGCCGCATGTGGTGACTATGTCGTTCCCACCGGATGGACCGGAGGAAATCCGCTAGGTTTGAGCACTTCCTACACACCACACATATTAATGTACTTGCAAAACATTAATGATCTGTTCATAGACGCTTTCATACCGCTTATCAAAGGAATTCTCTCAAATGTTTACAAGTTATTACAAGCTCACATATAAACACATGAACTCGCTCAACTTTTGTTGTTGTTTTCAAACTACATGTATTTCAGGAAATTCATAATGGATCAGGCGGGCGTTCGAGGTTTTCAAGATGTGTCTACAATAAATGATGTCATCCCATTTTGAAGGGTTTGAATGGTGTATGTTATCCTTGATAAGATACATGGTTCAAATCCTTGTTTTAATTATGTATTTTATCAAGTCCTTTAACTTTAAACATTTGGTTGGTTTGTATTATAAACTTGAAGTATCGGTTTCATTTTAAACAATATGGTTTGTAACATTTTGAAACTTAGTAATGGATGAACATCATGATTTCTAGCATATAGTTGCTTGGTATAATTGAATGCAATGATATTAAGCAAGTCACACATAACACGCTTCCGCAAAAGTCAGGGTGTGAAAGTTTGGTATCAGAGCTTCGATTGTAGCGAACTAGGATTCTTTCTTGAGTCTAGACTACAATCATTAGGGCTCTCTCACGAAAATATTTTAACGGAATATTTTTCATTACATACACAAAACGCCAAGATCCATGGAACAAACATTTTACAAAAGAAAGACAAGAAACACAATGCAAGGTCACAGTTGGTGGTTTAGTTGCATGTGGTAGATTAGTAAGATAGAAAAGTCTCATGAAGGATAACGGGAATGCATGAATAAGTGATGATTGTCTTTGTTTACATATACTGAGTGTTAGTGGTTAACATATGTGCACATGTTATGATTATTTTGTTACAGGCACACATGTCTTCCTTTGAGAGCGGATTATCTAACGCTCACGGCCCTATGGACATCGTCTCAGACGATGAGATTGTACCTGAGCCAGAGATTTTCACATCGGACACCGAGAGTGATCCCGAGATGCTGTCTGAGGATGAGGACGACTTCCAGCCTTTCCATTACCGGATTTTGGCGACGACGTACCTATCGCTGATGGCGTCCCCGTTGAGGATCTTTTTGATTTTCCCGCTCCTATCCATGACTGTCTCATCATCGGTCACCCCGATGGTGAGCATATCGTCGCACCGATCCTCGACGCAGTTCCCCTCGTGGTCATTCCTCCTGAGTATTGGCCCTTTGATGACCTCTTTGGCGATGATGTCGTTTTATTTTTGGACGGTCCCCCAGCTGACGCTCAGGGCGACGGGGAGATTGATGATGATGATGTTGTTATTGTACCTCCTCCTGCTATTCCAGTTATCGAGTTATCTTCTGACTCCTTCCTACATTCAGTTTCAGACTCCTTTGAGTCTGTGACTTCTTCAGCCCTGCGGGCGGCAGGACTGCAGCTTTATGCCACTAATTCAGACGACGACACTGCGATGTCTGCTGCACCATTATCCCCAGCTCGAGTCCCTACACCTCCACACGTCCCAGAGCCCGTTCCTGAGCCAGACCCTATTCCGTTTGGTCACCCTGATATTGCACCACCTGTTCCAGACCCGGTTCCTGCACCACCTGAGCTTCCACATGTTGATCCATGCATTCCACCACCTCCACCTGCTGATGTTGCTCCCCCACCTCCATTTGTGACTGGCGCTCATCGCACTGATCTTCCGATTGTTTTCTTACAGGAGATCCCTGCTCCCCGACCAGGGGAGGGTACCTCGGGCCAGCCCCCCGAGTTATGACCCATTTGCTTCAGCTGATTTCCCTCCGATCCCACAGACTACACCGTTCACTCCATTGACATCTGCATCACTTGATGGGCCATTTCGATGGTTCCCACCATACGCTATGCCTATTTCCGAACCCTATCATCCCTCTCATTATGGAGGCTACACTCGGGATAAGTTTCTTTTGTCGCTTCAATTGCAGTTTAAGATCTTGAGTCGTAGAGTTCTTGAGTTAGAGCTCGGTGAGGGTGTCCAACGGTCACCTTGTCCCTGCTATTCCGCTTCTATCCCTCCACATTCATCATCAACTCCATTCGTACCTCCACCTGCTACTCCCGCACCTATTCCAGGTTTTGATGCCCGTTTTCTTACTGTCGAGCAGCATATTAGCTTTTTGCTTCGACGTGTCTACGAGCTCGAGGAGGAGCTCGCACATGTTCGCAGTTTGCTTTTCTTTCCTCCTCCTCCTCCGCCATCTGCATAGTAGGTTTTTGGTTTTATGCAGATGCATTACTTTTGGTGAGAGCACTACAATTGAGCCGAGATTGTGAAGAATGGAAGACCACTTTTTGACTTTTACTTTGTACATTGACAGACTTATTCGACAAGGGTAGTGTAACCCTATGTCTCTTTTGATATGATACAATGAGAAAACAATGTAACTCGCGGTTGGTGATTAATGAAAGCTCAATATTCGTGTTCTCATTAAATACATTGTTAGATTACATGTTCATGCGATGATTATGTTTGATTGATTGATGTCATGATTGTTTATGCTATATACATATATACCTATGATTCCTAGACAACTATTTATTAAGTTAACGAATAAGGCCTGACCTACCCGAATCTTCTTGTTAGAAGAAGAATGCCGCCTCGAAGGAACACCAACAATCCACTTCCAACGACTGAGGCAGAGCTACAAGAGCGCATCTCACAAGCCATCGCTCAGCACGAGGCACTCCGCTCCGAACATAGCGGAGGTACCTCTGGGAATAACCCCCCAATCGGTAATGTTAAGTCACCTAAGAAACATTACAATTCGTTTGGATATTTCCAATAGTGCTTTACTAATGCTTTCTGTGAATGATGTTGCTTGTGTTACAGGTTGTACCTATAAACAGTTCTTGGACTGCAAGCCCCTAAATTTTGATGGCACTGGGGGTGTTGTCGCCTTCGTACGATGGGTGGAAAAGATGGACTTTGTTTTGAGGATGAGTAAATGTGCTCCAGAGCAAAGAGTCACATATATTTCTGGGTTGTTCCTAGACGGAGCGCTGTCGTGGTGGAACCTTTAGGTTTAGACTTTGGGTGAAGCTGCTGCGTATGCATTAACGTGGGATGAATTGAAGGAGTTAATGCGCAAAAAGTATTGTTCTCGAGCGGAGATCCAGAAGTTGGAAACAGAATTCTGGAACTTGAAAATGGATGGTCTGAAGGTGGCTGAGTATATTCAGAGATTTCATGATTTGTCGAGAGTTGTCCCTTATTTGGTGGAGCCGGAGTTTAAAAGGATTAAACGTTTCATCTGAGGATTGGCACCTCAGATTCTGAGCATGGTGACAGCTTCCAAGCCTCCAACTATTTCTGAGGCTATTGACCTAAGTGTGGCGCTTACGGAGGAAGCAGTTCGGTTGGGAAAGTTCTCGATTTCTGAAACGAAGAAGAAAGAGACTCATGTGGAGTCATCTGGGGATAACAAAAGAAAGTTTACTAATTTCAAGAAAGGCACCCGAGCAAACAACAACAATGGCAACAAACACAGAGACACTAATCAGCCAGCTAAGGCACAGACTGGCACTAGGAATGCTGAAAATAAGGGAAGAGGGTATGCGGGATTCTTACCCAAGTGTGATAGATGTCAGTACCATCACACCGGTCCGTGCAGGAACCATAAGTGCGAGAATTATGGAAAGACTGGGCATTCTAAGGATACGTGCTGGTTTGGCGCAGGGCGCGGGAATGGAAATCAGGGCGGTAACGGTAATGGCAACCGTGGTGGGAATGGATATGGAAACAGAAACCAAGGAGGAAATAACAATCAAGGAGGTAATGGAAACAGGAACGGGAATGGAAACCAAGCGGGAAATGGAAATCGTGGAGGAAATAATAACAACAATCAGGGTGGTAATGGGAATGGACGCGGCCAAGGATGTTATGGTTGCGGTGATGTGGGGCACTTTAAGCGGGACTGCCCTAAAAATAATCAAGCTCATGGAAGGGTGTTTAACATCGGAGCTAGGGAAGCACGCCAGGATCTAAACGTGGTTACTGGTACGTTCCCTATTAACCAACAATATGCATCTGTGATGTTTGATACTGGTGCCGATTTTAGCTTCGTATCCCTAGAATTTAAGAATATACTTGGTTTAGTTGCAAGTAAGTTAGATGTCCCGTATTCAATAGAACTGGCTAATGGAAAGCTAGTAGAAGCTAATGAGGTGATTAGAGGTTGTATTATGGAGCTCGGAGAGCGTGAGTTTTCGATAGATCTTCTACCAGTCGAATTGGGAAGCTTTGATGTCGTAGTTGGGATGGATTGGTTGTCTAGCAACCGTGCGGAAATAGTGTGCCATGAAAAGATCATTCGCATCCCGATGGCGAATGAAGAGACGATCGTGATTCACGGAGAGAAGCATGATACGCCCTTGCAGATTATCAATTGCATGAAAGCACAGAAGTTTCTACGTAAAGGATGCGTTTCCTTCTTAGCTCATGTAGTGGATAAGGAAGCCGAAGAACCGAAGCTTGAAGATATCCCTGTGGTAAGGGAATATACTGAGGTCTTCCCCGAAGACTTGCCAGGATTACCTCCGCAACGACAAGTCGAGTTCCACATTGACTTGGTTCCAAGCGTCGCGCCTGTGGCCAAGGCACCCTATCGACTTGCGCCATCAGAGATGCAAGAGTTATCCACGCAGCTTCAGGAGTTATTGGACAAGGGATTTATAAGGCCGAGCTTCTCGCCTTGGGGAGCTCAAGTGTTGTTCGTCAAGAAGAAGCATGGTAGCTTTCGAATGTGCATCGACTACCAGAAGCTGAACAAGTTAACAATCAAGAATCGGTATCCATTACCGAGGATTGATGATTTATTCGACCAATTGCAAGGATCAAGCTACTATTCCAAGATTGATCTTCAATCGGGTTATCATCAGTTGCGGATTCAAGAGGAGAGTATACCAAAAACTGCATTTAGAACTCCTTATGGACACTATGAGTTCCTCGTAATGCCGTTTGGATTGACTAATGCGCCAGCAATGTTTATGGATTTGATGAATCGGGTGTGCAAGCCATATCTAGATAAATTTTTTATCGTATTTATCGATGATATTTTTATTTATTCGCGGACGAAGGAAGATCATGAGTAACACCTCAGAGCCATTCTAGATCTATTAAAGAGGGAAAAGCTCTACGCTAAGTTTTCGAAGTGCGAATTTTGGATACGCGAAGTACAGTTCCTCGGTCACGTGGTAAACAAGAATGGCATTCATGTGGATCCCACAAAGATTGGGTTTAGCGGGTTATTACCGCAGGTTCATCGAGAATTTCTCCAAGATAGCTCAACCGCTGACCTCCCTCACTCAGAAGGATAAGAAGTATGAATGGGGAGACAAGCAAGAAGAAGCCTTTCAACTGCTCAAGAATAAGCTATGCGATGCACCTATACTATCCCTACCCGAAGGCACCGAAGACTTCGTGGTATATTGCGACGCTTCGCGTCAGGGATTGGGTTGCGTGCTCATGCAACGCCAAAAGGTTATCGCTTATGCTTCACACCAATTGAAGGTCCATGAGAAGAATTATACCACTCACGATCTGGAGCTAGGTGCAGTGGTATTTTCCTTGAAGATCTGGCGACATTATCTTTATGGTACTCGATGTACAATTTTCAAGGAGCACAAGAGCCTGCAGCACATATTTGATCTGAATGAGCTTAATATGAGACAACGACGATGGGTTGAGTTGCTGAATGATTATGACTGCGAGATCAAGTATCATCCTGGAAAGGCGAATGTGGTAGCAGATGCCTTAAGTTGAAAGGAAAGGATTAAGCCCATAAGGGTTCGGGCTTTAGAAATGACTATTCAGACGGGCCTCACTTCACGTATACGTGCCGCACAACGAGAAGCTCTTAAGAAGGAGAATCTTAAGGCTAACTATCTCCGAGGAATGGAGAAGAAGTTAGTGCCTAACGAGGAAGGAACCTTGTATTTTATGGGACGCATTTGGGTTCCGCTTTATGGTGGTATACGAGAGGTTATCTTTGATGAAGCTCATAAGTCGAGGTACTCGATCCATCCAGGATCGGATAAGATGTACCAAGATCTGAAAGATTACTATTGGTGGCCAAGACTCAAGAGTGACGTTGCTATTTACGTTGTGAAGTGCCTAACATGTGCTAAGGTAAAGGCCGAGTATCAGAAACCTTCAGGTCTTCTGCAGGAACCAGAAATACCCATGTGGAAGTGGGAACAGATTTCAATGGACTTCATAACAAAGTTACCCAGGACTCCTAGAGGACATAATATGATTTGGGTAATAGTGGATTGGTTGACCAAGTCTGCGCACTTCCTACCGATTCGAGAGAATGATAGCACGTGAAAGCTAGCTTAGCTTTACCTCAGGGAGATAGTAACACGACATGGAGTGCCTATCTCGATAATATCTGATAGAGATGGACGGTTTGTGTCAAGGATTTGGCAATCCTTTCAGGAAGCCTTTGGTTCTCAGTTGAGTCTGAGTACGGCTTTTCACCCACAGACAGACGGTCAGAGTGAAAGAACTATTCAAACACTGGAAGACATGCTTCGTGCATGTGTGATGGATTTAGGTGGCAGTTGGGATACTCATCTACCGCTAGTTGAGTTTTCCTATAATAACAGCTACCATACAAGTATTCAAGCCGCACCGTTCGAAGCTCTCTATGGCCGTAAATGCCGCTCACCGTTGTGTTGGGCAGATGCTGGAGATAGATAGATGGTTGGTCCCGAACTGGTTCAAGAAACAACCGACAAGATCATGCAGATCTGAGAGAGCATCAAGGTGGCTCGTGATCGATAAAAGAGTTACGCAGATCAAAGACGAAAACCTTTGGAATTCGAAGTAGGAGACATGGTTTTGTTGAAAGTCTCACCTTGGAAAGGTGTAGCACGATTTGGGAAACGTGGCAAGTTAAACCCACGTTACATTGGGCCATTCAGGATATTGGAAAGGGTTGGTACCGTAGCGTACAAGTTGGAATTACCAGAGGAACTAAACGGTGTTCACATTTCATTTCATGTATCAAACCTAAAGAAAATCCCAACTCAATAGACAGTTATCATCCCTGCGGATGAAGTGCATACAGACGACACTCTCCACTTTACTGAAGAACCTATCGAGGTTACAGACTGGAAAGTTAACAAGACTCGGAGGAGTAGTGCTAAGCGTGTCAAGGTTCGTTGGAAATCACGTCACGACCCATAATTTACTTGGGAGCGTGAAGATCGAATGAAATCAAAGTATCCACATTTGTTCCCTAACTCCCCTGCAACCGATAGTGAAGCTTAAAATTTCGGGACGAAATTTTCATAACGGGTGGAGAATGTGACAACTGTCAAATTTCCATGTATCCATACAATAATTAAACAGTAATTTACAGCTTGATGATTGTGCATGGTTTAAATTAACGACATGAATGCTTTCTAATTATTGTCATATACATACAAGTGCATCACATATTGCATGATGTCATATCATTATTACGTGAACACTTTATGATTCAAATGATGCACGAAACAAAGTTAGCACAGTTATTAGACAAACTAGAAGTACTGACGGGAGTTCAGTACTCAGACAGACATGATATTAAGACACAGAATGAGCCAAAAACCAAGAGTTACACTAGTATAGTGTGCAGGAAAGTAAGGATCATAAAACTGCCTTCCTAGTGATAGTTTAAGTGCCGGAAAATGCCTAAAACTCACATAAACTGCAGAATTCTGCAATTTTCATCAAAAATCAAAATTTTAACAACATAATATTATGCAGAATTATGGTTTAATGGTCCAGAATACTTTCCCAAGTGCCGGGAATCAAAATTGTCATAAAAGGGAACATAAAGCACACAAAACTGCGTAGTTTGGCATCTTAACGAACTGGTAACCAACCGAACAACCGGACACTACCCGAAACACCAAATTTTCACTAGAAGCACTGTTTTATCATTTCTGAGCTAGTTATGGTCGCCGAACATCATAACACACCTTATAATTACATAACACCTAAAACACTAACCTTTATACTTAGATTCTAACTAAACAGCCTAACTTACCATTACATGCTAACCATCTACCCCCCCCCCCATTGGCGACGGTTACAAGGGTGGCCCCACCCTTGATTTTATGTGAATTATTTATTTGATCATGCATGATACTTTAGAAACATTAAAACCAATGGATACTTAAATGTTGGAGAGTTGTAAATAAAAACCACAAGTTCTTACATAACTTCTCATTCCAAACATCAAACACCTTCACTCTCTTCCTCTCCTCCTCCCTCACGGCCGAGAAGCACCACCACTACACCACCCTCTTTCAAGTCTTGTTCATCCAATCTCAAGTGTTACAAAGGTGCTCGGAGCTAAACTAAGGAGCTTGGTGCCATTGGAAGTTGAAGGACCTTTCTCAAGAGCTATTAACCACCAAGTTTATCATCTTCTTCAACTTTGATCTCTTCCCTAGCCTTGTGCTAGTAGTAAGACTCTCATAACCTCATTTTACTTCTCATTATGTTGGTTAATGTTGGTGCATATGTCTGTCGACTTCGTCTTGTATCGAGTCTTGTAAACGTTTAGATAGATCAGGGCACGTAAAACGAGGAATGTATAGTGTGGAGCCATTTCGCACGAAATGGCAGAAGCCATTTCGTACGAAATGAACATATCCATTTCGCACGAAATGGTTATTGCTCATTCCGTGCGAAATGATTCCTCTATATATTGATGTTGTGCTATTTCATTTGTAAGGTTCCTGATTCCGGTACCGAAGTGCTGCCGACGTGTCATTTGATCTGTAACAGTGTTATATCAATATACAAGACAGTTAAAGAGTGAATCAAGCTGTAATCAAGTCTATATCATTGAATTCCGCCTTTGATATGGATTAGAACTCTTCTGATTAACTCGTTTAGATCGAATCTCGATCCTACAAGTGGTATCAGAGCTCAGGAGGAAGAGTTCATACCAATTCAGCTTGTTTTCATCTGATTTCTAACTTCTACACCTTCTTTTTCAAAATTAACAAGTTTTTACGTTTAAAATGGCTTGATTTTCTCACGTTATAAGCGAAACATTGTTTTAACGAATCCTTGAAAGAATTGGACCTAAAATCGACCTAAAACCAGATCAATTTGACAAAAATCATGGCCGTTTGAGTGACATCGACAGCATTCCGCACGAAATAGACCATTTCGTGTGAAACTGTCATCTCATTTCGCATGAAATCATCTTTGTGGAATCCTTTTCGCACGAAATCAACATCTTGGACTTCATTTCGCACGAAATCAACACTTTGGACTTCATTTCGCATGAAATCAACACTTTGGACTTCATTTCACACGAAATCAACATCTTGGACTTCATTTCGCACGAAATCTACTGTTTGGAATTCATTTCGTATGAAATAGACTTTCATTTCGTACCAGAGGACCTTTTCGCTTGAAATCTGCATTTCGTGTGAAAGCTACTTTCATTTCGCGTGAAAGTCCATTCCGCTTGAAGAGGCCATTTCGCAACAAAGTTCCATTTTGCATCAAAGGAGTCCATTTCGTTTGAGATCTTATTTCGTGTGAACTTACATTTTGCTTGAACTTTGTGAATTTGTGTAACAGGTTACCGAAACATGGAAGAGGAATTTTATAATGCGTTTGCTACCGCACCAGCTGCACCAATTTCAGTTACCGAAACTCTTGAAATCGAAAATGAAACGAGAACGTCTCAAAAGCCTCCAAAGCTTATGTACATCGAGGATTTTAAAGGGTGGCAAAATCGTTTTGAAAACTGGGTGCAAGCCTATAAGTTTGATGCATGGTGCTCGTTAGATGTAGATTACGTTAAACCGAAAAATGAACGTGGGATTGAAAAAGCTTTAAGTGACTATTCAGTGGCTGAGAAATTGAAATATACCAGTGAAAAAATGATGATTAGTCTTCTCCAACAATCCGTAAAAGAAGATATTTTTGTGTTACTTCAACATGAAGGAACTGCTAGATCTATTTGGTTGGCGTTGATTAACAAGTTTAAGGGAAGCGCTGATATGATAAAGAACAAACAAGCTTTACTAAAGAAATCATTTGATATGTTTGTAGCTTTTGAAGGAGAAACAACAAAAATGACTATCGATAGATATTGCCATCTTGTTCTGGAAATGGGAAGATTGGCAATAAAGGAAGACGACGATGAATGGGTTGATAAGCTAGCCGATGCATTACCACAGAACAAATGGGGAACATATTTGTTGATCTTAAAACATATGAGAAAATCTCAAAGTATGAATTTGGCGAAGTTCATTCAGACGATTGAAGAACATGAATTGGATATTCAGAAAACTGCTATCATGAATAATCCAAATGCTCAAAAAGATGTTAGTCTATACTACAGAGGAAACAAATTTGAGACTACTCCAAGCCCAAAGATTAAGACTGCTTTCAGTGCTGATAGTTCTTCTGGAACTAATGGTAGTACAGTAACTCAGAGTGGTGGATATTCGTCATCGTATTCAACTTTTGATCCGAATTACACAACACCAAGTCCTCAACGACATAACTCAACAAATCTACAATGCAATGTTACATTGAATATTCAAAATGGTCAAAATCTTTCTCCAGAAATGGCTAAGCAACACATGGCATCACTTGTTACTATGTTAGAATCTTATGAAAGTTTAGTTGCTGGAAGAATTGGAAATCTGATGCTCACCAAAGAGGATTATGACCAGATTGATGCTGAGGAACTTGAATTGATAGACATCAAGTGGTGTTTAGCCAGTGCTGTAAGAAGAGCATAAAAATTCACACAAATCACCGGAAGAGATGATTTTCGTGAAATTGCTTCATCTCCGATAGGGTTTGACAAATCAAAGGTTACTTGTTTTTGTTGCAAAGAAAAGAGACATTTTAAACGAGAATGTAAAAATAAAGAAGCAACCGGAAGACAAGATCCATTTGGAAAGAACGATTATTATCAAAAATCAATTTTTCATCAGATTGTTCAACAACCATCATCATCCCGTGATATTGAAGACGGAAAGAATAAAGCTTTTCTTGTTAATCAAGATGATGAAAAAGTGGCAGAGGGATTTAGCTGGGACAAATACATTCCGGCTGATTCAGGATTAGTTGCTCGAATCCTAGAAGAAGAAGAAGTCAAATCTAAGCCAAAAAGAACGAAGATTTTCAGATCATCAGAAAGTGATGAAGATACCGATGATGAGGAAAAATACATTAATAATGCTAGAAAAAGTTTAGACTCATTCAGTTTTAATTTGTTTTTTGCAGATAAAATTGAAATGTTGAAAGAAAAAAGGGTTGCTCGTCTAAAAAAAGAATTGGAAGAATTAGAAGCAAGAAAGATTGCTGAAGAAAAGGCAAAATTGGAAGCTAAAGAAACAAAAGCTGAGGAAAATTCGACAGAAAAGGTTGAAGTTGAAGGATGGGAAGCAGAAATAGAATTCGATGAAGAACCAATGATGGAGAAAATAGTTGAAAAAATTGTTGAAGTGGAGAAAATAGTTGAAAAAATTGTTGAAGTCAAAAAGATTGTCGAAGTTGAAAAAATTGTCGAAGTTGAGAAGATTGTCGAAATTGAGAAGATTGTTGAGGTAACGAAACCTTGTCTGAAATGTTTGGAATCATGCAAACCGTGTGAAGAGAAAGACAAGAAGATTTGTGAACTTGAAGAGTTGAAAGAAAAATTGTTGTTTGATGTGAAGTATGTAAAAGAATCATATGATGTGTTGAACAGAACGGTTGACAGTCTGAACAAGACAAACTTAGAAGTTGATGCTGCTATGACGATGATGAGTTCAACATTAATGACAAAGCAGAAAGTCATCAATGAGTATATTGAAGATTGTGCTAAGCTGAAGCAGGATTTGGAACTTGAAAAGATTGAAAATGAAATAATCAAACGATTGCTGTTGAGTTATACAACTTGTGATTATTTGATTGATCGAGTTTATCCTACTGTTGCAGGTCTTGAAGCCTTTCAAGACAAAAAGACGGAAGAGGATACTGGTAAGAAACAAAGTGTCAAGTATAACAAGTGTCCGCCTCCGATCTGGGAAAGTTATTCTCCCAGAAAGCCAAATGAGGAACGTTTAAATAAGGCTCTCAACATAAAGTTAAAGTCTGAAATCATTGATGAGTTACCAGACAACATTGACATCACATTCACAGCGTCTGACACTGATCATAAGTCTGAGTTATTAAAGAAAGTGGTCGATCAAGTGTTGGATATGGATGAAGAGTCAAAGTTGGAGTCTAAATATGAAAGTTCGAGTTCATCAGACAAGAGTCCGAGTTCACCAGTCAAACGGGTTTACAATAAAGATTTTCTGTTATCAAAGAATAACTTGAATGACGAAACATTTAAAGTAGCATATACTTTGAATGATTCTGACAAATTATTTTCTGATGAAGAATTTCCAATAAGAAGTGTCAAAATTGAAATGATCAAACAGGTTTTCAAATTAACGGAAATTAATATTTCTGAAATAAAAGATTTAAATCTTGCCAAAAAACCTAAAAAGTACACTTCAAGAGTTCAACAGAGATTGAACAAGAAAAATGGTTACAGTTCTGGTTCAGGTTATCGAAAGAAACCAAACCATAACGGTAATTTCAAAAGACAGGGATTAGGTTTTATTTCCCCAGAAAATCATAAAAATGAGAAAACGTATAAACCAAAAACTAAATTTGTTTCAGGTGCAAGTTCAGTAGAGGAAGAGAAGAAACCATTCTGGAAACAGACAAACAAAGAGTTTCTTGCTGAGAAGAAAAAGAATATGGTTAATAAATCTGAACAAAGAGTTGACAGAAGAACCTGTTTCAAATGCCAAGAAGTTGGACACATAGCTTGGAATTGTCCCAAGTCCACTTATACAAAACAGGGAGTTACTTCTAACTCTAAGATGAAAGAAAAATGGATTAATAAAATGAAACAACCAACAGAAAATGTTAAAAGGTTCAAAGATTCTACTTTCGAAATTGGTGAGAGTTCAAAACATTTTTACAAAAGAAAAGTCGATTTGAACAAACAAAGATGGGTTGTTAAATCAGAAGTAGTTCTGACAATGAATCTGACTCGTCAAAGTCAGAGGAGTCATTTGTTGTGAAAAGTGAGAAGAATTCCGTTCCAGAAATGAACGAAGAAAACTTTCCGCCATTGTCAAAAGAAAACTTGAAGTTGAAAGTTGGTAAGGTTGAAATTTCAGATCAATTCTTTGCTGATAAGGAAGAATTTGATGCTGAAAAGGTTTTCAATGGAAATGTAAAACATATATTTGGAAAGATGGTTAACGGGAAGGTAAAGAGTGTGAAAGATTTTTACAAATCTAAAAGACGGTGGGATAGAGTTGAATCGAAATCACCCAAGGCTGGTCAGGCTTGGGTGACAGCTTGTTCAACTTAAAAATCCTGACTTGCCGGAGCTCCCAAGTTGGTAATCGTGGAGCATGAATCGGCATCATTCTTAAAATTGTTTTTGTGAAAAATTATAAAAATGTGAAAATTTATCAAGTGTGACTTGCCGGAACTCCCAGGTTGGTAAGTGTGGAGTAGGAATCGGCATCTTTCTACAAGTACAAGTGGTATTTCAACTTACAAGTGGTATTTGTTCTTAAAATTGTTATATTTCAATTTCGACCTACAAGTGGTTTGGGTAATAAGAATTTACAAGTGGTTAATCAAGATCATTAGGTTGAACTTGATTTAATTTTTTTTCAAGTGATTGAAGAAGAACAAAGTGATGAAGTAAACCCCTAACCTACAAGTGGTTTGGGTAATAAGAATTTACAAGTGGTTAATCAAGGTCATTAGGTTGAACTTGATTTAATTTTCATTCAAAGTGGATAAGAAAACAAAGTGATGATCATAACCCCGATCTTACAAGTGGTAAAATCAACAAAACTAATTTTTTGAAAAAACCATTTGATTAAAACAAACTTAAGTGTTTTGAAATCATTATGGGAAAATAGTTTGTTGACAGGGGGAGTTCTGATTGTTTATGCCAAGTGGATGGCGAATTGAAGCAATTCGTGTCAGTTTGTCACTTTACTTTGTACAGTTGATTGAGTTTACATTTCAAAATTTTCCCCGGAAAATCAAAAATTGAGACATATTTTGATTTTAGGGGGAGTAATTTTGAAATTTTGAAAAATGCAAAAACATGATAAAATCTAAAAGGTCAAAAACAATGAAAAATCAAAAATGAGTTTTGTTGAGAAAAAGAGGAAATGATAGTATATTAGTTAGACAGTTACGGTATGCTAAAGAAATGTAATGATTAAATAGCATTAAACAGTCTCACTAATGATATGCCGATAGGTTTTTACACGTTTAGTAAACTTTTTCAGGATATAAACTTAAATTCAAACTTGCTTGTTTCGTGGGGAACACTACTTGGATATATAGGTAACCCCTGAAATCTTGTTTGAAGGACCCCTCTTTCTGAAATACTAGGTCTTTATGCTCAGTGATATCTGGGGTATTATCCCGGGACTTCTGATAATGCGGAAGCAATGGCCTAGTCCCCGTATAATACTTTACTGCTGCTTGAAATAAAAGCCCGCCCTCAGCATAAAAAATGATAAAAAAATCGAAAAGATTAAACCATGTGCTGTTGTAAAAAAAAAAGATCCTCTAAAGGGGACACACCAAAAGTCGAGCCTTCAACTCAACAAAAAATATGAGCTCTCAAGGTTTCGCATTTAACCCCTTACAGATATCATCTGTGGTATACTCACCTGTAAGACTGAATATTGGGATCTGGATACGGGAGTATATTCAAGAGGTGGAACACATGAATGAGTTTAAGCTCTTAATACACCTAATTCGTATCCTGAATCAGTTGAAATTTGTGTGAGAATTTAAGTGGATCAGTATATCGACAATCTAAGTGAACTGTTTAATTCTTAATGTGTAACTAAGCTCAACGGTACTTGTGACTTGTCAAAAACTGATATGATCCTCTTACACAAGTTCGTAAAAAAATGTGTTTGTATATATTTCTTTACTGTATTTCATTTGAAACAAAAAGCTCAAAAAGATTTTCAGTGTGTTTTAGCATAAATTTTGAAAATTCAAAAAGATTTTCGACAACTGATATTGAAAAGCTGATTTTCAAAGTTCCAAGTGCTAAACATGATGAACAGGTTTGGGTGAATTTGTTTTGAAAAAGAAAAGTGATATTTGCACAAGTGGTCATCAGAAATAAAAAATGTTAAATCATTTTGGATGATACTTTCAAGTGATGATTTGAGATTAATTCTGCAAGTGGTTTATAAATCTGTTAAATCTTGTCTATTGAGAATCTTATTTTTAGGTTGAGATTTATGCAGGTCCCCGTGTTTAAACCTGAGCAGGATGAGCGCCAGGTCACGATTTTAGAAAAAGAGCTAAGTCAGATTGCGATCCCGGAACAATTTAAGGGGGAGTCTGCTAGTAAAGGGGAGTCTGTAGATGCAAGAGCCAGAATCGAATCCTGATGATCAGAGAGAGAGGAGATTGAAGATTGGATCAACATTCAAGGGGGAGTTTGAATGATTGAGAGCCAGTTTAAGACCCTGGATAAGAGAGAGAGAAGAAGAGAAAGGTCAAAGGGAAGCTTACACTGTCAGATGTTTTAAAAAGAGCCCGAAGTCTGATAAAGACAGAAGACTTGACATTCTGAAGACTTGTACTGAAGACTCGTCGACATCCAAGGGGGAGTCTGTTGGTGCATATGTCTGTCGACTTCGTCTTGTATCGAGTCTTGTAAACGTTTAGATAGATTAGGGCACGTAAAACGAGGAATGTATAGTGTGGAGCCATTTCGCACGAAATGGCAGAAGCCATTTCGTACGAAATGAACATATCCATTTCGCACGAAATGGTTATTGTTCATTCCGTGCGAAATGATTCCTCTATATATAGATGTTGTGCTATTTTATTTGTAAGGTTCCTGATTCCGGTACCGAAGTACTGCCGACGTGTCATTTGATCTGTAACAGTGTTATATCAATATACAAGACAGTTAAAGAGTGAATCAAGTTGTAATCAAGTCTATATCATTGAATTCCACCTTTGATATGGATTAGAACTCTTCTGATAGACTCGTTTAGATCAAATCTCGATCCTACAGTTAAAAGATTATGTTAATGACTAAACATGAAGATGATGAAAGAACAAGAAGATAACTTTTAACATAAAGCTCAAAATCATAATAATCTATGTTGTTTAAGTGTATGTGTGAATCTTGATTGTTGATTTCTTATGTTTATGATGTTAATCATCATAAGAAACTTGCTAGATTGTGATTAAACACATGATCTAGCAAGTGAAAGGATGGATCTTGTGAAATCAACATGATCATCCCTTTATGTAAACATGAACTTGAAAGATGAAGTTGTTCTTATGAATGATGATGATTGAAACATATTATAAGTCTTGTAGAAGAATGATTTCAAAAATAGTTTTCTCAAGAAACCAAGTTCATTTACAAGATTTACATAACCATGATTTTTAAAGAAACTAATCACATTTTTAGTGATAAATAAAAGCTAGAAACATGTTATTAACAAGAAAAATTCAAGAAGAAATATTTTTGAAAAATCATTTTATAAGTTGTGAAAGACTAAATTTCTCAAGAATAGTATTTCTGAACAAAGAACCATGTTTTAGAGGGTAACTAAGTCTACTAATTAACATGGTAAGTTACTACAAGTTTTTACAAAATTTCAAGTTCATGATGTAGTGTAAATTGCATGATTTTGGAACATGGTAAGTGTTGATTGAATTGTTGTTGATTGGTGATGATTTTAAATGAAAATGATATGCTTTGAAAGCATGGAAACCTCCATTTTTAAGGGGAAACTATGGCAAATTTTTTCTAGAATTTAAACACTTAGAAAAATATTTTTTAAACAAGTGTTTATAAGTAAATTTTAACCATGGTTTTTCATATAAAATTTGCCATAATTTTTTGTTACAAAAATTACAAATGTTAGAGGTTGTTTTTGATAAATAAAAGTGAGTAAGTATATATTTAGGAAAATATATATTTAGATGTCACAATTTGTGTGATTACTTGTATATTATGTGTATTAGTTATATTATTTTAGGACTTGAAATAATATAACTTACCAAAATACCAAGAATTATGATACAAAATATTACCAAAATTCTACTAACACAAATATATAATTTATACCCAAAAATTTGACAAAACGAACAAGGAATAAGGGTTATAAATATATATTCCGGAATTAAGTTCATATATATATTTTGACAAATGAGTAATATGGTATTTTGGAAACCAAGGAAACGAAAAAAATGATTTTTATAATTATTACAAAAATATATCATATTTTTGTCAAGTAGAAAATACATTATTTTTTAATAGAGAAAGAATATATATATTTTCTTGAATTATTAGAAGATATATTATTTTGAAGAAAATATATTTTCTTAAAAGAATTTAGAATGTATTATTTTTGGGGGTGAAAAATGGATTTACAAATATTTTCTAAGTTAATCTTGAAAATATATTATTTTTGAGATTTATATGAAAATATATTTATTTTTGCCAAGGAGTAATTATAGATAATTTTCTATAAAAGTTTTCTTAAAATATATATGTATTTTAAGAATATAAATTGGTGATTTTTATTGGTTAAAAATTTTATTTCGGAAATTTAAATACAAAAATTTAGTATAAGAATACTTAATAAATACAATAAGAATACGTATTCTCGTACGTACAAATACACACCGGAATACGCCACCAGTACTTGGCAAAACACACAAGTCTAAAAATGCAAGTATACGTATACCCATCATTGGGGGAAAATATTCATGAAGGATTACAAAACAAATAAGTTAAAGTATATGATTTTAACAAATATTCCAACAATTAATAAATATAATTTAAGTTAAAATATTATTATTTTAGCAAATAATTATAAACTTTGGAATAATATTTATGACATCAAAAATGCAACTCAAAGATACTAAGTCATAACAATTAAGATTAAAAGTCAAGGCACGACCTAGCCGTCTAATAAACCGTAGCACGTGTGTAGGTAGTCGTGCGACCGAGGAGAAGCTTTGAGTTACACTTGTTTGCAGGACGCAAGATTTTGAGTTCATGTCCCCCTTTTCTTTTAACTGTTTTCGGTTTATAACTACGGGGGTGAAATGCATGTTTCAATGTTTCAAAAGTTCGAATGTTTCAATGGTATGGTTTAGCTAAGGAATGAACTGTTAGATCACGTGGATGATGTAGTATCTCTCTTAAGTGCCATTAATCTAGTATTAAGACCGAGGGGCATGAGTGGTAGATCTATCTGGGTGTAGCGAGCCCCACCCATGGGTCCTTGTGTGGCCGCATGTGGTGACTATGTCGTTCCCACCGGATGGACTGGAGGAAATCCGCTAGGTTTGAGCACTTCCTACACACCACACATATTAATGTCCTTGCAAAACATTAATGATCTGTTCATAGACGCTTTCATACCGGTTATTAAAGGAATTCTCTCAAATGTTTACAAGTTATTACAAGCTCACATATAAACACATGAACTCGCTCAACTTTTGTTGATGTTTTCAAACTACATGTATTTCAGGAAATTGATCATGGATCAGGTGGGCGTTCGAGGTATTCAAGATGTGTCTACAATAAATGATGTCATCCCATTTTGAAGGGTTTGAATGGTGTATGTTATCCTTGATAAGATACATGGTTCAAAGCCTTGTTTTAATTATGTATTTTGTCAAGTCCTTTATGGAACTTTAAACATTTGGTTGGTTTGTATTATAAACTTGAAGTCTCGGTTTCGTTTTAAACAATATGGTTTGTAACATTTTGAAACTTAGTAATGGATGAACATCATGATTTCTAGCATATAGTTGTTTGGTATAATTGAATGCAATGATATTAAGCAAGTCACACATAACACGCTTGCGCAAAAGTCAGGGTGTGACATTGGTACCTAAACATCGCAGTTTCGGTCAAAAACTCTTAAAACGGAAGTAAATTGTGGGATAAAAACATGTATAATTTAACGTATATCAACTCCCGTTATAACCTACTTGCAATCCGGCACCCTCCCATAGAGCAAGGCGAAAGCCAAAAAGATCCAACACAAAGCTTTGTAATACCAGTTATCCGATGGGATACTATAAAGGAGATCTTATATGGGCCCACTCTTACGTTGTGTGGACTCTAAGGATGCCAACTACCTCATACGTGAAATTCCTGAAAGCATTTGCGACATTCACGTAGGCCTGCGTATGGTGGTAGCGAAGGTGATGAACATTGGCTATTACTAACTCGGGATGCCTTTAGACGTTGTTAAAGAGTTGCGCATGTGCGACTCATGCCAGAGGCACGCGCCAGAAACCTTACGCCCAAAAAATAATTTAACTCCTATCACAACTGCTTAGCCTTTCCAGCAGTGGACTATCGATATGGTTGGACCCTTTCCAGAATGGTGAAGGATACTTGTGTATTCATAGCTAAGTACAACAATGAGTCATGCCGTAGAATGTAAATAACTTTTTTGACAAATTAACTTTTTTCCAAAATATCATGAAATCTTCCATTAATCTATTTTATAATTTAAGAATAGTATCGCTATACTAAAAGAATGTCTTTTTAAAGCGTATTAAATAAGGTGCGAACAATAGAACATCATGATTCTTTCACTAACGGGTCAGGATTATTTCAACAATGAGTCAGAATTTACAACAGGACATCAAGATTAATAATGAATCATTATTTTTGCAATATGGCATTAGGGAGTATTTCAACAACGCGTCAGAATTATCAGGATCTACAACAATATGCGTTAGGACTATGTGTCATTCACGCCTAAAATTCTCTTTTTTTTACGCATTTACCCCACCTAGCGAGAGACGTGACACTAACTCCGTCTCGTGGTTTTTTCATTCGTTCTCACGGTTCTCACAATATTTAGCGTTTTCATTTAAACCTTCCCCCATATATATATAGGGTCAGGATTTAGAGAAAACAGTAGAAAGTGTGAGGACGGTAAGAACGCTTATGGATCGTCCGATCAAAACAATCTATGGACTAGATTGGCGCGGTGGCGTTTTCGTAAATAACATCAATTTTATTACGTGGACGCGCTTCATTAAGGGTAAAAAAGGTAAAACATCATTTCTCACATAAAACGCCATTGAAAAATAAAACGCCAAATAAATACAAAACGCCAATTTTATCACTACGTATTTTTTTCTTTGTTTTTATTTAAGCTACCTGGCTACAAAAACGCCACAAAATATGAAACGCCATAATATATAACGCCAAACCTTACATCCGGATAAATGTTAATTACATTTTTTGTTATAAAAATAATATCCCGCCTAAACTACGCGCCAAAAAAAATTCTATAAATAAAAACGTCTCACCACCTTCCGTTTATCACACTAAAACAACACACAAAAACACAGGGGTTCCTAAAAAATACAACTCAATGTAAAACGTCAAAAAATACAACGATGGCAAACATCTTTTCTTTGATACTCAGTAATGTTCTGCATGAAGTTTCGATGAATGATTTGTTACGTGAGTTTAGTAAGATTTTGCTGGATGAGATGGACAAAATTCAAAAAAGAGGGACTGATGACACTCATATGTCATTCTATCATCTTTGTTCTTGAAGAAGGTTTGGATGATTAGAAGAGACTTATACCAGTGTAAATGCTACTTTGGCCTCGATGATTATAATGAAGACGACGGGCAGATAGCATCCACCCACAAACGGTTGATCTATGTCTCCAACATCCACAAAGACACTTCAACACATGAACAAATAAAATAAACCACGCCAAAACCAAAACGCCATTTATTTGTGACAGTTCTTGTAGTTTCAAAAGAAAAAAGAGACTGATGACACTGAAGATTTTGTGACACCCCAGGAAAATCTGGAAAACAACGCAACTTAACTAGCTTCCTCAGTAACCACGCGCTAAATTTCGGGACGAAATTCTCTTAACAGGGGGAGAATGTGACAACCCTCAAATTTACATGTATTCCGTACAATTTATTATTGATAATGAAAGTGCTTGACGACTGTGTGGAATTACTTAACTACTTTCTGATATCTGTGTTATATTTACATGCGCCTGTTAACACACTAGTAATGTACAGAAAAGTTACTGAATAGTCCTGTGTGATTTCCTAAGTGTTAGAAATTAAAAACGTTACAAAAATATATAAATAGGACGCCTTACGAATTAATTAAGCACTTTAACGGAACAGTGTCAAACCGAACAACCGGACTTTACCCGGAACATAAAAATATTGCCAATAACATTGTTTACACTTTTCTGAGCTAGTTAGGGTCCTCGAACACCCTAACACCCGTTACAAAACACTACACACTAATAGTTAATTTTAACCTCTAACTAAACTAAGTAAACATTAACTATAAAGTTCAAACCAAACCATGACCCCCCCCCCATGTGTGTATTTCGGTCATCATAGGGCCCCACCATATATTTCTCTAAATCCTCCATGATCTTGCTTTAAATCTTTCTAGAAATTGCCTAGATAATGTATGGTACTTGTGAGACATATTAACCAAGGGTTAATGTCATTGGATGGTTATAATATGGATGGAAGATTTCATTTTCACCTACACTTGATCACCACCTCTCTCCCTCTTCTTCTTCCTTAACCTACGGCCCCAACCCCACCACCCACCACCTCCATTTTCAACCATCCTTCATGTATTCCAAGGTGAACTAGAGGTGAAAAGAACTAAGTTAGGAAGCTCGGTGCTCGCGGAACTTGAAGGACCTCTCTCGTTTTCTTTTAACCACCACTTTTCTACACTCGAACTCTCCTAGCCTTGTGCTAGTGGTAAGAACTTAGATCCGTTCATTCTTAATGTTATTTAAGGGGTTAATAAGTGATTTGATGATTAAAGTTATGAAACACTAAAGAACTTGCACTAAAGTCTTGAACATGTTGGTTAATGGATGAATATGTGTGTAAATCATGTAGATCTTGTGTGATTATGATGATTGGGTGATTATCTGATGCTTTACTGAATGATATTAGTGTATGATGTTGTTGTGGTCACTAAACTTGTTAAAGGAATCGATCGAACACGATTTAGAAGGTTAAACACAAAAGAATCAGAATCTGTCTAACTTTTACAGCCCACTTCTGTTGGCTGTAAACAGGTCTTAACCTCAACGAAAAATCGATATTTTGAATCTAAAATATGTTATTATGAAATACGGTTCTAATGGCACCGGAATCGTAATTTTTGGACTCCGTTTACTATTTTTAAAGTGTTAATTTGTAACAGCTACTTAAGCTGAATTTTGACAGCAATAAATGGGTGTCGTACTTTCAGTCATAACCGGAGTTTTGTGATGAATCGGGCCATGAAAATTTTACTGTAGATGATAACTTAAGTATTTGTAATTACCCCACTGGAATTTCGTAAATCGGACTTACGATGAATTTTTAATAAATTGTTTCGTGGACTGTGGTCAGAAATACATAAATCTGAGTTCAGTCCCGAAGATGAATTTTTATAAAATATTGGTGATGAACCGGACCCCGATATTTTTACACAATAAAATATGGAACGTTTAAGACACTCTGTAAAAATTTGGGAATTTTTGGAACATGTTAACTATTTTATTAAAATCACCGAAAACAGCCCAGTTTCGAGTATAAAAACTGAAACGACATAAGTAGTGATTTGCGTGTCTAAATGTCGAGTATGCTATCTGTGAATGATCTAACATGTTATATGTGTTATATGCATTATTGTATGTTTGCTTATGAGTGGGGAATGGATGGGAAGTATATATGGGCGTAAATCGTTAAAGTGTGTGCCTGTTATGTGGTAGAAGTAATGTGCAAATAAACCGTACGTAGGATACGTGTTATGCATGAGAAACTGATTGTTATCCGTACCTTATTAGGACGCGATTGACCGACCTTGACTGTTAACTATATTGAGAATCTAACCGAGCAAACCGAGGTGAGTTCACACACTTTCTAAGGCATGGGATTCCCGGTGGTTTGGGAATGGGTTAAAGAATTAAAACTAAATCTACATATCCTCCTTGGGTAGGATATGTACGGCCATCCTCCGTAAGAGTGGATGCCATTATTAAACCTACGAATTCTCCTGGTGCAGAATACGTACGTTCGTCCTCCTGGTGCAGGACAACAACCTTAAAACTGGCTAGACAAAACTCTATCATGAAGTCCCTCAATTTATATCGACTTAATCGCCGAGGCCAATGGCGAGCGGGTCATTAGTTAATAGCGCTATTAGGTTTAACAAACCTCACACCGTGCCAGTCGGACGGGCGTGTACTAATGGACTATGGCAGATTGTCAGTGATGATAGACACTGATATAGGGCACAACTTATTTGCGTAGCAGTCGATATCATTCCGTCTAGTAGTTCAAACGGGGAAACCCCCACTGATCATGGTTATGGATTGGGTAAAGAAAAAGGGAATTGGTTAAATGTACTTTCAACTACGGGGTAACCCCCACGGCAAATAAGCCAACGAAAGTCAAACCACGTTTTCAGAAACACTTAAAACTAAACAACCAAACGTGAACTCACTCAACTTTGTTGTTGACTAGTTGTTACATGCCTTACAGGTCGCTAGATGCTTTTGGGAGCTTGCACGAGGAAGGAGTCGTTGTGGTGTACGGACGGTTTACTTCCTTTTGGTCACCAATCGTATTGTGTTTGGTTTTATTTACTTAATTATGTTGTTCAATATGATTGGTGGCTCGATCCTGGTCATGTCACGCCTCCAAGCGGTGATACTCCGCGTGTGGATTTTGGGGGTGTGACAGATTGGTATCAGAGCCATTGGTTATAGAGAACTTGGTTTTAATAAGGGAAAAGTTTTCATTAAAACCAGACTATAACCTGTACAGTGCTCAACGATCCACAACGACGCTTCGCTCCACGTGCAAGACTCGACACCATAAGTGGTATGATTTATGTTATATTGTCGGTTAGATAGTTCTCACTGTGCATTAGATAATGTGATAATTGCTATTTGAACCCGGTGTGCTTACACTCTACTGTCGTCCCACACTTACGCACTTTCGTGACACTTTTCTCACATACGTTGCTTCATTATGAAGACTATGAGTGGACGTTTGAACTTGACTCAAGCCCAGCTGACGGCTCTAATCAACGAACGAGTGGCCGAGGCACTCTCGGCTGTCCCTGCAGGAGGTATAACCTGTCATATCAACCCATCTTAGGACGTTTAGATCCTTCCCGCGCGAACCAATTCTTGTGCTTAATCTTGCCCTTTATTCTCGCGCCACAGGTCAACATGCCCGACCTCCCGTCCCTTCGATCCGCAACCGATATAACGAAACGCTGACAACCACACCATGATTTCCACCGATCACAAGATTACCCCCCCCCCCCCCATTACCTTGTTGGGTGGTTACTGCTTACCCTACTTGATTTACCCCTTCGTAAACCCAACCTAGCGAATGGATGCCCTTACTGATGAGATAGTCTTCAGAACGTTTGAGAGCGGAGATATGGATCACTCAACCTACAGGCGAACACGATAATCTATAAGCTTACCTGATCCACCTTACACTATAAGAAATCATATCATTCCATGACAGTCTTCTTAAATACGCGGAATCCTTACACTAGCTTTTGTACCTACACATGATTGTTGATTTATGTTATGTCTAATTTCTACCATTTGCTCAGACCAAACCGTCATTCTCTTACCACAGTGACATTTCGTCCTCGCTTCTCCATGCAAAGACGCTGAAACGAACACCCTCTAGCATAGAGAATTTGGAAGGCTCGACTCTCGATCCTTGGTGATCACTCCCTGAAACCATGAGGGCGACGCGAGGAACAATCCCAATGTTGTGATGGGTAAGTTTCCTCTGGATGACTTCTTTGTTACTGTTTTATTCGATTCGGGTGCCGATACTAGTTATGTGTCCTTAAAAGTTAGCCAAATGCTTAAGCACACTCCAACACTTTTGAACACCAAACATGCGGTAGAGCTAGCAAATGGTAAAAGTCTTGAAGCCACACACGTAGTTAAAAGTTGTAACCTCATCTTAGCTAGTCAGACTTTCCCTATCGATCTTGTTCCTATCACCCTTGGTAGTTTCGACGTCGTTATTGGGATGGATTGGCTATCTCATCACCAAGCGGAGATTGTTTGCAAGGAGAAAATCATCCGCATTCCTCGTTCTGATAAAGAACCCCTCGTGATTCGTGGCGACAAGAGTGGTGCTGTCGAAGGCATCATCTCTTTCCTTAAGGCCCAGAAGTGTTTGCGAAAGGGCCACACTGCCATTTTAGCACTCGTTACTGACACATCTACGGAAGAGAAGAGAATTGAAGACATCCCTATTGTGCGCGAATTTCCCGAGGTATTTCCTGAGGAATTACCTGATCTTCCTCCTCATCGCCAAGTTGAGTTTCAAATCGAGCTAGCTCCTGGAGCAGCGCCAGTAGCTCGAGCACCATATCGTCTAGCCCCATCAGAACTCGAAGAACTGTCCACACAACTACAAGAACTCTTGGAAAAGGGTTTTATACGTCCTAGCTCTTCGCCCTGGGGAGCTCCAGTACTATTCGTGAAGAAGAAAGATGGTACCTTCAGGATGTGTATTGACTATCGCGAACTTAACAAGGTGACTGTGAAGAATCGTTATCCTCTTCCACGTATTGACGACTTGTTTGACCAGTTGCAAGGGTCGAGCTATTACTCCAAGATTGATTTGAGATCGGGATACCATCAGCTGAGAGTCCGAGATGAGGACGTCTCCAAAACAGCATTCAGAACTCGTTACGGCCATTACGAGTTTCTGGTTATGCCATTCGGGCTGACGAATGCACCGGCAGTCTTCATGGATCTCATGAACCGAGTGTGCAAGCCTTACCTGGATAAGTTCGTTATTGTGTTCATTGATGATATCCTGATCTATTCTAAGAGTCAGGAGGAACACGAGCAGCATCTACGACTTATGCTGGAACTTCTTCGAAAAGAACGGTTGTATGCCAAGTTTTCGAAATGTGATTTCTGGCTTCGCGAAGTCCACTTTCTAGGCCACGTGGTAAACAAGGATGGAATTCATGTGGATCCATCTAAGGTTGAATCGATCAAGAACTGGCCCGCACCCCGCACACCAACAGAAATCCGCCAATTCTTGGGTTTGGCCGGATATTACAGAAGGTTTATAAAAGATTTCTCCAAGATTGCGCAACCTCTCACTTCACTGACTCAGAAGGGCATCATCTATCGTTGGGGTGATGCACAGGAGTCCGCGTTTCAACATTTAAAGGATAGACTTTGTAGCGCGCCTATCCTCTCATTGCCAGAAGGCACCGATGATTTCGTGGTTTATTGCGACGCTTCCATCCAAGGACTTGGTTGCGTATTGATGCAAAGTGACAAGGTCATTGCCTACGCATCGCGCCAACTTAAAGTTCATGAAAGAAACTACACTACTCACGATCTGGAGCTGGGAGCAGTTGTATTCGCACTTAAGATATGGAGACATTACCTGTACGGTACAAAGTGCACCATTTACACCGACCACAGGAGTCTCGAGCATATCTTCAAGCAAAAAGAGTTAAACATGCGACAACGCCGATGGGTCGAACTCTTGAATGATTACGAATGCGCTATCAAGTATCATCCGGGAAAAGCCAATGTTGTGGCTGACGCCCTCAGTCGAAAGGATACTTTACCTAAGCGTGTACGAGCATTACAGCTTACCATCCAGTCTAACCTTCCTGCTCAGATTCGAGATGCCCAGGTCGAAGCATTGAAAGCAGAAAACATCAGGGCTGAGTCCCTACGAGGATCGAGGCAGCGGCTAGAACAAAAGGGAGACGGTGCCTACTATGTTAACGGACGCATCTGGGTTCCATTTTATGGCAACTTACGCGAGCTTGTGATGGATGAAGCACATAAGTCTCGTTATTCTGTACACCCTGGTTCAGACAAAATGTACCACGACCTCAAGACTACGTATTGGTGGCCTGGCATGAAAGCCCACATAGCAACCTACGTCAGTAAGTGCTTGACTTGTGCGAGAGTCAAGTCTGAATATCAGAAACCATCAGGCCTACTTCAACAACCGGAGATCCCGAAATGGAAATGGGAGCAAATTTCCATGGATTTCGTTACCGGCCTGCCCAGATCTCAACGCGGAAACGATACCATTTGGGTGATCGTAGATCGATTAACCAAGTCTGCACATTTTCTGGCCATCAAAGAAACGGACAAGTTCTCTACTCTTGCAGACATTTACCTAAAGGAAGTGGTATCAAGGCACGGAGTGCCAATCTCTATTATATCTGATCGTGACGCACGTTTTACTTCTGAACTGTGGCAAGCAATGCACAAGTCCTTTGGCTCACGTTTAGATATGAGCACCGCTTATCACCCGCAGACGGATGGGCAATCTGAACGCACCATCCAAACCCTTGAAGACATGCTTAGGGCATGTGTAATCGATTTTGGTAACGGCTGGGAAAAGCACCTCCCGCTAGTGGAGTTCTCATATAACAACAGCTACCACACCAGCATCCAAGCCGCTCCGTTTGAGGCATTGTACGGACGCAAATGCCGATCGCCTCTCTGTTGGGCAGAAGTTGGTGACAGCCAAATCACTGGCCCAGAACATGTGGTAGATACCACCGAGAAAATTGCTCAGATACGACAGCGAATGGCGGCAGCTCGTGACCGTCAGAAAAGCTATGCTGATAAGGGAAGAAAACCACTCGAGCTCCAGGTTGGGGATCGAGCGCTACTCAAAGTCTCACCTTGGAAAGGTGTAGTCCGCTTTGGCAAACGAGGCAAACTCAATCCGCGTTCTATCGGACCATTCAAAGTCATTGAGAAAATTGGCCAAGTCGCCTACAGGTTGGATCTACCTGAAGAACTCAGCGGAGTTCACAACGTATTCCACGTATCAAATCTGAAGAAGTGTCTGTCAGATGAGACCTTCATAGTTCCTCTCAAGGAACTCACAATCGACAACCAGCTGCGGTTCGTCGAGGAACCAGTAGAGATTACTGATCGAGATGTTAAGATTCTCAAGCACACAAGAATACCTCTCGTTCGAGTTCGTTGGAATGCTCGTCGTGGCCCAGAGTATACCTGGGAACGAGAAGACCAAATGAAACTCAAGTATCCCCAACTGTTTAAGAAAAACGCAACCACTACTGAGGCTGAAGCTACCGCAGAATTTCGGGACGAAATTCCAAATCAACGGGGGGATGATGTGACACCCCAGGAAAATCTGGAAAACAACGCAACTTAACTAGCTTCCTCAGTAACCACGCGCTAAATTTCGGGACGAAATTCTCTTAACAGGGGGAGAATGTGACAACCCTCAAATTTACATGTATTCCGTACAATTTATTATTGATAATGAAAGTGCTTGACGACTGTGTGGAATTACTTAACTACTTTCTGATATCTGTGTTATATTTACATGCGCCTGTTAACACACTAGTAATGTACAGAAAAGTTACTGAATAGTCCTGTGTGATTTCCTAAGTGTTAGAAATTAAAAACGTTACAAAAATATATAAATAGGACGCCTTACGAATTAATTAAGCACTTTAACGGAACAGTGTCAAACCGAACAACCGGACTTTACCCGGAACATAAAAATATTGCCAATAACATTGTTTACACTTTTCTGAGCTAGTTAGGGTCCTCGAACACCCTAACACCCGTTACAAAACACTACACACTAATAGTTAATTTTAACCTCTAACTAAACTAAGTAAACATTAACTATAAAGTTCAAACCAAACCATGACCCCCCCCCCATGTGTGTATTTCGGTCATCATAGGGCCCCACCATATATTTCTCTAAATCCTCCATGATCTTGCTTTAAATCTTTCTAGAAATTGCCTAGATAATGTATGGTACTTGTGAGACATATTAACCAAGGGTTAATGTCATTGGATGGTTATAATATGGATGGAAGATTTCATTTTCACCTACACTTGATCACCACCTCTCTCCCTCTTCTTCTTCCTTAACCTACGGCCCCAACCCCACCACCCACCACCTCCATTTTCAACCATCCTTCATGTATTCCAAGGTGAACTAGAGGTGAAAAGAACTAAGTTAGGAAGCTCGGTGCTCGCGGAACTTGAAGGACCTCTCTCGTTTTCTTTTAACCACCACTTTTCTACACTCGAACTCTCCTAGCCTTGTGCTAGTGGTAAGAACTTAGATCCGTTCATTCTTAATGTTATTTAAGGGGTTAATAAGTGATTTGATGATTAAAGTTATGAAACACTAAAGAACTTGCACTAAAGTCTTGAACATGTTGGTTAATGGATGAATATGTGTGTAAATCATGTAGATCTTGTGTGATTATGATGATTGGGTGATTATCTGATGCTTTACTGAATGATATTAGTGTATGATGTTGTTGTGGTCACTAAACTTGTTAAAGGAATCGATCGAACACGATTTAGAAGGTTAAACACAAAAGAATCAGAATCTGTCTAACTTTTACAGCCCACTTCTATTGGCTGTAAATAGGTCTTAACCTCAACGAAAAATCGATATTTTGAATCTAAAATATGTTATTATGAAATACGGTTCTAATGGCACCGGAATCGTAATTTTTGGACTCCGTTTACTATTTTTAAAGTGTTAATTTGTAACAGCTACTTAAGCTGAATTTTGACAGCAATAAATGGGTGTCGTACTTTCAGTCATAACCGGAGTTTTGTGATGAATCGGGCCATGAAAATTTTACTGTAGATGA
The DNA here is from genome assembly GCA_030545235.1 of Helianthus tuberosus. Classification (NCBI taxonomy): domain Eukaryota; kingdom Viridiplantae; phylum Streptophyta; class Magnoliopsida; order Asterales; family Asteraceae; genus Helianthus; species Helianthus tuberosus. The sequence goes on along the minus strand of CM060362.1, from coordinate 45,364,566 downwards.
TAACTGAAGTATTTGTAATTACCCCACTGGAATTTCGTAAATCGGACTTACGATGAATTTTTAATAAATTGTTTCGTGGACTGTGGTCAGAAATACATAAATCTGAGTTCAGTCCCGAAGATGAATTTTTATAAAATATTGGTGATGAACCGGACCCCGATATTTTTACACAATAAAATATGGAACGTTTAAGACACTCTGTAAAAATTTGGGAATTTTTGGAACATGTTAACTATTTTATTAAAATCACCGAAAACAGCCCAGTTTCGAGTATAAAAACTGAAACGACATAAGTAGTGATTTGCGTGTCTAAATGTCGAGTATGCTATCTGTGAATGATCTAACATGTTATATGTGTTATATGCATTATTGTATGTTTGCTTATGAGTGGGGAATGGATGGGAAGTATATATGGGCGTAAATCGTTAAAGTGTGTGCCTGTTATGTGGTAGAAGTAATGTGCAAATAAACCGTACGTAGGATACGTGTTATGCATGAGAAACTGATTGTTATCCGTACCTTATTAGGACGCGATTGACCGACCTTGACTGTTAACTATATTGAGAATCTAACCGAGCAAACCGAGGTGAGTTCACACACTTTCTAAGGCATGGGATTCCCGGTGGTTTGGGAATGGGTTAAAGAATTAAAACTAAATCTACATATCCTCCTTGGGTAGGATATGTACGGCCATCCTCCGTAAGAGTGGATGCCATTATTAAACCTACGAATTCTCCTGGTGCAGAATACGTACGTTCGTCCTCCTGGTGCAGGACAACAACCTTAAAACTGGCTAGACAAAACTCTATCATGAAGTCTCTCAATTTATATCGACTTAATCGCCGAGGCCAATGGCGAGCGGGTCATTAGTTAATAGCGCTATTAGGTTTAACAAACCTCACACCGTGCCAGTCGGACGGGCGTGTACTAATGGACTATGGCAGATTGTCAGTGATGATAGACACTGATATAGGGCACAACTTATTTGCGTAGCAGTCGATATCATTCCGTCTAGTAGTTCAAACGGGGAAACCCCCACTGATCATGGTTATGGATTGGGTAAAGAAAAAGGGAATTGGTTAAATGTACTTTCAACTACGGGGTAACCCCCACGGCAAATAAGCCAACGAAAGTCAAACCACGTTTTCAGAAACACTTAAAACTAAACAACCAAACGTGAACTCACTCAACTTTGTTGTTGACTAGTTGTTACATGCCTTACAGGTCGCTAGATGCTTTTGGGAGCTTGCACGAGGAAGGAGTCGTTGTGGTGTACGGACGGTTTACTTCCTTTTGGTCACCAATCGTATTGTGTTTGGTTTTATTTACTTAATTATGTTGTTCAATATGATTGGTGGCTCGATCCTGGTCATGTCACGCCTCCAAGCGGTGATACTCCGCGTGTGGATTTTGGGGGTGTGACAGATTTAGATCATAAATTGCTTCTATTTTGTTTTTTTTTTTATTTTCTTTATCTGTTGTTTGTTTTGTAATTTCAGTTAATAAACAACAAAAGTACATTAATACTATAATGAAAAATATAATAAAACGCCAAAATGAGTAAATGCTTGTAAAACGCAATCATACCATAAAAACGCCCCCAAAAAACTACCAAACTATAATAAAATTACTTTGAACAACTACTATTATAAAAAAAACGTGAAACAATGTGCAAAGAATATAAAACAAAAAAAGTCAAATCGTTATCTAAACGCCATTGGAAAACAAAACGCCATAATTACAGCCGTCAAGATTAGACGTGTTACACCATAAAAACAGTTGAGTCTGAAAACAAAACACGGTAACTGCAAAAACAGTAAAATGAAACGACGGAAAACATAATTACTAACATTTATTATATTGAAAGCAAAATACTTGGGGATTTAAATTTATTTATCTTTTTTTCAAAACGCCATAATTACCTGTCATGCGCGGGAAAAAAAGTCAATATAAAAGAAGACCATGAGAACACAAGCTCAAACACGCCAAAAACATTGACTAAAACGCCACATATTGTCCAAAACGCCAAAAACTTTAAAAATGGCTAAGGTTATTGCATGGAGGTTTGAAAGGAAAGAGAAACGATTCATCATAAAGTTCTCTGATAGGAGAAGGGTAAAGGTAAGGACAATCAAAGCCATGCTTGGAATGAATGAAGGGGTTCAGAGGGATATCCTGGCCCTTGGGGTTCCAATGGCCAACGATTGTGAAAGAACACGAACTGTAATAAAAAGACTGAAGAAAAAATTTCCGGCAGAAGATGATGATGATATTGACGATACTCCTCTACCAAAACTTAGCAGTTGGGTGATGCATGAGGAAGAAGGAACGCTTGAAGTGACTTATAAAAACGGGGTGCAATATTCATTGCCAATGGAAGAAATGTTGAAGACAGGGTTGCTATCTATCATTGAACAACTCTGTGATTTAGCACCTTCAAATGATCCAAAATCTAGGGATGCAGTGATATTCAAGAATAGGCTGCAGCAAAGAAGAGACGAGCTAATGGCGTTATACCCAAATCTAAAAATTGATGATGATGAATCTGAAGAAAGTTTTGAACAAAGCGATGGGTACGTCTCTGATGTAATCCCACCCACGGAAGACTATTAGTTTATTTTGATTTCGTATTATTGTAATTTTATAAAATATTAATCTATGGTAATCAATTATTAACAAAAAGACCCAAAACGCCAAAAAATGACATGGAAAAAGCCATAACGCCAAAAACATTAACCATGTGACACAAAAAGAATTAATTCAATGAAAAGAAATCTGAAAAAAACAGTAAAACGCCAAGTAATTAATGATTCTAGATAACGCCAAAATTATCTTGCTCACAAAAAATAAAGCAGCATGTCAAACGCGAAAATCGGGAAAGGAGAAGAATACTAAAAAGACAAAAAAAAACCCTCGGACCCTGATCATGTCCCGCGCCACCTGTTGGGCCAGGATGCGTTCTCACCGTTCTCACACTTTTGGGCGTTTTCTCCTGAGCTATATATGTGTGTGTGTGTGTGTGTATATATATATATATATAGTCTTAGGATCCTGTAAAAAGGACATGTTTCGTGAGAAGTGTGAGAAGGCATAAAAATTCATATGTAGACATCATGTTTGGGACTTACACATAATGTTTTGCGTTGTTTTGGCAAGAAAAACACTAAACAAAACAATTTAAGACACAACGCAATGAATTCTAGGCTTAAAACTTAAAACACCATGTCAAGAACATTAAGTAGTGTGTTTTAAGTGTTAGATAGTGTCTTTTAAATTTCACGTCCATAATATGTTTCATTGTGTTTTAAATTGTTATGTTTAGTGTTTTTCTTGCCATAACAACAAAAAACATCATGCCTAAGTTCAAAACATGATGCCTACATGTCAATTTCTATGCCTTCTCACACTTCTCACGAAAAGAGTCATTTTTACAGAAACCTCACCCTATATATATATATATATATATATATATATATATATATATATATATATATAGACACTCTAAATTGTATAAAAAGTATTAATACACCACATTGTATGTTACTTGCCCTGTCATTTTCTTTTATTTGTTTACATCACATCTTTGTGTTTTGTTACACGACACTCATAACATAAACTTTCTTACTAATCTCAATGCATGGGCACAAATAAAAGATGAATACATCAAATGACGAACTTCAGCCACCTATTTATTGATGAAACGTCTCAAACCCGAGGAACTCACCTGTGTTTCTCAGGTGAGTTTGTAGACCCCTTTTTAAACTGTTTTAGGGGATGTGCATACTCGACAAAAATGTTTTGAAAGTAAAACATGTTTTAATGAAACAAATGGTTTTTCTAAAAAAAACTGTTTTTGGGTTCTTTGCCATGTCAAGGAAGCTATTAGATGAGCACCTAAAGTTAACGTTTCACTGAATTGCAAACCTGACATGTGTAATGAATGTTAAAGGTAAAGTTTGAAGGAAAGGTTAATGTATTATGTTTCTATAAGTCAATACATTGTCGAAATCTATTGTCTCTTGATCACAGAGATGAATGGAAAATGTGTCTTTTAGAATCGAAAGTTAACGTTGTGGAGACGTTAAGGGGGCAATGCCTTTGTGGCTTGCCAATAATCAGTTGTACGGCTAGGTAAAAGGATTTAATAGTGACGACAACTGATGAATGTATGTATGTTGCAAAAAGGTATGTTTAATTAAAGCAATGTTGCGATGAAAATGATATCTCGTATTGTTATTCCTATAGTGACGTTTACTAAACTAGAACTCACTCAACGTAGCTTAATTTAGTATGCATATCAGATTAATGTTTAGTTATGGTTGGAGAGACGGAAGGCATGTACTTAAAGGCTGCCATACCTTGTGACTGGCACCCTATTTATTTATGTTTTGTTTTGAACTGCGACTTTTGTTTAATGGTGATGTATTAGGGTGCACGGAATGGCAACAAGAAGAAGCTACCTGGAACTTCCGACGAGTATCTACAGCAAGGAGGGGTGATGTTCTCGCACCCATTTTCCCTGCATCTCTTCCCACTCTCTCACAACCCATTGGGGACTTTTGGCATATACTTCTGGATCTTTCCCAAGCACGAGTAATCGTGGAACGATTTACTGCGACAAGGACTTTTTTCTTCGATGTTATAAATAAACGTTTCCATTGTGTTTAGATGAATTCTATGGTTTAAGAACTACGTGCCAAAAAGTAAATTCAACTGATGAGATATTCGAATTTGGTGCGTTTCAATGGAAGACGCAAAAAATTTTGTTGGAGACTAAGGGTTGAACTTGAAAGTGTTACATAAGCATGTTCATTGGCTTCATTTTCATGCAACCAAACTCACTTTCTCTCTATTGTGGTTTTTCGGTAATTTTCTCAAGTCTCAAGGAGTTGTACACTTCAACTCCCAATCATCATGTTAACTTCACATCCACAAGTTGCTATTTATAGCTGGATGGATGACATCATCCACCACTCTCTTCATGTAGCGCGTGATACTCACTCTCCATGCTAGCCAATTGTGCCATTGATTGTTAACACTTGATGTGGTTCAGAAGTTTGCATCGACGTGGAGGCACGTGTGACTGCATACCAATGTTTGTCTTCTTTTTTAAGGTTAAAAGTGGCATTCTAAAGCCTTTTTGTCCACTTGCGTATCAACTTGATTCAAAGGACATTAAATGTCACGTCGACTTATAACTTTTTCTTTTTATCGGGGAAATGTCTATACATCAATTCGGCAGGAAACCTAATAAATATGGAAAAACTCTCTTATAAGGGGGGACGGGGTGGTCCGTTATACCACCCCAAAACGCGTTGAAAGTTCACGGAACACCGCCGCCGGTGGTTTAATAACGCGTTGAGTTTTGAACGCGTTAATCACATCACGCGTTGAGTTTTGAAATTGGAACGTTGGGTTTTTGACCGTTTGTGATATTTTGACCGTTTGAAACCTTTTATTTATAAATCCTCATCTCAAACATTTATCTCAAACAACAAATTCTCAAACTCAATTAAAAAAAAAGAAATTTATCTCAAACTCAATTCAAAAAATCAGCAAACTCTCCAAATATTTTTACAAGAAACATGGAAGGTTCAAGCAAGAGAGGTGTGGGTTCGAAAAAAAGAGGTTCGGGTACGAAGAAAAATCCCGTGAGACCCAAGGTTCGAGCGAATCTTGGCGAGCCGACGCGCTTTAGGTCGCAAGACGAACCCGACCAAGTCCCACCCTTTCATACCCAACAATATCCACCCTTTCAAACCCAACAATATCCACCCTTTCAATCGCAAACGTACCAAAACCAACCGTTCGTTCCACCGTTTCAACCTCACCAATTTCCAAACTTTCAAACCCAACCCCACCAACTCGACCCACTACAAGACAACACCCTCATCCATCAATTTGCAACCGCGTATCGTGAACCACAACAAAGTCTTGACGACGATGATGATGATTACGATCAAGAACAACCGGTCGAAGAAGAGGAAGATGAAGAAGAAGAAAATGATGCCGTTCACGAAATCGTCCAAACCGGCCGACAACCTTGGACGAGCGAGGAGGAGGTGTCCTTGACGCAGGCGTATTTGCACATCTCGGAGAACAGGAAACATGCCAACGAGCAAAAAAAGGATGCGTTTTGGAGACGAGTCATTAAACATTTTAGGCAACTTCCCGGTGCAAAGATACGAAACATGGACCAAATGACGTCGAAGTGGACGGATTTGAATGGGAAAATTAGTAAGTTCAACGCTTGTTTCATTCAAAAGGTACGTTTTTTATTAAAGTTTTAAACATAACAGTTTTTAAAAAAAAAAAAAAAAAACAGAAACAGTTTTTAAAAAAATAACAGAAACAGTTTTAAAAAAAAAAACAGAACAGTTTAAAAAAAAAATAAAACAGAAACAGTTTTTAAAAAAATAACAGAAACAGTTTTTAAAAATAAAACAGAACAGTTTAAAAAAAAATAAAACAGAAACAGTTTTTAAAAAAATAACAGAAACAGTTTTTAAAAATAAAACAGAACAGTTTAAAAAAAAATAAAACAGAACAGTTTTAAAAAAAAATAAAACAGAACAGTTTTAAAAAAAATAAAACATAACAGTTAAAAAAAAAAAAAACAGAAACAGTTTAAAAAAAAACAGAAAACAGTTTATTTAAAAAAAAACAGAAAACAGTTTATTTTAAAAAAAAATAAACATAACCTTTTATATATTTTGTAGAACCGAAACCCACAAAGTGGAGCGAGCGAGGCGACAATCATGCAACAAGCAACCGAAATGTATTGCGAAGTCTATAGCAAGAGGACTTTTCCACACGTGAAGGCATGGGAAGTTGCGAGAAATCACCCGAAGTGGGTCCCCGTTGAGTTGGTTGACAAGCATGGTCCTACGGCTCCAAAAAAACGAGGAGGAGGTAAAAGATCAAAAACATCCGATTCGGGGAACTACACGACTTCCGCGTCGGATAACTTGCCCCAAATGAACTTAAACGACGACCCCCTTGACGAACCCGATCAACCCGTTAACGACCCCCTTGAAGAAGTTACACCTACAAGGCCACGACGCAGGAGAGGTGGTGAATCGTCAACCAAAGGGAAGGAGGTGGTGGCGGAGTCGATCTCCAGAATCGAAGAGGAGAAAATGACCCAATTCAAGAAGGCCGAGCAAAGAAAAGAAACAATTTTGTCCCTAAAAATTGAACGCGAGCAGGCGTACAAGGATCACTTGAAGACGATTGAAAGACAAAATGATTTAAAAATCTTGTGTGAAAAGCACGACCATCTCGACGAACCGTTTAAGTCAGTTGTCATTCAACAAAAGCGCGAAATTTTAGCAAAGTGGGGTTGGGAGATGCCACTTTAGTTTATTTTTTTCCCAATTTTAGTTGTTTTTTTATTTTCCTATGTAATTTTTTTTTTAATTTAATGAAATTTTTAATTTTAGTGTTTTATTGTTAATTTCTAATTTAAAATAAAAAATTTAAAAATTAATGAAAATTAAAAAAATTGGGAGTGATAGAATTTCATCACTAGTGATACCACCCCCCCTACATTTCTATCACTAGTGATAGAAATTTCGTTGATGACATGGCACGATTTTATTGGACAATGTGAGTGATAGTTTCTATCACTAGTGAACCACCCCTCCCCCCCTAAAAATCGAACCCAAGATCTATTGGTCCCAAAACTTTATTTCACTCCCAAGATGCTGCTAGGCTATAAAGCCATGAGCCACGTCAACTTATAACTCGAGCGTCAAAAAAATACGGAGTTTTAGTTTTATATTTTTTTCTAAATTCAATATTTGCAACCGTACGATTTACTAGATTTTGTATGTTTGAAAAAAAGATTAAATATAAATATAAGTTAAAAAAAGAGATGGAAAGTATAATTATTTAAATATTTTGGTTGGTTTATGTATATTAAAACATCTAATGAAAATACATTTACTTGGGTGTCTTTGACGAAACATGTCTCAATGCTTTTGTACTTCCTGGTAAGTGGCAGACGTAACAATTATTTGTTGAGGGTGTGGATGAGAGATTTAACTATATTTTTAAAGGGTACGATAGAGTTTTTTTTACTTAAAATATACACTAAAACATTTTTTAAAAGGGTGTGCCCGTCCACCCATCAAGACACTTGGGTCCGCCCCTGCATCTGGTGGTCATTGACAAAAGCAGGAGAGAGAGGTAAGAGGATGAGGGTGAAATCCCAAATCGATGAACCATGATGGAGAGAAGGCATGGTCGCCAACTTTAAAGTTTAGCAATCGATAGTGAGAAGCAAAGCTTTGATGGACGCCGGCGATGAAGAGAGAAGGTGAAAGCTCAAATAATATGAAATTTATACTACTTGCACTATACATATCACTCTTCTTGTTGCTATACCATAATAAATATGACCAATAAGTTTAATTGTTGCTTGATCAGTGTTTTTTAGTTAAAATGCTTTTATTTTTATTTATTAAGGTGAAAACTATAGAAATGAGATGTTATGTAGTTTATTGATGAATCAAAGCTATTATAAAGGGTTGCAAAATTACATTAATCTTTAAAAAATATAAGTAACATCAAAGTCATGGTTGTTGTAAACTTAATATTACTGATTTCTACAAGTTTGATAAACATCGAGTTTAGATGTTCTAGATTACAATATGGCTGATTATTGATCAAGTGTTATGCAAAAAGACTATATTTTTTTATATAACTAAAACAATAGTGTATCCATCTAAGCACAAGTGGCTTATGAGATTACGTTTTTTAAATTATTTTCTAGCTTATTGTATTATTTATTTATATAATATCAATTATCAACTAAGTTGTGCTTTGGTTGTTTGTAAGTTATGCAATTCTGATGTCTTGTGCATTATTTTATTGTACGAATGTATATATTGTTTGTTCGGTTTTGTTTTGGGCTTTTAGGTGGACCTTCAAGTGTTACTTGGAGGCCCGTGACTTTGACACTTGTGTTTAGTCTGCACAATGGTTTTAGGCGGTGGATTCCTTTTATCTTTGTGTATGATCTTCTTTCTTTCTTTCTTACTATCGCCGAATCTCTGTTCTCTCTCTTGAGCTTGCCGGGTCACCTATGTTTTGGTTGTTGTTTCGATCGTTATCAGGTTCAGTTGGCTGTTTATTTAAGGGTTGATTTCTTTGGGTTGTTTTTACAACTCTTACTCTGTTGAATCGGAGTTTATGTTGTCTCTTGTAATGTTTATTTTGGTTGAACCGTATGAGTCATTTTTTTATGATGCTTGTAGGATATGATCCTTTAGTGAGCCTTGTGATTCTTTTACAGCTACGATATTTTTTGGGTTCAATTGACCCAGTTTTTTGGATTTGTCTTTGTGTTGTGGCTGAAGTTTTTTTTTTTTTTTGTTGTATTTCTTAATGGCGTGAAATTTTGGTGAGCAATGGTTATGTTGTGTTAGGTTAGGTTATTTATCTGGTTGTTCCTTTGTTTGGGTTGTCTTTAAAACTCTTAATCCGTTGAATCAGAGTTAATCTTTGGAAGTGTTTACACTGCGATATCCGTCTGTGAGCCTTGGAGGCGATGATTCGTTGGTAAGCCATGTCTTACCTTTACATTTAGCCTTTTCTTTTAACTTTAACCGGACCTTTTTTAAGCGGATGCATCAGCGATGATATGTATTTGAGCCTTTCGTATGGTGTGTTCCACAAAAAGGTTTACACGGGTGTTCAAATCTGCGTTTGTGTTGTAGCTAGGGGTGTTCATCGGTTCGGTTTAAGGTTTATTTGGTTTATACAGTTCGGTTTATTCATTTTTTTCTAAATTTTGTACCCCAAACCAAATTAGGAATATGTAAACCAAATCTAAACCAAACCAAACCAAACCAAACCAAACCAAATTCAATTCAGTTTGGATTCGGTTAAAAACCAAACAAACAAATTTCAACCAAATTTAACCAAATTGTTCATAAGTACTTTTTTTCCTAATTTATATTTATAATTCATGTTTGTGTTCCAACTTCTGAAATCAAGTCAGCAACTAATTTAAACCGAACCATATGTAAATAAAAGAAAGTTTCAATGCAAAATAAAACAACCACATGCAGAAAATAGTCGTACATACAACTAGAAAACTTAAAAGTCAAAACATAGAACATTAAAACTAGAAATAGTCAACATAAATCATCTTTTAACCTTATATGTGAAAATTTAGAAACCCTATTATGTTTTGAAGAGTAAAAATATAGAAATGAGCGGGCTTAATCTGTGAGTTGGGCTTTATACTTATCATGTGGGACAATAAAATTTATATGGTTTATTAAATATTATTATTTTTATTTAATAATTAGTTAAATTAGCGGTTTATTCGGTTATCCAAATAAATCAAATAAAAAATATATATGGAACCAAAACCAAACCAAAAACCAAATTCACAATTCGGTTTCTGTTAAAAACTAAACCAAACACCGAATTCATTATTCGGATCGGTTTTCGGTATTTATTTGGTTTCGGTTTTTTCTGAACACCCCTAGTTATAGCTAAGCCTAATTTGGTTGTGGGATTCCTTAATGGCGATGAACTTTTGATGAGCCATGGTTATGTTGTCTTAAGGTGGATGTTTTAACTATGCATTATGGTCCTTAATTTTTGTGTTTTAAAACCTAAAGGTTAGTGGTGTTTTGTAGTGATGAGGTGTTATTTATATCTTTGGTTGGTTGCTTGTTGTGATGGCATGGGTTACTTAGATTAAACTAACTGACTGAAAAGATGTGTGATATATGGTTAAGATATGCATTTTAATCGTATATGTCGTAAATTTTGGCAATGAAGCTTTGTTGAGCCTTTCGGACTCATCTCTATTGAAATTAGGCAATGATGATGACCTTAGTATGTTTGCGGATGCGATGGCTTTTATAAAGCAACCCCACCAACTTTTATCTAAGCCTCTTGTTATTTGTAGTGTACAATGTTTTAACCATTGGGTGTCAGCCCAATGGCCACCGGCACCCTAGTTAAACCGGTTCGAGGCCTAAAGTGCTCGGGTTCGAATCCTGCTTGCAGGCTCTTCGCTCCCCTCGAAACGGTTGGGTAGTCACCGCCAGGCAGCGTTGCCGGGTCGCTAGCTTGGGGAGGGAGATCCCTCCCGCGGTCAGGGGTACCGTGCAATTACCCTTTTTTTTTTTAGTGTACAATGTTTTATAATTGATATCATTTATATCATCAACTTTTAGACAAGTGACGTTTAGTTCGGTTTTAAATCCGACAAAATGTCAATTTAACATTGGAGGACTTGGTTTTTGTGAGCAAATATGTTATGCTCATTTATTTATAGGAAAATTGGTATTTAATAAACCAACATTTGCCCAGTTGGTAAATAATAATCCAACGTACAGAATTGGTATATAATAATCCTACCTATCAACATGTTGGCACTCAATGGACCTCCGTTAGTTTTTTTTTAACTGAAGTTAGTTTTTAAGTTTTATTTATTACACAAATAGTCCCTGTAGTTGTAATTTACTAGTTCTAACTATGAGTTAATAGCCAAAATGGTCCCTGAGGTTAATAGCCACAACACCGCCACCACCACCACCACCACCACCACCGCCGCACCGCCACCACCACCACCGCCACAGCACCGCCACCACCACCACCACCGCACCGCCACCACCACCATCGCCACAGCACCTCCACCACCGTAACCATCGCCACAGCACCACCACCGTAACCATCGCCACAGCACCACCACCACCGCACCGCCACCACCACCACCACCACCACCATCTGATAATAATACTTTGTGAAAGAATTCATGGAAAGTATGTGAAGTTCGATGAGATGCTTGATTCCTATGTTTTATCAGAGTCGATTAAGGTGTCCAAAGGGATGAGGATTATGGTTTTAAAGCTCTGTGAGCTCGGGTGGTTGTTTCGGAAGGTGAATCGCTATGTTTGTGACGATATCGGTGAGAATGTTGGTAAATCGTTTCGCGTTGGTTTGCAGGATGAGGTTGTGGAGTATCGTAAGTTGTTGACGGTGCTTCAATCGCAGTCGTTGAATCTTTCTTTGAGGAGACTTGCGGTTTGGTTTGTTGAACCGATGGTTAAGATGAGGCGAATGGCTCTCCTTAAAGTTTGTTGCGAGGATCATAGTTGGGCAGATTTAGCACCAAGTAGAGGTCTTGGATATGGTGAAGTGCTCATAGAGCCTGCTAATACGATCAGCTTAATTCATTTATCTGGCCTTCTCCACTAGCCCAGATAAACTAACGGTGGAAGTGGCGGTGCGGTGGTGGTGGTGGTGGTGCTGTGGCGATGGTTACGGTGGTGGAGGTGCTGTGGCGATGGTGGTGGTGGTGGCGGTGCGGTGGTGGTGGCAGTGCTGTGGCGGTGGTGGTGGTGGCGGTGCTGTGGCTATTAACCTCAAGGACCATTTTGGCTATTAACTCATAGTTAAAACTAGTAAATTACAACTACAGGGACTGTTTGTGTAATAAATAAAACTTAAAAACTAACTTCAGTTAAAAAAAAACTAACGGAGGTCCATTGAGTGCCAACATGTTGATAGGTATGATTATTATATACCAATTCTGTACGTTGGATTATTATTTACCAACTGGGCAAATGTTGGTTTATTAAATACCAATTTTCCTATATTTATATAATATCAATTATCAACCAAGGTTTGCTTCCTTTGTTTGTACATTATGCGATGTTGATGTTGTGTGCATTAGGTTATTGTACGAATGACTATTTTGTTTGTTTGGTTTAATTTTGTCTCATGGCTTTTAGTTGGACCTTCACGTATTAGTTGGAGGTTTTTGAGTTTGCCATGAGTATTTGGTGTAGGAATCCGTTCGTGTAAAATAAAATAAAACTTTTATTAACTTGGAATACAAATACTAAACAGAATTACAACTGAAAGAAAAATACAATTACAACTGAAAAAAAAAAAAGGAAAAACAAGAACAAGAAAAATGAACAGAAACACTGTTCTTGGCTGAGGATCGTGTTAGACACGGGTCCCTTAAAACAAATTTCGTGTCTCCCAGGAGAACACGTTTGTTTCCAGGATACAACAGCCCAAAGCAGTTGCACTGCCGGTCTTGACTTCAACCCGAATGAGTACCTTGAGCTTGAAGAAGATGAAGAATTCTTTGAGAGAGAAAGATAAGAGCTGGTGAATGCGGTGTCTTCTCCAACAGGGGTACCACCCTATTTATACTAGCTGGACTTGAAGAAACTGAAAAAGAATTTAATGGAAGAATTAAACTGCATTAAACGTCTTCAATGCACTTTAATTCGTCATTAAATTCTCAGTCAAACGCATTAACTTCGTCAGTTTCTAATGCTGAATTGTAACTGCACAGCATTAACTGCTGCTGGAAGCTTTTACACGCGCGCGCGCGCAAGACACACTGGTGCCGCGCGCAGGTCTGCACCCTCATGCGCGGTGCGTCCATTTGGCTCACTGCCATGCGCGCGTGCGCCACGTCACCTGTAAGCCTCTACGAGCACGCCACACAGTCGCGCCGTTTTGGCTCACTTTGGTGCGTCGCGCACGTCACCTCAGTGCCCATGCACCATGCGCAACCGCGCGCCTCCATGCCATGTGTACTCGCGCGCGTATGCGCATGACTGCCACGTCATGCGCCACATCACCAACCACTTGGTCCTTGCAACCCTTGTGCTCTACCACGCGCACGCGGTCAAAAATACAAAGGCGGCTCTCAAGCGGCTCGCGGCGATGCGAGTGTGCGAAGTGCAAAGTGCGCCATCAAAGCGCCACATTGTGCCTCATCGCCCACGCCACGCACGCGCGCGTGTGACACAACTTTAGCAGATTTTGGGTGTGGATGGAACTAGTCAGCACGCACGCACGTGACACAACTTTAGCAGATTTTGGGTGTGGATGGAGCGTAAACACTAGCCGGTGGGGGCATGGAGTCAAAGGCTTGAACAACTGATATTTGGTTACATAAATTAATAAAGAGTTAATTTCCAAAATCGTCCCTGAGGTTTGGGCACGTTTGCCATTTTCGTCCAAAATGACACTTTTGTACCAAATTGCCCCTAAGGTTTGTAACTTTTTGCCATTTTCATCCAAACCACTAACTTAGTTTATTTTTTCTGTTAAGTTGAGGATATTTGGATGAAATTGACAAATATACAACCACAAGGACGATTTTGACAATTTATTCAAACCTTTTTTAATTTCTTTTATTTAATTATTTTTGTTACATATATAATAAAAAAGAATATACATCCAGTTTTTAGAAAAAAAATTAATAGTTTTGTCACATAATTTTTATAAATTTTCATCCAAATCACTAACTCAGTTTATTTTTTCTGTTAAGGTGAAGGATGTTTTAAATTTTATAAATTAAGACAGAAATTAATTTAAAGCTTCTTTATATAAATCGGTTTTATAAAGAGAAAACGTCATTGGTGTGCAACACATAACAATCGATTGCAACTTTTAGTATTTATCAGTTATAGAGATAGAAAAAAAAAATTGTAAAACGTTACATATTTTTTAAATGTGTTGAACACCTAGGAAATATGTTGGTAGAAATAAAATATTTATTTAATTAAGATTATGAAGGTAACTAACTAATACTTATTCTGAGTGGCTTGAGTAAAGAAACTTTTAGTTCATAGCATTATAATTACAATTTGGTGGGTAATTTTAAGGTTTGGTAACGATACGTTGTTTGATAGAGTGGGGGGGGGGGGGGGGGGGGGGGGAGGCACTGGCATCTATTTTTCCTTAGGAGCGAATTTAAAAGAGTAGAAGATGAATTACAAACTTGGTACATATGATAAGATTTTTTTTTTTGTGGCCTTTTTTAATAAGGTCACCAGCATTTTAGTTTTATAAAATTTAGAGGTTTAAGTAGATTTTATTTTTATAAAACCGATCTATATAAAAAATTAGAAATTAATTTCTGTCTTAGTTTATAAACATCCTTCGCCTTAATAGAAAAATTAACTTAGTTAGTGGTTGGATGAAAATTTATAAAAATTATGTGACAACGCTATTATTTTTTTCATATAAAAATTGCATGTAATTCTTTTTATTGTATATGTAACAAAATTAATTAAATAAAAGAAATTTAAAAGAGTTTGAGTAAATTGCCAAAATCGTCCCTGTGGTTTTATATTTGCCAGTTTCATCCAAATATCCTCAACTTAACAGAAAAAATAAACTAAGTTAGTGGTTTGGATGAAAATGGCAAAAAATTACAAACGTTGGGAGCAATTTGGTACAAAAGTGTCATTTTGGACGGAAATGGCAAACCTGCCCAAACCTCAGGGACGATTTTGGCAATTAACTCATTAATAAATATGTCTAAACCTAGTTTGGAAATAAATATGACTAACATATCAAACGTCAAATTAGATGAAATAATTATATTTTGTAAATGGAAAAGCTTATACGCGTCGCTACTCAGTTTATATTCTAAAACTCACTTATTTGAAAATGAAATGTGAAACTATCAGATTTGCTTCTATTTAAATAAAAAAGGAGATAAGGCGATGTCTTGTTAAATTATAGTAACATTTATCCATTTCTAAGGTGTCATAATCACCATTCTTATTCTTTGTTTTCACTTGATTCTTTTTCTTTTTAGGCTAAACATATGTTGCATGATTATTTTTGGTAGGTGTTCGATTGGTTTAACTAATAACTTTCGGTTCGGTTCGGTGGCGGATCCATAATTTTTTTTCAATGGGTTCCTTTTGTTAGATTCTCACTAATTTTTTCTAAATCATTCAAGGTTCTCACTGATTCTTTCCAAACCGACTGGTTCCTGGGAACCCATAAAACATGGCTAAATCCGCCACTGGCAGAGTCGTCCCCGAGAACTCTAAAAAAATTTAAGGCGTCGGGCGACAAAAAGAATTGGGCCCAACATTGTGGTTAAAGGGAAATAAATTAAAAAAAGTAAACCTTAGTGATGTAGCCAAGACTTGAACTTGAGACCTCTACAATATTTTAAGACAAGTTTTTCAGCTCAACTACCAACACTTTTTTACATAAGTAATGAATGCATATACTAAATACATAATTTAACATATATATAAAATCTCATAAAAAACTTTTCGGG